>CM074723.1:312285713-313520713 GCA_037306005.1 Rhinophrynus dorsalis
TCTGTTGTCTACCATTACTCCCAAATCCTTTTCATTTGTAGATTTCCCCAGGGAAACACCATTTAAACTATATGTTGCTTTTTTATTATTATACCCAAAATGCATAACTTTACACTTGTCTGTATTGAATCTCATTTGCCTGCCCAGTTACCCGATTTGTCCAAATACTCTTGTAATGAACATACATCCAGTTGAGACTGTATTACCCCATTTAATTTTGTGTCATCGGCAAACAGGAATACATGGCTCCCTATGTCCTCTGGGAGGTCATTAATAAACAAATTAAAAAGAAGAGGACCCAAGACAGATCCCTAAGGTACTCCACTTACCACGTTTATCCAATTGGAGAACTTGCCATTTACTACCACTCTGCATTCTTTCAGCCAGTTCCCAATCCACGCACAAACATTTTCCCCTAAGCTTATTTCATTCAATTTGTACAGTAACCTCGTGTTGAACCGTATCAAATGTCTTGGCAAAGTCTAAATAGATCACATCAACCGCCGCTCCCACATCTATATTTTTACTCACTTTTTTCATAAAATGCAATCAAGTTAGTTTGACAAGACCTATCTTTCACAAAGCCATGTTGGCTCCTGCGAATTATATTCCTGTTCAAGCTGAATTCTTGAATAGATTACCTTAGCAACCCTTCAAACAGCTTCCCTACCACAGATGTCAAGCTTACAGGTCTGTAATTTCCTGGCTGTGATTTTGATCCCTTTTTAAATATGGGCACCACATCTGCTTTAAGCCAATCCGTGGGCACCATACCTGAAATAAAAGAATCCCTGAAAATCAAAAATAACGGTCTGGCCAGGGCCTGGCTTAGCTCTTTAAGTACCCATGGGTGTATACCATCCGGCCCTGGGGCTTTGTCTACCTTAACACCATTCAACTGTTTTAACACTTTCTTGTGTTAGCCAATCCCATGCTTGCTGTGACTGTTCTGTAAAAGTAGTTTGCAGATTCTTGTCCATTGGGTCTTCCTTGGTAAAACAATTTAAAAAATATCTGCTTTCTCTCTGTCCCCACTGACCATCTCACCCGTTTCAGATAACAAGGACCCAACATTATCAGACTAATTTTTTTGCCATTAATGTACTTAAATAATTTTTTTGGGCTGCTCTTGCTCTCCTTAGCAATAATTTTTTCAATCTCCAGTCTAGCTAATTTAAATTGCCTTTTTACAGGTTTTGTTGGCATTTTTGTATTCTGCAAATGCCTCTGCTGATTCCTCAGCTTTATAATGTTTAAATGCTGCTTTTTATTTATTTCATGAATTACTTTACTGGTTCGCCACATTGGTTTTAATTTGCTTCTTTTGAATTTATTTCCAACAGGGATACATTTACATGTATATTTTTGCAATGTTATTTTGAAGGTATTCCACTTACCTTCTGTGTTTTTTCCTGAAAATATTCTATCCCAGTCAAACGATACCATATTATGGTCACTATGCCCAAAGTGCTCCCTTACTTGGATGTTAGAGATAAGTTATTAAATGTCCGTTATTACCAGATCCAGACTTGCATTCCCTCTGGTTGAGGTCTGCACTAGTTGAGACAAAAAAATGGTCATTCAACACGTTCAGAAACTTACTGCTTTTAGCAGAATTAGTTGTTCCATTTTTCCAGTCTATTTCTAGATAATTAAAATCCCCCATAATTATAGTTTTCCCTATTTGAGAAGCCTTTTCTGTTTGTATTAACAGCTGTGATTCTTTAAGGTCACCAATGTTTGGTGGTTTATAACAAATACCCACTAATTTTCTGGGCAGTTTTACCTCCATTGACTATTTCAACACATAAGGATTCCATATGTTCACTACTGTCATCACATAGATCTTCCCGCAAATAAGGCAATAATGTTGGTTTGACATACAGACAGACCCCACCACCTCTTTTGTTTGACCTCTCTCTTCTAAACATGTAGCCCTCCAAATTGATTGACCAATCATGTGCCATCCCACCATGTTTCTGTTATGCCAATCAAGTCATAGTTTTTGATTTCAGCTACCAGCTCAAGTTCCCCTATTTTACCAGTTAAACTTCTGGCATTTGCAAGCATACAATTTATGCCACAGCTATGTTCCATTTGTGATTTAATTTTGATGTGGTTTATAGGCTTCTCCCTATCATCTGTACTAACCCAGCCCCCAGATCCATCCACCTGGTTATTAACTACATTGCCAAAGCAAAATCAACCCAGTGCTCTAAAAACCCAAAGCCCTCCTTCTTACACCAAGACTTCAGCCATGCATTCAGCTCCCTAATCTCCCGCTGTCCCTCTGGCATAGCACATGACACAGGTAGTATCTCTGAGAATACTACCTTGGAGGTCCACTTCCTAATCCTACTCCCTAAATCCCTAAAATTACCTTTTAGGACACTCCACCTTAGTCTTATTTTGTCATTGGTACCAATATGCACCAAGACAGCTGGATCCTCTCCAGACCCTCCCAATAATCTGTCCACCTTGTCTGCAACATGCCAAACCCGGGCACCCGGGAGACTGCAAACCATTTGGTTGCTGCGATCAGAGCCACAGATTACCTTATCTGTTCTCCTAATAACAGAGTCCCCTACCACCACAACCTGCCTAGGCTTCACTTTCCTCTGGATCCCCTCTGTGCTAGAGAAGCTGTTATCCTGGCTGTTAGAGAGAACAGTCTTCTCCAGCAATTCCACTTCTGGGTTTGCTTCCCCAACATTTTCACTTAAATGAGCAAATTTGTTGGGATGGAAAGACTCAGGACTGGCTGCCCTCTTCCTCTTCCCTTCCCCACTGCAACCACTTCTGTCACCCAACTAGGTGCCTGGTTCCCTTCTACCTGATCTCCTCCCCTCTTTGCTAGGTGACCCAGCTTGACTCTGCTCAGTTAGCAAGAGACTCCTCTCAAGGTTGTCAATATCTCTCAGTGTTGCAATATGACTCTCTAGAGCTTCAATCTGAGCTTCCAGAAAGGCCACTTGCTCACACTTGCCATAGCAGTATGGACCCTGGAACTGCTGTTCCAAGCATGCATACATATAGCAAGATGTGCCCTGAGTGAGATCTCCAAGCTTGTTCATCGTGTATGGTGAGAACGTGAGTTCTTAAAAATGTAAACAATTAATTTTACATTTGTTTCTTTAATTCCTGTGTTGCACTAACTGTTGTGTTTCACCAACTGTCCACTTATTCCAGAGTACCCTGTATTTGTGAGCACGCTCTGAGTCCTGTACCTAGATTTATACAGGCCTACACAGAACAAACCACCCTCCCAGAACAAACCACCATTTTAACTTTAACCCTTTACTGCAGGTTAGGATGTAAACCCAAGTATAACCCAACACTTTTCAAACGCTGTGTTTCACCAACTGTCCACTTATTCCAGAGCACACTGTATTTGTGAGCCATCTCACAAATACAGTGTGCATGCATCACTTGACTGGCACCAAAGAAAGAATTAAACATTCTCAAATTTTTAAATATGGCTTTAACACTTTGAATGCTAGAAAACGCTCTTTGGAGCTTGTTGAATACAAGCCAGTTTCCCTAAATAAAAGGGGAAGGTACATAAAAAAAGTGAATCATCACAAGTCTAGGGCAAACCATTTTCACCAGAGTGGACAAATTAAAATTTTAATTGATCTTAATGACATTTTTAACCATTTGTATACTACAGCACAATTTAAATCAAAGTCCAATTTAAATAAATGGCAATCTGGGTAATTTGCATGTGTCCGCTATGATTAACATGTTTTACCCCACAATTGTGCCGCTCTGCCCTATAGCATCAAAACATGCAAAGTTTCCATCATTTATTAATTTGTTTTTATATTCTTGGGTCTGAAGCACATTTCCTAATCCACTTAGCAAGCCATTTCAATTTGCAGGATAGAGAATTCAAACTGACATCTCACATAAAACAGACAAAGAAGGACCAATCAGCAACTCATGTGCCGTCTCTGAAGTTTGTCTAAAATATTTTTTTCCTTGTTATGAAGTGGTGGGGTTTATTCTTTAACCCCTTAGCAACCAGCGGTCCTGGGACGTTTCCGTCCCATAAGGACCGCATTGATGCACGCCGATGCGCCGGTACACGTGACCTGTTGCCTGTATCGGCGCTTTACTTTGGGGCCTGATAGAGATCACTCCGATCTTGGAGCAGTCAATTTCTGGCCCTATATTTTTACTTACAGCGCTCCCGGTAGAGCGCTGTAAGTAAAAAGTACGTGACGTACTATGACCGTTGTCATCGGTCCTTGATTATTTCAAGGACTGTGACGGTGATAGTACGTCACATGTCGTTAAGGGGTTAATGAGCAGAGCAGCAAATATTTAACAATGCCAATTACATATTTTCACAACATACTGGCATGTGGCTTATAACAACTATACAAAAGTTGCATCGTAAACCGTCAAATATCTACTTTTAAAAGTAATAAATATTTTCATGTCAGGAAAGTTTTGGACCTCAAGCACCCTAAAGGTTAAGACATGTGTAGTTGTTAAGTCTAGAAGCAAGTTGTCACCACAAAGAAAAAAAAAAATCATTTCATATAGCCATTAACTGTCAGTTAAAGTGGATCTGGCAAAAGATGTGTATTTCACAGAGTACTTTCCAATGGGACTATTGTTTTGGACAGCCCATTGACCCTCAGAGGGTTAGTAACATTTTCCCTTGTGTCATACCAAAGCATGAGTTGGCCCTCTGGGTTGTATAATTTGTTTGTTTTGTAATTGTATGTTATTTAAAGTGCACCAGTCCTAGGCCATAAAATTAGCAGAGTAGTTATCACCAGAAACTGAACGAGTAGATCACCGGAGCAGAACAGAGTGTCAACCTATACTGAACCCTCTGCTCTGATGGGGTTCATCCAGAGGACAGTCAAATATTCTGAAATAGGGAGAACATTAATATAGAGTGTAAAATGGTTCAACACAAATATATATTCAGAATGCCCAGGTTTTACCCTTGTGGTGGGTACCAAACATGCCACGGGGAGGTGTTCCTGCTAGGAGTTACAATAGCCACTTTGCAACCAGTTAGACCCAGCATGCTTGGTGTCCAGATAGTCACACAGATGATATGAGGAATAGGATTATTATAACATTATAGAGGTATGCTGTGGGTTGCACATTTTGGGAAGCCTTATGATTTTTCAGGTACAACTCTGCAGTAACATCCCTGACAGGTCTCACTGAGTGGGCCGTAAACTGTCAAGCCAAACCCCTGGCCTTCCCAAGGGGTATGGCCTCTTAGAAGCAACTGTGGACTCCTATCTAATATGGGTTTGTGGATAAAAAAGGTGAATTTCTTTGTAACAACTGAAGGGGGAAATACCATCTGAAGTTCCTGCAAGGAATATTGTTAATTGTATTTAAGGATTTCTTGTGTTTCTCCCATTGTATGGACTGTTTTGCTTATGTGTAATCTTTATTTCTGTATTTTTGTAACCAGCACTGTGAAGCATTTTTTCAGATTAAATGTTCAATTAATCAGCTCTTGTCTCTGTTCTCTAATATGAACTCACTACTCTGAAGGAAGCTCAGGTAGCACACATTAAAGGTTTAATTCCATGTGATTATTAAGGTGATTTTATACTGTAGTTCTGTTTTTGGGGTAACCCAAGACACACAAATATAAAGTCTTGGTGGTGGCAGCAAATTAAAGTGCTGGGGTGATAGTGCAGGAGGGATTTCAGGAGTTAATTTGGTGGTCACTAGGGATAGTAACAGGTAACCAAGGGTCTGATATTGTTAACCCATTCCCTCCCACACTCTCCCCACTGTCTCAGCAGGGCCTATAGCACTAGTTTGTGACACCTTGTTTAAATTCTCCTCCATTTCCACTCCCTGCATTCCAGTTTTTTTTTTTTTTCAGTGTTCCCTCATACCCCACATCTCCGATGTACTTGAAAACTTCTCTATTGATTTGTCTCCTCTGTTGATTTCATACTCCTCACTGTTTCTGTTCCCTGGTGCTGTTGGGCTTGGAACAATGTCTGTGCAGAGAGCAGGACCGTGACATAAGTGCAGGAGACAAAACATACAGCAAGGTGTGCAAACACATGGGAGGGGTGTGTGTATACATGGTTAGGCAGGTGTGAAAAAAAACTTGTGAAGTAAGTGCTTTCAAAAATGTTATTTTATTTTTTTTTCATCAGTTAACAAAAAACATATAAATCAAAATATTTGGTGTGACCACCCTTTGCCTTCAAAACAGCATCAGGTCTCCTAGGTACACTTGCAAACAAGTTTGTTATAGAACTTGGCAGGTAGCATGTTCCAGACATCTTGGAGAACTACTTTGGCAGTATGTTTGGGGTTGTTGGCATGCTGAAGAATAAATTTGGGGTCAATCAGATACTTCCCTGATAATACCGTATGATGGATAAGTATCTGCCTGTACTTCTCAGAACTGAGGAACTCCACACTCCATTTGCAAAAATGCAGATTCAGACTTGCAAGAACCTCCACCATGCTTCACTGTTGCCTGCAAACACTCATTCTTGTACCACTCTCCAGCCCTTCTGCAAACAAGCTGCCTTTCTTGCTACAGCCAAATATTTCAAATTTTGACAGGTCAGTCCAGAGCACCTGCTGCCATTTTTCTGCACCCCAGTTTGTGTTTTCGTGCACAGCTGAGTAGCTTGACCTTGTTTCCACCTCGAAGGTATGGCTTTTTGGTCGCAAGTCTTCCATGAAGACCACTTCTGGCTAGATTTCTCAGGACAATAAATGGGTGTACCAGAGTCCCACTATTTTCTACCAGTTCTGAGAGGATGGCATTTCGGATTGTGAATGGAAGTAAGCATTATGCGTCTTTCATCTATTGCACTAAGTTTCCTTGGCCGACCAATGTGTCTATGGACCTCAAATATGCCTGTTTCTTTGTGCTTCTTCAAAAGAGCTTGCACAGCACATCTGGAATCCCTTGTCTGACTTGAAATTTCTGCCTGGGAGAGACCTTGCTGATGCAGTATAACTACCTTATGTCTCGTTTTTGTGCTCTGTCTTGCCATGGTGTATGATTTTTGCATTAAATGGTCTCTAGTAACCTCAGCGTGTTCAAGTCTGGCTGTTCCTCACCTAGTTTTATTCCTCCTATACAACTGTTTCAGTTAATTATTTTGTTTCAACCTACATATTACGTTCATCATTAGCACCTGTTTGGTATAATTGTTTAATCACACACCTGATTATATGTCTACAAAATCCCTGACTTTATGCAAGTGTACCAAGAAGAACTGATGCTGTTTTAAAGGCAAAGGGTAGTCACACTAAACATTGATTTGATTCAGATTTTTCTTCTGTTCACTCAATGTATTTTGTTAATATAAACTATTAACAGGTCTATTTTTGAAAGCATTCTTACTTTACAGCATTTTTTCACACCTGCCTAAAACTTTTGCACATTACTATATATTTATACACACAGACACACAGAGACACACACAGACACACAGACACACACAGACACACACAGACACACACAGACACACACACACACAGACACACACACACACAGACACACACACACACAGACACACACACACACACACAGAGACACACACACACACACACACACACACACACACACACACACAGAGACACACACAGAGACACACACAGAGACACACACAGAGACACACACAGAGACACACACACACACACACACACACACACACACACACACACACACACACACACACACACACACACACACACACACACACACACACACACACACACACACACACACACCATATATTTACATACACATTGCAAAAATAAAATAAAAACATTCTGAGGGGAGAATGGAGGACAAAAATAAAATGAACACCCAATCAGGGAAGTTATCGACCCACAGTATCAAAGGGGTGTCCAACATATTGTTATGCAATGCATAGGAAACCTCTTTGGCACTCAGTGTTTGCATCTTAACCTTCTGACACAAACCATACAGTGAGGTCTGCAGGGGGGAGAGCCCGAGGTTGTCGTGATAACATCTAACAAGGCAAATGTGTTTGTTATATTTTGGCGACTACCAGTGGGACAGAATAAAAAGGTTGGACTTTGACAGTTTGTGTTTGGGTCTGTGATTACCAGTGTACAGTAGAATATTTCTCCCTCCCCCCTGCCTCTTCTAACACAGGAAACACCATTTTTTTTTTCTTCTTTGTTTACTCCTAAATATATTTATATTACACATCTATTCATAAATTCAAGACACCTGGGATCTACACAAAAATGTCAACCTGAATACAAAAATTAAGCCAGCCTCATCCCAAATGTGGGGCAGAGGTCTCTTTTGGGCGATACGGATACTGTTGTATTATACAGACAAGCAGAAGTTTGATTTTGAAAAAAGCCTTGTGACTTTTTGGAAGTCAGTGGTCTAATGAGACCGATTATTATTTTATTAAATATGGAAAAAATTAGTAATGTGGCAATCAAATGACTCGAAATATACATTTAAAAAATCCTTCACTAATTAAGGCCATAAGAGTGGTACTTGGAATTAGTGAATTATTTCAGCTTTTGTTGGAAATGCCTATACACAGCTACATTACATACATTTAAATAATTTATTAGGACTTGAATTTTATATTACTTACATTAAGTTGCATTGTTCTTAGGCCAATTTAAATTTGGATCAAATTTTTTTCCTCCGTTCCAAGTGTGAAAAGCTAATACATAATAGCTGTGAAGCATCCAAGTTAAGATTGTTAACTAAAATATAATCGGCTCATTACACAAGAACGGAACCATGCCATAAATCATTCCATTTTCTGAGAAATCCTAGAACCAAATAGAGCTTCCAGGAACAAAACTTGACCTCTGCCAAATCTTACTGCTAGGTTTCTACTTATGATCTTGGAATTGGACCTACTGCAACACAGTTATTTTGCAAACCCCAGATAGAGGTTAGGCCACCTTAAAAAAAAAAAAAAAAAAAAAAAAAAAAACCAAAGGACACATGAAGTCTTGCATTTTTACCACAAATATAAAAGAAAAAATGTTTTCAGCAACAGATAATTCTATGCTGTACACCAGAACTATACAGTGAAACAAGCAGGGTGCTGGCATGATATGCAGATAGATCATTATGGTAGTAGCTAGATTCTAGTGTGCTAAAAGGACTTTCAGTAACAGTCATGTGACCAGACTGTGTAGAGAGGGGTGGGGCACAGTAAGAGACTAGCAGGGTCTAGGAAGAACAAATGGGAGGAGCAGAGGTAATAGACTACAGGTCAAGCAGATCACTGTGCTTTTTAGGATTAAAAAGTGCAAGTTTGGTGCAACATATTTTATATTTTTTTCCCCTTATATATTCTTTAAGATAACCATTTTGTGTATGAATTTACACCGATCCTAGTAGCCAGTGTTCAGGGCCTTCTTTGAAGGTAATTCTGCCCTTGACTGAAATCGCTAACCTGGTGATTGCAGAGGTCCAAACATGTCAGTCAGAAAAACTAGTGCTGTGGCACATAAATTTAGTGAAACAGTTTCCTAAATAAAACAGCTGCTTCATTTATTGAAACAGTAACAAGTAGCTGGGAAGAGTGCATAATTCCAAAACTAAAAGCTGAGATTTTAGGTTTAACAGAAAATGGAAATGCAGGCTCTAAAACTAAAAAAGGGGCTTCTTAAGGAGAGAAACAAAAAAGTAAACTATAGTAATAGTTGATGAGGCGGTAAAAAAAAAAAAAAAAATGACATGCATCTATCAAGTCCAACCCATGCCAAATCACCAGTCGATCCAGATGAAAGCAAAAAATACCCCATTGAAGCCATTTCCAATTAAGCACAAAGTAGTCAAAAATAATCCCTTTCCATCTTCAAATGGGGGTCAGACAGCTCCCTGGATAAACATCCTATCTGCTTTGAAGCCAGCTGTCATAACTCTCAATATTTTTCTGTGTTAGGTATCCATTACTTTTTTTTTAAGCAGTTACAATGTCTGCAAGCACAGCATCACTAGGCAAAGAACTGCATAGCTTTACTTCCCTTACCATAAAAAATCCCTGCCTTTGTTTTAGTCAAAAAGTATTTTCTCTAGTCTTAATGGATAACCTCTTGTTCTTAGCTCAGCTCTTTGCATGAATAATTCATTGGATAGTTCTTTGTATTGACCTTGAATATATCTGTAAATGGTAATCATATCACCACTTTGAGGTCTCTTCTCTAATGTAAACAAACCCAGTTTGGCTAGTCTCTTTATAACTCAGTTCCTCCACTCCCTTTATCAGTTTTGTTGCACATCACCTGCACTTTCCAGTTCAATAATATATTTTTATGATCTGGGTGTCTAAAGTTGTACTCCATATTCTAGATGAGGCCTTACCGAGGATTTATAAAGGCAATTTTCCCATGCATCTATACCCCATTTGCTCTTGCAGCAGCTGAGAGAATTCACAGCAGTGTGCATAGTCTATCGGCACGCCTAAATCTCTCTAATGAGGATTCCCTAAGTTTCCCATTTAGTGTATATGTAGCAGGTTTGTTCTATAGCCTAAATGCACGTGAGGACAACCTGAAGAAGTGTGTAGGAGAAATACAGGAATTAAATTAACTTCTCACTGTTACAGAATAGAAAAAGGAACACACCTGGCCCAGACAATAAATAAATAAAAATAAAGATAGTTCTAGAAGGCACCCCTATCTCAGCAGCAAAGGCTGGATGGCCCAAGGGCTAATATTAAATATCAAAGTAGTTTGTGATCACAACAGGTCTTCATTTTATTATTAGAGTAATTTACATCTCTTTTCATTTGGATAATAGGGAAGTATTTCACCTGATGTATAATATTTATAAAATATACTTGTGTGAGAAGATTCATAATAAAATGCAAGTAGCCTTTTAGTACTACTAAAAATGCTTGGATGCCTAGTATATATGTTATATTATAATTGCGTGCAAAACGTAATATTCTACTTTAAGTTTCATTCCCTATTCTATTTTATTACTATTGTTTCAGAAAATTTGTATTTTAGTGAACGCATCATTGAATCCATATGGAAAACACAAAATCATGGGGTTGAGTTCCCTCCTCCAGGAGGGCAGGGAAATTAAAAAAGAAAGTATTCAACCTCCAACTAAAGCCCCTGCCCACCAGTTCCACACAGAAAAAGAATGAAAGCAGGAAATGAAGCCCCCTAGACCAAGACCCTAAGAGGATTCCACCCAGAGAAAAAAACAGCTTGTGTTTACTTCCCTGGGTAGAGGAAAGTCCTGTGTTCCATAAGAAATAAAGAAATAGGATTTTAGTCTTACCTGTTAAATCCTTTTCTCTTAGTCCATATAGGTTACTGGTAACTTTGGGTAGGCGACCTGACCCTTTAAGTAAGACAGGAAGCTTTCTTGAATAAGTAGTGCTGGGTGGAGCCTACCTTTCCTCTCAGCCAGCAGTAGCCAATACTCTCCAGTTAGATTGAGGACGCCAACTATTGACTAGATAGCCAAAGGGAAAAGAAGACTCCTGTGAGCATGAACCCGAAAGGACTCCCACGTTCTGCCACAGGAGAGCCAAGCATGGTCCCTTGACAGGGTGGGAGACCAGTAACCTACATGGACTAAGAGAAAAGGATTTAACAGGTAAGACTAAAATCCTATTTTCTCAGAGGTCCAATATAGGTAACTTTGGGATGTCCAACCATTTAGTTCCCTGAGGTGGGAAGTAAGGCAAGGACTGGGCGCAGTGCCCCCAAAGTCACCACACCATACATAAGCTAAACAGATCATCCACAGCCCTCTAAAAATAAAGTGTCAACGGACAGGAAAACCGGTGTAAACACACCAGAAACTAACACAGAGCCAACAGGGCTCAACAGTTAAGGAGTACTAAAAAGGTACCTAGAAAGACCCTAGACAGGCAATATAGCCTCTAGGTTCTTCCTGCCAAAACTGGCATCAGCCGATGCCAGAACATAAACACATAGTGTATGGAAAAGGTGTGCACTGATGACCAAGCAGCCGCCTTCCACAACTGAACAGCCGAGGTCCAACTCTTGTAAGCCCAAAAGATTCCAATAGACCTGGTAGAATGAGCCATAACACAAAAGGGCACAGGCTTCTTCCTCAATTCACAAGCCTTACGAATGGTGGACTTAATCAAGGAAGCAATGGTAACCTTAGAATCCGGCTTACCAGCCTAGGACCCTCAGGAATGACAAACACCACTTCAGACTGGCGGATGGACTCAGTACGATGCTCATAAAACTTAGGGCAGCGCACAACATCCAACAAGTGAAGATCCCTTTCCTTGTCAGATGTAGGGTCAGGACAAAAAGAAGGCACCATTATTTCCTGTTTAATGTGGAACTCAGAAACCACCTTCAGGAGAAATTCCTGAGAAGTGCGAAGAACCGCCTTGTCCTTATGAAAAGCCAAAAAGGGGGGGGGGGGTTTACAGGACATAGCATGTAACTCCCTGACACAGCGAACAGAATGTCCAGGAGAAAAGCCATCTTCCAAGTCAGGAGACAAAGGAATGGTAGCCAAGGACTCAAAAAGGTGGATGCTGGAGAACACCCAAGACCAAACTGAGATCCCACTGAGGAGTGGGACTCTTAAAAGCAGGGCGAGCATGAGCAACAACCTTGACATCAGGGAAAACAGTGCAGAAGTCTGAACCTCCAAAGAACTCAAACCGAGACCCTTATCAACCCCATCCTGCAAAAAAGACAGGACCGTAGGGAAAGATCCCTATCAGCACATCAGGAGAGAAAGGTAGACCAAACCCGATGGTATGCCTTAGAAACAGGCTTCAGAGCATGAAGCATAGTAGCAACAACCTCAGAAGAAAAACCCTTCTTCAAAATTGAGGATTCAACCTCCAAGCCATCAAACCCAAACGTTCAACGTCTTCCTTCCACAGGTATCCCTGTAAAAGAAGATCCAGACAGTGGGGAAGTCGAAACAGTTCAGCCACAGACAGATCCAGAAACCAAGACTGGTGAGGCCAATATGGAGCAATCAGAATGACTGGTGATTGCTCCAGATGAAGCTTCCTCAATATCCTGTTCAACATGGGAAGAGGGAGAAATATGTATGCCAGAAAAAAAACTCCATGGTCTGGACACGGCATCCACTGCTAGAGCCGGAGGGTCGTTCCAACGGGAGTAGAACAGTAGAACCTTCCTGTTGTGTCTCATCACCATCAGGTCGATCTGAGGAAGACCCCACTTCTGGACAATGAGATGGAACACCTCCTGATTCAGTTCCCATTCTCCGCTGTCGATGGTGTGTTGACTGTCTGCAAGTATGGCAGGACGTTGTCCGCGCCTGGAAGGTGAACTGCGGAAATAGCAGGAACATTATCTTCTGCCCAGGCCAAAATAGCCTAGACCTCCAACCAAGCTGCGAAACTTCTTGTGCCACCTTGCTTGTTGATGTAAGCCATGGCCGTGGTGTTGTCTGATTGGACTTGAACAGGACAACTCTCCAACTGGACCGTCCAATACCGGAGAGCATGGAAGATTGCTCGAAGCTCGAATACGTTGATGGGAAGAAGACTCTCTTCCCGAGACCATCGGCCCTGGACATTCAGGTGACCAAAGACCGCACCCCATCCTGACAGACTGGCATCTGTGGTTACAGTCGTCCAGAAGGGAATCAGGAAGTCACTGCCTTTCAGGAGATGTGAGAGGTCGAACAATCATGACAGACTCAGTTCCACATGTAGGGGAGAGAGACTGATATCTTGAAGAGATCCGTCTGACCCTTGCAGGCCTGGATCACAAATAGTTGAAGTTCCCTTGCATGAGCCATGGTGAGCGGGACTGCTTCCTTGATGGAAATGAACTTCCCCACCAGAGACGTCAACTTCTTGGCTGGCACCGGATTCAACTCTAGGACAGTGGATACTTTGTGTGCAATCTCGTGAGCTACCTCATCCTTGAGGAACACCATCCCCTTCACTGTGTCGAAGAGAAGTCCTAGGTAAACTAGACGCCGAGATGGAACCAGATCCGACTTGTCCATGTTCAAGATCCACCCATGATGGGAGAGAACGTGAATGCATTCCTGGACCTGGTGATGCATAAGCTCCGGAGATGAAGCCTTCTGCAGGAGATCGTCCATGTAAGGAGTAACTTGGCCCCGGTCCTGTACAAGAGCAATATCAAAGCACCTAGGACCCAACTGAAGACCTGTGGAGCAGTAGACAGACCAAAGAGAAGAGCAGAAAAAGTGCCCTTGGTCGCAGGCAAACCAGAGGTATTGCCGGCTCTCTGGACGAATGGCAATGTGCAGGTATGCATCCTGTAGATCCAGGGAGGCAAGATACTCTCCAGGAGACATGGCGGCGATCACCGTCCGCAGAGGCTCCGGATAATGAGACTTGACCATGACGGAATTTAGATTTTTGAGGTCCAGGATAGGACAACATCCGCCATTCTTCTTGTTGACCACAAAACAGGTTGGAATAGAAACAGGAAGCCTGTTCTGGTTCAGGAACCGGCTACAAAACCTCTTTGTCCAAAAGGGTCTGAACTGCCCCGGAGAAAAGCCGAAGCTTGTCTGCCACCTGAGGAGTGTGTGAAAGATGAAACCTGGGCGGAGGAAGAGAGGTAAAGGGGATCCTGTACCCCTCGGTCACAACTTAAAGAACCCAAGGATCTGCCACAGCGTCTGTCCAGACAGAGGTTCAACAAGTCATGCCAAAGGAGGTTTGGCAGTCTTGGGCTTAGCAGAGGACTGCTTGGGTCTCCACTGCCGTTTAGGCTTGGAGGAGGCAGGAGGTGCCTGGCGATTGGGTGGAAAGCAGGTAGACTGCGTCTTAGGCTCCTGAAACACATCAGAAGGGTCCTTGGGATCTTCAGATGCCAAGGGAATATTCAAAGTAGTGAGGACGGCCCTGATCAAGCCCTCAGCAGAGAGGTCAGGGTCAGCCTCAAATGGGTCCCCCCCAAAAAAAAAAAAAAAAAACTGGGAAGACACGTCCACAGAATTACCCTTGTCATCTGAATCCATTAAGAGTTCCTCTTCAGATGAATCAGACACATCAGGTATCCCCTGCGGTTTAGGCAGGGATAATCTGATGGATACAGGGGGTTGCCAAGCCTGGAAGACCCCACTCATTTGAGATGCTAACAGTTGTAAGGTAGACTTTAAATCTTTAGTAGTAGCCTTAAACGCCTGTAACAAAGTTGGCTCTAATACTTGGCTGGAGATACCTGGAGGTGACTCAGGGGCAGCAGAGCATGTAGGGCATAGGTAACCCTGATTGACATAAGGAACAATGCGCAATGGGGGTCACAGACGTCCCAGGGTCCTTAGTCTTAGGCCTAGCCCAAAGTTCAGACGGATTAGACATTTTCACACTGTCACAAACGTCTCAATATATCTGGTATACGGTAAACAGTGTTTAAGATTAAAATTTCACCCCCAGAAATCATTAAAATGCACTTATCTGGCAGGCGAAGGGTTAATCAGCTGAAGAGAGAAGGAAAGCTCCAGCCCGACCACAACGGGAGCCAATCAGTAACAAGCACACAAATCAAGCGCTCATGGGAAATATAGTTTCCCTGTACAAGTATCCCAAACAGTGCTTGAAGCCTCCCAAAACACTCAGAACATGAACTGAATCATAGAAAAAGGGTAGACAAACAAATTGAGCCATCTCTTACATCGCTACCATTAGCGGTTGCAGAGATGTCCCAAACAGTAAAGCCTCAGAGGTGAATGGAGCATGGCGTCTATGCAGGAAAAACAAATTTTTACAACATTTACACTGCTCCAAGCTCCCCACAACAGACATACCCAATGAGTGCAGGAGTATAACAGGAACTCCAATGGAGAACTCAGTGAGGACAGTAAGCATGGGACAAGTGGACCTCAGCAATCAAGGGGTTACTCACGTTTTTAGCAAGTCTTCTGTATTCATATTACCATGTATTTAAGAAGAGGCCTCCGTGGGCCACTCCTGGGAAAGAACTTGTCCAGCAAGATTTTCCCCTCTGGGCTAAAAGGTCCACCATAGCACCTGGAAACAGAGCTATTCACTAGGAATTGTCAGTAAATGGTAATCGCCTAATGGCGGTATTCCATATCTAACAGAAAACCATAAAACACAAACTAAAGCAGAACAGCTTCTCTGTCTTTCCTCTTCAAAGGAAACTAACTGGAGAGTATTGGCTACTGCAGGCTGAGAGGGAAGGTAGGCTCCATCCAGATTTCTTATTCAAAAAAGTTTCTTATCTTACTTAAAGGGGCAGGTCGCCTACCCAAAGTTACCAGCAACCTATACTGGACGACAGAGAAAAAGGATTTAATGTTAAGTTCACTTACATCCAATATAGAATACAGGAACCATGGAAATGCAAGTCAGCCTTGCAGAAAGATTGAAAACAGTGAACTTAATAAAGTCACCATGCAACATTCAGATTTAGTTCTTTTCTCCTGTTTGGATGGGAAGTCAGGACAAAAATAAAAGCCACACTGAATGTCAGGAAACACAACACCGAGGCAAGAGGTTCAAAAGGGAGGTCTCAGGAGGACACAAGATCAAACTGAAATCCCACAGGGCATGGGATCACAAAGTGAAGGGAAGGCATGAGCCACCTACTTGAACAAAGGTCTTGACATCTGGAAGAGCACCTCTTAGAATGGTGATCTCTAGAGCCATGCATTAAAAGCAAGCCCCTCCACATCTTCATACCAGATGGAACTTTGGAGAAGGAGACCTGGTTTTGATGAAAGTCTGCCATTTTAAATCTTTGAGATTACCCTGGGAAAGAGAAGAACTGGAGGGAACACAAAGGACAGACGGAAGTTCCACAGGATTAACACGGATTCCGTCACAAAGGCCAGTGCATCCCTTGTCCTTGTACAGAACAATGGATCTTTTTGGGTTTTGTGAGAGGCATCAGATCTATGCCTGGGATACCCCAGAATAAATCCGGATTCCACTGCCAATTGCCTGGATTCACATCATGACAGCTGAGAGACTGACCAAGTTTTCCACTCCAGCAACCTAGACCTCCGAGATGGCCAGTATGAGAGTTTCTGCACAGTAAAGCTCTTTCAGTTCTTTCCATTCTGACTTGCTTTGATTTCCTCCTTGGTGGATATAGGCCACTGCCATTGGAGCTGTCTAACTGTACCCTTACTAGAGTCCCCATCAGCACCTGAGATCAGTGCAGGAATGCTAGGCAGATGGCATTAATCAACAAAATGTAGATAAACAAGTAACTCTCTTCCCCCATCTATCTCCCCACACGGGTCCAGTAATTGTACAGACAAATAATGTACTGACACAGGTCAGGTATTACGTGTGTTTCTCAGACAAGGCAGCAAAGAACAGGTTACTGATAGTCCAGGAAGATTGACCGGCCCTATCAGACCAAGGCCCTTAAGGCTCTCCCCAGGGAGGGAGAGTACAAATAGAGAGTAATGCCACAGGAATAAGCAAAGGCCCTTAGCAAACTTATATGCTGTAGTAGCCGTAGCGGAGGACAGACTGTATGCCCAGAGGTTGCCCAACGGAGACCACAATGCCAACAACCGGTGGAGAACGGCCCTCATCCTTAGAGGGAATAGATAAACACTTAGACCAATGTCGACTGCCGAGGTGGAAGTAGCCTGAGGCGCCCAATGAAACCCAACCTCAGTTGATGGCAGGAGTATAGGTCTAGCGTACAGAGGCACAGAATGGAATGCACACACAGGAATGTCGCCCACGTGACACGGACAATAACCGAGACCAGGCTGCAGTATAAGGCTCAAAACCGGAGTGTCGCCCGCGCGACACAGAGTAACCGAAACCGGACTGCAGTAAATGGGCGTGTTGGAAGCCACACTGTCTAGATGCCAAGCCCAACGGAGATACAAGGAGCAGCTGGCAGTCCTGGACAAGCAGCAACGGAGGCCCAACGGGTCGGCACAGCAGGAACAGCCAACCGGAAATGGTATCCAAGCAGGAACGTCAGCCAAACCGGGTCGGTACACAGAGCAGGAACAGCAGTAGAGTGGTCAGGCAATCCGGGTCATACACTGAGATAACACAAGAACTGGAACAGGCGCTGGACAGAACCACCACAAAAGGGCAACAGCGAAGTGACAGGACCCAGTATTTAAGGACACATACTGGGCAGGCCAATACCACTGCAACCAATAGGAGTAAACTGAGAACCAGGATTGACGGAATGTTGCCCACATAACACGGGCACTGTGATACTTCCACTCTGGAATCACAATGGACACCCCCCCCCACCCCCTGAGTAAGATGGGGATGATTAAACCACCAACATTGATCCTCACTCACTTGAGGAGAGATCATGAGAGGAGATCAACTGGATATACTCGGGCCAGTCTAAGTTCCCTTGTGTGAAACTGAGCATAAGAGACTGCTTCCAAGGCAGACACCAGGAGACCCAGAACTGAATCATTGCTGAGGGTCACTCTAATGCTCATAACACACCCCTAGACAGAGCTGAATTTTGTCCTCCATAAGGAACACCCCACAGGGGTGTCAAATTTTATTCACGGCAAGATCATGACCTGGAAGGAATTGGAGAGGACTTCTGTAAGTGGAGAATCAAACTGATGTACTAGAATGCAGATGCACTCTTGGATATGGTCAGAGAAATGCCTTGAGGTGAATGTATGTTGCCAGATCTGCTATGATCTTTGTGAATATTCTGGCATATGAGGTCAGACCAAACAGAGGTGCAGTAAACTGGTAGTGACTGCATGCAAAAGAAAAGATGGTGGTCAGAGTGAAATTGGGAGTGCATATACTCCCCTGGGCACATTGCTGATAAGACAGATCCCAAAAATGTAATCTTTAAGTACATAGCAACCACATTGTTCAGACTTCAGGTCCAAAACAGGTCAGACACCATCCCTTTTGGGAAACAAAAACTTTGTAATGCAAACCTGAAAAGCGCTCGAGCTGAATCAGTACTATAACCTGCTTGCCCAGATAGAGACATTTACTCTGGGTCCCAAGGAATCTTTGACAAAAAGCTATGAGAATAGAAATCTATGTGGTACCCTTCCAACACCCGCAAAACCCACAAGTCCATCATGGAGGATGTCCAGTTGTCTCAAAGGCGGACACGACCCACTACGTGTTACTATGGACTTGGACTCCGCAAGTCATGCAGAGATTAAAAATTGTAAGAAAATAGGATTTTAGTCTTGCCTGATAAATCCTTTTCCTTTAGTCCATATGGAACACAGGTACCATGGGGTTGAGATCCTCCTGTGTAGGGCAGAACATACCCTCAAAAATAAAAGATGGTGTCTTGTGGGTGGAGACTCCCAGCCTCTTCTGCAGCTCAACGCTAGCCCCACTTCCAGTTATTATGTGAGCAAACCACACCAAGTCAGGGACACAAGAGAAGGAAGCTTCTGAAAGAATAAAGACTATAGTATGGACTCCCATGTCCAGACAAGTGAGACCAACAGAGGTTCCTTTCTCTGGGTGGGAGACCTGTGTTCCATATGGACTAATAGAAAAGGATTTAAAAGGTTAGACCAAAATCCTATTTTTTTTTCCTATCGTCCATTATGGAACACAGGTAACATGGGGATATACCAACACTAAGCTCCTAGAGGAGGGAAGAAGTACCTCATTCCTGTCCCCATGACCCATGACAGCAGAATTCCCTAGAACTATCCAGAACTGGAACAGCACAAGCCAAAAACCAAGTATCAACGGACACTTAAAAAAAAAAAAAAAAAAAAAAAAGGGCAGAACTACCTAAAAGACCTTCTTGCCAAAGCTAGCTTCAGCTGAAGCCAGAACACTCACACGATGGTGCTTAACAGAAGTATGAAAGGAGTACAAAGTCTCAGTCTTGCACAATTGCTCAGCCAAGGCCTGATTCTTGTAAGCCCACAGACCTAGTGGAATGTGCTGAAGGGAACAGGTTTCTTCCAGAGTTCGTACACCTGATTCAGGAGGCTATAGTGACCTTGGAAGCAGCCTGACCTGCCTTGGGACTCTCAGGAATGACAAACACGGAATGTCTTCCGAAAGACTCCGTGCGGTCTACATGAAACCTAAGACACCAAACCACAACCAACAAGAGGTGATCCCTCCTTGTTAGACTGTGGGTCAGGACACAGTGAAGGCACAACAATCTACTGGTTGATTTATCAGCTTAGGAATAATTTCCTGAGGTTGAAAGAACAGCCTTGTCCTTATGAAAAGCCAGAAAAGCTGGCTTGCAAAAAAAATGCCTACAATTCGGCAAACCTACAGACCAAGACCATTGCCAAAAGGAAAGCCATATTACATGTCAACTGACACAAAAATGGTAGCAAGGGACTCAGAGGGAGGCCTCTGCAGAAAATCAAATCAAGGTCCCACGGAGAAATGGGAGCCTCTGAGTGACTCTATGAGTGACTCCATGAAGAACACCTTGACATCAGAAAGACTAGCAAGAGTGGAAAAACACAAAGAGCAGAAATCTGAACACTCCGTTCACACCATCCTGGAGAAAAGAACTACTGGAAGGTCAAGGTCCTGTGAAGTCCCTGTCCATACACCAGGAATGAAAGAGACCAAACCCTATCATTGGACTTAGAGGAAACAAGCTTCCTACCTGGAACTGTACTGGATATTGCCTCATAGGAGAAACCATTCCTCCTCAAGATGTGTGCTCCAACAGCCAAGCCTTCAAAGCCAGCTATATCTTCATTCCAAAGGAAGACCTGAAGGAGGAGGTCCAGTTTAGGTGGAAGCAGATCCTGAATGGGAAAGACCAGTTCCACAAACTACACCCTCTTGGTCGAATAAGGAGCAACCAGAATCACGGTTGCACCTTCCATCATGATCTTCCAGAAGACCCTGGGAATGAGCAGAATGAGGATAACCCCCACCTCCAGGAGATGATGGTCGGAAGCTTCCTGTTGTCCCTCTGGGCAATCCGGTCAATCATTGGTAGCCCCCACTGTAGCACAATCAGGTGGAACACTTCCAGACTGAGTTCCCAATCTCTCCCAGATCCATGACTTGGCAGTCTTGAAAGTCTGCCAGAATGTTTTCTACTCCTGGAATGTAAACGTCAGATGGCCAGAACGTGGGTTTCTGTCCAACCCAGGATGTACCTCACCTTGCATCAGGCGGTGGCTCTGAGTGTGCCCCCCCCTCCCCCGACAGTGGATGTAGGCCACAGCCATGAGTTATCCGACTGGACTCTTAATGGATGACCTTTTAACAGAGATTCAGTAAACCAGAGCACGACGGATCACCCTGAGCTCCAGAACATTGGACTGATATTCTGCCGCAGTCCACCTGCCCTGGATCTCAGCCAGTATGGCTGGCATCAGTCAAGACCAAGATCTATTCCAGGAACACCAAGAGCTTCCCCTGTTCCAGGTTGCTCTGTTGCAACCAACACAGTGGAGGGGGGGGGGCTAGGGGAGACAGACACAGTGTGTGTGTGTGCGCGCGCGCCCCTCTCTCCCTCTGTGTGCGTCTCCCCCTCGAAGAGGTTATTGACAGGAAAGACAGGGAGGTCTTTCATGAGCCTCTGGAAAGTATCTGGAGACGTAGATCCCCCCCTATCAAAAGGGCCTCAGAGCCCTGAAGGGTCTCCAAAAATGCTCTGATGAGCACCTGAACAGTGGTGATAGGGTCAGCTTCATAGGAATTCCCAAAGGAGAAGTCCTTACCTTTGTCTTCCGAGTCCAATTTCCTTATCAGAAGATGCCCAATCACCATAGTATGTCCCCTAAACACAGGCTCAACCTGCTTTGTGTTATGTATGGGTTTCCAAGAATGGATAACCCCATGAATGGAGGAAGGAATGCTTGCCACAAACATCAACGTTTTAACCTGTGCAGGTTCTTTGTTCGTGCTGGTTGCCAGGGGTAGGAGGAATGGTAGGGGCCACAGTGGGAGCCCCACATGGCATGACTGAATGGGAGGGGGGGCCCTAACAGAGGCCCCTGAATACGCTCTTCAATTTCCCCATATATCCTTTAGGGTCAGCCATGTTCAGAGAAAAGTGTATAAAATGTTAAGTATCCCCAGTTTAAAGCAAAGCCCACAAAAAAGACCCAAAAATGTATCTGGTGTGAAAAGGGTTAAACTGGAGAGGGAGAGGAAGAGAGTCAACCTCTGTGTAGGATAAGTACGGGAGAGGTAAGGTGCCTTACAAATCATAAACAAGCCCTGGATTCCAGATGATATTTGTAGTCTTCTCCGTTAAGGATTGAATTGTCTGGCAAGCCTTTTCCATTTACAGCAACAGTTTGGCTTCTTCAAACTCCCCAATATTAGGTGGCTTTTAACAAAATCCCATTAACACTTTTTTTGTATGGTCCAAGTGCACATTTCAATCCAAAGGACCTCTACAATTTCACTTGACCCTTCATTAATAGCTTCCCTTACATAATTACTATCCCCCCCCCCCCATCTTGTAGCCTTTAAAAAACTAAAATAAATCAGCCCAGAAGCATCTCTCAAACCTTTATGGTTTGAGAGATATCCTCTTTCAAAGTTCCCTCTCCCCTGACGTCAGTGTTCTAGCTGACAGCAGGGGAATCCGGTCCCTGAGCAAGCGAAGGCTCTGCAGCTTTTCAGTCAGTTTTGCCAAAATATGTTTCAGCTCACTTTCCTTGCCTAAGGACTTTTCCAATATATATTACCAAACCCATCTAAATTTCAAATTGACATTAAGGACCAGGTGATTTCTCTCTCTCTCACACCAATTCAGGACTCACAGAACGGCATGCAGCCGTGCGGGGAGCCCTGAAATCCCTGACGTGCCAGGGGTGAGATTCCAGTCATGCATGGGATATTGGCTTGGCAGTGCAGGTACCCTTGTCTAATACCATGTCCCGCACATGTCTGAAGCGCAATGTACTTAAGGGGTGTTCAACTTTTTGCTCTGTAGGTATGAATGGGAGTTAGAATTGAATATGGGACTTCTCTTGCCACTTGCTGTGGGACTCAATCAACATGGCCTCCATGCATGCCAGTTATTAAAGGCATTGCAAGCCCCAAGAGAGAGAATGCATTTATTATTAGTAAACAATGAGCAATATAATAAAAGGCATTAAAAGGGTTAAGAGAAAAATATTTATTTAAATGAAAGTGAGCAAAAAGCAAAGGAACATATGGGTACCAAAGGTAAAGAGTGCCAATCCAGGCAAGGTACCATAGAGAAAAGAAATCTTGCTATCTAACAAACAAACAGACAGACATAGAACTATGGATGGACACATTCTGGATGAAAAAGCTTGTCCTCTTCAAGCCCCTATATACCATGCATATATCTGCTCAGGACATCTAAGCAGAACAACTGAGGAGAGTACTGATAATGCAAGACAGATTAGCGGACTCAGGTCTTTTAATTCCATGTTCAGGTTAACTATTTGCATGTCAATGCATTGCACACACCTCTGCACACAAATGGTTAATCCAATAATGGAGGTCATAGAGCACCTACTGGGCAATTACACAGCCCCACAGCTCCTATGGCGGTCACTTTCAAAACGTCTTAGACTGGTAGGGGTAAAATGAGGCAACTGCCCTGCCTCCTGGCCAAGATATACTTTACCCCTACGGTTCCTTTGTTCCACATTAGACTTAAGAGAAGAGTGTTTACGTGTATGTGGGTAGATATTTATAGATTTTAAATTAAATATTCTATATCTTCCTATCTACCATTTATTGCTTCATTTGCAAGTACTACTTGCACTGGGTGGGAGACCTGTATGTTATATGGAGACAAGTATTTAGCAGGTAACACTAAAATCCTCTTTTCTCTGTCATCCAATATGACATACAGGTACCATGGGGATGTAACATTGAGATCCCAGGGGTGGGAAGAGAAGGAAATGACCAATTGCCGGTCCCCATGATACCAGAGTTCCCATGGACTATCCAGGTCATGGAACAGCCCAAACTAAGTGTCAGACATGTTAAACAATCCACAGTACACAAGAACAAGAGCCAACAGGGCTCAAACAGTTAAAGAGCTATAAGGCACAGGGATTCAAGCCCTAGACAGGCAAAACTGCTTGCAGGAATTTCCTGCCAAAGCTGGCTTCAGCCGAAGTCAGAACATCCACACTGTAGTGTTTGGCAAACGTGTGCACAGAAGACCAAGTGGCCGCCTTGCACAGCTATTCAGCAGAGGCCTGATTCTTGTAGGCCCAGTAGGCCGCAACAGACCTGGTGGGGTGTGCTGTAATGTGGAAGGGAACAGGTTTCCCTCTGAGCTCATACGCCTTGCGAATGGTAGACAATCCAAGATGCAATAGTCACCCTGGATGCAGCTAAACCAGCCCTAGGACCCTCAGGGATGACAAACAGAGCATCCTTCTGACAAATGGACTCCGTACGGTGCACATAGAACTTGAGAAAACACCATACCCAACAAACAGATCTCTCTTCTTGTCAGATTTAGGGTCAGGACAAAAAGGAAGGCACAACAATGTCCTGATTGATGTGGAACTCCGAGACCACCTTCGGAAAAAATTATGGGGAGGCTTTAACCTTGTGAAACACCAGGAAAGGTGGTTTGCAGGACAAGGCCTACAGCTCAGCAACTCTGGACAGAAACCACGGCCAAAAGAAAGGCCATCTTCCACGTCAAAAAACGTAGAGGAATGGTAGCTAAAGACTTAAAAGGAGGTGGCTGCAGGACTCTCAAAACAAAGTTATGGTCCATCTGGGAAGGGAAGGCATGAGCAACACCCTGAAAGACGACTGACATCCGGTAACATGGCAAAGTGACAAAGATTTAAAAAAAAAAAAAAAATTAAAATAAAACCTTAGAGAATCAGTTCAGTGTAATCAGGTGAAAAGTATATACGTAGTTATATAGTAATCGAGTGAACTAAAACGTCTAGGTTGGTCGATAAGAAATAATATATAGTTCAGAGAGATAATCAAAGTAGCACAGCTTCAAACAAGGAAATGCTCCATATCTGCAACATAGGTCTGCACTTAAATCTAGTCAATTGAAGCAGACAATGACTCAAAATAATATATAGGAAATGGATGGCCCCTTACTTGATATCCATAGGGAAAGCGCCTTGAAAGATGTGGTAATTTAATCCCCTGATGGAGGTCCCAGTGTCCATTCCCTGCCAGTATGTCTGCCAGTGTGCGGTGTTTAGAAACAGGCCCTCTTGGTTCGCACTTTATCCTTGTGCAGCTGGAGTCTTCAGGCTTTTCGGGGTTCAATGTCCTCTTGACATAAAGAGACTGGAGATGGGCGTCATGCTGCCGGATCAAATCACTTGGAGAGTGGTGAGCTGTGACTAAGACTCTTCGCATTTCAGCACTAAAATTGCTCCTTCCTCTGCAGCACAGGGTGCCAAAACTGGCACCATCCATATTTAAAAGCCCAATGGCCAATCAGAAAACGGATGTGAAAAACAAAAGTGTGGTGAGTCTTTAAAATATGTAAAAGTCAATATACATATAGGCCGATATAAACCTCCTCCATTCATAAAGATAAAAACTATGATGTAAAATGAACAATGAAAAACAAAATAAAATAATAAAGATCTATACATATATACTATGTAGCCAGGATATAACTCATATACCACTAGGCGTTATTAAAGTATCTTAGATACATTTTACATACAATACATCACCCAAGACATATATTCAGTGTAGGAAACTATGGGGCTCCTGTCAATGTGTCATTCTAAAAACTTAGTGAACATATCACATAATACAAATGTAGCCATGGAGGTGCAAAAAGGAGTAGAGGTAAAATCGTTACCAGTCTACCCTGACAAATATGGACCATTAATATAGAGGGGAACCTCACATAGGGATGACAAAATAATGGATGATGAGAGGACATGATAAGTAGTAATGGTGCAATTAATTTGAGGTTGGGTGATAATGTGAATATGTGGTCAAGATGTCCAAAAAGCCAGACAGATGCTATATGACTCAATAAGAAGTATTAATTTTACAGACATCAGATGTCCAAATCTTTATTGAATCCTTGTGGTTTTGAAGCTGGAAGATCCAATAGGATTCTTGTTTTGCTAGTAGTTTATAGCTATCTTGGTCTCTCTTGTGGCGGTATATGGTCAATAATAGTACATTTTAACGAACTTGGATCACTTGATGGTGTTGATTGAAGTGCCGTGATATAGAATTATTTTGTTTGGTTTTTTTTTTCTGAATAATATTTCTTCTGTGTTCAAGAAACATCTCTTTGGCAGGTCTAATAGTCCTGCCAATGTATTGTAGGTGACATGAACATTCCAGCAGACAAATTATATATTTAGTGGTGCAACTGAAAGATTTAAAATTGGATAAACGGCACCAGTAGTTGAACTAATGAACAGTGTCAACCCATGTTGCATAAAATTACAAGTAATTTAAGTAGTATGACATTTGAAATTTCCCAACAACTTCTTGCAGTCAATCATGTTAGAAGAGGTCATTCTTAGTCGTATAGTCTGAAATCTCCTTAGGGTACTCTGGCAAATTTGTTTTTCAACTTTGTAAGTTTTTTGAAAATAATTTCCTTTTTTTGTGGAATAGTATTCACTAGTTATTTATCACTTTGGAGAATTCCCCAATTTTTGTGGAGAATTTTTTGAAAGGAAGGTCTGGTGATTTATCTGGTGATAAATGGGACCACTGGATGTTTATCTCTTCTGTGTTTGTTTGTTTTTTTGTTTTGTTGAGGAGTCGGGTGCGTGGAATTTGTTGGGTTTTCTTCATTGCCTTGTTAAAGATTGATTCACTATAGAAATTTGTTTCCATAGTTCGTGCCTGTTCTCCAAATGTGTCATTGTTGGTGCAATTCTTTTTAATACACTAAAATTGGCCAGAAGGTATATTATACAGCCAGTTAGGATGATGACTGCTAGTGGCATCAATGTAGCTGTTTGCATCAAGGGATTTATAGTGAGTCTTGGTAATATTTTCTTGGTCAGATGTAAATCCAGAAAGACTACTGCATGCAGATTAGATTCTACTGTAAATTTGAGACCCAAAGGATTATGATTAAGAGCACTTTGAAAGGATAGAATGGATTCTTGATTCCCTTGCCAGATGAGCAGATCATCGTACCTGAAATACAGGACAAGATGGCCCCAAATTGGTTATGGAGATAATAGTCGTCCCAATAGCCCATAAAGAGATTGGAAAGACTCAGTATAAATCACCCCAACACAATGTAATCTCTTGTCTTCCTATCGTTATTAGCAATCCATAGTTTGTGCTCTTACAACACTTTTTTGGAGAAAACTATCTTCATACTAAATTTCTACCTGATGACGTCTCGCCCCTTGAATCCGTTCTATGCATGACCACTATGGAGCCATTTGGAGGGAGGTACAATGGAACAGTCTTGCCCATCACTCGTACATCACTGTCCTTGTGACCTGCCGCACTCCTGGCATCAAGCGGTCATTTCAGCCTAATTGAAACAGACTGGTGGTTTATATATGCACCCGCTATATATAAACCACCGGTCTGTTTCCACTAGGCTGAAATGACCTGACCGCACTTTATGCCAGGAGCACGGCAGTTCACCTGTTGCTGAGGACAGTGATGTACGAGTGATGGGCAAGACCGAGTGAGGTACAATGGAGCCAAGTGGCTCCATCGTAGTCATGTGCAGAATGGATTCAAGGGGCGAGACGTCATCATGTAGAAATTTAGTATGAAGATAGTTTTCTCCAAAAAAAGTGTTGTAAGAGCACTAACTATGGATTGCCAACAACAACCGGAAGACAAGAGATTACATTGTGTTGGGGTGGTAGTTCCCCTTTAAGGACCACAGACCATTTTTTTTTGCTGGATCAGATTCCAGACTCCCCGAATGGCGTGCAGCATCACGCATCAGGAATGGGTCCTTAACGGAAATCAAGCCATGACAGTCCTGGACCTTCATGTGTCCTTAAGGTGTTAAAAGTGTGAAATTCAAAACATCTAAAATACAATAAATTAATTTAAAAAAAATGTAAGTCTAAAGCCTGTAAAAACACATAGAATGCCAAATGAAAGCGCAAACACAGAATTGCAAGGGAAAAAGTCCTCAACTAACCAAAGACTGGCAGAGAAGGTGTTAATTACAAAATGTCCTAAAATGCTCCAAAGACCCCTAGAACAGATCTAAAGTACCCAATATGAGTGCAGGAGTTATAAAGAACTCCAAAGAAACCCCTATGCAGAAGGGAACTGTGGGACAAGTGGACCATGGCACTCAAAGGGTTGCTCATCTTTTTAGAAGGGCTTCTTCAGGTTTCCACTGAAATTGAAGAAGCCTCAGAGAGACTCCCTCTAAACAGACTTGGGCTGCATGATTCTCAACCCGTGCTGCAAGGGTCCACAGACAACACCTGTAAACTGAGCAATACTCCAGGGGAAGCCAGTAATGGTAATCCAACTAATGGGGGACTTTGGGCACCCCATATCTAATCTAATAAAAAATAAAATAACTAAAAACTAAGCAGAACTGTTCACAGCCTTCTGACCAGGTTGATGGAACAAATCTGGCGGGGAGGGGTTAGGTAGCCCGATATGGAGGAGGGGGAGGCTCCACCCCTTCACTTCTTTCAGAATTGTTCCTGGGTACTTGGAGGAGCTGTCGTCTCCAAATGGTACCTGTATGTCATACTGAACACCAGAGAAAAAAAATTAGCAATCCCATCGCTTCCTGGTCGCACACATATAAAATCTGGAATGGATTAAAAAGTATTTGTCCAAAAATAGACCAATGAGATCAACCTGCTCCCTTAAAGTTCAAAATAAGCAAAAAATATAAATGTTAGACAAATTATGCTTATACAAATAAAAATAAATAAAAAATGTGCATATTTATGATGATCTCTCTCTCTCTCGAAGGGGCTGGGACACACAGAATACACACTGAATCTGCCAATCAAAATCACAATAGAATAAACAAGTATTCTACTTCTATATAACCATTAACTCTTCGATATAATCAGAGAATGAATGGAGAATATGGATCACAAATATAAAATCAGTTAATAGAATAAACTCAGATCCCATTCTGCAGTTATGCCATTTGGAATCCTAGTATTCAAAGTATGAATCCAAAACATCTCCCATCTACCTATCCACATCTGTGATGTTTGGACACCCTTTCTATACTTTGGATCCCATGGAGGGTATTATGATACCTTTGGCTTTCAAAGTGTCTAGCAAATGGTGATCTCCTATCTCCATTTTCAATAGAATTCAGGTGCTCTCGGATTTGCTCTTAGCAGGAGTGGCGTTCAATCCACATATTGCAACAGACAATCTTTACATGTTATAAGGTAAACATTGGTGGTGTTGCAATTGATAAAACTATCAATTTATTTTTTTTTTGGTAATAGAACTCGAAAAGAACTTTGATGTCTCAACAAATCTACAACACTTGCATTTACCTCCGCACTTAATCGTCCACCACATACATTTCTGGACCAGGAGAACATACTGGGGGCTAACTTATATCACAAAGTAGGGGCCTTCCGGCTGGTAAATCTGAAACCCTTATAAAGAATATCTTTAACAACCAGATCCCCATTTATATGGGGACCCTGTTGTTAAAGATATTCTAACCCCTTTTTGAGTTCTATTACCAAAAATGCTCATTAAATTGATCGTTTTATCAACTGCACCACCACCACTGTCATTTACCTTATAACATGTAAAGACTGTCTGTTGCAATATGTGGGTCAACTGACACACCCACTAAAAGAGCGATTCCATGGAGGGCATTGTGGTGCCTTTGGCTTTCATCCCAGGGGTGGAAGTAGTCTATCCTCTAAGTAGATGGGAGAGGTTTTGGATTCACACATTTGATACCAGAATTCCAAATGGCATGAATGTGGAATGGGATCAGAGTTTATTCTATTAACAGATATATATTTGTGATCCATATTTTCCTTTTATTCTCGGATTATATCCGTTAATGGTTACATACAAGTAGCATATGTGTTTGTTCTATTGCCATTATGATTTTGATTAGCAGATTCAGTGTGTCCCATCCCCTTCTATACATCTAACATATATTATAACATATTGGCCTGTTTTTGGCCGAAGTTTTTAATCCATTCTGGATTTTGTGTGCACACGGCCAGGAAGGGATGGAATTGCTACATTGTAGACTACTTAAATCCCTTAAATCCAGTGGTGTTACCTATCAGTAAGGACTGTTCAGGTCCAAAAAGCATTTGGTGTTTTATTTGGGGTCTTGCACCCTTGTTTGCAATAAAGATCTGTTTTATATTTGTGTTGATTCTACAGAGTGTGGATACTACAGTGTGTGTGTGTGTGTGTGTGTGTGTGTGTGTGTGTGTGTGTGTGTGTGTGTGTGTGTGTGTGTGTGTGTGTGTGTGTGTGTGTGTGTGTGTGTGTGAAAGAAGTGGAGTCCCTTTAATTCTGCACTGGTTGCCCTGTATTACTGATGGAGACAGCACATCTATACAAATAATTGGAACTGGACACTGTGGGCTAGTGAAGCTCCCATTGAAGCATAACCTCCAACTGTAACTTGTAACCTCAATTACGACTTACACTGTCAAGGTCAAAGAAACCCTGCCATAAGCCTAATCAACCAATGCCTCAACTGCACCCATCAGCTCAAGGTGGAAAAAAAGTCCAGCCCAAGGTCACTGGGATGAACCACATCAGCACCCAATAAGCTCATAACCCAGCTCTTTAAAAATCTTATTCAGCACCACCATTTCCCCACCACCACCCCCAAACCATAAACTAAGATACACCTTATCCACTGGATACTACTCTAATGGAAGGAAAGTAAATCTCAGTATAGTTGCTCTTCCAAAATGTTGTCCGTCACCTTAGGTTTGATATTAAGATCTAGAGGACCCACCCAACGCCCTATGTGGCACTTCCAGAACACCAGCTAAACAAAGGGGAAACTGACCCACCACCTTCCCAAGCGCCAACAAACCCAAAATCTGTGGATCAGACACCTCCAACTGGGTTCCCTGAACCATACCTAAAAGGAAACATTGTAGCCAATATTGCCTGTACTTTTCCCAAGCTAATTGTAAAAGTCCCAGTCACCTTGACTGAAATCCCAGCCCCCAGTATCCTCTGGCCAACACCCAGAACAGTTCCCACAAAGGAGCCACTGGCAGCCCTCAGGATGACCCCATACCCGCAACTGCAGTATTACCCTCCATTTTACCACTTGGCACCCCAGCCAAAAAAAAAAAAACACAAGCTCCATGCCCCCATGATCACACAGTGCACTGCTCCAGTGAATGGCAGGCAAGGCTCTGGAGGTTCAGCGCACTAATAAGTGATAAACATCAGTTAAAACCCCCCAGTCCCACCATCAAAGGGCCCTGAGCCTCAAAGATTGTATGTCATCCCATACCTGCCAGCAGTCCAACAGGCATGGACTACATTTCCTGCTGAAAAAGTTGTCACTCCACAGGCTCCATGCTGGTGTGCTCTGCATGTTCCAGCTCCACAGCGGACCCTTACAGATAAAAATACAACTACCGCCAGCCCACCACCCTACCCACCCTTCAGCCATCAGTCTCAAGATCTGGTGGTAGAATGGCACCCTGCTCCATCTGCCATGCTCCAAGCCTTAAAGGGATAGTAATACTTCATTTTAACTTTATTTTATTTTGTAGGCATTAAAAAAACATGGAGAATTATATAAGTCTTATCTCTCAAACCATAATGGTTTAAGAGATATTCACAAACAAAGTATCCCCCCCCCCTGTTCAACCAGATCAGAAGGGAGGTGCCCAGGTAGACTGCAGAGAGGGACAATCTTCAATTAAGATCAGGGAAAAAGCTGTAAAACTTGTCAGGGGGGGGGGGGGAAGGGCTTTCATTGTTTTCATACAAAGAAAATTGTCCTTCTGTTATCTGTCTGGTCATACAACCAGATTCACATCTCAGAAGAGATGGCTTACACTAGGTAAAAGGGGCGGGAGGGGAAACTTTGCTTGTGAATAGCTCATAAATCATAAAGGTTTGAGAGATAAGACATATTGTTCTTCATGTTTTTTTAATGCCTACAAAATAAAATAAAGTTAAAACGAAGTATTACTATCCCTTTAACAAGGAGGAACTCTGAAGGCCTTCCATTCCCTCCATGATCCAGCCTCCAAGGAGCAGATGCCGCTCCAAATGTACTTATTCAGCAACTAAATAAAATTGCTGCCAGCACAAAAATACACCCCATTAAGTATTCAGTCCTTCACTTCCCAATCTGCACCAACAGCCTACCCACCAACTGTAGACCCCCTCACAGTTGTTTCCCCCCTCCCCCCTCCAGCCCAGGGAAATCTGGACATTACATAAACATACAGAAGTAGTTTTGTAAAGGAATACATACTAGTCCACATGCTAGGGACCAAGTCTTATGGCAGTACATAGGTTTCCATATGAATTATATTCTATATCTACTCATGGGGGTCTGTTTCAGACAAACACCATTATTTTAAATAAAACATGTTCAAATAACTGAATAGGTTTTACTCCTAATACAACAGGTCAAGAAAGTCCTCAAAATATTGATTAAACTGTTCAGTTGGAGACTGTTCACCTTCCAGTGACTTCATAAGTATATGCTAGTTACACAGTCCTTAAAGGGATAGTAATACTTTGTTTTATCTTTATTTTATTTTGTAGGCATTAAAAAAAAACATGAAAAACGATATAAGTCTGATCTCTCAAACCTTTATGGTTTAAGAGATATTCACAAGCAAAGTTTCCCCCTCCCGCCCCTTTTTCCTAGTGTAAGCCATCTCTTCTCAGATGTGAATCTGGTTGTAAGATCAGACACATAACAGCAGGGGACAATCTTCTTTGCAGGAAAACAATGAAAGCCCTTCCCCCCCCTTGACGAGTTTTTCAGCTTTTTCCCTTATCTTAATTGAAGATTGTCCCTCTCTGCAATCTACCTGGGCACCTCCCTTCTGACCTGCCTGAACTGAGGGGGGGGGGGGGGGGGGGATACTTTGCTTGTGAATATCTCTTAAACCATAAAGGTTTGAGAGATAAGACTTATATCGTTCTTCATGTTTATTTTAATGCCTACAAAATAAAATAAAGTTAAAACGAAGTATTACTATCCCTTTAATTTACAGATATGTTTAAACATTTCAGAATATTTTTAAAGCTATTAAATGTTCAGAAATGCATAGTGTGCATCTTCTAAAAATTAAACCTACACCTGCATTGCAAAGAATATGTATTAAAGTTTTGAAAACCAGAAAAGCATTTTACATAGAAAACTGATTATATATATTCTACCTGCCAAGGAAGATCAGTAATTAAAAAAAAAAAACCTTCAAACAAATATACCCAGATTCAAAGACCATTTAAGTATTCTACTAACAAAGCTGCCTCTAAAAAGGTATGAGCAAGTTTAAATAAAAATTTGCATTCCTCATTTTATCACAGGAATGATTATAAAAATATATATATTTGGTCACCTTCCTTCATAATGTAGGAGTATACTTTATCAGAGGCTTTCTGAATGTGCTTTTAGAGACAATCCCAAGTAGAACTTGGGTTTTAGTAGAGGGACAGAAAAATACCACTACATCTGAGCAAAATGAGAAATAAAGCGTTCCAATGTCAATCCCACCTATTCATACTAAAAGTAGTATAAATAGATAAATAAAAAAGGTATGTCACAGTTACCTGGTAGTAGGGATGTAAGAAAGCATCTGGACAACCAGATAAAGCCATTTAGTCAATGAAAGCTTTTTGCCAGGTCTACCGTTTCTTTAATACCTGTAAAGAAAAGAAAAAAAAAATATATATATATATATAAAGGGCAAGTCACCAAAGGTTGGAATTCAAAAATAATTCACACATTTAAAGATATATAAAAGATATAAAATGTATCACTGGTTTAACTGACCTAAGGAGCCAAGATGTCTTAAATAGATCGTATTGTCTAAAATGTCAGCTTTACATTCCATTGTAAGGTTTTTTTGTTTTTGTTTTTTTGGACTGGTTCTTTTAAGTCTTCAGGACCTTCTTCCCCTAGATCAGTGGTTTCCAACTGTGTCCCCCAGAATCCCAACATGCCATGTCTAAGGTTACACTTCTAGTGCACAGGTGGGTTGATTAAATCAATTAAGATATTAAAAAAAAAAAAAAAAAAACACCACACCCACAGACTTTACCCATAGGATACCAGTATTCCACAGGACTAAACTGGAACCATGCAACATCAGGTGTTGACAGACACTGAACAATCAAAGCAAACCAACAAAACAAGAGCCAACAGGTATTAAACTACTGAACAAAATGTTGCATGTTGCAGTGGGGAAAAGAAAAAACTGCCTGAATGATCTTCCAGCCAACGCTGGCCTCAGCAGACATGGTAGTGTTTGGTAAACATGTACAATGGGCACACAGAAGCCCTGTACAGCTGTTCAGCAGAGGTCTTTTTTGTAAGCCCAGGAAGCACCTACACATCTGGCAGAGTGTGCCTCGACTTTGAAAAGAACAGGTCTCTTCCTTATTGTCATGCCAAGGCATGAGTTGGCCCTCTGAGTTGTATAATTTGTTTGTTTGTTTGTTATTCAAAGTGCACCAGTCCTAGGTCATAAAATTAGCTAAGTAGATAACATCACCAGAAAGTGAATGAGCATCGCCAGAGCAGAACAGTGTCAAACTATACTGGACCCTCTGCTCTGATGGAAATTCACCCAGAGGACAGTCAAATATTATGAACTAGGGAGAGCATGTATATACAGTGTAAAATGGTTCAATACAAATATATATTCAGAATGCCCAGGTTTTACCTTTGTGGTGGGTACCAAACATAGGGGGAGGTGTTCCTGCTATAAGTTATAAGAATAGCCACTTTGCAACCAGATAGACCCAGCATGTTTGGTGTCCAGATATTCACACAGATATGAGGAATAGGATTATTATAAAATTATAGAGGTATGCTGTGTGTTGCATGTTTTGGGAAGCCTTATGACTTTTCAGGTAGAACTCTCCCATAAGATCCCTGACAGGTCTGATTGAGTGGGCTGTAAACTGTCAAGCCAAACTCCTAACCCTCCCGGTAACAACTGGGGGGGGGGGGTTGGCCTCTTAGAAGGAACTGTGGAAACTATTTAATATGTGTTTTTTTGCATAAAACAGGGAATTTCTTTGTAACAACTGAAGGGGGATATAGCATCCGAAGTTCCCAAGGACTTTTAAAATAACGGTAATTGTATTTAAGGATTTCTTGCGTTTTTCCCATTTTATTTTATAGACGGTTTGCTTATGTGTAATCTTTATTTGTGTATGTCCTTTATTTCTCTATTTTTGTAACCAGCACTGTGAAGCCTTTTTTCAGATTAAATGTTCAATTAATCAGCTCTCTAATATGAACTCAATACTCTGAAGGAAGTTCAGTTAGAACACACTACTAAAGGGTTAATTCTGTGTGTCTGATTATTAAGGTGATTTTATACTGTAATTCTGTTGTGTTTGGGTTGGGGTAACCGAAGACGCCCAGATATAAAGTCTTGGTGGTGGCAGCAAAGTGTACTACTGGGGTGATAGTGCAGGAGGGATTTCAGGGGTTAATGTGGTGGTTGCTAGGAATAGTAACAGGTAACCAGGGGTCTAGCATTGTTAACCCTTTCACTCCCACACTCTCCCAACTGTCTCAGCAGGGTCTATAGTCCCAGCTTGTGACACTTATCACAAATGCCTGGCATATGGCAGTCTTAATCCAAGAAGCAATAGTAACTGGATGCTGCCTGACTTACTCTAGAACCCTCAAAGATGACAGAGGGAATCATCCTTGTGAAAGGGTTGTGCATGATGCACATAAATACTCAAGACACTGCACCATATCCATCAGGTGAAGTTCCTGCTCCTGTTGACATGGGATCAGGACAAAAGGAAGGCAAGATGAGCTACAGATTGATGTGAAAATCTGAAACAACCTTGTATAAAAATGCCTGAAATCTATTTCTTGTACTCCCTAACTTTTTCTTATGCATACTTAATGACTTTTCGGTACAACAAGAGTTCTCATCTTCTGCATCCTGGGTGCCCTACAGGCACAGAGCTCTTTCTCACTGGGAAGGATGGCTCTAGGGAGAGTTTATTTAGTTTACTGTTCACTACTCATGACTTACTAATGCACTGTGGATAAGACTGCTCATTCAATACAATCATTGAGGCTTGTCACCTGGAACATGGTTGGGATTAACAGCCCCCCCAAAAAACAAACTGCTATCCCATTTGAAATCCCTTTGTGGTTACATCGCTATGCTGCAGGAGACCTCTTGGAAGCTGGGCATCTGAAGCTTAGAAGGGACTGGGTGGGTGAGGTGGGAGTCATCCTACTCTAGCAAGGAGCAAGGGATGGTGACAGTATAACAAGAGCTTGTGAAAAAGTGTTTTAAGTCAAGAAACGGATACAAAGGGATATTACATCATGCTTGAATGATCTTGAGGGATCTAGATATCTGTCAGTATTATCAGCGTTTATGAACCTACAGTTGCTAGTCTGCCTTGCCTTTCGTCTCCATCAGAAATCGCACTGCAAACATATTCCCCTTATACTAGGTGGTGACCTCAATGCTACAGCAGACTCAATTATGTACCACCTACTGGAAGTCAATTGAATTGAACATTGTCTCGTATTTAAACATTTGAGGTGGTGGATGCCTGGAGTTTTTAAACTTTTACTCTTACCCACACCAGACTTTTACATTTGTAGATTAGATTACTTTTTAATTAGGAAATCCCTTCTGAAATAAGGATGTTGTGAAAATGTGTGGAGTACCCAGGGGAGATCATGCTCCCTTAACCATAGATTTAGATATTAATTTCCACCAGGGACCCATACTTCTTGGAGAATGCCTGCTCACCTGATTAACTCAGCTCATTTTCACAACTACCGCCGTGTGACCTTCCTGTTCTCTCTGGTGGGCAGGAGATCTATTGTGGCTACTACTCAGGGTAAAACAATCATGGAAAACGGTATACTGATTGAGCACCCACTCTCCGGGATCCATGTCTTGACAATTTAGGAAGTCTGCCAGCATTATTTCTACTCCTGGAACATGCACAGTGGATATGGCTGGAACGCAGGCCTCAGCCCAGAATAGAATGCACCTTACCTCAAACCAAGTTGTGGCACTTTGAGTGCCGCCTTGAAAGTTTATGTATGCCACAGCCATGGCATTGCCTGATTGAACCCTCACTGGCTTTCCCCTCAAGTATGAGGTCCAGACTATTTAGTCCTGACTTCTACAACACAGATAGACTGAAGCGACTCCTCTGCAGTCTACCTGGCCTAAACCCATAGGTGAGCCAGAACTGCACCCCAGCCACTCACTTGGTTGATATCAGTCATGGCCAGAGTCCATTCTGGTATCACAAAGGGTTTCCCTTGTTCCAGGTAGTGCTGACGCAACCACTACTGAAGGTCCCAGCAGGCCATGGGGAAACATCTTATGATCCAGGGGACATGCCTTTGAAGTTCCCTCTTGTGTACCCCGAGAGTAAGGCACCACTTCTAGTGTAGACACTAGCTTGCCCAACACTTCTACACTTGCCGATTGTGGCCAAGGGCCACTCCAGAGCCCGAGACACCACCTGCATCACCAGATATCCCCTCTGGCAAGAAAACTTTCCCTAGACTGATGTCAAACCTTCTCCCCAGGAACACCAGTTCCCGGGAAGGTACTATAGATAACTTAAGCATGTTCAGGATCCCCCTGTTGTGGGCCAGAAGCTGGGCTTTCACATGCTGGACCAGAAGCTCCTCTGAGGGAGCTTTGATTAAGAGATCGTCCAGCTATAGCATGGAAATGCCCCAGTTGTGAATGATGGGCCTCACCATTACCATGGGGAACACTTAGAGAGCAGAAACCAGTCTAAATGACAGCTGTGAACTAGTAGTGATCTGAGCAGCCCTAGGAACACCAGCTCCTGGCAAGGGACTAGAGAGGACTTCAGCATGTTCAGAATCCACCTGTGGTGAACCAGCAATCGTGCACAGTCTTGGATGTACTGCACCAAGAGCTCCTCTGAGGGAGCCTTAATCAACAGATCATCCAGATGGGGTGTTATGGAAATGCCCAGAGTGTGAATGAAGGCCACTAAGTGTCCCCCCCCCCCCCGATTCTGGTGAACATGCGGGGCACAGAAGCCAGGCCAAATGGCAGAGCTCTGAACTGGTAGTGACCCGAGCCATAGGCAAAATGCAGATAGCGTTATCTGTATGGATGAATAGGGATGTGTAGATATGCCAAAAACTGGCCGGGGGACATCATTGCAATGGCAGAATGCAAAGAATCCATCTTTAAGTGCATAGTCACCACACATTTGTTGAAACACTTCAGGTCCAGAATGGGATGACAGCTGCAGTCCTTCTTTGGATCTACAAACAGGTTGCAATAGAAACCTGAACAACACTTGTGGGGGGGGGGGATCAGATTCATCTTTGGTAGCAGTGTGACCACTGCCTCTGGAACTTTTCCTGGTTTTGTTTTTTTTTGTGTTTTTTTTTTTTACATTCTGAGCAAAAAAACAAAATGGTGAAAGGAAAGTGAAATCTATGCGGTACCCTTCCGAGATTACCCTCAAAACCCACTAGGTCCTCTACAGAGGACTCCCAGGCATCTCAAAACAGGCGAAGACATATCCCCCTACTGCTAAATGTGGACCAGGATTTCGAGAGTCATGTGCTTGGGCTGCCACTGCTCTGATTCATTCATTCATTCATTCATTCATTCATTCATCATAACCTTTTCCAGCCTCTTTTGGACTCCGTAAGCCATGTACAGGACTGAGGAAATTCTGTGATTTTGTCTGTTTGCCCATAGCCTGCCATTGTGGTTTCCTTTGTATATAGAGAAGAAAAGTTTACTCACCGATATTTGGTTTTCCCTCTGTGTTCGTCCATGGCATACTGGAAGTGGGCGTTCTCTATGCCCTCATCTGGTAGGACCAAATCAACAAACTCTTAAAAAAGGGCCTTCTGGGAGAAAGGATGAAGTAAAACTTTTGTCCAAGCTGTGGAGAGAGAAGGTTAGTACTCATGCAGAATTACATTTATGTAGCCAAAAACTTTGCCTTAACTAGCAGATGTAGGAATGATAGATTCTAAAGAAATAAATCTATACAAACTTTATGCACCAGAAAAAGGTGAGGGAGTGTCGTGGACAGAAAACAGAGGAAAACCAAATATCGGCGAGTAATTTTCAACTTTTCCTGTGTGTCATTATAACAGAATACTACAAGTGGGACTTCCCCAAGCAGTACAAAAAAAATAGGATGGGAAAAAGTTAGATCCTACCTTCAGGCACTACTGCATGCAGGACCTTTCTGCCAAAAACTTTGCATAAGCCAATGCCTAGATATCTAGGCTGTAGTGTTTGATAAATATTGACAGCGAAGACCAAGTGGCAGCTTTGAAGATTTACTCTGGGGTAGTGACAGCCTTCTGAGCCCACAATTTAGCCATAGCTCAAGTGGAGTGGGCTTTGATACCCAGAGGAGGGTCCTTATTAGCAGAAGAATAAGCTAATTTGATGCATTCTCATATCCATCTAGCAATAGAAGGCTTTGAAGCTGCCGAGCCCTTAAACTTCCCAAAGAAGTGGACAAAAAGTGCCTCTGATTTCCTAAAGGGTTTGGTTCTTTCTAGGTAGATTGAAAGACACTTAACCAAGACCAAGTTATGAAATGTCCTCTCATTAGAGTTCTGGCCAACAGGTCTATTATAGGCCTGTCCATGATGGCTACTATGTCCACCAACACCTCCCTTTTGAGGGACCAATCTCCCAGATCTACAGCATGACAACTGAGAAAGTCCACCTGAGCATTTAATATCACAGATATGCAAGATACTGAAAGACTGACTCGATTCAACTTTGCTCAGGATAGGATCTTTGATGCCACAGCATTAAGAGTTTGACTTCTTGTGGCCCCTTGATGAAGGATGCAGCTTACTGTAGTCATGTTGTCTGAACTGATCTAGACAGCTTGCCCCCTTAGTGCAGTTTTGAAATGTTTCATACATCCCCAAATGGCTTCTATCTCCAGATTGTTGATATGTAGGGTTGCTTCCCTTGGTGACCAAAAGGCGCTGGATCATTTGATTGGTAAATGCCTCCCCATCCCGTGCTGTTGGCGTCTGTAGTAATTATCTCCCATGCAGGTCATAGCAGAAGCCAGTCTTTTGATAGGTTTTGGTACTTTAGCCACCAGGCTAGTGCCATCCTTGAGGAGGACTTCACCGGTATTATCTGGGTGAAGTCAAGGTCACTTTTTCCAGACTTGCAGGAAATTGTGCTTTGTTTTCCTTATATGGATTTTTGCCCAAGGCACAATGTGAACTGATAATGATAGGTTGCCTAGAAGTTTTGAGAACTCACAGTATGATACTTCTTTATAAACGACTGGACTGTCTTCTGAGAGAAAGGCCCCCTAGAGTGTACTGAGCTGTATCCCAAGGAATACAATGGGACCAACTGGCTTTTCTCTTGGTTGATCAACCATTTCAGTTCTGACAAACTGGAGGCAGATTGATGTGCTTGGGATTGTTATTTCTTTGGTTTACCTCTATTAGAAGAATGCCGTCAAGGCAAGGTATCACACATATACCCTCTTCCTAAGGATGCCATCACCGGAGTCAGGTCTTTTATGATGACCCTGGGAGCTGATTCAAAATCAAAAAGGAAGATACCTATATTGGAGATTATTTCCAAAGATTGCAAGTCTCAGAAATCTTCTGTGAGCTGGCCTTATCTGTATAGGATAGTAAGCATCCCTCAGGCCTATCTCTGTGAGGAATGCCTGGGGATATACAGCCTGAATCAGAGGAAGGTGTCTGCATCCTGAAATTTGTCTTTATGAAAGTTGATCCACTTGATATCTAGAATCCTCCTTAAAGCACCTGAAGTTTTCCTGACTGGAAAGAGTATGGAATATATTCCAGAAACCCACTGCTCTAGTGGAACTCTGGGTCTGAGGTTCTTGTTCAGTGTATGAGATGCCAAAAATGTGATTTGTCAGAGATGGTGTATCCTTTGGAATTCAGATCTGTCCTATGATCTGAAGGACCCAACTTGTTGGGCTGGTTAGCCCACCAAGGATCTAGAAATCTTCCAAGTCTGTCCCCCACTGGGGCCCCTCCATTCATTGAGAATTTCTGGTGAACTGGTTCTTCCTAGCATCTCTACCCATTGGAGACAACCCATTCCTATCACAGTGCCTGTGCTCCCTTGTTGTTTTCCCTGTCAGTTTATCCTGTGTGTGATCCCATTGGCTGTCCTGTATTGATCCTGTCCAGTATGGCCTTTATATACTGGGCTCCTGCACCCACACAGTGCCCTTTAGTGGTGTTCCTGTACCAGTGCTAGTTTTCTGCTCCGTGTTTCCCAGTGTACCGACTTGGCCTGCCTGACTACTCCGCATCAGTTCTCCTGCTCCTGTGTACCTACCCGGATTGCCTGACTACGCTTCAATGCTTGCTCCTGTGTACTGACCTGGCCCGGCTGACATTCCTGCTCCTGTGTACAGACCTGGCTGACGTTCCTGCTCCTGTATACCGACCTGGCTCGACTGATGTTCCTGTGTACCGACCCGGCTTGACTGATGTTCCTGCTTCTACACCTTATTGTTGCCTTGGCGACATTCTCACTCTCCAGGCGATCCGGTTCCACTTGCTCTACTGAGCGCGAGAGTCCGTTTCCATTACTGCTCCTGCAGGTTGCTAGTGTCTGCCTCCATTACTGCACCAGCAGTTGCCTTTGGCCTAGTCCTCCGTTACTGCTCATACCGGTTGCAGAGTGTCTGCTTCCGTCATTGCTCCGGTAGTGCACCATTGGCTTGTCCTCTGTTACTGCTCCTGCAGGTTGCTAGTGTCTGCCTCCGCTACTGCTCCAGCAGTGTGACTTTGGCCTAGTCCTCCGTTACTGCTCATACCAGTTGCAAGTGTCTGCCTCCATTATTGCTCCGGTAGTGCGCCATTGGCTTGTCCTTCGTTAACTGCTCCGGCAGTGCTCTCTACGCTATTCCTGTGGTACTCTGGCAGTTCACGTTTGTTCTGCTGGCATTGGGTGTCCAGAAGCTCTCTGTCTGGGAAGTGCTATCACAGTGCTTTCCCACATGGGACTGTTTACACTCCTTGATGATCTTTAACTCTTTCAGTACCTGAGTCCTGGGAAACCTACTCCTTTTTGCCTGACCTGTGTCAGTATAGACTGCTTGTACCTTAATTTGTACTGGACCTGTGGGTCCATTTATATTATTAACCTGTCTTGTGTCTGTATTATACTGCCTGTATACTACAGGACCTGTGAAGGTTCTTATTCTATTGTGATTTCAATAAAACGGTGTATTTATCCTAAACCATTGTGTCTGTGTGTTGAACAAACCGTTACAATTCCACCACTCAATACGCTGGAAAGCAAGTCAACAAGTTCAGAACAATGGAGAAACTATACACCCAATGCCTGCATAGAGTACAAACATATAAGGAAGTATGGGCTCACTGGGTGCACTCCAAATTCGCAGCCGAGTGATAGATAGTTTTGCCCCAGCTCCCTCCCGGCTTGAACTAGCGGCAGTGAACTAATGCTTTCTTTGTGGATCCTCGTTTCAGAGGACGGAGCTCCTCAGGCCCATCTCTCCCAGCACCCCCCCTCTCTTTTTACTCCCCCATATCCCCCCCTCCCATGCCTCAGCCTCTCCTGTCCTCCCGATCCTTCTCCCTTTCCTCTACTCCCTGTTGCTCACATTTGTCTGCACTCTTCTCTCTGTGCTTCCAGAGCCGGATTACCGGCAAGGCACACAAGGAGAGTGCCTAGGGCCCGGTCAGGTCGAGGAGGACCGTCAGCATCCACCCACCATACAAATTTATCAGGGAGACGCCTGCACGTTTTATAGAGAGTGGCCGGTTTTTCTTCATGCACTTCACACAGAACCAAGGACTTGCACCTCATGTGGTACTCTTGTGCTGCCACCTCCTGCACACCACGCTTCTGTTGCTGTTCAGCTTGTGCCTATGTGATGTAACATCCGTCAGAAAACTTGAGGTACACTAGGCGCCATTGCTTAATTTCTTGCACAATTTCAGTCTGCGTAGGGGACTTAGCACTCAGAGGGTTAATGTGTGTAGCGGCCAGGGAAGAGACTGTAATGCTGCTTGGTGGTGGTGGTGGTGGGGTGCCTGAGAACAGGTCTACAGCAACATTAACACTTTGTGTGCCACAAGAGTACGCAACGCATTGCTTTGAAATGCATGGTGTACCCCTCTGCCACTCGAAGGGTTACATGTTTAACTTTACACAAATCATTTTTTTATTTATTTTAAATATACTGTGAAAACATGCCCTGGTTGGGGTGAAGCTGGTGGGGGCAAGTCGGAGCTGGTGGGGGCAAGTCGGAGCTGGTGGGGGCAAGTCGGAGCTGGTGGGAGGCATCTCTTACAGGAATCTCCATACCAGGAGCAGACTGGCCCAGGGGGCAGAGAGAGGACAAACATTAAGTAATGTATCCAGGGTTTCCTCCCTAACCCTGACTACCTACACAGTATTAAGTTTACACTACAGTTTTGTGGGCACAGGCATTCAAAGGGTTATCCAGTCATTGGATAATCCTTTGAGTGATAGTACCCACAAAACTGTAGTATATCCCTTTGAATGCCTGTGCCCACAAAATTGTAGTGTAAACTAAACAATGTGTAGGTAGCCAAAGTTAAAGAGGTATGGGGGGGGGGGGCAAATTGATACCTTGCCTAGGGCCCAGTGGAGTGTTAATCCGGCTATGTGTGCTTCTCTATGTACAGAGTCGTAACCACTCTAGGCTTCGAGACCAAGCTTATGGTTCCCTCTCATGCTACCCATATTTTACATGGAGAGAAGAAACGAGCCTGAACAACTATTTTAATGGGACTACCTCTATCGCCTACTTCTGAATCAGGTCATGGACCACCTTTCTCAATTCCCTTGCTTTCAGAGTATCCGACTGAGCATTTGAATGCTGAATTCATTCATTATTGGGATGGTTTCAAATTCCAGCATTTACCCTCTCTCATTAACTGATGAACACACTTTTTCTGCACTCAATCTCAGTTCCCAGGCATTGAGAAAATGTCACAGTTGACACCCCCCCCCCCAGGACAAGGTCCCATCTCTTCTCATGGAAAAGCCTTCTTGAGTGGAGGGCTAAAAAGTATTTTCTTGAATACCATCCTTCCCAACACACACGCACACACACACACTTTGATCCCTGAGAAAGAGGGGTGGTTTAATGAAAAAAAAGACTGCCTTCTTATTTTGTAGACAAGTGAGCATCAGTGAGGAAACTTTTTCTGAGGTTGAAAGGCACTTTCCAGTTATTTCTCATCTCTTCAAGATGTTCCCAAAAAGTATAGAACCAGAAGAGTGCCACTAAACAAAACTGTGCAATCCACTCTAAGTGCAGTAATCTGGACTCCGTAGTTCAAATAGAAAAGGCATAAAGAAACCCCTTTATCAGGGTACTCACATTTAAAAGAGGCTCAATCTGCCTCTTGATATGTTCACCTTGACCAGATCTGACCTCCAGTCAAGGTCACCCTCCTCGGTCTCCCTGATGCTTCTCTCCTTACCATCCAAGGAAGCCTCTCCAAAGGGATACTTTCCCTTCCCTGGTCCGTACAGCTTCAGTGTTCACTGATGCTCAGTGCCACTTTAAAGAATATTACACTCCTCACCAGCAGGGAAAGGAATGGGGCAGGAAATAGGAGGGACTCAGAAAGGAGCAAATTAAAATATGTGGCTGTTAAAACAGATAACAACCAGACTTGCTTAAAAAAAATAAATAAATAAAAAATAAAATTTAATATCACAAGCATCTCCCTATGCGTTTCATAACGCTGGGTTACTTTATCAAGGGAATTGTTCAAAAAGATTTAACTTAAGCCATTTATAAACTTACCGGCGATTCATTCAAAAGGAGGACCCCTCTTCCGGCTTCCTCCATGTATTTACTGTGTGTACTCCTTTGAACAACCCACACAACAAACTGCTGTTTAGAAAGGTGTTTCCATATTAAACCAACAAAAGCTTTTGGTCAAATGTGGGCATACCATAGAGTGCTGCGTGGTCCAGTCCCACTTTTAGATCCCTTCCCACCTCCTTTGAAATTTAAAACTAAAATCCATCCTTTCCCCTCAGGTAACAGAGGTACAGAGAAAAGTCTAACTTGCTCAGGGGGCTGGGAATAATAAATAGTATATAGGATGTTAGATGTGAAATTCCAGACTGTGGGTTGGGATGCCTTGACCAAAAATATTGAATTATATTATTCATTGTCCCTAGGCAGACCTATGTGCTCCCCAGTACCTTTCAGGAACTGAGGGGGAAAATAAATGCAGCAAACCGGTTAATACAATGTTTCTCTGTCATGCCAAGGTATGAGTTGGCCCTCTGGGATGTATAATTTGTTTGTTTGTTGACCTGTATTTTATTCAAAGTGCACCAGTCCTAGGCCATAAAATTAGCTGATTAGATAACAGAAACTGAATGAGTAGATCTCTGGAGCAGAACAGTGTCAAACTATATTGGAACTTCTGCTCTGATGGAGTTCATCCAGGAGACAGTCAAACATTATGAAATAGGGAGATATATATATATATATAGTGTAAAATGCCCAGATTTTATCCTTGTGGTGGGTACCAAACATGCCAGGGGGAGGTGTTCCTGCTAGGAGTTACAAGAACAGCCACTTTGCAATCAGTTAGACCCAGCATGGTGTCCAGATATTCACACAGATATGAGGAATATGATTATAACAACATTATAGAGGTGTGCTGTGAGCTGCATGTTTCGGGGAGCCTTCTGATTTTTCAGGTAGAACTCTGCAGTAGCATCACTGACAGGTCTGATTGAGTGGGCTGTATACGGTCAGGCAAGACCCCTGACCCTCCCTGGTAGCAACCAGGGGGTCTGGTCTCTTAGAAGCAACTGTGGACTCCTATTTAATATGGATTTTTGATGAAAACAGTAACTTTCTTTGCAACAACTGGAAGGAGAGCTTTTACCACCTGAAGCTCCCACAATGACTCCTATTTTATCTTATGGACTATTTTGCCAATGTTTAATCTTTATTTGTGTATGTCCTTTATTTCTCTATTTTTGTAACCAGCACTGTGAAGCCTTTTTTCAGATTAAATGTTCAATTAATCAGCTCTTGTCTCTGTTCTCTGATATGAACTCGCAACTCTGAAGGACGCTCAGCTAGAACACGCTACTAAAGGGTTAAATATATATGTGATTATTAAGGTGATTTTATACTGCAATTCTGTTGTGTTTGGGGTAACCTAAGACGCCCAGATATAAAGTCTTGGTGGTGGCAGCAAACTGTAGTACTGGGGAGATAGTGCAGGAGGGATTTCAGGGGTTAATGTGGTGGTTGCTAGGAATAGTATCACTTAACCAGGGGGTCTGGTATTGTTAACCCTGTGACTCCCACTCTCCCCACTGTCTCAGCAGGGCAGCACAGCGCTTGCTGGATTTTACCTGTAAGGGGATCTTAGCACTAAAAGAAATTGGAAATTACACAAAAATGTATGCAAAGAGAGTTCAGTGCCGATTTAAGAGACATACACAATGCAAAACAGTTCTCCCCTCTCCATTCTTGTTTTTCTTTCTTTCTCTCTCTCATTTCTGAATATGAAGGCTTATCGCAAACAGCCCAGAGAGACCCTGGAATTGATGTGCCAAGCAAGGGATTTACCAACTTTTGGCAAAAGCAAGGAACAACTTAATGTGGAACTTGTGGAAGCTAACAGACACACTGTTGAGTCAGGGACTGACAATGAAAGTGTTACTGAGCACCCTACTACTGCAGGACCACTTCATGGACATTTGCTCTACAGATTTATTACGACAACTGATGGCTTCAAATCCACAGGAGGCCATGCAAGTGATGATTCAACAGCAGGCAGCACAGAGACAACAGAGGGAGTCAGAAAGGTGACATGAGCTGGAAATGGCCAAGCTGTGATTCACAGTTCTGTCCTCATCAAACACTGCATCAGATACCAGCACATCTAGGCTCGCAAGGAGGATTTTCCCTCCCTGGAAGAGGGGACTGATTTGGATATATTCCTAAAAAGTTTTGAAAAGGTGTGCAGACAGCATCATCTACCCTCAGACCAGTGGGGGAGATATTTAACTCCACAGTTGAAAGGAAAAGCTTTGGATATGTTTGTGTCCCTTTCCCCAGAGACTGATAATGATTATGAGGCAATTAAATCTGTCTTGCTAAAAACTTTTAACCTAACCCCTGAGGCCTATAGGAAAAAGTTTAGGAGCATGCAGCAGAGTGTCTCATCCAGCTGCATTCAATATGTTGGACAACTGGAAACTGCATACAAGCAATGGATTACAGGGTTACAAGCTACTACCTATGAAGCAGTTAATGACTTAATGGTCCTGGAACAGTTCTTACATACAGGGAGCCCTGATGTAAGAGGGTGGATTCTTGAAAGCAAGCCAAAAACCGCTAGGGATACTGCAGAACTGGCAGAGGACTACACAGACATCCATGCACCAGCATCTAGGAATGGAGTTATGTCAGCTGGTACTCCAACCTGGAGAGGAGATACAGTTCAGTCACCATCTACAAGATCTGCAGTGAGGACCTCACCACCAGTGGCGATGTCTGGTGGGCCCCATATCCTCCGTTGTTTCCAGTGCAACCAGATTGGCCATTTAAGGGGTTACTTGCCCCACTAGGAATCCACCGCAACCTGCTCGTGGAGGTTGGAGTGCCACTGGGGGGTCACCATCAGTTTTGCTTGTGGGTGGGCCTGTGGGGAAAAGAGGATAACCTGCAGAGTGCAACTGTGGGTGACCATGGGACAGAGATTCTGGAGCTTCATTCAACTTGGTGTGCCCTGAAGTGGTGAACACAGAGGACATGATCAAAGGAATTGGGGGGGGGGGGTGCTCCACTGTGCCCATGGCACGTGTGTACCTTGAATGGGGGGTGGGCAAAGGTTTGCGGGAAGGGGGGTTCTGAGGATATCCCTGTTAGTGTTCTGCTGGGGAATTACTTGGGCCAGATGCTCTGTCACTATGCTTCAGAGGACACTGATTGCAAACTGGAAGGGCTAACTGAAAGTCCTGCTCAGTCTAAGGTACTGTGTGAAACTTTGGGAGATGTTGTGAAATGTGATCACTGAGAGGGAGAGCAGGGGATGGATAAATGCCTACCTGTAACAGAACCAGTGATGCCTTCCAAAAGTGAGGTGGGGTGTGTTGTAAAATGTGATCACAATGAGTTCCAAATGCCAGAACCTAGTGGAGAAGGGTTTGGTGTGCCCCATGTAACAATTAAGGATGAGGGACCAGGAGTGAGTGGTGATTTGCCTGTGTCTAAATCCTGTGACACTGATGTCTGGGAGTAAGGGGGATGAGGAATAGGATTTTCCTTCTGTAAAATGTTCCATGGATGAGGAATGTAGAGAGCAGAGGTTGTGCTCCCAGGAGGAAAATGGGAGACAGGGAGGTATACCAATGGTAGCAGGCGTAACATGTCAGCAGTATGCCAGGGCTGAAGCTGTAGAACATGAGGAGGATGGTAATGACAGGGTCAAGTTGTCTGACCAGCAGGCAGAGAAAGGAGTAGACCTCATCCAACACCCCACTGCTCTGCCAAAGGGAGCTGTACTCTCTGGTGCAACCAGATGGGGGGGAGGGCAATAAGTTTCCTGGACGTTCTGCGCAGTGACCCCTCCCTGGAAGGGCTGAGACACTGCACTGACATGGATAGGCACTGGTTAAATTGGGATAACCATATTTTATACTGGGAGTCCCTTCCAACTGACATACTGTGGCTCAAGGAGGAAGAAAGGCAAAATTACATGGGAAGGCAGATGGCCCATCTTGTCAGGTGGGAATGGAGGATAATGGTGAACAAACTGATCAGCCTGTGGCTTGATCCCTCTGTCCATCATCTTAAGGGGGAGGTGTCATGCCAAGGCATGAGTTGGCCCTCTGGGTTATAATTTGTTTGGTTGCTGACCTGTAGGTTATTCAAAGTACACCAGTCCTAGGCCATAAAATTAGCCGAGTAGATAATATCACCAGAAACTGAATGAGTAGATCACCGAAGCAGAACAGAGTGTCAAACTATATTGGCCCCCTGCTCTGATGGGATTCATCCAGGGGACAGTGAAATATTATGAAATAGGGAGAACATGTGTATATATAGTGTAAAATAGTTCAATACATTCAGAATGTTACCTACCATAAGGGTAAAACCTGGGAAAACATGCCAGGGGTAGGTGTTCCTGCTATGAGTTACAAGAATAGCCACTTTGCAACCAGTTAGACCCAGCATGTTTGGTGTCCAGATATTCACACATATGAGGAATATGATTATTATAACATTATATAGGTGTGCTGGGGGTTGCATGTTTTGGGACGCCTTATGATTTTTCAGTTACAACTCTGCAGTAGCATCTCTGACAGATCTGATTGAGTGGGCTGTAAACGTTCAGACCAGACCCCTGACCCTCCCAGGTAACACCCAGGGGGTCTGGCCTCTATGCCCTTTATTTCTGCATTTTTGTAACCAGCACTGTGAAGCCTTTTTCAGATTAAATGTTCAATTAATCAGCTCTTGTCTCTTCTCTAATATGAACTCACTACTCTGAAGGAAGCTCAGCTAGAACACGCTACTAAAGGGTTAATTCTATGTGTGATTATTAAGGTGATTTTATACTGTAATTCTGTTGTGTTTGGAGTAACCTAAGACGCCCAGATATAAAGTCTTGGTGGTGGCAGCAAATTGTAGTACTGGGGGATAGTGCAGGAGGGATTTTAGGGGTTAATGTGGTGGTTGATAGGAATAGTAACACTTAACCAGGGGTCTGGTATTGTTAACCCTGTCACTCCCACTCTCCCAGCAGGGCCTATAGCCTTCGCTTGTGACACCTGTGTACTATGGCCACCAGCCTGGTGTGGCTCCATTTTCTCTGAAGACTGGCAATGTAAACACTGGGTTTCAAATGTATATTTTTTAAATTTTCATCTGCAACATGCTAATCTGTCATTCTAATTGGGAGATGCAAGAATAACTTTATAGTTACACATTTTTACCTTCAATATGTATTTGACAATTGGCCTATAAAATGTTAGGTATGCCCTGAGCAATAAAAGAATGAGAAACACTGTTAATATAATAATATTTTACTTTGGGGGGTTGGGGGTCCCTTTAGCATACAAAATTTTGCCCAATGACTTTTACATCAAAACAGTATTTTTATCTCTGCAAAGCAAAGGGGACTTACTTTCTTCTATTGCAGAAAAAAACAAGTCAAGTAGTAACATAAAGATCATCAATATGTTTAAAGGTTTGGTACGATAAGCTTTGAAAGACCGAATTGGTTTACCTTTCCAACTTTAAAGGTTCAACAAAAAGCCTAATTTTTCAATGTATAAATATACTAGCACAGGTTATGATTCCAGATGGTTGCTCCTGTACGGCACAATGACCACAAACAACTTGAGATGCCAGCGGAGATGGTTCATGTCCTTCCTAACAGAGCAGTCTTAATATAGCAAATATATTTTTAGATCCAGCACTTCAAGTATCCAAATAGCATTTTGAAGTGTAAAAGTCAGCACATTACAGACCTCCCCAGGAATCTGAATATTTACATAAAGTTCAATGCATCTGATTCCCCAGTCTGCAGAAGCCATAAAAAGGGGAGGACTCCAGTTGCAAAAGTACTAGGTTACAAAACCAGACTTCATGCATTAGCCAAGATAAAAACAAACAAACAATCTCTTGGAAGTTTATCTTGGACTTCCAGAACTCTAAATTTAGTAGTAGATGCAAACTGTCATCTTGCCATACAAAAGCAAGCTTTAGTATAGGTTATAAGTTAAAAGGAAATATACACATATGAATATGGGACGCTTACCAAGTGTTATTAAATAACAGAACTTCATAATACATGGAGAAATATTTACCTTAGTCAGTGGAGTAACCCGCATTCTGATCAAGCTTCTCTCTTCACCAATGCCTGTCATGATTACATCACTGCACTGACCTCTCAGAGGTCTCAATGAGGGAAAGAAAATTGACGCTGTATCAGGATACTACTAAAGTGACACATTTTATATTAAGAGACTTTCAGGATGCATCAAGCTGGAGAGTGGGCTATATTTGAGAAAGGCTACTTGAGAGTCAATGAGAGTAGGAGAGAAATTATACATTATAAAGTAGAAAGAAAAATAAAAAATTAACTAGTGACAATGTCATACATACAGTATACAGTCGCAGAAGAGGTGTATGAGGTGTATGTACTTACATAACTCCTTTTGAACTATAGGAATCTTGGGGTAAAGTAGCTTACTCTAGGAGGCAGGGTACTTCCATAACAAATCTATGCAAGTAGAGACTCCCTCCAAGCTTGGCCTACCATCCTCAGTTTCAACATATAGCAAAGATGGAAGAAAGAAGTAGGACAGGAAGGTGGTCACCATACCAGAGAAGCCAAATGGTACCCTAGCCCAGAACTCAACCAACCTGTTCTACACCGGGTGAAGTTTCCACTGTTCCACAAGGACTAAGTGAAAAGGATTTATTGGCAACTACACAGTAAACATAGGGATCTAACAAAGCTATCCCAAACAGGATTCTATGGATGAAGAGAACACAAACATACACTTCTAAGATGAACCAGGAACCAACATGAACCTTGTGTCAAATGATACAAATCCACAAAGGTTACTAGAAATAAAGGAAGACTTCAGATGAATACAGTTTTGTATGAAACAGGGATTGTAGTGTTTAGTAAACGTAAAGACACAACAACATTGTAGAGCAGGCGTGCAAGAAAGCAGAGGCCTGGTTCTTGTAGTCCCAGAAATATACCATCGCTCTTTACGAGTGAGCCATGACCCTAAAAATCACAAGCTATTTCTCAGCACATAGGCCTGACAAATGGAGACCTTGATCCAGGAAGCCAGTGTTGCCTTAGACACACCTTGGCCTATACAAGGGCCCTCGGAAACCAGTGAGTTGCGGAAAGGTTCAGTGAAATGAACACAATACTTCAGACTCCTAAACTACATACAAACAATGAAGCTCTTGGGAAGAAACCATATCCCAATGATCAGAAAAATAGGCTTTTAGTGTTCTTACCTGTTAAAATTATTTTCTCTGTAGTCCATATGAAACACAGGTACCATGGGGTTGAATCCCTCCTTCTGCAGGGCAGGACGCATCTCAAAAAGAGTCTTGTAAGTGGAGACTCCCAGCCACTCCTCCAGCTCAAAACTCACCCTGCTTACCATCAAGCATGAATGTGACTGGAACCACACTAACCAGGCAAGTGAGAGAAAGAGGCAATAGGTCAAAAGAAAGGCCCTAACTTGACTCCGCATCCCAGACAGGAGTGACCAAAAGAGATCCCTTTCTCTAGTTGGGAGGACCTGTGTTCCATATGAGCTATAGTAAAAAGGATTTAACAGGTAAGAACACTAAATCCCTAATTTTCCCTTACATTCAAACTAGAACACAGGTACCATGGGGATATACCAACATTAAACTCCCAGAGTGAGAAGGAGAAAGGGCCTCAAGCCTGTCCCCATGATACTGGGCTTCCAAGACTAACCAGAATCAGAATAGCCCAAACAGAAAAAAATGGGAACGGACACTGAACTGCAACAGTATACAACAAGAGCCAACGGGGCTCAAAAAAACTGAACAGTATGATAACTAAGTGTGCAAGTCCTTAGACCGGCAAAGCTGTCCGAAGGACCTTCCAGCCGAAGCAAGAATATCACAGTAGTGTTTAGCAAAGATGTGCAGGGAGGACAAAGTCACAGGCTTGCACAACTACTCAGCAGAGGCCAGATTCTTGTAGGCCCAGAACGCCCCCACAGACCTAGTGGAACGTACCGTGACCCTGAAGGGAATAGGTTTCTTCCAGCGTTCATATGACTTGACGTATAGTAGCCTTGATCCATGATGCCACAGTGACATTGGTAGCAGCCTGCCCTAGGACTTTCATGGATGAAGAAAGTCAGCCAAAGTGCTCTGTGGGCAGTGCTGGACAAGGCTGATCTGGCCATTAATCTGATGTTATCTAATGAGGTGTCACAAGAGTAATTGACAGCATCCTTGATATCGGATATTTGTTTTACAGGAGAGCTTGAAACAGAGGATTCTATTCTCTCTTCAAAATCTGTGAGCCAAAGGCGTAGTGTGTGAGACATACGAGCCATTGCTGGGGCTGACCTCACATTGTAACCTATAGTTGCATATTGCTTCTTGAGAGCACTCCGCCCTCTTGTCCATTGGGTCCTGCAGGGTAGTTCAGTCTTCTTGCGGGAAATTTGAGCCACTGCTGCATCCACTTTAGGTGGTAACCCAGATCTGCAGTAAGGACCTCACCACCAGCTGCCAATAGCACAGGGGCTATGTCTGGTGGGCCCCATACCCGCCGCTTTCAGTGCAACCAGATTGGGCACCTGAGGATTACTTACCCTACTAGTAATCCACCGCCACCTGCTCATGGAAGTGGGAGTGCCACTGGGGTGAATACAGAGGACATGATCCCTGGAAGAACCATGTCCATCAAGGGAATGGAGGGTGTGCACCCGCTGTGCCCATGGCATGTATGTACCTTGATTTGGGGGTGGGCAAAGTTTGCAGGAAGTGGGAGTTTGAGGCTATCCCTGTTAATGTTCTGCTGGGGAATGACTTGGGCCGGATGCTCTGTCACTATGCTCCAGAGGACACGGATTGCAAACTGGAAGGGCTAACTGAAAGTCCTGCTCCATCTAAGGTACTGTGTGAAACTTTGGGGGATGTTGTGAAATGTGATCGCTGGGAGGGAGAGCAGGGGATAGATACATGCCTACCTGTAACAGAACCAGTGATCCCACCTCATCTTTGGAAGGAGTATATTGTAAAACGTGATTACAATGCGTTCCAAATGCCAGAACCTAGTGGAGAAGGGCTAGGGAGAGGATTTGGTGTGCCCCAAGTAACAATTAAGGATGAGGGGCCAGGAGTGAGGGTTGATTTGCCTGTGTCTAAATCCTGTGAGACGATGTCTGGGAGTAAGGGGAAGGAGGAATGGGATTTTCCTTCTGCAACATGTTTCCTGGATGGGGAATGTAGAGAGCAGAGGTTGGTCCCTGGAGGAAAATGAGACAGGGAGGTATACCAATGGTAGCAGGGGTAACATGTCAGCAGTATGCCAGACCTGAAGCTGTAGAACATGGGGAGGATGGTAATGACAGGGTCAGGTTGTTTGACCAGCAGGCATAGAAAGGGGTAGGCCTCATCCAACCCCCCAATGCTCCGCCCGAGGGAGCTGTACTCTCTGGTGCAGCCAGGTGGGGAGAGGGCAATACGAATTTCCTGGATGCTCTGCGCAGTAACCCCTCCCTTGAAGGGCTGAGACACTGCGCTGTGAAGCCAGGTGCTGACATGGATAGGCACTGGTTAAATTGTGATAACCATATTTTATACTGGGAGTCCCTTCCCATTGACATGCGGGAGCTCAGGAAGGGAGAAAAGCAGATTACATGGGAATGAATATGGCCCTTCTTGTCAGGGGGAATGGAGGTTAATGGTGAACAAATTGATCAGCTTGTGGCTTGATCCCTCTGCCCATCTTAAGGGGGAGGTGTCATGTCAAGGCATGATTTGGCCCTTGCAGGGCCTCTGGTTTGTATAATTCATTTATTTTGTGTATTTTACTGTACCTTTTAAAGTGTTAGCTAAATGAGATGAGCAGATAACATCGCCATAGCAGGATACAGTGGTCATTAAAGATACTGGGCCCTCTGCATTAATGAGGGGTTATCCAGAGAACATGTGTATATTGTAAACTTTCAGGCCAAACCTCCCCCCGGGTAACACCCAGGGGGTATGGTCTCTTAGAAGCAACTGTGGACTCCTATTTAATATGGGTTTGTTGATAAAAAAAGGTGACTTTCTTTGTAACAACTGAAGGGGGAAATACCATCTGAAGTTCCTGCAAGGACTCTTAACCCTCTGAGTGTCAGTGGTACGGAATGCATTGCAAAGCAATGCATTCTGTACCACTCTGGCACTCAAAGGGTTAAAATATCAGTAATTGTATTTAAGGATTTCTTATGTTTTTCCCATTCTTTTTATGGACTGTTTTGACAAATGTGTAATCTTTATTTGGGTATGTCCTTCCAGCACCGTGAAGCCTTTTTCAGATTATATGTTCAATCAGCTCTTGTCTCTGTTCTCTAACATGAACTCACTACTCTGAAGGACGCTCGGGTAGCACACATTACTAAAGGTTTAATTCTATGTCTGATTATCAAGTTGACTTTATACTGTAATTCTGTTGTGCTTGGGGTAACCTAAGACACCCAGATATAAAGTCTTGGTGGTGGCAGCAAATTGCAGTACTGGGGAGATAGTGCAGGAGGGATTTCAGGGGTTAATGTGGTGGTTGTTAAGAATAGTAACACTTAAGCAGGGGTCTGGTATTGTTAACTCTGTCACTCCCAAACTCTCCCCACTGTCTCAGCAGGGCCAATAGCCCTCGTTTGTGACATGATCCTAGTAGAACTGATACTGTTTTGAAGGTAAAGGGTGGCCACACCAAATATGGACTTGATTTAGATTTTTCTTCTGTTCACTCACTATACATTAATTGCGGAATATAAAAGTGAACATTTTTGAAAGCATTCTTCCTTTAGAGCATTTTCACACCTGCCTAAACGTTTTGCACATTACTGTATGCATATACACACACAAATATATACATCACACATGGGCACCATTTAGCTATTTTTTTTCCATAAATGCTGCAAAATCTAGATATTCAGCCCACATATAACGCTAAGTGACCAGTTCACACATCACAAAACACCAAACCTGCTTTCCTCCAATTCGAATTGTTAACGGTGTGTCCGGTATTAGGCATATATATTACTAGGTTGATAAATCTGAGGACTTTGTTCCCAGAATTTTGGCCAAAAGTTGGTTAAGTTTACCACCTCGTCAAGGTACCTTACAGTTGGCAAGTACCTACTCTAACACTCCTATAAGGCCCTATCTAAATTAAACAATTTGATAAAAAAGGTACGATAAACGTGTCAAATAGAAGGCCTACTGTGGCAATATACATATATTCCTTAAGACTCACTGTGTGCGCAATTAAAAACAAAGAAAAAAAATGCGCACAGTGTAAAGTGAGTGAAGTTGGACTTGCCTGTTGAAAGCCTGCAGTGAGTGGGAACCCATTCCAAAGGGACTGTGCATCATCCAGCTCCCTTATTTAGGCAATGTTTACCCACACCCCACAGGCCACATATGGAATTACAGTAGACGAGGAGTACTAAAGGCCAAACAGATAGGCCTTAAGGCCTAAGGGGGGAAAAAAAAAAAAAAAAAAAAAAAAAAAAAACACACAATAGTATAGTGAACATATATGTGCATTATTAGTGACAGACTGAAAGCAGCTAGAATGCGCAAAGGAGATCATAATTTTTTTTTATCAAATAGTTTTTTTCCTGCTTGCAATATACAAGGAAAGGCAAGGAAATAAGAAATTGAGGATTACCCAAAGTTGCAACAGAGCAGCATATTTGATTAATTTTGGGCAAAATAGATTGATTTTTATCTATGCGTACAAATAAATACAGACATACAGATTTTAACTGAATAGCGAGGTAGTGCTGTGGATGAAGATTGTGGATTAGAGATTTCACCTTTTTTACTTTGTCCTATCCACAGCAAGGAAAATATATGACTTCCTGAAGCAGTACCATTACTGGGAGGAGGATAATAAAAGAAAAAAGGCAAAGATCCCACCCTAAATCAGTAACAAGTTCCTGAAGAAAGTTTCCCCCAAACTTCGCATTTGCATGAGCATACAGCTGATAATGTTTTACATCACTGTTGAGGTGGCTGGGGGGTTCACTGGATTAACAACCTATAAGCATTGAAGCCATCTGTCATAATTCTCAGTATTGTTCTGTGCTAGATAGGTATCCATTGCTTTTTTGAAAGCACTTACAGTATCTGTAAGCACAACATCCTTAACTCCATAGCTTTGCCAACCTTACTGTATAAAAAAAAAATCCCTGCCTTTGTTTTAGTCAAAAGTACATTTCCTCTAGTCTTAATGGATAATGTTCTTAGCTCAGTTCTTTGCACAAATAATTAATTGGATAGTTTTTTGTATTGACCTTGAATATATTTGTAAATGGTAATCATAATCACCCCTTACACATATTCTCTAAATGTAAAACTCAGATCCTCCAATCCATTTATCAGTTTTGTTGCACATCTGAGCTTTTTCCAGTTCAACAAGGTCGTTAAGAACTGGTGCCCAAAACTGTACTCCATTTGGCCTAACTAAGGATTTATATAGCGGTAGGATTATATTAGCATCCTTTGCATCTACACTTTTTACAAAGGCTAGTACCCCATAGGCTCTTGCAGCAGTTGAGTGACTCTGCTGTGAAGTCTACTGTATCAGTACTCCCAGTTTCTCTATAATGAGGATTGCCCAAGTAGTTTCCCATTTAGAGTATATGTAGCATGTTTGTTTCTACAGCCCAAATGCAGAACATTACATTTATCAACATTAAATGTCATATGTCACTCCATTTACCTAAGAAAAAAAAACATCCAGCCCTGTATGTATTTCCTTGCACAGCTTAGGGTTATCACCCCACTTTTAGCTTTAGACAAAGTTGAAAGTATTCCAATTACAACAACTCTCTGCCATTTAACGAATTCTCCATGTACATATAACACCACCCAAACCAAAGCCTTTTAATTTATGCAGTTAACCTGTTGTGAGGCACTGTATCAGACTTTTGCAAAATCCAAGTATACAACAACAACAATTCCCTTGTCCAAATAACTACTTACTCTTTCGTAAAATCCAAGCATACCTCCCAAGTGTCCCTCTTTAGGGGGGATAGTCCCTCTTTGAGACTCAAATCCCCCTTTCCCTCTTTCCCACCCTGGTGTCCCTCTTTTTAGGCAGTCAGCCAATGGACTGTATATTCCATTGCTCCACAGCAATAAAACTTAATGCTTGTTTAAATGTCAATATATGTGTTTATAAATCATACTGTGTAAATAAAATACTTTGGTCTTATGAAAAATAATTTATTCAGTTACACAAAGAGGTGTCATTAGGTCATGAAGTAACCTAAAAATTCTTAGTAATGTCCCTCCCACCAGCCACAACCCCAGCAACACCCCCTAACACACAAGTGTCCCTCTTTGGCCATTTGAAATGTTGGGTGGTATGTCCAAGTAAATTAGTCTGACATGAGCTATTCTTCATACAACCATGCTGACTCCCAATATAGTTTGTCTTCACACAGATTTAAATACTGTCAAGTCAGTAACCCTTCTAATATTTACCCACTATAGAAGTCAAGCTCACAGGTCATTTCCTGGTTTGGATCATGCCCCACTGTTGAACAACTGAACTATATCAGCTTTCCTCCAATCGCAGAGCACTATGCCCGATGAAAGTGAATCAATAAATACTAAGTATAATGGTCTTGCCATTACTGAACCAAGTTCCTTAAGTACCCTTGGGTGTATACCATCAGGTCCAGGTGCTTTATTCGCCATAACCTTTCCCAGTCTCTTTTGGGCTTTGCCCTCAGCAAGCCATGTACATGATTGAGGAAATTATGTGGTTCTCTCTATCTGCATATACCCTGTCCTTTGTACATACCTTGCCTATTAATCCTTTGGGTACCAGAGGGGTAGTAAACGCATTGCAGTGTAACTCATAAGGTTAATTATGTAATACATATACAACAAGGCCATGTCTAATTAAATTGGACAATAAATGTCGAATGGGATCAATATTTGTTGAGTTAAAATGGAGAAAGGTGGCCATGGAAGCACTATATGTCAAATTTCAAAGGCGGGGGGGTTAATATGTCAAAGGGAGGGGCACTCTATGCTCGATTTCTATGATACATACTGTATTCCACACTGCTTTTGTTTGAACGATTGTTTCCCAACAGAAAATGTAAACACAAAACACTCCGTAATACTGACCATAGGTAATAGTATGCTACTTGCACATGTTTTTTCCAGTTGTTTCTTATGTTTTTTTTTTTGTTTTTTTTTTAAATACTCGCAGTGCATACAGTTACTGATGGTTTTGTTTTAACAACTCTGGTAATCAGATGCTAAAACCTAGCAAGTCAATAGTATTGAGTCCCTTGTGCTTATGCCCCAATAGTATACACTGATGCATATATTTGTTTAAAGGGATATATTTATATATATTTATATTTATATATTTTTTTTTCCCTTTGTTGTGCTAGAAGTCATATTGCTCCAGTCAATTTCGGGATAGTTAAATTATAATTTCATTTCCTGACCTAGATGCCTTTTCTATTTACAGTAAAATGTGGGCTTCCTCACTCCCCAATATTAGGTGACTTGTAGCAAATCCCATTAAGCATTTTTTTGTTGTGTGTGCCCCCAGTGTGTATTTCAACCCACAGGGCCATATTATTAATATACACATACACATACATATACACATATATATACATATACACATATATACACATATATATACATATACACATATATACATATACACACATATATACATATACACACATATATACATATATACATATACACACATATATACATATACACACATATATACATATACACACATATATACATATACACATATATATACATATATACATATACACATATATATACATATATACATATATACATATACACATATACACATATATACATATACACATATATACATATACACATATATACATACACACATATATACATACATATACATATATACATATATACATATACACATATACATATACATATACACATACATACATATATATATACACATATACACATATACACATATACACATATATACATATACACACATATACACACATACATATACACATACATATATACATATACACATACATATATACATATATACATATACACATACATATATACATATATACATACATATACACATACATATATACATACATATACACATACATATATACATACATATACACATACATATATACATACATATACACATACATATATACATACATATACACATACATATATACATATACACATACATATATACATATACACATACATATATATACATATACATATACATATACATATATATATTATACACACACACACACACACACACACAGGCATACCCACTGTCCCCTTTTATTAAGCACATCCTGCCTAAAAAGGGAATAACCCTCTACATTGACTGCCAAGTTATATGTACCATCTAGCCAGGTTTTAGACACCAAATTAGATAATATTGCTCATACATTGCCATCACTGCTAGATCCCCCAGCTTACCTGCCAGACTAGAAGTATTTGCAAGCGTACATTTTTGTCTTTTAGCCATTCTGAAAGATTTCTCTTTGTAAAATGTATTTGCCTTTTACCAGGCTGTAACAATGACACCTCCCTATTAGATGAACTAGCCCATTCCTCCTCTCCTACCCCATGCCCCTTCTCTAATCCCATTTCCTCAGTTATACTACCTTCCCATCCTGTGTTGCAGCACCCATCTTCTAGTTCAAAGTCTCCTCTAACCATCCTAACACCATGCCCCCCCCCCTTCCTCTAAGACGCAATGCATCTAAACTAAAAAGATTGCCCCCAGGGGAAAGGCCTGTCAGTTTTTTGATGAACACTCAGACCAGACTGATAAGGTTAAAAAGCCTTTATTGATAAGTTCACACACGTAATTAGGCCTTAGGCCCAAACCAACAGTATAGCAATATAGGCAGGTATTACAGGAATAGCAAGCCAGTTGTAAGAACAATTGTATGAATGATACAATCACTGGTAAGAAGGTTCTGATGGGAACTGAACAACAACAGGTAACAGTCCGAGAACGGACCACAGGACCTTGGCACAGATGGTCCAGGAGGAAATGATTGGCACAACCCAGACGCCTGGGAGGAACGGAACCCAAAGGATCAAGGCAACACTGACCCTGGCACTGGATGCCGATAGACAGACAACTCTCAAGCAGACCCTAGAATGCTAGGGGTGGATCGTAACAGTGTGAAATATATATAGGCAACCAGTGTCCCCTCCACAGAGGATGGTAATAGCGCAACGCTGGCTCTAGAGCCCCAAGGCTACTGCAGAGTGGAATATGCACAACTTTACCTGGAGAGACCAGGCATGCAAAGGGTCAACAGGCAACGCCCTGTGATAACTGCAACTCCCAAAGGGAGTGAGCCCAGCGCTGTAGGGAGGTGGACACAGAGAGATCAGAGTAACTCAGTCAGTGCTAAGAACACTGTACCGGTACTTCGCGTGTGCACACCACCAACGGCGGTCAGAGAGTAGCTACAGCACGAATGCTTACCAGACAGTCGACAGAGTAATAGCGCCATGCGGTGCAACAGACTAGCTAAACTGCAAGGCCACAGGAAGTCTAGCTTGAGTAATGCCCAGCCCCTCCCAACAATCAACATGATCTGCCACATGTCAAAACAGAGCTCCCGGGAAACAAACTGTTCTACTGTGATCCTGGCCACAGATTACACGACTGTCTTCCTAATAGAATCCCCTACCACCCTCTGTCTAGGTCTGCCTGAGTCCCGAGTCCCGAATCCCATCAGTGATAGAGGGGCTGTTCTCCCAGCTGTTACAGAGAACAGTCCTCTCCAACAAAGGCATTCCTGTGCGATCATCAATGCAACAAATCTGCTAGGCGTAGTAAATACAAAAGTATCTTACCTATTCCTCTTGCTATGTCAAACTGTAACCCATTTGGCTACCTGCTCTCTTTGTGAAGTCTCAACCCCAGAACTACCTACTACCACTTAATGCTGCTGTCAGCAGACCCCTCAATATTGTCCATCAGATAGACTTATCAAAGATAGCCATTAACCCTCCTGGCCACTAACAGGAAAGCTGTTATATAGATCCTTGTTACAGGAGATCCGATTATTGGAAGTATTACAAGAGGATCCTTATCAGATCTACAAACCAAATCCTTCTTGGCCACCATGGGACTAAGAATTACATTTGCTTTGCCTCTATCTTGTGCACTACATTGAGCAAGAGGAAAGATCAATTACTAAGACCCAGTAGTTTTGTTTCCTTCCATCTGGAAAAGAAGAGATTGCATTTGGAGTTTTCTGAGGCCAACAAATGCATTGTTGGCCTTCCCCACCTTGAACTTCTGGTGTTGAATAGGTCTATATTCAAGGAGCATTGCCTTGGATCCAGAGACTTTCTGCTTAGAAAGTCCATTTCTATGTTCTGAACTCCTGATATATGGGTCGCCAACAGAGCTAAAAATAGAGCAGTATTCATGCTTCTTGATATTGGCAATCAAGAGGACACAAGAAGTGCAATGTAACATGGTTGGTATAGCCAACCTATTTAGAACAAGTTTCTTGTTAAGGGCTTGTTGGATCACTACTGCTTAATTCCAGAATATTGATATGGACCATAAACCATGAACTGTTCTCTCCAAACTCCTGCTCCGCATCTGTCAATATATCTTCCATTCTGGGTTTTTGAGCAATCTCCCTTGAGAAAGCTGAAATGGCAGCTGAAGAAGGACAACTTATTTGGGTTAATATCTGTAGTAGAACCTTGAGCAACATCCACTAAATCACTCTTCCAAAACTGCAAATGGTTGTCCTGGATCCTTACATGGAATGCTGGCCATGCTAGTATCTGAATTGCTGAAGTCAGATTCCCAAATAATACAGGGCTGTAGGCTTTTACTTTCAACCTTGCTTGTCTGCTGAAAGAATACTTTTCCTACCACAGTTTTGAATTCTGTCCACGGGAACAATTTTTTTTGGTGAATGATTAATCAGAGTAACTTGGTTGTTTCAATCTATTTTTTTTTATTTTCTCTTTGATATTGGGTGTAAACCCCCCCCCATTAGGTGGGTTACCTGACTTCCCCTGGTTGATTGCCCAGTTAATAGACGCTGTTTGTGGATCCTTGCAGCCCCCGGGAGAGAACAAAGTGGTCCATGTCTATCTCCAGAAGGAGTCTCTCTGAGGATTCTTCCATTCAATGGTAATCTGAAGTAAGAAGACCTGCAAAAAAGGTGAGTAACCCTTTGAGTGATATGGTCCACTTGTCCCACTGTTCCCCTCTGCACAGGGGTTGCATTCTGGAGTTCTTTCATGACTCCTACACTCCTGTTGGGTATTGTATTATCCTCTGAGTCTTTGGAGCATTTTGGGCCATTGGTAGTGTTAACCCCTACCATGCCATGCTATTGAGTTGGGGATACCTTTGTTTCATCTCATTTTCCCTTTGGATTTGTGTGTGTTTTTGTTCTTTATTATGTGTTCTGTATGTATTTTAACACTTTTTAGACACTTCGTTTTATCTGAATTCCACGCACTTTACTGCATAGCTGCAACGCTTCATTGATCTCTATGGGACAGACAATATTGGGATGTATCTCTGCAACCACTGTATGTACAGAGTTGAGAGAGGGCTCATTCTTCTAGTCTCCCCTTGCCCTACATTCTGGTTCACATCCTCTGTCTTGGGTGTCTGTAGGATTCAGTTCTGCTTTTTGGTACTTTGAAAGTGAAAAATACTACATTTCCCATAGTCGCCCGTTTCGTGGGATGCTCTGACTGGCTCCTAGTCATTCGCAATTTTCTTTTCCCTTTCACACAAGTATCATGTGCAGGGCTTGGAATCCTCTACTCTCCTCCGCAGGTTAACTCTGCTTGCCAGATAAGTGCTTTTTAGGCTTTCTGGGGTGAAATCCTTAATCTGGGTGACAGTATTTTGGTTTTCCTTTACACTGCAAGACACATTTCTCCTGTAGGATGTCTGACTCATTGGGACATAGGGCTAGACCTAAGGGCAAGGACTTAGGGGTGTCTTTCACCCCCCTTATTAACTGTTCCTCATGCCAAATGGGGCTTCCCAGAGAATACTCAGGTCACTTATGCCCCTCATAAGCTGTGGCCCCTGCTTCTCCACCAGGGCCCACCAGACACGAACAAGAGCCATCTTGGGTCAAGGACTTAAAGTCCTCTATGGCACAGTTTCCTCTCTCTCTTCAAGGGGTCCTCCATTCTTGGAGACCCTCCACATCTTTCAGGTGTGTGTCCCCTAAGGCACCTAGCATTCCTGATTTATTAGATTCCTATGAGAAGGAATCACTTGGAGTCTAAGGATGGTGTATGTTCAGAAGGGGTATCTTCCCAGTTTCATGGCGACCCCTTTGAGGCTGACCCTGAACACTCTGTTGAGGGTCTCATTAAGACAGTCTTTGCTACCCTTAACGTTCTGGTTAACCCTGTAGAACCACAGTACTTCTGATGTCTTTTCCAGACACAAGAAGTCCAGCACTGTTTTTCTGCCCAATCCCACTCTGGATCAAATCATCCTGTATGATTTGAAGATTACTGACAAGCTTCTTACGCTAAGATTTTCTAAGCTGTATCCTTTTGCCGATTCAGCATTGGCCCAGTGAGCTACGCAATCTCAAGTTGATATCCTTATTTGTAGGCAGTCTAAGTCTACTACCTTGGCCATTACAGCCACTTCGGACCTCAAAAGACTGATAGATTTACGGATAGCTTCCTATCTTTGCTGCCATGGGTGTGGCCTTGCGACACACCTTAGCATCTGCATGGGTTAATAGGGCCATTGCTGCTTGGACTGAACAGCTGATTGACGCTGTCCGTAGAAGGTGCCCCTAAGGACGGCCTTTTGGCCATTTTGGCAAATCTATCTGAGGCTCAGAGTTATATCACTAATGCAATTAGGCTTGAGGAGAAGACCTCCACCTTCTCTGTTGCTGCCAGACGGATGTTGTGGCTTAAGATTTGGTCGGCTGACTTGATCTCTAAGAAATCACTGGTCTCTTCAATTCAGGGTCAAAAAGGGATATACCATGAAAGGGAAGAATATCATTAGTGAAGTCACTGGGGGTAAGTACTTTGTTACCTCAGGTCCCTAAGCTCAATCCTTGGGCGAGGAAACAGTGTTCCTTTCATTCTCACCAAAGAGACACATAGGCAGACCCCAGTGCAACCTCAGTCCAGCACCCCGTGCTCCACCTCCAAGTACAGGCAGCAGAGGAGGTCGAAACACCTCCTCCAAACCAACTTCAGAATGACTCTCTGAAGCCTGATCCGCATACACCTGTGGGTGGTCACCTGCAATACTTTCAGTATTTGGACAGGCTTTGTTGCAAATCAGTGTGTATTACCGGTGGTTTCACGATTCCCTTCACATCCCTTCCTCCCTTCAGGTTTGTCTCTTCAGTGGGGCAGTTCAGACTCTCTTGGAAAAAGGAAAAGTCATTGCTCTGGTACCTCAGCCAGAGATTGGAATACAAACCTGAACCTCTTCATTGTTCCAAAGAAGGATAGAAGCGGTCGTCCTATCCTGGATCTCAAGGATATCAATTCATTTGTAGTCCAAACTCACTTCAAGATGGAGTCTTTGCACTCTGTCCTTGCAGGGATGTGTCCAGGGGAATATCTGGCTCCGCTGAATCTGCAGGATTCACGCTTGCACATTCCAGTTCAACTGGACAGTCAAATACCTCAGGCTCTATTGCAGCATGGGGAACTTCCAATTCACCGCTCTACCCTTTGGGCTCACCACAGCTCCTCAGGTGTTCACTCAGTTCTTAGAGGCATTGATTGCCTTCCTACATTCCAAAGGAATTCAGGCCACTGTACATAGAAGACCTTCTGAGGAAGGCTCCTTCTAGGGACCTCCTGGACCGTCAAGTCCAGGAATGTGCTCAGGGTCTCCTCCAACACGGGTGGATCTTGAACACTGACAAGTCTTCTCCGTTCCTTCTCAGGACCTGGTCTTCTATGGTCTCAGTTTCAACACTCGTCAGGGCATGGTGTTCCTGACAGAAGACTCTGTGCAGCAGATCATGTCCAAGGTGTCTCATGCTCTGGGGTGGACTTCTGCTCTGGCGAGGAAGCTCTCATCTCTAGTGGGAAAGAGGATATCTACAATTGAGGCTGTACTGTACTCCATGGCTCAACCAGAGAGCTTCAGAGATTTGTAATCCATGCGTGCCAGGGGATCCAGTCCTACTGGATCAACCGGTCTCTCTTCCTTAATAAGAGACTAGATCTTCGCTGGTGGTTGGATTGTTCCACATGTGAGGAACACTGCCCCCTAAGGGCAGAAATAGGTAATGACACATAACTGAAGGCAAATATGGATGTAAAGCAGACACAGTATGGATAAGGAGCAATACTGTATAATGCAAAGGGAACAGAGTATAACAAGGGTTAAAGTCCAGTGCAAGTAATTAGTCTCTGCTGTGGTGTGTTAAGACAACGCCCAGTAGATGACAAGAGCAGCCAGAGACTGAGGTGCGAGATGGAGAGAACCTTAGTAGTGAGTCCAAGCAGGAGTCCACAAAGGACTGGCAATATGTAAGACCAACCACTTGTGCTAGAGCTAAAATGGTACTAGAGCCAAGAGCACTCTGCCGTGCATAATGGGATTAACACTGCGTGAGCTGAATGGGACCAGAGCCAACGGCACCCTTCTAGTGCTAAACGGGTTAATAACATTGCGAGAGCTGAATGGGACCAGAGCCAGTAGCACCCCTTGGTGCATCAACGGATACACACACACTGCAAGAGCTGAATGGGACCAGAGCCAGTAGCACCCCTTGGTGCGTCAGATACACACACACTTCAAGAGCTGAATGGGACCAGAGCCAGTAGCACCCTTCCAGTGCATAAATGGAGCGAGTATTATTGCAAGAGCTATCAGTATCACAGTAACGGAAGCCACAACTGCTCTGCAAGTATAGCGGACAGGCTCGGTAATGAAGGCAACGAGCACAGCAAGTGTTAACAGAGAGGCTCGGTATTGGAGGCAACAAGCTCAGCAAGTGTTAACGGACAGGCTCGGTAACGGTGGCAACAAGCTCAGCAAGTGTAACGGACGGGCTCAGGATCGGAAGCAACCAGCACTGCAAGGGTGAAGTGGGAGGTCAGCATATAATGCTCAAAAATACACAGTTCACAATGTCGCCAGGCGACAGACGAGATCTTGCTGGAACAGTATCACAGGACGCAGGTCACGAAGCAGGAACGTCAGCCGGGTCAATCAAGAAGCAGGAACATCAGACAAGCCAGATCAATCACGGAGGAGGGACGTCAGCCAGGCCAGGTCATACACAGAGCAGGAACCAGTAGAATAGTCAGACAGGCCAAATCGGTACACAGGAACACAGCAACGGAAGCACAGGTACTGGACCACCACGAAAGGGCACCTGACAGGTGCCAGAGGCCCGGTATAAGAAGGCCACACTGGGCAGGTTTAACCAAGCTCCAATAGGAACACACCACAGCAGAGTGACAGAAAATCACGGGAACCGTGATATCCTGTTGGTACAGAAGTGGGGTATTCCCTCAACTGACCTGATGGCCACCAGGGACAACCGGAAGGTTCAGATTTTTGCTCACGCTGGAGGGATCCTCTGGCGTTTGCTGCGGATGCTTTGTCAATTCCTTGGCACTTCGATCTGGCCTACAACTGCTGGTTCTGGCTGCTCAGGATCAGTTTCCTCTGCCAGACAGACCAGATCTCCTCCAAGGTTACCTCTGGAAGGAGGACCTGGACAGACTAGCTTTGAAGGCATGGCTGTTGAAGCCTTCCTCTTGAGGAAAGGCTTTTCTCCTGAGGTAGCCTCCACAGTGATCCAGGCCAGGAAACCTGTGTCCTCTAAGGCTTACCACAGGGTTTGGTCTATCTTTTATTCTTGGGGTGTGTGCACAGGGATCTGTCCTCCCAGGAGTTTTACCTATTTTTTTTATCCTTTTTGCAGGATGGTTTGAACAAGGGCCTTAGCCTTCGTTCCTTGAAGGTTGAAACCACAGCTCTTTCAGTCTTATCGGAGACGCATTGCCATGATGCAGGATGTCAAAGTCTTTCAGGGAGTTGCTCATGCTTTTGCGGCTTACAAGGCTCCCACTCCCCAGTGGGACCTTAATCTCTCTTTGGAATATTGCAGTGGTCTCCTTTTGAGTCCTTGGCTACCATTCCTTTAAGTCTTCCCACATGGAAGATGGCCTCTTTTGGCTACGGCCTCTGTCCTCAGAGTTGCAGGACTTGTCCTGCAAACCGCCTTTCCTTGTGTTCCACAAGGATATGGCTGTTCTCTGTACCACCCAGGAATTTCTTACTAAGGTGGTCTGAGTTCCACATCAAATCAGGATGTTGCTGTGCCTTCCTTTTTGCCTGACTAAATCTGACAAGGAGAGGGATCTCCACTTGTTGGATGTGGTATGCTGCCTTAAGTTCTATGTGCACCATACTGAGTATTACTGTAAGACCGATTTTGTGTTTGTCATCCGAGGGTCCCAGGGCTGGTTTGGCTGTGTCCAAGGCGACTACTGCTTCCTGAATCAAGTCTACTATTCACAAGGCTTATGAACACAGGAAGAAGCCTGTTCCCTTTCGCATCACAGCACATTCTACTAAACCTGTTGGGGCATTCTGGGTAGCTCTGTCTTCTGTGCACACCTTTGCCAAGCACTACTGTGTGGATGTTCTGGCTTTGGCAGGAACGTCTTGGAGGAAGTTTTGCCTGTCTAATACTCTGATTTCCTGCGCCTTATAACTAACTGTTGAGCCCTGTTGGCTCATGTTCTTGTGTGCGGTGTTATCAGTTACCCAGTGTCCACTGACACTATTTTGGGCTGTTCTGTATCCTGGATAGTCCATGGGAACTCTGGTATCATGGGAACCGGCACTTGATCCTTTCCTTCTCTTCCTACCCATGGGAGCTCAGTGTTTGTACATCCTTCCTGTAAGCTTGTAATGGTTTTTACAACACTCAGACCAAATGTTAAAATAAAACAGTTTTATTGAGGTAAATTAAGGAACACTTCCCCTTAGGGCTAAAATAGGTAACAGCACATATCAGACAAGTATAGGGATGTAGTACAGGCCCAATATGGTTAGGAGCAATATAGCTTGCAACAGAAATCAATAGAGGTAAAAGGGTTAATGCCCAATACAAATAATCAGTCTCTGTTGTGGTGATTAGTCAACGCCTGGTGAATATAAACAGTCCAGGTAGTAGTGCAGATAGCAAGCCTTTGCAGTGCGACTGAACTGGATCACTACAAGATTAGCTTTTCTGTAATATGCCCAATTGTATAGCAAGAGCTGACTGGAGCTAGAGCCAATAGCACCCCTTAGGTGTGGTAGCGGAAGAGATACACTGCAAGAGCAAATGGGACCAGAGCCAATAGCACCCCTGAGGTGCGGTAACGGAAGAGACACTGCACAAGCGAATGTATCGTGAGCCAAACACACTCCCTGGTGCGGTATGATGGAACAAGACTGCGAGCAAATGAGACCAGAGCCAAGACACCCTTCCAGTGCCGAAACGGAGCTACACACTGCAAGAGCTAACGGAATGCCCAATAGCACCACGCAGTGCAACGACTGCAAGGGTGTAAGGTGGAGGCACCGTAAATGGAGGTCACGGTTGCTCTGCTAGTGTAAACGGATAGGCTCGGTAGTGGAGGCAACAAGCTCAGCAAGTGTTAACAACGGGCTCAGAATCAGAGGCAACAAGCTCGGCAAGTGTTCTCGGACAGACTAACGGAGGTAACAAGCTCAGCAAGTGTACGGGCAGGCTCAGTAACGGAGGCAACAAGCTCTGCAGAAGATAAGCAAGTGATCAGTCTGTACAACACTGCAAGCACAGTTCAGAATGTCGCCAGGCAAAGAGATCAGAATCTCGCAGGAACACTGGAAGCAATCAGGGAGCAGGAACGTCAGCCAGAGCCGGGTCAATCAGGGAGCAGGAACGTCAGCCAGAGCCGGGTCAATCAGGGAGCAGGAACGTCAGCCAGAGCCGGGTCAATCAGGGAGCAGGAACGTCAGCCAGAGCCGGGTCAATCAGGGAGCAGGAACGTCAGCCAGAGCCGGGTCAATCAGGGAGCAGGAACGTCAGCCAGAGCCGGGTCAATCAGGGAGCAGGAACGTCAGCCAGAGCCGGGTCAATCAGGGAGCAGGAACGTCAGCCAGAGCCGGGTCAATCAGGGAGCAGGAACGTCAGCCAGAGCCGGGTCAATCAGGGAGCAGGAACGTCAGCCAGAGCCGGGTCAATCAGGGAGCAGGAACGTCAGCCAGAGCCGGGTCAATCAGGGAGCAGGAACGTCAGCCAGAGCCGGGTCAATCAGGGAGCAGGAACGTCAGCCAGAGCCGGGTCAATCAGGGAGCAGGAACGTCAGCCAGAGCCGGGTCAATCAGGGAGCAGGAACGTCAGCCAGAGCCGGGTCAATCAGGGAGCAGGAACGTCAGCCAGAGCCGGGTCAATCAGGGAGCAGGAACGTCAGCCAGAGCCGGGTCAATCAGGGAGCAGGAACGTCAGCCAGAGCCGGGTCAATCAGGGAGCAGGAACGTCAGCCAGAGCCGGGTCAATCAGGGAGCAGGAACGTCAGCCAGAGCCGGGTCAATCAGGGAGCAGGAACGTCAGCCAGAGCAGTCAGATAGGCAGAATCGGTACACATGAACGCAGGAACACAGCAACGAATGCACAGGTACGGGAACACCACGAAAGGGCACCTGACAGGTGCCATAGGCCTGGTATGTGAAGGGACACCCTGGGTGGGACAATCAAGCTCCGCCAATGAGAGAGCACCACAGCAGAGAGTGACAAGGAATCACGGGAACTGTGATAAAGCTATTTTGAACAACAAGAGAGGATTTTAGTCTTGTCTATTAAATTATTTTCTCTTAGTCCATATAGCTTACAGGTCTCCCACCCAGTAAGGGACCATGCTTTGTTTCCGGTGGCTGGACGTGGGAGTCCATTTGGGTCCATGCTCACAAGAGTTTTCCCTCGTTATCTAGCTCGTAAGGTTTATTGTCTCATATCTATGTGGAGTAGGGGAACGGCATGATAGCCTGTTAGGAGGAGGGAGAGGATCCACCTTGCACTTATTAAAGAGTTGTTCCAGCCACTACAAAGAGCCATAGCCTCTCCCTGGTACCTGTAAGCTATATGGACTAAGAGAAAAGGATTTAACAGGTAAGATTAAAATACTCTTTTCTGCCTCAGTCCTGCTAGATAGAGGCTAGCATCTTCACGAAGACTCTCTGGGCTAGAGGGAAGCCGAACACAAGTGCTCTGAACTGAAACTATGTCCCCATGTGAGAAACTTACTCAATTTGGACTTCTGGGCTTAAAATTGTTGGAAAAATTTTATAAAGACCAGAAATCATCCTGAATCCTTCCAATGCCTTCTGGAATGGAAATAGAAAATTGAATAAATACCAGAATGCTTTGGTTTGCTCAGCACATCATCTAACATTCATCTTACCATACAGTAGGTCTTAGACTATAAACCATATTCTGGATCTGTGAATAGTTGACGTCTTAAATCTGTTTATCTTTGGGACAGTACTGAATTCCAAAGAATATATAATCTTCACAATTTGTTTTACCAATTTGCCTGATGTAGTAACCAGCGTACCCCCACATTGGAACTGAATATGTGGCCTGGGAATATTACTCTTCTTTGGGTCTTCCAGGCTGATATCACCCAATGTCCTGATCTGGCTATTTCCTAGATCTATCCTGATGCTCTAAAACATGAGGGACCTCTATTCCTTCTTTCCAGGGGGGGGGGGGAATGTATAGTCTTATCGTTTAAGTCATTTTCTCTTAGTCCATATAACTCACAGGTACCATGGGGAGGTGACAGCTCCTCCCAGTGGGCTGGAACAATTCTAGAAGAACAAGTGCAGAGTCGAGCCTCTCCCTCCTCCATATCAGGCTACCTCACTAGCCCCGCCCAGACAGATTTGAGAAAGAAAAAAAAAAAAAAAAAAAAAAAATCTACCCAGTAAGATCGTAAGAAGGAAGAGAGGGAAAACTATGAGCGATGAACCCAAGAGGACTCCCACATCCAGCTACAGGAGACCTAGCATGGTCCCTTTCACTGGGTAGAAGTCCTGTGAGTTATATGGACTAAGAGAAAAAAAAAGAAAAAAAAAAAAAAGATTTAAAAGCCAAGATTAAAATACTCTTCTCTCAGTCGTCCAATAAAACTCAAAGAGCTCCCAGGGTGGTATGAAAGAAAGGACTAAGCGCCGGTCCCCATGATACCAGGGTTCTTGACCCAATGTGGCTCTTGTTCATGGCTGGAGGGCCCTGGTGGAGAGGCAGGGGCGGAAGCACATGAGGGGCATAGGTGACTGGAGTACTCTGGGAAGCCCCACTTGGCATGAGGAACAGTAAGCGGGAGGGTCAAAGATGCTCCTGAGTCCTTAGCCTTAGGTCTAGCCCCATGTCCCTTTGGATCAGACCTCCTAACAGGAGAAGTGTCTTACAGAAACAGGGAACCCAAATACTGTCACCCAGATTAATAAATCACCTCAGAAATCCCAAAACTGTACTTATCTGGCAGGCAAATGGTTAACCTGGAGGAGGAGAGTAAGGGAATTCAAGCCTCTTTGTAGGATACTCATCTAGAGAGAAAGAAAATTGCATCCAAACTCAGACCCAATTAGAGAAAAGCCCATGAAACAGGCGATATGGGAATGTAGTTCTGAGGTACCCAAAAAACGGCGCCCGAACTTCCCAGGGACCTTCAAGACACTGAGAATGTGAACCAGAATACTGGGCAAGGGGAGACCAAGAATGAGCACTCTCTCAACTCTGTACGTGGAATGGTCGCAGAGATACGTTCCAAAGCAGTCTGTCCCATAGAAGTCAATGAAGCAAGTGCGGAATAGCACGCTCTTAAAGGTATGGAATTCGAAAAAAGGAAAAGTTTTGAAAAGTGAATAAAACCCCCAAAACACAAAGATACGATTCCCAGAACCCAATAATAATGTCAGGGAAGGGGTTAATTACCACAGAACCAGCCTAAAAATGCTCCTAAGACCCAGAGAACAGACAGATAATAGCCCAGCATGAGTGCAGGAGTTATGAGGAACTCCAATAGGACCCCTGTGGAGGGGAACTAACAAGTGGACCATGGCACTCAAAGGGTTGCTCACTTTTTTTGCAGGTCTTCTTTCTTCAGATTACCATTGAGAATGAAGAAGCCTCAGAGAGACCAAGACACAGACAGACATGGGTTGCATGATTCTCTCCCATGGCTCCAACAGCACCTGATATCTGGGCAATCTTCCAGGGGAAGCCAGTAATGGGGGAATTTAGATGCTTCTTTTCAAGAGTTGTTCCTGCCTACTTAAAGGGGTGGTTGCCTTCCCAAAGGGACCTGTAACCTATATTGGACGACAGAATAGGTTAAACCTATCTGGTCCATAAAAGGCTCCATTTTTTTCCCCTCAGTGTCAACAAGCTGGATGTACTAATGTGAAGTCTTGAAATTCTGTTGCAAATAAAAAGTGTACAAACGGGATTAAAAGGATAGTAATACTTATGATTAAAAAAAAAAAAAACAAAAAAACAAAAACAACCACAAACACATTGTAGGGTTTGTCCCCAAATGAAACAGGGGTACCTCCCACTGCGGAGATGAATTTTTTTTTTTTTTAGGTGCAATATCAGTGGCCTGAAAATTTATAATGGAGCTGTTGCTACACCATTCTATGGAGATTTATTGTCTACAGACTAGAGCAGTCCATAGGATGGTGTATTAACAGCGCCAGTGTAAATTTTCATGCCACTGTGATATTGCACCTAAAAAATTCAAGTTTGTGCTGTTATAATTTTCTAATAAAATCTCTCAGCAGTGGGAGTGCCTTTGTTTTAGTCAGTGGGGTAAACCCTACAACATTTTTTTTTACATTTTAAAGTATAATTATCCTTTCAAAAAGCTTACCATGGAATGAAATGGTGTTTTTAATTAAAGGGATAGTAATACTTCGTTATATCTTTATTTATTTTGTAGGCATTAAAAAAACATGAACGATCTAAGTCTTATCTCTCAAACCTTTATGGTTTAAGAGATATTCACAAGCAAAGTTTCCCCTCCCCTGTTCAGCCATATCAGAAGGGAGGTGCCCAGGTAGACTGCAGAGAGGGACAATCTTCAATTAAAATAAGGGAAAGCTGAAAAACTTGTCAAGGGGGGGGGGGGGAGGGCTTTCATTCTTTTCATACAAAGAAGATTGTCCCCTGCTGTTATCTGTCTGGTCTTACAACCAGATTCACATCTGAGAAGAGAGATGGCTTACACTAGGAAAAAGGGGAGGGAGGGGGAAACTTTGCTTGTGAGTATATCTCTTAAACCATAAAGGTTTGAGAGATAAGACTTATATCGTTCTTCATGTTTTTTTTAATGCCTACAAAATAAAATAAAGATAAAACGAAGTATTACTATCCCTTTAAAATCACTTGAATGCTATAGAGGTCTCTAATGACTAGAGAAGCACAGCACTGGACCCCTTGCAAACAGTTAAAAGCCCCATTTATTTTGTCCACTGTGGACCACAGGTATCATGTAGTAAAAATTATCTTCCCACTGGAATGAGGTCACAAAGCCCTGTGGAAGTGGAAACTCCCTCCCTACTCTACTTCCGCCAGATATGCTCCGTTTTAATAGATTTTTTTTTTTTTTTTTTTTTTTTTTTGCCATCGCCCCTTCCCAGTAATGGGGGTGGCCTAAATTTTATGTGTATTTTTGTCTTTTATCATGTATTTTCTTTTACAACTTTTATGTGCCACAGCACATTTAAGAGCAAGTGCATGCAGTAGTTGCCTTACTGGATTTCTTGCAGCACCAGGTGGGCTTAATCATCTGTTTACTATGAGGGGGGACAACCCCTGGGGCTCCCCTGCCAACTCCTCAAATAGTAATGACAGCTAGAGAGTCATCACTCCACAATAAAAGGGCCAGAGGGAACACAATTTCCCATGAGGCCTGAGCCCCCCCCACCTCTGAAAATAGGAATGGGAGGTACCATACCTCTATTTCCTTCCTCCTGTACCAGGTAACCCAGGAAGCAGACTTGTTTCACTCTTTCCTAACACTTTTACCCAACAGAGGCAAGCAAGTATATTTTCCTTGTTTTTGGTCCTGTAAGGTCTACTGGGGCCAAGTCTGAGCATAAGGGAGACATGGGCAAGTCTAAGACCACCAGGACTTCATTCATTAATTTTGTTCTTCACATAATACGGGGACTTTACTGGTATTTTCCAGTACCTTTACCCTCTTCAGTGGTCCCTACCAGCCACTCTTGACAGGTGTTGAAAGTCATGCCCAGGAACACCAGCTCCTGGCACAGTACAAAAGACCGACAGGTCCAGGATCCACCCATGGTGGACCAGGAGTTGAGCACAGTCTTGGATGAGCTGGGCCAAGATCTCCTCTGATGAAGCCTTGATCAAAAGATCATCCAGATAAGAAGTCATGTAAATGCCTCTGGTGTGAATGTAGGCTGTCAAGGTCCCCCATGACCTTTGGTAAACACCCAAGGAGCGGAGGCCAGGCCAACAGGCAGAGCGATGAACTGCTCTGTGCCCAAGGCAAAACGCAGATCGCATTGGCAGTCTCTGTGGATAGGAATGTGCAGGTATGAAGCTCCAGAGACACCACATACTCCCCCCCAAGCATCTCTCTGCAATGACAGAATCCTTGCATTATATCTTGAAGCATGCAGTCTCCAAGTTTATCAACATGTATGTGAAGTCAAGAATGGGACAGCAGCTACCGTCCTTCATAAAAAAAAAAAAAAAAAAAAAAAAAAAGGTTGGAATAAAAACTGGAATCTTGCTCTTGGAGTTACTGGAACCAAAACCTTCTTGTCCAGCAGAGACTGCACTGCATCCCAGAACAACTTAAAATTGGCCGATACAGTACAGAGTTTGGATGGGTATAAAACGAAAAAGGAGGAAGGGATCTTAAACCCATTCTGTACCCTTCTGAAATTACCCGCAAATCCCACTAATCTACTATAGAGGCTTCCCTGGTGTCTCAAAAAAGGCAAAGATCTCCACCTATGGGAAACTGGACCAGGAGTTGTGCAGAAGCCAACTTAACAGACTTAGCCCCTTGAAGCTGTTCGCTTGAACTTCCACTGCTATCTTTTTGGTGGAGGGGCATGAATGGGAGGCCTGCGAAGTTTACGGCCTTTGCTCCACCATTTGTCGGGACGAAAGATGTAGTTTCCTCATCATAGTAGGACTTTTGGTGGGCATCTGAGGCAACAAGGTGCTCTTGCCCCCATCAGCACTTATCTGGAGGGTGAAGGGTTAATCTGAAGAAGATCAAGGAGAGTCTGCCTTTGTTTAGGATAAGCAAGAGAAGTAAAATGGTGATTGTAAAACTGGCAGCCAGCTGAAGACCTGTGAAAATAGCATTCTGGGTAATGTAGTCTTTTGCTGCCTAGTAATGCATACATCTCAGACTGCAGGCCCCCACGGATCCCTAGGACACTCTGGACATGAACCAGATGCAAGGGTATGAGGTGACAATTAGAAACAGCCCACTCAGGTTTCTGTATGAAACCATTTCAGAGCTACGCCCCAAAGAAGTCTGCCCATAGAAGTCAATGGAGCAAAGATGGCGGCCGTGCAAGAAGCATTCTTAAAGAGCAAAAAAAAAAAAAAAAAGTATGGAGGGTCCCCGAAAAACCCAACGACAGGATCCTAAAGGGAAAAAGCCCAGTTAAAGTCCCCAACCTGGATACAACAGCAGGGAAGGGTTAACTAATGCAGCGATGCATTCTCCACAACTCTGGGGAGAACAGTAAATAGTAATAAAATGCCCAACATGAGTGCAAGAGCCTCAAGGCTCAGAGAAAATCCCTGTAGGAAGAGGTGCAGAAGGGAAGATCTCAACCCCATAGTACCAGTGTTTCATATTGCACAACAGAGAAACAGATTGACAATTTTGAATCCTCTTTCACTCTCGGGCATTCCTTTGAGAAAGACTGTGGGTCTCCTGTTGCAGCTCTTATTTGAGAGGTTTTGAAGACCATTCAGGTTTGCAAGTTCTGACTAGACATTTATCCCAATATTTAAGAGACAATGTACTATAATTCCCTTCTTAAGGCAAATTTCACAGCCTCTGGTGCCACTTTATAGCTATCTTTGCTGCTGCTTGAGGGTTACTAGGGCCATTTCTGTTTGGGGAAAGAAACTCAAAGCAAATCCACACAGATGAGCCCAAACAGGATATTGTTCTTACCATTTCTAAAAACGCTAATAAGCGTTCTGCCATGCTTACTGGGAAGTCCTTAAGCTCTGTTGCAGGACAACATTCCTTTTGGCTCAAGATCTGGTTGGCAAACCAGTCCTCCAAATGGTTTTGCTTAATTTACAGAAAAGCAACCATTTGGCCTCAGGTTACCCTCAAGTGTTTTTACACAAGACTCTTGACTTTTGTTACTCCGGTCACTATAGGAATGCGTCCAGTACATCTATTCAGAGGCTCAGGAGTGCACTTCCCCAAAACAGGACCGGGCAGGCAAATAGCCTACGCAAAAGCCTTAAAGGTGTTTGGTCCTCTGCAGGCAATCCCTTCCTATACATTGATTATTTACATCTAGGATTCCTTGAGATATGGTGCAGAGCTGCTTATTCTTAGACCCCATTTATTTCCAGAGGGACAAGTACTTCAAGTTCAACCTTTGCCTCCCCAGAAAAATGGGAATTATGGATAGATTTTAATGATATTAGATGCATTTATTTCAAGAGGGAACAGAGTTATACAAGTTTATTAAAAGGTAAAGAAGTTCTGGTAAATAAAAATACTAATTTTACAGATCCTTTCCTTGTATAGTAACTGGTGGCCTCTAGTTATTTGATTCAGCCTTGGAATAAAAAGCTCACTAGTGAGATCCATGTATGGACCTCGCGTATACTTTTGCAGTATAATAAGATCCCCTATAAGTACTCTTTTTCCCCTAGAATAAGTGGATGTTTGGCTAGATATTCTTCATACATCAAATTCTCCACTTCATTTTGTTGCTCTTCTCTGTACTCTATCCAGTTCTAGAATAGCCTTTTCCAGAACTTGTGCACAAAACAGCACTGCATATTCAAGGTGAGGTCTCACCAATGTTTTGTACGTGTCAAATTATTATTATTTTTTAATAAAAAGACTGGATGTTATACATACATGGACCTTGATTCAAGATGGAGTCTTTGCACTCCATTATTGCAATCAGGCACCCAGGGGAGATTTTGCTTCCCTAGACAAAAGGATGCCTGCAGATTTCAATTCATGAAGATCAATGCTTCTTTCACTTTGCCTTCCAAAACCACCACCCTTCTTTTGGGCTGCCCTCACCCCCTCATTCTAGCTGTCTTATATTTAAGTGTGTTTTATAAAACCTTTTTTCTAAAAAGTTTAGGTTTGCCCTTTTATTGCAAGTATCCGATGAACGTGCTTGATTGCAGTGATCTTGTCACTTTTTAACGTTTGATGAATCTTGTTAAATTGTATGCATCTTTCACAGTAGTGGGTTCCAAACCTATCTACAGAGATCTCGAATAGGCAACATATCAAGGATATCTTTGCTTGGGTACAGACTAGTTAAAGGGATAGTAATACTTCATTTTAACTTTATTTTATTTTGTAGGCATTAAAAAAAACATGAAGAATGATATAAGTCTTATCTCTGAAACCTTTATGGTTTAAGAGATATTCACAAACAAAGTATCCCCCCCCTGTTCAACCAGATCAGAAGGGAGATGCCCAGGTAGACTGCAGAGAGGGACAATCTTCAATTAAGATAATGGAAAAAGCTGAAAAACTTGTCAAGGGGGGGGAAGGGCTTTCATTGTTTTCATACAAAGAAAATTGTCCCCTTCTGTTATCTGTACTGTCATACAACCAGACTCACATCTGAGATGAGATGGCTTACACTAGGTAAAAGGGGCGGGGAGGGGAACTTTGCTTGTGAATATCTCATAAACCATAAAGGTTTGAGAGATAAGACTTATATTATTCTTCATGTTTTTTTAATGCCTACAAAATAAAAAAGTTAAAACGAAGTATTACTATCCCTTTAATCAGAGGCTCTGTCAAATAATGAAGTCACATATGCATAAACATGTAAATCCTAAAGATATGGCCTATAGGGGTACATAACTAATGGTTGGGAGCCACTGTTCAAAGAGTAGTAGTGATTCTGAACTAATCTGTCCAATTCTTTTGTAAATACTCACAATAATGCACTGTAGACCTATATAGAAATCCATGTGTTTAAAGGGATAGTAATGTTTCATAATAAAAGCAACTCTAATTAATCATCATAGTATTTGGACCTTGGCGTTTGTTATTTCAGTTCTGTCAAAGTTGTAGTTCAAGAGTAATTGAATGACAAAGTTTCCCCCTCACGCCCCTTTTACTGATGTAACACTGCTCAGCCAGAGCAGAAGGGAGGTGCCCAGGTAGATTGCAGAGAGGGACAATCTTCAATATAAGGGAAAAACCTGAAAAACTTGTCAAGGGGGGCCAGGGCTTTCATTGTTCTCATAGGAACAAGATTGTCCCCTGCTGTTATCTGTCTGGTCCTACAACCAGATTCCACATCTGAGAAGAGATGGCTTACACTAGGTAAAAGGGGAGAGAGAGGGAAACTTTATCCTTCAATTACTCTTGAACTACAACTCTGACAGTATTGAAATAACACTCTCCATGGCCCAAATACTACAGAAGATTAATTGGAGCTGCTGTTTTTGTGAAACATTACTAACCCTTTAAGGACAGTTTTGTGGGAATAGTGCAGCTGATTTATCCCATGGTCTCCACATTTTGCAGGACATAGTCTCAGTATTTCTACATCCACACCCCCTCTTTTTTTTTTTTTTTTTTTTTTTAAGGCATGCAATCTAGAAAGGACAGACTGAGGAAGATTCATCAAGTTTGAGGATTGTGTTCCTGGTGCTACTTCCCATGTTTTTGCTTAACCTCTTCTTTTCTTGCTCCCCTCCCTTAAAACCCCTATCCATCCTGACTCTGATGCTCCTGCCCTTTATGTTTCAGCTGCTACCTACCCCTTCTTGGTTTTCAAATCCATCTACTCGTCCCACTCTGTCCATCCTGATGTCAACTGCCCCTGGACCCATGCCCCAGGACCACCCTGACCTGCCCTTGTCCATCCCATTCCGCCACCCCAATGAAAGCAACACCCACCTCATCTACAACCACAACTTCAAAACATGGTGGAGCCTCAATAACTTGAAGCTACCCTTAAAATCCAGGAGCATTTGCCTTGTCCAGAAAAGTGATAGATCAGTGTCTGGCTAGCTTTCATTCATATCTAGTAAATATTTACACCTTGCTCACTGCTGAAGCCAAGTACAATTTGCTTTAACAAGGGAAGTAGTGAAATTGCATGGAGTGACAGTCAATGCCAGACGGGTACGTAATGCATTGCAGAGCGGTGTGTTTACTTCTCTGGCACTCAAAGGGTTAAGATGACCAGGTGTACCAACCCTTCCCTGACTGTTATCCCAGGTTTGCATCTTACTGCCCTCATAATACACTACATGCTTCACTCCTCAGCACTGCTATCCCTCTCAGTCAAACTGAATACCAATGTAGTGCCCTCTTACTTATCGCTCCCTTCTAATGCATTATAACAGTGAGCAACGTGTGACTAGCTGTTGGACATCAAATTTGACCAGCCAATAGCCAGATGAGGATTATGTAAATTGTAGTTCAACTTCAGCTACAGATTCCCCAAGTTGCTCAGATTTGAGCACTCTCCTTACTATTGCTTTTGAATTCCAGTCTACTTTTTCTCCCACGAACACCGAATCCTACAGCAGCACTACTCTCAGATATATGTGTGTGTGGGGGAGGGGAGAGCACATTGCAAAACTTTAGCAGGTACAGACTGGCAAAGGCTACCGTGCTCCCAAAGATAATGATCTTAACGCAGCCTGGGTTGTTTGCATTTTGTTCATTATTGTGCATTCGCAGAGGTCCACTGTTTGCTACCCAGGCTTACCTGTTATTGTGTTACACTATTATAAATTGTGATACAGTAGTTAGTGTAGGAAAATATTGGAAAATAGGTGTAGGAAAATATTGGCTCTCCATCTGACTGAGACAACAACTTCCATCATCCCCAACCATCTAACAACTGGCTGGAGATGATGGGTGTTGTAGTTCATCAGCTGGAGAGACAAGCTGCCTACCCCTGCTGTAATTATGTCAAATGTAAGGAACCTGTGGCTTTTCAGTCACAGGACAATGTAAGCCATCCTGAGGATGAGAGTCACAGGTTGCCCACTCTGGTATAGTGTAGATCTGTGTACAGTTATGGTCATGTCAGTACAAGGCCCATTTTAACGTGCCTGCAAGCATAGACGTGCAGTGACTTATTAAATCTGCAGGAAGAATCTTGTGAATATTAACAGTAATGATTTCATTCTGGCTGCATCCATTTGAAATGAACATTGAACGGTGTTCTTTTGACAATCATGGTCTGCAGAACAGCCTATTTTAAAGAGAAATTACTTGCAGAAAATTAAAACCAAGAATCAATACGTGAACATAGAAAGTGAACATCAACCCATCTCAGGGAGTTTGAGGGTCTACCACCAGCCAACAACGGACCAATTAAGAAGTGTTTTGCAGTAGGTTTTGTTCAAAAACAGGATAGGTTTTATAACCACTAGTAATGCACACCAGCAGTTTGAGAGCAAGAGAGGAATCCACTGCATTGCAACTAAACGTGTTTGATAACTCTCAGGCACTCAAAGGGATAATCTGGCAATAAATACAAAATACAAATTTCAGAGTTGCACTGACATCAAAGCAGCCCTACAAGTATGCATTTTGGGTGTGAAGGGTCACTTATAAAGAGTTTAAAAGTGTCTTCCAAATAAAACATAAAATAAAAATAAACTCAAGTGGTGAATTTCAAAATGTGAGGAAAAAATAGAATTATACCAAAGGTGGAGTGCTCCAAGAGCAATACAACCTGGACTGAAAATAAGGATTAATTTTACAGAGGATATAGTTCTATATATTGGTAATATCACAAAAGAGCTACAAAAAATAGCTGCAACAAATATGTAAAAAATATATAAAAATATATACAAAAAAAATATATAATATTGTATAAGATATATATGTGAGAAATAGGAAAACCAAAGATGATAGTAAGTTGTTAATACTACAATTAGGATGAACTAGTCAGTTTGTACCCACAGTCTGGATGGAGGGATGGAGATGACATGATCAGTCAGTCAATGGATAATGACATATGATGGTTGAAGCGGTGATGAAAATTATGGAATTAGTCGATTCTCAAATCAATGCAGCAGGAGTCAGCGTATGGTTGCCTTGTCCACCAAATGCAAGTCTGGGAAAACTTAAAACACAGCTCACATGACAAGATAAGGAGTAATCCAAGTGTAATAGTTTTACTATAACAATAAGTTGCACTCACAGTAGCCCTTTTTGGGCTTTATGCTCATCAAGTGGGTCTCTCTCCCATTATAGCCAATGAACTGCTTCCTCCTCGTGAGGTTGCCTCCGCCCCGCATACTGGCCCGCTTGGCGTTTTGAATGCACCTCACCATGAGGTTTTTCATACAAGACGGTAGTGCACATACGGCTACTATATATCCAGCACAATAACTTTATATTGGATTAACCCTAGTGGGTATATCATCGTGTGGACAGATTCTTTTCCTGAACTTAAATATCTGGAAGGCGTTTATCTAAACAGATAACAGGAAGCATCAGGACCAGTATACAGGATGCTACGAGGATGCAGTTCGTTGGCTATAATGGGAGAGAGACCCACTTATGAGCATAAAGCCCAAGAAGTGCTACTGTGAGTTACTTTGTTTTTATTATATTAAAACTATTACACTTAGATTAATCTCTTCACTTGTCATGTGCTCTGTGTTTTAAGTGTTCCCAGACCCAGAATTTCAAAATGTACATTTATTTTCAATTGCATTGGGAATACCCAGATATGCTTTCCATCAAAGCCTTTATTAGTGCTCTCAGGAACAGTCTAGTGATTGAGTGAAGTAGTGGTTGGCAAAAATAAGTGGTTAACATCTATCAAGAAAAGAGATTAATGCAACACCCCCCAGGTACACAGATACCAAATATGTATAGGTATACAAATTCCTTTCCCTGAGGCACCAAGCTGGTAACTGCATAATTACTATCAACATTTTAGTTAAAATTAAAACAAACAAAAAACACCTTCGCCAAAATAAACTAAACATTGTTACAAGTAATTAAGCAAGCAGGGGCTGGGATTTATCGATGGCCCTCTTTTCCTGAAATATACTGAGGCTTATGTACCAAGACATAACCGGAACAATTCGGGGGTAGACAATAGCACCATAGGGGAAAAAGATTCACATCAAGTGGAACTTTTAAACCCTTAAATGCTAAAGAGCTCTCTACTGAACAGCAAAACAATGCTCTGAAGATTTTGCTAGTATTCAAGATGTTAAAAGTCATTTAAACTTAATGAGAATTTGTGGATTATTCAAATTCTTTTCCCCAGTTCTTCATACAACAGTCTCCTGAAGTAACCAAGGCAACACGTTGTGGAGGGGCTTGAAAAAATTTCAACCCAGATCTCAGGCACCTCACAAAAGCATCCAAGTCAAGTGGAGCAAGGTTCCCATATAACAAGGCTTGTATGAGGGTGGTGAGAATAGAGGTCTTTTAAACCCACAGCAACTGTGAAAACTTGCACCCACATTAATTTTAACGCAATTATTTTTTTATTGAGAAGTTTGATTGTACATCACTTGCTTTCAGTTGTGCTATCAATAATAGTAGGAAAATAAATCATGAATCACATGACAAATCAAGAGTGAGGCGTAAGGTAAAGACAGATGCCCTACATGTACCTTCAAGTTCTTCATATAAAGAAATGGTGTATGAAAACACCACAAGTTGACTTACCGAGATACTCCTTAATTTGACATACACCACTAAACTGCTATCCTAAATGAAATATTATAATTATATATAATCACGCATACACCCTTATGGACTGCAGGGTCCATTAGCACAAGTTTTGTTGGTTTGGCTCTGTACACCACACTGGATTTGAAATGAAACAATGACTAAGAGGATAAAGGGCAGACTGTCCACTTTAATACAAGTGTATTTACATCCATAAACCACTAACCATGCAGGAATTACAGCCCTTTTTATATATAATCCCTCCATTTTTGGAGGTTAAATTGGGTAAATAATCTTAAACAAAGTCAAGCCTGCAACCCATGGACATCACCAGATGCTGGGTATCTTACCTGGCCATGCTCTTTCAGGCCTGCACTGCAGCCATCTTCAGTTCCAGTTTGTTTTGGAGCATTTTTCTCTTCAGTCAGTAAGTAAGGTTTCTGTACACTTAAGAATTCATCTTGCTGCTGCCATCAGCAGTCATACAATCATAAAGACAAGTGAGCCTGTTCCAGTAGCAGCCATACATGCCTAAGATATAAACACTACCACACCATGTTTTAAAGTTTTGTTGGTATGCTTTGGATCCTGAAAAATTCTCTTCTTACCCACACTTCTCTCTTTCAACCATGGATTCAGGTTAATTTGCTCTCATCTCTCCATTCACAAGACTTCCAGAGCTCTACACTTTTTTTTCGTCATTCTGTTTAGCAAAACTAAACCTGGCCTCTCTGTTCCTGAGTCATAAGTGGTCTGCATCTATCTTGGTGCAGTCTTCTCTTTACATCACAGACACTCCTAATGCCTACATTCTGAAGAGTTCTTGATCTGTTCAACAATTAAACACACCTTTTTCAACAAAATGTAAGAATGCACCGGTCATACAATATAGTGGTTTTCCATGGACTATCCGGTCATTTGACATTTCTGAGTTCACCTGTGCATTCTTCCATCTTGACAGTTTATTTTGACACCTGCTGTTTTAGCCGTGTCCGAGTAAATTTGTTCTGAATTTTCAGCTTCATAATCGTCCGCTTAATTGGCATTGACTGTTCGCGGTTTCTCAGGTTGAGAGAAAAGCAGGTTTGAAATGCAAATGACACCTAGAATGCCCTCTAAAAACTTTTTTTGGCTCACCAGGGCTCATATACAGGTCACTAGGTTGCCATGGCAACTAGAACGTGACCTGGTGCATTAGCTACATAGGCTTTATTTAAACACAGACAGCCACACTCAGCCTTTCACAGATTCAGTGGCTTGGCCCGTTGCTGGAAAAACTATATAGTTTAGTTACCTGGCCAAAGCTGCATGAGCTTGGTCAGACAGCCTTATTCTGTCTCTGGATTGGCTGGCTGGCGAGGAGGGATGCATTTTTTCCACCAGACAACATTGGGTTAAGCCTGTCCCAGTGTGGTTATAGCAGCTATGGCCATTCTCCATACGCAGCTTTGAAATAGTTTCCAAGCAGCGGGCTACTCTGCCACATCAATGAAAGGTCCTGCTGCCCACGTTAAATAGGAAATGAGAAAAAGTAACACTTACCGTAGATGAATGGTTATATCTCCATACAGAACAAGGGGAGTCAACAAAAAAAGTCACGCAGCAATTTAGAATTGAAGAAAAGTGAATTCAAATAAGCAGTTGTCTGAATAATAAATGCTGGTCTAGTTCTTAAGAATTAAATATCTAATGATGTTAAGACAGTGTAGATGTATTACCAGACCCCCCCCAATATAACATAATTATAACTGTTCTTATGAATACTCCAATAATTTTGGATACTTTTATATTTTAATATAGAAAAAGAACCAAATATCCACTTAAACAGCAGCCTAAAGACTATAAAATGTCTACTTTAATGAATAATAAACCCATTATAGAAAATAAATGCATAAATGATGTATCCAAATATTGTACATTATATAAAAAAATATATATATAATTTTAGTCTTACCTGTTACTTTGGGTAGGCGATCCATCCCTTTAATTGTAGGCAAGAACAATTCTAGAATTGTATGCAGGGGGTGGAGCCTACCTTCCCTCCTTGGCTGCAGCTAGCTAGCCAGCTCCAGAAAGATTTGAGACACTAACTATTGACTAGAAAGTAGAAGGGAAAGTAGACTCCTGTGAGCATGACCCCGAAGGACCCCCACGGTCTGCCACAGGAGAGCCAAACATGGTCCCTTGACAGGATGGGAGACCAGTAACCTGTATGGACTGAGAGAAAAGGATTTAACAGGAGACTAAAATCCTCTTTTCTATGCTGTCCAATACAGGTTACTGGTAACTTTGGGATGTCCAACCATTGAGTTTCCCAGAGGTGGAAAGTAAGGCAAGGACCAGGCGCAAGGCCCCCAAAGTCACCAGAGCAGATATGAACCATCAGATCAGGGACAGCCCAACAAAGAAAGAAGTGTGAATGGACACTGAACAGGGGTAACATCCCAACTGTTACACAGCACACTGAACTAGAACCAACGGGTCTCAAAAGTGACAGGCAAAACTGCCTCCAGGATTTTCCTCCCAAAGCTGGCATCAGCCGATGCCAACACATCAACACAGTAGGGTTTTGAAAATGTGTGCACAGATGACCAGGTGGCAGCCTTGCACAAATGATTAGCAGAGGCCCAATTCCTGTAAGCCCAAGAGGCCCCAATAGATAAAGCAGAATGAGCCGTGACCATGAAGGGGACAGGCTTCTTCCTCAGCTCATAAGCCTTACGAATAGTGGACTTGATCCAAGAAGCAATAGTCACTTTGGATGCATGACGAATGCCATTTCAGAATGCCTGATCGACTCAGTGCGATGTACATAAAACTTGAGACAACACACCACGTCTAACAAATGGAGATCCCTCTCCTTGTCAGAGGTGGGGTCAGGGCAGAAAGAGGGCACCACAATCTCCTGATTGATGTGAAACTCCAAAACCACCTTGGGGAGGAACTCCTGAGAGGTGCAAAACACCACCTTGTCCTTGTGAAACACCAAATAGGGAGGTTTACAGGACAAAGCATGTAACTCCACAATACGGTGGACAGACAATTGCCAGGAAAAAGGCCATTTTCCATTTCAGAAGGCATAGAGGAATAGTAGCCAAGGACTCAAAGGGAGGGCGCTGAAGGACAACCAGAACCAGATTAAGATCCCACTGAGGAGCGGGAGCCTTAAAGACAGGGAGAGTATGAGCAATGCCCTGAAAAAACACCTTGACATCAGGAAGTATAGCAATGCGCCTCTGAAAGAAAACAGACAGCAGACGTCAACCTTAAGGGAACTAAAACCGAGGTCCTTATCCACACCATCCTGCAAAAAAGCCAGGACAGTAGGCAGATCAAACTCCTGAGACAGGTCCTTATCGGCACACCAAGATAGAAAAAGTCGACCAGACACAAGGGTAGATCTTTGAAGAAACAGGCTTGCGGTCACAGAGCATAGTAGCCACCACGCCAGAAGAAAACCCTTTCTTCAATACTGAGGATTCAGTTTCCAAGCCGTCAAAGCTAGCAGATGAACATCCTCCTTCCACAGGTAACCCTGTAGACGATCCAGACGGCAAGGGAGCCAGAATGGCTCCGCCACTGACAGATCCAGAAGCTCCAGAAACCAAGCCTGTCGAGGCCAGTACGGAGCAATCAGAATGACTGGACAGCGCTCCAGCCGTAATTTCCGTAACACACTGTGCAACATTGGGAGGGCAGGAAAGATGTAGGCCAGAGGAAATAACCAAGGAATGGACATGGCATCCACTGCCAGAGCTAGAGGGTCCCTCCATCAAGAGCAGAACCTCGGAACCTTCCAGTTGTATCTTGTCGCCATCAGGTCGATGTAAGGAAGACCCCATTTCTGAACAATGAGGGTTAACACCTCTGGGTGCAGTTCCCACTCTCCGCTATCCACTGTGTGTCGACTGAGGAAATCCGCCATGACATTGTCTACGTCAGGAATGTGCACTGCGGATATGGCTGGCATGTGTTCTTCTGCCCAGGACAAAATAGCCCTGACTTCTAACCAAGCGGCGAGACTTCTTGTTCCGCCTTGCTTGTTGATTTAAGCCACAGCTGTGGTGTCGGACTGGACAGTCTTCCACATGAGATGTCCAATTACAAAGGACATGAAATATCGCCCGAAGCTCCAACACGTTGATGGGAAGGAGAGATTCCTCCGGAGACCACTGACCCTGAGCACTCAGGCGACCCAGGACTGCTCCCCAGCCAGAGAGGCTGGCATCCGTCGTCACCGTGGTCCAGAAGGATACCAGGAAGGACTCTCCCTTCAGCAGGTTGGAGAGGTCGAGCTACCATGACAACCTCAGTTCCACATGAAGAGGGAGGGATACTGACATCTTCAGAAGGTCCGGCTGACCCTTGCACACCTGGATCACAAGCCTCTGGAGTTCCCTGGTGCATGCCATGGCAAACTGGACCACTTATATGGTGGAGATGAATTTCCCCACTAGAGAGGTGTTACAGCTTACCTTGATTTCAGAGTCATCTACAGTCACGAGTCTTCAAGCATGCAGCAGGCCTCTGTTTTGTGTTTGCTTCCTGTAGTCTCCCCCTACCTACTTCCTGCCTCTGAGCTGATCCTCCTACCTACTTCCTGTGGAGGAGTTTAAAAGGCAGACAGTCCTGACTCAATTGCCCTTGCATTGTTGTTCATAGCAGTTGTATTACCTTGGGCTCTGTGTATGACCTGGCTAGTCTTCCATCCAACCTGGTGCTGACCTGTGGCTCTGACTATTCTTTTGCGTATCCCTATAGTGAATACCCAACCTGGTGCAGACCTGTGGTTCTGGCTGACAACCTGAACTGTGTATGACCTGGCTTGTCCAACTACCCCATCTGGTGCTGACTTGTGGCTCTGTCTGACTACTCTTACGTTTGTATCTTGTACTTAGCAGACACCCAACCTAGTGCGGACCTGAGGCTCTGGTAGACCAGCTCTGATACTGAATGCAGGCGAGTCAGCTATTTCCCATCCTGACCGCAGGCGCGAGTCGGTATGCCCGCTACGTCGGATCAAGATCCTGTGTTCCTGGCTCCAGCAGAGACTACCAGTGGCTTAGGCCTAGTCTCAAGCAGACTGGTCAGCCTACTATTCCTGATAGCAGAGCTCGCTGGCCTGTAACCATCTGCTTGTTCCTACTGTATATATTGTATATATTTTGCTTACCTTTCAGTTGTCAATAAATTGCATTTAACTATACCGTATTGACTCTTGAACTTCTCTCGGAACCGTGACAAGAGGACAGCTTCTTGTCTGGAACTGGATTTTGAGCCAGGACCGCAGAAACCCTTTGGGCGATCTGGTGAGCCACCTCATCCATGAGAATCACCATGCTCTGCTGAGTGTCGAAGAGAAGGCCCAGGAAGACCAGTGTCACAGTTTGTTAAGACTCAGACGCAGAGTTAGGTAAAAATACAACTTTATTGAAAAGTTTAAGACAACCCCATAGGGTATCATACATGTACATACATAGTAGATGAAATGACAGGAAAAAACCGTAATAGCGAATAGGCTCTACCGGCCTTGCCAATATACCAGGCAAGGCAGCCAGGACTAATGCTCAGAGAATTTAGAAGGCTCTACCGACATTGCCAATATACTGGGCAAGGCAGCCTGGACTGGCACACACAGGTTAGTTGGCTCTACCAACCCTGCCAATATACCGGGCAAGGCAGCCTAACGGAATACCACAAGTATACAGGCTCTACCGGCCCTGCCAATATACCGGGTAAGGCAGCCTAACAGAATACAGCTAGATACAGGCTCTTCCGGCCCTGCCAATACTGGGTAAGGCAACCCAAGATGGTAACTAAAGAAAGGTTCTACCGGCCTTACCAATATACCGGGCAAGGCAGCTTTATACGGAGAAGGTGGCAACCACTGAGGCCTCAGTGACCGTCTAAATGACAACAACAGTCACTTGGATGACATGCAGAGGCTGATGGGCTCAAGTGGAAAGCCAAGGAATAGCAGGGAACCACCAGTACCCGCATACTGGGGAGTCAACGTAGCTGCCTAGGACCTGACAGCTCTAACCAGCATGGAGCGAACCAGTACACGCGTACTGGAGAAACAGTCTCTTCCGGTGCACCGCAACCGGTAACCTCTGTAAGCAAACCAGTACAGTGTACTGGAAGCATAAAATGCAAGTAGCAACAAGAGCCGGATGACTAAAGAGCAAACCAGTACCCGCGTACTGGGAGTACAACACAATGTTGCAACATCAGCCGGATGGCTGTGGTGCGAACCAGTACCCGCATACTGGGAATCGAATCACAGACATGACAGCCGGGTGGCCATGGAGTGAACCAGTACCCGTGTACTGGGAATCAAAATCGAGGCAACAGTAGCCGTGAGGCTTTAGGAATGAACCAGTACCCGCGTACTGGGAACCCAATACAGTATCGAGGCAACAGTAGCCGTGAGGCTGGGGAGCAAACCAGTACCCGCGCACTGGGAACCCAAATCAGAACGAGGCAACAGTAGCCGTGAGGCTTTAGGAATGAACCAGTACCCGCATACTGGGAACCCAATATAGTATCGAGGCAACAGTAGCCGTGAGGCTGGGGAGCGAACAGTACCCGCGCACTGGGAACCTAAATCAGAACGAGGCAACAGTAGCCGTGGAGTTGTGGAGCAAACCAGTACCCGTGTACTGGGAACCTAATCAGTATCGAGGCAGCATAGCCGTAAGGCTGTGGAACGAACCAGTACCCGTGTACTGGATAAACCAGCAAGAGTGGAAATGTCGCCAAGGCGACCAGGGAGCAATAGTAGACCCAAGGAACTGGAAAATTAGCACAGCAGGTGAAACAGGAACCAGCACTCTCCGAAGGTAACCGGATCAGGAACGGCAACAGGGACTGGCAGCAGGAAGCAGCGACACAGGGCAACTCCAACCGTATCAGGAACGGAAACAGCAACCGCTGAACTGGAAACTCAGGAACTAGATGTCAGGTTAGCAGGAACACAGCAAGGGCTCAGGAAGCTCAGAAACATGAAGATGCGAGCAGCATAGAGACAACATGAAAGGGCAACCAAAGGGTGCCCAGGCTCAGTCTAAATAGGCAATGCAGGGCGGGCTGAAGGCAGACAGCTAATGGGGAGCCCCCTACAGGTAACGGAGACAAAAAAGGCAGCAATCACAGGCACCGTGATAACCAGACACTGGGATGGGACAAGATCTGAGTTGTCCATGTTGATCCACCCGTGATGGGTGAGAGCGTAAACGCATAGCTGAACCTGCTAATGAAGTTCCGCAGAGGGGGCATTCAGAAGCAGGTCGTCCATGTATGGCGTAACTCTGATGCCATCCCGGTGGAGGACAGAAACTAAGGCTCCCAGGACACTGTTGAGAACTTGAGGAGCTGTAGTCAGACCAAAAGGGAAGAGCTGAAACTGAAAGTGCCCTCGGTCGCAGGCAAATCTGAGATACTGCCGGATCTCCAGATGAATGGCAATGTGTAAATATGCATCCTGAAGATCCAGAGAAGCAAGGAATTCCCCCGGGGACATAGCAGCAATCACCGTCCATAGAGACTCCTGGTGATAATGGGTCCGGATCACAAAGAAATTGACATCCTTCAAATTCAAAACAGCATTGTCGAGAAGATCCTGAATAGCGCCAGATGGTGTTTCTCTGCACCCTGAGGCGTATGAGAAGGAAAGACACAAAAGGGAGGAAGAGAGATGAAAGGGCTCCTGTACCCTTCTGTCACCACCTGTAAAACCCATGGGTCCTCCATTGAATCCTCCCAAATGCTGGGATAGTGGCGCAGATGACCACTCACAGCAGAGTGCCGGGTTTGGCGAGTCATGCTGAAGAAGGCTTGGAGGAAACCTTTGGCTTCCATTGCTGTTTGGGCTTGGAGGAGGCACGCGGAGCTGAAGGAACCATCTGGTTCGCTGGACGTGTCTCAGTCTGAAAGGAATGAAAATACCGGTTACACTTAAGCGGAATTTTCTTCCTAGGTACCAAGAGTAGAAGGGTACTCTAACCCCCTGTGGCCTCACTGATCAGATCCTTAAGATCTGGCCCAAGCAAAGAAGTGCCTTGAAAAGGTAAGGTGAGCAATGCTTTCTTGGAAGCAGTGTCAGCAGACCAGATCTTGAGCCAAAAGAGCCCGTCTGGCAACCACAGCCACCAAACGGATGGCATCAAATAAGGCAGCAGAAACAGTGCTGAGCCTCAAATGTTGGCAAGGAGGCGCAACACGTCCAAAGTAGGAGCACCCTGATAAAGAGCAAGGGTGGTCTGGACTGAACAGCTCACAATGACCCTGTTCAACCATGCTGCAGTGAATGCTGGACGCATAGCAGTACCAGCAGTGGCAAAGATGGACTTGAGGGAGACCTCATGTTTCTCGTCAGTCCAGTCCTTTAGAGCAGACGCAGACACTGGCAAGGCAGTAGACTTAGACAGTCTGGAGATAGGCGCATCCACTTTGGGGGGGGGGGGGGGAGAGAAGGGTTAAAGCTTGGCAAATTTCTTGGACACAGAAGGTTTTCTGTCCAGAGACTTCCACTCTTCAGACACAAGGCAGTCAAGAGTGGGATTAGGTGGAAGCAAGTAAGGGGCTTTTCAGGCTCCTGAAAGACATTAGAAGGGTCAAAAGGAACTTCCTGCACTAAGGGAATGTTAAGGGTACGCAAAACAGCCCTGATCAGGCCCTCAGCCGAGGGTACAGAATCAGCCTCAAAAGGATCCCCACAAAATTGAGGAGCCCACCGCAGAACATTCCTCAACATCTGAATCCACTAGCAGTTCCTCCTCAGAGGAATCTGACACGTCAGGTACACCCTGATGTTTTGGCAGGGAAGACTTGACGGAGGAGGGGGTCTGCCAAGAATGGAAGACCCCTTGTAACTGGGATGGAAAGAGTTGCAATGTGGACCTAAGGTCCCTAGTAGCAGCCTTGAACTCTTGCAACCAAACTGGCTCTAATGCATGGCTGGAAGTCCCTGGAAGACCCTGGGACATCAGAACATACTAGGCATAAATGACCTGAGAATTCTCTAGGTAACCCTGAATGACAGGAAGAGCAATGCGCAATAGGGGATACAGAGACCCGAGCATCCTTAGTCTTAGGTCTGGTCCCAAGCTCCAACGGTATAGACATTCTCACACTCAACCTTACAGTATAATAAATTACCCAATTACAGTGTGTAGGATTAAAGTTTCACCCCAGAAAATGCTCATTTAGACTTATCTGGCAGGCAAAGTGTTATTTAGCATAGGAGAGAGGGAGAGTCCAAGCCCTGTGTAGGATACTCATTCTGGAAATAGCACAAAAGGGCTGCCACAGCAGGAGCCAATCAGAAACAAGCACACAAAGCAAGTGCTCATGGGAAATATAGTTTTCCCATACAAAAGTACCCAACAGTGCCCGAAGCCCCCTGAGCCCCCCAACACACTGGCAACATGAAACTGATGATAGAGCAAGGGCAAACAAGAAGAATGAGCCATCTCTGAAGCTAGGTTAAACAGTTGCAGAGATGTACAAAACTGTACAATAGTGTTGCTACATCTTCTGAGATACCCTTATTCTTTGGAGATTGCATTCAACTTCCACAAGGCTGGGTTTGGATGTTGGATTGGGCCTTGAGAGAAGGTCCAGGATCTTTGAAAGAGGGATAGGTGGTCAAGTGGACATCCTTATTAAATACGCAAACCAAATATTACTGGGCCAGGGTGGGGCAATCAAAACATTTGTCATATTGTCAGATCTGATTCAAACAACTTTTCCTGACAGGTCTTCTTAGAAGCTTCATGAATCTCCATACTGCCTCCAGATCCAACCTGTTGATATGAAGGGTTGATTCCTGACAAGTCCAAAGGCCTTGAACTGTCTTCTGATCGTAAAAAACCTCCCCATCCCAGCCTGCTGGCATCCGTTACCATTGTAGAAAAAGGGAGCCCAATAGTGTAGTATGTCACAGATGTCAGAAAAATCATAAATGATAAAAATTGGTACTCATAAGTGTACTGGTCAGCCAATCTACCACTGACTCAAACACATATGGAGAGATTATCCCGTCTCCGTTCGAGTATAGACAGAGGGAATCCAACAGAAACAATCAATAAAACAAATAAACTGCTTCAAAAATAAACTATATTTAATAATTAAAAGAGAATTTTACTCTATCGGTATCTCCAACGTGTTTCACTGCTCAACTCCGCTTTCTCAAAGACAAACTGATAAAGTATACACAAACCATAAAAAAAAAAACAAAAAAAAAAAAAAAACAAAAGGAGAAGCCGTTGATACAGATCTTATTTAAACATTATGATAATTCATTGGAACAAGCCGCCTGCTCAGTGACCAATAAAACTTACCCCATCGGGTGAACGCAGCCAACTGAAGCCATACATAGAGTCAGGCAAACAGTGCGTACAATGCTGCTATCGCCATCACAACAAGCCTGGCGCGCACAGCATTGGCATCATTGCGACTCCTGATCGGGGATCGTTCACGGATCACCGACCAGACAGGCAGAACCAAGTGAAAAACCAAAAACAAGCCAAAAAAAAAAAAAAAAAAAAATACCACAAAATACCAAATCATGGGGGGTGGAGCTGACGTGCGTCCAAGATGGACGCGTTCTGAGTGAGCTCCGTGTTCCGGCCTAGGGGATGTTCTTTTTTTAAGGTGCATTTAGGGAAAAAAAAAAAAAAGAGTGGCAGAAAGACGGGCTACCTACCCAATCCCGCAGATGTCGATTAGGCGCTCAAAAATGGGGCGCTTGTCTAAATCAACGCCAGCTGCCCAGTCTGCCCGGGGGATGGTGAGCGGTGACGAGAAGGCGCGCGTGTGACGGGAGATCTTATGCGCTACGCTGACTCTGAGGACAGACAGTTCTGAAAGCTGCCGTTGCTCACAGAAGAAGCCTAGTCAGTCGGTGATGGAGAAGCGCCAAGACTCGGCAGACATGTGTGATCTTCCTACTAGGGCAGACATGAGAGTTTGATATATGAAGACCTCTTTTCACAAGGACATGTCTGATTTGAGAGAGGAGATTTTCACGCTGAATCAGCAAGTGTTATCAGTGGAAACCACACATGTCACTTATCAAGAAAAGCTACAGAACCTTGAGGAGTTTGTGGCTGCGCAACAAGATACTATATCTAATTTGCTCTACCGTCTACACGACCTGGATAACAGGGGCCGCAGATGCAATCTGCAAATCAAGAATCTGCCAAAATCCATTCCTCCCGGTCGATTGGAGGATACTTTGCAATCCATCTTTCAGAAAATATTGCAAAAGCCAGACTCCCATAAAATCAGACTGGACCACGCTCACAGGACTATTCACACCCGTGGAGGAGCAGACCAAAAACCTAGGGATGTGATTTGCTGTCTTCACCATTATAAAGATAAGGAGCAGATTCTGAAGAGAAGCAGGGAAATGGAACCGCTGGTTTATGAGGGATCTGAATTTCATATCTATAATGACTTATCCCCTTACACGTTACAACAACGTAGGGCTTTAAAGCCACTCACCGTTCACCTTCTTCGTCATCAGGTTAAATATCGGTGGGGCTTCCCGTTCAATTTACGGGCACAGAAAGGGTAAATAACGGCCTACATACGCACAATGCAGGAAGTGGCGACCTTCTGTTTGGCCTTACAAATACCCCAGCTGCCTGTGGAAGAGCAGGACTCTGAGGCTCGTACTGCTTACCCATTGGCCCTACCTCCGAAATGGAATAGGAATTACCGCAAGCTGAAGGGAGAACGCCCCGTTGACCCTGGAAACACAGTCCCGGATTGACTTTTTCATGGTTGGTTCGGTGCTTTGAAACTGTCTTCCAGTCATGTGGCTTCACCCTTGTAACGTGGTCTCATACTCGGCCCTCACTGACTCTTGCACATGGGACATACTCAGCTTATTATTTAGAAGACGCTGATTTCTATAGCCCCAGCTCGGCTTCCATATGTTCCCGGACTTGCAGATATATAACAGGGACGCTCAGGGGAACGTCTCCTGATGTGAGGTATATTCTGGCAGAGGGATGATTTTTGATTGTCTACATGGTCCACTGCAGGTTTTCGGACCCCTGCTCCCTTGGGTTTTGCCCCTGGGAGAGCAGTGGATCACGTCTTAGTCATTTATTGGTGCCGGGGATGTCTGGGGGGCTGAGCCTTTGGGGGATGGGGTAATGTGGGATGTTTGGCTGAGGTTAATGCTAAGGGGAATATCTGTGTTCTCTTACTTCGCGGTTTGGAGGAGACATGTGCCTGCCATTCCGCGAACTATTATGGGTGAGGTGAATGCTATGGGGGGCAGTTGGAGGAAGATTCATGTGAGCCCTTTACATGCTGTATAGTTCTCCTCTGCTGAGCGGTCCTCCCTGCGATGCCTTGATTACAATATGTACTTGTTGAGCTTTTTTAGGCGAGGTGACGCTGTGGGGTATCAGGGGGGTTGGTCTGTTCAGCAGATGACTGGTACGGGTTTCAATAATTGTTTAGTCACTTTGGTTTCATTGTTATATTTGATGTGGATAGGCTCCTGGGCCGGACTTGCAGGCTATGCCTTGTTTTGACATGTGTCTAGGCGAGCCGCTGTTTGAGCTTGCCTCCTGTGTGGACCACCCCCCTGGTACATGCAGAGGTCATTGAATATGTTACTATGGCTTCTGCTGTAGTGTCTTTTCCTTGCTTCTCTTCTCTTTTCTATTTGTTTTTCCTTTTTCTCCCTTTTACACACCACTTTGTATCCCTTCTGTACCCTTGTTTTCCCTTCGTGTCCCTCCCCTTGTCCAGTGTGGGGTTACAGGTTACACGTCCCTGTTTTGATCTCTCTGGCTGAACCATGGCTAATACACTTAAGTTGAAATGTTGCTCTCTATGTGCATGGACTCAATATCACGGAGAAAAGGAGTATGCTCCTGAGAGAGATTAGATTAGGCGTTAAGATTGTTTGCCCAGGAGACGCATTTTCGTACGGGGAAACATCCTTCCCAGAGTACCCGCCGCTTCCCTATTCAATGGCATTCCACTTCAGACACTAAATCTAAGGGGACGTCAATTTTGATACATAGGTCTGTGCCATGGGTTCACAGACAGTATAGCTGACCAAGGTGGACGTTTTGTTATGCTTAAGGGCCCTGTACTGGGGACCAAGGTTACATTGGTTAATGTTTATTCCCCGAATGAAAAACAATGCTCTTTTTTGACTGACATCTTAAAGAGACTAGACTCCTTTAGAGAGGGAGTTCTCGTGTTAGGGGGAGACCTGAACTTTCCACTAAACCCCTCTGGATTGCAACCCATCCCACTCTTCTTATAGGAAATCAGTGGTTAAGCTTTTCAATGATACTCTTGCACGATTCCAGCTACTTGACCTATGGCGTCTCGAACACCCCTTTGACAAGGACTACTCCTACTCTAACGCACACTCCAGGTATTCTAGAATAGATTTGTTCCTCTGCGATCAGTACTCTTTGGGGTTTTTGGGGGACTCAGACATTGGCACCTCCACCTGGTCTGATCATTGTCCAGTTTTTGTGGTTCTGACTTTGACTGATATGAAGGGTAGGTCTTTCATGGCGATTGAACGAGCTGCTTTTGGAAGACAAGGACTTTGTGTCTGCTCTGACCAAGTCCCTGGATCACTACTTTGAGGACAATGTCACGGATGATGTCTCTTCCGCGACTTGGTGGGAGGTGCACAAGGCAGTAATACAGGGAGAACTGATTAAGTTGGGCGCCGTCAAGAAGAGCGAACGAGCAAAGATACTGAGTGACAAACTGGTTAGGTTACGTTGCCTTGAGACCAAGCACAAGTCCTCACTGGATCCTAGCGAGGGTAGAGAATTAGCTGAACTTATGTCGGATGTAGCAGCACATCGCCGCTCAGAGGTGGTTAAATCATTCCAGTGGTACCGATACCAGGCTTATCTGCAGGGTAATAGGTCTGGTAAACTTCTTGTCCGTGTGGTTAAGAGACAATTACGTGCGAGGCTGGTGCAGAGCATACGATCCCGAAGCGTGACCAGAGTTCTGCACACAGAGTATAGCAGAGGAATTTCAGGCCTACTATGCCTCTTTATATAACATCCAAGGGGGGGGGGGGGGGGGGGGGAGTCAGAGAGATTGAGATATAGAGGGCTCCCAGATTGAGAGGTTTTTGGAGGAGCACCTCCACTGCAGCTTGTCTACACGGGCGGTTGAAGCTCTTGAAAAACAGTTCGAGCTTGATGAGGTGCTAAGAGCTATCAAGGCTATCCCCTTGGGAAAGAGCCCAGGACCAGATGGCTTCACGGCTGCATATTATAAGAAGTTTATGCAGACTCTGGCGCCTAGGCTTAGAACAGTCTTTAATTCCATTGCAGTTTCTGGACTATTTCCACTTCAGTCTCTAGAGGCACATATAATGGTAATACATAAGGAGGGGAAAGATGCAGAGTGCTGTGCGAGCTATCGACCCATATCCCTCTTGAATGTCTATTTAAAGCTGTTCACTAAACTACTAGCCACGCGTCTGCAGACGTTCTTGCCTTCTCTGATACATCCAGACCAGGTGGGATTTGTGGTCGGTAGACAGGCTAAACATAACACCGCTAGAATCATCTCCCTGATTCACGTTTCTGGGAGGGGAGAGCCGACCGTATTGCTTTCTTTGGACTCCGAGAAAGCATTTGATAGGGTCAACTGGAAGTTTTTATTTGGAGTCCTCCATCATCTGGAATTTGGCCCCCGGTTTCTACAGATGGTGAAGGCAATATACACGAATCCAAGTGCTAGGGTTCGGGTGAATGGAGCTCTCTGACCCGTTCATTATAAAACGAACGGAACTAGACAGGGTTGCCCCCTTTCACCTATGTTATACGTTCTGGTTCTCGAACCCCTCCTGTGTGCCATCCGCTCTCACCTTGATATACACGGGGTTCAGGGCTTTGGGAGGGAGTATAAGGTGTCAGGCTTCAGATGATATACTGCTTACCCTCACAGACCCTGAATGGTCCCTCCCGGCTGTCATACAGCTCCTGGAGGACTACTAGACTCTTTTAGGGTCTAGAGTGAACATGGACAAATCGGAGATACTCAACGTGAATCTACCTGTAGAGATGGAGTCTTCCCTGAAGTCTAGGTTTCCCTTTGTTTGGCAACATACTGCGATCAGATATCTGGGAGTGAAACTGATGCCGGTCATAGATGGTCTAAGGAATATTTCTGTTTCCCTACGAGCTTGGACAGACCTTCTGATTTTCTGGTTTGGGCGTCTTAATGTGATTAAAATGATGATCCTACCTAGATTACTGTACCTGTTTCAGGCTCTGTCGATCTCTGTACCTGACCTTTTTTTTTTTTAGGATTTAAATTCACTAATTGGGAAATTTGGAGAAATAAGCCTTCTCGATACAGCAGATCTCTTTTGTCGACGCCCAGGACTCGAGGTGGTCTGGCTATGCCGAACTTTATACAATATCACGCAGCGGCAGTTTTGACTGATATGATTGATTGGTTTGGGCAGACGAGCGGATTGGCTGGACATCACGTTACGAGACCACCCTCAGTTGAATCCTGGTGCGTTGCTTTTTATCCCGAGAGATCTGGTCCCCAGAGAGCTCTTCTTCGCCGATACTGGGTACTATTCTAGTCTTTTGGCGAAAATGGGGTGGTGGGAGGGGATGGTCGGAGTATCCTTCGCCTCTCTTGCCCCTCTGTGGTAACCCTGCCTTTCTGCCTGGAATGGAAGTAGGGGCCTTTAGAGCTTGGACCGATAGAGGGTTACTTTATCTGGACTGCGTGGCTCCGGGAGACACTATTTTGTCCTTTGACGCTCTGATGGAACGTTTTGAACTGCCCCCATCGGAGTCCTGGCACTATTGGCAGGTACATCATTATGTTAGTGGACTCCTGAGGCGTGGTCCCCTGTCCAGGGCTAAGAAGAAGATGGAACTATTTTTGCTTTTGCCCCGTAGGCACTTGAAAACCCTTTCTAAAATGTATGACCTGTGTGGTGAACCTGGGGAGTGGAGTCTCCCTCGGTTTGCCTGTGCTTGGGGTCGGAACTTCAGAATCCACTATTGGAACTGAGGGAGACGTGGCAGAGCATCTTTCGACTTATGGGATGTTTCTTCTGAAGAAGGATTTTACAAGTTAATTTCTAGATTGTATTTGACTCCAGCACGTTTAGCAAAAATGAATGTTGGTCACTCTGATGTGTGCTGGCGCTGTGGAGAAAATGGGGGAACAATGGCGCATATTCGGTGGAATTGTAGAGTTACAGGAGAGTACTGGTCGCAGATTGAGCACTTACTAGGAGAAGTTTTAGGCTTTACACTACCTATGGACCCTTGTCTCTACCTTTTCTCTTTCCATTACACATTTTCTCCAAAACAATTCAAATTGTTACATTTTCTATTGACAGCAGCTTGCTCTTGCGTTGCTTCTCATTGGCGTCAACCTACGGCTCCGACAATAGGGATGTGGCAGGGAAAAGTGAACTTCTATAGAGACATTGAAAAGATGCATGCCCACAGTAGATGTTCGTTGGAGGCTTATAACGAAATCTGGCTCCACTGGGATAACTCGGGATATTCCTTTGGTATGGTTCCATGCACTTGAGCTTCGGTGATGTTCAGTGAGAGTGCGAGTGGCTGTCTCCTCGCGCCTCTGGATTGGTTTAAATCGCTTTGCTGTTCCATGTGACCCCGTAACCCTCTTTCCCATCCCTTCCTTACCCCTTACTCCCTCTATTTCTTTCTTTAGTTCTCTTTTTCCTTGTCTCCTGGGGCTGATCCTCTTGGCTCCTTTTCTTGTTCAGTCTCCTTTTTCTAGGCCTTCTTTTGTTGTTTTCTTCTCAGTTCATTGTTTATTTCCCGATAATAGGGTGATTAGGGACAGGATCTCTCTCCTATTCGGTTTGATATCTTATGCTTTGAGTACCTGGAGGGAATGTACGTTATGTTTCTTTGGTACACACAATGTTAGCACAAACTGAAACTTTTGCTTCATTGTACCTTTTCTTTTCGTTTTTCTCCTCTGTATTCTGATTGCTCAATAAAGTTTACAAAAAGAAAATCATACATAACACAATATAAGCTGTTATAGGAATGAGACAGTATCTCCTCACATTGATGGAAATAAAAATACATAATACATAAGCTGAGCCAACTAAATAGTACCAATAAGTACTAATAAGTACTAATAATGTGACAGATCTGTCTCATCCTACCAACACTCATAGTAAAAATAAAATACCAAAAGAACACAAAAAAAAAAATTATTAACTCATAATTAATAATCAAAGTATACCATAAATACTAAAAAATATATTGATACAGAAAGATTGTATATATATATATATATATATATATATATATATATATATATATATATACACACACATACACACACACACACACACACACACACACACATATACACACACACACACATATATACATACACTAAAAAAAAAAAAAAAAACACATAAAAATCATATATATTTATATACATACACACACACACACACGAAAATAATCCATCATATACCAATGTACACACATACACACAAACATTTAAATCAAAAAATAATTCTCATTTGATGTATACTTACAGAAATAATACTCATAATTAGTGGTAACTAAAAGCAATCGCCACATATGTTTTCTAGTGTTATTTGTAATTATACTCATCTAACAATTAAAAAATTTTTAATATTGTGCATGAATTATGTTTTATAATTATTATTTTGTTTTATTCTGTGTTTATTATTGTTTAATTTATTAAAGATATGTGATTTATTTGATGTGTATTGAATTGATATACCCTCCTTCCATATAACCTTAGTGTTCAACTAACACCCAAATTGGTCTAAATCAGAAAAACCTATAAAAAAAAAAAAAAAAAATTCTTATTACTATATTTACTCATTAACCCCTTAAGGACCGGCAGTCCTGGGACATTTCCGTCCCATAATGACCGCATAGGAGCACTTGGACGAACTGGTACATGTGACCTGTCGCGTGTATCGGCGCGTCATTATGGGGAATGATAGAGATCGCTCCGATCTTGGAGCGGTCAATTTCAGGCCCTATTTACTTACAGCGCTCCCGGTAGAGCGCTGTAAGTAAAAAAAGTACGTGACGTACTATGACCGTCATCGGTCCTTGAGTATTTCAAGGACCGTGACGGTCATAGTACGTCACATGTCGTTAAGGGGTTAATAGATTCAACTATCTCATTAAGTCCTAATGAATATAAAGTATTCAATTAGAAAATCCAAAAGGACTCCCGATTATTTAATCTTAACTGTCTATTATATAGATCCGAAGGTGCGATATATTCTATTGGTGTAACCTCTAATTTAGATGGATCTTTATTATGAAAATCAGAAAAGTGTCGAGACACTATGCTACTTAGAATCATGTAAAATATTACTTCTATGTTGTCCTAATCGTGTCCTAAGTTTTTGAGTAGTGCGCCCTATATATATTGTAGGCCAAAAGGACATAACAAATAGATTATATAAGACGTATCGCAATTCATGAAACTTTTAAATTTTAAGAGTTTCACCAGTTACATTAGGTTTAAGTTGGTGAACTCTGAGACAGAACTACAGGCTAAGCATCTAGATGATAAACATCTATGCGAGCCTGAAATAGGACTACCAATTGTATATGATCCCCGTTGCCATGGCAGTATACTTTGTATATTACACTGTTGCTCCACACCTCAGTCTCTAAATTTGCTGGGTGCTAAGCAATTTTTAAGTGTTTTAGCTCTTGTAGATTATCCTGGGATATTTAGGAACAAGATGTTTTAGAACCAGATCACTACATAGTATAGGCCAATGTTTATTAAAAATATCTCTGATCTCTCCAGAATCTGTAGAATATCTAGTAATAAACAAAGGGCTATGGTTAAAATCACTTAGTATTTTTAATCTTCTTAGCATTCTCTCCATTATGTAATTGGCATGCCTTCTGATAAGAATCTTCAGTCAAAAGTGGTGGATAAGATTTATCCAAAAAAAGTTGTCTTAGAGTGTCTGATTGAATATCAAAGTCTGTAAGAGAGGAACAGTTACGTCCAACTGGACAAAACTGGCTATAGGGATTATTCCTCAGCCATTTAGGATGGTGACAACTATTAAAATAGAGTTAACTGTTCCTATCCACAGACTTAAAATATGTACGAGTGGACACCACTTTGCCTGGGGTACCTATAAGTTCCAAATCCAGGAAATAGATTTTAGGACTATCTAAAGTAGCCGTGAATTCCATACCCCAGATATTATCATTAAGATGATATTGAAGATATTCCCAAATTTGTACATCACCTCGCCAAATAATTATAATGTCATCGATATAACGGCGATAGAGCACCAAGTTTGCTCCAAAAGGGTTATGATGATAAATCCTGTCATGCTCTAAAAAACCCATAAATTAGCATGACTTGGCGCAAACTTGGTGCCCATCGTCATCCCAGTAGTCTGCAAATAGAAACTATTATTGAATTCAAAATAATTATGTGTCAAAATGAATGCTATCGAATCCAATATAAGTTGAATTTGTTTCAGAGGCATAAATAAATCTTGCCACAATACTTAGTGGCTGAAATACCTCCTTCATGAGGGATATTACTATACAAAGAGGTAACATCCAAACTGAGCCAATGTAAATCCTTAGACCACTCAAAATCCTTTAATAAATTGATAAGTTGAGATGAATCCTGGAGATAGGAGGGTAAACCAAGGACTAATCTCTGGAGGTGATGGTCAACATAGGCGGACAGATTAGATGTAAGAGAATCTACCCTGGATATAATGGGTCTACCTATCACGGTCCCCGTGATTCTCTGTGATGATACCTGTGCATTGGAGGAGGCCGATTGGCCCGCCCAGAATGTTCCTTTATATACTGGGCCTATGGCACCTGTCATATGCCCTTTCGTGGTGTTCCTGATCCTGCGCTTTGTTGCTGTGTTCCTGCGTACCGACCCGGCTCGTCTGACCATTCTCTGTTCCTGCTCCGTGATTTGACCAGGTTCTGGCTGACGTTCCTGCTCCGTGATTGACCTGGCAATGGCTGACGCTTCCTGCTCCGAGATTGACCTGGCTTTGGCTGACGCTTCCTGCTCCGTGATCGCATCCTGTGTTCCCGGTCGCCTGCTGGTGACATTCTGAACTGTGCATAGTATTGCTCTGACTAATCACTTCTCTGCTAAGCTGAGCTGTGGCCTCCGTTACCGAACCTGCCCTAAACCCTTGCTGTGCTGGTTGCCTCCGTTATCGATCCTGCATCCACACACTTGCCAAGCCTGTGCGTTTCATCCGAGTCATTACACTTACTGAGCCTGTGCCTTAGTGACCTAGCCTATCCGTTCACACGAGCATTGCAGTTTCCGTCCCGGTGCTCGGTCTGCACCGTGGTAGCACCACCCGGTGCTAGTGGCCTCCTGTTTGCTCTTGCCGTGTGTTGCTCCGTGACAGCACCAGAAGGGTGTCTTGGCTCTGGTCTCCAAGTGCTCACTGTGTTACACTATCGCACTACCAGTGCGTTGGCTCACTATCGCTTGTGAAGTTGGTTCATACTGGCACCCAAGGGGTGTTCTGGCTCTGTTTCCGTTGGCACGCAGGGTTTCTTCCAGTTGCAAGTGCTAAGGGCTTTTCAGGTTCCAGTTCCATTTGCTCCAGCAGTGGCTTCCATCCATTACATTCCTCTAAGGAGGTATTAGCCCAGCTCTGGTCTAACCTTTGCTGTTCACTTGGGCATCCTATAATACAGCTAGCAGAGAGTGATTCTGTTCAGTTGCCTACTACATCTTTCCTTTGCACCACCAAGAGACTGATATTTATTTCTGAGCGTTGGCTTATTACCATCACAGAGACTGATCAGCTGCTCTCACATCAACCCTTGTCCATTCATTTATTCTGATCATTAGTTTACTCATATGTATTTGAGTCTGTCTCTGTCATTACTGTTTATGCCTGTCCTGGCCACCAGGGGAGCTGTCCTTTGATTTTATTTCAATAAAACGGTGTTTTTACTTTTAACCTTTGAGTGTCAGAAAACCGTAACACTACCCGGGGGAGAAACAAGAGACTTGTGGACCTTAGGAAGATGGCAATATATAACTGATGTACATACAAAAAAATCTCTTGTTTATCAATAATACTGTCAGCATATGCCATCTCTACCAACAAACGAAATTCCTTCATATACTTAATTGTTGGATTACTCTTCAAGATGGTATAATACTTGGTATTATTAAGAATATTATTAGCCTCCTTGAGATAGTCCGATCGATCCTGGATAAATATTGACCCCCCTCTTATCCGCAGGTTTAATTATACTAGAATTATTTCTCAATGTATTTATTGCTTCCAACTCCTCCGTGAAATGCGTTAGATACAGATAGAGTAAAATTCTCTTTTAATTATTAAATATAGTTTATTTTTGAAGCCATTTGTTTTATTGATTGTGTTTCTGTTGGATTCCCTCTGTCTATACCCGAACGGAGATGGGATAATCTCTCCGTATGTGTTTGAGTCAGCAGTAGATTGGCTGACCAGTACACTTGTGAGTACCCATTTTTTTATCATTTATGATTTCGCTCTGACATCTGATATACTACACTATTGGGCTCCCTTTTTCTACAGTGGTGTTTGAACGAGGAGAGCGCGTTTCTAGGAGGAGCAGCCTGATATTGGTGTGAAACATTTTTGAAAGAGAAGGAGAGATCATATGAGCTTGGGGTAGCTGTTATTTTCCCCACTGTGATTTTAGTTTTTTTTTTTTTTTTTTTTTTTTTTTTTTTACACATAAATGTACATGCAGCATCTTTGCTTGCTAGTATAACTTACTGTGGTGCTTTGGTGAAGGGTGATTGTTTGAAGATTCAACACAGGGGGGCTCCTCCAGTTTTTCTCTCTTTTGTCTGTCTATGCTGGCAACTGTTGTCTCTCATCTGCCAGTCTGGGTCCTGTAGAGGTCTGCCCATGGATATATATGGATTCTTCAACTACCACGCTAGCTCTCGCCTTATGGATAACTTCAGCGGAATCCTTTGAGAAAAATCCCAAGGATTCTTTTTAGAGTGGTGCAAGAAGTTGTGCTGGGACTGCTTGGCATGGGCTCTTTCCATTGCATTATCTGGAGAGCGTATTATAGGTTGCCCAAAAGGCTGGAGAATTCCCTGGGAGAAAGATCCTTCCTCCGCAGGAGGCTCTGAATCCTGTGAATTAGCCTCCACTTCCTTTCTTCCAAGAGGGAAACCGTTCCCTGGTCTGTATTGAGATGGATCCCCAAAATTTCCAGTCTCTGGGATGAAGATAGCTGGCTCTTTTCCCAACTGATTACCCAGCAGAGGATTGACAGGAAATCCAGACAAAAAGTGTGCTTTTGAGGGATTCTTCTTCCAAGTCTATGAGCAAAATGTCATCCAAATAAGGCACCAGACCGATTCCTCTTGTTCTCAGAGAAGCCATTACAGGGGGCTAGGACCTTTGTAAAGACCCTTGGAGCCGAGGTGAGTCCAAAAGGGAGGACTCCATATTGGAAATGCTGTCAGAAGATTGCAACACTCAGGAATCTCCTGTGTGATGATCTTATCAGGATAGGATGGTATGTATCCTTTAAGTCTACTGAGGTCATAAAAGCTTGGTGGTGGAGTAGCTGAGAACTGAACGAGTTTCCATCTTGAATTTGTGAACCCTTATGAATGGAGCCATTTTAAATCCAGAACCGGTCTGATAACTTCGGTACTGGAAAGAACGGTATTATTCCAGATCCTCAATGGCTGAGGGGAACCTCTTCTATCATTCAATTGTCAGAAGATCCTAAACTAAGGCTTCAGTATTCGGTCTTACTTTTTTCAAGATGTGAGATCTTAGGAATTTTGAACTGGCTGGGACAGATTCTAAGAGGATACTCCATCTCCACTATTTGTTGCACCCATCTGTCAGATTGACATTCCTTCAGCCTGCCTGCTACTGAAGAGGGAGATTTGGTTCACGGGATCTCATTGGGAATTTCTGAAGAATTGTGCCTTCCTAGGAAACTCCCTCCTAGGTCCGGCTTTGGCGTTCTGTGCAGGACCTTTCCTTTTGGTCATAACCAGGGCCTAGCCTATAGCTCCTAGACTCCTGAAAGGACTGCTTCTTGTATCCCGATGATCTAGTAGGGGAAGGACGGCCACATCTTTGAGGCAGGAAGGTACTTTTACCACCAGATTACTTGCAGATAATCTCTTCGAACTGGTCACCAAAAAAGATCTTGCCCAGGAATGGAAGCAATACCAACCTATTCCTGGAGGATGCATCTGCCTGGACCTGGATACTAAAGGTTTCTCGCTTCTCTTCCAACAGCCAGATCCCAAGTGTGCAGAAGACAAACACTGTGGCAGATTTAAGGTTGTGCCCGATAGCAAATTCCTTCATAAGAGCCATCTGCTCTTTAATCCATCAAATCACTTAAGGTATCACCGTCTTCTAGAAGAATTGTTCTTCAGGAAATTTGGGCTACTAAAAGCATCCACATTGGGGGAGTAGTCTATGCTGCCGTATCTTCTTCAGCAAAGGGATACATTTGCTAGATGCATCTTGAGAGCACTGATCTCTTATCCCAAAAACTCCACTGTCTTGATGGCATCCTGGATGGACTGAAGTACTGGAAAAAACTGGAAGGATTTCCTGTGCCCCAAGAAGGCTGCATCCATTATGGCCAAAGTCTTTTGGGTCTCTGTATGGCCTAAGGTCTCTTTGTCCACTAACTCACCCTCCTCAATGGAGGATACTGCAGACTCAAAATTCAGTCAGGCTCCCTTCCTCATCCTGTTCATGGATATTAGACAGGGACCTTAGTCTGGATCTGACAAGCTTTGCCTCTTCCTGGCGACTCCTGCATTACTGAGAAATTTTCTTGCATAGAGGTCTTCATCCAGCCTAGGAACTCCTGGAACTGGGATGGGACCTCACTACCTGCCACTTTTCAAACACTCAGGGCATAACTTAGCAGAATCTGCTGAAGACAGTGTATGACAGCCCACACAACCTGGATTTCAGAGCAGTTTTATCATCCTTAGGAGGTGTCACAAGTGAAGGCTATAGGCCCTGCTGAGACAGTGGGGAGAGTGTGAGAGTGAAAGGGTTAACAATGCCAGACCCCTGGTTACCTGTTACTATTCCTAGAAATCACCACATTAATCCCTGAAATCCCTCCTGCACTATCTCCCCAGTACTACAATTTGCTGCCACCACCAAGACTTTATATCTGGGCGTCTTAGGTTACCCCAAACAGAATTACAGTATAAAATCACCTTAATAATCAGATATATACATTTAACCGTTTAGTAGTGTGTTCTAGCTGAGCTTCCTTCAGAGTAGTGAGTTTGTATTAGAGAACAGAGACAAGAGCTGATTAATTGAACATTTAAAGGGATAGTAATGTTTCATAATAAAAACAGCTCTACTTAATCATCATAGTATTTGGGCCTTGGAGAGTTTTATTTCAATTCTGTCAGAGTTGTAGTTCAAAAGTAATTGAAAGATAAGGTATCCTCCTCCCACCCCTTTTACTGATATAACACTGCTCACCTCAGAGCAGCAGGGAGTGTCCAGGTAGATTGCAGAGGGACAATCTTCAATTAAGATAAGGGGAAAAAAACTGAAAAAACTGTCAAAGGGGCAGGGTTTTCATTGTTCTCACAGTAGAATACTGACCCTTGATGTGAGCTGCCTGGTCTATGGACTGGATTCCACATCTGAGGAGTGGGGGCTTACACTAGGTAAAAGGGACGGGAGGGGGAAAACTATTGTTCAATTACTCTTGAACTACAACTCTCACAGTACTGAAATAACACTCTCTAAGCTCAGTTGCTATGAAGATTAATTGAAGCTGCTGTTTTTGTGAAATATTACTATCACTGTAATCTGAAAAAAGTCTTCACAGTGCTGGTTATAAAAATACAGAAATAAAAGACATCCACAAATAAAGATTATACATTGGCAAAACAGTCCATAAAATAGGGATCTCTTGTTTCTCCTATACACAATTCCTGATATATTAGGAGTCCTTGTGGGAACTTCAGGTGGTAAAAGCTCTTTCCAGTTGTTGCAACGAAAGTCACTGTTCTCTTCCAAAAACCCATATTAAATAGGAGTCCACACCCCCTGGGTGTTACCTGGGATGGTCAGGGGTCTGGCCTGATTGTTTACAGCCCACTCAATCAGACCTGTCAGGGATGATATTGCAGAGTTCTACCTTAAAAATCACAAGGCTTCCTAAAACATGCAAATCATTACGAGTACCAATACAGCAAACATACAAATTACACAACCCAGAGGGCCAACTCATGCCTTGGCATGACAGGAGGCACTGGGTAAAAAGGCTGCTTGGACTTCTCCCCTTGAAGATTTTGCAGAGGCCTATGCCATTCCAAGGTAAAAACACACTTCCTGTGGTAGCTGATAAAATGCTGCTCTGACTTCCTGGCGTGTCACCTCTGTCCCGCCAGCCATGCAGCATCACAAGAGTGGAAGAAGGAAACACATGAGAGCAGGGGTAAAGACAGCTTGATCTACATGAGAAAGCCATCATGGTCCCATGTGACCCAAAAACAAAGGTAATCTGGACTGAGTGTGCCTCCATTAGGAGTACATCACCCGGTTACCAGTAGGATGCATAAGTCTTGGCATAAAACAATAAAAATAAAAAAAAAAAATTATATATATATCTCTCAGATAACTGGAGGTGAGAACACCTCTGTCCACCAATCATAACTGAATCTCGTCCCTTCAATGATGCGTTTTATGTGTATAAAATTATATACACAGACCGTACTGTGCAAGAGTCTTGTGAAAAAAATGCTGTAAAGTAAGAATGCTTTCAAAGATAAATATGTTAATAGTTTGTTTATCATTTACCAAAATGATAGTGAGTTAACAGAAGAAAAATCTTTAAAAAAAAATGTATATATATATATATATATATATATATATATATATATATATATATATATATATATATATATATATATATATATATATAGCTATATATCAATATACATGATGTGACACCCTTTGTCAATCTCCATGTACCAGACCAGGGGAGAGGAAGAAGGACTGCTGTAGAGGGCAGGGAGGCTCCTTAGATCTATTTTGAGATTGCTCCACCAGCTGTGAGGAGGGTCAAACCCATGTTAACGTGCTGTCGGTTGGGACACAGAAGAATAACCACTTCTTTGAAGTAACTAGTTGACTTTTGGACTTTATTAGCAATCCCATGCTGGACAGTTATTCCAAACACAATCTTGCACTCTGGATGGATTCTTCCTCTATTAGAATATACAGATTTGGAATAACCAATTCCCTTCTGCCTTCGTTCTGCCATAGACGCATCTAGGACGTGTGATAAAAACATTTTTTTGGGGCCAACGCCAGACCAAATGGAAGTGCTTGGAACTAAAAATGCTCTCTTGACAGTGCACCTCAGGAATCATCGGTGACTAGGTCTCACCATAATCAGATATGTATCCTGAATGCCTATGCTTGTCAGGAAAGAACCTAGAGATAACACCTTAAAGGCCAATGTTATGGTTTCCATCTTGTCCTCATTTTTATTAAATTTTTCAGCTATTTGAGATCCAGAATCAGTCCAACTAACCCAGAATACTTCAGAACTACAAACAGAATGAAGTAAATTCCATAGCCTCTCAAGGACTCTCGATGGCCTTGTTTGCCTACAGTTGAAGTATGGATTGATTGCAACACACTCTTTAAGATTAATTGGAATTATCAATTTCTAATCTTCTGATTTGTGGGACCATCTTTAAAATTCCAAAGGTTTCCCCATTACCACAATTTGTAGCACCCATATGTCCACCTGGAATGTTCGTTATGAGAGAAGAAAAAAAAATAAATCACACACACACTGTCACAAGCAAGGACTATAGGCCCTGCTGAGACAGTGTGGAGAGTGTGGGAGTGAAAGGGCTAACAATACCAGACCCCTGGTTACCTGTTACTATTCCTAGCAACCACCACATTAACCCCTGAAATCCCTCTTGCACTATCGCCCCAGTACTACAATTTGCTGCCAAACACCAAGACTTTATATCTGGGAGTCTTCGGTTACCCCAAACACAACAGAATTACAGTATAAAATCACCTTAATAATCAGACATATAGAATTAAACCTTCAGTAGCGTGTTCTAACTGAGCTTCCTTCAGAGTAGTGAATTTATATTAGAGAACAGAGACAAGAGCTGATTAATTGAATATTTAATCTGAAAAAAAGGCTTCACAGCGCTGGTACAAAGATACAGAAATAAAGGACATGCACAAATAAAGATTACACAAGCAAAACATTCTATAAAATAAAATGGGAAAAACACAAGAAATCCTTAAATACAATTACAGTTATTTTAAATGTCCTTGGGAACTTCAGATGGTATATCCCCCTTCAGTTGCTACAAAGAAATTCCTTTTTTTTTTTTTTTTTTTTTTTTTTTTTTTTTTTTTTTGGATAAAACAACACATTAAATAAATAGTTTCCACAGTTCCTTCTAAGAGGCCAACCCCCTTCAGTTGTTACCTGGGAGGGTTAGGTGTTTGGCTTGACCGTTTACAGCCCACTCAATCAAACCTGTCAGATCTTATGGGAGATTTCTACCTGAAAAGTCATAAGGCTTCCCAAAACATGCAACACACAGCATACCTCTATATTGTTATAATAATCATATTCCTCATATCTGTGTGAATATCTGGATACCAAACATGCTGGGTCTAACTCTTTGCAAAGTGGCTATTCTTGTAACTCATAGCAGGAACACCTCCCCCTGGCATGTTTGGTACCCACCAAATGGGTAGAACCTGGGCATTCTGAATATATATTTGTATTGAACCATTTTACACTGTATATACATGTTCTGCCTATTGCAATAATATTTGGCTGTCCTCTAGATGAACTCCTTAAAAGCAGAAGTTCCAAAATAGTTTATGACATTCTGCTCTGGCGATGCTCAGTTTACTGGTGATGCTCAGTTTACTGGTGAGGTTATCTACCTAGCTAATTGTATAGCCTAGGATTGGTACTCTTTGAATAACAAACAAACTATACAACCCAGAGGGCCAACTCATGCCTTGGCATGACAAACAAAAACTTTTGCCTCCTACTGGAAATGAAGCCCACTTTGTCTTATTGAAGATCCTTTCTGAATGGCACTTTCCTGTAGAAATTATTGCTAGATACCCCCCCTGGCATTCTGAGATGCATCGCACTGCTTCTGATCATATGACCTTCCTGACTGTTTCTGGCATTCCAGGACGACTTATTTCTGTTCCTATACCCAGATAACCTTGAAGGAGAAAGACCTCTATTCCTTCTTTCATGGGGCAGAAAGGAGCTCTTACCCCATGATCTCTTGATTTGGCAAACAGCTGGAAGAAATTATGTGCCACCATTGAAAGGAAGAGACCAACTTATAGAAGTTTTCCTCCCAGGCTTCAATCTACAATAGATAAAGCTGACGAGAGTGTCAACTTTATATTACCCAAAGAGGCATTGCAGGAGAAGTTGACTGCCTCCTTCATAGATGCTAGAAGACTACCTCCTATGGCAGACCACAGCGCCATGAGTCACGAGGAGGTACTTTGTCAGTTTTGGGCTTTTGCATGGATTTCCCTTCATCAAGCCCGCTTCAGGTTTTATGGTGGAATGTGCCTGGGTTGCTGATGGCAGCAGTGCCTTGGGTGCACTCTTTCTGGTAGGGGTAATTAAAATCATATGTCTACAGTAGGAACAAGGAATATTTTAGTAGCAACCTGAGCATAAGGTATGTTTTCCTCCAGTGGATTAGCTGGGAACCTTAACTCCAAGCCAATCAGCAGTGCCCACAAATGGGAGATACCAAAGAACTTTAGGGAGACTGGTCATCTCACAAAATCTAAGCCATAAAGAACAGGGGGGGGCCATCAACGTGCACTTCAGAAAGTTAAGCATGAGCGCCAAGTAATGTGGACATAAGCTCTGATTGAGTGCATCCACATGGACAGTAGCCAAAAAACTGACTCCCACACAGACAGCTGAAGACCTAGTGATCCACACAACAGCAAAAGAGGGAGACATTTTTCTTACCTATATTTCATTTCCTTTTCTTCTGTGTCCATCCATGGCGATAGAGTCTAATGGGAATATACCAGCACCCCCTAGCTGGAGTAGGACCAAACTTAATGTTTAAAAGAAAGCCCCCTGCTTCCCAGCGGCAGTCGTCTATTGTCATAGCTGAAAAACATAACAGGTTAATGGGCAGGGAGCGCCATGAAGGGACACAGAAGAAAAGGAAATATAGGTAAGAAAAATTTCTCCCTTTCTTCTGTGTCCCTATCCACGGCGATAGACTAAATGGGACATACCCAAGCAGTAAATCAGGTGCAAAAAAAATAAATGATACGTTCCAATAGACAGGGCAGGCACATGGTTTTCTCCTTATCACATGATCTCCTGAATAAAATAAAGAAAAATTCTTACCAATCCTGAGTGTACTGCTGTCTCAAGGACCTCTCCCAAACTTAGCTTCTGAGGCTTGTACATCAGTCTTGTAATGTTTACTAAAGGTGGATATTGAGGACCATGTAGATGATCTGCAGGTCTCCCTGGGTGATGCAGGGACTCTTGAGGCCCAGGCGGTGGCCAGTGCATGGGTGAAGAAAACTCAGAATACAGACTCCTGTATTCTTGCACCAATTTGAAAAGGTCTTCCATATTTTATAATATATTTTGGAAGTAGAGGTCTTTCAGCCTGCAATAATAGTGCTTATGACAGATTCAATCAAACCTTTTGATCTCAGTGAATTCCTCTCAGCCTCCAGACCATCCGTTTAAAAAATGCTGGGTTTTAGCGCAGAACTGGGCCCTGAGATTGAAGATCTGGTCTGTTCAGAAGAGGCCAAGGATTGTCTACTGCCAGGTTGATTAACTCAGAGAACCATATCCTCCTCAGCCATTCTGGAGCAATAAGAATGATATCTGCATTCTCGTGCATCTTCCAGAGCACTCTCGGGATCAAAGGAATCAGAGGGAAGATGTATGCTAGAGGAAAATTCCAGGGTTGGGTCATGGCATCCACCCCTTGAGCCATTGGAGGATTTGTCCTGGAAAAATTCTTGCACTTCTTGTTTTCCCCTGTCGCCATAAGGTCTATCACTGGTGTTCCCCACTTTCCAGTGATCTGTTTGGTCACTCAGGGATGTATACATTCTACTGGATTTACTTGATTCCTGCTCAGGTAATCCGCTTGAAGGTTTAGGTTTCCTGCAATGTAGAGGGCTGATAGTACTTGAAGGTTCTCCTCTGCCCATCTCAGTATCCTTTTGGCTTCATTTTGTTCCTCCTTGATTTTTTACGTAAAGGACTGCAACCATGCTGTCTGATATTACTTGCACTGGTTGGTTCTTGATATATTATCTGTCCTTTGTGGGAGAGCCGTATTGCCCTTAACTCTAGAAGGTTTATGTGAAAGCCCTTTTCCTGCTGGACCATAATCCTTGTAGGGAGATGTTGTTCCACCATCCTCCCCATCCAGTCAGGCTTGCATCTGTCGATACTTTCTGCCACTGGAGGTCCTGAAGAGGAATTCCTTCTGCATATTTTTTGGTTTCATCCACCATTTCAACTGACTTCTTACTCTGTGTCAGATGTATCCTCAGAGGTGCTGTCCGGATTTCTGTTCCAATGAGTCAGAAAAAGGTTTTGAAGTAGCAGAGTGAATTCTTGCATATGGAACTATGTTGTTACGGTTTTTAAGACACTCAGACCAATAAGAGAAAATAAAACACACTTTATTAAAGTGAATAATGACACTTACGCCCTCTAGAGGCGGTAGGTAATACACAGATTATGTAAACTGAGATAATACAAGGAAAATAGTATTATGGACATAAATGCAAGTCAGTATGCACTAGGATGATAGTGGCCCCAAAGGGGTTAAAGTCCAAATTATACTCAGTCTCAGATGTGGAAGTTTGACACGCCCTTGATGTTAAATAGGCTGTGCTGTACAGACAAAGTTCATCAGGTGCTGAGGAACGAGCTGCCTTGCCAAGGTGGTAGAAGATAAGCAGAATGGGTAACAACTTAGCCCCCACGGGCGTAGCTACAGGAACTGCTTTAGTATGTGCAAGTGCGAATAGCCCCTTAGGGCAATATGGAAACCGGCCTGCAATGCAAGAGCTAATAGCCTCCTCAGGTGTAATCGAATGCAGTAATACTAGAGCCAGAGCCACTAGCCCCCTCGGGCGTAGTACCGGATAGCCAACTCTGAAGCCTTTCTGCCAACACTCTGGGTATATGATCTCGTCGGTAACAAACACCGGAGAGCCTTAAGCGCCCAAACGGCCCAAGCTTTGTGAACACTCTGCAACGTTAGACTAGAGTTGCCGACGGAGAGCGGCCAACTCAGCAGCAGTATCACTTGTAACGAGGCTCGTACTGGAGACAGAGAGAGTGAATATGAGGCAGCACTGCAAGAGTTAAAATGCACGTTTACTCGAGGCTTCAGCGCTACTGCAAGGCTCTGTAACGTTACTCGAGGCTTCAACGCTACAATCAGGCTCTGCAAGGAGAGGAAGGCCCACAGAATACACACAGCTCTGCACTAGAACGAGGCACAGCACTATCGAAGGAATCACCAGGCTAGGCAATGGCACACTCGTGGGCAGCAGAGACTGGAAAATGTCGCGGCGGCGACAACTGGAACGCAGGTCACTGGAACAGCTTGAAGTCGATCTTCGGAGCAGGAAGTCAGCCGGACCGGGTCATACACAGGCAGGAACGTCAAACTAGCCGGGTCAGGATCCAAGGGTGGTCCGCAGACGAGCCGGGTTATACACAGGCAGGAACGTCAAACTAGCCGGGTCAGGATCCAAGGGTGGTCCGCAGACGAGCCGGGTCATACACAGGCAGGAACACTGGAGAATGGTCAGGACAAGCCGAATCGGTACACAGGAACTCAGAATACAGGAACACAGCAAAAGCACTACAGGCTCAGGAACACCACGAAAGGGCAACTGACATAAGAGATAGCCAGGTATAAAAAGGTCATCAGGAGGCGGGTCAAACTCAGTCAGCAAATCAGTGACATCCACAACAGAGAGTGACAGGAATCACAGGCACTGTGATATATGTGAATGGAGGAATTCAAAAATGCCCAGGATCTTCATATATTCGTAGGCTGTATGTTGTGTTGGCTGAACTTTCTGACTTGGCTGATTATCCCTTTCATTCTTGAAGGGGAGAGAGTTGTGGTATTGTAGGTGTTGAAAACCATTCCCAGAAAAACCAGGCATTGTGTAGGCTGTAAATGGCTCTTCTGGTAATTTATCAACCATCCCAGGTCCTGGAGGTGTTGTAATGTCATCTGAGTGTTGTTCAGTGCCTTGGACTTTGTTTCTGATATAATGAGGAGGACATCCAGGTAGGGTAAAACTGATATTACCTTCCGTCCCAAGGGTTCTAGCGCTACTGCTAGGATTTGAGAAAATCCTTGGAGCGGAGGACAGCCCAAATGTTAGAACTCTGAATTGCCAGCTTTGATACATGAAGCAAAATCTCAGGAACCTGTGGTGACAAGGTGCTATCCTGATGTGATAGTAGGCATCCTTGAGCTCTATTGTCAAGAGAAATGTCACAGGACAGACCGTCCGGATTACAGAAGATACTGTTTCCATCTTGAAGGTCTTTGGTTTTATAAATTGATTCAGAGTTTTCAGGTCGAGAATAGTTTCGAAGCTGCCGGTTGACTTTGGGACCGAATATGGTCGAGAAGAAGCCCCCTTTTTATTTGATGAGGTACTGGTTCTATAACTCTGTTTAGAGATAGGTCCTGTATGGCTCTTCTTAGCTCTGTGGATCTTATGGGATCCTTGAAGTCCTTAAAATGTCTGAGGAATTTGGTTGAACTCTAAGGGGCATCCTACCTCCAGCACTTGTTATACCCATTTGTCTGGGCAGTTTAGGTTCCTCCAGACTTGCAGGAATTTTTCCAGTCGACCTCCAACTGGAATTTGAGACAGGGCACAAAGATCTTTATGAGGTATCTCTTAAACTGGTTATCCTTGGGTCCAGGTCCAGCTATTCTTCCTCTGTTCATATGGTCTTGATGACTGGAAACATCTTCAGTCACAAAAGGATCTACGGTACTTATAAGAGGATCTTGAAGGGGATGATCATCTTTTCCTATCTTTGGTTGAGAAGGACCTCTAACCTCCTGTGACTTTTTAAGTTGGTTCCTCCAATTGATCTCCAAACAAGGTGGTTCCTGAGAAAGGCAGAGATACCAACTTATTTTTAGAGGAAGGATAAGCTCCCTATGATCTGACCCCAGAGGGCTCTCCTGGCTATAACAGAAAAGGAGGAAGATCTTGCTGCCAATCTAATGTCCCATGAGGAGTCACATGAAAACCCTATAGCTTCTTTTATAGAGGAGACTTCCTTCATCAACTTGTTTCTGGACATGGAGGACTCCATTTTTTTTTTTCCTCCAGTTCAGATAGACGTATTCTGACCGTTCTAGAGACACATGCTAGAGCTGTTTGTTTTGATCTTCTGACCCAGAAGGGCAAATTGCTTTTTTAGGGTTCCTTCTACTCTCCTGTCCATAGGATCTTTTAGTGAAGAGCAGTCTTCCATGGGTAGGGTGGTTTTCTTTGCCAACTGTGCAATGGGTGCCTCAATTCTGGGAGGAGTTACCCATGTGGTACAATGTTCTTCTTTAAAGGGGTACATTCTCTGAAATCTTCTAGATGGTGTTATTCTCTTGTCCCCCTTCTTCCACTCTGATTTGACTAAATTGAAGACAGAGTGATGGACTGGAAAAACTGAGTCTTCTTTTCCCTTACCCAGAAAAGCTACAATCAAAAACTGCTTGTTCTTTGGTTTCTTCAGTTAAACCTAGGGGATTTTTGCCTCTCCTTTTGTCTTTCCTTAAGAGGAGCGCTTTTAGCAGAGGAGGACATGACTGATACTGGCAATCAAGAATTAAAACTTAACTTTTACTACAGCAAATACAAAATTTTAAATAACACTAGAAGACATCAAGCAGAACATCCGTTGGAACAGATTTAAATAGCTTGGAATTTGGGCGTGCTTTTCATGCTGGAATGCATAGACCCTGCCAGATTCTAATAACAGGAGCTGAAACAGGATTTGGCGCGCAGCCCTTACCCTTCCCCTGGATGTAAGAGGGAGAATTTTTTTTTTTTTTAATCTGTTTCCCGGGATCCTCTCAGCATCGCTGTATGAATCAGACCACCCCAATGTAGGACCGATCCGGTACAACAGGAGTTAAGCGCATGACGATGACGTCACCCGTGCGCCAGGACACCCAACGAATCTCAACCTGAGACAGGGAAATTCAAGGTGGTATAGAGCCAAGCAGCCATCCCTTGCCGGATCAAGATCAGAACAAGGGCTTCGGGAGGTACTCTCCTGGACCGGGCAGCATGAAGGTTGCCATCCCACAGAAACGTAACAAAATTGTAATCCAAGGTAGGAGAGACTGCCAGGCGCCCTACCCCAGCTGAAGTAAGACCAAAATGACTGCTGCTGGGAAGCAGGGGGCTTCCTTTTATACATTAAGTTTGGTCCTACTCCAGCTGGGAGGTGCCTGTATATTCCCATTAGTCTCGATCGCCATGGATAGGGACACAGAAGAAACCGTGCATAAGGCGGCACCAGAAGTGGCAAAATTTGCTTTCAAAAAAGGGAATCCAGGTGCTTGTCCACCTGATCCTTGGAGATGCAGGATCTACTAGCAGTAAACGAGTATTCTTGGCAACGTGAGAAAACCTAGACAAAGCCTCAACAGGAAAATAATATTTAACACAAAAAAAAAAAAAATAAAAAAAAAAAAAATAAATAATAATTAAGCAAGAACCACCTGTCAAGCATTTAATTTCTCCAGGAGCAATTGCTGATGGGAAAAACTACAACAGGAGCAGATATGAAAATCTTATTCATGCAGTGCTAGAAACTATAAGCAAAAGAACTATGGTCATAACAATTCCTAACACAGAAGGACGAATCTAAGTTGTTAGCATCAGTTTTCCTTAGGAAAAAAAAACCCAATAGTGGGGTACCACCCTCCATAACATGACTTAAGTTCCTTTTGAGGGGTGCAGGGTGTCCCATGGTACAAGAATCTAAAGCTCCTTGAAAAGATGAGTGGGTAGAACTTAATTGAGGAAATTAGGATCCTAACCGATGCAGACTCCTGTTCAAAAGGCGATGGCCCTGAAAAGGTGAAATTTACTCACTGATATTTTGTTTTGCTCTGTGTCCTTCCACGGCAATGACTGTGGGTGTTAGCTCCGCCTCCCAGCTGGTAGGACCAAATAAAAAAATATAAAATATCTGGTTTCTCCTCCTCCCTCTCAGTTATACTATTGTCCAAGCTGCAAAATATCAAAAGGTTAGAAACCAGAAACTGCAGTCTAAAACAGATACATCTTAAGGCATAAGAAATTATATCAAGCTAATCCAGAGTAAGACCGGAACGATATACAGTACCATGTATCCTAGAGAGGGGTGCCGTGGAAGGACACAGAGGAAAACAAGATATCGGTGAGTAAATTTCACTTTTTCCTCTGTGTCCAATCCACGGCAATGACTGTGGGACTTACCAAAGAAGTACCCCAGCCAATAGGGAGGGAACAATATGTATCTACAAAAACAGGACAGTGCAGAAGCTAGCACTTTACTGCCGAACCTGGAGTCTGCTGAGGCCAGAATACTATAAGCACAATAAAGGAGAACACTGTCGACCATGAAGTTGCATGTAGATTCAGTAGGCATAGCTACTGCTTTGTGCCTAGATTGATGATATAACAGCTATAGAACGTACCTTAAGCTGTACAGGAGTAGTCTGGTTGCCTGATGTATAAGCCAGACTAACGCAGTCCTAAAAACCCTCTAATGAAAGAAGGTTAGAAGCTGCAGTTCCTTTATGGAGAAAGAACAAGCAAGATATCGGAGTCCTGATTTGCCAAGGTTGTAAATCTATCGTTAGACCTCTGCCTAGGTCAGGATTGTGCAAGGATCCTTCAGTATCAAACAGAGTATCACAGAATAACAGAAGGAAAGAGTCTAAACTGGAACCTAGACACTACCCTGGAACGAGGTGGTGGATTAGGTAGAGAAACTATCTTGTCCTGATGAGACACCCCCTGTGGAGGAGAACACAGTAGAGCCTACAGTTCATCTAAATGAATGCATCTGCCAAGAGCAGAATAGTCTTAAGGATTAAAAAAAATGCACATAGGTACCTGCCCAAGGCTCAGGTTGAAACATGAGTATCGCATCCCAAGGAAGAATTCCCTGATAGAGGGAAAACATTGTAATAGCAGAAATTAATTTCCCGTAACCTATAGATAGCAGAAAGTAGTAGGTGAGCACAGCTGAGGGGAAAAAAAAAAAAAAAAACAAACAAAAAAAAAAACAAAAACAAAAAAAAAAACAAACAAACAAACAAAAAAAACAAACAAACAAACAAAAACTTAGAGCCGAGCCAAGAAAGATATAGACTTAATCCCTTCTGTAGTCCTCCTAAAGAAAGTTAGTGATATATTCAGGCAACAACTGGGATCAGACAAAATGTCCATCCCAGCACGCTCTTGAGAAAAAATAGGATTTTAGTCTTACCTGTTAAATCCTTTTCACTTAGTCCATACAGGTCACTGGTACACTGGGAGGCGATCCACCCCTTTAATAGGCAGGAACATTCATTCAAATGTATGCAGGGGGTGGAGCCTCCCCTCCTACTTAAGCTGCCTTCAGGCCAGAGCCAAGCTAGATTGATTTGAGGACACTTAGACTGACCAGAGGTAAGAAGGAAAAGGAAGACTCCTGTGAGCATGCCTCGAAGGTCTCCCACTGAATGCCACAGGAGAGCCAAGCATGGTCCCTTGACAGGGTGGGAGACCAGTGACCTGTATGGACTAAGTGAAAAGGATTTAACAGGCAAGACTAAAATCCTATTTTCACTGTCGTCCAATACAGGTCACTGGTACAATGGGATGTACAAACATTGAGCTTTCCCAGAGGCGGGAAGTAAGGCAAGGACCAAGCGCAATGCCCAAAGTCACCAGAACTGCTATGAACCAATTAATCATAGAGCCCAATAACAGAAGTGTCAACGGACACCAACCAGGGGTAAAAACAAACCCCCGAACTAACACAGCACACTGAACTAGAGCCAACAGGGCTCAACAGCAAAGAATCACTAAGAACCACAGAGTAGAAGGTCCTAAACAGGCAAGACTGCCTCCAGTACCTTCCTTCCAAAGCTGGCATCAGCCGAGGCCAGTACATCAACACGATAGTGGTTCGAGAATGTGTGCACAGAGGACCAAGTGGCCGCCCTGCACAGTTGATCAGCAGACGCCTGATTCTTGTAGGCCCAAGAGGCCCCAATTGATCTGGTGGAATGAGCAGTAACCCTGAAGGGAACGTGCTTATTCCGCAGTTTGTAGGCTTCACAAATGGTAGATTTTATCCAAGATGCAATAGTCACCTTGGATGCCGGTCTCCCTGCCCTAGGCCCCTCAGGAATGACGAACAGAGCGTCAGACTTTGATGGACTCGGTGCGATGAATATAAAATTTAAGACAACGCACAACATCCAACAAATGGAGATATCTTTCCTTGTCAGAGGAAGGGTTAGGACAGAAAGAGGGCACCACAATCTCCTGATTGATGTGAAATTCAGAGACAACCTTGGGTAAAAACTCCTTGGAAGTGCGAAGCACTGCCTTATCCTTGTGGAACACCAAGTAAGGAGGTTTACAAGACAGAGCTTGTAACTCTGCTACCCGGCGAACCGAGACAATAGCCAAAAGAAAAGCCATTTTCCAAGTCAAGAGACGTAAAGGAATAGAAGCCAAGGATTCAAACGGGGGTCTCTGGAGAACCCCCAGCACCAAATTGAGGTCCCACTGGGGAGTAGGACTCTTGAAGGCAGGCCGAACATGAGCTACGCCTTGGAAGAAAACCTTAACATCAGGAAGAATAGCAATCCGTTCCTGGAAAAAATAGGATTTTAGTCTTACCTGTTAAATCCTTTTCACTTAGTCCATACAGGTCACTGGTACTCTGGGAGGCGTAAGTCCCCTTTAATAGGCAGGAACAACTATGCAAATGATTTGCAAGGGGCGGAGCCTCCCCTCTTACTTAAGCCACCTTCTGGCCAGAGCCACTTTAGATTGATTTGAGACCCTAAAACTGACCTCAGGTAAGCAAAAAGAAAGACTCCTGTGAGCATGCCCGAACGGTCTCCCACTGGATGCCACAGGAGAGCCAAGACTGGTCCCTTGACAGGGTGGGAGACCAGTGACCTGTATGGACTAAGTGAAAAGGATTTAACAGGTAAGACTAAAATCCTATTTTCACGGTCGTCCAATACAGGTCACTGGTACTCTGGGATGTACAAACATTGAGCTGATCCAGAGGCGGGAAGTAAGGCAAAGACCAGGCGCAAGGCCCAAGTCACTAGAACTGCTATGACCAGTTAATAACATAGCCCAAACTAAGTGTCAACGGACACCAACCAAGGGAACAATCCCTGAACTAACACAGCACACGGAATCAGAGCCAACCGGGCTCAACAGTAAAGAAGCACTAAGGATCACAGAGCAGAAGACCTACACAGGCAAGACTGCCTCCAGGACCTTCCTTCCAAAACTGGCATCAGCCGAAGCCAGTACATCAACTCGATAGTGCTTAGAAAAAGTGTGCACAGAGGACCAAGTGGCCGCTCTTCACAGTTGATCAGCGGAAGCCTGATTCCTGTAGGCCCAAGAGGCCCCAATAGAACTGGTGGAATGGGCAGTCACCCGAAAGGGAACATGCTTATTCCTAAACTTGTAGGCTTCACGGATAGTAGCCTTAATCCAAGAGGCAATGGTAACTTTGGAAGCCGGTCTCCCTGCCCTAGGCCCCTCAGGAATGACGAATAGAGCGTCAGACTTCCTGATAGACTCGGTGCGATGAACATAAAACTTGAGGCAACGCACCACATCCAACAGATGGAGATCTCTTTCCTTGTCAGATGAAGGATTAGGGCAGAAAGAGGGAACCACAATCTCCTGATTGATGTGAAACTCAGACACAACCTTGGGTAAGAATTCCTTGGTAGTGCGAAGCACAGCCTTATCCTTGTGGAACACCAGGTAAGGAGGTTTACAAGACAAGGCCTGTAACTCTGCTACCCGGCGAACTGAAACAATAGCCAAAAGGAAGGCCATCTTCCAAGTCACTAGACATAATGGAATGGAAGCCAAAGGATTCAAACGGTGGTCGCTGGAGAACTCCCAGCACCAAATTGAGGTCCCACTGGGGAGCAGGACTCTTGAAGGCAGGTCGAACATGAGTCACACCTTGGAAGAAAACTTTCACATCAGGAAGGATAGCAATCCTTTCCTGGAAAAACACAGACAAGGCAGAAGTCTGAACTTTGAGGGAACTCAGACTGAGCCCCTTATCCACACCGTCCTGCAAGAAGGCCAGGACAGTGGGAAGATGGAATTCAAGGGATAACTTCTTATCAGAACACCATGTCACAAAAGTTGACCATATGCGATGATAGATCTTGTAAGACACAGGCTTACGAGCACTGAGCATAGTCGACACCACAGAAGGAGAAAATCCTTTCTTTGCTAGAATCGAGGATTCAACCGCCATGCCATCAAATGGAGAGAGTGAACATCCTCCTTCCACAGATAACCCTGAAGAAGTAGGTCCGGACGGGCAGGAAGCGGGATCGGATCCGTCACTGACATGGCCATCAACTCCGGATACCAGGACTGGCGAGGCCAGTTTGGAGCGATCAGGATGACAGGACAACGTTCTCTCTTCAACTTCTGGATAACTCTGACCAATAGAGGAAGAGGAGGGAAGATGTAAGCCAGGGGGAAGTCCCAAGGGATCGACAAGGCATCCACTGCTAGAGCAAGGGAGTCCCTCAACCGGGAGCAAAACACCGGAACCTTCCTGTTGTGTCTGGTAGCCATCAGATCCACCACAGGCATCCCCCACCGTTGAGTGAGCATGTGAAACACCTCTGGGTGAAGAGCCCATTCTCCGCTATCGACGGTGTGACGACTGAGGAAGTCTGCCATGACGTTGTCCACGCCTGGAATATGAACTGCAGATATGACAGGCACGTGATCTTCTGCCCAAGACAAAATATCCTTGACCTCCCACCAGGCGGAACCGCTTCTTGTGCCGCCTTGCCTGTTGATGTAAGCCACCGCCGAGGCGTTGTCGGACTCCACTCTGATCGGAAATCCGGTCAATTGAGACTCCCAGTGCCTCAGGGCTAGCCGGACAGCTCGAAGTTCCAGAACATTGATGGAGAGCATGGATTCCTCCAGACCTCATTTCCCCTGAGCACTGAAGCGACCCCAGACTGCACCCCAGCCCCGAAGGCTGGCATCCGTAGTGACTGTGGTCCAATGAGGAACTAGAAAGGATCTCCCTTTCAGGAGATGAGAGATCTAACCACCAGTGCAGACTCGACTCGACATGAGGAGGAAGAGAAACAGACAGATGTTGATGATCTGGATGATTCTTGCACGTCTGGATCACAAATCTCTGAAGATCCCTGGAGTGGGCCATGGCAAATGGTACTGCTTCGATCGTGGAAATGAACTTCCCCACTAAGGACGACAACTTCGGTACTGGAATTTCGTCCATGTCCAGAAACCCAGCCACTCTGACGGCTATCTGGCGAGCCACGTCCTCTGGAAGAAACACCATGCATTGGCGAGTGTCGAACAGGAGACCCAGGAACAGAAGCCTCTGAGATGGAACCAAGTCCGACTTGTCCAGATTCAGGATCCAACCATGACGGTTCAGGGTGTGCATGCACATCTGTAATTGCTGATGGAGAAGCTCCGCTGAGGAGGCCTTCAGTAGGAGATCGTCCATGTAGGGGGTCACTCTGATCCCATCCTGATGGAGTACCGCTATCAAGGAGCCCAACACCCTCTGGAAGACCTGAGGGGCTGAAGTCAGCCCAAAGGGGAGCGCTGCAAACTGAAAGTGTCCCCTGTGGCAGGCAATCCTGAGATACCGCCTGCTCTCTGGATGAATAGGGATGTGAAGATAAGCATCCTGAAGGTCCAGGGAGGCAAGAAACTCCCCTGGAGACATTGCTGCAATCACAGAGCGCAGGGACTCCTGGCGGAAGTGGGAAGTCACCACATAGGCATTGAGATCTTTGAGATCCAAAATGGGACGAGCTCCTCCGTCCTTTTTGGCTACCACAAACAGGTTGGAATAAAATCCTGAACCTGTGTCCCCTTGAGGAACCGCCTCCAGGACCTCTTTGTCCAAGAGATCCTGAATAGCGTCGTCGAACAGACGCCTTTTTGTGGGTTCCTGAGAAGGACGAGTAAAATGGAACCGAAAAGGAGGAAGGGAAGAGAAAGGGATCCTGTATCCCTCTGACACCACCTGAAGAACCCATGGTTCCGCCACTGACTCCTCCCAAGTCCGGCGAAAGATGCGGAGACGACCGCCTACAGCTGGATGCGGACCCGGGTTCGGCGAGTCATGCCGAAGCAGTCTTGGAGGTCTTGGCCTTGAGGGCAACTTTGGACTTCCAGGACTGTTTGGGCTTGGAGGAGGAGCGCGTAGTGGGAGGACCCGTGTGGGCCGAGGAGCGTGTCAGTCTGAAAGGAACGAAAGGACCGATTGCGTTTGGCTGGAAACTTTTTCTTAAAGACTGAGGGTAGAAGAGTACTTTTACCACCAGTAGCCTCACTGATCATTTCTTTGAGTTCAGACCCAAAAAGCAAATTCCCCTGAAAGGGCAAGGAAAGCAAGGCTTTCTTAGAGGCTGTATCAGCAGACCAAATTTTCAGCCAAAGAGCGCGTCTAGCCACCACAGAAGAAGTGGAGGCCCTCGCCATCATGCGCACAGCATCAAAAGCAGCGTCAGCAACATAGTTCTGAGCTTCAGTGATATTAGCAAGTAGCTGCAACTGTTCAGATACTGGCGCATCCTGGCGAACTGCTTCAGTCAGTCGTTCAGTCCAGGCCGCAATGGCTCTATTAACCCATGCCACAGCAAAGGTTGGGCGCATGGCAGTGCCAATGGAGGCAAAAATAGATTTAAGAGAAAGCTCTAGCTTTTTATCCGTCCAATCCTGCAGGGCAGAGGCATCTGAGACAGCCAAAGCGGTAGATTTGGATAGTCTAGAAACAGGAGCATCCACCTTAGGAGGATGAACCCATTTTGCCAGCTCAGCCTCAGGAAAAGGGTAAAGTTTAGCAAACTTTTTGAAGACAGAGGAAGATCTATCAGGATTCTTCCATGCCTCAGAGACCAGACGGGCAAGAGTAGGGTTAGTTGGAAAACAAACCACTGGCTTAGATGGCTTTTTCTGAAAAACATCAGTAGGATCATAAGTGGATTCCTGAGTCAGAGGAAGGTTGAGCGTATTCAGAACCGCTCTGATCAGACCCTCAGCCGAAACTTCGGGGTCACACTCATAGGGGTCCCCAATGGACCTGTTAGATTCAATAACAGTACGTTCCTCAGCATCAGAATCCTGTAAGAGTTCTTCTTCAGAAGAATCAGTGACATCAGGAGCTCCCTGTGGCTTAGGCAGGGAGGTCCTGATGGTAGAGGGGGTCTGCCAGACCTGGAGAGCCCCCTGTACCTGAGAGGGAAAGAGTTGAAGCGTGGATCTGAGATCCCTAGTGGCAGCTTTAAACTCCCTCACCCAAGATGGCTCAATAGCGTGGCTGGGAAGCCCAGGGTTGCCATCTTGACCAGTACAATTAGGGCATAGATCCCCCACATTATCGCTAGCCAGCCCAATGTGGCAAGAGGAGCAAAACGCCATGGGGGTAGCAGACCCCCCATCCTCCTTAGACTTGGGTCTAGCCCCTAGCTCCAGTGAAGTAGACATGCTCACAGCGTCAATATACCCCACTTTAAACTATCACCCAGAAAAAGTGTAAATGATTAAAGTTTCACCCCAGAAATGTCTAAATTCGGACTTATCTGGCCAGCGAAGGGTTAATCTGTTGAGGAGAGAGAAGGCTCGGTCCCTGCGTAGTGTACTCGCCTTGGAAAAGTACCACAAAATGGCGTCAGTCATGACAGCCAATCAGAAACGAGCGCGAACCAAGCGCTCATGGGAAATGTAGTTTTCCCTTACAAGTACCCCAAACAGTGCCCGAAGCCCCCCCGAACACCCCACATAAATAAAACACATTCCGGATGATAGAGCAGGAGCCTAGCATTAAAATGAGCCCTCTCTGAAGTTGCTGTGACAAGCGGTTCCAGAGACACGTCCCACACTGTGAATTCTCATAGAAAGTAAAGGAGCCCTTGCGTCTGAGCGGGAAAAAGCCGCGCTTAAAGGCGCGGAACACCATTTTTAATAAAGTTTAGGAAAACATTAAAAAGTGCCCAAACAAGCATGAAACACATGAGAAACATAAATAAATGAATACCCAAAGCTCCAAAACCCAGAGAATACCACAGAAATTGCATAAAACAGTAATAATGCAATAGAAACACCCTATGAGTGCTGGAGTGTATTAAAACTCCCAAATACAAGCCCATCAAAGGGACACTGTGGGGACAAGTGGACCTTCAGCACTCAATGGGTGACTCACCTTCCTTGCTGGACTTCTGTCTTCAGGTGACCATGATAAGGTGGGAAAGAACCAGAGGTAAATTCCCCAGTAGGGGATCTGCTTAACACAAGCTGTCCCCTCTTCAGGGCATAAGGTCCACAGAAAATCCCTGGAAGCTGCACCAGCCACTTTAAAGAGGGCAATTCACAGCCATGGTCACCCTCCTAATGGTGGTATTCCATATTTGAATAAAAAATAATAAAACACTAAGATGCATAGATGTTCTCTACCTGGTGTGCAAGCACACCAGGAACAAATCAATCTAAGTGGCTCTGGCCAGAAGGTGGCTTAAGTAAGAGGGGAGGCTCCGCCCCTTGCAAATCATTTGCATAGTTGTTCCTGCCTATTAAAGGGGACTTACGCCTCCCAGAGTACCAGTGACCTGTATTGGACGACAGTGAAATACAGACAAAGCTGAAGTCTGAACCTTGAGAGAACTCAGGCTGAGTACCTTCTCAACCCCATCCTGCAAAAAGGCCAGGACCGTGGGAAGATGGAATTCAAGTGACAGATCCTTATCAGTGCACCATGCCACAAAGGTGGACCATATGCGAGGATAGATCTTGGAAGACACAGGCTTGCGAGCTCTGAGCATCGTGGACACCACTGAAGAGGAAAACCCTTTCTTCTTTAAAATTGAGGATTCAACCTCCAAGCCGTCAAATGGAGATGCTGAACATCCTCCTTCCACAGATATCCCTGAAGAAGTAGATCTGGACGGGCAGGAAGGGGAAAGGGATCCGCCACTGACATGGCTAGCAGTTCCGGATACCAGGACTGACGAGGCCAATTCGGAGTGATTAGGATGACAGGACAACGCTCCATCTTCAGCTTCTGGATGGCTCTGATCAACAGAGGAAGAGAAGGGAAGATGTACTCCAGAGGGAACTCCCAAGGGATTGAGAAAGCATCCACTGCTAGAGCAAGAGGGTCCCTCCACCGAGAGCAAAACACTGGCACCTTCCTGTTGTGTCTGGTAGCCATCAGATCCACTGCAGGTACCCCCCACATCTGGGTTAGAAGGTGAAACACCTCTGGATGAAGCGCCCATTCTCCGCTGTCGACTGTATGATGACTGAGAAAGTCTGCCATGACGTTGTCTACGCCTGGAATGTATACTGCTGAGATGACTGGCACATGAGCTTCTGCCCAGGATAAAATGGCTTTGACCTCTAACCAAGCGGTGAGACTTTTTGTGCCGCCTTGTCTGTTGATGTAGGCCACTGCGGTGGCGTTGTTGGACTCCACTCTGACTGGACAACCTTCCAGCTGAGATTCCCAGTGCCTCAGGGAAAGGAAGATGGCACGAAGTTCCAGAACATTGATGGAGAGAAGAGATTCTACCAGTCCCCATTTCCCCTGAGCACTGAAACGACCCAGCACTGCCCCCCATCCCCGGAGGCTGGCATCCATTGTGACTGTGGTCCAATAGGGAACCCGAAAGGATCTCCCTTTCAGGAGATGGGACCAGTCCAACCACCATTCCAGGCTCAACTCGACATGAGGAGGCAGAGAGACTGACAGATGCTGATGATCTGGATGAGCCTTGCACGTCTGGATCACAAACCTCTGAAGTTCCCTGGTGTGTACCATGGCAAATGGCACTGCCTCTATCGTGGAAATGAACTTCCCCACCAGAGAAGTCAACTGTCGAGCTCCAGGATCTTTGATACTCTGATAGCAATCTGATGAGCTACTTCCTCCGGTAAAAACACCATGCACTGCTGAGTGTCGAACAGGAGACCCAAGAAGAGGAGCTGTTGAGATGGGACCAAGTCTGACTTGTCCAGATTCACAATCCAGCCGTGGCGATTGAGTGTCTGTATGCACAACTGTATCTGCTGGTGGAGAATCTCCACAGATGAAGCTTTCAGGAGCAGATCGTCCATGTAGGGAGTCACCCTGACACCATCTCGATGAAGCACAGCTATCAAAGCTCCCAATACCCTCTGAAAGACCTGAGGGGCTGAAGTCAGACCAAAGGGAAGAGCTGAAAACTGAAAGTGGCCTTTGTGACAGGCAAACCTGAGATACCGTCTGCTCTCTGGATATATAGGGATGTGAAGATATGCATCCTGAAGGTCCAGGGAGGCAAGGAACTCCCCTGGAGACATTGCGGCTATCACAGAGCGCAGGGATTCCTGGCGAAAGTGGGAACTCACAACAAAGGAATTGAGATCCAAAATAGGACGAGCACCTCAGTCCTTTTTGGCCACAACGAACAGGTTGGAATAGAATCCTGAACCTGTGTCCTCTGATGAAACCAGTTCTAGGACCTCTTTGTCCAAAAGATCCTGAATAGAGTCGAACAGATGTCTTTTTGTAGGCTCCTGAGAAGGACGAGTAAAATGGAACCGAAAAGGAGAAAGGGAAGAGAAAGGGATCCTGTATCCCTCTGATACCACCTGAATAACCCATGGGTCCGTCACTGACTCCTCCCAAATCCGGCGAAAGATGTGGAGACGTCCACCTACAGCCGGATGCGGACCCGGGTTCGGTGAGTCATGCCGAAGCAGTCTTGGACTTAGGGGCAACTTTGGGCTTCCAGGACTGTTTGGGCTTGGAGGAGGAGCGTGTGGAGGATGGACCTGCTTGGGACGTGGAGCGTCTCAGTTTGGAAGGAACGAAAGGACCGATTGCGTTTGGCTGGAAACTTCTTCTTGAAGACTGATGGTAGAAGAGTACTTTTGCCACCAGTAGCCTCACTAATCATCTCCTTAAGTTCAGATCCAAACAGTAAGGTCCCCTGAAAGGGTAAAGAGAGCAAGGCTTTCTTGGAAGCAGTGTCAGCAGACCAAATTTTCAGCCAAAGAGCACGTCTAGCCACCACAGAGGAAGTAGAGGCCCTCGCCATCATGCGCACAGCATCAAAAGCAGCGTCAGAAACATAATTTTGAGCTTCTGATTTATTAGCAAGAAGCTGTAACTGCTCAGACACTGGTGCATCCTGGCGAACCGCCTCAGTTAGCTGTTCAGTCCAGGCTGCAATAGCTCGGTTAACCCACGCCACTGCAAAGGTTGGACACATGGCAGTGCCAATAGAGGCAAAAATAGATTTAAGACAAGTTTCTAACTTTTTGTCTGTCCACTCCTGCAGGGCAGAGGCATCAGATACAGCTAAGGCAGTAGATTTGGATAACCTAGAAATAGGAGCATCCACTTTAGGAGGATGAACCCATTTTTGCCAGTTCAGCCTCAGGAAAAGGGTAAAGTTTAGCAAACTTTTTAGACACAGAAGAGGATTTTTCAGGATTCCTCCACGCATCAGAGACTAAGCGAGCAAGAGTAGGGTTATTAGGAAAACAAACCACAGCCTTAGACTGTTTTTGAAAAATGTCAGTTGGATCATGAGTAGATTCCTGAGTCAGAGGAAGGTTGAGCGTGGTTAGCACAGCTCTGATCAAACCCTCAGCAGAGACTTCGGGGTCACATTCATAAGGGTCACCAATGGACCTAGTAGATTCAATAACAGTGCCTTCCTCAGCATCAGAATCTTTTAAAAGTTCTTCCTCAGAAGAATCAGACATGTCAGGAGCCCCCTGTGGCTTTGCCAGGGAAGTCCTGACTGTGGAGGGGGTCTGCCAAACCTGAAGAGCCCCCTGAACCTGAGAGGGAAAGAGTTGGAGAGTGGATCTGAGATCCCTAGTGGTAGCTTTGAACTCTTTCACCCAAATTGGCTCAATAGTGTGACTGGAAAGCCCAGGGTTGCTGTCATGACTTTCTGCACATTTTGGGCATAAATGACCAGAAAATTCTCTAGGCAGCCCAGAGTGACAAGAGGAGCAAAACGCAATGGGGGAAATAGACACCCCAGCCTCTTTAGTCTTGGGTCTAGCCCCTGACTCCAGTGCAGTAGACATGCTCACAGCGTCAGATATACTCCACTAAGAAGAATCACCCAATAGAAGTGTGAAAGATTAAAGTTTCACCCCAGAAATGTCTAAAATCGAACTTATCTGGCAAGTGAAGGGTTAATCTGCTGAGGAGAGAGCAGGCTCGGTCCCTGCATAGTATACTGGCTGAGAATAACACCACAAAATGGCTGCTGCGACGGTAGCCAATCAGAAAACAAGCGCGAAACAGGCGCTCATGGGAAACGTAGTTTTTCTCAGAAGTACCCCAAAACAGTGCCCGAAGCCCCCCCTGACTCCCAACACACCGAATCTAGCTACCGGATGATAGAGCAGGGGAAGACCAACAAAATGAGCCCTCTCTGAAGTCGCTGTGACAGGCTGTTCCAGAGATACATCCCACACTGTAAACCCATAGAGAGTAAAGGAGCAATGGCGTCTATGCGGGTAAAAGCGCGCTTAAAGGCGCGGAACATTAATTATTAATAAATTATTCCTGAGAGAAAAAGTTTACCAAACATACCCCAAACACATGTAAAACTTGAGAAAACAATAACCCAAAGCTCCAAAACCTAGGGAATACCACAGACATTGCATTAATACAGGCAATATGAACAAAAAAACCCTATGAGTGCTGGAGTGCATAATGAGAACTCCCAAATACAAGCCCAAAGAAGGGACACTGTGGGACAAGTGGACCTTCAGCACTCAAAGGGTGGCTCACCTTTCTGCAGGACTTCTGTCTTCAGGTAACCATGTTAAAAGGGAATTAACCAGAGGAAAATTCCCCAGCAGGGAAGCTACTTGACTCAAGTTGTTCCCTCTTCAGGACATAAGGTCCACCAGAAAATCCCTGGAAGCTGCACTAGCCACTTTGGAGAGGGCAATTGTCAGCCATGGTCACCCGCCTAATGGTGGTATTCAATATTTGAAGAAAAAACAATAAACTAAAGTTGAATGAGAGATGTTCTCCACAGCACACAGGAACAAATCAATCTAGCTTGTCTCTGGCTGAGGGCAGCTTAAGAGGGAGGGGAGGCTCCACCCCCTGCATACATTTGAATGAATGTTCCTGCCTACTTAAAGGGGCGGATCGCCTCCCATTGTACCAGTGACCTGTATTGGACGACAGTGAAAAAGGACCTTGAGTAAATCGTTGTATAGAAGGGGAGATGACTGGCTCAGATAACATACAGAGATTTCTGTTTACGTCAGTTATGTAACGATATGTCCTGAATGGCCGATAATGGAGACAGAATCCCTCTCCTCTGTATATCCCACGCACGCTCAAACACTCAGAATACCCACACATGCATACACATAAGTATATAAATATACACAGGTCTCAAAATTTCCACTCGACACTAGCGAATGGCGAGTGAAAATTCGGCCCTGGAGAGAAGAAATTCAGCCCCGGAGGGCATGCCATGTCCTGCGAGTAACCTCTCAGGACTGACCAGTAGCAAAGGATTTCACAATATAAGCCACGATATACACCACAAAATAAAGTAGACGTGACGTTGCCCGAGATTCAGCTCCTGAAGGGAGTTCCAAACTGCATTCAGTTCTAGAAGGCTGATGTGTAGATAAATCAGACTGAGTCCTATATAGCCCCTGCATTCCAAATGCTTCCCACTTTGTTGCTGGCCTCTGTGCAAAATACCAGTCATTTGGGGTCTAGAAAGGATTTCTTATAGTGGACTGGCAATATCACAAGATATATAGAGTCTTGTGGAAAGTAGACTGTGAATCCTTGGAATGGATAGAATGAATCCTTCAAATAGCAGCACAGAAATAGGTGCTAAAATGGGCAACTGTGCAAACATGATCAAGGTATCACATGATGGGCTGACAAGGAAGTTCCCCAGAGGCTGCGAAATAAATCTCTGGCTGTCTGGATGAGCTTAAGGAAGGGCAAGGCTCAGGAAAGGAGACGGTAGTCAGTAGAGAAGAGTACCATTAAGTGTAGCACCCTGTCAAACCTAAAGCCCCAATAAACAGGCCTCTGAGATGGCAATAACTGCTCAAGGAAGTAGAGTGGACTGGTCCAGGCTGTCTAGTGGGTCAAACTCCTGGAGATACTAGTTAATTTCTATGTTCTTGAGTCTTTGAACAATGAGATTAGCCTACAGGAAGGGCAGAACCAATCCTGTCTTAGAAAAGCAGTCATAGTAACTTATGGTACTTCGGTGAACACAATAGGTGTTGATGCAGGCCGAAGTTCCATTGAAGGGACAGGGGAGAGGGGAAAAAAAAAAAAAAAAAAACAGGTAGGAATGAAGAGTGTATTGGCCAAAGTTGTCAGGAGCTGAGGATGAAGGGAGTAGCAGTTCTGAAGAATTTGAGTGCAAGGAGTTGGTCAGCAGAGAGCTATCCACCCAGGCTCACCCCAAGACCTGTGTATTGTGAACCAATCCTGCTGGTAGCACATATCACCAGACCTATCAAGCTTTCCAGACCTGGAGATCCAGCAAGACCCCTTCCTTGGTCTGAATTAAAATGCTCCTGACTGCTTTCTACTGTAAGAGGAGAAGCCTAAAGATCATAAAGGAAAGATCGTCCACCTAAAAGAAAAAAGGTACTGACACTAGGTCCGAAAGACCTAATTATGGGAAAATAAATGTCCCATCTTAAGGATGGTCAAAGAAACTTCTATTTAGAAAGTAACAGATTATTACCTGATCAATATGATTCAAACCAATATGGGATGAAAACGATCCTTCTTAAAGAAAGGCAATGAACCTCCCTTGACCTTGATCCAGAAAGCTCGTCCAGTTGAAACCAACTGAAGGAACTGTAGAAAGATGCTTCATCCACAGAAGCTGCTATCTAGACATCTGGCATAGCCAGTGTTCGACACAGATTAGTTAAACCAGGCAGATAACTAACACCGAAGATTAAAGTATGTTCTATAATAAGGCTAAGATAATGACCAGACACAAACGTTTGTTAAACCAGGAATTGAGAATGGCTACTAAGATCTGGCCAACACCTTCAGTCTGAAACAGAATCCCTTTCAGCCAGGAGAGCAATAGGACACCAGTTCTACAGAAAGGACAGTCTAAAAGGGGAAATGAGGGAAGGAAGGCTAGAAGAATGAGAAAACTGGCTAACTCTGGAGAGAACCTGGTAAAGAGGAGATCCTAACAGGGTAGGCATCAGAGGTATCAATCTAAAATAGTAGAAAGTTATCCCTATGATCTGGTAAATAAACCAGATACCACAAGAAAGCAGAGAAGAGAAAACTTCTGTTTACACAGAAAAGGAGAAATAGAATGAATTCCAGAGCAATGATGCTGTAAAGGCAGATATAAGGTATACAGTTAAGACAAGCTACATATTTCAAGGAATACCTACAGATATACATAACAGAAGTAACCAAGCTACCATCCTTTATACTGCTGCCCTTTAGAGCTTCACAGAGAGGAGGATATAGCTACTAAGAGATCCTCCACCTCTTCCCCCAGATATAGCCTGGAATAAGTCCATTTCCTGGGTCAGCAGGTCTGGCCTCTTCCACACTGAGTCCCGTAGAATCAAAGAGTGTAACCTGTAGGAGAGGTTCATCCAGACTCTCCTTAACTGGTATGGATTATCAGCACCTGTCTTTACAATAGAGTAAACCCAACAAAGCTGTTTGCTGGATCAGAAATACCATATCAGCTGGCTGTAGTACAAGCTAAATATTTGATCCGTTGTATCCTTCACAGCAGAAACGAGATGCTAAAAGCTGAGACTTGTCAGATTCAAATTATAAAACAATTACAATATAATCAAATAACAAACACTGCTTACCTTGCCCGTGCTGGAACCGGAAGTCTCCTTTGCATAGGAGTGTGTTCCATCTTTTGGACCGTATAGCCGCTAATGGCTTATATCCCTGCCGGAGGCCTATCCCAGGTCCAGACTTTCTCAATTGAAGAGACAGGCAGTGCCTTCCCTCTGAAAACTTAAGGAGCGATCGGAGTGCCAGCACTGCACAGACTCCTAAGGTTGCTTGCATTCCCACGGGAGAGATAGGTACTATGGGCAGATGAGAGAAAGCTGATCCAGCCTGTTTGACTGTAGGACCAAGCAGTGCATTTTAACCAAAGATGCCCTGCTTCCCTAAGTGTTCGCTGGAATTGTAGAGTTTCCTTAATGTGGCTTATATCCCTTATCCGACAGGAGAGGTAAGCACACGAAATGGGCAGTACATTGACTGAACACTGGGCCCCTGTGAACCTCACTGGTGGAAGGTATTCGGCGTGGGTGTAGAAAGCCAGAACCTGCAGTAGCCTTCGATTCAGCTTGCGTTCCATCCATGGAACACATAGGTATATCCGGTCAACCAAGACACCTGCGAGGTCCAGCCTTGCTTGAATGTAGCAACAGACGGTGTGTTTCAATCTGAAATTCAATGTTCACTGAAGATAGAGGCATCAGTACCGCAGAGGCATCTGAATGTATCTGCGTCCGAGATTCTCACAGGAGAGGCAATTATATCCAGCAGTGAGAACTGAAGGCCAGTCCCACCTTGTCTGACTGCCGGAACAGACGGAGCTTTCCAGGCTGAGACGCAGGATGCTGCCACTGACACTGTGAAGGCTTCCTGCACGCGGCTTGCATCCCGAATTCATGCGGGAGAGGCAAGTACAATCAACATGCAAATTCAGGCAAGCGTGCACCCTATGCGAACCTCCGCTGGTGGAGGATATTTGGGCTAGATAAAATAAATATACTACACGTTAATAGGTGCAGAATATAGCTGGGCAAAACAATAAAATAGAAGAAATTCTCAGAGAGGTATGGAACACCTCTGTCCTTCCAGCTTGGTAGGACCAAAATAACTGAGAGGGAGGAGGAACCGGATATTTATATTTTTTGATTTGGTCCTACCAACTGAGAGGTGGAGCTAACACCCACAGTCATTGCCGTGGATTGGACACAGAGGAAAGTAACGTAGGGGGCACAGAGAAGATGGACATCTAATACAAGAGAAATCTGGTATAAAACATTAATAGGTTAAAAGGGACTCCTGAAGTCTTACTAGCCTTGGACTTACCCATGTCTTTATTAGATTGCGACATAGTTGGGAGACCACATAAATCATAATAAATGAAGCATGCGTTTCACCAGAAAAAAAAAAAGGCTTCCTAGGATTGTTGGATGACTAAACGCAGCTTAATTTTAAAGTAAAGACTAGTAATTGGCCAGTGTAGAAAAAAACCCTTAGCTGTATGTGTACCTCTTTCAATCAGTGGGCTATAGCATTATCTTTTAAAGAATATCCAGTAATAATAATAATATTCATTCATTCATTTCTTGGATTAGCTCCTATTAACCAGGAGGTAAAGGTAGAACTTTTGAATGGATCTGAATTGGTAGGTTATGAGGTATAACTTATACCAGCTCCAGGACACTGCATGAACTCACTTTTCACCCTGATGGAGCCGGAAATACCCAGCAAAACACATAGGGTGATTCTACAGAGTATTTCACTCAGATGTCTATTGCATGATGAACACACAATATAGCCATTCGTCTACACAACAGAACTCAATGACAAGTAAACCCAAAATTGGGCTTGTGTGTCTTAATATTTTGTAATGATATCTTGAGTGCTTTTCTCAAACACACACACACACACACACACACACACACGTATAATACATACATTTTCCACTTAAAGGTAAAAATGAATAGATTGTTGCACACTAGTGATATTTGATTATAACACAATATTTAAATCTATACAAAGCTGAAATTGTACTAATTTGACTATTATGCATGTAGTTCGTAGTCGATTTCAATACTGGACTGCTATATATACACTTTCATCTCTAGACACAAGACCCCATGATCATTCTGTGCCAGAGAATATTTTTACTCAGTGGGCAATGTTATTTTTGTTTAGCTTTTGATTTCATGTTTTAATCACTCACTGAAGTATCTTTAATATGAAATAATACAGCTTGAAACATTTTAGACTTGGGTGCTAGTAAGTACATCCCAAATTCACAGAGTGATATTAGTAATGAACTTTCCTACCAGTACAGAAATATATGTATTATGTACAGATTTTTTCTTTACCACATCTTCTATTCTATTATAAGCCTACAATAAGATTTGTTGGAATCTTATTCATGTCATAACTTTAACACACACAAACTAAGGAAGCAAACATTCCTGCCCTTTCCAACACTCCCATTGATTTACAGGTTTCTCTGAATGGCCTAGAAGAGATAACAGCCTGAGCAATAGGCACCAATCATGAAATTAGCTCTCCTACACATGCATGGCAAACAAAAAGCACAAGCAAAACAATTTACAAGCCCCATTATAAAGCAAGTTCAGGATTATATTTTAGGAATGCTTTTTATATGTACCAGCTGTACGATTTAGGGAGTACTTATTGACTATACATTTCGACCCCTCTCTGCCTGGGAATAGAACTTAAAGGGATAGTAATACTTAAAATGTAAAAAAAATAATGTTGTAGGGTTTATCCCCCCCCCCCCCCCCCGAGTAAAACAAGGGTACTCTCACTGCTGAAAGGTGTTTTATTCAAAGTTATTACAGCTCAAAGTTGAATTTTTTTAGGTACAATATTACAGTGGCCTGAAATTGTACAGTGGCGCTGTTGCTACACCATCCTATGGAGATTTAGGATCCCGGGACCAGAGCTGTCCATAGGATGGTGTAGCAACAGCACCACTGTACAATTTCCTGCTGTCCCTTTTGAGGAGGCAGGTCATTTGAAACTGTGGGGTAGGGGTAAAGCTCGAAGGGATGAGGGAACTTTACCCCATGGTTCCTGTTTTCCACATTGGACATAGATAGAAAAAGACACTTAACTGGAAAAAGGCAGATATGTTCAACAAAACAGAGGGGTTGGAGAATCTGAGTTATACAGAGTGACCTATTGTCTTGAAAGCTTGCATCTTAGAGCCACTTAGCCATAACAAAGTCAACCATTTTTATTTCACTAGTCTCCTAGCCAAACTGGGGTTGTTCACATTACAATAGAGATGGCTATGTATTGATGATTACCATTTACAAATCTAGTTGATGTCAATACAAAGAAATCTAAGGAACTATTTATGCAGAACTGGGGGGGGGGACATCATCCATCAGGACTATCGGAAAGGCACTTTTGAATAAATTAAAAGCAGATATTTTATGTACAGTAGGGGCAGTAAAGCAGGGGATGCCTCTGGATGCTGTACGTCAGCTTAATGACACCATATCAAGTACAATTAGAAGGAGGTGTATAAAACATTCCCATCCCTCCCACAAACATGGCTCTTACACATGACATGGATTTTGCAGACTTCAGTGCCAGGGGAAAATCACCAATTAGCAAAGCAATGCATTACTTGCCTCCATGGCACTCAAGTGGTTAAAAATGGAGCTACAATACAAAGTATGGAAGTCTCCAGACAGCTAGGTGAATCCAGGGTAAAACACACATGGTAATATAGTTATATGTATATACATGCTATATGGAGGCTTCACCTGCACACTATAGGACCTCTTAATTAGTGCAAATAAAACAAAACAAAAAAAAAGTGTATGCAATATAGCCTACTGGTCCCTTGAATAACTGATATTATATAGTCAGCTGTTAATTTTTGTTGTCAGTACAGTCTAGACATAATTTGCATGTTAGAATTAATAATGAATGAATGTCGATCTCATGTATTCCGGTAAATCATGGGTGGTTAGAGAGGAGAATATAGCAATGCTTGATGCTTTAGATTGTCCATATGTATACATGTGATTCCGGACATACTGGATTGTCTGTCTATTACAACTTATCCACTGGTATGGAGAAAGATAATGAAGTGTTCAGCAGTGCTACAGATTAAATTAGATAACAGTTCATAGCCCTTGATTTAGGGTTAATAAAATGGCCTACAGGAATCCACCTATTTGGTGATGTCATTGATGGATAAAAAGATTCTCCAGCGATGATTGGTTGAGATTAACATCAATCAACACACCCAGCAAATTCAAAAGGGTATGTTTAATATATTTTTAAAGAAGCCCCTGACGAAGCGGATTATTCGGCGAAACGCATTGGGTGGTGCAGCCATGTATTGAGGTTATTACTAATTATACCCAAATCGTTATACTTTGTACTGTCTTCCAGTAAAGATTTGAATTTAGCAGTGTATCCCAGGATCTAGTGATAGAGCTAGAAAATGGCACCTGGCACAAAAGATGTAGCCGATTAAACAGCGTCTTGTAGAAGTGCAGGAGTCAGGAACTGTGTGTCTGCTGTGTGTCAAACTCTTGACCTGATAGGTTGGATGCCGCTATACGATCTCACCCTACGAAAAGAGTTGGATGTTAGGGAAAGTTAGGCTACAATGCTACGTGCAGCTGTGTTGCGAGCGATTGATGGTGTTCGATTGAGTACAAGTATACAAGCTGCAGCATAGTGATCATCGCGTGACAGTTAGCCCAATATACAGACTCGATACCCACAGTTAGAGTAAGTGAAGACACCAGCTGGTTACAAATATTGATCTGTTAACCAATTACACTACTAGGAAAGCAGGGCACCTGCAGTATATAGAATGCCTTTTTAGCCGTACTATTTATAAGCTTGAAAAATACTCTATATATTTCAGAGCATAGTGAGAGTGAGGACTGTGCATCTGAATTAACTATTAAAATTAAGTTGCTAAGTGATTTATCAGTCTCACCTAGACGGTCTTAGCAGGGCGCCTGCAGTAATCCTAATAGAGTAACGATTTACAATTGTCTAAATGGTATAGAACAGCATTCAGAGCAAGGGCTGTAATTCAGTCCAATATACTGCACATCTATATGCGATAAATAGTTATTTGAAACAAGAAACTAGATACCCGAGATGCACTTACTCTAGTACGGATATGAAATGTCTACATATGGGAGATAGTACACAAGTGTTGGCAGCACTAGGTTTTTAAGGGGACACATTACTATTGATGTTACCCTAGTCTATGATGAGTGTTATATATGGTTTTAAACTTTACTAATAAAGCTATAATTTTAGTATATTAGACTCCTGTTTATACCGAACTAGTCTCTAGTAGAGGGAGGCGAATTGCCACAGGTCTGTAATCAGATAGTGGATTAATTTGATCTCTGCCCTAACCCTCTATTTTCTCTTTTCTAATTTGATATAGAGTCTTAGACTTGCAGAATGATACGCTGATTTTCTAAATTAATATTATAATAGTCCCCATCTTTCTGTTGTAATAACACCCTACTGAAATATTAGAATATGTGGACTTCAGCATATTAAAAGTTAAGTTTCACAAAAAGGGTGTCATTTCCATTCTTCATTAATATAGATTAAGCATTGAGCACTCTTATGAGCTGTACCCAGAATACTTGTACTATTTAAAAATAGGAAAGAGCTTTCCTATATAGGTGTCCACTCTCTTTGGCATGCATTGTATCCTCAGTAGCCTGGATAGCTCAGTGGTAAATACCCTGACTGCAGAGCCTATTCAAACCTCAAGGTTGCAGGTTCAAATCCCAGCTGGGTCAACTCAGCCCTTCATCCTTCAGAAACCGATAAACTAGTACCATTGGTTGGGTAATATCTATTATTCAGCTGCCAATTCAGTTAATTCTGAAAGCGCTTTGAGTCCCACTAGGAGAAATGTGCTCTATAAATACTAGTAATTATGTTTAGCTGAATGGAGGAGCCTCCAGAAGTGAGTGCTTCCATTCTGGCCACATACACAAATACATATAGACACTAAACTAATGGACAGGCATACATACATGTCTACCCCCAGTCTTACATCTTCATTCAGGCAGACATTCTTAGACACACACACTATTGTTGTTTGATGAAGGGATTCCCTCTGCTCCCACTGTCAGACACCTCAGTAGCAGGTCTCCCTCTGCCCCTCTGGCATTGTGCTTGCTGTACCAGTCCTTTAGAACCCTTCTACTGCCCCTGTCACTTGAACTGAACTAACAGAGATCAATATGACCAGGAACTTACCACCTGCCCATTCATCCGATCAACTGGTAAGTCAGAGCTGGTTGAGAGGAAGGGGCAAGGTTCTAAAGACATTACTTTCTACTACTGCCTGCAATCCTGACTTTCTAGCTACGATGTGTAACAGCCTGTCACTTAAAGAGTTATTCAATAATAAGATTCCAATTCCTATTATAGGAAATGGAATCTAACTTATCAAATAGCCCTTTGAGTGTGACCCTATTTTCATTCTGACCACCACTGAAAATCCACTGTGTTGTAAGCCACCAAAAAAGATACAGATTGTAACATCCAAAGTTACTAATAAGGCTAGTTCAGTAATGTAATCTTTTATCTGTCATAGGGCAGTATAATACTTAACTGTTATTATACTAGTACAAAGCCAAAACCACCTTGTTATCTTCTTATATATGAATATGCAAGTGTCTATAAAAACAAATAATTCGTTTTTACTAGACACTCATATTCATATAGGAGATAAAGTTATTTTGATTTTATAGTTAGCTCTCACAAGCAGGGCCCTCTGATCATTCTGCTCTCCATGCTTGATTGTATTATTTAATACCTCTGTATGTCTATTCCCAATTGTACAGCGCTGTGGAATTAGTTGGTACTATATAAAGAATAACCACCCTTATTATACTACTGTTAAATATTAGACTTCCCAATGACAGATAAGAGATTGCAATGTGTTGCATACGCCTCTGGCACTCAAAGGGTTAAGTGGCATTCACAGTATTGATAATTTGTTAACAATATAGGGTAGGGGCTGGCCCTTACTGTCAGGGGAGGGCTGGCAACTTGTGGCCTGGAGGGCAATTACAATCAAGTGGCCCAATTTTACTATCGTTCCAGCCCACTCCCTTTTGTTAATTTTAAAAGTGTCATTAACCCTTTGAGTACCAGAGGGGTATGCCACGCATTGCTTTGCAATGCATGGTATACTGCTCTGGTACTCAAAGGGTTAGTGTTGTGAAGTAAGGCAAGCAATACCACAGAGCTTACAATTGAAATGGGGTTACACTGGTGCAACTACAGAGCTTACAATCTGAGTAATGCTACACTAGTGATATTATAGAATTTACCAGATAAATGGATTATGCTACTAGTGTAGATCTACTTGGATTGTAGCTCCATTTCAGTTGTAAGCTCTGTGGTATCACTACTGTAGCTACATTTGCAGCAACAAGTGGGAGTGGCCCACCAGCCCAGATATATGACTGGCCCAGGGGGCAATTGCCCCCCTGGCCAGCCCTCCCCTGCTTACTGTGTGTGTGTGGGGGGGGGGGGTGAGAGTGTGTGCATGCCTCAGTGCCCACGTTGGAGAGTAGCCTCCAATTAGTCGAAAAGAGTGACTGAGCAGCAGCTCTTCTAACTTACAGCTCCGCGGCTGCGTGACGAAAGCGGTGTATCCCTCCCTCCTCCATATACCAGCATGTGCCAGGAGAACAGGAGGAATCCGGACACATGTACACTTCCACTTAGTGGGAGTGACCGGCCATCTACAAGCAGCACAGCATGGGCAAATTGCTGCCCCTGTCAAAGTGCCGCCTGGGTCTCCTGGACCCATGTAAAGGCCAGCTCTGCTGTACCCAATGACAAAAGTCTCACAAAATACAAATTATATTTTATGATACATAAGTATGTACATCAGCTACACTGTAAGACAGTATGGTGCAGTTTCACCCTAAGAATTCGTCACATTGGGACCTTTAAACAAAAAAGGGAGTATTTCCTGAGCAAGACATCTGCCCCTTAGGTAAGAAATAAAAATGTTCCCCAACCCCCGGTGCTGGAGACCTCAAGCACCCAGAAAGAGTTAGAAATTCCTATTTGTTAAGAATGACTTAAAAAACGCACATTTACTCCAAATATCTTCGCATATCACTGGGGGAAACTTTATCCAGGTTTTGCATCCAGAAGAGAGAAGACACTGATACATAACTTAATATGTACATGGTAGAATACACACGATTGATAAATCAGTCTGTAAACGCAGTCCGGTTACTGTAACTATACGCATTTCGTCAACCATGCGGTCATTACTCCTGTATTCAACCAGCTGCAGTGTGCGATATGAAATTGAACTTGGATACAAACTACTCCCTGCAGCAAGTAAGACACGTTTGTTTTGAGCCTCGCCTTTCACGTGTTCCTTCTATTTATTATTGTATCAAATCTCTGCTGCCAGTACTCTGCCTCCCCCAACCTCTCCTAAAAAGGTGGTGGTGATGGGAGGGGGATGAAAAATACTTGGCAGTCAGGACAATCATTGAAAGTGCCCAAAATAAAACCACCCCTTAAGATGTGGGAGAGTCGCACTCCTCCTCCCCATTCCATAAAACAGGCTACCCTCTTCTGAACGGGGCGGGCGGTATGTGACAGCGCATGATTTAATAACTAAAAAATTGTTTAGGGGGGGTCGGCAAAGACTACAAAAAGTATAAACAAGTGTGATTCGTTTCTTAACCGCCTGAGGACCAGCGCTGCATACAGCACTAGTCCTCAAACTGTTAAATCCATTCACACCGCTAGCAGGATAAAATACACTTCCAGTTTCCGATTGCATGGGGATTTAACCCTTTTAGTTCCAGAGGGGTAAGCAACGCATTGCTTACCCCACTGTCACTCAAAGAGAAGTTGCAATTTCGAGAAATGAGTCAGGTTACCTTGGACTTGAAGTTTACTGCAATTTCGAGAAATAAGCCAGGTTACCTTGGGCTTGACGTCTCAATAATTTGCACATGTTGCTAGATAACCAGCTCTGGAGGGGGAACTGTAAGCAGCCAGAATGCCACATGGGAGGCACCTAGATATAGAAGTTGTTGTAGGCCCCTAGTTTACAAGTGTAGGTTTAACCCTCTGAGTGTCAAAGGGGCCTGGCACTGAATTGGTTAAGACAAGGCTGGGATGTGTACGGTTAGGGCGGTAGTACCAGCGTGTAGTTACCGTCTGTTAGCAGTTCTTTAGGGTGAGCCTAGGAGCATGACTTGGCAGATAACTGAAGTTCTGCAGTATAACATGCGTTTCGAGTCATTTCGCTGCCAAAAGAGACAGGCACCAAAGCAATCAAATAATACACTGCTGTTGGCCCTTTTAGCAACAAAAGGGAAGCAGTTTATGAGGGTGATCACAGTTAGGTTAAATACATTTGGAAGGGTGTATATCAACGCGAAGTACAAAAGCCTGCAGAATGACAAGTTAATACACAAAGATTATTGTACTGACCGAGTCCAAGACTGTCTCCACAAGTGCTTTTCATAAATACTACAAAATACCTTAGCAAAATAAGTGGGATATTAAAGCTTAGCTGCTGGGATTTCTCCGTCAACTCCCATACTACTGTCCAGGCAGTCACAGCTATGAAGGGGGGGTTAAGCCTGACTGAATGGGCAGAGTATGCTTGAGAGTAGATTGTGTGATGATGATGGTACGTCCCATTAGTCTGGAAACCCTTCAGTATCCAGAGATGTGTAGAAGCACAGGGAACCCTAGCACGCGCGATGCTTTCACTAGGATTTGGGAAAGTCTCCGCTCCACCCCCTAATTCCCCCGCAGTGCACTTCCTCGCTGACCCCAAGTGTAAGCATGCTTGATTCAACTGCGAACAGAGCACTAAAGCCACCATTGTATAAGCTTAACAAATAAATTGCATTAAGTGATGAAAAGTCAGGGTTACCTGCTAGATGTTCAGTGTCCAGTGGGCCTTGACCAACGACCCTTTGAAGCCACAAATAATCCAGTGGGCTACATACGCCCTCTGCCACTTTTTATATGTTATACTTCCCAGGAGTTATTTTTTGTCTTCTTGTACCAAAATCTCGTTTTAAAGCAATATATCCAAGCCCTTTCCAACACTCCTTTAAAACGCCTAGCTCTCTTCCCAAAGAAAAGCCATATACTGGGTAAATAACTTGACTGTGGCTATATGAAGAGAGTTAGAAAATCGATTTGTATCCTCCGTATTCATCGGATCTGTAGATGTCCCATAGATTCCTACGGTTCTCTTCTGCAAGATTTCTCCCTTCTTGTGCTTATGCGCTGCCTATACTCAGCTGACTTCTATACTCAGGATGCAATACAACCACCTCCCCCTGTTCTCAGCCCGAGGGCCTTTTAAACCCTCCCTCTCAGCTTCACTACTAAATCGGGAGCGAGCAAGGGGGGTGGGAACTTGAAGTGATGTGCACAAGACAGGGCAAGGAGAGCGGGAGGGAGAAAGTGTGTGAGAGAGCAGAGAGAGAGAGAAAGAACAGAGAAAGCAGAATCAGGACAAAATGTTTTAAACTCATGAGTAGTAAAAGTCAGGCAAAGAGATAAAGAACAGGAGATGAAAACCTAGAAATAAATTAGACAATCACCCTTTAACTGTGATAAAATAATTAGGAAGTCCTGCACCTCGTGAGCAGCTAAAAATTCAGTTTAGCACTGCATAACGTGAACTAAAGTATAGAGTACATAAACGTGAAAATATTAAAACACTACATACATAAACAGTGCAGTGACAATGACAACAAATTCCCTACAATAGACCTAAATCCGAATATCAATGGTGCTAATAAACACACGTCAGCATCCATCCAATGACCTCTTCTAGTCAAATAAATTCATTAGATCACTTATGTGTAGGAACAAAAAATAACAAATCTCAAAAGAGAATGCAATAAGTATACTAACATGAATCACTGAGCTCTGTGCACTTGTCTTTATAAGCCAAGTCCCACAATGTATAAAGAGTTTGCTAGGAATTCACCGGGGCACGGTCTCCAGCACATCTCAAAGCGTAAAACAATATTACTAATGTAGAGGCTGACACGTCTTCTGATATTGTGACCATGTCAAAGCAATGCCAAATAAATCTCACATCATAATGAGCAAATCTAAACTGTACAAAATATGAACGATACAATGTGCTGTGTATTCAAAGACCCTGCGTATGAAGAGCAAGGATTTGACATGTCAAATAGGACTACAGAATTATAATAATACGACTGTAGTCAAATGGGCATTTATATGATGTACTCTATAGCAAAAATGTATGTTGAGATTATTAAGTACCATTAATGAAAAGGGCATATTTCATATTTATCCCCCTGAATAATATTTCAAACAATGTAGTTAGGGTGACCACGGGTCCCGGAACGTCCGGGACTGTCCCTTATTTCAGGGACATGTCCCGCGTCCCGGGTCCCCTTCAACCGGGACAATGAAGTGTCCCGGAATGAAGCCAAGCCGCCCTGAATGTCAGCCTGCAAGCGGTGTGTCACATCATGGACGCCGCTTGCAGGCTGACATCCAGGGCGGCAATGCAACTTACCTGATCTGGAGGCAAGCGCTCTAGTAATACAGAGCGCTGGGAGATGACATCATCTCCCAGCGCTCTGCATTACTGAGCACAGCGCGTGGGAGCTTCAGCTCTGTGCCAGAGGAGGCACAGAGCACTTTGCACGCCGCTAGACCACCAGGTACTCAAGGTAAGGCAATAGGGTGACCACGTCCCGGAATGGCAGAAGGGAAATGTGGTCACCCTAAATGTAGTGGAGAAGGATGCCTAGTGTGGGGAGGTCTGTCTAAAATATATCAATCCCTATGTTATCGATGTGTAAACATCGATGACCACACATGATGGTGTATATAATAACATATGATAATATCAAAACTGAAACAATTGAATATCGGCATAGCAAATTGAAAGAAATCATAAAATGAGAAGTTATATTGGAGCACATATATATATATATATATATATATATAGTATGAAACACATCAATGATAAACACAGTTAAGCTCAAATATTATTGATGAGAAAGGTTCTTGAACTTCATACTTGACCATAAATTTCCAGACTGTGGGCCAGTACCAGAAGAGGAAAATTCTTACTTACAGTTTCCCATTGATTCATGTAGGATGTAGAGTGTACATCATCTATAAATCATCTTAATCTTGATGTAAGATTAAGAGTCATCTTGGTGTCATTGTATCTATGTAGTGATGTTCCACTCACATCATTCATAAGCAAATAATTTGTAATACACCAATAAGAAACGATAAACAGAAAACCATCACTCCCAGACTGTAATCCTCAAGTTATGTCCTTGTAACCATTCATATCTATGTCCTTGAATATTTATTTGTAATCCGATCTAGCCTGCCACAGGCACTATGGTATATCTTAGAAATCACATAAAGATATAATTGAACATGGAGCCTTTATTTGTAATCCAGTTCATTAGTTAACAGGCCATTTTATAGTAGGCTGACCAGACCTCACCTTTAACCGGGGACACATATTTCAGGACTGCACTGAAATCAAGCAGCTCTGCAGTATGCATTTTTCATATATGTCCCCGGTTAAAGGTGAGGTCTGGTCAGCCTATTTTATAGAGATCATTTACAATTTCCATATTGCAATATTAAACACATGATATCCTTAATCTGCTAGGTCTGCTAGTCCCCAGTGTATACATATGTGGTGTGTCATACTGTCAGCTCATCATTATCTTAAAGGGATAGCAATGTTTCACAAAAACAGCAGCTCCAATTAATCTTCATAGTTTTTGGGCCATGGAGAGTGTCATTTTAATACTGTCAGAGTTGTAATTCAAGAGCAATTGAATGATAAATTATCCAGCCCCTTTTACCTAATGTTAGCCACCTCCCCTCAGATGTGGTATATGTTCCTGGGACCAGACAGCTCACAGCAAGGGACAATCTTTTTAATGTGAGCATAAGGAAGACCCTGCCCCACCTTGACAGGTTTTTCATCATGCTCACTTAAGATTGTCTCTCTTTGCAATCCATCTGGACAGTGTCATGTCGGTGTTTCCCTACCGGGCGGCCGCTGCTCGTCTGGGCACGCGTCGTCTTACTCGGCCGCTTCCGGGTAGCGGCCGATGACGTCATCAGATGGCGCGAGGCACATAAAAAGCCTCGGCAGCTGGGCTTCGGTGCTCAGTTATTGAGCTCTCTCCCTGAGGTCAGCCGCATCGCGTCCGTCCCTCCTTAGCACCCTCAGCTCAGTCAGCCTCTTGGTAGCCTCTGCTGGCTATCTTTGTTCTCCCCTTCGTTTTTTTTTGTTCTTTTGCCAGTCCTTCTTTTATTTTTTACTGGTCTCTCTCTTCTATATATATATTATTTTCTATAGCACCCTGCCAACCTCTGCGCTCTTCATTTGCGCAGAGTAGTTTCCAGGGGGCTTACACTTTCTCTCCTTCACCTCCAGGGGTGACATAATAACTGAGCCAAGACACCCCCACTGAAGATGGAGCCAGTCAAACTGGTAGAGGCTCTCACTTCCCTGGGGAATCAGATTTCCTCCCTCTCTGAATCTGTACATGAGCTACAGGCCAATCAAAAGCGGTTGCAGCAACAAATACGGGATCTACAGCCGGCAGCCTCTCCCCCTCCCGCCGCACCTGGTTCTAGCGGACCATCCGGACTGGCAGCCGAAGGACAGCATTTCCTGGAACCCAGGGTCCCATTGCCGGATCGCTTTGATGGGGATAGATCCAAATTTAGGTCCTTCATTACTGCCTGCCAGCTTCTGTTCACCTTGAATCCCCGTACCTATGCCAACGATTTTATCCGTGTACGCACGGCCATCACCCTGTTGGCTGGGGAACCCCAAGCCTGGGGGTACCACCTCCTTCAGACCGACAGTCCGTTGTTAGCTTCCTGGGCTTCCTTCCAACAGGCCATGGAGGCTTTATATGAGGATCCTTTTAAGGCCACTTCAGCACAGGCGTCATTGCGATCTCTCACCCAAGGCCGAAGACCGGTGGAGGAATACGCAACCGAATTCCGCCGTCTGGCCAGCGACTCGCACTGGAACGAGGCAGCCCTGTTCGACCAATTTCGGCACGGTTTATCCGAAAATCTAAAGGATGAGTTAGCCAGGGTTAGCCTACCCTCCAGACTGGAAGATCTGGTTCTCCTAGCCATTCAAATAGATCGATGACTGAGGGAACGGCGTCGCGAACGTCTCGCTTCTCCGTCGTCCCCGATGCGGCGTCCGACCCCGGTTACGGTGCATACTCCTGAATGTCCCTCGGTACCTCCGGAGGAATCCATGCAAGTAGGAGCCGTTCGAGGACAGCTCTCTAAGTCAGAGAAGGAGAGACGCCGGCTTCTTGGCTTATGCCTATACTGTGGGAGCAACCACCATCTTCTTAGGGCCTGCCCTGTGCGTCCACCGCCCACTTTAGGTAAGAACAAGAACCTTCATGCTGCCCACAGTTCTGTTTCTGATCCCGCCTTTACTCATCTGTCTGTACCGGTTTCTTTACAGTGGAACGGCCAACAGACTGAGACCTTCGCCATGGTGGATTCAGGAGCGAGTGGTTGTTTCATCAATTGTGAATACGCCAGCTCCCTAGGAATTCCACTCCTACCGAAGAAACATCCTCTCACCGTCCGGATGGCGGATCAAAGCCCACTACACTCGGGTCCTATTCTACAGGAGACTACACCGGTCCTTCTTTCTATTACCCCTAGACACCAAGAAAGCATAAGCTTTGATGTAATGCCTTCTCTTCTGTATCCAATCGTTCTGGGTTTTTCATGGTTATGCAAACATGACCCCCACATATCCTGGTCATCCTCCGGTATTGATTTCCTGTCTACCTTCTGTGCAGCCAACTGTCTACCTACCAAGAGTTCCTTGCTCATGGCCGTACCTAGCCCTCCTCCTATGCTACTCCCAGCTCCTTACCGGGCTTTTTCGGACGTGTTTGACGAAGCTAAAGCTGCGTCTCTGCCTCCTCACCGACCATTTGACTGCCCAATAGACCTGCTACCCGGGGCAGCCATCCCTTATGGCCGTATATACCCCCTGTCTGGCCCAGAGGCCCGTCACTTAAAGGAATATATCAAGGAGAACTTACAACGCGGATTCATTCGGCCTTCCACGTCTCCTGCAGGTGCCGGAATTTTTTTTGTCCCTAAGAAAGACGGAGGGTTACGACCCTGTGTGGATTACCGGGACTTGAATACAATAACAATTAAGAACCGTTACCCGCTTCCGCTGATTCCGGACCTACTGGAACGTATTTCGGCTGCCAACATCTTCACGAAGATCGATTTGAGGAGCGCCTACAACCTGGTGCGTGTCCGGGAGGGGGATGAATGGAAGACTGCCTTTCGTACTCGGTACGGTCATTATGAATATACTGTTATGCCTATCGGACTATGTAACGCACCAGCCACTTTTCAACGCTTCGTCAATGATATTTTTAGAGACCTTTTAGACCAGTTTATGATTGTCTACCTTGATGACATCCTCATCTTCTCAAATTCAGAGACAGAGCACAGACTACATGTAACCGAGGTCCTATCCCGGCTCCGTTCACACAGCCTCTACGCCAAGTTGGAAAAATGTGTATTTGAGGCCCTGGAGATTGAGTTCCTCGGTTTTCACATTGCATCTGGGAGTATCAGGATGAGCTCCAACAAAATAGCAGCAATTTTAGAATGGCCCACACCCACCGACAAGAAATCCATCCAACGGTTCATCGGTTTCTCAGATTTTTACAGACGATTTATACGGAACTTCTCTCATTTGGTCGCCCCTTTGACCAAACTCACACGAAAGCAGGAGCAGTTTCAATGGTCCCAGGAGGCAGAACAAGCTTTTAATCAGTTAAAGACGGCCTTCACACAAGCACCCATACTACATCAACCAGACCCCTCATCACCTTTCTACTTGGAGGTAGACGCCTCTAACAACGCAGCTGGGGCAGTACTCTCCCAGCGCTCGGTTCCTGGTGGAATGCTTCACCCGGTGGCGTACTTCTCAAGACGATTAAATTCAGCTGAGATGAATTATGATGTTGGCGACAAAGAACTACTGGCCATTAAACTGGCACTTGAGGAGTGGCGTCACCTTCTGGAGGGCGCAGAGAATCCAATCACAGTATTCACAGACCACCGTAACCTAGAGTACCTCAGATCAGCTCGTAGATTACGCCCACGACAGGCACGTTGGGCCCTGTTCTTTTCACGGTTTCCGCTTCTAATCACCTATCGACCAGGCTCCAAAAATGGGAAAGCGGATGCCCTCTCCCGAATGTACCCACCTCTGGACACTAACCCGGTACCTCCAGATACCATACTTCAGCCTCATCACTTCCTTACCATCACCAGCGATTTGGTCGAAAGATTACGCAAGGAGACCAAGCCTTCACCCCTTTTGGTCCAACATTATGCCCTTACATTTTCCAACGGACTACTCTTCCATCAAGGGCTTGTTTTTGTACCCCTAGTACTACGTCCGGAGGTACTACGTCATTTTCATGACCTTCCTTCTGCAGGCCATGGCGGTATTCTGAAGACCCTGGAGACTCTGCGACGACACTTTTGGTGGCCTACCATGAGAACCGACGTGGAGAAGTATGTCACATCCTGCGATGTTTGCCACCGAGCCAAAAACCGTCACACAAGACCCCCTGGCCTTCTACAACCTTTGCCTGTCCCCTCCGGGCCTTGGCGAGAGGTAACCATGGACTTCATAGTTGACCTTCCCCCATCTAATCACCATAACACCATCATGGTGGTAGTGGACCGCTTTACCAAAATGGCTCATTTTGTACCCTTACCTGGTCTGCCGACTGCTAAGCGCACGGCAGAGGCTTTCCTGCACAACATCTTCCGCTTACATGGCCTCCCATCTTCGGTAGTCTCGGACCGCGGCACTCAGTTTACTTCCGGGTTCTGGAGGGCCCTCTGCGCTAATCTACAGATCAAGAGTTGTCTGTCTTCTGGACACCACCCCCAGACAAATGGGCAAACTGAGAGGACAAATCAGACTTTGGAGCAGTACCTCCGGTGTTTTACCTCTCACCTTCAAGACGACTGGTATCGGCTTGTTCCTTTTGCTGAATTCACCTACAATAACCAATACCACAGCTCAATCAAAATGTCCCCTTTCTATGCTGCAACAGGGATGCATCCTAATACCCTACCAGACCTGCCTCCTTCTTCCACGGTGCCTGATGCCAATCACCTTGTTCAGGAATTACAGCAACTACACTCCGAACTACAAAGGACTTTAACCCAAACTCAGGCGATCTACAAGGGCCAAGCCGACAGACGTCGGTCACCCGGCCCTTTATACCAAGCAGGGGATAAGGTCTGGCTGTCATCCGCACACATACGCCTCTCATGCCCTACTCGAAAGCTAGGGCCTCGATTTTTGGGCCCTTTTTCGATCTCCAAGGTCGTCAGCCCTACGGCCTACCAATTGGCCTTGCCTCAATCTTTCAAAGTACATTCCACTTTCCATATCTCCCAACTGAAACCGTGGATACCTAGTCCGTATCCGGACCGTCATCCTTCCTGCCCTCCTCCTGTGGTTGTGGATTCCTCCGAGGAGTACGAAGTGCAGCAAATCCTGGACTCGCGGATCCGTCGGGGTCGCCTGGAATACTTGATACATTGGAAGGGATACAGACCTGAGGAACGTTCCTGGGAACCCTCGACTTCTGTGCATGCTCCCGACTGTCTGCGCGTCTTCCATGCGGCGCATCCGGATCGGCCGTCGCCTTATACCGCCCGGAGGGCGTCCGTTCGGGGGGGGACATCTGTCATGTCGGTGTTTCCCTACCGGGCGGCCGCTGCTCGTCTGGGCGCGCGTCGTCTTACTCGGCCGCTTCCGGGTAGCGGCCGATGACGTCATCAGATGGCGCGAGGCACATAAAAAGCCTCGGCAGCTGGGCTTCGGTGCTCAGTTATTGAGCTCTCTCCCTGAGGTCAGCCGCATCGCGTCCGTCCCTCCTTAGCACCCTCAGCTCAGTCAGCCTCTTGGTAGCCTCTGCTGGCTATCTTTGTTCTCCCCTTCGTTTTTTTTTGTTCTTTTGCCAGTCCTTCTTTTATTTTTTACTGGTCTCTCTCTTCTATATATATATTATTTTCTATAGCACCCTGCCAACCTCTGCGCTCTTCATTTGCGCAGAGTAGTTTCCAGGGGGCTTACACTTTCTCTCCTTCACCTCCAGGGGTGACAGACAGTCTTGCTGCTCTGAGGTGAGCAGTGCTAAATCAGTAAACAGGGTGGGAGGGGATATTTTATCATTTAATTACTCTTGAACTACAGCTTTGACAGTATTGAAATAACACTCTCCATGGCCCAAATACTATGAAGATTAATTGGAGCTGCTTTTATTGTGACAAATTACTATTCCTTTAAGTATTGTATTGGTTTATGAAGGAAGGGAGATACCTATCTTTACCTTGCATATTCAATAGCTGCAACTAGAGCATAAGCAGTAGACAATCACATTGAATTAAATAATGTGCCAATGACAGTACGCTTCCCTGTACATTCAGGTATTAGTTATCTCTTAATTTAGAATAAGTAGTTGTACATATGTTAGAGATATCATTATGATTTATGAATGGTAGGAGCTGCCGATCCCCACATTTCATACTCATTGGATAGGGCATCAAATCAACCAGTGCGGCAACCTGAAGTACAGTGTGGTAAAGATAAAGATGGCAACATCTTCATGTATCCATCTCTAAATCTCATAATATTTTAATAAAAGTAAACATAGGATATAATTTGACTAAGTCATTTTGGCGTTTGTGTTTGCAGTTTACGTATTCATCTAAACTCTTTTTGGTGGTGTAATCTCGTATGGTCACCCCCTCTGGGTGGAGGGGGTATGTGATCAAATGCCATACATCTTAGACTGGATTGAGGATGTTTAAAGTCCAGCCAGTGTCTGGCAACTGGTTTCACCCTATCCATCCGCTAGAGCCTTTAGTGTCGTGGTTGTAAGCTCATTGTACAATTTGTCACAACCGCACTTGATACAGTAAATCACAAATGTACTAATACATGAAAGTCTGTGTCTGTTCTTTATCATAGCACCATCTACTGGGTTAATAAAGTTGTTTCAGGTGAGTATACAAAAGTTACAGTCTGGTGTAATCAGAAACAACAGTGACCCCACTAGAGAATTAACCCAATTAAAATAACTCAAAAATAGATTTGTTGAAAGAGGATACCCAGAAAGCGAACTGGAAGAACAACTAAATAGGGCCCTACAACATTGTCAACAAGACTTATTGCAACCAAAACTCAGGAACTACCTCTCTTAACAGGATGGTTTTCCATTAACATACACATCAGCCCATGAATCGACAGTCATCAGAACATTTTGGGCTGTACTAGCAACAGACCCCTTGTTGCCATCAGTGTTCAAAAAAACCCCAGTGATTAGTTACAAAAAGGGTGCCAACTTAAAGGACCTACTAGTAAAGTCAAGCCTTGCAAACTGCTATCTAAAATTCTCTATAACTTGGTTAAGTCATTCAAAATTGGCCTGCTTTAAGAGCACGGACCATGTAACTTGTAGAAGTATGCTCACCGGAAACAGCTTTATTAACCCAATGGATGGTGCTATGATAAAAATCAGACACATACTTTCCCAAACCACAATTGGCTGGGATGTGTGCTTACACATCTCCCAGCCAATCAGCTTCTAGTGGGTTTGTTACCCCCCAGAAGCTGATTGGCTGGGAGGTGTGTAAGCACACATTTCAGCCTACTGCAGTGTGGGAATCATTCTGAACAGAGACTAGCCATATAAAAGCCATTCTCTGTTCAAATTTCCCACAGTATGGCTCTGGCAGCAGCCCAAGACTTAACTGGGGGCAGGGGTTCTTGATCTTTTTTCCTACCGGCAGTGGCTGCAGCATTGTGGAATTATTCCTGCCATATATTTGGGGGGCATCATGGACACATGTTATATTTATTGGGGGCATCATGGACATATTTTTTGGATTTATTTGGGGGAATCTTGGACTTATACTTTTACTTTTTTTGGAGGGGAAGCATCAATGGTTTTAACTTTTTTTAATTATTATTATCATTATTATTATTATTATTATAATAGTACCAGCAGATATATAAGAAGAAAAAAGATAAGAAGACAACAGTATGAAGAATGAAGAAAAGAAGAAGGAAGACAGAAGATGACAGAAGAAGACTAACAGTTAATGACCAGGGTGCCACAGTTGCATTTTTATTGTAATATGAAGGTGTTAGTTTTATTGGGATAAACTCTGTGAGTGTCAGTGGGGGATGCAACGCTCTGCATTGTGTTGCATACACCACTGGCACTCATAGGGTTAATATTCTTTTGTCTTCACTCATGTTTTTAGTTACTTGGTTGTATTGATGTGGGGCTTAGGGCCTCATATCAATACATCCATATGTCACTAGTGAATGGATCTCTAGCCTCGCATGTGTGTGTGTGTGTGTGTGTGTGTGTGTGTGTGTGTGTGTGTGTTAGAAACTGCTGTTCTATCCAATACCCCTAAGGAATGGGTAAGTAACTGTAAAACGTTTGTAAAGGTATTGATTTTTCCCAATTTTTCTACCTCAGACCAACCTCGTTTCCTAGGCTAGCTAGCTCTCATGTTATCTTAAAGTGTTTACTGCAGGTCTGGAGTCAGTGTAATGCAGAATATGTACTATCACCCTTTCCTTCCCCTGATCTGGCCATCAGGGGAAATACACATTTTCCCCCATGTATTGGACCTTGCGCTCTCCTGGAGTGGGGAGGGAATGGTCATAAAATTTGCAATTTTATCCTTGATACTGGTATAATTCCCTTGGAGTTGACAGGTCTAGATTCTGGGAATACGGACAGATCCATAATTATTTGTTGGACTTAATACTGCAGGGATACCAACATAGGGATAAGACCCCATTTGAATCATTGTTGGCCTCACCTACGTTGGATAGACGGCCTCTCTCCAAGCTTTATTCTTTCCTCCAAACATTGCCCACGCCTGGACGGCCTCCAATTGGAGTTGGATATTTTTCTCGATTGGTGTCAGGATCTTTGGAAGAGGATTTTTAAATATAATATTATCCTACCCACCTATATAGCGACGCAGGAACTTAATTACAAAATCATCACCTGGTGGTATAGGACCCCCCAGTTCAATATACCCAGTGGTATCTCCCGTGTGCTGGCGTTGCCAGTCTCATGTAGGCACAATTCTCCATATTTGGTGGGACTGCCCACCAATTACTCCATACTGGTATAGTGTACTTCAGGAAATTCACACCAAGCTACGACTTCATCTCCCATGTTTACCAGAAATGTTTCTTTTCAATGTGCACCCTGACTTACCTTCCTTGCCACCTCCGCTAACCAGAGAAACTCGTTCCTTATTACATTTACTTCTATGGACAGCTAAGTAATTGATCCCCAAATTGTGGAAGTCACCTATAACCCAAACTCTTTCACAGTGGAGGTCCAGGATCTGCTCTTTGAGAGACATGGAACGTTTTCATGCCCAGTCATTGGGTACTATGCCATCCTTTGAGGCTACATGGGAACCTTTTTTGACACTAGTGGCTATTTGAGGACTTGCCCTTTTAAGCCTTTGACAACAATTTACTAATTATTGAACTTTGTAAAACCTCCCCCCTCCCTTTTCTGGCTATGCTCCTTTCTTCTTTTCTTTCTCTGCACTCTTGCTCTTATCTTTTCTGTTTCTCTGTTTTCACTTCTCATGCTCTTGTTTTCCTCTTGGTTTTATTTTTCATTTCAACATGCTCAGGGAATTATCTCAGTATGTTTTTGGGATTGTACCCTATTGTCTAGCCTGGTCCTTCCGAGCTAAACTTGGTAGCAATTATTTTTAAATACTAGTAGGTTATGGTTACCTGTTTCAAATCATTACTTACTTTGCATTGTATATTGTAGATGATTCTCCTAGATTTGGATGATGTACTCGGCTGTTGTCTCAATACAGTTTATATTTGGGGAAAAAAAAGAAACTGCTGTTCTATTACACGTCGGTGGTTTTCAACTCACGTTAGGGACATTGCTCCTAGGTTTGCTAGGTGCAATTTTTACTCCAAAATAGTGAGTCCCTTAAAGGGATAGTAATGTTTCAAAATCAAAGCAGATCCAATTAATCTTCATTGTATTTGGGCCATGGAGAGTGTTATTTCAATACTGTCAGAGTTGTAGTTCATGAGGTTTTCTATCTGTAAGCTGGAGCGCTCTCTTTGGCTAGAGATTGCTCCAGCTTACAGACAGAAAGCCTCTGTCATTGGAGGAGGCTGGATAGAGGGAGGGGAGACTTGTTTAGGGTGATCTGATGATTTAAATGATTTATGTGTAATAAATATATCTACCTATTAACAGAGTTAGGGAAATCAGCCAAATTAAATGTAATGATAATGAAAGAAAATAATAAGTTTAATGAAAAAATAATCATCATCACTCAATTAAAATACTTATTATGTACAATGATGTTTAAATATCTAACATTCCAAAAAATGTGTCACACTTGAACATAACTGGATATTAGAAAAGATCAATCAATAAATGGTTTAAATGTGAAACCCTCATTAAGACCGCATGGATTCAGTGTTTTTTAATTTGTAAATCCAGAAGGTTTCACATTTTTTTTATCAAAGTCCCCTTTTCTTGGGGAAGATTCTACCTTTCCTGTACCAATGAATGGCATGGCTCCACTATCATTCGCATGTTGTTCCAATATGTGTCTGGCAGTCGGAGTGTAACATTTGTTTCTGACATTCCCAATATACTCAAGGATTCTCTCCCTGAATTCTCTGATGGTTATACCAAGATACTGGCTACCATAGGTACACTGCATTAGATAGATGATTCCTGGGGTTCTACAACTGATCAATCTCCTGAGATGAAATTCTTCTGTTCTGACTATAAAGAGGCATGCTTTGCATCAGCCATACTTCACACTGCATTTCAAGAAACATTCAGAAGTTAACCAATTTGATGTTTTGTCTCTTTGAAAGTGACTGTGTACAACATAAACTCTGATGTTTTTGTTGCTATGAAATCTAATTTTAGGGCTTTCTGGTAATACCTTACGTAGTTCATGATCCAAATGTAATGTTGACCAGTATTTAAACAAAATGGATTGTATTACATTATGTTTTTGGTTTAAAGTGCCTATCAGTTGTACTTCCTTAGAGGTACTAATTTTTGTAACATTATTTGCCTTGTGTAGTTGGTCATTACAATCACTATTGAGTGCTCCAGAGTGGACCAGAGGCGCTTGCAGCACATTGTTTAGTAATACCACACCTCTGGTCCTGGATTTGCTAATTAAACTGCCTAAACTGCAACCTCAAGGCACCAGCCCACAAGTGTGATTGGTCTAGTGGCCCGGGGGCAATTACCCCCTGTCCCATAGGCTAGCCCACCCCTGTGTCTAGTAGGTCATTACAGTCACTACTGAGTGCTCTCTGATAGGCTTTTTAAGGAGTTTTTTGTTATAGCCTCTTGCTAAGAAGTACTGTTTAGCTTTCTGGCTTCATGTTTAAAGTCCTCAATGGTTGTACAAAGTTGCCTTATTCTCAGATATTGTCCCATTGGTAAACCTACAATTGTAGGAGCTGGGTGATGGCTTTGTGCTGACAATAAGATGTAGGTTTATGAAAGACACATATGATCATTGTGTTGTCTTCATTTCTAACCAACATTATCTCCAAAAAGAACAATTTATTCTTTTTTATGTCGCTAGTTACTTTTAGATTGAAGGTGTTGTGATTTAAAATGTCCACAAACTCCTGGAATTCACTGATGGTGCCTGTCCATGTCATTACTACATCATCAGTGTACCTTAGCCAGGTACCTATTTTCAGTGAATCTGATGTTCTGTTCAGTAAAAACAACCTTGTCCTCCCCCGAACCTAGGTAAAGGTTGGAGTATGAGGGGACAAAGCAGCTTCCTATTTCTGTCGATCTAGTTTGTTGATAGTACTGTCCATAAAAGTTAAAATAACTGTATGTCAGGACAAACCTTACCAAACCCAGCACAAATATATTATGGTCCTTATACTGGTTACCTCTAGTCTCAAAAAACTTTTGGTTGCCATGATCCCAAATTCATGTTCAACACTGGTGTACAATAATTCTGTCAAGGCTGACTAGGTAATTGTCATCACCTAGCAGTGTTCCCTCAAGTTTTGTGATTGCGTCCTGTGTGTCTTTCACGTAGGATGGTAAAGCTATCACGAAATCCCTCAAAATTTTGTCAACATATATCAATGCTTTCTCACTAAGGCACCCATTCCCCTATTGATTTTACTAAATGGCAGAAAGAGGCAAAACAAATGTTTGGTGAGATCTTGCCAGTCACTCAGAATTAAAGTAATATCTTAAATGACTTTAAAGAACTAACAACGTGTATGTAGAAGCAGACTAGAAAATGCTGGGAAATCAAAGGATTACAAAATTATATAGCCAGTAAAATTGTTCCAAGAGGTGTAAGAACAAGTATAAGTACAGTTTTCCACTTGATAGATGAGGAATTCATCAAACAGTGGACAGACATTCTGACTAAATGTTCAATGGATCTAACTGAACTTATTATTACGACAGAAAAAAAACAACTCATAGATATCAATACAGAGGTTGAGCAACAACTGACTAACATACAGGCAAATATAAGACACAATCTGACTTCAGTCAACTAGAAAAGAACTTAAAAACGAATACTGACAAATTAGCCTGTGGCTTAAAACATAATAAGTTATGAAAATTTAAATGGGACAAAAATGATTTTGAATCAAACAAAACATATAAATATATTGTTCCTCAGAAGAAAGAGACAAATATGGAAGAAAATTAATCAACCTCTGATGTAACAACTGATCTCTCAAGTGAACATTTTAATGGAAACCGACAACAGAGATATAAAAGAAACAAAAATAGAAGGAATGGACCTCCACCTCATTTTTTAGGTGCAAGTATACGAGATCAGGACAACAGTCAGGGGAACTTTCCCCAATTGAGGGACAGAGACAAATGGAGGTACAGAGGAGGATGGAGATAACTAAAATAGAAAAAATGCAAATCCATAATATTTCATCCATTATGCTATCTGGCTCTCAAATAAAATTACTAGAGAAAGGTCTTAATTTCTGTCCAACAAATAATTTTGACCTATTCGAATGGATTAAGGACCTTAATTTGTTTTGTAGAAAATTATTTCTACATAAATTTTTCAACAACAAGGACTCTTATCAATCTTTGAGTGGTCAGGATCAAAGAACACTCCATGGTCTGATGTCCCTTCTAGAGGACAATGATTACCCAAGTACACAACTTCAAGGACCGTTTACGGATCTTAAAATGAACTTAGGTTTTATTCCATCTAAAAATGTGTCGTCTCATGTAGAAGTATTTTGTGAACAGGTGACAAGAGAATTTGAAGAACTCTATACTCAGTGACAAACTACTAACCCCCATAACAACATAAGCCCTGATAATTTATCACCTGAATAAAGACAGACACTCCTGGAACTCAACAATAATCATAAAATTGTGATTAAACCTACAGCTAAAGGTGGCAATTTAGTTATCATGGACACTGTTGATTATGTCAAAGAATGCAAGAGACTTTTATTTAATATGTCTTTATTGATTTTTGAAACATATAAACATAAAACAAACAGCATTTACAAAGACAAGAAAATAGAAAGTAACAACCAGAGTTTCCCCGAATGGAAGGCAAGCAAATAATATCCCAGAACCTACTCCCCAACTCCCCATGGGTTCACTGAGGTCACACATCAAGCAGATTAAATAGGCAGCGGTGGTTTTCTGACCCACACATCATGAAACCGTATAATAACACTCCCTGCTAGCTCCTCCATCTGCATACTCAAGAACAGCCTTGAGACAGACCACACCACGGCCTGAGTATACAGTGCTACGGGGAGGGGTAAAAAATCATTGAGGTAGCAAACCCTCCAGGCATCAGAAAAGACAGAAAAAAGACAAATAGGAAAGCAGGCGCAAAGAAAGAAAGAGGGATTAAAAGGGGTGGAGAGAGAGGGGGAGGGTCCCATTTGGGTACAAAAAAATGGAAGTGGATAGCTAATCAAGCAGAGTGGAGTACCAGCCTCTGGCGGAAAGGATCACTGTCTAGGTACTCAGCCCAGTGAAACCAGAGGTTTGCATGTGCCAGGCCCCTACCCTCCATCAAATGGATCAGGTCCTCTGCAGAGCCTATTGATTTGATGGAGGCTATCCAGTCTCTAAATTAGGGAGCGTAAGATTGTTTCCAATGTCTGGGAATCAGCACCTTAGCGGTACTGAGTAAGTGAACAGCAAGTGAGTAAGTGTACCTTTGTACAGGTTGAGCAGTATGATGAAGAAGGAGACTCATGGGGTCCATGGGAATAAGAGGGTCTGCAACCTCCCTAATTAACTATCACAGTCCAAAAAGGTTGTATTTTTGGACAAGACCACCAAATGTGCAGGAAGTCACCTTTCTGAAGTTTGCACCTCCAACAAATATCTGAAATAGCCAGACAGAGTTTGTGGGACAGAGCAGGTGCCCTGTACCATCTAGTCAAGATTTTATACACGTTTCCCTGCACACGGGAGGACATAGAACACTTGTGGACCAATATAGAGATCTTGGACCACTGCGCATCAGTCAGTATAACATTTCAGTCTACCTCCCACCTTCTATTAAAATGCGGCTTAGAGGTGTGTCTATAAGACAGCAATAGTTTTTGGAGAGTGGAGATCAGTTTGCGTGGTGGGTCGGGTGAAATCTTCCAGGGGTGTCAGAGATTGTGAGGGGATAATAGGCAGAGACCTGACATAATGTTGCAATTGTCTGTAAAAATAAAGCAGAAATTGATGAACAGACCATCTTCACAGAATAGCCAATAAGGACATGAGCCTGTCTCCCCGCACAACATCTCATAGCCTGGGATAGAGAACCTCTCCCGACTCCTGGTAGTAACCTTTGGAAGGGGCCACTATGGTAACCAGGAGGAAAGCCTGAGTTGTGAGTTAAGAGGAGAAAGCCTCCTCCAAACCTTCAATGTGACCTGGACAGTAGGATGCAAAAGATCGGAACACAGTCTCTGACCAGGGCCCAACCATGCGCTATGGGGGAGGGGGCCAAAAGTGAATCCTTCTCGATCATCACCCATAATTTAGCAGAAGGGCAGACTATTCCACCACTCTAGCCATGATGGCCGTATTATAGTAAGTCTCCAAGTCCGGAAGGCACACACCATCCATCTCCCTGCACCTGAGTAGGCACCCCAACCTCTGTCCACCTGAGAGCCATATGAAATTGGATAGCAGACGCCTAAGGCCATGAAAAAAGAACAGCGGGACAAAAATGGGCAACATTTGTATAACATATAAAAGCCGAGGCAGTACATTCATCCTGACGACCGCCATCTGACCAAACCAAGGGCTAGATTTAAAGGCTCACGTTAAACCAGCCACTAAGTGAAAAAGGCACATTGCTTGCAAATAATAAATTAATTGCGGAAGATTCAATAGGTACTCTACAAGAATAGCTATGGAGCGTAGGCACAGCCAAAACACATAGCACAAAACCCGTTGTCGCACCTGTTAACGCACAACGTGCGGCCAAATCACCCGATAACATAGCTCAAAACAACTTGTAACATAACGGCTGCCGTTGGCTAGCAACCCTGATTGATGCAACAACAAATTCAAACACACAGCCAATCCCAAGGCCGCAAAGTATCCAAAAAGTTCAAATACACGTATATATACCCAAAAATAACCATCACACACTGTCTGTTATCGAGTTTTTGCGAGCTAAATATCAGGACCCAGGAGCAGAGGATAGTGATCAGAGAGAGGGAGACAGGAGAGTTCGTTGGAGGTAGAAGGAGTTTTTGAGTTTGGAGTTTGGAGAGAGGTGCACTAACTATTCATATATTACACTTTTGCACATATTACATACACACATACAAAGACAAACATTTACACATACATACACATAGTCTTTTTTGTTTCCAACACCTTACACATTTTGTTATTTGACAGTGTGAATCTGTGAGCTAAAGTGTGTGACAGAGAGTGACTGGATCGAGTGTGTCTGTGAGGGCCTGTGGGAGTGCCTGGGTGTGAGTGGGTGAGTGATGGCCAGGAGAGGAGGAGAGGAGAGAGGGATGGGGATGGGGAGAGTAGTGGAGGAGGAGGAAGGTCAAGAGGGCATCCCTGAGCAGAGCAGGGGTGGGAGTGGGAGATCTGCAGGGCGGAGGGGGACCCGGGCCTCAAGAGCAGCACACGGAGGACAGGGACAGAACCTGCAGTGAGACGAGGGGTAGTTGCTGGGGAGTACCCCACACAGTCAAGGTCAAAGCAGACAGGACACTCCAGCTCAGAATCCTCCCATGCCGGAGCTGACGAGGGCAGGATCAGGGATCCTAAATACACCGAGGAGGAGAACACGGCTCTCATGTAGGCTGTCCTCGAGAGAGAATGTGTCGACCACCCAATGGCGAAGGTCCCTGGCCTGTCAGAGAGGAGAAAGGCAGCCTGGAAACAAATATGCAGTCGGGTGAATGCGATGGCTACATGCAGGAGGGACGTGGAGTCCATTAAGAAGCGATGGGGCGACTGCCGGAGGGTAGTCAAGAATAATTTGTCTGACATGGCCAAGCAAGCCCGAGGCACTGGAGGTGGCCCATCTGTCCCCATCACCTTCTGCGGGTCGGAGGAGATGGTGCGGCAGAATATGTCCCTGACCCTGATCAAGGTGGTCATTGGAGGAGCGGACACTGGGGATGAGAGGAGCCTCCACACTACCGGTAAATGCAACACTACGTAACCACACACTACATCAACCGATACCAGCTACAAACACAGTCATACCTCAACACATGCCCATCATTCATCCATACAACTGCACCAACACAGCACCCTGAGGGTTAAAAACAGGACAAAACACCAGGACAAATGTCAAGGTCCAACTTGGAACAAACCTGTCAAAGTCCTACTTCAACCCTCCTGTCGCTGTGCTCATCACACACAATACACAAACCATGCTGTTCAAATTGTCGTCTGTTAAACATCATCACTGTTCACGCACAATGTCACCCATGTACCCACAGGGAAGTCAGCACCTAACCCTTTGAGTGCTAGAGGGATCATCAATGCATCGATCAACAATGCTTTGGCAACCCCTCTGTGACTTAAAGGGTTAACCAGACAACAAACAAGTCAATAGGCCAACGATCACATGCTACACAGGGGACATTCACTAAGCGGTGACAAAGAGATGGTGGACACAAAGTAACCCTCACACATCCTCACTTCACCAATACCAGTGTTAGTCTATGGAGAATATGCAATAACATGAATCAAGTTGATAAGGTCCCATTGTATAGACTCCATAGAAAACACTGGAAATGGGGAAAGGAGATCCCTGGAGAAGTCAGCATCATGTTCACTTCATCAGGTCAACATCACCGCTTACTGAATCACAAAAAGGATGGATCAGGTCACACATCACAGTGTCCCAAAAAATAACTGGTTGTATGTGCAACACACAGGCCGCAAACAATTCCCCATAATTAAAGGTGGATGAAATAGGCCTTGGTGTTGTGGCTGCAATCATTTACTCTAACTTGAAATGACATATCTCACATCTGATTCCCACATGGATCCACAGGGGTGCTGATGCCATGGATGGATGGTACACCAGCTACTGTTTGCAGGATACATATGGGAACCAAATATCAACCATTACTTTGGTCACCAACAGGCCATGACTAATGGATATCTCGGATTGAGTACGGTTGCCTCACACAGAAGGATGGATGGGCTCATACACAGAGAAAAACAGGACTCAATCAAATATATCCCTCACTACTGGCTGGATTGTTGCCCTTCAGAATTCAACTGGAACACACGGCATGGACAGGATCTTGTCAAATTCATCAATCTGTGATTGCCAGGGTGGTATCCCATGCATCACAATGTAATGCATAGGATATCATCATGACAACCAGAGAGTCACCTGTCAAGTAATCCAAAATTATGCATTGTACAGGATCAAATAAGAAGATAGGGTTGAATAACACTTGAATCCCACTGCAGATCTATTCCCAAAAGATATGGACACAAACAAAAACAGTCAGATATGTACTTTTCAAATGTTTCAAAATATGTCCCAACACGATGTGAACCCAGAGATCATTTCACTGCATGTGATTGCCTTACTGGCCAGATATGTGAACCCATCAGAAATTAACTTACATTGCTACCATCCAAATACACATACATAGTTTATCCCACTCTACGTAGATGGGATATACGAGGCATGTTCATATCCAGCATATCAATCCAATGTATTTTTGGATGGGTGCACACATATAGCCAGTAATGCAATCACACGTACTGAACTGCCCTCTGGCTTCACATCTTGGAAGGATATATTTGTATCCATATGAAGGGTATATATCCACAAACATATCTGACCATTTCTCCTTGTGTGTAACTGTAATGGGATAGCAATGGTTAATTTCATCATGATGTAATATTGTTGGCATCGTAAAAAGATGTGTCTCAATGTAAGTCCTATCCCTCCAACCCTCATGGTTATACAGATATTGCTCTATGTGACAGATGAAGATATCTGTCATTTGACCACATGGAGGCTCTTCAGCAGAGCCAAATTTGCCACATTTCGAGATAAATACTTCTTTGGAATGGTCCACAGAGCGTGCTTGCAAACCAAGCACACTTTGTAGACAATTCCAATTAAGTATTGTTCTCTAAATGGGGCGATTTTGGCTCTGCTGAAGAGCCTCCGTGTGGACAAATGACTGAAATCTCCATCTGTCACATAGAGCAATATCTGAATAACCATGAGGGTAGGAGGGATAGGACCAACAGCGAACAACATCTGTTTTCACAATGCCTACAATATGACATCAAGGTGGACTTAACCTTTGCTATCCCCTTGAAAGGATAGTCATCCCTAAAATGTGTAAAGACAAATATATGTTGTAGGATTCACCCCCCGAGTAAAACAATGGTATTCCCACTGCTGAAAGGTGTTTTAATTCAAAAGGTATCACAGCTCAAACTTGGATATGTCAGGGGCAATATCCCAGTGGCCTGAAATTGTACAGTGGTGCTATTACTACACTATCATATGGACAGCTCTGGTACAGGGACCAGAAATCTACATGGGAGGATGTTGCAACAGCCCCACTGTACTATTTTGGATCACTGTGATATTGCACCTCAAAATGAAACCTTCACCCGTAATAACTCAAGTATCAAACACCTTTCAGCAGTGGGAGTACCCTTGTTTACCCAGGGGGATTAACCCAACTACAAATACTTTTCTTCACCAGATTTCAAAGTATTACTGTCTCCTCAATCCTATGGCTATGTTCACTAATCACAAAATCTCATTTCTCCACACAGCTTATGGCCCTCAAGCCCAGTGGGAGCCTGTGGAGGAGGCTACGTCACCCCCCAGTGAGGAGTACACAGACGAGGGGACCAGCCGGTGGTCACCATACCCACCATCCCCATCTCCTCCAACACACCTCTCCAAGCTGCACCTCCGCAGTACAGTGGCTGGATGCAATAGGAGGAGAGGTGGATTTATCCAACCACCTCCACCAGCTACTACCCTCCAGCAGCACCACCACCACCACCAGGGAGGCAATGGCTGCCAGGGACAGTGGCCACCACCCAATATGGGCCATATCCATCCCAGATAAACACACCCTCCTGGATGGCTCCACAGCATGCCCCAAGGTATGATCCCAGATAGGGTCCAAGCAGCTATCAGTGGCCAAGGTATGACCCTTGGCCACTGGACTACCAACACCTGGGCCTGATTGGGGAGCCCCAGTGCCCTCTACCCAGGGACAACTCCACACCACCACCTCCACCAGCACAGACATCATTGGGCAACTCAGAGTCACTTGATGTGGTGGGCATATGCCCATCATCTGCACCAGCCACTCCAACAGCTATCACAGCAGCCACAGCACTCTCAGCAACAGCAGAGGACACAGCACTTCCAGCAGCAGAGGACACAGCACTTTCAGCAGCAGCAGAGGACACAGCACTCTCAGCAGCAGAGGACACAGCAGCACCAGGGTCACCGGGCACATCCACCTCTGTAGATCCATCCCTCTGCTGCTCTTTTCAGCTCTAGCAAACTACAGGTCCCATGTTCGCTCCAATGTCCCCTTAACCCCTGATGTGATAGAGTGTTATCCGATGCATTGCCTTGGATGAGACTCTCTCACTATAGGAGTACCATGGTTGCTATGGATGTGATCCTAGCAAAACATTTTATTTGGTGCCTGGGGAGCCGTGGAATATGATGAACAAGGTTAAAGTGTTGTACCTTGGTTTCCAGGGGGACATGCATGGTATCCTTGAGGTAGCAGTATCAACATGGACGACAGGGTGTCAGATGTCAGCAGAATCTCTAGGCCCAATCTGACTGGTCCATGGAATGGTTGATGGTGGTGGTCCATATTGCAGCCAGTGTCAGGGCTGTGTCACTGATCCTGTGGAGTGAAACAGAAGATGTGTGTTGTGGTGGGTGTGCATGCAAGGATTGTGTGCATACATGTATTATACTCACAGCTGAAGTGATCCCTGATCAATCTGTCTCTTGTCTGCATCCCTGTTAGGGTTTCCTCACCCTGGACAATGTCCAGCGGGTTATCAGGTCTGGGTGGGGACTGTACATCATCGATGAGTCTGGTGTCCACCGCGATATTATATGGCACATGCCATGACAATGTCGCAGACCTTGCCTGGTGCATATTGCAATGCTCCCCCCGAGTGGTTCAGACATCTGAATTGGGACTTGAGGAGGCCGAAGGTACAGTCAATGGCATTGCGAGTTCTGGCATGAGTCTTGTTATATCTTTCCTGGGCATCGGTTTGGGGATTGGCAAGCAGAGTGAGGAGCCATGGTTTGCGGCCATAGCTAGCATCACCTGTGGGAAGTGAGTGACATGGTGAAACAAGGAGCACATGTTCTGTGAATGCTGTTTCATGAGGTGAACGTACTAGCACGTGTGTATGTGGTGTGATTTGGTATTGTTAACTCACCCAGAAGCCATCCGCCTGTATAGGTCCCATTTTCGAAATCTCTGTGCACAGATGAGTTTCTGAGTATATGGGAATCGTGACAGCTTCCGGGATATTTTGCACAGACATTCATGATGGCCCGGTTGCTGACATACACCATCTGCACATTCATGGAGTGGAAGTTTTTCGATTGATGAACACATGTCCCTGACGTGCTGGTGCGTTGATGCTAACATGGGTGCAATCTATTGCACCCATGACCCTGGGCATACCTCCCCTTTCGTAGAAGGCCTGCTTGAGATGTGTCCACTCCATGTCGGTGGTGGGGAAGTGTATGTACCTACTAGCCTTGCCTTTGAGGGCTGGCAAGACCTGGGCCAGCACCCTGGAGAATGTGGCCTGGGACATGCCAGATGCATAACCCTCTGTTGACTGGAAGGCACCACTTGCCATGAAGTGTATGGCACACAGGAGTTTTTGCAGGCCAGTTAAGGCATGGTTGTGGGTGCATATGGGATTCGCCTGATCCTTGATGACCTCGTACAGGGCAATGATGCCGTGCGGCCTCAACCTGTAGCGATCTATGACCTTGTAATCGGTCAATCCAAAGAGAGTGACCCTTGGGTGGTATACCCAGGGCCTTGGTGGTCGTCTATGCATCCTGGGCTGCTCCAGGGGTCCCTGTGGAGCATCCTGTTGCTTCAGCTGTGCATCTGCAGGCAGGTGTCCTCCAGGTGGGGATGGGCTCCTGTGTGGCTCATAAGCCGGAGCCAGCAGGTGAAGGCTGTTGATCAGGTGTGCCTGGGGGTTGTTGGTGTTCCCTAGCTCTCTCCCTTGCACGCCTTCTCCGCAGTCTTCGCAACAATATGTAATCCAACATCTCTCTCTCTCTATCTATCTCTCTCTCTCCTGAATGGAAAACAAGCCACAAGTGGGTGTGGTGAGCTGTCCGTTTAAGTAGGTGGTGGGGCGTTGTGTAGGTGTTGTGATGAGGTGAGTGCTGACCAATGGGAAGGTGTTTGTTGTCCAGGTGAGTGTTTGCAGGTGTGTCTGTGTTTACAAGTGTGCTGTGTTGTGGTTGCTGTGTCCCTGTCAGTTGCGGGTGTGGAGCTGTGGGGTGCAGGTTGTGTCTGGATCATCTGGTGATGTTGCACAGGTGAGCTTGTTTTGTGTTGGCAGGTGTCCGTGTTGTGTGCTAACCTCCATTGTTCCGTGGCATGTTGTGTTGGTGTTTTTTTGTTGGGCCATGTCCATGTGGTGTTGCTTGGTTATTGTGTTGTGTGTGCCAGTGATCTGTGGTGTGTGGGCATGTTTTTTGTGTTATTTTGGCATTGCACGGGTTAATTTTCCGATTTGTACTCTTGTGCGGGGAGCAGTTCATCTGTTTTACCATGTAGCAGGGGTTTTTTTTGTCCGTTAGGTGTCTAATGCCTAACAAAACTGGGTCTTAACTCTTGGCTGTTAAATGTATCTTTCTCACTGCCGGTAGCAGTCCCGCACTCCTTTGAATTGCTCTGGGGAATTTTTTTTCTATGGGTCCCAATGCATGTGAATTTATCGGCTGTTGTGACTTGTGCTTTGCCGTTAGCTGAACATAACACGGACCTTTGAATGGCTTACTGCACCTTAACACACCCATTAGTCTTTTTTTTGGCTAACAGCTGCCTTTAAATCGAGCCCCAAGAGAGACGTTGTTTAGACCATCTATCCAGATCAGCCTTCAGAGGAGAACAAAAGAAAACCATGTGGGATCCATGGTAAGAAAGATACGTAAGTATTTTATCCGATCTGTTGCCCAACAAAAAGGGAAGGAAGCCTGCAAGAGCTCCGGAGTTTGTGAGGACAGGGACACATCAGATTTGCCCGTATTAACGCTGAAATGGGACAGGCAGCTATAAGCCATGAGTTCATGCAGAAGGCTGGGCAAGGAGACTAAGGATAAATAATACGTCATCAGCAAATGCTGCTATCTTGAATGTGTGTGGGGGGGGCAATAGCGATACCATGAATCGAAAGATTAAACCTAACAGCATTGAGAAAAGGCTCTAGAACCAGGACAAAGAGAAGCGGGAACAGAGGGCAAACCAGTCTAGTACCATTCAACAAGGTGAGTGGCCCCGAGAGAGTGCCATTCACCTGAATACGAGCAACTGGGGATTGATGCAAAGAAACAATCCAGTGAAACATCTGGTTCTCCAAACCAATGTGCCAAAACACGTGACTCAGGAAGGGCCAACTCACCCTGTGGAACGCCTTCTCTGCATCGGTAGACAATAGCATAGCAGGGATTTCTCGAGATCTGGCGAAATGGATCAGATTAATAGCCTTAATGGTATTGTCCCTAGCTTCACGGCACCACCTGGTGCAAGAGACTTTTAAGCGAAAAAAACTGCTACATGAAATTACAGTCAGATCCTACACATAGGTTCAAGGCGATTTTAAAAACAATATTGGTCTGTGGTACTCAACTAAAAGTAATTGGTAATAAGGAAAAGGAATATTTATATCACGGTTCCCATGATTGCCTGTCACTCTCTGCTGTGGTGTGTCCCTATTGGCAGTACCTGTTATGCCCGCCCAGTATGGCCTTCTTATACTGGGCCTTTGGCACCTGTCAGGTGCCCTTTCGTGGTGTTCCAGTAGCAGTGCTTCTGTTGCTGTGTTCCTGTGTACCGATTCGGTTTGTCTGACACTTCTCCTGGTTCCTGCTCCGTGTATGACCCGGCCTGGCTGATTTTCCTGCTCTGTGATTGATCCGGCTTGCCTGACGCTCCTGCTCCGTGTATGACCCGGCCTGGCTGACGTTCCTGCTCCGTGATTGATCCGGCTTCTCTGACGCTTCTGCTCCGTGTGTGTCCCGGCCTGATCTACCTCCCCGCTTGCTTCCAGTCTCCAGTGATCAGGCTTCAGTGAGGCTTCATCTATGTCGCATGGCGACATTTCGAACTGTCAGATCAGTGCCTCTTTTGCTGACCTCCATCACGCTTGCTGAGCCTGTTGCCTCTGTTACCGAGCCTGTGAATTAACCCTTGGCGTGCCTGTTGCCTCCGATTAAGGGCCGTCCGTTACACCTGCTGAGTCTGTTGCCTCCGTTACTGAGCCTGCTCGCTGACACTTGCTGTAATTGTGGCCTCCGATACTGAGCTATCCGTTAACTTTTATTGAGCTTGTTGCCTCCTTTACCGAGCCTGTTCATTAACCCCTACAGAGCTTTTTGCCTCAGATACCGAGCCTCTCCTTTAACACTTGCTGAGCTCATTGCCATCCGTACCAAGCCTGTCCGTTCACTTGCAGAGCTGTGGTGATTTCCGTTACTGTCCACCTAGTGCTCTTGCCATTCACTCGATTCAGTTATGCACCGGAAGGGTGCTACCAGCTCTGGTCCTATTCAGCTCTAGCAGTGTTGGTATATCCGTTACACACCACAGGGTGCTACAGGCTCTGGTCCCGTTCAGCTCTGGCAGTGTGGGTACCCATTGATGCACCAAGGGGTGCTGCTGGCTCAGGTTCCATTCAGCTCACGCAGTGTCATTAACCCATTCTACACCGCGAGTGCCTTTGGGTCAGATTACACTCATCTCAAGCAGTGTGGTTCCAATTACGCACAAACAGAAGTGTCCTTGGCTCTTGTCTTAAGTGGCTCTAGCATAAGTGGTTGGTCTTGCAAATCGCCAGTCCCTAAGTACTACTGTGTGGACTCACTACCAGGTGCTTCCATCTCGCACCACAGCCTTTGGCTGTTCCTATCCACCACTGGGCATTGGCTTACACACCACCTCAGAGACTGATTATTACATTGGACTTAACCCTTGCTTCACCTATTCCTTGTTGTACAGTATTGCTCTTTACCTGTACTGTGTCTGCTTTATTACCATATTGCCTGTAGTTACGTGTCATTACCTATTTCTGCCCTTAGGGGCAGTGTTCTTTATTTTTTTCTCAATAAAACTGTTTTATTTTTTACCTCTGGTCTGAGAGTCTGAATAACCGTTACAGTACAAAAGGGCCATGACCTCAGACAGCAAAGGTGAGGGTAATACACAAAACCTTCATTGGAGGATGGATATGCACAAGCAACGCTTGGACCAGTTGGCACTGGCTATGCAGACATTACTTGAACAAACGGTACACCTTGACAAACCAAACATGAATCCGGTGGTCCCCCCAGTTCTGACACCGGATAATCCTTCTGGCTTGTCTGCTGCTTCCCCTAGAGGTCTAACGGCGGCGCCGCCGTTACCATTAAGATACGATGGTGAACCTACCCTATGCAGGGGATTTATCAATCAGTTGGAGATATTTCTGGAACTCACACCTCATGCTTTTCCTAATGACCGCAGCAAGGTTGGGTTAACAATTTCATTGTTAACGGGCAAAGTTCTGGAATGGGCTAATCCCTTGTGGGAAAACGCTAAACCCTGCACTCAGAACTTCAGCGAGTTCATAAGGAAGTTCCGTAGAGTGTTTGAGGTACCTGGTAGAGCCGCCTCTGCTGCCAAAAAATTGATGGAGATACAAATGGGCGGGCGTAGTGTGGGCAACTATGCCATAGAATTTTGGACATTGGCAGCAGAGGTAGGATGGAATAACGAAGCGCTTCTGGCAGCATTTGCTCAGGGGGTGTCTGACACTATCAAAGATGAAATAGCTGCCAGAGATGTACCCACTGACTTAGATGAGTATATCAATTATGTTATGCTTATTGACTCTCGCATCCGTGAGAGGTGCCTGGCAAAAAGGGCAAAGGCCAGAGGCTATGGGCACGGCAGTCCTTTTAACCCACCCTCACCTCCCATTCCTCCTGATCGAACACCTGAAACAAGTGAACCCATGCAGCTGGGATTCACAAGACTCATTAAGGAGGAACGGGCACACCGTAAGAGGCAAGGGCTATGTTTATATTGTGGCAAGGCTGGGCACCTTTTACGCACTTGTCCGGTACGGCTGGGAAACGGACACACCTAGGGTACCTTGGGGGACAGTCCCCAGACTCTTGTACACTGAAACCCACCATCCAGGTGGGATTTTCCTGGGCTGATCAGGCTGTGGAGGTGTCTGCTCTCGTAGACCCTGGTGCGGCAGGGTACTCCATGGATCAGGCTTTTGCCGAACTGCACAAAATTCCCTTGGTCAAGAGGGACACTCCACTAGCCATTGACGCCATTGACGGGAGACCCCTGGAACCAGCATTCATCACCTTGGAGATGACTCCTATCAATATGTCTATTGGGGCTCTCCATAGGGAGGAAGTATGCTTTCAAATAATTCATTCACCCCATCATGCGGTCATTCTGGGGTTCCCATGGTTACTGCTGCATAATCCCCAGTTTGACTGGCAGAGATGTGAGGTTAAATCTTGGTCTGAGTACTGTGCTAAGCATTGTCTGTCACAACCAATTAAGATTTTATGTACCTCTCCTTCATTGTCAGCTGAATATCAGGGATTCAGTGACGTATTCAGTAAGGGAGAGGCTAGCGCATTGCCGCAGCATAGACCATATGATTGCGCTATTGATTTGCCTCCGGGGGTGGTCCCTCCTAGGGGCCGCACGTACCCCTTGTCTTGCGAGGAGAACAGGGCCATGGAGGAGTACATTGAGGATGCCCTCCGGAGGGGAATCATACGCAAGTCTACCTCACCGGCCGGTGCCGGTTTCTTTTTTGTAAAAAAGGGAAAATGGCGAGCTAAGACCATGTATAGATTACCGGGGCTTGAATAAACTCATGTCTAAGAATGCCTACCCTATCCCACTCATTACGGAGCTATTTGACAGGTTGAAGGGCTCCTCTATCTTTACGAAGCTTGATCTCCGGGCCGCATACAATCCAATCAGAATCAAGGCCGGTGATGAGTGGAAAACGGCATTCAATACCAGGTCTGGGCATTACGAATATTTAGTTATGCCATTTGGGTTATGTAATGCTCCTGCCGTATTCCAGGAGCTTATCAATGATATCCTTCGTGATTTACTTCAATCTTGTGTTTGCTTGTATATCTCGATGACATTTTAATTCACTCTACTAATCTAACCCAACACATTAAGGATGTGTCTGAAGTTTTACTCCGTTTACGGAAGTGCAAACTGTTTTGTAAACTTGAAAAATGTGAGTTTCACAGATCTCAAGTATCCTTTCTGGGGTTTGTAATTTACAAAGACGGCATTGCTATGGACCAAGAGAAACTGGCAGCAGTCCTACAGTGACTACCTCCTAAAGGGTTAAAAGCTATCCAACACTTTTTGGGCTTTGCCAATTATTATAGAAAACTTATCAAGAATTTCTCTACGATTGTGAAACCCCTGTCTGACCTAACGCATAAAGGCTCTAATCCTTCTCAATGGTCGGTGGCAGCTGGGAAAGCTTTTGAAACCGTAAAATCTGCTTTTGCATCCGCCCCTGTACTGTCCCACCCTAACCCCGCCCTGCCATTTACATTGGAGGTTGATGCTTCCGAAGTTGGGGTAGGGGCAGTACTTTCCCAGTGTCCTGTTGGTGGTGGTGCCCTGAGACCTTGTGGGTTCTTTTCTAAGAAGCTCGCTAATGCCCAAAGCCATTATGAGATTGGCGACAGAGAACTCTTGGCCATTATCCTTGCATTAAAGGAATGGCGCCATCTATTGGAGTGCACAAGAACCCCGGTATTAATCCTTACGGATCACAAAAATTTGACATATCTCTCAGAGGCCAAAAGACTGTCATCTCGTCAGGCTAGGTGGGCACTGTTTTTGTCTTGATTTAATTTTATAGTGTCTTACCTACCAGGTTCTAAGAACATTAGAGCGGATGCTCTATCCAGACAATTGAGAGGGATGAAGACCCTGTACCTATTATCCAGCAAGATTGCATCCTGGCTACAGTGCGTACCAGTATCACTTCGCCGTTGGGGGAGGAGATTTTGGCATCCCAAGCCAGGGCAACTCCTGAGACCCCAGTGGGCAAGTGTTTTGTGGATAAGCGATTCCGTACCTGTCTCCTAGAAACATACCACTCATCTAAAGTGTCTGGGCACATAGGGAGGGATCAATTAATATGGTCACTGTCCCAAGTCTTTTGGTGGCCCTCGCTTAGAGCCGATTGTTCCACCTTCACGGCAGCCTGTACCACCTGTGCCCATGCCAAGACCCCCAGACACCTCCCGGTGGGCTTATTACAACCAGTTCCCAATGGGGAACGCCCATGGTCTCATATATCTATTGATTTCCTGGGAGAATTGCCGGTGTCTAGGGGGTATTCATTTATCCTAATGGTGGTCGACAGGTTTTCTAAGATGGCTCACTTTGTGCCCCTCTCAGGCCTTCTGACGGCTCAGGAATTGGCGGTGGTTTTTGCTAGAGAGGTATTCCGCTTGCACGGGGTTCCCTGAGTGGTGGTATCAGACCATGGGAGCCAGTTCGTGTCTAGATTCTGGAGGGCATTCTGTGGCCAGATGGGCATTCAGTTGTCCTTTTCCTCTGCCTACCATCCCCAGACCAATGGGGCCGCTGAACGTGCCAATCAGGGACTGGAACAGTTCCTGCGCTGTTTTGTGACTGATCATCATGACAATTGGGCCGACCTGTTGCCGTGGGCAGAGTTTGCCATGAACTGCGCAGTTAATTCATTGTCCGGGAGCTCTCCGTTCCTTATTAACTATGGATTTCAGGCATGCCTGCTCCCAGACTCATTCCAGTCACAGCAGATTCCAGCTCTGGATGAGCATTTGAAGCAGCTCTGCTCCACTTGGGCACAGGTTCAGAGGACCCTCAGCCAGTCCTTTCAGCGACATCAGCGGCATGCCAACCGTAGACGGCTCCCAGCGGTCTCTTTTCAGGTTGGGGATAGGGTATGGTTTCCTCCAGGAATCTCAACTTACAAGTACCATCTAATAAGTTGGCTCCCCGGTTCATTGGCCCATTTAAGATCATTCGCAAGGTTAACCCCGTCTTGTATGCACTAGAACTCCCAGCCTCCATGCATTCATAATGTGCTCCATGTGTCTCTGTTGAAGCCCTTGGTTTGCAATCGTTATACTACCACCCCGGTGGTTGCTGGGCCGGTGGATGTTCAAGGCCAAGAGGAGTACGAAGTTCAGAGCTTTATTGATTCCAGGAGATTTAGAGGGAAATTGCAATATTTGGTCCACTGGAAAGGCTATGGTCCTGAAGAGCGATCTTGGATTGACCACGGGGACCTTCATGCTCCGAGATTATTACGCAATTTCTACTCTAAATATCCCCAGAAACCTAGACCCTCGACCAGGGGAGGTGGTCTTTGAGAGGAGGGTACTATCACGGTTCCCATGATTGCCTGTCACTCTCTGCTGTGGTGTGTTCCTATTGGCAGTACCTGTTATGCCTGCCCAGTATGGCCTTCTTATACCGGGCCTTTGGCACCTGTCAGGTGCCCTTTTGTGGTGTTCCAGTACCAGTGCTTCCGTTGCTGTGTTCCTGCGTTCCTGTGTACCGATTCGGCTTGTCTGACCCTTCTCCTGGTTCCTGCTCCATGTATGACCCGGCCTGGCTGATTTTCCTGCTCTGTGATTGATCCGGGTTGTCTGACATTCCTGCTCCGTGTATGACCCGGCCTGACTGACGTTCCTGCTCCGTGATTGATCCGGCTTGTCTGACGCTCCTGCTCCGTGTATGACCCGGCCTGGCTGACGTTCCTGATCCGTGATTGATCTGGCTTGTCTGACGCTTCTGCTCCGTGTGTGACCCGGCCTGATCTACCTCCCCTCTTGGTTCCAGTCTCCGGTGATCCGGCTTCAGTGAGGCTTCGTCTATGTCTCCTGGTGATATTTCGAACTGTCAGATCAGTGCCTCTTTTGCTGGCCTCCATCATGCTTGCTGAGCCTGTTGCCTCCGTTACCGAGCCTGTGCATTAACCCTTGGCGTGCCTGTTGCCTCAGATTAAGGGCCATCCATTACACCTGCTGAGTCTGTTGCCTCCGTTACCGAGCCTGCTCGCTGACACTTGCTGTACTTGTGGCCTCCGATACTGAGCTATCCGTTAACTTTTATTGAGCTTGTTGCCTCCTTTACCGAGCCTGTTCATTAACCCCTGCAGAGCTTGTTGCCTCAGATACCGAGCCTCTCCTTTAACACTTGCTGAGCTCATTGCCATCCGTACCGAGCCTGTCCGTTCACTTGCAGAGCCGTGGTGATTTCCGTTACTGTCCACCTAGTGCTCTTGCCATTCACTTGATTCAGTTATGCACCGGAAAGGTGCTACCGGCTCTGGTCCTATTCAGCTCTAGCAGTGTTGGTATATCCGTTACGCAACACGGGGTGCTACTGGCTCTGGTCCCGTTCAGCTCTGGCAGTGTGGGTACCCATTGATGCACCAAGGGGTGATGCTGGCTCAGGTTCTATTCAGCTCACGCAGTATCATTAACCCATTCTACACCGTGAGTGCCTTTGGCTCAGATTACACTCAGCTCAAGCAGTGTGGTTCAAATTATGCACAACAGAAGTGTCCTTGGCTCTTGTCTTAAGTGGCTCTAGCATAAGTGGTTGGTCTTGCAAAACGCCAGTCCCTAAGTACTACTGTGTGGACTCACTACCAGGTGCTTCCATCTCGCACCACAGCCTTTGGCTGTTCCTATCCACCACTGGGCATTGACTTACACACCACCTCAGAGACTGATTATTACATTGGACTTAACCCTTACTTCACCTATTCCTTGTTGTACAGTATTGCTCTTTACCTGTACTGTGTCTGCTTTATTACCATATTGCCTGTAGTTAAGTGTCATTACCTATTTCTGCCCTTAGGGGGCAGTGTTCTTTATTTTTTTTCTCAATAAAACTGTGTTTTATTTTTTACCTCTGTTCTGAGAGTCTGAATAACCGTTACAATTTTTTCCTCAAAAATCTCCCCATGGTTACATTCTCTTGCTTACCAAAGGCACATAAAAACCCTTTTTAACTCCCAGGCAGACCCATTGTGTCTGGTTATGGGTGCCTTAGAGAGAAAGCATTTATATGTGTAGAACAAATTTTGAGGGATTTTGTGATAGCTTTTCTGTCACAGAACGTGATCACCAAACTTGAGGGAATAGTGCTAGGTGATGATGAGTATCTAGTCAACCTTGACATAGAATCATAGTACACCAGTATTGAACATGAATTTGGGATCATGGCAACCAAAAGTTTTCTTGAGACTAGAGGCAACCAGTATAAGGATCATAATAAACTTATGCTGGGATGTTAAGGTTTGTCCTGACATACAATTATTTTACCTTTGATAGATAGTACTATCAACAAACTAGAGGCACAGAAATGGGAAGCTGCTGTGCCCCCTCATACAGCAACCTTTATCTAGGTTGGTGGGAGGAAAAGGTTGTTTTTTACTGAACAGAACATCAGATTCACTGAAAAAATAGGTACCTGGATAAGGTACATTGATGATGTAGTTATGACATGGACAGGCACGATCAGTGAATTACACAAGTTTGTGGACATTTTAAATCACAACACCTTCAATCTAAAGGTAACTAGTGACATAAAAAAGAATGAATTGTCCTTTTTAGACATAATATTGGTTAGAAATGAAGACAACACAATCATCACGTGTGTCTTTCGTAAACCCACAGCAACCAGTAGGTTATTGTCAGCACCAGGGGTGGAGACTTGTGCATCATCTACTGTTCCATCTGGTGCTCCACCTGTACCTCTGTCCTAGTCTCCAGTATTTCGCAGAAGTGCAGCGCACAGCACAGTGTGCAGCTCTGGGTAGGAGTCTGGGTCCTATCATCCTGTGGTCTGGGGTTGTGTGGGCTAATACTATTATTGCTGTACATAATAAATAAAGGTGTTTATATATTTCAATATTGTGTCTGTCCTTCTTTGCTGGAATACCGTGACAGTATGAAAGGGCCATGTCTAATGAAGGTTCAGGCAGTCCACCTAATCAGAGCATCCTGTCCAGGATGAATTCTCAGGACTAGAGAATTGACCAGTTGTCTTTTGCTATGCAGACACTATTAAATCACACGGCTCACCTTGATCGCTTTGCTCAGCTACCAGTGACTCCCTCAGTACCTGCGCCGGTTCTGGCTACTACCTCTGAGGCTGGCATGAGTAGAGGGTTGTCTGGCTCCGCTCCTTTACCCCAAAGATATGATGGAGAACCTACACTGTACTGGGGGTTCCTCAATCAGCTGGGAATTTATTTGGAAATGGTACCACATGTACTTCCTTCTGAGTGAAGTAAGGTGGGGTTCCTGATCTCCCTCCTGTCTGGCAAGGCATTTGCCTGGGCCAACCCAATCTGGGAGACAGAGAAGTACATAATTCATAACTTCACGGAATTTGCGGCCTCTTTTCGTACAGTTTTTGATGTTACTGGGCGCGCAACCTCCACTGCCAAAAGACTGATGACAATATAGCAGGGCTCACATACAGTAGCAGACTACGCTATTGAGTTCCATACTCTGGCAGCAGAGGTAGGATGGAACAATGAAGCCATAGTTGCCGCATTCTCCAAGGGCTTGTGTGACACTAGTAAAGACGAGACGGCAGCCCGAGACCTGCCTGGTGATCTGGAGGAGCTAATCTCAGTCACCATCTTGATACAAGAATCCGTGAGAGGCCTTCATTCAAGGAACAGGAGAGTAAACCTTTGCCTCAGCTGGCATCTAGCTTCTTACGCCCACCTTGTCCTCCCTCAACTCCCATACCTCCTAGTTCTGACCCCGCCGGGGGGGAACCAATGCATCTAGGCTTCACATACCTTTCGGTGGAGGAAAGGGCTTGGAGCAGGAGGAGGGGCCTTTGCTTATACTGTGAGGAGCCGGGCCATATGTTACATGCTTCCCCTATCGGCCGGGAAAGGCTCGCAGCTAGGGTCAGGTAGGGAACAGACCCTGGGTGGAATTTCACAGTCCCCAGAAAGACTTCAGGACAAACTTATTCTTGAGGTGGTATTGTCTTGGGCAGATGTATAGTGGAAAAGCCGAACACTCAGCCTATTGTCATAAAATATAACTTTTATTAAAACATAATAAAATCACTGTTACATTGATGTAACAGTGATTTTATTATGTTTTAATAAAAGTTATATTTTATGACAATAGGCTGAGTGCTCGGCTTTTCCACTATACATCGTATGAGATTCTTAGCCTGCAGCACCCGATAATTTATGTGAAAGTGTGTGCAACGATCCAAAGAGACAGTTGTCTTGGGCAGAGTCATTGGTAGTGACTCTGGCACTACTGGACTCCAGGGCCGCGGTCTTTTTCATTGATGCAGACTTCGCAGCCAAGCACTCTCTCTCTTTGCTGCCTCGCTCCGATCCATTGGCAATTGAGGCCATTGACGACCAACTCCTACAGCCGACACACATTACACATGAGACTCATCCTTTGTCTCTAAGGATAGGGGCACTCCATGTGGAGACACAACAGTTCCAGGACATACATTCTCCCCATCATGCCATCATTCTGGGGTTTCCCTGGTTGCAGACTCACAACCCAAGAATTGATTGGCAGACTTGCGATATTCTGTCATGGTCTTTGCAATGTACGAAATCTTGCCTCCAGTGGCCTACTAGGATATTGTGTACCTCTACCTCTTTACCTGCTGAGTACCAGTCCTATGTAGAGGTATTTAATAAGGTAGAGGCCAGTACGTTGCCGATACACAGGCCTTTATGATTGTACTGTTGATATGGTACCAGGGGCCAGACCTCCTAAGGGCCGAGTGTACCCCCTGTCAGTGGAGGAGAATAAGGCCATTGAGGATTATGTGGCTAATGCTTTATCTAGGGGCATTTTCTGAAAGTCCTCCTCACCTGCGGGCACAGGTTTCTATTTTGTTAAGAAAAAAGATGGGGAACGCAGACCATGCATTGATTTCAGGGGTCTGAATAAACTGATGTTAAAGACTGCCTATCCTATTACGTTGATCACGGAGTTATTTGTTCGTATCAAAGGCTCAACTATTTTCACAAAACTTTACTTAAGGGCCGAATAAAAGAAGACCAAGAGTGGAAGACAGAGTTTAACACCCGGTGCGGGCATTATGAATATTTGGTGATGCCTTTCAGATTGTGCAACGCTCCCACTGTCTTCTAGGAATTCATTAATGATGTTTTGAGAGACCTACTTCAGAGTTGTGTTGTGGTATATTTGGACGATACACTCATCCATTCTTCTACCTTGGAGGCACATAGAGAAGACGTAGCCCGAGTCCTACAACTGCTCAGGGAGAACAAATTGCTCTGAAAGCTAGAAAAATGTGAATTCCACACATTCCAGGTGACATTTCTAGGATACATTATTTCTTCTTCTGGCCTAGCCATGGACCCGCAAAAACTGTCTGCTTACAGTGGCCACTTCCACTGGGGCTAAGGTCTATATAGAGGTTCCTGGGCTTCACTAATTACTATAGGAAGTTCATACGAAACTTCTCCACTGTAGTCAAACCACTCACGGACATGACTCAGAAGGGAGCTAATCCTTCAGATGGGTCACCTGAGGCCTTGCAGGCATTAGATGACTTGAAGTCAGCTTTTTCTAAAGCTCCAATATTGTCCCACCCGAATCCCTACCTACCTTTCACCCTGGAGGTTGACACTTCAGAGTCTGGAGCGGGCACTTTATTGTCCCTGCGTGCTGAGCCTGGGAAACCATTGCAGATTCTTCTCTAAGAAACTGTCTAAGACTGAGAGTTTATACAATGTAGTCAACCGGGAATTACTCGCCATCATCATGGCCCTGAAAGAATGGCGATATCTGTTGGAGGGTACCACAATCCCTATCCTGATACTGACAGATCACAAGAACCTAACATTTCTGTCAGAGGCTAAAAGGTTGTCTACATGTCAGGCCAGATGGGCCTTATTCCTCTCGAGGTTTCATTTTCTGGTCTCCTACCTCCCTGGTACAAAAAAACATTAGAGCAGGTGCTCATTCTTGACAATTTAGGACTGAGTCCCAGGAGGAGTCTCTTCCTGTACCAATCATTCATCCTAACCACATCTTGGCTACGATACGAATCAGTATTACATCTCCATTGGGTTAGGAGATTTTGGATGCTCAAGCTTCTGCCCTGACGGATAAACCTAATGGGAAATGTTTTGTGCCTGAATCCCTCTGTACCAGACTGCTGGAAACTTACCATTCCTCAAAGGCCTGCAGGGCATGTTGGAAGAGACCAACATGGTTTATGACTAGACTATTTTGGTGGCCCAGCCTGAGAGCAGTTGTTCTGCATTTGTTGCAACTTGTTCCACTTGTGCACGGGCCAAGACTCCTAGACATCTTCTGCTTGGTCTCCTTCAACCCATTCCTGATGGGGAGCGGCTTTGGTTGCACTTATCTATAGACTTTATGGTAGACTTGCCTGTCTCAGAGGGCTTCATGGTCATCCTCATGATTGTGGATAGATTTTCTAAGATGGCACATTTTGTACCACTCAAAGGATTACCTTCCTCCAATGAGTTGGCCGAGATCTTTGCCAAGGAGGTGGTTCGTCTCCACGGTTTACCCAAGGTGGTAGTCTCAGATCGTGGGAGCTAGTTTGTGCTGCATTTTTGGAGAGCATTTTGCGGACAGATGGATATCCATCTCTCTTTCTCCTTGGCTTACCATCCACAGTCTAACAATGCTGCAGAAAGGTCTAATCAGGTGTTGGAACAGTTTCTCTGTTGTTTTATCTCGGACCATCATGATAATTAAGTGAACCTGTTACCATGGGCAGAGCTGGCCAGAAATAGTGCTGTCAATTCCTCCTCACGGAACTCCCCCTTTCTGATTAATTATGGGTTCCAACCTTAGATTCTGCTAGAGTCCCTCGAGGCTCAGAATATTCCTGCTCTGGAGGAGCACTTGAGGGCACTCCGCTCCACATGGGTACGGGTTCAGAGATCCCTGCAGAGTTCCACGTTTCACTGTAAGAGACAAGCAGACCATAGACGGCTACTGGCTCCAGTTTTCCAGGTGGAAGAGAGAATATGGCTATCCTCACTCAATCACCATCTCCAGGTGCGTTGTAAAAAGCTGGCTCCTCGATTTATGGGTCCCTTTCAGGTTCTCCATAGGATTAACCCAGTAACCTATGTTCTTGAACTCCCTGCTAATATGCGCATTTCTAATGCGTTCCATGTATCGCTACTGAAATCATTGGTCTGTAAGAGATATACTACTGCTCCTGTTTGCCCCAGACCTGTTCAAGTGGAGGACCATGAGGAATATGAGGTACAAAGCATTTTGGACTCTCACAGGGTCAGAAGCCAGGTACAATATCTAGTTCACTGGAAAGGGTATGGACCTGAGGAGCTTTCCTGGGTTGCTAAGAGAGATCTACATACACCTTCCCTTCTCTGTGAATTCCACTCCCGCAATTCCTCTGGTGCTGGTCCTCTTCTGTGGGGGAGAGGTCGTTAAGGGGGCTACTATCACAGTCCCTCTAAGAGGACTTAGTGATCCTGTGCTTCCTTCATCTGTTGAGAGCTTGGTTCTGACATGTGGCTCTGGCTGACTAACTCTCTCAGTGTAGTCCCCAATTTGATTGACTTCTGGCTCTTGCTGACTAACTTGCTCTGTGTAGTCCCCGGTTTGTCTGACATGTGGCTCTGGCTGACCACATGCTGTTTACACTCCTAGTGTGTCTGACCATTAGTCTCAGTGTTCCATGTCTCAGACCTGTTCTCGCTCCCTGTTACCTACGGTCGCGTGACCCGGGGTGGAGATTTGTGCATCATCTACTGTTCCTGCTGGTGCTCCACCTGTACCTCTGTCCTAGTCTCCGGTATCTCTCAGTAATGCAGTGCACAGCACAGTGTGAAGCTCCAGGTAGGAGCCTGGGTCCTATCATCCTGTGGTCTGGGATTATGTGGGCTAATACTTTTATTACTGTACATAATAAATAAAGGTGGTTATATATTTTATTATTGTGTCTGTCCTTCTTTGCCGGAATACCGTGTCAGCTATAACAACAAACTCCTTAAAAAGCCTATCAGAGAGCACTCAATAGTGATTGTAATGACCTACTACACACAGGGGCAGGCTGGCCCAGGGGGCAGGGGGCAATTGCCCCCTGGGCTGCTAGAACAAACACACTTGTGGGCCAGTGCCTTAAGGTTTTAGTTTTGGCAGTTTAATTAGCAACTCAGGACCAGAGGTGTGGTATTACGAAACAATGTGCTGCAAGCGCCTCTGGTCCTCAAGAGGTTAAGCCAGCCACTCACAAAATTAGATGGTGATACCCTGATGATGTACTGCTGTGCCAATATAGACTTATCCAATGAAACATAGGCCACTTCCTCTAGGGGGCAGAGTTGAGGTGTTTATTGAATAATGATGACTCACCTGCAGAGTATGGCAGAGTAGTGCCTTAAATTGCTGGCTGAAGAGGGGATGATCCTGAGACTATCTGGAACCTCCAAGCCTGCCTTTTGGTCCAGTAAGGGAACCACCTCTTGGATTTCTCTGCAGGCTGAGTGACCAGGAACTGAGGGATATCACAGGATCTCCCCCGAAAGGCAAAGTAGACACTTGCCTAGAATGCCAGATGAGGGTGTTAGAAATGTGTCTACCATGCAACTAGTGGCATCTAACCAGTACCTTGAATTACAGGGAGCTCCCTGGCTCCTTTACCTATAAGGAAGTGAAATTAACAAATTGAGACTGATCCCACCCTCAGGCACAGTGAGAGGCATCAGTGTGCACTCTTTTTCAGTAAATGCTATATCCTGAGGCTCCTACAGCCTTAGTGATAATGATGGGCCCATGTCTCAAAAACACCCCCCTCTATTTCTAGGCATATGCAGTGGGTGTTTAGAAGGGAAGTGAAAATGGCCATTTATTTAAAAAAAAATCAAAGTGATGTTTTTACTTTAGCTGTATGGGTCCTCTGAATGTGATGATGCTTATTTAATGACCCTGCTCTGTCTGTTCTTCTTTATGTTCTGTGATCCTCCAAGCACTGCTGGCACAGATGGGGTTTTCCCATTTTCCACCCAATATGTATATAAAGCAAACAGTAGTTTACACTAGGGAAGCAGCCACAAGAGGGTGCTATGGAGCCCAATAAAAGTAATGAAAAATATGGGGTGCACTTCACCATACCAATGTCACTGGTTTACAGCAACATGACAGAGGAGCAAAACAGCCAGCCATGTTGGAGAATCCAGACTAGATTTGACTATTTCCTTTCCTCTCCCTGCACCTCTACATTGGGATATGGATACAGCTGAGGAACTGACTGGTTGGTGTTTGTAGACATGAAAAGATGGGACAGGTAGGAAAAGTAAAGCTGTACTGGATGTGAAAGTATAAGTGGTGTTACACAAAGAAAAAAGTAGTGTGTGTGTGTGTGTGTGTGTCTGTGCGAGTGAGTGTTTGTTTTTTTGTGTGTGTTTGTGTGTGTGTGCATTTATTAAACAAATGGCTCTCCAGATTTTGTTTGAGTACAATAAATATCATCCTCTGCTGTCCATTTGCTGTTTGGAGATTACATAATTACAGTCAAACAAGAGCTGAAGAGCCACATGCTATTCACACCTGCTCTATTCACTTTGAACTGTGTGTATGACTGGTGTCCCATATCTCTTTCTTCTGCCCCCAGCCCCTCTCTGTGTCATGTAAAGTAGAACACAAATGCCCTACTGATTTCAAGGTAGTAAACTGCAGGAACTGCAGCACAGACACCTTTATTGCAATGTGTATAAAAAAAATTCTCCAAGGACAACCAGAGAGCAAGGCTGTTCCAACAGGGAATTGCTAGAAAGGAGAGAAAGAACTCATTCTCCAGCCCAACGTAGGGTGGGCAAGGCCACAAAATCTGATGGAACTAACCAGACAGGAAAGAGAGACTTAACAGCAGGCCAAGGTCACCAAGAGCAAATGGGATGTCAGACATAAGTCAAATCGTCATTAATAACCAAAAGCAAAAACGGTCAGAAATGAATGAAGTCAAAATGACGCCAAACCAAAAGTCAATGCATGAGGAACCAAGACACAAGATAAGCTCAACTAATTGGGCACAGGACACTCACACCCTGCATCTTTAAAAACCTACCTGCACCAATAGGCACTGAGGGGCGGAATTCCAGGCGGATCTGTCCAAAACCGGTGGGAAGCATGAGAATAATCCTCCAAGTCTCCTTAGAGATGGAGGTAAACGGGCACTATCTATCCAATATCTGATGGTATACTTAGCTTGGGAGCCGTGGTCTGCTGAATAACCTAGGGGTGTTCACATCCTGAAGACAGTTAGTGCATAGCTTCTTCTGTTACACATTTGCAGAGAAGGCAATTTGAGCATAATTGTGCAGAGCAGAATTATGGGAGTTTCCTTGACCTTAAGGACTTCTGCTGTGCAATATTAAAGAGAAAGGGGAAGCTGTCAAACTCTGTTCAGGAGAGGAGCCTACCCGAAAGAATTGGGAGCAACTTCCAGTCCTTAGCACAAAATGGGGGAGATGTGTTAAGGGGTGATAAAGTTCAACCTTTGCCTCATAACCCAGATTAATGAGAATTATATAAGGTTTCCTGCAGCCAAATAAGTTAGTCTTTATCTGAACTTCCTGCTTTAACAAACTTTACAGTAAAAAACCCTTCCTTTGCCGATGTTGAAACCTCCTTTCCTCTAATTTTAAGGAGTGCACCCTGGTTATTTGATCAGGCCTTGGAATGAATAGCTCACCAGAGAGATCCTTGTATTGACCTCTCGTATACTTGTACATTGTGATAAGATCTCCTCTTAGTGGTCTTTTCTGTAGAACAAATATGCCAAGTTTGTCTATCCTTTTTTAGAACTGATGCCTGAAACTGCACTGCATATTCGAAGTGAGGTCTTATCAATCATTTGTACAGTGGCAAAATTATGTTATCCACTCAATCAATACCCCTTTTTATGCAAGACAGGTCTTTCTCTAGCAGTGAGTCCCCTAAAATGATTCCACTAAATCCATAAGTATCATTAATATTTTTTCTTCCCAAATCCATGACTTTACACGTTCCTACATTCAACTTCATATTCCATTTGTTTACCCAATCTGCTGTTTTATGTAAATCCCTCTGTAGAGAATACATATCCAGTTCGGAATTTATTATCCTGCATATTTATTGTTATCTGAAAATTTTGATATTTTGTTTTCTATATCTATTTCCAGGTCATTTACTTGTTAAAAAGCAGAGGCCCAAGTACTGAACCCTGGGGTACTCCATTCTCAATTTTAACTGTATTGGAGAATTTTCCATTTACAACAACACACTGTTCCCTATCCTTCAACCACTTTTCTGCTGTATTGCAAATGTTATCCCTTAGCTCTAATAACCTCAGTCTCCTGTGTGACACTGCATCAAATGTCTTTGCAAAATCTAGCTATACTGAATCTATCACTTTACCATTATCTTGGTTGCTACTTACTTCTTCATAGAAGCTCAAAAGATTAGTTTGGCACAATCTCTTCCTCATAAAACCATGTTGATTCCTGCTGGTAATATTATTTTCTGAGTATAACTCTTATTATCCCTTCTAGCATTTTTCCCAGTACATATGTCAAAGTCACAGGTCTATAATTCTCAGATTCTGTTTTAGTTCCCTTCTTAAAGGGATAGTAATGTTTCACAAAAACAGCTCCAATTAATCTTCATAGTATTTGAGCCATAGAGAGTGTTATTTCAATACTGTCAGAGTTGTAGTTCAAGAGTAATTGAATGATAAAGTTTCCCCCTCCCGCCCCTTTTACCTAGTGTAAGCCCCCTCTCCTCAGATGTGGAATCTGGTCCATAGACCAGACAGCTCACATCGAGGGTCAATCTTCTTACTGCAAGAACAATGAAAACCCTGCTTAATTGAAGACTGTCCCTCTGAGCAATCTACCAGGACACACCCTGCTGCTCTGTGGTGAGCAGTGTTATATCAGTAAAAGGGGTGGGAGGGGGATGCTTTAATTATTTTGAGGCTCCATTTCTTGTTGCCTTGTACATACTGTTGCAAAGATAGTGTTTAGAACATTTACCTTTTCCTTATCCGCTCTAATCAACTCACCCATCTCATTTTTGAATAGTCCAATGCACTCCCTCTTAAGCTTTTTGCTATGTACGTATTTGAAAAACGTTTTGGGATTAGTCTTGCTCTCCCTTGCAATTTGACTTTCATTATCTTTTTTTGGTAACATTGCCTTTTTGCAATATTTGTTGCACTCCCTGTATTTCAAGAAAAAAATGTTCTGTTCGTCCAGACTTAAATAGTCTAAATGCCTTTTTTTTCCTTGCCATGTCCTTCTTTACATTTGCATTTAACCGCATTGGTTGTGATCTACTTCTTTTGCATTTGTTCCCCACTGGTGCATATACTTTTGAATACATTTCTGCAAATAAAATTTAAATTCTGACCATTTTTCCTTTAAATAATTTATACCAGTCTATTTGTTGCATTGATGCTCTCAACATTTTGAAGTTAGCTTTTTTGAAATTAAGATATTTGGTTGAACCTATACAGTTTTGCTTTCCCAAACTAATCTCAAATTTAACCATGTTGTAATCACTGTGTCCCAAAGGTTCACCTAACTTAGGCCTAGATCCTATTACCCCGACACGGCATTTCTTTAAGTACGGTAAGCATTGCAATTACCAGGGCTATGAAGAAATAACGGTTAAGAAAACCATACCTTGGGCGATAATTTTTCAGGTGTTTTCGCCCATTGACACACAACATAACAAAAAAATATGCTCTTCAGTTCCATGAGTTAGACACTAAGGGCTAGATTTAAAGGCTCACGTTAAACCAGCCGCTAAGTGAAAAAGGCACATCACTCGAAAATAATACATGAGTTACGGCAGATTCAATAGGTACTCTATGAGAATAGCTATTGAGCGTAGGCACACACAAAACACATAACACAAAATCCGTTGTCGCTCATGTTGCAAACACGGGCGTCCAAATCACACAATATCATCGCTCAAAACAACATGTAACATAACGGCTGCCGTTGTCTAGCAACCCTGATTGACGCAAAAACAAATTCAAACACACAGCCAATCACAAAGCCCCAATGTATCAAAAAACTTCAAATACACCTATATATACCCAAAAATAACCATCACACACTGTCTGTTATCGAGTTCTTCAGAGAAAGATATCAGGACCCAGGAGCGGAGGATAGTGATTAGAGAGAGGGAACATTCATTGAAGGTAAAGGAGTTTTGGAGTTTGGAGAGAGGAGAACATTGCACATAATACGACACATATCACACCTGCACATATTACATACACACATACAAACACAAACACATATACATACATACATACACATAGCCCTTTTATTTTATAACACCTTACACATTTTACATTTTATTTTGACAATGTGAATCTGCGAGTGAAAGTGTGTGACAGAGAGTGAGTGGATCGAGTGTGTCTGTGAGGGCCTGTGGGAGTGCCTGGGTGTGAGTGGGTGAATGATGGCCAGGAGAGGAGGACAGGAGAGAGGGATGGGTAGAGTAGTGGAGGAGGAGGAAGGTCAGGAGGGTATCCCTCAGCAGAGCAGGGGTGGGAGAGGGAGATCCGCAGGGCGGAGGGGGACCCAGCCAACGAGAGCAGGCACACGCAGGACAGGGACAGAACCTGCAGTGGAACGAGGGGTAGTTGCTGGGGAGCAGCACATGCAGTCAGGGTCAGACCAGGCAGGGCACTCCGGCTCTGAATCCTCCCATGCCGGAGCTGATGAGGGCAGGATCACGGATCCGAGATATACTGAGGAGGAGAACACGGCTCTCGTAGAAGCTGTCCTGGAGAGGCAGAGTGTTCTCCACCCGACGGCGAAGGTCCCTGGCCTGTCAGCGAGGAGGAAGGTAGCCTGGAACCAGATCTGCAGCCGGGTGAACGCGGTGGAGACATGCAGGCGGGACGTGGAGTCTGTGAAGAAGAGATGGGGCGACTGCCGGAGGGTGGTCAAGAACAAGCTCTCTGACATGGCCAAGCAAGCCCGAGGCACTGGAGGTGGCCCATCTGTCCCCATCACTTTCTGCGGCTGGGAGGAGATGGTGCGGCAGACCATGTCCCCGACCCTGATCGAGGGGGTCGTTGGAGGAGCTGACACTGGGGATGAGAGGAGCCTCCACACTACCGGTAAGTGCAACACTACAGAACAACACACTACATCAACCAACACCAGCTGCACACACAGTCACACCTCAACATATGCCCATCACTCATCCATACAACTGCACCAACACGGCACCCTGATGGTTAAAAACAGGACACAACACCAGGACAAATGTCAAGGTCCAACTTGGGACAAACCTGTCAAAGTCCTACTTCAACCCTTCTGTCGCTGTGCTCATCACACACAATACACAAACCGTTATGTTCAAAATGTCGTCTGTCATATATCATCACTGTTCACACACAATGTCACCCATGTCCCCACAGGGAAGTCAGCACCTAACCCCTTGAGTGCTAGAGGGATCATCAATGCATCGATCAACAATGCGTTGGCAACCCCTCTGGGACTCAAAGGGTTAACCAGACAACAAATAAGTCAATAGGCCAACGATCACATGCTACACAGGGGACATTCAATAAGCAATGACAAAGAGATGGTGGACACAAACTAACCCTCACACACCCTCACTTTACCAATACCAGTGTTAGTCTATGGAGAATATGCAAAAACAAGAATCAAGTTCATAGGGTCCCATTGTACAGACTCCATGTAAAACACTGGAAATGGGGAAAGGAGATCACTGGAGAAGTCACCATCATGTTCACTTCATCAGTTCAACATCACCGCTTACTGAAAGGGTGGATCAGGTCACACATCACAGTGTCCCAGAGAATAAATGCTTGTATGTGCAACACACAGGCCGAAAACTATTCCACAGAATTAAAGGTGGATGAAGTAGGCCTTGGTGTTGTGGCTGCAATCATTTACTCTAACTTGAAATGACATATCCCACATCTGATTCCCACATGGATCCACAGGGGTGCTGATGCCATGGATGGATGGTACACCAGCCGCTGTTTGCAGGATACACATGGGAAACAAATAGCAAACATTGTACCATGGTCACCAACAGGCCATGACTGACGGATATCTAGGATTGAGTATGGTTGCCTCACACAGAAGGATGGATGGGCTCCTACACAGAGTAAAACAGGCCTTAATCAAAGATATCCCTCACTACTGGCTTGATTGTTGCCCTTAGGATTCAAATGTTTCTAAATACGTCCCAACACGATGAGAACACAGAGATCAGTTCACTGGATGTGATTGCCTTACTGGCCAGATATGTGCACCCATCACAAATCAACCTACATTGCTACCATCTAAATACACATACATAGTATATCACGCTCTACATAGATGGGATATACGAGGTATGTTCATATCCATCATATCAATCCAATGTATTGTTGGATGGGTGCACATATATAGCCAGTAAGGCAATCACACCTACTGAACTGCTCTCTGGCTTCACATCTTGGAAGGATATAACTGTGTCCATATGAAGGGTACATATCCACATACATATATGACCATTTCTACTTATGTGTGACTGTAATGGGATAGCTATGGGTAATGTCATCATGATGTCATATCATTGCCATCGTAAAAAGATGTGTCTCAATCTAAGTCCTATCCCTCCAACACTCATGGTTGTACAGGTATTGCTCTATGTGACAGGTGGAGGTATCTGTCATTTAACCACACGGAGGCTCTTCAGCAGAGCCAAAGTCGCAACATTTCGAGATAAATACCTCTTTGGAATGGTCCACAGAGTGTGCTTGCAAACCATGCACACTCTGTACACCATTCCAATTAAGTATTGCTCTCTAAATGGGGCGATTTGGGCTCTGCTGAAAAGCCCTAGTGTGGACAAATGACTGAAATCTACATCTGTCACATAGAGCAATATCTGAACAACCATGAGGGTAGGAGGGATAGGACTAACAGCGAACAACATCTGTTTTCACAATGTCTACAATCTGACATCAAGGTGGACTTAACCTTTGCCATCCCCCTGGAGGGATAGCCATCCCTACAAGTTGTGAAGACAAATATATGTTGTTGGACCCCCCACCGAGGGGTCTACTGCAACCACCACTCCCTCCAGTGTTACCCCTGAAGACACACCTAGAGGGCAGAGGGTTACCAGGAGATCAACAAGGGCATCCACCTCTGGCACCCAGACTAAGGCCCCCCCCCACCCAAAAAGGAAAAAATGAAAGGCCCAACCTCTTAAATTTCCCCTCAATAAAGAAACCTTTTTTTTTGGATTCCTGTCTGATCTGTTGTGTCTTCAGTTATGGATTGGGTGGCAGGGTTGTCTCCAATGCATTGCCATACAATGCAGTGAACACAACCTCTGCCTGGGTGAAATGTTTGTGGGATGCTACAACATGGGTTCACACACACACACACACACCGTTGTACAAATGCAACTGGAAATACATCCTTGGAGCCATATTACACCACTGTGTTATATGGCGATGTTGTGTGTTGAATTTGAACAACAAAACATACCCCTTAGCACAACAAATGGTACAAGATTGAACATTCATCTACATCATATGTTGTGTTTAACCCTTTGAGTGCCAGAGTGGTAGGCAACACATTGCAATGAAATGCGTTGGGGACCACTCTTGCACTCAGTGGGTTAATGGGATAACCAAAGAAACAGCTATGTCACTTAGCGGGGACATAACAAGCAGGACAGATAAATGGGACATGCATCAATATTGTGTTACATAGTTACATAGTTACATAGTTACATAGTAATTTAGGTTGAAAAAAGACTTGCGTCCATCCAGTTCAACCCTTTTCCTATTCCTGTTTACCATCGCTGACCCAAAAGAAGGCATCCGACTCCAAATGGCAATCAGATTTCTCCCTGGATCAACAAGCCCTAACTAAATATTAATCCCAATACTAACGTGCATAGCCCTCTATATTATGCTCTTTTAAATAAGTATCCAGGCCCCTTTTAAAGGCATCTAATGTATTTGATAGCACCACCTCCTCCGGAAGTGCATTCCATACCTTTATTGTCCTTACTGTAAAGAAACCCTTCCGCTGTTGTAGACTAAATCTCCTTTCCTCAAGTCTAAGCGGGTGGCCCCTTGTCCTGTGTACTGTTCTGTTAATGAACAGGTCTTTTGAAAGCCCTTTATATGGGCCTTGAACATATTTATATAGTGTTATCATATCCCCTCTAAGACGCCGTTTCTCTAGTGTGTACAAGTTTAACTTTTCTAGCCTCTCTTCATAACTAAAACATTCCATTCCCCTTACTAGTTTTGTAGCCCTCCTCTGCACTCTCTCTAGTTCCATAATGTCCTTCTTCAGAAAGGGCGCCCAGAATTGAACAGCATATTCTAGGTGGGGTCTTACCATGGACCTGTAAAGAGGCATAATTATATCTTCCTCCCTTGAGTCAATACCCCTTTTAATACATGCCAATATCTTATTGGCCTTTGCAGCTGCCAGCTGGCACTGCATGCTACTGCAAAGTCTATTGTCTACCATTACTCCTAAATCCTTTTCATTAGTAGATTTCCCCAGAGAAACACCATTTAAACTATATGTTGCATTTTTATTATTATACCCAAAATGCATAACTTTACACTTGTCTATATTGAATCTCATTTGCCATTTGCCTGCCCAGTTACTCAATTTGTCCAAGTCCTCTTGTAATGAAGACACATCCAGTTCAGACTTTATTACCTTACTTAATTTTGTGTCATCGGCAAACACTGATACATGGCTTCCTATGCCCTCTGGGAGGTCATTAATAAACAAATTAAAAAGAAGAGGACCCAGGACAGATCCCTGAGGCACTCCACTTATCACGTTTATCCAACTGGAGAACTTGCCATTTACTACCACTCTTTGCATTCTATCTTTCAGCCAATTTCCAATCCACTCACAAACATTTTGCCCTAGTCCTATTTCATTCAATTTGTACAGTAACCTCTTGTGTGGAACCGTATCAAATGCCTTGGCAAAGTCTAAATAGATCACGTCAACCGCCTCTCCCTCATCTATATTATTACTTACTTTTTCATAAAATGCGATCAAGTTCGTTTGACAAGACCTATCTTTCACAAAGCCATGTTGGCTATTGCTAATGATATTCCTGTTCCAGCAGAATTCTTGAATATATTCCCTTAGCAACCTTTCAAACAGCTTCCCTACCACAGATGTCAAGCTTACGGGTCTGTAATTTCCTGGCTGGGACTTTGATCCCTTTTTAAATATGGGCACCACATCTGCTTTACGCCAATCCATGGGCACCATACCAGAAATAAAAGAATCCCTGAAAATCAGATATATCGGTCTGGCCAGGGTCTGGCCTAGCTCCCTAAGTACCCGTGGGTGTATACCATCTGGCCCCGGAGCCTTGTCTACCTTGACACCATTCAATTGTTTTAACACTTTTTCTTGTGTTAGCCAGTCCCATGCTTGCTGTGCCTGTTCTGTAAAAGTAGTTTGCAGATTCTTGTCCAATGGGTCTTCCTTGGTAAAAACAGAAGAAAAGAAATTATTTAAAATATCTGCCTTCTCTCTGTCACCTTTGACCATATCACCCGTTTCAGCTAACAAGGACCCAACATTATCAGACTTTAATTTTTTGCCATTAATGTATTTAAAGAATTTTTTTGGGTTGCTTTTGCTCTCCTTAGCAATATTTTTTTCATTCTCCAGTCTAGCTAATTTAATAGCCTTTTTACAGGTTTTGTTGACATTTTTGTATTCTGCAAATGCCTCTGCTGATCCCTCAGCTTTGTAATGTTTAAATGCCGCTTTCTTGTTATTTATTTAATGAATTACTTTACTGGTTAGCCACATTGGTTTCAATTTGCTTCTTTTGTATTTGTTTCCAACAGGGATAAATTTATATGTGTATTTTTGCAATATTATTTTGAAGGCATTCCACTTACCTTCTGTGTTTTTTCCTGAAAATATTTTATCCCAGTCAACGAGACCAAGGGATGAATTAAACCTGCTAAAGTTGGCCTTTTTAAAATTCAGTGTTTTGGTGGAACTCGTATCAATTTGTTTTTTTGAATTAATCTCAAACGATACCATGTTATGGTCACTATTCCCCAAGTGCTCCCTTACTTGGATGTTAGAGATAAGTTCTTCATGGTCAGTTATTACCAAATCCAGACATGCATTCCCTCTGGTTGAGGTCTGCACTAGTTGTGACAAAAAATTGTCATTCAACAAGTTCAGAAACTTGCTGCTTTTAGCAGAGTTAGCTATTCCATTTTTCCAGTCTATTTCTGGATAATTAAAATCCCCCATAATTATAGTTCTCCCTATTTGGGAAGCCTTTTCTATTTGCATTAATAGCTGTGTTTCTTCAAGGTCACCAATGTTTGGTGGTTTATAACAAATACCCACTAATATTTTCTGGGCAGTTTTATCCCCAGTGACTATTTCAACCCACAGGGATTCCACATGTTCACTACTGTCCTCACATATATCTTCCCGCAATTGAGGCAATAATGCTGGTTTGATATACAGACAGACCCCACCACCTCTTTTGCTTGACCTATCTTTTCTAAATAACATGTAGCCCTCTAAATTGATTGCCCAATCATGTGTGTCATCCCACCATGTTTCTGTTATGCCTATCAAGTCATAGTTTTCAATTTCAGCTACCAGCTCCAGTTCCCCTATTTTACCAGTTAAACTTCTGGCATTTGCAAGCATACAATTTATGCCACTGCTGTGTTCCATTTGTGATTTAATTTTGTTGTGGCTTATAGTCTTCTCCCTATCATCTGTACTAACCCCGCCCCCAGATCCTCCCACCTGGTTATTAACTACATCGCCTTCCCTTTCTATACTATCTATCCCAGTATTTATTGGATTCAAACACTCATTGTGCAACTGACTTACTGGGGAAGCCAATGTTTTTAAACTAGGATTTCAATGTGTAGCATACACATTGATATCCTGGGGTGAGCATTGGGGTCTCCATTAAGTTGAGTTGCTGTTTCCCTAAGGGTGTAACAGACTTCACCAGTAATAACACATGTCCACTTAGTCTGGTTGTTCGTTGATGTAGCCCATGTACTGAGATATGTCAAAGTGGAGCAAAATCTCAGAACATTGATTATACTGAGCAACACAGATATTGTGGACAGGAATTCACTGTGGAAGTATGTCCCCTGTATCACCTCTTTATCACTCCCACAACACATTAGTGTATCACTGCCACCATCATCTGTTTGCATGGATACATCACAGAGTCCACTCACTGGCAAACAAGTGGTGGACTCCTGTGATGTGGGTGATGTCTTTCCATGTATGGGGGATACTCTATCCTGGGTGTGGTTACACATTGACAAATGTGTTATCAAATATATCCTCATACAGACAGAGATAGAATGGTGATGGTTCATCTTTATTGTGTCTCAAAGTACATTAGAACGTACATGTGTTTTCTGTGTGTATTGCCTATATGCATTGAACACTTGTATGAGAACACTAAATGTACTTTGAAACTAAATCGTACTACTTTAGTAACACTGCTGCCCTGCTCATGTGTTGTCCACAAGGTTTGACAACCCTGTAGATGAGCATCCTAACTGTACAGGTTATAACACTCGAGAATTTGTGTTTTCTGTGTCTATATGAGAATGTTCCAGTAGAGGTTTGTGTGAACCTTAGGTCAAGCATTGCATCACCAACAACATCACCAGAAACAGCAAGGGTTGATCTTCATGAAGGTGTTGTCAAGACATCAATCCAGTCACATGGAAGATCTTCAGTTCAAGGATGGATCATGTTATGGATGCCTGTGGGAGAAGAGTACAGGATTTGGAGCAGTAGACCTGAACTGATCATCAAGCAACAACAATTTTGACTTTTTAATCCCCTCAATTTTCTAAATTACAGGTGAGTACACAAACCATTGCTTGACAATGTGTTGTGTACTCATCTGTAACCAATTATGTGGAGAACTAAGGACATGTGCACCAGCCCTATGGATATGTGCCCCTGACATGTAAAGACACATCAACAAGTGTTCTGAGAGCTCCATGGAAGTAATGACATTGGGCTGCCACTGTGAAAGTGACAGTGGCAGCCCAATATCATTTGTTCCCTGGAACTATTAGGACATATTTGCCCCACTTGCCATGAAGTGTTTGTTACACAGTAGTTTTTGCAGGCCAGTTAGGGCATGGTTGTGGATGTAGATGGGATCCACCTGATCTTTGATGACCTCATACAGGGCAATGATGCTGTCAGGCCTCAACCTGTAGCGATCAATGACCTCATCATCAGTCATTCCAAAGAGGGTGACCCTTGGGCGGTATAGCCTGGGCCTTGGTGGTCGTCTGCTGCTGTGGAGCATCCTGTTGCTGCAGCTGTGCATCTGCAGGCAGGTGCTGTCCTCCAGGTGGGGATGGACTCCTGTGTGGCTGCTGAGCCAGAGCCTCCTCACTTGAAACAGGTGAAGGCTGTTGATCAGGCGTGCCTGGAGGTTGCTGATGTTCCCTAGCTCTCTCCCTTGCACGCCTTCTCCGCAGTCTTCGCAATAATATGTAACCCATCATACTAATTGCGCTCTCTATCTCTCTCTATCTCTCTCTATCTTTCCCTCCCTGAGTGGAAAACAAGACACAAGTGAGTGTGGTGAGTTGTTCTGTTAAGTACTTGATAGGGCGTTGTGTATGTGTGGTGATGAGGTGAGTGCTGACCAATGGAGAGTTGTTTTTGTCCAGGTAAGTGTTTGCAGGTGTGTGTGTGTGTTATAAGATGTGGTGTATTGTGCTTGGTATGTGTCTGCCATTTGCGGGTGTGCAGTTGTGGGGTGCAGGTCGCGTGTTGATGTTGCACAGGTGAGCTTATATTTGCAGATGTCCGCTTTGTGTGATAACCCCCATTATTCCGTGTCATGTTGTGTTGTTGTTTTTTTGGGTGTCGTTGTCCCTGTGGTGTTGCTTGTTGTGTGTGACAGTGATTTGTGCTGTGTGTTCATGTTTTTGTGTTGTTTTGGCATTGCACGGGTTAGTTTTTCCATTTACATGCTTGTGCGGTAAACATTTTGTGTATTTTCCTATGTAACTGGTGTTTTGTTTTGCCCATTAAGTGTCTAACGTCTGAGAAAGGTGGGTCTTAACTTTTTACCGTTAGGTGTGTCTTTTTTTCAGCCGTTACCAGTACCGCAAGCCTTTGAATGGCTCTGGGGTATGTTGTTCCATGCTTCTGAATGCACGTAAGTGTATCGGCCGTAAGGATTCTGAAGCTGCCGTTAGATATTCTTTAGACGGATCTTTGAATTGCTACATGGAACCTAACGCACCCGTTAGTGATTTTTTTTTATTAACGGCTGCCTTTAAATCTAGCCCTAAGATACCTTAAGGGACCTACTTAAATGTGTGAAAATCTGCGCCCTTTTTTTTTTGGGAACAAAATCCCTTAACAAATCTCCGATGCAGGAACTGAACATGAAAAAAGTTAAAAAAAAAACTGTCACCAGTGGATGTATTGATATGTGGCTCTAAGCCCCATACCAATACATCCAAAGCAATCACAAAATGGATGAAATGTTAGTAGAATTAACCCTATGAGTATGAGTGGGGTATGCTTACCCCACTGGCATTCACAGGGTTAACCCTACTAAGTTAAAATCCAGCCCCTGACAAGAAACACTTACCTGTAATCCTGATGTCCAGCGATGTCTTCAGAAGCATGGTCAGCTACTGTCCGTCTTCTTCTTCTTCAATCTTTTCTCTTCTGTCTTCTGGTTTCTATAATCTTCCGTCTTCTTTCTTCAGTGTTCTTTCTTCTGTCCAGTCTGCAGTTTAAAAAAAAAAATGGAAATGCAAGATGTTTAAAAAAAAAAAAACTAAACAAATTCTCCAAAGATATGTGTGACTTAAGCCTTTGAGTGCCATAGGGGTACCCCTCAGGCACTCAAAGTGTTAAATGCAGTCTGACATATCTGTTAAAAAGAATTTGCTTCCATTCCGGTTCAAGAAAAGTATAAGCCAATAATTTTGTCAATAAATAAAAGCCCTACCCAGGGTTAAAAATGCTGAAAGGGCTCACCTCCATACCTTTCGGGCCATTGCGCGAGTCGGAATGAGGGAATTTTGAACAGAGGCTGGGATGTGTGCTAATGCACCTCCCAACTAATCAGCTCCTAGTTAAGGAATGGAGAAAGAATGGTTTACACTTTTCTTTCTTAAGTCATGCATATCTTTGGTCAGTTATTTTATTTTTTATAAATGTCTTGCATTATCATTTTTCCTTTTTCAACTACAGATTGGACAGAAGAAAGAAGACAGAAGATTATAGAAACCAGAAGACTGAAGAAGACAGACAGTGATTGACAGGGCACAAGTCCGTCTCTGTGGCCCAACGACCATTGTGGTTTCAACTGGCAAGGCAATTGAATTGCTCCGCTAGCACTTTTTGTTAATGGGCCATTAGCCAATATTGCCCTACAGGTTGTGTTACCGGCCTCAGTTGGATCGAGGCCTTAATATTGGACACTGTTTCTATGTTATTTGTTAGCACTAGGTTTAATACAATTTTATTTTTTGTCGGCACTTCCACCATTTGTGACATGTAGCTATCCCTAAGCATGCTCACAATCCTGCTTCCCTTATCAATATTCAGGCATTGAGGCATATTTGTAGCATATACCCACCAATACCATTTTTTTTTATTTTGTATGCCACAGTTAGTCTCAATTTCTACCCACAAGGACTCCACATTATGGCCATATTCCTCACAAATATCACCTCTTAAAATTGGATTTACATCTGGTTTCAAAAATAAGCACACACCTCTGCCTTTTCTATTAATCCTGTATCTTCTAAACAGACAATAGCCCTCTTTATTTACAGTAGGAGAGAACTTAGTGCCTAGGCTCCTTAGAATAACATAGGAACTGGAGAAGTGATATCACTGGAGTAGTAGTCACTTCTACTTTATCACCTCTTTATCACACCTTAGTGCATAAACCCCAATGTGTTCCAAGAACCAGAAGCATTATAGATCACAATAAAGCATCACACCTGTACAGAAAGATGCCAGAATAACAATCTGCTACCTTCTATATTTGAAAATAATACAGAGCAACCCACTGGATTCCTCAAAGAAGAAGGGAAGACATCCTCCCCAGCACTGCCAATGATGAGACTGTGGCTGACAGCTAGCAAGGTATCCAGTGTGGTCCTCTTTGAAAATAATAAACAGTTATAACACCAGTCCCTATAACTGATGGGGCCAGGGTGATTTAAATGTCAGGCCCTTTCCTTGTTCTGTGCCAATTATCAAGTCTGTTTGATTGTGTTTCCTAAACGTCAGTATCCTGCTTGATTCCTGACCTAAACTTTTGCTGTTCCCTGACATTCCCTTTGTCTGTCAATTTTACTACTTCTAGGACCATTTGGTTCCTTACCCGGCTTTGCATGACTTCCCCTATTTGGTTCCTGACCTGGTATGTTTACCTGTCTTATTATCTGGGTTTGACCATGGTTGCGGTTTTTGACATCTCTTGAACATTTCCCTTACCTTGCTCTCTGTGGGCTGCATCCTTGATAGCGGGGTTTCCCTTGTGCTGCTGTCTGTATTCAGTGTTGAGGTGGTATAGCTTTCCTTGTCATTTGCAACATTGTTTCAGTATTCCCAGCATTGATCTCCATGGTGGAATGAGCTATCCCCGTGTCTCCATCTTTACTTCTATCTGGACACATTGCAGTGGAATAAACTTTCCTGCATATAGACGTTACCTGCAAAACTCTTCTAAGCAGTCGTGCGGGGTGGAGTAAGCTGTCCCTACGATTGCTTCTTTCTGCCTCTAAATTTCTTCATCTTCACTTCTACCTGGACACATTGTTGTGATAGAATAAGCTTTATCCTCTTATTGACTGTTATTTCAAGTCTCCTCAATATTCATTCGGCAATGGAGTAAGCGATTGCTTCTTTCCGCCTCTGAGTTTCTTTGGTTAGTTACATAGAAACATAGAAACATAGAATTTGATGGCAGATAACTGTTTCGGCCCCTCTAGTCTGCCCATTTTCCTACAGTAAAAACCTCAATGATTTTTTGGTCCTTGGTCTTTTCTTAAGTTAAGGACAGCCTTATGCCTGTCCCATGCAGTTCCTGGCCTATCAGCTCATATTTGCAGTGTGGGAATAATTTTTTCTGTCATACTAGTAACCTGGTGTTGATTTCTCCTACAAAGAATTAGGTCATTTGTTTTGCTTATACCTTCCAGCAGCCAGGGTGTTCTTTGATTTTTCATTTCCATCTATATCAGATCCTATTCTACATGCAGCCTGAGTTCTTGCTTCAAATTAGCTTTTTTATCAGAACATCCAGGGCTATCAGCAACCTCAATATGTTGACCTGCAGCCTGGGCCTTTTTTCTGTTCACCAGAACTGCCATCAGTCTTAGAATTTTCATTTTTCCTTTTTACCTGCAACCTTGAGTAGCAACAACAAGCATCAGTAGTCTTTCTCCCTGCATGGGATATATCAGTCTTCTATGAACAAAACAAAACAGAAAAAGATAACCCTGCTATTATAGCACTCTCACATAAGATCTAATATTCCTAATGTGTACAGTATCAGGACAGAGTGTAAGAATATGAAAATATAAAACATAACCTTTATTGGATCAATTATGAAAATGACCAGGGCTGATCCGGTTCGCCACAAAACTTGTGAAAATTATAAAACTAAATCAATCATGTGCATTGATGGTACACCATCTAAGGCACATGAGATGAGGGGATGGTGTATCACTATATCCCTAGGTAGAAAAATGAGATGAACTGACTGATAAATTGTCAAATTGTCTAAGTCAGAACTGTTTGGTTTCTCGTGGATTGCTACTTGTCTGAATAGATCCCGTCACTGGAAGATATATAGTCAGAGACTAAAACTGAGTTGAATTGGCTCCTCGGCAAGCAGTAAATATAAGCCAAGGCTACTGAATAAGAGTAATACAGCCACCGCTCGATAACTAAAGATAGCCTACTGACTATCTAGGCGATCTGACTTAATTAAATAGTATATTTTTGCCATGGCAGTTTCGGCTTGCCCCTAGTTTTGCCTCTGAATAGCAGAGTGAGACGTGACTAATTCACTTAATTCTCTACGTCTGAAATCTGATGATAACAGCCAGAGCTAATTCGGGTTGACTAAGGAAATAACCTTTGGAGTCAGATATAAAAAATCTAATGTGAGATACCGGGGCTGATCCGGCTTGCCATCTGAGCTTACTGCCTATCAAATCACTAGGAAATGAATCTATCTGATCTAAATAAGATCTTAGCAGTCTGAATGTATACAGTCTAATGAGAAATACCGGGGCTGATCCGGCTTGCCATCTAAAATTTCTACCTATTACCTCAATGTCTCAAGTCTATTAATCATTAGGCACTGAACCTGTCTAAGTGATAAACGATATGAACACAGAGGTGTGATCACAACACTGGCCGACGCGTGTTTCGTCAGCCCTTCTTCTGGGCAGCATTGCAAACACCATGGCTACAAAGTAGCCATTATTTAAAGGAGTATTCAGGAAGACTGATTGGATAGAACTTTGGCTCCAATCAGTAGTAGGAAACAGCAGAGCACATCGCTCATAGGGAGTTGTGTCTGTCCATCAACTGACACAATCCCACTTACAGAATGAATCCCTCTGGCGGATATAACTCATCGATAATAGGGAATTATGTCTGTCCATCACATGACAAAATCACACTTAGAGAATAAATCCCTCAGACAGATATAACTAATATGTGCTGGTAAAGTGATAGATGAACCTATATATTAACTCTCACATAATATGTATTCTAAGAAAAATTAAGCACAGCTGAAAGAACACTAAACTAATATATCTGTCAGTGTAAAAGTGACATAAATAAAGTATAAAAATTTAAGAGTATATATACTAGACACAAATGAATATAGGAGATATATAGTCAATATATATATAGATATATAGTCAATGTTTAAACATTGTTTAAAACAGACATATGTGATAAATATCTCACTATATTAACACTGATGCTAGATGTGTAAAGACCCAAGTTAATATATTGGCCCCGAAATGTATGCGAGGTAAATAAAATATATGATTCATCTAACACTTAATAGGCATAACATTGGTGTCTTATCATTAATGTTAATGGTGCCTATAAGTGCCTTCACTTGAATAGTGTTGACAAATAATATTCAGGCCGTTATCATCTGAGGTTGTTTCTGAAAGATTGAATACAAAAGTCATGTACTAAAACCTCAATAGATCTTCTTAAGTCAGATGCACACTCAAGGTCCATTCCTCATTGAGACCATTGGGAGTCATGCTGTTAAGTAAGAAAATCCAGGGATTTTCATTTTTCAAAAGGATATTATTATAGTCACCTCCACGAATGCCCAGTTTGATTTGTGGGCTCCATGCTTTTAATCCAGCTGGATTAGAGTCATGATTACTGAGGAAATGTCTTGCCACAGAAGTGAGTTGTTTTCCCACTATCTGTGATTCTTGTGGGGCTCTCAAAATGCTGGTTGCATGTTCTCTGAGTATTATTTTCAACTTTCTCAGTGTTTTTCCCACATATCGTAATCCGCATGGACATTCCAGGCAATAGACCACCGCTGTTGATTGACAGGTGATATAGTCATTAATCATGTGGTTTTTGCCAAATCTATCTATAATATTTTTTGTAGTGCTCATATGTTGGAAGCGATACAGTGGCCACAATGATGAGACCCAGAGACAATTGCTTTTTTCTTTAATTGCAAATGACTATGGACAAGTTGGTCTCTTAAGTTAGGTGCCCTTTTGCAGGCCATTGAGACTCTATTTCCTAGGATTTCTTTGAGGTCAGCATCACATTGCAGTATGTGCCAGTGATTGTTGAGAATTTTGTGTATATTCTCCCATTGACAATTAAATGTCAAAATAAATCGTATTTTCGATTCACTGGTAACTGATTTGGGATCATAAAGGAGATGTGTTCTTGAGCTATATAATGCTCTCTTAAAAGCCTTTTTGATCACTGTCTTGCTGTATCCTCGTTGTATGAACTGCTCTTTGAGTTCTTCTGATCTGTGTCTGAAATCCTCAATGGTACTGCAATTTCTTTGCAACCGTAAGAATTCATCAACTGGGATGTTGTTCTTCATGAACATAGGATGATGACTTGTGTGGTGTAACAGGTTATTGGCTTCTTGTATAAGTCAGTCATAGTAGTATCATCTCTACTTCTCTTTATGGAGATGTCCAAGAAGTCAGTTCTTTCATAACTACATGTCATAGTGAGTTTTAAATTCATATTGTTATTATTAAGTTTGTCATTGAAAACAGTCAATAAGTCTGACGGTCCGTCCCATAAGATGAAAAGATAATCTATATAACATAGCCACATGAGAACATGTGATGTATACTGTTCATGGGGCTCTGAGAAAACAGTGGTCTCCTCCCACCACTCGAGGTACAGATTAGCATATGTGGGAGCACATGCACTCTCCATTTCTGTACCCCGGGTTTGGAGATAAAATTGATCCTTGAACACGAAGAAAGTCCTTTTCAACACAAAAATCAACAAATCTAGTCTGAATTGTTTTTTATCATCACTATATGTGGCATCTTTGTCAAGAAAGTATTTGACTGCTTGTAGGCCAAAGGTGACATCAGTTGATGTATATAGTGACTCAACGTCACATGTCACTAAGAGTGTCTTAGAAGTGACGGGCAGAGATTCAATCTTAGAGATAATATCTCCTGTGTCCCTGATATAAGAACTCAAAGTATGCACATGAGATCTCAGAATACAATCTATATACTGACTGGCTCTTTCAGTCAGACTCCCATTGCCAGAGATGATAGGCCTCCCTGGTCGGATCCTATCATTTTTATGCACCTTGGTCAGTAAATATAGAGTAGGTGTTCCTGGAAAGGGGACTTACAGAAACTTGAACTCTTGTTTTGTGAGAAAAGACTGTTCAAATGATTCCAGAATACATCTGTCATATTGATTTTTAAGATCCTTAGTAGGATCATTGAAAAGTATTCTGTAACATGCCCTGTCTTTGAGCTGTTTCATAGCTTCCATAGTGTACATGGCAAGTGGCCAAATGACAATGTTACCAGCTTTATCAGATGGTTTTATGACAACATCTTCCCACTTTTTAATATCTAAAAGAGCTTGATTTTCTTTCTTTGTCAGATTTCTATTAATTGTGATATCTGGCAACTCAAGGATGTCTTTAAACACCAAATTGGTGCATATCTGTACTGCAGGGCACACATTAGATGGTGGTGTGAATGTGGATTTGACTTTGGGTGGTGGTGGCATTTTATATCTGGGACTTTCATTGATGAGATTGTCTAAATCAGCATCATCGTGATTAGACATAATCGGAGATGGTTCCATTTCATTGTTTTTAAACTTTTCATTTTCTTTAAAAAATTTGTGTAGCAATAATTTGCGTGTAAATATCTGGAGATCAACAATTGTGTTACATTTGTTCACACTATTGGTTGGAGAAAAGCTAAGGCGTAGCGAGAGAACTCTTTTTTGAGTATCTGTCAATACATGATCAGAAAGATTGATTATCTGTAGATTGTTCACATTAGTCATATTTTCACTTATTGGGGACACTCGATCCATTTGTACCCCCATTGGTCTCGATTTTGCAATTCCCTTGCGGCCCCTTCTTGTTGGTTTCTTGGGGTTTTGTTTTGCTGTGGGCATCTCTTGCCCCTTAAAAAAGATGGCGTTTTAGCTCTATCAGTGACTTGGTCTGTGTCAGATTGTCTAGATTCTGACAAAGAAGATGCGCTTAAGTATTTATCAAGATCCACTTTTTTGGTGTATCTTGGTCTTCTTTTATTCCAGAGATATATGACTTCCTTTTCATGATCAACTGAATCACAATCAAATTTTTTCTTTTTCTTTTCTAGGAGTTCAGTCTCAAAATTGTCTAAATCTCTATTTAATTTTTCAAGATCTTTAATGACCCAATTTGTACTCTGAAAAGTCTTGGCCTGGTCTTCCAATTCTTTAATCTCCTTGTCTAAATTGCTGATAATTAGAGTCTCATAGTCTATCAAAATATTCAAGAACTCAGATGAGCATTTAGCAGCTGCATCTTCCCATCTTTTTGTAAAGCTAGCCTCAGTGAAACTATAGGTAGGTAACACTGGAATTCTGAGGCCTTTGGGTATGTACTTATTTTCTTGATATTTAAGAAAAGTGAATTTGCTCAACCAACTATGAATATGTTTAAGTTGAGCATCTTTCAATTCTTTATATACAATATCCCATTTTTTGCCACTGTTGGTGCTAGAGGTTGGCTCTTTCGTAGTAAAAACCTCTTTTGCTTTATTTTCCCATTTGGTTTGTATTTCTGAACGGGTGAGAAAGCTGTCCATCTGTAGCTAATGGAGATTGTGGGTGCAATGAGAGAAAGGTCACCAATGAAGTGATAGATATATATAGCGCATGCACAAGAGACTCACACACACACCACAAAACTTCAAAAGGGCACTTGATTGTACACTATGACGGTAAATGACCTATTGGAGGTGCTACAGGGGAAACATATATGAACAAAACGAAAAAGATAACCCTGTTGATATAGCACTCTCATATAAGATCTAATGTTCCTAATGTGTACAGTGGCAGGACAGAGTGTAAGAATATGAAAATATAAAACATAACCTTTATTGGATCAATTACAAAAATGACAGAGGCTGATCCGGTTTGCCACAAAACCTGTGAAAATTATAAAACTAAATCAATCATTTGCATTGATGGTACACCATCTAAGGCACATGAGATGAGGAGATGGTGTATCACTATATCCCTAGATAGAAAAATGAAATGAACTGACTGATAAATTGTCTAAGTCAGAACTGATTGCTACTTGTCTGAATAGATCCCGTCACTGGAAGATATATAGTCAGAGACTAAAATGGGGTTGAATTGGCTCCTTGGCAAGTAGTAAATATAAGCCAAGGCTACTGAATAAGAGTAGTACAGCCAGCGCTTGATATCCAAAGATAGCCTACTGACTATCTAGGCGATCTGGCTTATTTAAACAGTATATTTTTGCCAGGGCTGTTTCGGCTTGCCTCTAGTTTTGCCTCTCAATAGCAGAGTGAGACGGGACTAATTCACTTAATTCTCTATGTCTGAAAGCTGATGATAACAACAGTAGCTAATTTGGGTTGACTAAGGGCAAAGTGGCCATGCACACCAGCGGCACCGGAGGTGGGTCCCCTCTTGACATCACCTTCAACCCCTGGGAGGAGATGCTAAGGCAGAATCTGTCATCAACGGCTGTTGAAGGGGTCCCTGGAGAAAGTTACACTGGAGATGATAGGACCCTCCAGAATACCAACATGCGCATCATTCCATATCTAGACATCACACAAACCCTCACACATAGTATGGCCCAACAAAGTGACAGCTGAACACATTGCCAGCATTTCTTCCCACAAGTTCACCAACACAGCTCTGAGAGGGTTCACACAAAGACAGAATACCGGACAAACCCAGCACATATGAGAAGGGTTAAGCAGGAAAAATCCTGTGGAAGTCCATGTTTAACCCCCTGGTTGCTGTGTTGATCAACTATATTCACTGCATCGTGTTTTCATATAAATATCTGTTATGTTTCCCACAATGTCACACATGTAGCAACAGGGAGGTCAGCACTTAACCCCTTGAGTGCTAGAGGAATGACCAACACATTGATCGACAATGCATTGGCTACACCTCTGGCACTCAAAGGGTTGAAAGACAATGAACATAATACAACAGGGTTGCATTGCACAAGTCCGTAGAGCTTAGCTCACGCATCACAATTCAACTGATACAAACTGCATGTATAACACCTAGGCCTCAACAGGAAACACACCAGGGCCTCAGTACACATCAATGCACCATTGTAAAAACAATAAAAAACAAGTAGAAATAATGGGCTAGATTTAAAGGCTCACGTTAAACCAGCCGCTAAGTGAAAAAGGCACATCACTCGAAAATAATACATGAGTTACGGCAGATTCAATAGGTACTCTAGAAGAATAGCTATCGAGCGTAGGCACACACAAAACACGTAACACAAAAGCCGTTGTCGCTCATGTTAATGCACAACGGGCGGCCAAATCACACGATAACATCGCTCAAAACAACATGTAACATAACGGCTGCCGTTGTCTAGCAACGCTGATTGATGCAAAAACAAATTAAAACACACAGCCAATCACAAAGCCCCAATGTATCAAAAAACTTCAAATACACCTATATATACCCAAAAATAACCGTTACACACTGTCTGTTATTGAGTTCTTCAGAGCCAGATATCAGGACCCAGGAGCGGAGGATAGTGATCAGAGAGAGGGAGACAGGAGCGATCATTGGAGGTAGAAGGAGATTTTTGAGTTTGGAGAGGGGTGCACTTACTATAAACATATAACACTTTTGCACATATTACATACACACATACAAACACAAACATACACATACATACACATAGTCCTTTTATTTTATAACATCTTACACATTTTACATTTTATTTTGACAGTGTGAATCTGTGAGTGAAAGTGTGTGACAGAGAGTGAGTGGATCAAGTGTGTCTGTGAGGGCCTGTGGGAGTGCCTGGGTATGAGGGGGTGAGTGATGGAGAGGAGGACAGGAGAGAGGGATGGGGAGAGTAGTGGAAGAGGAGGAAGGTCAGGAGGGTGTCCCTGAGCAGAGCAGGGGTGGGAGAGGAAGATCCACAGGGCGGAGGGGGACCCGGCCCACAAGAACAGGCACACGCAGGACAGGGACAGAACCTGCAGTGGGATGAGGGGTAGTTGCTGGGGAGCAACACACACAGTCAGGGTCAGACCAGGCAGGGCACTCCGGCTCTGAATCATCCCATGCCGGAGGTGACGAGGGCAGGATCAGGGACCCCAAATACACAGAGTAGGAGAACACGGCTCTCGTGGAAGCTGTCCTGGAGAGGCAGAGTGTTCTTCACCCGACAGCGAAGGTCCCTGGCCTGTCAGCGAGGAGGAAGGCAGCCTGGAACCAGATATGCAGCCGGGTCAACGGGGTGGCTCCATGCAGGCGGGACGTGGAGTCCATCAAAAAGAGATGGGGCGACTGCCGGAGGGTGGTGAAAAACAAGATGACCAAGCTCGCCAAGCACGCCCGAGGCACTGGAGGTGGCCCACCCGTCCCTATCACCTTCTGCGGCTGTGGGGAGATGGTGCGGCAGACCGTTTCCCCGACCCTGATCGAGGGGGTCGTTGGAGGAGCTGACACTGGGGATGAGAGGAGCCTTCACACTACTGGTAAGTGCAGCACTACATAACAACACAGTACATCAACCAACACCAGCTGCACACACAGTCACACCTCAACACATGCCCAACACTCATCCATACAACTGCACCAACACAGCACCCTGAGGGTTAAAAACAGGACACAACACTACGACAAATGTCAAGGTCCAACTTGGGACAAACCTGTCACAGTCCTACTTCAACCCTACTGTCGCTGTGCTCATCACACACAATACACAAACCGTTATGTTCAAAATGTCGTCTGTTAATTATCATCACTGTTCACACACAATGTCACGCATGTCCCCACAGGGATGTCAGCACCTAACCCCTTGAGTGCTAGAGGGATCATCAATGCATCGATCAACAATGCTTTGGCAATCCCTCTGGGACTCAAAGACAACAAACAAGTCAATAGGCCAACGATCACATGCTACACAGGGGACACTCACTAAGCGGTGACAAAGAGACGGTGGACACAAAGTAACCCTCACACACCCTCACTTCGCCAATACCAGTGTTAGTCTATGGAGAATATGCAAAAACAAGAATCAAGTTGATAGGGTCCCATTGTACAGACTCCATGGAAAACACTGGAAATGGGGAAAGGAGATCACTGGAGAAGTCACCATCACGTTCACTTCATCAGTTCAACATAACCGCTTACTGAATCACAAAAAGGGTGGATCAGGTCACACATCACAGTGTCCCAGAGAATAACTGATTGTATGTGCAACACACAGGCCAAATACTATTCTACAGAATTAAAGGTGGATGAAGTAGGCCTTGGTGTTGTGGCTGCAATCATTTACTCTAGCTTGAAATGACATATCCCACATCTGATTCCCACATGGATCCACAGGGGTGCTGATGCCATGGATGGATGGAACATCAGCCGCTGTTTGCAGGATACACATGGGAACCAAATATCAACCATTGTACCTTGGTCATCAACAGGCCATGACTGATGGATATCTAGGATTGAGTACGGTTGCCTCACACAGAAGGATGGATGGGCTCATACACAAAGTAAAACAGGCCTCAATCAAAGATATCCCTCACTACTGGCTTGATTGTTGCCCTTAGGATTCAAATGTTTCTAAATACGTCCCAACACGATGTGAACACAGAGATCAGTTCACTGGATGTGATTGCCTTACTGGCCAGATATGTGCACCCATCACAAATCAACCTACATTGCTACCATCCAAATACACATGCATAGTATATCACACTCTACGGAGATGGGATATACGAGGTATGTTCATATCCATCATATCAATCCAATGTATTGTTGGATGGGTGCACATATATAGCCAGAAAGGCAATCACACCTACTGAACTGCTCTCTGGCTTCACATCTTGGAAGGATATTACTGTATACATATGAAGGGTACATATCCACATACATATATCACAATTTCTACTTGTGTGTGACTGTAATGGGATAGCAATGGGTAATGTCATCATGATGTAATATCATTGGCATCGTAAAAAGATGTGTCTTGATGTAAGTCCTATCCCTCCAACACTCATGGTTATACATATATTGCTTTATGTGACATGTGGAGATATCTGTCATTTGACCACACGGAGGCTCTTCAGCAGAGCCAAATTCACAACATTTCGAGATAAATACCTCTTTGGAATGGTCCACAGAGTGTACTTGCAAACCATGCACACTCTGTACACCATTCCAATTAACCCCTTAGTGACCCTTGACGTACCAGTACCGTCAAGGGTAAATTTGCTTTAAGGACCAGTGATGGTCCTGGTAGTCAAGTGTTAAATGGTAGCAGCGTTCCGCCGTGCACGCTGCTACCATTCATTCCAGGCTGAGACTGAGCGGTCCAGTACCGGACCGTTCAGTCTCAGCCTCTGTCGGTTGTGCCAGGTCATGTGATCGTTGAGTCAGCGATCACACGTACCGGCATTCTAAAGCAATGAATGAGGCAGTGCTACTTACTGTCTCTAGTGTCTCCTCTCTGCCAATGCATCCCTTACATCAAAGTAAGGGACAGAGAAGCAGAGAGGAAACACCTAGTGGAAATAAAAAATACAGCAGCTGGGGGTGTTAACCCCTTCACTGCTGGTGCAGGAGGATGGCTAGATGCAGGTCAATTTCTGACCTGCTAAATACACTTTTTTTTTTTTTTAAATAAAAACAACACACTTTTTTTTTTTTTTACAAATAAAATATTTAATTAAAAAAAAAAAAACATCTCAAGAAACAATATTGGAAGTGTGATTGTTGTGGAGCTATGTAATACACTTACACACACCGCCAAATTTAATGAACAAAAAAGTGGGAAAATAGGGTGGGAAAAAGGGACATGGGTATTTTGCGCATTTTGTAGGTATGACTGACTGGGCATACCTTTCATGCAGTCTCCATAAAAATTTAACCCTTTGCGCCCAGTTGATCCCAAGAGAAAAAACAAAAATGGTGGGTTTTTTACATTTTTTTACCTTTTTCTTTAATTTTAATAAAGTAAATTGTGGGTTATCCATATAAGTGGAGTATCAAAGGAAAGCCCTATTTGTTTGTAAAAAACAGTATATCATTTATGGGGGTGGAATAAAAGCCTAAGAGGGAAAACACTGTTGAACAAAGACATAGTCAAAAAGGTCAGAATTGCTCCGGTCCTTAAGTCTAATCCACCTCTGATTTTCCCGGTCCTTAAGGGGTTAAGTATTGTTCTCTAAATGGGGTTATTTTGGCTCTGCTGAAGAGCCCTCTTGTGGACAAATGACTGAAATCTACATCTGTCACACAGAGCAATATCTGAACAACCATGAGGGTAGGAGGGATAGGACTAACTGCGAACAACATCTGTTTTCACAATGTCTACAATCTGACATCAAGGTGGACTTAACCTTTGCTATCCCCCTGGAGGGATAGCCATCCCTAAAAGCTGTAAAGACAAATAAATGTTGTTGGATTCACCCCCCGAGTTAAACAATGGTATTCCAACTGCTGAAAGGTGTGTTGATTCAAAAGGTATCACAGCTCAGACATGGATATGTCAGGGGCAATATCCCAGTGGCCTGAAATTGTACAGTGGTCCTGTTACTACACAATCATATGGACAGCTCTGGTACAGGGACCAGATATCTACATGGGAGGGTGATGCAACAGCCCCACTGTACTATTTCGGGCCACTGTGATATTGCACCTCAAAATGAAACCTTCACCAGTAATAACTCAAACAACACCTTTCAGCAGTGGGAGTACCCTTGTTTACCCAGGGGCATTAACCCAAACACATATATTTTTATTCACCACATATCAAAGTATAACTGTCTCCACAAACATATGGCTAAGGTCACTAATCACAACATCTTATTTCTCCACACAGCTTACGGCCCTCAAGGCCAGTGGGAGCCAGTGGAGGAGGCTACGTCACCCCCCAGTGAGGAGTACACAGAGGAGGGGACCAGCCGGTGGTCACCATACCCACCATCCCCATCCTCTCCAACACAGGCTGGACCAACACCTTCTGCACCACCACAGGCTGCACTCCTCCAAGCTGGACCACCACAGGCTGCACCCCTCCAAGCTGCACCTCCCCAGTACAGTGGCTGGATGCAACAGGAGGAGAGGTGGACGTATCCAGCCACCTCCACCAGCTACTACCCTCCAGCAGCAGCACCACCACCGCCAGGGAGGCAATGGCTGCCAGGGACAGTGGCCACCACCCAAAATGGGCCATATGCCTCACACATCAATCCACCCTCCTGGATGGCTCCACAGCATGCCCCAAGGTATGATCACAGGTGGGGTCCAAGCACCTATCAGTGGCCACAATATGACCCTTGGCCACTGGACTACCCACACCTGGGCCTGATTGCATGAATACATCACAGAGTCCACTCACTGGCAAACAATTGGTGGACTCCTGTGATGTGGGTGATGCCTTTCCATGTATGGGGGATACTCTATCCTGGGTGTGGTTACGCATTGACAAATGTGTAATCAAATATATCCTCATACAGACACAGATAGAATGGTGATGGTTCATCTTTATTGTGTCTCAAAGTACATTAGAACGTACATGTGTTTTCTGTGTGTATTGCCTATATGCATTGAACACTTGTATGAGAACACTAAATGTACTTTGAAACTAAATCGTACTACTTTAGTAACACTGCTGCCCTGCTCATGTGTTGTCCACAAGGTTTGACAACCCTGTAGATGAGCATCCTAACTGTACAGGTTATTACACTCGTGAATTTGCGTTTTCTGTGTCTATATGAGAATGTTCCAGTAGAGGTTTGTGTGAACCTCAGGTCAAACATTGTATCACCAACAACATCACCATAAACAGCAAGGGGTGATCTTCATGAAGGTGTGGTCAAGACATCAATCCAGTCACATGGAAGATCTTCAGTTCAAGGATGGATCATGTTATGGATGCCTGTGGGAGAAGAGTACAGGATTTGGAGCAGTAGACCTGAACTGATCATCAAGCAACAACAATTTTGACTTTTTAATCCCCTCAATTTTCTAAATTACAGGTGAGTACACAAACCATTGCTTGACAATGTGCTGTGTACTCATCTGTAACCAATGATGTGGAGAACTAAGGACACGTGCACCAGCCCTATGGATATGTGCCCCTGACATGTAAAGACACATCAACAAGTGTTCTGAGAGCTCCATGGAAGTAATGACATTGGGCTGCCACTGTGAAAGTGACAGTGGCAGCCCAATGTAATTTGTTCCATTGTACTATTAGGACATATTTGTTGATGTGTGTATTCATGTCGGGGGCACATATGTCTGCACACTCACAGGTCAGCATGGAGTACCTGGTAATTTGATCTACGTTTCATGACCTCTACGTTGCGTGACAATACCACTGTACATCCACCCCTCTGCTGCTCTTCTCAGCTCTAGCACAGTATAGGTCCCATATTGAGTCCAATGGCCCTTTAACTCCTGATGTGCCGGAGTATTATCCAGTGCATAACATTGGATAATACTTTTTCGCTACTGGGCTAGCATGGTTGCTCAGGCTATGATCATGGCATATCAAGGTAGTTGCTGTCAATCAAGCCCTTTAAGGTGATGAACATGGGTTATATGTTGTACCTTGTTTCTCCTGGGGGTGTGCGTGATATCCTTGGGGTCTGTATGTCAACGTGGAGAGTGGAATGGAGGATGGTTTTTGAATCCACACACACAATTTGCCACGTCCATGGTATGGTTGATGTTTGGGGCCATGCTGCTGCCAGTACAGTGCTGTGTCAATGTTCCTGTGGGGTGAGACAGAACATAATGTGCAGTGTGGTTAGTGTCACAGGACTGATGGGGGACTTGCATGGATTGTTTGCATGCCTGTGTTATACTCACAGGTAAAGTGTTCCATGATGAGCGTCTCTCTGATCTGCGCCCCTCTCAAGGTCTCCTCCACATGGATTATGTCCATGGGCACTTCAGGTATGGGGGGGTCCTGGATGTGATCCAGCAGCCTGCTGTCCACTGCAATGTTGTGCAGTATTGCGCACCCCACAATTATGTAGCACACCTTTGCAGGTGCATACTGCAGTGCTCCCCTCGAGTAGTCCAGACATCTAAATCTTGACTTGAGGAGACCAAAGGTCCGCTCAATGGCACTCCTCGTCCTGCCATGAGCCTGATTGTACCTTTACTGGGCATGTGCTTGGGGATTGGCCACAGGGGTCAGTAGCCAGGACTTGGAGCCATAGCCAGAATCACCTGTGTAATGTGAGTGACATGGTGAGACAGGGAGCACATGTTGTGTGAATGTTTTGTGTGGTGGACGCACTAGCTGTGGGTTAGGAGCATGCTGAGCAGCGTTGTGTGTACGCCTGTGTATGTGGTGTGATTTTGTATTGTGAACTCACCCAAAAGCCATCCCCCTGTAATAGTTCCATTCTCAAAATATCTGTGGACTGAGGAGTTTTGTAGAATGTATGAATCATGTGAGCTGCCAGGATACTTTGCACAGACATTCATTATCCTCATATGGCTGTTACACACCATCTGCACGTTGATGGAGTGGAAGTTCTTCCTGTTGATGAATAGCTGTGCGTCACGTGCTGGGGCTTCAATATGGACATGGGTGCAATCTATAGCACCCATGACCCTGGGCATGCCTCCCCTTGCGTAAAAGGCCTGCTTGATGTGTATGCAGTCCATGTCGATGGTGGGGAAATGTATATAAGTACTGGTCTTGCTTTTGAGGGCTGGCAGGACCTGGGCCAGTACCCTGGAGAATGTGGCCTGTGACATGCCAGATGCGTAACCCTCAGTGGACTGGAAGGCCCCACTTGCCATGAAGTGTATGGCACACAATAGTTTTTGCAGGCCAGATAAGGCATGGTTGTGGATGTAGATGGGATCCACCTGATCTTTGATGACCTCATACAAGGCAATGATGCTGTCAGGCCTCAACCTGTAGCAATCAATGACCTCATCATCGGTCATTCCAAAGAGGGTGACCCTTGGGCGGCATACCCTGGGCCTTGGTGGTCGTCTATACATCCTCTGCTGCTGTGGAGCATCCTGTTGCTGTGGAGCATCCTGTTGCTGCAGCTGTGCATCTGCAGGCAGGTGCTGTCCTCCAGGTGGGGATGGACTCCTGTGTGGCTGCTGAGCCAGAGCCTCCTCACTTGTAACAGGTGAAGGCTGTTGATCAGGCGTGCCTGGGGGTTGGTGATGTTCCCTAGCTCTCTCCCTTGCACGCCTTCTCCGCAGTCTTCGCAACAATATGTAACCCAACATAATGACTGCGCTCTCTATCTCTCTCTATCTCCCTCCCTGAGTGGAAAACAAGCCACAAGTGAGTGTGGTGAGTTGTCCCTTTAAGTACTTGATAGGGCGTCGTGTAGGTGTGGTGATGAGGTGAGTGCTGACCAATGGAGAGTTGTTTTTGTCCAGGTAAGTGTTTGAAGATGTGTGTGTTATAAGATGTGCTGTGTTGTGCTTGGTATGTGTCTGCCATTTGCGGGTGTGTAGTTGTGGGATGCAGGTCGCGTGTTGATGTTGCACAGGTGAGTTTGTATTTGCAGGTGTCCTCTTTGTGTGATAACACCCATTATTCCGTGTCATGTTGTGTTGGTGTTTTTTGTGGGGTCCTTGTCCCTGTGGTGTTGCTTGTTGTTGTGTGTGACAGTGATTTGTGTTGTCTGTCCATGTTTTTGTGTTGCTTTGACATTGCACGGGTTAATTTTTCCATTTACATGCTTGTTCGGTAAGCATTTTGTGTATTTTCCTATGTAACGGGTGTTTTGTTTTGCCCATTAAGTGTCTAACGTCTAAGAAAAGTGGGTCTTAACCTTTTGCCATTAGGTGTGTCTTTTTTTCAGCCGTTAACAGTACCGCAAGCCTTTGAATGGCTCTGAGGAATGTTGTTCCATTCGTCTCAATGCATGTAAGTGTATCGGCCGTTAGGATTCTGAAACTGCCATTAGCTGTTCTTTAGACGGATCTTTGAATTGCTACATGAAACTTAACGCACCCGTTAGTGATTTTTTTTACTAATGGCTGCCTTTAAATCTAGCCCAATGTCACCAACAAAACAGGCAAAGCAAGCACAGAAAACAAACAAAGACAGAGGAACACAGGAACACAAACAGCTGGAGGGCACATCTAACACACACTAGGAGAGTGTGTTATGGTTGAGCCTTGGGTATCAAATGTTTCCTGAGGAGTTGGGATAGCAAGGACGGGAATCGTTGTATTTTCAGGCCCTAGTGTTTTTGCATTCCAGGCCTATGAATTGTACATGCAATCAGTTTGTTTCAGTAGAATTGTGATGGTTGGGCTTTGGTTATCAGATGTATCCACAAGAGTGGGGATTCCTTGCCATTCTCACTCCTCAGGATACATATTACAACAAAAGCTCAAGCACTGTAAGTTGCTTACTAGTGATGATCGAGCACCCCAATGCTCGGGTGTTCGGGTGCTCTGACCGAGCGCCCCCGGAGGCTCGAGTGCTCGGCCGAGCACCCGAGCCCCATTGAAGTCAATGGGAGGACTCGAGCATTACACCAGGCACCCCCTGCTCTGATGAGGGGAGGGTGCCTGGTCCATAGGAAAAGGGCAGAAAATGATGGAAACACCACAGAAATGGTTCAGGGACAGCATAGGGAGTCTGGATGCATCTTGGACTCCAACATCGCTGCTGGGAACGATCTTTCGCCCGTAGTACGCCATTTTTACAGACTGACCGTAAAACACACAAAAAGGAAGATAAAAACGACTTTAGGCAAAAAATTGTTACCAAACAGTATTTGCTGTATATTTACTTGTATATCATCTGCAAATTCTGCAAAAAATGTCATCGATTTTTCGGAACTGGGGCCATGATTAAGAGGGAAACGTGCGCAGAGGCAAATTCTCCCAAAAATTTCCTCGATTTTTCGGAACTGGGGCAATGATTAAGAGGGAAACGTGCGCAGAGGCAAATTCTCCCAAAAATTTCCTCGATATTTCTGAACTGGGGCCATGATTAAGAGGGAAACGTGCGCAGAGGCAAATTCTCCCAAAAATTTCCTCGATTTTTCTGAACTGGGGCCATGATTAAGAGGGAAACGTGCGCTGAGCCGACCATCTAAAACATTATGGGTGAGGGTCTGCTGCGGAGCTGACCATCCTAAACATTATATGCGAAGGCCCGCTAGTGAGCTGACGCTATAAAACATTATATGAGAGGGCCCGCTAGAGAGCTGACCCAATAAAACATTATATGAGAAGGCCCGCTGGTGAGCTGACCTATACAAAAATTGTCAAACAGCGCCCGCTGGTGAGCTGGCCCTATATAAAAATTATATCACAGGGCCCGCTGGTGAGCTGGCCCTATATAAAAATTATATCCCAGGGTATATGGAAGAGAGTCAACCATATACCCATTTTTTGGGTGGAAGGGGTGAATGGGAATACAGAGTATTCCCATCATTGTAAATAACATATATAAAGTGACTTTATGTTCCCCCGGGGCTTTCCTCCAGTGGAGTGGAGAAGTCAGGGGAAATCCAGGCCTTGTTCATTTTTATAAGTGTCAACCTATCAGCATTTTCGGTGGAAAGGCGGATACGCTTATCTGTTATGATGCCACCAGCAGCACTAAATACCCGCTCAGACAGAACGCTGGCGGCAGGGCAGGCCAGCACCTCCAAGGCGTAGAGTGCCAGTTCATACCACGTGTCCAGCTTGGACACCCAGTAGTTGTAAGGCACAGAGGGATCATTGAGGACGCTGACACGGTCTGCTACGTACTCCTTTACCATCTTCCAAAACTTTTCCCTCCTTGTGACACTAGGCTGCACATCAGGGTGAGGGTGCTGGCGGGGTGTCATGAAGGTGTCCCACGCCTTGGAGAGTGTTGCCCTGCCTTTGTCGGAACTGCTGTGTGCTCCCCTTTTCTCCCCTTCTCGGTTGGCCAAGGTAGCACGTACTCTGCCGCCAGCGTTGTCAGATGGAAAATTTTGGAGCAATTTTTCAACAAGAACCTTCTGGTATTGCACCATTTTGCTTGTCCTCTCCACCGGAGGAATGAGAGATGAGAAATTCTCTTTGTAGCGGGGGTCCAGAAGGGTGAACACCCAGTAATCCGTGTTGTCTAAAATGCGTATAACGCGTGGGTCACGGGAAAGGCAGCCTAACATAAAGTCAGCCATGTGTGCCAGAGTACCAACAGGCAAGATTTCGCTGTCCTCACCAGGAGGATGACTCTCAATCTCCTCATCCTCTTCCTCCTCTTCTGCCCACCCACGCTGAAGAGATGGAACTAAAGTTCCATGGCTACCCTCTGTAGCGGAGGCAACCGTGTCTTCCTCCTCCTCCTCCTCCTCCTCCGCCTCCTCCAATTGTCGCTGAGAAGACGAAGTGAGGGTGCTCTGGCTATCACCTTGTGTAAGCTCTTCCTCCCGCATTTCCACCTCTTCCACATGCAAAGCGTCGGTTTTAATTGTGAGCAGCGAGCGTTTCAGTAGACACAGAAGTGGGATGGTTACACTGATAATAGCGTTATCGCCGCTCACCATCTGTGTCGATTCCTCAAAATTGCGTAAAACCTCACAGAGGTCTGACATCCATTCCCACTCCTCACTTCTGATTACAGGAAGTTGAACGGAGAGGCGACGACCGTGTAACAGCTGGTACTCCACTACTGCCCTCTGCTGCTCACAAAGCCGGGCCAACATGTGGAAGGTGGAGTTCCAGCGTGTGCTCACGTCACACAGCAGCCGGTGAGCTGGCAATTGTAAGCGCTGCTGCAGCTTCAACAGGCCGGCTGAAGCTGTTGATGACTTACGGAAATGTGCACACACGCGGCGCACCTTGGTCAAGAGATCATGCACATTGGGGTAGGTTTTTAGAAATCGCTGAACCACTAAATTAAATACATGCGCTAGGTATGGTACGTGTGTGAGCTTGCCGAGCTCCAAAGCCGCCACCAAGTTACGCCCATTATCACACACAACCATGCCTGGTTGCAGGTTGAGTGGCGAGAGCCATTGCTCGGTCTGGTGACTAATCCCCTGCAACAGCTCTGAGGCCGTGTGCTGTTTGTCCCCAAGGCAGATCAGCTTCAGCACGGCCTGTTGACGCTTCCCCACTGCAGTGCTACACTGCTTCCAGCTACCGGCTGATGGGTGAGTGGCGCTGCGCGCAGAGAATTCGGAGGTGGAAACGGAGGAGGAGGAGCCAATAACGTAGGTGCTGGCGGAAACCCTGATGGAGGTAGGGCCCGCAATCCTCGGCGTGGGTAGCACCTGTGCCATCCCAGGGTCCGAGTCGCTCCCAGCCTCCACGACATTCACCCAGTGTGCTGTCAGGGAAATGTAGCGTCCCTGGCCACAAGCACTTGTCCATGTGTCAGTCGTTAAGTGGACCTTCCCAGTAACTGCGTTGGTCAGGGCACGGGTGATGTTACGGGACACATGGTGGTGTAATGCGGGGAAGGCACACTGGGAAAAGTAGTGGCGGCTGGGGACTGCGTACCGAGGGACAGCTGCTGCCATCAGGCTGCGGAAGGACTCAGTCTCCACAAGCCTAAATGGCAGCATTTCGATGGCCAGTAATTTGGAAAGGTGTGAGGTTAGTGCTATGGCCTGTGGGTGGGTGGCTGGGTATTTTCGCTTGCGCTCAAATGCCTGGGGTAACGACATTTGGACGCTGCGCTGGGACAGGGAAGTGGATGTGGTCGCTGATGGTGCTTCAGATGGTACAGGCGCAGGGCGGGAGGTATGTGGGCCTGCGCCTTCAACAGGCGATTGGCCGGCACCGAAAACAGGGGAAGAGGAGGCAGTGGTGTGGCCTGCAGACACAGATTGGCGATCCGGGCGTTCCTCCCACTTATTACGGTGCTTGGATGCCATGTGTCGGATCATGCTGGTGGTGGTGAGGTTTCTAGTGTTCATGCCTCGGCTCATTCTGGTGTTGCACAGGTTGCAAACTACAATTCTTTTGTCGTCCGCACTTTCCTTAAAAAAAACCCCATACCGCGGAACACCTACCCCTTGGCAAGGGAGATTTACGCAAGGGGGTGCTCCGTGGAACATTTGCGGGCCGGTTTGGTGCGGTCCGCCTTCTTTCTGTAGCCACACCACTGCCTCTTCCAGCCTGTTGCGGTGCTGCAGATGGCTCACCCTCAGGACTGCTGTCATCGCTCGGCTCTCCACCTTCCCAGGTGGGGTCAGTCACCTCATCGTCCACCAAGTCCTCCTCCACTTCCTCACTCTGATCATCCTCCTCATTTCTTGATCCCACCACATACTCAGTCATTGACAACTGTATATCAACCTCCTCATCAAGGTCTTGAGACAGTAAAAGTGGTTGATTTGATGGCAACTGTGTCTCATCATCATCATCATCCACTTCCTTTGACCTTAAATGCCGTTCCCCTCTGTCATCTTCTTGTGATTGGGTACCCTCTAGAGGTTGTGAATCAGGGCACAAGATTTCATGTTCCTCTGCAAGCGTGCTTGGAGAGAGGTTCAAATTAAGGATTGGTGATGAGACGAGCTCCTCACTATATCCCAGTGTGGGATCACTTCTTTGACCAGACCCTCTGTGGTGGGAGGAAGGATGATCAGGGTGAGGATTATGTTGACCAGACTCTTGGCTACTGAGAGTGGACTTGGTGGAAGACAGGGTGGTGCTTAACCGACTGGAAGCAGTATCACCTGAAATCCAACCGACCACCTGTTCGCAGTGGTCTGACCTCGAGAGTGATGTCCTGCGACGCCCTGTAAACTGAGACATGAAGCTAGGTATGGTGGATGTCTTTCTTTCTTGTGCTCTGGCACCAGGCACAGTTTCTACGCGTCCTGACCCGCGCCCTGAACTATCAGGATCACGTCCACTTCCCCGTCCCTTTTTACCCGCCTTCTTCATATTACACGGAATATGTGCTGCAAATCTGCAACTTTGCACACTAAACAGAATGTGCTGCAAATCTGCAACTTTGCACACTAAACAGAATGTGCTGCTTATCTGCGGCTAGGATCAGTGAACGGAATAAGTGACTTTTATTTTTTACACTTTGCATACTAAACAGAATGTGCTGCTTATCTGCAACTTTGCACACTAAACAGAATATGCTGCTTATCTGCGGCTAGGATCAGTGAACAGAATAAGTGACTTTTATTTTTTACACTTTACACACTAAACTGAATGTGCTGATAATCTGCAACTTTGCACACTAAACAGAATGTGCTGCTTATCTGCGGCTAGGATCAGTGAACGGAATAAGTGACTTTTATTTTTTACACTTTACACACTAAACTGAATGTGCTGATAATCTGCAACTTTGCACACTAAACAGAATGTGCTGCTTATCTGCGGCTAGGATCAGTGAACGGAATAAGTGACTTTTATTTTTTACACTTTGCACACTAAACAGAATGTGCTGATAATCTGCAACTTTGCACACTAAAAAGAATGTGCTGCTAATCTGCAACTTTGCACACTGAACAGAATGTGCTGCTAATCTGCAACTTTGCACACTAAACAGAATGTGCTGCTTATCTGCAACTTTGTACACTAAAAAGAATGTGCTGCTAATCTCTAACTTTGCACACTAAACAGAATGTGCTGCTAATCTGAAACTTTGCACACTAAACAGAATGTGCTGCTAATCTGCGGCTAGGCACAGTGAACGGAATATGTGACTCTGCCCCCCAAAACAAAATATATCTGCTGCCCCCACACACAGTAGTCCTAAAAAGGACTTTTGGGTCTTTTTTTTGTTCAAACTCGCTTTTCTTCTCCCTACACTGACTTTCCCTTCCTATCCTCATCTCTCCCTGGCTAAGACTGAGCCAAACTCGCTGGTCAGGTGCTATACAGCACCCGATCACGGGTTCTGGCCAGCCAATCAGTGTAATGCCAGCAGCCAACATGGCTGCTGGCATTACACTGATGTCAGAGCCTCCCCGCACGTTTATTGGCTGCGCAGCAGCCGCAAAACGTGCGGGGAGGAGACCCGGACATGGCGGGCGAGCACATGCGGTACTCGTACGAGTACCGCCATGTGCCGAGCAGAGCGATGCTCGAGCCGAACCGAGCTTCGGCCGAGCATGCTCGCTCATCACTATTGCTTACATCAAAGTACAGGGTTTTGTCATGCTCAGCAATCAATGGGGGTTATTCATTAAGGCATGATAAAGAGCTGATAGAGTGGAGATGACTTCTCCAATGATAAAACCTCTCCAGTTCCTATGTTATTCTATGGAGCCAATTGAATAACATTTTTTAAGTTTTGGAAATCTTAGTGCATAGGCTCCATAGAATAACAGGAACGGGGGAAGTGATATTACTGGAGAAATCATCTACACTTTATCACCTCTTTATCCCACCTTAGTGAATAGCCCCCAATGTCTCCAGTGATATCACTTCTCCAGTTCCTATGTAATTCTATAGTGCCTATGCACTAAGAGCTCCAAAGTTGGAGAAATCTTAGTGTATTGCCTCCATAGAATAACATAGGAATTGGAGAAGTGATATGACTGTAGAAGTTATTTCCACGTTCTCACCGCTTTATCACGCCTTAGTGCATAACCCCTAGTATCTCAGTTGGGGACCAGTAATTTAAGATTGGCCTGTTTACTAATGGTATAATTCTAACTTTTATCTCTGCCAAATTTAAATAAGATTTTAGACCACTTCAGGGAAATGTTATACTATAAAATCAGTTTATCTAAATCTGAGACTACACATCTGTTATGATATCTCCTTGATCTCTAACCTTAAGAATTATTTTCACTATGTCTAGAAATACATATTGTTTATGTATTTAGGCATTAAACTAAAGATGTCAAAAACCTTTTCAAGGATAACTTTATACCCAAATACCAAAAAATGAAATAGGTTGATATTACTTCATCATGTACTTACAGTAAACATTTGAAAAAAATAATTATTCATATGTTATATCCCTAAACATAAGCCTTATACTGCTTGTTAACACACATGCAAATTGTCTTGTTTAGAGAGCATTTATTTAATCTTGCTAGTGCTGTATGGATTGATAGATAAGAACTAATGTCAGTTAACCAAGTATGACTTGTATTGTGATCTTCTCTCAGTCCATTCATAGATAATCCTGTACAATCAATGGGAGCCGTGCAAAAGGCAGGAATGTTTGTTTCCTCTGAGCATACAGTACGTGAGATTTTTGGTCATAGAGATGGGATAAGATAAACAATTTAAATTGGTTACATTCATATCTCCTTTTATATCTTAGTCCTGTCTGAATATAGTTTTTCCTAACATAAAGATTAACATGTGGTTAGATAGGAGGCTTGTCACATTTTTAGACTTACTTTTTGTTGGCATTCCTAAATTCTTTCAAGAATTACAAACCTCTTAATTTGCCAACTCAAGAATAGGCATGGGCAAAAAAATCGGACTTTTTGCTAACCCAAAAAAAATGTACAGTAAGAAGTTTGCTGGTTTCTGCCTATGTCTGAAACATTTCATTGGAGTTAAGTCTCAGTTCTATGGCTACCAGTGCAATGGAAGAAGGCTGTGGGGGTCAGTATGTGTGGTTCTCTGGCTACGTGGGTCAATACTTGGGGTGAGTATGTGCAATTCTATAGCTACTAGTGCAGTGGGACAAGGCTGGGGGGGGTCTATATGTGCATACCTGGGAACTTTGTGTTCTGGAGTCCATAAAGGGCAATCCTGTGGTGCGGGATAAAAAAATTATGTGATTTAAGTTGAAAGGGGTGTGGCTTAGTGTGAGTGTCACAAACAGGACAGGGAGTTGGTGGAACTGGGTAGGGAAGGAGGAGAAGTGGAAGGAACAGGCTGTGTAGGAGGAGTGGGAAGAGTTTCATAAAAACTCCCGGAGAATCAGCCACTGTCCCCGGAGTCTTGGTAATCAGCTACAAAAACTGGAGTCTCTGGGGCAAATCTGGAGAGTTCCCAGCTATGAAAATGTGTGGTCCTTTTCAATGTCATGCAATGTGAGGCCCTCCAGCCCCTCCAGGCTACTACTCCCATCAAGTCCAGAACACACTTGGAAATGAGGGAAATCTCAATATAGTCTTCTTGGTAAAACACTTAAATAAATTCCATGTCATCTGTTGGCTGGCAAGTAATGATGAGAATTGTAGTCTGGCAGCAGCTGGAGGATCTCACCTTGTTCAGCCCTATGGCTACTAGTGAAGTAGGACAAGGCTGGGAGGTCGGTATGTGTGTGCTTCCCTGGCTACTATGAGACAAGGCTTGGTGGATCAGTATTTGTTCTTCTATGGCTACCATGGGACAAGGCTGCTGGTCAATATGTGTGGTTCTCTGGCTACCAATGGAGTGGGGGAAGGCTGGGGGAGTCAGTATGTGAGTGATGGAAAATAGCATTTTTATGGGAATTTCCTCAGCGGGCGATAAAGGAGAGGATAAAGCTTTTTTTCATCCCTAATTAAAAATAGAAAAACAAATGTATATGAAATGGATACCTGTTTTTGTGGTTGTGTGTGGTGTGAGTATATGGGATGGAGGACCAGCCTGAAATTTAGCACCCTGTTCCAGTATTCCCTAGTTATTTTCCTGTTCATCTCTTTTGCTCTAGGTAGTACGTGTAGCTTTCTGGTCCACATCTGGGAACCTCTCACACTATACCTATATATACTTCCAGTTTTCTGCCTCCAGCTCTTCCTGTTGCTTGACAATTACCTATCATAAAATTAAATATTTCCATACAAATGTCTACCTTTCCTGAGAGCAGTGGAAAATGTCATGATTTTATATCATATATTTTCTTAAATAAAGCTAAATTGAGGAGAATACCACCCCCTTCTACTGTCTCAAAACCCCAGGTGTCCCATTTTGAATATTCTTGGTTCTAGGCTCTGTCTGTACCAACGCCAACAGACTTCATGTGGGCCAGGTTATTCAGTAGTGGACACCACTTATTTCACCAAATAGGCAAAATAGCACCTCCCCTACACCTTAGAACCCATTTTACTTTTGAGATTTTAAATATATATCATCAGTTCAGGACTATGGAGAAGGACTTTGATGGGCACATAAACTCCCAGAAGATAAGGGGGACACTATATTGGTTACCAGGATTCAAGGGATAGAACATGCTTGCCCGATATTACTGAAACACTTAGGGAATTAAAGGGAAGTCTGCTTGTATCTGAAGGCTACCACTTAATATTATTGGCTAGAGTCATTAAAAACAATATTATCCTAAACTGTTTCCGTCTTAGCATTATTAAATGTGGTAAGGTGCTACTGATAAAAAGTGATCTGTTTGAAGGTACAGTATTGCTTGGTAATATCTGGTTTCCCATTTTATAGTTGCTCATTTGTACTGTACAGCTTCACATAAAATATATGAGTTCCCCCTCTACTCCAATATGAGTCTCAGTGGTCACAATATCACAGATAACAATGTTATGCTTATGTCATGGTAACTAGACAAAATGAAGACTCTGGCAGGTACAGATAAAATCAACACCACTTCATTGTAAGATATATATATATATATATATATATATATATATATATATATATATAATGAATAGCAATTTAGCACTTCCCCAACCTTCTCCAGGGTCAGGCGTGGAGACAGTGCTACAGTCTACTACCCAGGAGCTGACACTGATCCTTAGCCCGAATACTGGAACCAGGAATGCGGCAGAGTACCTAGCCTACGGTTCTGGGTACCACCTGAGATGTAAGAGGGTGGTAAGAGGTCAATCTCACCCTAGGACGACCAGGCTCTGGGACCTGCACGGAGAGGGTAGTCAGACAAAGCCAGAGTACTTAGCACGGATCGAGTAGTCAGACAAGGCTAGAGGTTCAGGCACAAATCGGGTAGTCAGACAGAGCCAAGAGTCATACACAGATCAGAATCCGCAGCCAAGAACGGGTCACAACGAGGAATTCAAGCACTGCTCAGATACACCACGAAAGGACACTGAAGAAATGTTTGGAGGCCGCATATAAGGCCTCTAGGAGAGGCGGAGCATAGATCAATCAATTAGGCAACAAAATAGCAAGCTCGCTGTAGTGACATGCGATGCAAACAGGAAGCCAGGCAGCAAACAGATATGCCGCCAATCACCAGTGGAGAAGTCAGGTAATGTCATGGAGAAGATCACAGGCACAGTGATAGTACCCACCCCTCAATGTTCTCTCTCTCGCAAAGGAGGACCAGGTTTAGATGGAAACCAGGAATGGGACTTGCGGAGTAATGTAGGAGCATGAACATTACCACTGGACACCCAGGAATACTCTTCAGGACCATAACCCTTCCAGTGTACAAGATATTATAAGTGACCTCTGACTCTACGAGAGTCTAGAATGCTTTGGATCTCATACTCCTCATGATCCTCTGCTTGTATAGGCCCAGGCTGAACAGGCGCAGAAGTGTAGCGGTTACAGATCTATGGCTTAAGTAAGGATACGTGAAACGCATTGTGAATGCGCATACCAGCAGGAAGATCCAAGGCATACGTGACAGGGTTGACCCTTCGGAGCACCCGTTAGGGACCTACAAAACAATAGGTCAGTTTTTTACAAGGCACTTGGAGGTTCGGATTACGAGACTACAACCATACTCTTTCCCATACTTGAAAAACTAGAGCTGGGAGTCTCCTGCGGTGTGTGTGTCTCTGATAGCGCTGCGTGGACCTGTGTAAGGCTCACATGGAAGTAGGGTTTTACCAGGCCCTGATCACTGGGACAGGAGGCCTCCTACTCCTGACTCAGACACATCGACCTCCAGAGTAAAGGGAAGGGCTGGGTTGGGATGAGACAAGATCGGAGCCTTAGCGAAAGCAGACTTCAAATCCTCAAATGCCCTGAGAGCACTGTGGGAACATTCAGACGGGTTTGACCCCTTATATGTCATGTCAGTCAGTGGTTTAACCACTGTGGAAAAGTTCTTTATAAATCTCCTATAATAGTTGGTGAAACCCAAGAATCTCTATATGGCTTTTAGCCCTACTGGATGGGGCCATTGCAGAACTGCCAAGAGCTTTTGTGGGTCCATCGCAAGACCGGATAAGGAGATTACATAACCCAAGAAGGTCACTTGGGTTTTATGAAATTCAGTTTTCCAACTTACAGAAAAGCTTGTTTTCACTCAAAAGTTGCAAAACTGATGCCACATCCATCCGATGTGCCGCTAGATTCTGGGAATGGATTAGGATATCATCCAAGTAGACTACTACACAGCTCTGTAGCAAGTCTCTTAGTACATCGTTAATAAATTCTTGGAAGACCGCCGGAGCATTACATAGACCAAATGGCATAACCAAATATTCGTAGTGAACACTACGAGTATTAAATTCAAATTTCCACTCTTCACCTTCCTTGATTCTGGCAAGGTTATATGCTGCCCTTAGGTCAAGTTTGGTGAACACAGTGGAACCCTTAATACGGTTGAACAACTCGGTAATCAACGGTATGGGGTAAGCATTCTTGACCATAAGTTTGTTCAGGCCTCTATAGTCAATGCAGGGTCTCAACTCCCTATCTTTTTTCTTTACGAAAAAGAATCCTGCACCAGACGGTAAGGATGACTTACGAATTATCCCTGTGGCTAGGGTGTCGGCCACATACTCCTCCATGGCTCGATTCTCCTCTATATACAGAGTGTATGTGCTCCCCTTGGGAATTTGCAACCATTGCCGGTGCCGGGTCAGGAGAGGCCACCGGTTGTGGAGCAGCCCTGTCAAGGTGCGCTGTGTGATTTAGGAGGGTTTGCAAGCTGATCACCGCGCTGATCTTGTAAGTCCATTCTGGCCAGAATGCTAGGCACCTGTGGGTTGCCTGTACCTTCAGTAGTCATGTGGCCCTTTCGTACTGTCACGGTAACTAGACAAAATGAAGACTCTGACGGGTACAGATAAAATCAACAGCACTTTATTGTAAGATATATATAATGAATAGCAATTTAACACTTCCCCAACCTTCCCCGGGGTCAGGCGTGGAGACAGTGCTGCAGTCCACTACCCAGGAGCTGACACTGAACCTTACCCCGAATACTGGAACCAGGAATGCGGCAGAGAACATAACCTATGGTTCTGGGTACCACCTGAGATGTAAGAGAGTGGTAAGCGGTTGATCTCACCCTAGGATGCTAGGGTTAGCAGAGGCTTAATGCCCTAGAACACTAGAGCAAGAGACACAACATGCTAGAACGCTAGGGTTCCGGCGGGATTCTAGATAGACCAGAGCGATACAAGGCCAGATGGGCATACAGAACCCAGAGTAGTACTGTGGCAATGACCAGGCCTCGGAACCTGCACGGAGAGGGATCCAGGCCCAAGGTCTATCACAAAATGGGTAGTCAGACAAAGCCAGAGTACTTAGCACGGTAAGGGTAGTCAGCCAGGCCAGGGGTCATACACGGATCGGATAGTCAGTCAAGGCCAGAGGTTCAGGCACAAATTGGGTAGTCAGACGGAGCCAAGGGTCATACACAGATCAGAATCAGCAGCCAAGAATGGGTCACAACAAGGAATACAAGCAATGCTCAGATACACCACAAAAGGGCACTGAAGCAATGTTTGGAGGCCGCATATAAGGCGGAGCATAGATCTGTCAATGAGTACAAAATGGCGAGCTCGCTGTAGTGACGCGCTATGCAAACAGGAAGCCAGGCAGCAAACAGATATACCGCCAAGCACCAGTGGAGAAGTCAGGTAATGCCATGGAGAAGATCACGGGCACCGTGATAGCTTACCAAGTTAGAAGTGACTGGGGTTACTGCATCTACCTAATACATTCCATATTAAACTCAGGGATCATCAGCAGTATTCAGTCCAAGGCACTAAGCCACACTACTGTTTAAATGGTTATCATTTTTTGCATATAACATATAATTTAATACATTAATCATGATGTAGTACTAATACCCTTATATCCTGTATATGGAAAAGTTCTCAGAATGGTGTTGAACTTAACCAGTTTGCCATCCTATACTAATAGAACGGTGAATAAATTAGGAATCATACAAATAATTCCCATGTATACAAGGCCACTGGGATATTGAACCCTCAGGGCAGAGGAATAAGAGGAATAAGATAATGAGAGCTTAAACTGGGATATGGATCCTGGCTGACAATATGGTGGCCTAGATGTTAGAAGCAGGTATGGTGATTGTGGGTTAAAGGAGGTTAGCAGGACTTAAAATGAGAAGGCAGTATACAGAAACAATGGAATGATGAGGCTGATATTGAATGCTGCACTCAGACATAACATAGTGATGCTGGAGACAGAACTGAGACAGGGAGACCAAACAAAGTCAGGCTGTCATCAACTATAACTGCATAGTAAAAAAAATAAACTTAAACAAGTTAGGTTGGAAGTGCAGTACCACTGCTCACCAAGTAATGTGATATCGTTGCCAGCAAGCAGGGGAACTGCTGTCCAGACACAGACCTAGGGTGAGATGCTAGAGAGTGGCTCGAGAACACTGGTCTGGTAATACAAAGTAGTAGGTTGATTCATTTTGCAAAATTGGAGATAGAAAAAGTGGGTGAATGGAAGCAAATCAGATGTGCAGCAGTTCATACATGAAAATATATTAAGGTACTTAGCGTGACTGGAAGGTTGAGTGAAGGTCTATTTAGGGAAAGTTATTTTTATTACATGTACTATACAATACCTGAGAATGCCCTATATGTTTCTTGGCACACTCCATTGCCTTTCAAATCATGGAAGTCAACTCTTAAAGGGATAGTAATACCTAAAATGTAAAAAAAATATGTTGTAGGTTTATCCCCCTGAGTAAAACAAGAGTACTCCCACTGCTGAAAGGTGCTTCATTCAAAAGTTATTAATTTTCAAAGTTGAATTTTTAAGGTGCAATATCACAGTGGCCTGAAATTGTACAGTGGCGCTGCTGCTACACGATCCTATGGACAGCTCTGGTCCCAGGACCATAAATCTCTATAGGATGGTGTAGCAACAGCGCCACTGTACAATTTCAGGCCACTGTGATATTGCACCTAAAAAATTCAACTTTGAAAATTAATAACTTTTGAATGAAACACCTTTCAGCAGTGGGAGTACTCTTGTTTTACTCAGGGGGATAAACCCTACAACATATTTTTTTTCCATTTTAAGTATTACTATCCCTTTAAGAGCTATCAGGTGCTTGGTTGAACCTCTCAGTTCCAGATACTGGATTACTTATGAAGCAGAATCCATGACAAAATAATTTGGACCACATGAAGATTGTTGTGATGATACTGACAAAGCCTAACGTATTATTGTTTTCTCCCTGACTATTGAATTGCGACTCAGATTATTCAAGTCCTGCAATCACAGGTATAACATAAAGGTGATTTTCCATCATGGTCATTTTCTGTAACTATGTGATAATTTGATTGTAGTCACTGAAATGTCAGTGACAGTTACGTTTTCTGGAGGCCAATCACACAGCAGAAGTTTTATAAAACAGTGACATTTGCAGTAGAGCTACAGCAATTATCATCAGTTAGTTCAAGAGGCCCTGTCCTTGGTTTCCTGAGACAAGAAATTCCTTCTACCAAAACACAGACTGCTCAAAATAAAACTACTAATCATCAAGACCTCCAAGATTCTAAACAATTAACCTTGGCGGTATCCAATCAAAATAATAAACCTATCCAATTAGAACTCGACGCAAGACTAAAAAACTCCAAAGTTATTTTTTATCCCAGGACAACCCCAAGCCCTTCCAGTTATGGGTCCACCAAGAGTGGAAGAACTGCCAAAACAGTCCAAACCCCCCCCACAGAAGAAAAAGAACAGAAGATAAAGATGAGGAAAATGAGGAGGAAGAAAGATCAACCAAAAGAAAATTCAAAGAACAGGAAATTAATCAGATCAAGGAGTATTCAGTCTCTCCGAATACGAACTAAATCAGGACGACCTCCGCCTGCTACAAAAAGTACTAAAATTCGCCCCCTCAAGTGGTCCAAAAGAGTTTGAATTATTCGCGGACCTCCAGAAATTTGTGCGAAGGTTAACACTTAAGAGACACTTCGCCATTAAAGGTAAAGAAATTCTAACCAATCAGGAAGACCAGGAATTCATAGACATACTAGGAGAGCTCCAATTGGATGGAAATATGAGAACTACTCCAAGAAAATCCAAAGCCGAAATACAGGCAGTACATCACACAAATCTGAAAACTGCAGTTTTACCCAAGGCATTCTAAAGGTCCTTTCATACATGCCTTTAATGAACTTGTCATGAAAGATTTTAGGAATCTATGCAAAGGTGGATGGATATATACTTCAAACCTATCCAAAAAAAGAGAATATCCCTTAGGACTCTGATGGCAATGAAGAACATATAATCAGAGAGGCAGACAAGGGAGGTGGGATAGTCATCCAGTCAGGAAGTGACTACCTCCAGGAAGCAGCGAGCATTCTAAATGATCAAGAATTCTATCACAAACTACCACACAACCCCACCAAAGAATACCAAAAACAGTATATGAAACTAATAGAAGAGGCATACCATCAAAACATCATCAATCCTCAAGAACACCAGTTCCTAAAAGTAAAGTTCCCTATTACTGCGATTTATTACCACTTACCAAAAATACACAAAAATATTTGAAACCCACCGGGCCATCCAATTATCTTGGGAATAGGATAATTAACCAGTAATTTATTTCAGTATTTGGATTATTATCTCAAAAAATACGTTCAAAATCTTTCATCCTACACCAAGGACTCCACCCATGTTCTGAAAAACTTGAAAGATATACAGTGGCAACTTGACTGGACCTGGGTTACTTGTGATGTCTGCGCTCTCTATATATCCATTAAACATGATATAGGATTAAGAGCTATACAATACTACCTTGATCAGGATCTCACTATGCCAAACATCCAAAAATCATTCACTCTGAAATCCATTAGGTTCATCCTGGAACACAATAATTTCATGTTTCAAGATCAACATTATCTGCAAATATGGGGGATCAACAATGGGAACGAGGTTTGCCACCTTCTGATGGGGTACTGGGAAGAAAAACATATATACCCACAATATGGGAGCAACCTCGTTCTCTACAGCCATATCACGGTGCCCCGTGATTGCCTCTCGCAGTATTGCCTATATGCGACATTATTTACTTCCTGACTGTCGCTTTTGCTGAGTCGCTATTCTTATAGGTTTACTTGTTGGTGAGGTCATCGCTCCACACACCTGTCAGGGTTTTTAAACCTCTACCTGTGTCATTACCTTTGCCCTTTCGTGGTGTACCTGAGCTTATTGCTGTGTTGGTCCATTACTATTCCTGTGCATTACCTGGCTACGTCTAACTACCCGTTCCGGTTCTGACTCCTGGCTACGTCTGACTACTCGTTCCAGTTCTGACTCCTGGCTGCTTCTGACTTCCCGTTCCGGCTCTGACCCCTGGCTACGTCTGACTACCCGCTCCGGCTATGACCACTGGCGATGTCTGACTACCCGATTCGGTTCTGACCATTGGCTGCCTCTTAGGTTACTCTCTCCATTGTTGCGCTCAGTTACCATTCCGTGCCTTGGTTTGGTTTCCGTGTTGCCTGTGCCTTCCGCTCTGCGCTCGCTTCCGTTAGCGGCACTTGTCAGTCATACCGTGTTTTTGACCTCCCGTGGCCTTCCCGGGTTGCGTGCTACCTTATCGAGCCTCAGTTTCGGCTACCAGCCTATTGTAAACCCTGTCTGGATATTGGTGTGCTCTTTTCATTTCTTGTCGACTGTGTGTGTGTGTGGGAGTGCTCTGCACTGCCCTCACATCTACAGTGTAAGTCCAAGGGCCATTCCATTACAGTTCACCTGCCTGGTGAAGGGTGAGGAAAGTGAGTCCACTGTTCCTCCCTGGTCTCGTGAAGGTGTACTATTCAGACATAAGCGTTGTATTCTCACACTGTTATTCCATCTACCTGTGTGAGCCCCTGGGCCTTTCCATTATCGCTCATCTGTCTAGTGAAGGGTGAGGATAGTGAGTTCACTAGTCCTCCCTGGTCTCGTGAAGGTGTGCCATTCATTCCGTGTATGCGGTGTACCCGCACTATCCTTGCATATACCTGTGTAGTCCAAGGGCCATTCCATTACTGCTCACCTGCCTGGTGATGGGTGAGGAAAGTGAGTACACTGTTCTTCCCTGGTCTCGTGAAGGTTTGTTACCATCTACTGCCACTCTATGTCATTACCGTTCTACCGTTGTCATTTGTTGCCAACAGCCTGTTTTATTACTCGCTGTCTTTATTGTAAAGTTTTATATTAAGTTCATCTGTACTTGTCAGTGTGTTCATTTCATAGTCACTCTGTGACAAGCTGCTGCATCAATGATCTATTAGTTATCTGGCAAGGAGATGAACAATCCCTGGAGACATTCAAATTACAGCTAAACAACAACCCTTTGGGCATCAGCTTTACATCAAACCATAACAAGACATCAATTGACTTTCTGGATCTGACTCTCACCTCAGACAATACAACTAAAGTATCTACACAAACACATCGGAAAAATTTAGATGTCAATAGCTACATACATGAAACAAGTGCTCATCATCCAAGATAACTTTCCAGTGTCCCGCCAACTATACAGATTGTTCCTGTTACTTCGGACCATAGGTAGGATATATACCTAAGACTTGAAGGACCACAGAATTTTCTACTTTATTTTAAATTTATCTATGTTTATATTTATATATTGTTTTACAAAAATACATTTATTTTAACACTACACTTAGATGCTCTGTGCGCTGTCTTTCCTCATCCCTATCTATTTTGAATGACATTGATCCTATGGACAACGTACTGCCATTCTTAGACCAGCAGCAAGAAGTGTGTTTGAAGGGGCCCGATTCCTTTTAAGACTGTTTTTTAATTAGGGAAAGTCTACATTGTATATACTTTGTTTACACACCTACACATTCATATGTATACAAACTACAGACTTGATTGCCAGTACTGATTTACTTGCACCACTATTTACTATCTGTGATACCCTAATATCCTAAATTTCCCTACTAAGGGTATAAGTCCGGAATATAAATTTATACCTCTTCAACACACTTTGACATCAATTTAGTATATTTTAGGACTGAGTGGCGCTGTGTATTTTATATCTCTTGGTTTCCTTTTAACTGGAGCAGATTTATAGTATCATGTTCTACAGCTGATACCTGATGCTAACCTGCTTACCTTGAGACAGAGCAAATGTTCAATAACTGAATATGCAGCCAAATTCCACTGAGTAATACATTTTTAATGACCCAGACCTTTCTTTCCGGGAAGTGCCTGTAAGCAATAATTGCAGTGCCTGATGACTTTCCCTCCTTCATTATTCTTAGTACCTGGTTTGACAGAAGTATGTGTTAAGGACCTGAGGAATTAATTTATTCTTCTGTTTCCAGTACTACCTTGACAAACAGTGTACTTTCCTCCTTCCTTCCAGCATTAACATAGTGTCACAGCTTACCTTGTTTCCAGTGACACTTGGCGTCATTCCACGTGTCATCTGCAGGTGCGAGGCTTCAGAGTGAAGCAGGCCTCTGTTTTATGCCATGCTTCCTGTAGTCTCCTCCTACCTACTTCCTTCCTCTGAGCCTGCTTCTCCTAACTACTTCCTGAAGAGGGGTTTAAAGGGCAGCCTGAGTCTGACTCAGTTACCCTTGAGTTGTTGTTCAAAGTAGTTTTATTACCTTGGGCTCTGTGTATGACCTGGCTTGTCTTCCATCCAATCTGGTGCTGACCTGTGGCTCTGTCTGACTATTCCTTTGTCTTATCCTTATAGTGGATACCCAATCTGGTGCAGACCTGTGGCTCTGGCTGACTGCCTCAACTGTGTATGACCTAGCTTGTCTGACTACCCTCTCTGGTGCTGACTTGTGGCTCTGTCTGACTATTATTTTGATTTTGCCCTGTACCTGGCTGACACCCTATCTTGTGCGGGCCTGGGGCTCTGGCAGACTAGCTTTGATACTGACTGCAGGCGTGAGTCAGAGATACGTTCCATTTTGACTGCAGGAGCTATCTTGGATCAAGACTTTGAGTTCTGGTTCCTGTTCCTGTTCCGTTCCTGTTCCAGCTTCTGGTTCCAGCAGAGACTACCAGTGCCTTCGGCCTAGTCTCTAGTAGAGTGGTCCTCCATGGCAGTTTACTATTTCTGGTAGTAGCACTGGCTGGCTGTGACCCTTTGGTTGTACCTGCTATTTTCCTTTGTTTGCTACCTTATTGTTTAATAAATTGCATTTTACTATACTGTACTGACCCCTAATCATCTCTGGGGAACCGTGACACATAGTAACATTGTAACGTAGTTGATGAGGCAGAAAAAAGACACGTGTCCTTCAAGTTCAGCCCATGTCATTTCATCCTTGTTGGTCCAGTGGAAGGCAAAAAAACAATTGAATTCCAATTTATCCCCAAGTGGGTAAAAAATTATTTCCTTACTCGAAATGGCAGTTCCCTGGATCAACTCCTTATCTGCTCTGAAACCAACTGTCATAATTCTCAATGTTGTTCTGTGCTAGAAAGGAATCCATTACTTTTTGTGAAAGCAGTTACATTATCTGCAAGCACAGCATCCTGAGGCAAAGAATTCTGTAAATTTACTGCCCTTATCACTGCATTTGTTTTAGTTGAAAGCAGCTTTTCTCTAGTATTAACGGATAACCTCTTGTTCTTTGCACAGTTCTTTGAGTAAATAGTTCCTTGGAGAGTTGTTTGTATTAACCTTGAATATACTTGTAAATGGTAATCATATCAGATGTATCTTCTGTAATGTAAACTAACCCAGTTTGGCTACTCTATCTTTATAACTCAGATCCTTCAATCCTTTTCTCAGTTTTGCTGCACGTCTCTGCACTTTTCCAGGTCTATTATGTCTTTTTAAAAAAACTGGTGGCCAAAACTCTACTCCATATTCTAGATGAAGCCTTACCAAGGATTTATATAGAGGTATAATTATATTCCCATCCCATGCATCTATACTCCTTTTTATGCAGTATAATACCCTATTTGCTCTTGCCGAAGCTATCACAGTGCCTGTGATCCTCCTGTCACTCTCATTTGTGGTACACTCTGATTCGCTGAGTTGGTTTGGCCCGCCCCTGGTGACCTTTTTATGTCTGGCCATGACACCTGTCAGATGCCCTTTCGTGGTGTTTCTGAGCCAGTTTTGCTGTTGCTGTGTTCCTGTGTTCAGGGTTCCTGTGTACCGATTTGGCCTGTCCTGACTACGCTCCAGTGTTCCTGATTGTGATTGACCCAGCTTGTCTGCGAACCACCTCTGTTACCTGACCCGGCTTGGCTGACGTTCCTGCTCGTGTTTGACCCGGCTTGTCTGAGAACCTCCTACGTGTTACGACCCAGCCTGGCTGACTTCCTGCTCCATGATCAACTACCAGCCTGCTCCAGCGACCCGCTTGTTCCTGTTGTCGCCGCCGCAACATTCTTACTCCTGCTGTCGCTGTTTGCCCAGCTGCAGAGTGACCACTTCACCCTTGTGTTGCCTCAGTCCAGTGCAGAGTTCCGTGCTGATTTGCAGAGCTGTGCTTCCTTCACTGAGCCTCCATACGCTTGCAGAGCTACTACACCATACTGAGCCTTCTGTTGTTAAACGAGCATTTTAACCCTTGCAGTGCTGCCTCGCTCTTGCAGAGCTTTCATTCCCTTGTATAGAGCCTTTACCCGTTGTGCTACGTCTGCTGAGTCGGCCACTTGTGTGGACGGCGACTCATACGATACAACTACAGAGTAGTCACGTTAAGTCAGTCAGGTAGGGCGCCATTGGCTCTTGGTCTTACGTTGGTTTACCGGTGGACTCCGTTGTCGCTTTTGGCTCAGTGTTGCAGCAAAGGGTAGGCTCAAAGCTCTGGCAGGTTCCCGTTGGTATACGCCCGTGGGGGCTATTGGCTCAACTACCGCTAGCTGTCGGTCTCCGGTTATACGCCCGTGGGGGTTATTGGCTCAACTACCGCTAGCTGTTGGTCTCCAGTTACACGCCCGTGGGGGCTATTTGCCAGCTCTTGCATTTCAGGCTATATTGAGATTACGCCTGTGGGGGCTACCGACTCTCGCACTTGCAGAATCAGTTGTCTCATTGGGTACGCCCGCGGGGGCTATTTTGGGTCACTGTTCTGCTGAATCTACCAATGGTCACGGATTGCCTAACAGCATTATTACCTTAAGAACTCTGTGTTGTCTACATCTACACAGTATCTCCTATCACCACCTTGGGCGTGCCAAACCCCACAACTGAGTTGGACTGATTTTTGCATTTAACCCATTTGTGTCTATATTGCCATTATCTGTTCTGAGATAGTGTGTATTACCCTGATTCTGTACATTGGGCCTGTGGGGCATATCTGTCAGTACAGTGTTATTATTTCTGTTGCCTGCAGAGGGCGATCGTTTGCATTATTTCTTATTTAATAAAATTATGTTTGATTTTACCAACTGGTCTGAGTGTCCTAAAAACCATTACAGAATCTGATTGATTTGCATTTTACTGAATGAAATAAGTATTTGACCACGGTGCAAAACATGACTTAGTACTTGGTGGCAAAACCCTTGCTGGCAATCACAGAGGTCAGACGTTTCTTGTTTTTGTCCCACTCCTCTTTGCAGATCCTCTCCAAGTCATTAAGGTTTCGAGGCTGACATTTGGCAACTCGAACCTTCAGCTCCCTCCACAGATTTTCTATGGGATTAAGGTCTGGAGACTGGCTAAGCTACTTCAGGACCTTAATGTGCTTCTTCTTGAGCCACTCCTTTGTTGCCTTGGCCATGTGTTTTGGGTCATTGTCATGCTGGAATACCCATCCACGACCCATTTTCAATGCCCTGGCTGAGTGAAGGAGGTTCTCACCCAAGATTTGATGCTACATGGCCCCGTCCATCGCCTCTTTGATGAGGTGAAGTTATCCTGTCCCCTTAGCAGAAAAACACCACCCAAAGCATAGTGTTTCCACCTCCACGTTTGACGGTGGGGATGGTGTTCTTGGGGTCATAGGCAGCATTCCTCCTCCTCCATTCAGATGTTCATTGGCAGACTTCAGATGTGCATTCTTGAGCAGGGGGACCTTGCGGGCGCTGCAGGATTTCAGTCCTTCATGGCGTAGTGTGTTACCAATTGTTTTCTTGGTGACTATGGTCTCAGCTGCCTTGAGATCATTGAGAAGATCCTCCTGTGTAGTTCTGGGATGATTCCTCACTGTTCTCATGATCACTGAAACTCCATGAGGTGAGACCTTGCATGGAGCCCCAGACCGAGGGAGATTGACAGTAATTTTGTGTTTCTTCCATTTGCGAATAATTGCACCAACTGTTGTCACCTTCTCATCAAGCTGTTTGGCGATGGTCTTGTAGCCCATTCCAGCCTTGTGTAGGTCTACAATTTTGTCCCTGACATCCTTGAACAGCTCTTTGGTCTTGGCCATGGTGGAGAGTTTGGATTGCTTCTGTGGACAGGTGTCTTTTATACAGGTAACAAGCTGCGATTAGAAGCACTCCCTTTAAGAGAGTGATCCTAATCTCAGTTTACCTGTATAAAAGACACCTGGGAGCCAGAAATCTTGCTGATTGATAGGGGGTCAAATACTTATTTCACTCAGTAAAATGCAAATCAATTTATAACTTTTTTGAAATGCGTTTTTCAGGATTTTGTTGTTGTTATTCTGTCTCTCACTGTTCAAATAAAACCTACCATTAAAATTATAGACTGATCATTTCCTTGTCAGTGGGCAAACGTACAAAATCAGCAGGGGATCAAATAATTTTTTCCCTCAATGTAGATGCGTAACCTTACGTTTATCTACATTAAACCTCCTCAGCCACTCTTCCACCTATTCACTCAGTTCATCCACTTCTTTCTGCAGGGAAAAAATCCCCTGCTCTGTATGTATTTGCTTACACAGCTTAGTGTCATCAGCAAAGATTGAGACATTAATTTCAATATCCACTTCTAGATTATTAATAAACAAGTTAAGAAGCATTGGGCCCAGGACTGAACTACGAGGCACCCCACTTACAACTTTAGACCAACTTGAAAAGGTTCCATTTACAATAAATCACTGCCATCTAACATTTCATGAGTTCTCTGTTTGTGCAGCTCCCAAACCGTAGCATTTTAATTTATGCACTAACCTGCTTTGAAGCACATTATCAAAGGCTTTTGCAAAATCCAAGTATACTACATAGACAGCAATTCCCTTGTCCAAATTACTACTTACCCTTTTGTAAAATAAAGGTAAATTAGTTTGACATGATCTATTCTTCATAAAACCATGCTGGCTCCTACTAATAATTTTGATAGTCATCATAAAGTCTTGAATCTGTCAATTAGCAACCCTTCTAATAGACAACCCTGCTGTTCTAACACTCACTCGATTACTAGAGAGACTGGTAGGGATTATGAAATCATGGACATGATGCTCATTTTGCTCACAGCTTAATCATTTAGGCAACAAAACATACCCCATTGAACCAGTAGTTTATAAATTAGAAAGCCCTCCCCTTAGGGAGGGAATGCCGGCATGATAGCCTATCACAATAAACAGGAGGCAGTCCATTCCATGTGTAGGATCAACCTGTGCTGACAGTTAACCCTCTCAGTCCCTTAAGTACAAAGTGACATATCAAACACTAAATACCCAAAGGCTGAATGGGAAATAGGTAGGGGTGGGTGAAAAGTGAGAAAAATTTCCCTTATGACTTTTCACGAAAAACTGACTAATTTTCTCTTTTTTCGCAAACATTTTCTCCTTTTCTCCAGTGCAAAATGTTTCTCCTTTTTGCCTATTCCAGCAAGTTTTTCACCCATTCTAACACATTTTCCCCTATTCCAATACATTTTTCTCCTATTCCAACACATTTTTCTCCAATTCTAACACTTTTTTCTCCTATTCCAACACATTTCTTCTTATTCCAACACATTTTTCTCCGACTCCAACACATTTTTCTCCTATGTTTAATATGATGCAACATCTGCCAGCACAATATTACTTCTTCTGAGGGCTGTAATGGAGAAATAATAGCTGGAAGTCAAAGTTGTGAGTCCTACAGCAACATATACCTTGAAAAATGTGTTAGCATGCAGAGTGCATTTGTTCTTTGCTCACAACACTTACTTCCTGCTTAAGTGACACTGGCACATATTCATGATGATGTCAAGTGATTAAAAAAAATAAAGTACAACCTACAGTGTGGCAGATGTGTATGGTAGTGGTGGAAGGGGACTGACGTGGTGTGATTGGTGTGACCTTGACAAACTACATCCAATGTAGGAGGAGTGGGGTCATCATCATTTATTCCATGTACTGCAGCATCAATTGCTGCAGTCAGTTTTTGAACTACCACTTTACTCCCACATCCCTGCACTGCTCTACCTTTACCCCTCCCGCTTTTTAGGTATTACTCAACTACTGTATGTGTTTTTACTCACTACAGTACACAACTGATGGAGTGTGATGTCTTGCCTTGGCCCTCAACAAAATTCTCAATGTCACCTGCTTTCAATCAAGCTCTGTCACAGAGCTCTCATCAGGCTCTCATTCAGCTGTCTAATATCTTTATTTGTTTAATTATTTATGTATTTTTTTTATTTATTTAGTTTTATGCTGTCCACCCTATTTTATCACAGTTAGTAAAAAAAAATATAACTAAATACAAAAGCAACAACTTCTTTCCCCTGACTTCCCCAACACATAGACAATAAAAGCAATATCAGCAAGCAATTTGGACCCCAACTGCCTGTGTCTTGCCAGTCAGTCACACCAAATTTTGGGGTATTTTGGGTCAGCCTCCTTCCTCCCTTCTTCTCTCTGAGAGTTCCCCCAGACTCCACTAATACAGAGAACAAATGTCCTAACTAAATGACTCCCTAAACTAAGCTTCAATTCCCCTTTATTTGCCTATCTTCTCTAGCTCATGTGCTGCTCCCTCCTCTCACAAACACAGACTGCCATGCTGTGAGAGCCTGACTCCTTTGTATATGCCTGCAGAAAAATAGCGAAATCTTTCGTGTGGTGGAGAAAAAATTTTCTACCCATTGATTTCAATACAAATTTCTAGGCAAAAAAAGTAGGAAAATGACACTTTTTGAGGGAAATTTTTCTCCAAGCGATTTCAGTTTGAGGTGAACATTTTTGCCCATCTCTAGAAATAGGCACAAATAATGTGACCAATGCACATTTGTCCTGATGATATGTATACCAATAATAAAAAGAGAGTTAAGTCTCAAATGCCTAATATATACTTCTATATCATAAAGCAATGAAGGACTAACAATAGCTGATCAGATCCTGCATGATCTTCAATAAGTAGCTAAATACAAATTTTTGCATTACTATTATGTGTTTTGAAGGCTGGTGCCTAATATAATAATTTATAATAATAATAATAATTTGTGATTTTTATAGCGCTTTTCTCCCTGTGAGACTCAAAGCGCTTTACAATTCTATAAACAGACATAAAATTTAAGGGTTCCTTATGGTTAGATGAGGTGACTGAATGCCTGATAAAAGAGATGGGTCTTTAGCTTTTTTTTAAAAGTCTGTAGTTATGGTGCCTCTCTGATTGAGGATGGTAAAGAGTTCCAGAATGTGGGGGCAGCATGGCTGAATGCCCGGGAACCTGAGGTTGTCTTTATTCTGGGCACTGACAGGAGGGATCTGTTGGTTGACTGCAGTGAACGGGATTGAATATAGGGTGTCAGGAGCTCTTTCAGGTACTGTGGGCCTTGATTATTTAAGGCTTTGAAGGTCAGCAGGCCAATTTTAAAATATGTTCGCCATTTAATTGGAAGCCAATGCAGGGAGTGGAGAACAGGTGTTATGTGACATGAGCGAGTTTTATTGGTCAGTAGTCTGGCTGCTGCATTTTGTACTGTCTGTAGGCGATGGAGTTCTTTTTCTGGGAGGCCCAAGTAGAGTGCATTACAGTGATCTAGACGAGAAGACACAAATGCATGGACTAGTGTTGGCATATCATCTGGTGGAATTAAGTGTTGTATCCTGGCTATGTTTCTCAGATGAAAGAAGGCAGATTTTATTACAAAAGAGATCTGCTGTTTAAATGACAGTCCAGAGTCAATCATCACTCTGAGACTTTGTACCTCTGTTGAACTAATGAGTTCAGAGCCTCCAAGTTCCAGGCCAGTTGGGTGATCCTGAGATATTCTTGTTGCCCGGGGTCCCCTCACCAAGAGTAACTCTGTTTTGTCAGGGTTCACTTTAAGCCAACTAGCATTCATCCACTCTATGAGGTCTGCTAAGCAACTGTTGATGAGGCATGTTGGGTCTTTAGTATCTGGAGCAAAGGAAAAGTAGAGTTGTGTGTCATCTGCGTAACAATGATATCTTAGGCCGTGTCTTCTGATGATGTCTCCCAGTTGTAGTAAGTAAATTGCGAATAGCATAGGAGACAAGATGGAACCTTGTGGAACTCCGCAGGCTAATTCTGTTGGTGCCGATGAGCAAGATCCTGATGTTACTCTCTGTGATCTACCAGTGAGGAAAGATTTAAACCAGTTAAGAACTGTGCCTCCTAGACCACAGATGTGCTGCAAGGCTGCTATTAAAATCCCATGATCAATGGTGTCAAATGCAGCTGAGAGATCCAGGAGGATTAGGATGGAGTAATCACCTTTGTCTCTTGCCAAAAGGAGATCATTTAGCACTCGGACTAGCACTGTTTCCATGCTGTGGCGGCATCTGAAACCTGACTGGAAAGGATCAAAGATGTTATAGCTTGATAGATGGGCCTCCAGTTGAGTTGCCACTACTTTTTCAATAATTTTCCCCAGAAATGGAAGGTTGGATACTGGTCTGTAATTTGCTATGCAGTCTGGGTCTAGTGAGGGTTTCTTTAGGAGGGGTTTTACCACTGCTTCTTTTAGAGGATCTGGGAAGATTCCAGTTTTTAGTGAACACTCCACTATTTTTGTGAGGGCTGGGGCAAGGGTTTCAGTACATGCAGATATAAGACGAGTTGGGGCAGGGTCTAAGTCACACGTAGTGGGGCGCAACTTTTGCATGGTTCGTTTAACTTCCTCTATATCCACATTTGTAAAAGTAGACCATAAACTGGGGGAATCTGGTCTTACACTGTAGTGGTTCTGGTGGGTAACTGGTTGGCCTGCTGTGATGGAGGCTCGGATGGAGGAAATCTTGTCTCTGAAGAAGATTGCAAATTCTTCACACTTATCTTGAGAAAAGTTGGTGGGTATATGCATGCATGCTGGTTTGCAGAGCCTTTCTACTGTGCGAAACAGTTGCCTGGGTCTGTTGCGGGAAAGTGTGATTTCGCGTGACAAAAATGAGGATTTTTTCTGAGTTATCTTAACTTGATATTCATTTAAGTGATTGATAAGAGCAACTTTGTCCTCTGGGTCATGTGTCCTGCGCCACCTTCTCTCGAGTTTACGGCCTGTTCTCTTCAATTCTCTGATGGTGCTATCAAACCAAGGTGCATTATTGTGAGTTTTGATTGTGCATATGCGTGATGGTGCAATGCTTTCTAGGGTGTCCCTTATGGTTTTGTTGTAGAGTTGGACTAAGGAGCCAGGGTCTTCACAAGTGTCCATCAGTTCACTTAGATCCATATTTGATATCATAAGGTAATGAAGAAGTAACAAACTTTAATCAAATGCTGCCTGATCATCAATATGCAGCTACATACAAATGTGTACATATAGAAAACTACAATGTATCTTATAGGCAATTATGTCAGATAGAAAAAAATGGGCTAAACAAGAAAATTCAGAAATAGCAATGAGAATGATATCAGCCCAAAAGAAAGATAAAATCAGAATCAAAGATGCACACTTAATTGGAAATCCTCATTGAGGCCATGTATATATAGAGTGTTTAATGAAAAAAAATCCACCAGTTCTCACATCTGAGGAAAATTATATCCAAATTGCCCCCTATAATATCGTGTTTAATTAACTGTAGCCCCCTATGCTTTTAATAGATCAGAGTTGTTCTTATGTCATAGCATAAAGTGCTTAGCTACTGGTAAGATAGTTTTGCCTTCTGCTTGTATATCTCTGGGTGCATTAATAATATAAATATGTTCTCTTAATCTGTGAGACAATTTCCTGATGGTTTTTTTACAAAATATCTGAGACCGCAGATGATAAAATTGTTTATCCCAAACATGTCCTGAATCTATTTACTGGTCACCATTTGATTGCATGCAATACAATGACCATAAGGAAATGAGCCTTTCACTATATTCGATTTGTGCGTCATTAAATTGCTATGCACCAACTTATGCCTGATGTTGGGGGCTCTCTTCCAAATGATTTGAATTTGGGTACCCAATTTCTTTTTCAGATCTTATTAGAAATGTCTGCTAGAGAATTGCCCTGTCAATTATATGTGGTAATGAATTTTATATTGTCATCTTCTGAAAGATTCTTATGACTACAAAGCAGGTGTAGTCATGATGTATGTAATGCCCATTTGTAGTTTTTTTTAATACAACTATTACTGTATTCCCTTTGAAGGAATTGCTTTTTTGAATTCCTCTAATTTGGCAAGAGTTAACATCTCTGCAGTTACATAAGAATTCACCTACAGGAATAATACATTTCATATGAGATGGATAATGGCTTTCAAAGTGAAGCAAACTATTGATTCCTGTCATTTTCCTTTAATGATGTATTAAATATATATGCAAGAAACATGAAAGAAAAGTGCACAACAGAACACTCAATATAAACAAAATGAACAGGGCCTCTGGGTACAGGGAGCAGGGCCTCTGGGTACAGTGCCTCTGGGTACAGGGAAACAGCCAGCTCAGAAACCCAGGGAATCAGCCAGCTCAGGAACACAGGGAAACAGCCAGCTAAGGAACACAGGGAAACAGCCAGCTCAGGAGCTCAGGGGTGCAGCTGGCTCAAGGAACTCAGGGGTGCAGCCGTCTCAAGGAACTCAGGGGTGCAGCCGGCTCAAGGAACTCAGGGCTGCAGCCCACTCAAGGAACACAGGGGTGTAGCCGGCTCAAGGAACTCAAGGGTTCAGCTTAGCTCAAGGAACTCAGGGGTGCAGCTTAGCTCAAGCAACTCAAGGTCCAAGCCTAAAAGAAACTGAACTTGAACTGATCTGAACTGATCAGTGAAATGTGGCCCAGAGGAAGGGGAGAGACTGAACTAAATAGGGAGGAGGTGATTGCAAGATAGGGTCAGCTGGGAACAGAATCAGATCTCTTTAGTCTGAGTGCAGCAGCCTACAACAGCACCACAGAAAGTAGTGGCACAGTGAGGTACTGCACCAGGCTGAGGAGAGGACAGGTTCATGATAGTACCCCCTCCTCAAGGGGCGACTCCCGGCGCTCAAGCAATAGAGAAGAACCAGGAGGAATGGGCTGCCCATTCCACTCAAAGAAAGAAAGAAGAGGAGGTTCAGGAGGAACAGAAAGAGTTATAGACCAAGGAACAAACCAGTGTAACAAGGAAGTGTTGGAAAAAAGATGGGTAGCAGAGAAAACCATGCATGGTAGACCAACAAGCGAGGTTTTAATATTACCCTTACAGAGAAGACGCAGTTTCTCAAATGGCACATGAGTACTATTGGGAATAGACTCCATATCCAGTAGTCCTGGGTCAGACAGAGATGTGTGATCCTCTAGATAGGAACTGAGATACATGTGAAGCAAGAACAGACGTTTCAGATTCCAGTGATGCATTTGAGATGAATTCAGTGTACCAGAGCTGTATCAGGAATGCAAGGATAGATAGAACGGAACCTTCAGGAAAAGGAGAGGTTTCATAATTTGAGTATACTCTCAGTAGTAGGTAGCACAGATGCAGTTCATAAGTCCATTATGGTTTCAAACTCCAGTGATACATTTGAAATGAGTGGCTCGAATTCAGCATACCACAGCTGTATCAGGAATGCAAGGATAGATAGAACAGTACCTTCAGGAAAAGGAGAGGTCTCATTTGAAGGGATAGAAACATCCTCTGATTCATACAACAGGAGCTTCAAACTGTCCTTAGCTTGTGCAGGAGTGAGTGTGAATTCTCCTACAGCAAAATCCTCCTCCAATGCTGCCGGCATGGTAAATTCTATAGAGACAGGAATGATCTCCAGACTTGGCACCATGGGCAATGTCACTGGAATAGGAGATACACTTTGCATAGACAGAGAAGGTGTCACCTTTGAATCTGGCATCGTGGGTGCTGTCTGCAGAGTTTCCTTCACCGCAGGTAGCAGAAGCAAAGAGTCTGAGACCAGTTCCGGAGAGTGCAAGTTCATTGCAGCCTTGGTCTGGAGTTTAGACCCTGATACCGGAGCAAATGAGGTTTTCACAGAAGCTGATGTTTTACCTCTAGGCACTGGAGAAAAAGTTTTGCAAATGAGAGAGCTGTTCTGGAACGCAGTATGAACACAAAGTGAACTAGAGTTCAGTTTCAATGTGTGATTGTGAAGCAGGAAGCACTTCCCCTTTAAAATGAGAGCCACCCTGAAAAGAACATGTTGCAGTAACAGATTTCTTTCAGGTCTTTTTTTCCAAGAGTCTTATTAGAAACACTGTTCTGGGGCCCTTTAGACCATACTGCAGTCTGGAGTTCTATACATTCCTCTGAGTCTGAGGGGGTAATCATCCAGTGAGGCTAAATACTGAGCACCATAATGATCATAGATGCGATCCATTTTTCACCAGTGCTATATGCAGTGGCATAACAATAGGGGTCGCGGGGGTTGCAACTGCGACCGGTCCGCCCCCTGTGAACCCATCACCACACGCCCGCAGCCCGTTGCAGCTCAGCTGATCTCTCGGCGCTTTAGTAATGCAGAGTGCTGGGAGATGACATCATCTCCCAGTGCTCTGCATTACTGAGAACCGCGTGGGTGATGGAGGTAGGAGATGGACATTGGGCAATGTGAAGATTGGGGGGTGGCCGCCGGGCCCATGGCAATTTCTGCAACAGGGCCCGGTGGCTTCTATTTATGCCGATTCCCAAACAATAAAGTATACAGGTTGCTGGGCATGAGTAGCATGTTTAGTATCCCAATCAGGATGATCAACAAGCCAGTCCTCTAAAGTAGAGGAATCTGTGTCAGAGTCAGGAGAACAGGATATAACATCTATACTGAAAATACTCTGAAGTTTGGGGTGCTGTGGGGTAGCTTTATTCCTAACAGTACTCCGGGCTGAAACAGTGGAATCAGAAACAGAACAGATATCAGAATGGGCCACCGAAGGGTTAACCGGTACATGGTGTGGTTCCATAAGAGAGAGTTTACTGCAGAATCTGCAGTCTGGGAATCTACTGAAGCAAGAGATGAAGGTGTGTTACAAAGGGCTACAATGGACTCAATATGTTTAATCATATCCAGCAACACATCAACCAAACCAGATAAGGACAAGAATATACAATTGCAGTTGTCTTGAATAGTTTGCAGCAGAGTTTTCATGTGAGACACAGAATGTCTCTTAAAGGAATAGAAACCATATCATTCACCTGAAGCAAAGCAGGGAGTCTACCTAACAAACATTCAATAGTAGAAAAAAGCAAAGGCCAAGCACTACACATAACCTTATAGTTCGCATGCAATTCAGAAACTACCTTAAGATTAAAGGCTTAGGGGCTTTGCAAAGCATCTCCAGAGTGGAGGAGCATATTTTTGGTATAGTAGAAACAACTTCTTGTAATTTACATACTTGACTGTAGCAGGCATTAAGTATAACACTCTCATGTTGTAATTCAGATTCATTATTATCAAAAGAACAGGACATTTTATTTGCAGATTCCATAAGGAATGGCCAGATTATTCTGTCATGGGCTGGTCAGGAAGAGGTGCTGACCACAGCAGCAAAAGTACATAAATTGGAACCCAGAAAGCATGAAAACCAGCACACACACAAATTTAAGGGAACTCAAATGTATTATATATATATATATATATATATATATATATATATATATATATACTAGTTTTAAAGGGATAGTAATGTTTCCTAATAAAAGCAGCTCTAATTAATCATCATAGTATTTGGACTTTGGAGAGTGTTATTTCAATTCTGTCCGAGTTGTAGTTCCAGAGTAATTCAATGACAAAGTGTCCCCCTCCCGCCCCTTTTACTGATGTCACACTGTTCAGCTAGAGCAGAAGGGAGGTGCCCAGGTAGACTGCAGAGAGGGACAATCTTCAATTACGATAAGGGAAAAACTTGAAAAGCTTGTCAAGGGGGGCAGGGATTTCATTGTTTTCATAGGAATAAGAGTGTCTGTTATCTGTCTGGTCTATAGACTGCATTCCACATCTGAGAAGAGATTGTTTACACTAGGTAAAAGGGGCGGGAGGAGGAAACTTTGCTTGTGAATATCTCATAAACCATAAAGGTTTGAGAGATAAGACTTATATCATTCTTCATGTTTTTTTAGTGCCTACAAAATAAAATAAAGTTAAAACGAAGTATTACTATCCCTTTAAAGCCCATGTACATGGGCCAACACTCAGGGAGCTGCAGTCATGGGCAGTAGTGACTGCTGGAACACACCGTGGCTGATACCGAGCGGGGAGCTCCGGATTCAGACCGTGGTCCTCACTGCGCACCTTCCTGGGTGCGCAGAGAGGACTCTGTTCTGAATTTGGAGTGCCCTGCTCCATATCAGCCACGGCGTGGGCAGTCTCTACTGTGCATGACTGCATCATGCGCAGCCGTCTCTACTGCGCTTGACGGCTTCTGACAAACATCGTTTGCAAATTATTATATATTATGCAAGAAACATGAAAGAGTAATGCACAACAGAACACTCAATATAAACAAAAGGAGCAGGACCTCTGGGTACAGGGAGCAGGGCCTCTGGGTACAGTGCCTCTGGGTACAGGGAAACAGCCAGCTCAGGAACACAGGGAATCAGCCAGCTCAGGGACACAGGGAATCAGCCAGCTCAGGAGTTCAGGGGTACAGCCAGCTCAAGGAACCCAGGAGTGCATCTGGCTGAAGGAACTCAGGGGGTACAGTTTAGCTCAAGGAACTCAGGGGTGCAGCTAAGCTCAAGCAACTCAGGGTCCAGGCCTAAAAGAAACTGCTTACGGTTCAGTACACTCAGACATGGTAGATGTTGGTAAAAACACAGTTTTATTGAAACACACAAGGAATAATGTAACCCTCATGGGTCCAGTAAATAGCTGCAATAACTGACACAAGACAGGTTACAAGCAGGTTAACCCACACGGGTCCAGTACGGATATACAATCACAATACTGACACAGGTCAGGTAACTAGATTAATACAGTGTATGAAAGTCCAATGTGAACTCTGGAGCCACTGACTAAGTAGCCAGGATAGCGGAGGCCCAATGTCGCCTATAGGCAGCAGGAAGCGACAGTGACAGGACTGCAACAGCAAACAGGCAAGGATCACCTGTATGAAGTATACAACGGTGGACGCCCACCGTAGGTTGCACAAGGCAGGTCAGAGCTCGTGCCAGGAATGGAGGCCCTACCGAGACTATCCACCACAATGTGCTCTTGCTACCCATGAAGGGTTAATGTGCGTATAAAATGGATGGCAACCGGAAGCGCCCAACGGTACCTATATGGAATCTCAAACGCACAGATAACGGAGCCAAACAACACTGGTGTAGCAAGTAGTAGAATGAGGCACCACCCCCGAAGGGGTTAATGAATGCTATGGTCTGGGAAACGGCAGTCAACCGGATGCGCCCAACTGAACCCAAGTGTAAGACCAAGCGATCACTAGCACGGTGTGGACGAGCACTGGCACATTGAGACTCTGAACCCATGGACTGGAAAGAGCAAGGTACCGGAGTACCGTGACACAGAGAGACACAGTAACACGAGAACTGTGCAAGGTAGTCAGCAGCAGGAACTGCACGGTATTTGCCCAGCCGGGCACTTAGAAAGCAGGAACCACCGCCAAGCCGATTTGGTACACAGCACAGGAACGTCAGCCAAGCTGGGTCGGTACACGGAGCAGGAACGTCAGTCTCGCCGGTTCAGTACATGTAGCAGGAACATCAGCCAGGCCGGGTCAGAACAGGAAGCAGGAACGTCAGCCAATCCGAATCGGTACACAGAATCAGGAACAGAACAATGGCGTGGTCAGGCAGTCCGGGGTCATACACTGGTATCAGGAAATCAAAACTAGGGTTGGGCATCAGGTACACCACGAAAGGGCAACTGCAGAGTGACAGCCCAGGGTATAAAAAGGCTGTCACTGGGAGGAGCAGTACAGCGAAGCCAATGGGAAGGCAGCAATAGCAAGATGGTCAGAATGTCGTCTGATCACGGGCGCCGTGATAAAACTGAACTGGAATTGATCTGAACTGATCAGTGTAATCTGGCCCAGAGGAAAGGGGGAGACTAAACTAAATAGGGAGGAGGTGATTGCAAGGTAGGGCCAGATGGGAACAGAATCAGATCTCTTTAGTCTGAGTGCAGCAGCTTTCAACAGCACCACAGAAAGGTAGTGGCATTGTGAGGTACTTCTCCAGGCTGAGGAGAGGACAGGATCATGACAATTAGGTTGAAAAAAGACACAAGTCCATCAAGTTCAACATTTGCCTCATACCCCAGTGACATGAGAATTGTATAGCTTTCCTGCTACCAAATAAGTTGGTCATTTATCAGACCTTCCTGATTTGCCTACTAATATACAGTGTAACCCTGTATGTTCCCTTTTGAAAGAAATGTATCTAATCTAATGAATAGCTTACCACAGAGTTCCTTTTATTGACCTCTCATATACTTGTACAATCTGATAAGATCTTCACTTAGTCATCTTTTCTCCAGAGTAAATAAACTAAGTTTGTCTATTCATTCCTCATACATCCTCCATTCCATTCTCTTAATTAATTTTGTTGCTCTTCGCTGTATCCTCTCCAGTTATAGTATATCCTTTATCAAAACTGGTGCCCAGAACTGCACTGCATATTTGAGGTGAGGTCTTACCAATGATTTGTACAATGGCAAAATTATGTTATCCACTCTTGCCTCAATACCCCTTTTTTTGCAAGACAGGATTTTGTTTGCTTTTGCTACAGCTATTTGATACTGGTCACTGTTTCCAAGTTTGTAGTTTACAAGGATACTCAGATCTTTCTCTAGCAACGAGTCCCCTAAAATGATTCCAATAAGTTCATAAGTAGCCTTGGGATTTTTTCTTCTCAAATGCATGACTTTACACTTTCCCACATTAAACTTCATATTCCATTTGTTATCCCAATCTGTCATTTTATGCCCTCTGTATAGAGCAAATATCCTGTTCTGAATTAATTGCCCTGCATAATTTAGTGTCATCTGCAAATATTGATATTTTGTTTTCTGTATCTATTTCCAGGTCATTTATAAACATGTTAAAAAGCAATGAACCTAATACTGAACCATGAGGTACTCCACTCTCAACTTTAACTGTATTGGAGAATTGTCCATTTACAACCACACACTGTTCCCTATCCTTCAACCAGTTTTCTATCCAATTGCAAAGGTTATCCCCTAGCCCCAATTTCCTTATTATATACTCTAGCCTTCTATGTGACACTGTATCAAATGCAAAATCTAGATATACTACATCAACTGCCTTACCAGTATCTAGGTTGCTACTTTTGTCCTCATAGAAGCTGAAAAGATTAGTTTGGCATGATCTATTCTTCATAAAACCATGTTGGTTCCTGCTAATGATCTTATTTCTTGCGTTATAATTCTGACTATAGTCCCTTATTATCCATTCTAGCAGTTTTCACACGACAGAGGCCAAACTCACAGGTCTAAAACTCCCAGGTCCTGTTTTAGTTCCCTTCTTAAATAGAGGAACAACATTGGTTCTTCCCCAATCTTGTGGCACTGAGCCTGTGGTGAGAGAATCTTTAAAGTGTAAAAAGAGTGGTCTTGCTAACACTGCACTGAGTTCCTGAAGAACCCTTGGATGTATACCATCAGGATCTGGTGCTTTGTCAGTCTTAAATTTTTCAGTCTTACCATAACCTTTTCTTGTGTTAACCCAATATATGCTAATTGTATTGTTTTATTTGTTACTTGATGAGGCTATTCTACCATTCCATGTTCCCTTGTATATACTGATGCAAAGTAAGTGTTTAGAACATTGGCCTTTTCCTTATCCTCTCTAATCAACTCCTCCATCTCATTTTTGAAAGGTCCAATGTACTCCCTCTTAAGTTTTTTTTATATATATATATATATATATATATATATATATATATATATTTATTTATTTATAATACAGTCATTTGGAATGCACACGCTGTAGTTAATATGCTTCAGTCTGGGCGCTCATCAAAGATAAGAGACATACATGAGGAAAGACGGCACTCGCAGATTTTCATAAAATCATGAAATGCTGTTACATGTTTATTGGAATCGACGTTTCGGCCAACAATGTAGCTTTATCAAGATTACAACAGTGTAGCAAACCTTCTCCTTAAAAACCCTTATCCAAAATTCAAACGTGAAAAGAGCACCAAAAAACGGCATTCTGAATTAGACAATCTGTGAACCAATGATTCAATCAGTGATGTAAATAATGGTAATTGTCCTGTCGAATGTGAGCAGTTAAAATGACATCAGTATGTTTTAAACACTCAATATCACATAACTGTACACCAGACTTAGACACGATCCCCTAGATACTTCGGAAACATATAATCACTAATACAAAATATAACAAAACATATCATCCTAATGTAGCAACTGTCACGGAGCTTTCTAAGGTATAGCTTCACAGTCTGACTTATCTTGAATCAGTTGCTACATTAGGATGATATGTTTTGTTACATTTTGTATTAGCGATGATATGTTTTGGATACACATACATAATGGTCATTTTATTTGGCCATTTAGATGGTTGGGGAATGGGTTGATTTGTTCCGATCTTTTGGTGCTTAACAGGGATTCCGCGTTTCCATCTGCGGTATAACTCTCACCATCCATGAAACCGATCTCAGAAGTATCTAGGGGATCATGTCTAAGTCTGTGATCTAGTTTTGTGATCTAGTTTTTTTGCATTTGTTCCCCATTGGTATATACTGTTGGGTACATTTCTGCAACCTAAATTTGAATTCAGACCATTTTTTCTCAGATTTTGCCTTTAAATAACGTATCCCAGTCTATGTGTTGCATTGAAGCTCTTAACAATTTGAAATTTGCACTTTTAAAATTAAAGTTTGGTGGAACCTATACAGTTTTGCTTTGCCAAACTGATCTCAAATGTAACCTTGTTGTGATCACTGTTTCCCAAATGTTCACTTATTTTAATATTGGATAACCTCCAGGACAAGATTTTAATCAGTTTATGCCTACCTGTTCAAGGGTAATTGAGATTATTATTTTGCTTTGCCCATGGAAAGCTGGCAGTTAACCTGATGTTCTATGGTTGCTACATTGATTACATTCTTATCATTTGATAGGGAGAGCTCAAAACATTTCAATCAGTAATACAGGTGTTCAATGGGAGCAACTATGGCATATTTTAACTTCTAGTAATCATGAGTCTTCAGTAGTGTTCTTAGACATGAAAATGAGTCATTCAGAATCAAGACAAATCTGAAGTATAAAATTTATGAGAAAGTGAGTTCTAACCAATATCTTAGAGCTAACAGTTTTTTTTTTCAAAAGCTTTATTGAAAATCCAATGCAATAACAAACATCATTATATACAGAACATGTCATAGGATCTAATTCTGTACATAGGAACAAAGGGTGCAATCATCAAAATCAGACAGTACATAAGTGTCCGAGTCTCAAAGAAAGTGCGAACATATCCTAGTGGATACATAAAAAGATCTCGAAAACAAGGACTGAGTATTGAAAAACATATGTTGAGGGAGATAATGTTGTCCCCCACTTATTCAGTTGTCAATCAAAATGACATCTAAAGGTCGATGATAAAATAGATATACATTAAATCAGAGATGGATATAAGACAGGCTTCCGCGACTGGGCACACCTCCAACCCGTGGCGTAGCAAAAAAAAAAAAAAAAGGAAAAAAAAATGTAAAAAAGGGAGGAAAGGAGGAAGGGAGGAAAAGCAAGAAGGAAAGGAAGGAAAAGCAAGAAGGAAAGAAAGAAAAGCAAGAAGAATTGGAGAACAGCACCCAGGTGTAATGGAAGACCAGCACAAAAGAAGGTAATTCTCGGGGAGGGGAAGGGTAAGCGGTCCCTTAGGAGGGGACACGGTCCGTCCAGGCCACCCATGGAGCCCATGTTGCCTGGAAATTCTCTATTCTACCTATAACTGATGCATGTATGCGCTCCGAGGCCAAAAACGACTCTACTTTATTTCGCCACATACCCAGCGTCAGGGCTGTAGTGTCTCTCCAAAGCAAGGGGATGCTAAGTTTTGCGGCATTCAAAAGGAGATGAGAAAGGGTCAACTGTAACTTAGTTAGTCCCAAGGGCTCAGGGAACATCGTGAAAAGCAACACAGTAGGGGTGCATCGAAATGCGACCCCAAAGATATCTGTGAAGGCTCCACAAAGAGCCTTCCAATATGGACGAATGTCCGAACATGTCCACCAAATGTGGATCATAGTACCTCTGTCATGATTGCATCACCAGCAGATATCAGAAGTGTTCGGGAAGATTTGAGCCAGTCTAGCAGGTGTTCTATACCAGCGAGTTACCAGTTTAAAGTTGACTTCCCTTGAGGCTGAATCTTGGGCCATACAGTGCAGTGAATAGAAGGCCTTGTTCCATTTTTCAGCCAGCAGAACTAAGGACAGATCGGTTTCCCAGGCTAAAACAAAAAAAGCCTTAGTGTCGGACTTTGGGTCCAGCAGAAAAAAGCGGATCTTAGACAGTGTCTTCGTCTTGAAGTGACCTTTACAGACTAGAGATTCAAAGGTGGTGAGTTGTCGAAGAAAACAGCCCTTGGAGCGTAAGTTTCCTACAAAATGATGAATTTGTCTATAGTGCCAATAATGGAAATGAGGTAAAAAGTTAGTCGAACATAGGTGTTCAAAAGAGTGAACAGAACCAGTCGGGGCCAGAGAAATCAGCGTGTCAATCCCTAGCTGCTTCCAGATCTTAAAGGAGCTAACCTATGCACCTGGAAGGAAGTGTACTCAGCCATAAATCGAGAATAGGGGAGAGGGGAACTTAGAAAGTCTCAATCTCTCATTCGTCCGTGACCAAACTTCCATAGCATGTGATAGGATCGGGTGGGGCGTTACACATTTCTTCGCCTGGGAGAGAGCTTGCCAGATCAAGTTCCGAAGATCTATAGAAGGTAAAAAAATCTGTGAAATGTGTATCCACTCCTTTGCTTTCCCTCCCTGACATTCCAATAACGGCATCAGTGCACATGCGTAGTAGTATTGTGTCGAATCTGGCAGACCCAAACCTCCCTAGCCGCAGGTCTATAAAGGTGTTGAGCTGCCAATCTAGGCTTTTTATAGGCCCAAACAAATGAATTCACTGCTGCCTGAAGGGAGACCAAGTCATGTTTGGCAAAGGTGATAGGAAGCGTTTTAAAAAGATATAATAGCTTTGGTAGCACTATCATTTTGATTAAGTTTATCCGTCCCGTCCAGGAGATAAACAAACCATCCCACCTCTTGAAGTCGATATCTAACTGGTGGCGCATATCATCAAGGTTAAGAGACGGAATGGCTTTTAAATCTGATGAAAGTAGCACGCCCAGATATTTAATGGCACAAGTTTTCCATTTGAAAGGATATAGATGTTGAAGACGAATAGCGAGGCATTCGGAGATGTTCAGTGGTAATATTTTGGATTTAGTAATTAATTGAGATAACTGAAAGTCTACCATATTCCTCCAATAACTCCATCAGCGATGGGAGGGAAGTTTCTGGGGACGACAAGGTGAGCAAAATGTCATCTGCAAAACCGGAGACTACAGAATGGTCTCCCGTCGCAGGTAAGCCTAGTATCAAGGGGTGTTGATGAATCAAAGCAAGTAGTGGCTCCAAAGTCAAGATGAATAGGATAGGTGAAAGGGGGCATCCCTGCCTTGTGCCATTAGCAATCTGAAAGGGATCCGACAGTTGCCCATTCAGCAGGAGACGAGCTGTTGGAATTTTGTAAAGGCTCAAGATACTGTGAAGGGATCTATGACCCAGGCCTATAAACAGTAGCGTTTCCCTCATAAAAGACCAATCCACCCAATCAAACGCCTTCTCGGCATCAATCCTGAGCAATAGCATAGGCAGAGAGTCCAACATAGCTTTGTGGATAATTGTCAGCACCTTGATGGTGTTATCTCTCGCTTCTCGCTTAGGAACAAACCCCGCCTGAGAGACATGGATTAGCTCTTCCAGAAAAGGTTTCAATCTATTTGCTCACAACGACGCAAAGAGTTTGATATCCACATTCAATAGGGAAATGGGGCGATAATTAGCACATTGAGTTGGGTCCCTCCCTGGTTTAGGTAATAGAGTAATGTGGGCTTGAAGAGCCTGACCTGGAAAGGCTCCCCCATCAGCGATCGCATTAAAGGACCAAAGCAGGTGGGGAGCCAAAGATTGTGAAAAATTTTTATAGTAAAGAGCCGAAAAGCTGTCTGGGCCCGGACTCTTGCCAGTGGGGATTTTCCTGATACCCTCAAGTATATCTGTAAGAGTAAATGGTTCCTCCAACAGAGAAACTGCTGTCTTGAAAAGTCTAGGGCAACCCGCCCGTTGCGAAAGTTCCTTCATAGCATCAATTCGTGTAGCTATAGAGGGGCCAGTCGATGACGTTGCTAAGTTGTATAGGTGCCTATAATACTCTCTGAAGAGAATCGCCATTTTTGGAAAAGCGAAGTGTTGTATGCCAGCTTGGTCTGTAATCCGTTCGATATAATGCTGTTTCCTTTTGATCTGAACTAACCACGCCAAATGTTTCCCACATTTATTGCCTTGCAAGTATGCTGCATATTTTGTCCAGAGAAAGGATTTTTGAGTCTCCCCAGCATACCATTCCCGAATCTTTGTACGGAGGGTTACAAGTTCCAGTGATAGGGCTTGAGTCCCACGCGCTTTATGTCTAGCTTCTATATCCTTCAGCTCTGAAAGCATTAACTGTAATTTCTCCAAATGTTGTCTCTTTCGTTGGGAACCTAATTTGATCAAGGCACCCCTAATAACGCACTTGTGAGCTTCCCAAATGACCTCCGAAGGGACATCGGGATTATCATTAAGCACGAAGTAGTCCTTAATAGGATCATGAATCTCAGTGACAAGTGCTTTATCATGTAGGAGCTGTTTGTTGAGCCTCCAAGACATTCCATTTCCACCTCTTCCCTCCAGACACAGCTGAATCCACACCAGTGCATGGTCCGACCATGTGATTGATTCAATACCCGCTTTTTGAACCAAATGCACAGAACGTTGATCAACCAAAAAATAGTAAATTCGTGTATATCTGCTGTGTACTTGCGAGTAGTAGGTCTAATCTCGTGCCTGAGCCGACAGCAATCTCCAGACATCCAATAAATGTGCATCTCTCAACAGTTTAGTCCAAGCAGTGATGGCGCGGGATGGGACACGAGAAGTCCCTGACGAGCAGTCCACCTTAGGGTCCAGTGGCATATTAAAGTCACCACCCAAGATCAGGTGACCCTTTTGGAATGCCTTAAGTTTCTTCAGAGTAGATGAGAGAAAACCAGTTTGACCTGAGTTGTGAGCGTAGATAGTAGCCAAGGTGCATTGAACACCCCCCAAAAGGGCGTGAAGAAAAATATATCTCCCAGCTTCGCCCCGTTCGACCTCCGAGCCCACCCATGCAACAGATTTATGAATCAATATAGAAACACCCCTTTTCTTCCGATTATCAGAATATGTAGCATACCAGGCTTGGGTGTAATAGCTGTTAAGAAGGGAAGTGTGTCTAGCGGGCAGGAAATGGGTCTTCTGGACTAGGACCACATCCACCCCCAGTCTACGCAACTCTCTCAAGGTCTGAGAGCACTTCTCAGGGACATTTAGGCCTCTAGCATTTACAGATAAGATCTTAATTTGCGGAATAGGGGACCGCCCTCCCCTCGGAAAGCCCTCAGATATTGTGCAGTGAATAATCGTCAATGTGTAGCTCCAAATTCCCCTTAAGGAGTAGAAGAACAGGAGGTATGGAAAGAAATAGAGAGAGAGAGGAAAAAAAAAAAAAAGGGGGGATTTTCCCGTTTACAAACTGTTCCTATATATTTGCTCATCGATCTCCACCACCGAGAAAGAAGGAAACCAGCCACAGGAGCCCTCCCCAAAAAAACAAAATATAGACGTGTGTGACTCAAGGTGATCCAAAATGGGACCTCGAGACACCAAACATGCACGTACGGGTTAGTCACTAACCCAACAGGGAGGGTTATTTAGTAAAGCAGACGTACAAACAATAGAAAACAATTAACAGTTATCCAAAACCTCCCCTCCCGAGCAGCAAACCTCAAAATAGCTACCACGTTAACACCCTGTAAGTACAAAGTGCCGTTAACGGCAAGAAAGTTGCACCATCTAAATTTTGAAATAACATCATGTGGCCCATGCCTAACCCCTTTTAATAATATGTCCCTGCAACAACTAAATCAAACTAGAGACTGTCGGGGCTACCCCAAAGGCCCGCCAGACCCACCAGACGCATGAGCCGCCCTGTCAGCCTAGGCCGCCACAGCCACCCACGCACTCCCACTAGGCCGGACCCCAAGGACAGCCCCAACTGCCTCACCTACCCGATACCTAGTGCATCCGTTCAACTCGCTACGTCAATTAGAATAAAATAAGACACCGCAGGAGCTGAACAGAGGCACATATCTCCCAACCAGAGAAGCATTCTCTCAGTGCACCACTTAACCCTGTCGGTATCTCAGGCTAAAATTTCGTACTTGCACTGCCGTTCCTAACAATTGGAAGCAGCAGGCCCAGACCCAGACCAGGAAAGCCTATGCCCACCCCCCCTCCCTACATACCACAATCTCACCCCTTCCCTCCAGATCTGTGCATGTTTCAAAGTCCAGAAGCAGGAGAAGCAAGACTGGCCCGTGATCTCGATCGGCTAAAAGCCTTGTGCAATCATGGCCCGTGAACTAAATGCTGTCCGAGCTGTGTATCATGTCTAGCATGACAGATAGTCGAGACAATACACCCCCGCTCCCCTCTGCGTAAGACAGTGATCATGCAGAGGGACCCACTGACCCCCAACAATGAAGTGTCCCCCCATCTGTCTACCTACACCTTGGGACCCATCTCCCCTCCAAATTCTTCTACTCTCAAACCCTCCCAAGAGGACAAATCCATAGTGTATGATGAATACATTCAGGACCCGAACCTAAGATCTACCCCACTAAGCACTTGGTGAGCAAGCATTTTCAATAATGGGAGACAGTAATTTGAATGAAAAGGGTGACACGAGATCTCGGATGCCAATAGTCCCAACCTAGGTCCAAGCAAGGCTACTTTCATAGCCCAGTCCGGAGTTATCCCCCATTCCCAACCAGGCCCACTACGGCAAGGTGTCCCACCCTGTAACCCCTTACCCCATTATCTAGCTGAACCGAAACCATCCAAGACCTCGGTCACCCCCCACATTATACATGGAAATACGGAACATCACAGAACATATGTATACATTACAAATTTTCTATTGGTGTAAATGTGGCTCTTCATCTGCGACCCTGAAGTGATGCAGCCAGGTCACTGCAACCTCAACGTTGTCGGATGCTACCTGGGGACAGTCAGCGGATCCAAAGCATGTCAATAACAGTTGTATGGCTCCCAACCCAATAATTCCTGGACCAGCCTCCAGCCCAACTCTCCGTAGACCAGGAAGGGTGGGGAAAAAGGGATCCACACAATTCAAGACTGTCCCATGTGATGATACAGTCCTTCCCAATCTGAACGTTGCAGGCCATTAGATGCTGTAACTCCGGGTTGTTTAAGCTTCTTCTTTACCGGGCTAGACTTGGGGGACTCCGACATCCGAACATTAGCCCCAGGATCCGGCGAACCTTCTGTCTCGGTATTGTGTCTACTATCTGTCTTGGTACTCCCTCTTGGTACTGGGATATGCAGCGCGGCACAAAATTCCGGGATGTCGTCTTGTGTGAGCAAAATCGCAGAAGCCCCCGGTGTTGCGCTATCAGGTTGAACGGGAAGCCCCATTTCTACTTAATCTGCAGGGACCGCAAGTGTGTAGTCAGCGGTTTCAGCTCTCTTCTTTGTTGCAGGGTATAGGGGGATAGATCCTGGAAGAATTGTATCTCCGAGTCTAGGTACCTGATCTTGTCCCGCTCCCTAGCTGCTCTCATTACTCTTTCCTTCATCTGAAAACTAAGGAAGCAGCAGATTACATCTCTTGGGGGATCTCCCTCTGTTCCTCGTGACCTAAGGGCCCAGTGTGCCCGCTCCAACTGTATCCGGGGTGAGGGAGGTAACCCCAAGACATCCTCAAAAGTAGAGTGGAGAGCTTGATGTAAGTCTTTAGGTAGGATCGATTCCTGTAGGCCTCTAATACGTAAGTTGCACCGACGGCCTCTATTATCTAGGTCATCAAGTTTAGAGGTGAGTATTGCAATGCTGTCTCCTTGTTCCGTTAAATGGTCCCTCATGACTGCTTGTTTCCGAACGATCACATCTCTTTCTTTTTCCATGGTGGACATATGATGTCCTAGTTGAGTGATGTCGTTCCTCAGACCAGCTATTTCTTCTCTAACTGCAGATTTAATTTCCACTACTTAGGCCTTGAGATCCTCTCTCGTGGGCAGGTTAGTAATGATGGCTCTGGTTAGAGGCTCATCATCCCCCATCTCTGAGGAGCAGACCACAGGACTCCAACCCCCCGGCGAATTGGTAAACGAGTCGTGTAATTCAGTACCTGCCTTGTAAATCTGGTCCGTTCCGGAATTGCAGGTGCTCGATGTCAACAAGTGTACCGGAGTCTTATCAGCAGGAGCAGATCTCAAGCGCCTTTATGGCGTACTGGCAGAAAACTTGTAATTTTCGCCCCTGCGGGGGTTCTAGCCATTCTTTTCTTTTTTTGTGGCATCTACAGTGGTCAGCCAGGAAACACTGCAGTAGTGAGGGGTAACAGAGGTGCCAAAGAAAGCCAGAGTTTTAGCTCGGGTGAAGAGGAGCATCTCGTTTATGCAGCCATCTTGTTTGGTGGTAGCTCCACCCACCCAGAGCTAACAGTTTTCAGCATACAAAATTGTTGAATAATATCCCCTTTAGCCAACAGAGAAACTGTAGTGATGATGCAGCTTTTAGAGTACCGGGTAAGATTTTAAAGGAGAAGTTCCTAGAGGGAAATTACCATGTAGAAGTAGCGGATAAAGCTTTTTCATAAAGCATTTAACAGAATGTCCATTTGGGGACATTAAAGGGATAGTAATACTTCATTTTAACTTTATTTTATTTTGTAGGCATTAAAAAAAACACGAAGAATGATATAAGTCTTATCTCTGAAACCTTTATGGTTTAAGAGATATTCACAAACAAAGTATCCCCCCCCGTTCAACCAGATCAGAAGGGAGATGCCCAGGTAGACTGCAGAGAGTGACAATCTTCAATTAAGATAAGGGAAAAAGCTGAAAAACTTGTCAAGGGGGGAAGGGCTTTCATTGTTTTCATACAAAGAAAATTGTCCCCTTCTGTTATCTGTCCTGTCATACAACCAGACACACATCTGAGAAGAGATGGCTTACACTAGGTAAAAGGGGCGGGGAGGGGAACTTTGCTTGTGAATATCTCATAAACCATAAAGGTTTGAGAGATAAGACTTATATCATTCTTCATGTTTTTTTAATGCTTACAAAATAAAATAAAGTTAAAACGAAGTATTACTATCCCTTTAAGGTTTCAGAGTCATGGGGATTGAAAGTGAGTCAAGTATGCTGGTCCCACTTAAGCATCAGTTGTACTTGTTTGGCTCTTGGGTGTCAGTCTGCAAATTATTCTGTCAGTCACTCATAGAGGGTCAGCCAGCACAGGAAGGAGCTTGGATCACCTGCCTGTTGCAGTTAAATAAGCTTGGAGTAATTGGGGTAAATTTCCTTTCTCCAGAGTCCTCATTCCCCTAACACAGAGAACAATTTTCCTGCCCAACAATCTCCCTAAACTCCATTTTAAGTTAATAGGCAATTTAAGCTAATATGGGTTGCAAAGGAGCACATAAAAATGTGATTTCGTCCTCACCCCAAAGCCAAAATGTTTAAGCCCTCACCCCACTGGGCAGTGGTAGACTCACTCACTAAACTAAATTCCAACAAAAAGATATTTGCTTGTCTTCTCTAGCTTCAAAAATGCTGCTGCTTTCTCTCTCTCTCACAAACAAAGAATGACAAGAAACCTGGCACCACTTTTTACTATCAGAGAAAAGAAGGGAAACTCTCCACATGGGGGAGAAATTAATTCTTACCACTGATTTCAATACAATGATCAAGGTGGAAAAAATATGAAAAGCGGCACTTTTCACTAAAGAGTTCTGACATGGCAGGGAGTGCCATTTTTACCTGTTTCCGATTTGAGACAAAATTATTCCTCCACTCTAGTCAAGAGGTACCTCTGTAATGCTCACACTTGAACAGTATTATAATAATAGTAGTAGAGCAGGCTAAAGTCATGGGCAGGTGACAGACTGGAGCCTTGCTTGTTGGGCAGGCTGAAGTAGTATGCAGGTGGTAGACTTCAGCAATGCTCTTCGTACAGGCTGAGATTGCAACTTGACAATGCAGGATTAGAACAACTTTTCTTTTGCCCTTTAGAGACATTCTAGAAACATTTATGCCCACCAGCTTAGAAGCAGGAAAAAACTACACTAACACTATTTTTTTCAGTGAGAGCTGTCAGGATGTGGAATGCTTTGCCTTGGGATGCTGTGTTAGCGGTTTATGTAGATACTTTCAAAAAATAACATAGAGAATTATGGCAGTTGGGTTCAATACAAATAGGATCTTGATCCAGGGAAATATCTTAATGCCTTTTGGAGTCAGGAAGGAACTGTTTTAATCCCTTGGGACATAACTGGAAATATTTTCTTTTTTCCTTTCTGCGTATCAACAAAACCAAAAGTGATATGACAAAGTTTTATCTTGATGAAGGCAAGTCTGATTTTAACCACACCAACTACATTACGATATGATGTTACATCAACAAAAATAATTGACTGGAAAGGCTAAAGATTATTTAAAGTTGAACATATTGTATTAGTATGTTTTCCTGTAAGAGTAGCTATGGATATTAGCAAGATAAATACTATTATACTTTATAGCAAACTTTTATTTTTATGTTGTGGTGTTTATGAAAAAAAAAATGTGCTACTTGCTGTTTATTTGAATCAAAATAGATTTAAAAACAAGCATTTTATGCTCCTACAATACATCTGTTTGTACTTTTGGTTCATTGGAAAACATACAAAATAATTACTGTTGGTTAAATATACTCCAGTAAATGTTTCTTAATGTGAAAAATATAAAATTAAGAACAATTAGGATATAAGTAAAACTAATTTTGGTTCCTATATTATTTTATATGGTACTTTTTTTAATCTTTTTTTCTATAAAACATTTTATAATGTATCTGAGAAGCAAACAACTTAAAATTAATGTGCACAATGAATTTGCCATTTCATAAGAATGAAGTTATAAATAGTTACATGCATTTATGCATCTACTCTTCCAGAATATAACTTAACTAATGAGTTTACCAATAATCCACAAATGGCAAGATTCAATGGGACTTCATAAACTTCATAAAACAAATCCCATATACAATTCTGAGATATCCTTACTCTTCCAGCATTAATAAAAAGAAGGAAAAGTCAGGGACAGTGAAGGAGGAGAAGATGGAGAAGTCATGGATTACTACTGGAGTTCGTGGGGAAATTTGGTGATAAAAACCATTAATAAAAGATATCGAATGCAATGTTTATCAGCTCTAGTGCTGACAATTGAGCAATATATGTTTAATATTAGGTAGGTGTACTTCTCTCCTGTAAAGCAGGTCTTTTTAAAAATGTTTACATTTATTATGTTTCTGTTTTTTGGGGCAGGGATATTTATTTTGTATTGTAGTATTTTAAATGTGTAATACCTCTTGGTATGCTATTTTGGTATTATTATCATCATATGGCAAACATAAGTTGATACTAGTGAATTATTATTATTATTTTTTTTGTATAGTGAAAGTATTTACCATCAAAAATACATTGAGTTTGTCTTTTGTTCTCAAGTATGTCCTGGACTCATTTTATTTACTTCAGAGGGGTGAAAGGCCGAGCTGATCTTGCCAGGAGTAGAACCTGCAACCTTGTGGCTTGACCAGATTCTACAGCAGGTGGATTAACCAACTGAGCCATCTTGCTGGCTATGACCTTAATTGATAAGGAATTGTAGTTGTTTAAGAAATGTAAAAGTCAGAAGTTATGAATAGTATTTGTGAAATTAGAACTGTTTTCACTTGTGCACATGAAGTTATAATTTTAGAGTGTAAGACATTTGTATGTAAATTAAGTATTTGAAAACATGTTCCATTGCAAGATTATAAAGGACCCAAGTTGGTTAAAGGGATAGTAATACTTCGTTTTATCTTTATTTTATTTTGTAGGCATTAAAAAAAACATGAAGAACGATATAAGTCTTACCTCTCAAACCTTTATGGTTTAAGAGATATTCACAAGCAAAGTATCCCCCCCCGTTTAGCCAGATCAGAAGGGAGGTGCCCAGGTAGAATGCAGAGAGGGACAAGCTTCAATTAAGATAAGGGAAAAAGCTGAAAAACTTGTCAAGGGGGGAAGGGCTTTCATTGTTTTCATACAAAGAAGAGTGTCCCCTGCTGTTATCTGTCTGGTCTTACAACCAGATTCACATCTGAGAAGAGATGGCTTACACTAGGAAAAAGGGACGGGAGGGGTAAACTTTGCTTGTGAATATCTCTTAAACCATAAAGGTTTGAGAGATAAGACATATAATTCTTCATGTTTTTTTAATGCCTACAAAATTAAATAAAGTTAAAATGAAGTATTACTATCCCTTTAACAATATGATTGGAGCTCCTATTTTTAATTCAAGAATGTGTGGTGGAAATCTACTTTGGTTAAGGGAGTTTAAGAATTCTAAACCATACCTATTTGTTGAAGTATTGCTTAATTCCATTGAGTCAAAATTATGCAATAGAAACAGATGTATAGTTAACAGTGTTGAAGTAAAAATGTTGCATACATTTGTAAATGTGCCATTTCCTCTTTGCAGTTATTGTACTGCAAATTATGTATGTTGTTTGTTGTGTGCATTTTCAATTATCATATTTGCTGTAATGAAAGTTTTGTAACCGGCCTTCCATAAAGGTTAGAATTTGAAGCATGCCTGAATTTAGTCCACTCTAGCACCTCATGGAATGATTGGTTGTTTGTCTACAATCTCCAAAGAGTGACATGGTAATGCCTCCCATGAGCAATGTGTTGTTGTGGATGTCTTGTAAGTGAACATTAAGAGCTTCAGATGTAGCTTTGTGTGACATGGGACATTCATCACAAATTATAAGGAGTTCTTTTTGTGATATTTTACTGCCTGTTCTTCCTTTCATTATGTTCTACAGTGGGAATTATTGATATGTAACACTGTGTGGCAATTTAAAGAGTGAGCATAGTATTCTTCCCCCTGGAAATAATGTATAAGCTATTCATTGGGAGCATATGGTTTCAAGTAGTATTTTACTAATTAAACGTTTCCTGTGCCTCATTGGGCAGCTAGAAAAAATGTTCCTCCTTTATTGAGTATACTGTTGTCCAAAATGGTATGTAAACTGTGGTTTACATTGTATCAAGTAAAGACTCATACATGGAAATGTAATCTCATAGATCGTCTGTATTATAATTTGTTTCCCTGTAGTAAATATTGTGTGGTAGCATGTATTTGTGAGCTATTGGTGTTGGCAAGTTAAAATCATTAAGTGTTTCTCCAGACATGGAAGTGATATTTTATTGAATTGTTTCATTATAAATGTCACTGTCATAAGTAATTTTTGTGATGGTAATTTTGTACTGAATTTGTGTACTATGTATTCTGAAAGCATTATGATGAATGAGCCATAATTGCTGTGGATCAGAAACTTGACAGAGTATTATTTGGATAGTAAACAAATTTCATTGTTTTGAATGTGTTTCAGTTTAAGTAGCTTCAGTTGGAATTATATTCCAATGATTTTCCTTTTCTACTAGAGATATTATTATTATTATTCTTTATTTATATAGTGCCAACTAATTCCGTAGCACTGTACAATTGGGAATAGACATACAGAGGTATTAAATAGTGCAATCAGATGTGGAGAACAGAAGGATCAGAGGGCCCTGCTCGTGAGAGCTTACAGTCTAGAGAAAGTTAGGTAGGTATGACACAGAGGGAGTAAGTGCTATTGCGTTTAACTGCCTCCTGCCACATGAACTGCCAGTCAGTGGGTGGGAGTGAGAAGTGCTGTTGAGTGCAGTAGTCCGTGCAAGGGGTGAATCTTGGTGATCATGCTTATGGAGGCAGTTGATAGGCTTCCCTGAAGAGGTGAGTCTTCAGGGAGTGTCTGAAGATTTGAAGGCAGGGGGAGGGAATTCCATGGCCGGGGTGCAGCATGGGAGAAGTCCTCTAGGCGGGAGTGGGAGGATGTGATAAGATCTGTGTAGAGCAGAAGGTCGTGTGCAGAGCGAAGATGGCGGACGGGAGTATATTTTGAAATGAGAGATAAAATATAGGGGGGGTGTGCAGCGTTAGTGAGGGCTCTATAAGTTAGCACCAGAATTTTGACTTTGACTCTGTATGCTATTGGGAGCCAGTGTATGGACTGACAGAGGGGTTTGGTGTTAGAGAAGTGATGAATGAGGTAGATTAGGACTTCACATGCTAAATGATATGTATCATAAGTGATATGTTCACGTTTCTAAAATGTTTCAATGATGTTGGTATTTTAATATGATATAAAAATGGTCTAAGGTAATTACATTCAGAATTGTTTGGGTGTATTATATAAACTCTTCCAAGAGAGCCCCATGAGTAAATGTTTTCATAGCCTGGTATAAGCTTTCTTCTTTTCATCTTTGATATGTGTGTAAGGAATTATTCCATGTGTAGTAGACTGATACTTGATAATATACAATGTTTTTACAAATGTATCTTTTTTACATATTTCAAAGAAACATAGAAGAGTTGTATGTGACATGTCATCTTAAAGGGATAGTAATACTTCATTTTAACTTTATTTTATTTTGTAGGCATTAAAAAAACATGAAGAATGATATAAGGCTTATCTCTGAAACCTTTATGGTTTAAGAGATATTCACAAAAAAAGTATCCCCCCCCTGTTCAACCAGATCAGAAGGGAGATGCCCAGGTAGACTGCAGAGAGGGACAATCTTCAATTAAGATAACGGAAAAAGCTGAAAAACTTGTCAAGGGGGGAAGGGCTTTCATTGTTTTCATACAAAGAAAATTGTCCCCTTCTGTTATCTGTACTGTCATACAACCAGACTCACATCTGAGAGGAGATGGCTTACACTAGGTAAAAGGGGCGGGGAGGGGAACTTTGCTTGTGAATATCTCATAAACCATAAAGGTTTGAGAGATAAGACTTATATCATTGTTCATGTTTTTTTAATGCCTACAAAATAAAATAAAGTTAAAACGAAGTATTACTATCCCTTTAATTGCAGTTTTATATTTTCTGATTTAAAATATGTGTTGGCCATTTTCTAAGTGAACATATAATCATATGATATTTGGGTATCTGCTTTGCAAGTGGAAATGTATAGTGCTAGTTGGTTATTCATTACCTTCTTTACATAAAGAGAACATAGCTTAATCACCGCCTTTTTAATATATTTACACACATATTTAATTGATTTCACAGAGGTGCAGTATTCAACATTAATATGTGCATTAACAGCTCTATATAAGAGCGAATAGTAAGGCACAATCCATTCGTTATGAATGTGGTGTATGTATTTATTCTTTTGGAAGTGACTGTTGTTGTGAAACCACCATGTTGTTCTGGTCTTAGTCTGTAAGTGGGCTATCCATATTCTTTGTATGTTGAGTGTGTTCATGCAAAATTGTTTAATATATTTTGGTGCATTTGTTTACTTTAATGCAAGGTAAAAGAGGATTTTGTTCCATACCTGACCCGTGTGTCATATTGTATTTAATTATATCATGGAGTTTTTGATTTGTGTGAGGGGTTAGGCAGTTATGATGAAGTAAAACTGTTAATTTGGTTGAATTTTGTCTTTTAGCCATAGTAGGGTGTGAACATATGGTAAGCCTCTTTTTCAATGCTCAGTATAAGACAAGTAACACCTAGCGTTAAATAATGCAATACAAAAGGGACTGTACTTTTAACCTACATGCTGAAACAATATCGTCATGTATGTTTGTTGGTTGTTGCTTTTGTTATTAGGAAATTGTGAATAGTGTTCAATTCAGGGTTAAATGTAAAAGTGATAAACAAAAGTGGACAACCATAGTGTTGTACATAAATCATAGCATATTTGTCTTTTGACTCATGTATCTTGGTCTTCCAGTGCATGAATATGGCAGTATTAAAAGTCAAATATATATATATATATATATATATATATATATATATATATATATATAGGGAGCACTCACTAATATGTTAGGAATGGAAATACTATAATATATAGGAACAGAAAAGTAAAAGAATAATGGATAATAAATGACACGTATACAATGTATGAAATAAATGTATCACAGTAGCCTACAAAATCAGAACATATGTCAGTATATGCAGATTTATCTGAAATAGTCGAAAGAATAAGTGCGTAGACAGGGAAAATGAATCATAAACAGTCATTAACAAGAGACATATATAGTGTATAAATATCCTAAAAGAGTGCTTGAACTGCTATCGCGGATGTACCATATATTATGAAGTAAAGTTTACAGTGCTTGAGTCTCTGGATGATAATAGAGGTTAGTTCTTAGACAGATGATAAATGTCTGATGAATAATGGAAGAAGTTAATAATGATGATGTGATGGAATATTGATGGATGAAATGAGTCAGGCAACAATCGGAGGTCCAGATTATTTGAATATCACTCAATATCACTGTGCAGCTGTCATAAGCTCGGAGTCCACTCGAGCCGATACATATAAGAGAAAACGAAAAACAACAGACAGCGCACCAGTGGTCTAAGTGTAGTATAGTGAGTAAAATTAGTAGGTAAATACATAAAATACAATATAATGAGAGGAGGTGGAGGACAAATTAAGGGAATAAATATTTATTAGTGTAACAAAAAATAGGCAATTGTTACATCAAAGAACATATATAAAAAATATAAAAATATATATAAAAAAGGATAAAAATCTAGAAATCAAACAGCTCTATCGGAGGGAGAGGTAATGTGGAGTTCATATCCAAAAATTCACTATTTGTAGGGCAGCAGACTTAGTCTGTGCTAGGGTAATAGATGTATGTATAACTGGAGTAATCAGGTTCTCATCCGATCCCCAGGAATATAGTCATTAAAGTGATAGTAATGTCTAAAAAAAAACTTTTGTGCATTTAGAAGAGCTTAAAAAGCTGATCTAAATGCAAAAAAAGTATCTCTCAAACCACTATGTTTAAGAGATACAGGCGTTTAAAGTTTGATTTCTCCTACTGACAGCTGTAAAGCTGTCAGCAGGAGATCCATGTCGGTCAACAAGGTGGCGCTTGAGAAGTGCCGGGATCTCGTTACTTACACGGAATCCCTTCATTGGAATGGTCTAAAACTTGTGCCTAGTGTTCAGGCACACGTTTTAGACCATTCCAATTAAGGGATTCCGTGTAAGTAACGAGATCCCGACACTTCTCAAGTGCCACCGTGTCAGGCACACGTTTTAGACCATTCCAATGAAGGGATTCCGTGTAAGTAACAAGATCCCGGCACTTCTCAAGCGTCACTGTGTCGACCGACACGGATCTCCTGCTGACAGCTTTACAACTGTCAGTAAGAGAAATCAAACTTTAAACGCCTGTATCTCTTAAACCATAGCGGTTTGAGAGATACGTTTTTTTGCATTTAGATCAGCTTTTTAATCCCTGTGAATACATGTACATCAAACAACAGGAGATCACTGCACATATATTCGCTGTCTGTTCTAGGCGCCCGTCCTTCTCCAGAAGCCGCTAGTGAGGTCCGAGTCCTGTACTTTATAGCTGTGCCGATCATATATCAGTTGCTGTTCTGTTGGGGATTCCTCTCTCCAAAAACGGCTGTTGTCACTTTATCATATTATCTCGCCCATTGATTGTCCAGTTAGGATTTAAAAACTATCATCCCGTGTTTTTTGCGGTTGAGATTTATTGATATTCCCGAATTATCCTGAGGAAGGGGCTACAAGCCCAGAAATGCGTTGAGAAAATATAAGGATCTATCTATAAAGTGACAACAGCCGTTTTTGGAGAGAGGAATCGCCAACTGTAAAGTACAGGACTCGGACCTCACTAGCGGCTTCTGGAGAAGGACAGGGGCCTAGAACAGACAGCAAATATACGTGCAGTGATCTCATGTTGTTTGATGTACATGTATTCACGGGGAATCTGGTGAGCAGACAACTTTACTTGTGCGGGTTAATGACTATATTCCTGGGGATCGGATGAGAACTTGATTACTCCAGTTATACATACATCTATTACCCTAGCACAGACTAAGTCTGCTGCCCTACAAATAGTGAATTTTTGGATATGAACTCCACATTACCTCTCCCTCTGATAGAGCTGTTTGATTTCTAGATTTTTATCCTTTTTTGTAATGGCATCTTGTAAGTGTATGTCATTTTAGCTCATATTTTTTTTTCTTTTGGGTGACTAATTTAAATGTTGGCTTTCTATTCTAGCATCCATAGCAATCTAACATTCTTATGCTAATTTACAAAAGACGATTGGTTTTGTATTAAAGTGTGGAATATAAAAGTGGTATCTATCTCCACTTCTTTAATGCATAAGTGGGTATTGTAGAGCATGGTATTATATTGCTTAAATCTGAAACAGCACTGAGGTAAAGGTGATCATCTATAAGTGCCCTTGGAGTGAAATGTTTTGAACTGATATGAACAGATGGTTGGGGATAAGTGTGGAGCAGCAGGTGATGAGGTCATGTGGAGCCCAGGGCATTAACCTAAAAATTAGGTATCGTGTTCTGATGTGTGCAGGCTTCAGCAAATGCAAAAACATTTGGTGAAGATGTCAGCAGAGATGGATGAGGTAAAAGGGAATGACACTGTCACGGTTTATTATGACTCTCAGACACAAGTTTTAGGTAAAAAAAAAATCAATTTTATTGAAATAATAAATGATAACTTAGGATGGCAATAACATACATATATATATATATACAGAATATAGCACAGACAGAAGGCAGACTCTACCGGTCCTGTCAATATACCGGACAGGACAGTCTTTAGGCTCTACCGGCCTTGCCAATACCGGGTAAGGCAACCTGCAGATGGAATAGCATAACGGTTTTACCGGCCTTACCAAATTACCGGGCAAGGCAGCCTCAATAGATACACAATGTAGGCTCTACCGGCCCTGCCAATACCGGGTAAGGCAACCTCAGATGGAATGTGGCAAAGGTTCTACCGGCCTTACCAATACCGGGCAGGGCAGCCCAGAGATAATCGCAGCAGTCAGATGGAACTGGCAAATTAGCAGAATCGTTAAGCAGCAAGGCTTTGGAGCAAACCAGCGTCCGCACGCTGGGACCAACACAGATTTGTATAGCTGATAGGCTTTGGAGCAAACCAGTGACCGCACACTGGTGTAACAAGCGAGTTTGTATAGCCGCAAGGCTTAGGAGCAAACCAGCGTCCGCACGCTGGGACCAACACAGATTTGTATAGCTGAAAGGCTTTGGAGCAAACCAGTGACCGCACACTGGTGTAACAAGTGAGTTTGTATAGCCGCAAGGCTAGGAGCAAACCAGCGTCCGCACGCTGGGACCAACACAGATTTGTATAGCTGATAGGCTTTGGAGCAAACCAGTGACCGCACACTGGTGTAACAAGCGAGTTTGTATAGCCACAAGGCTTAGGAGCAAACCAGCGTCCGCACGCTGGGACCAACACAGATTTGTATAGCTGAAAGGCTTTGGAGCAAACCAGTGACCGCACACTGGTGTAACAAGTGAGTTTGTATAGCCGCAAGGCTTAGGAGCAAACCAGCGCCCGCACGCTGGGACCAACACAGAATTGTATAGCTGATAGGCTTTGGAGCAAACCAGTGACCGCACACTGGTGTAACAAGCGAGTTTGTATAGCCGCAAGGCTTAGGAGCAAACCAGTGTCCGCACGCTGGGACCAACACAGATTTGTATAGCTGATAGGCTTTGGAGCAAACCAGTGACCGCACACTGGTGTAACAAGCGAGTTTGTATAGCCGCAAGGCTTGGGAGCAAACCAGCGTCCGCACGCTGGGACCAACACGGAATTGTAGCAATGTCACCAACGCGACCAGGCAGAAGGTCGCCAGGATACTGAAGACAGGTGATGAGATGACAGGAACCAGCAACGATCAGTCAGGTCAGAAAACAGCAGAGAAGTTCAGCAGGAACTGCAACACCAGAGACTAGGCCGGAACCAGGACTGGAAGTACTTCAGCATGCAGGAAACACTGGAACAGTAGAGATCAGGAACTCAGGAACACATGAGATCAGGAACTCAGGAACACTGGAACAGAGGCCCAGCTATCACTAGCATAGTGATAGCAAGAAGGTCAGAAACAACACGAAAGGGCACTCAAAGGGTGCCCAATCCAGGTTTAAATAGTCACTAAGAGGCGGGCTATCTGCAGACAGCCAATAGAAGCCCCCTACTGGTGACAGACAAGTAACTGCAGCAAATCACGGGCACCGTGATAGTACCCCCCTTTCAAAGACCCCCTCTCCTAGAATAGGGTTTAGGTTTCTGCGGGTAATTGGCATGAAAGGCCCTAGTTAACCTAGGTGCATGAAGGTCCGTACTATCCACCCATGATCGATCCTCAGGACCATACCCTTTCCAATGTACCAGGTACTGTACCCTTCCTCTAAGCCTACGGGAATCAATAATGCTCTGAACCTCGTACTCCTCCTGGCCCTCGACCTCAACAGGTCCTGGCACCACAGGTGTGGTAGTATAGCGATTGCAAACCAGAGGCTTAAGAAGGGACACATGGAACACATTATGGATACGCATGGATGCAGGTAGGTCTAGTGCATAGGAGACAGGGTTAATTTTGCGAATAACTCTGTATGGACCAATAAACCGAGGAGCCAACTTATTAGACGGAACCTGCAGCTTGAGATTTCTGGAGGAAAGCCATACTCTATCCCCAACCTGAAAGGAAACCGCTGGAAGCCTTCTGCGATTAGCATGGCGCTGATGACGCTGAAATGACTGACCAAGTGCCCTCTGAACTTGTGCCCATGTGGAACGGAGTTGCTCGATATGCTCATCCAGAGCTGGAATCTGTTGCGTCTGAAATGAGTCTGGAAGCAAACAGGGCTGGAACCCATAATTAATCAGAAACGGAGAGCTCCCAGATGAAGAATTGACCGCACAGTTCCTGGCGAACTCTGCCCAAGGCAACAAGTCGGACCAATTATCATGATGGTCAGTAACGAAACAACGGAGAAATTGTTCCAAGCCCTGATTAGCTCGTTCAGCGGCTCCATTGGTCTGGGGATGGTAGGCAGAGGAGAAGGACAGCTGTATGCCCATCTGTTGGCAAAATGCCCTCCAAAATCTAGACACAAACTGGCTCCCCCTGTCAGACACCAGTACCCTAAGCACTCCATGCAACCGGAATACTTCTCTGGCGAACACCATTGCCAATTCCTTCGCTGAAGGAAGACCACGGAGGGGCACGAAATGAGCCATTTTAGAAAACCTGTCCACCACCATGAATATAAAGGAGTACCCCTTCGACATAGGCAACTCTCCCATAAAATCAATGGAAACATGAGACCAGGGGCGTTCGCCATTAGGCACCGGTTGAAGCAAGCCCACAGGGAGATGTCTCGGGGTCTTAGCGCGGGCGCAGGTGGCACAGGCATTCGTAAATTCGGCACAATCTTTTCTCATGGAAGGCCACCAAAATAACTGAGAAAGGGACCATAACAATTGGTCTCTACCAATATGTCCCGCAGCCTTAGAGGAATGGTAGGTTTCGAGCAGCCTAGTACGAAATGATTCAGCGACAAAACATTTGCCCACTGGGGTTTCATGGGGAGCGGACCCCTGAGAGGCCAGGATCTCCTCCCCTAGAGGAGAAGTGATACTCGTGCGTATAGTAGCCAGTATTCTATCAGGTTGGATGATAGGAGCTGGTGCTTCCACTCTGTCACTGTCGGCCTCAAATTGTCTTGACAGTGCATCAGCCCTGATATTTTTTGACCCTGGTAAATATGATACAATGAAATTAAATCGAGACAGGAACAGTGCCCACCTGGCCTGACGAGAGGACAATCTCTTGGCCTCCGAGAGATAGGTCAGATTCTTATGATCTGTTAGGATTAAGACAGGATTCTTAGTACCTTCAAGCAAATGACGCCATTCCTTAAGAGCAAGGATAATGGCCAATAATTCTCTGTCACCTATCTCATAGTGGCTTTGAGTGACAGTCAACTTTTTAGAGAAAAACCCACAAGGTCTGAGAGTTCCACCTTTCTCGTGTCGCTGCGAAAGTACTGCCCCGACCCCAATATCTGAGGCATCAACCTCTAACGTAAATGGAAGTAAAGGATTGGGGTGGGATAACACAGGAGCCGCAGCAAATGCCAACTTCAAATTCTCAAAGGCTTTCTCAGCAGATACCGGCCAACAAGAAGGATTAGCACCCTTGTGCGTAAGATCGGACAGAGGTTTGACAATGGAAGAAAAGTTCTTAATAAACCTCCTATAATAATTAGCGAAACCCAGGAAACGCTGTATGGCTTTAAGACCCTTGGGTTTTGGCCATTGTAGGACAGCTGACAACTTTTCTTTGTCCATGGCAATGCCATCATTGCCAATTATGAACCCCAAGAATGGCACACTGGTTCTATGAAACTCACATTTTTCCATTTTACAAAATAATTTGTTCTCACGGAGTCGTAGCAATACTGCGGATACATCTTTGATGTGCTGTGCCATGTTTTGGGAGTAAATCAGTATATCGTCGAGGTACACCACAACACATGTCTGTAACATATCTCTCAGAACATCATTTATCAGTTCCTGGAAAACTGCGGGTGCATTACACAGCCCAAAAGGCATTACTAGATACTCGTAGTGCCCAGCTCGAGTATTAAAGGCAGTTTTCCACTCATCACCTGCTCGAATGCGAACCAGATTGTAAGCGGCCCGTAGGTCCAACTTGGTAAATATCGAAGCGCCCTTAAGCCTGTCAAAAAGCTCGGTGATGAGTGGTATTGGGTATGCGTTTTTTGCCATTAGTTTATTCAAGCCCCGGTAGTCAATGCATGGTCTTAATTCGCCATTTTTCTTTTTTACAAAAAAGAACCCAGCCCCAGCTGGAGAGGTAGATTTACGTATGATCCCTCTAGCAAGGGCATCAGAAATGTAATCCTCCATAGCCTTATTTTCATCACAAGATAATGGATAAGTGCGTCCTTTCGGAGGTACTGCACCAGGCTGCAATTCAATGCAACAATCATAAGGTCTATGCTGGGGTAGCATACTAGCCTCTCCTTTGCTAAAAACATCGCCAAACTGTTGGTACACATCCGGCATAGCAGAGGAGGTGCACATGACCTTAATAGGCTGGATGACGCACTTGTCCATACAAAACTGGGACCAAGCAGCAATTTCACACTTTTTCCAATCGAATTGTGGGTTATGTAACTGTAACCACGGAAATCCCAATATCACCGCATGGTGCGGGGAATTAATCAGTTGAAACTGCTGCTCTTCTCTGTGAAGTGCCCCAATAGTCATAGACAATGGCATAGTTTCAAATATAACCTGAGGCGGTTCTAAGGGTCTACCATCAATCGCTTCAATAGTCAAGGGGTTTTCTCTTTCAATGCGTGGAACTCCGTGCAATTCAGCAAAGGTATTATCCATAAAATACCCTGCTGCACCGGAGTCAACCAAGGCCAAAACCTCCACAGAGCGTTGTGCCCAAGACAATACCACCTGTATGGTGGGTTTCATTATGCCCGACACTGGGGACGATTGTACACCACCTAGGGCCTGTCCCCCAAGATACCCTAGGTGTGTGCGTTTCCCGGACGTACCGGACAGGAATTTAGCAAGTGCCCTTTTTTACCGCAGTATAAACATAACCCTTGTTTTTTGCGATATAGTCTCTCTGCCTTGGATAGTCTAGTGAAGCCTATTTCCATAGGTTCACTTGTTTCCCGTACTGGTTCACTAGACTTCAATGCCAAGGGAGGGATGGGTGGGCAAAACATGCTACTAGGCTCATTATTTTTTGACCGTAACTTACGATCTCTGGCAATTGATCTCTCACGTATTCTGGAGTCAATTATCATAACATACTCAATGTAATCATCTAGATCAATAGGTAGATCTTTAGCAGCGATTTCGTCTTTAATGTGGTCATTCAGGCCTTGAGAGAAGGCTGCCAATAATGCCTCGTTATTCCAACCTACCTCTGCTGCCAGTGTGCGGAATTCGATGGCATAGTCGCCCACTGTACGCCTGCCCTGTTGTATCTCCATAAGGCGTTTGGCAGCAGAGGTGGTTCTACCAGGAGGCTCAAACACTCTTCGAAAGGAACGCACAAATTCACTAAAGTTCTTAGTACAAGGTTTAGCATTCTCCCACAAGGGGTTAGCCCAAGCCAATGCTCTGCCAGTGAGCAGTGATATCGTGAACCCCACTTTACTACGATCATTGGGAAATGCGTGTGCCGTCAATTCCATAAAGATTTCGAGTTGATTGATGAACCCTCTGCAGAGACTAGGGTCACCATCATATCTTAGCGGCAAGGGTGCAGAAGCCGTTAACCCTTTAACAGTACCCCCTAGGGGTCTGGTATCACTTTCCGGTGTCTGACTTGGCGAGACCACCGGGCTAGAGCTAGATTGGTCAGCAGGTACCGTGCGTTCAAGGATCGTTTGAATTGCAACTGCCAACTGATCCAAACGTTGCTCGAGCACATCCATCCTCCAATGGATATTCTGTGCGTTACCTTCACCCTTGCTGTCTGAGGTCATGGCCCTTTCGTACTGTCACGGTTTATTATGACTCTCAGACACAAGTTTTAGGTAAAAAAAAAATCAATTTTATTGAAATAATAAATGATAACTTAGGATGGCAATAACATACATATATATATATATACAGAATATAGCACAGACAGAAGGCAGACTCTACCGGTCCTGTCAATATACCGGACAGGACAGTCTTTAGGCTCTACCGGCCTTGCCAATACCGGGTAAGGCAACCTGCAGATGGAATAGCATAACGGTTTTACCGGCCTTACCAAATTACCGGGCAAGGCAGCCTCAATAGATACACAATGTAGGCTCTACCGGCCCTGCCAATACCGGGTAAGGCAACCTCAGATGGAATGTGGCAAAGGTTCTACCGGCCTTACCAATACCGGGCAGGGCAGCCCAGAGATAATCGCAGCAGTCAGATGGAACTGGCAAATTAGCAGAATCGTTAAGCAGCAAGGCTTTGGAGCAAACCAGCGTCCGCACGCTGGGACCAACACAGATTTGTATAGCTGATAGGCTTTGGAGCAAACCAGTGACCGCACACTGGTGTAACAAGCGAGTTTGTATAGCCGCAAGGCTTAGGAGCAAACCAGCGTCCGCACGCTGGGACCAACACAGATTTGTATAGCTGAAAGGCTTTGGAGCAAACCAGTGACCGCACACTGGTGTAACAAGTGAGTTTGTATAGCCGCAAGGCTAGGAGCAAACCAGCGTCCGCACGCTGGGACCAACACAGATTTGTATAGCTGATAGGCTTTGGAGCAAACCAGTGACCGCACACTGGTGTAACAAGCGAGTTTGTATAGCCACAAGGCTTAGGAGCAAACCAGCGTCCGCACGCTGGGACCAACACAGATTTGTATAGCTGAAAGGCTTTGGAGCAAACCAGTGACCGCACACTGGTGTAACAAGTGAGTTTGTATAGCCGCAAGGCTTAGGAGCAAACCAGCGCCCGCACGCTGGGACCAACACAGAATTGTATAGCTGATAGGCTTTGGAGCAAACCAGTGACCGCACACTGGTGTAACAAGCGAGTTTGTATAGCCGCAAGGCTTAGGAGCAAACCAGTGTCCGCACGCTGGGACCAACACAGATTTGTATAGCTGATAGGCTTTGGAGCAAACCAGTGACCGCACACTGGTGTAACAAGCGAGTTTGTATAGCCGCAAGGCTTGGGAGCAAACCAGCGTCCGCACGCTGGGACCAACACGGAATTGTAGCAATGTCACCAACGCGACCAGGCAGAAGGTCGCCAGGATACTGAAGACAGGTGATGAGATGACAGGAACCAGCAACGATCAGTCAGGTCAGAAAACAGCAGAGAAGTTCAGCAGGAACTGCAACACCAGAGACTAGGCCGGAACCAGGACTGGAAGTACTTCAGCATGCAGGAAACACTGGAACAGTAGAGATCAGGAACTCAGGAACACATGAGATCAGGAACTCAGGAACACTGGAACAGAGGCCCAGCTATCACTAGCATAGTGATAGCAAGAAGGTCAGAAACAACACGAAAGGGCACTCAAAGGGTGCCCAATCCAGGTTTAAATAGTCACTAAGAGGCGGGCTATCTGCAGACAGCCAATAGAAGCCCCCTACTGGTGACAGACAAGTAACTGCAGCAAATCACGGGCACCGTGATAGACAGACAGCTGAGTATCAAGTGTATTGCAAAGTTTAAAGGGAATTGCGAACATAGGCTGAGGATGATATTTTAAGTGGGATGGGACGTTACATAGTATGTAATGTGAATGGGTAGTTCACACTAAACAATATAGCGATTTTGTGTGTTGGTAAGGGGGAGTGTATGGGTAAAGGCAATGGACGATGTTCTGTGTTGGCAATGGGTAGAGAATGTGACAACAGAGTTGACCTATATAATGAAGTAATTTAAGAAGTGTAAGATGGACTGAGTTGTGAAAGAGTATGGCATGTTTGAATTAAGCTGATCAGATGGCATTATGTATTTTATTTTGAAGATGAGAACATACTAGAGCACGGAGTGTATTATGACAGTGAGTTCATACAATTCGGAGATTATACACACATAGTATGTACTGACATGTCAAGGATTGAGTAAGAAGGCTTTGGCTTCCTGCCAAATCCCATACAAATCATCAGGCTTCACCTCTCTGCCCAGACCGGCACAAATCACTGCCCCCAGGCATGTAACAGGGAGAAACCTAGTGAGGAGAATAAATAACAGAGTGGGCATGTTCCTGCACTGATTGGTCATAGAATTGTATGCCACAGCTGATGTGAAGAAATAGAAATGGCCATACTAGTCAGAATTAGTGCATTGTAGGTGAAAGTATTGCTGTTATCAACATTTTGGTTCCACTCAATGTACTTTGAAATATTGCAAAAGTGCTAATATTTATATCTTACAAAGAGAAGCCAAACTTAGTCCAGACAGACTTATTTGGGAGATTAAAGGGATAATATTTTCAACTTTTTAAAAAAACAAATATTGTAGCTATTTAAAATTAAGCAAAATGCCCCCATCCATCTCTCAAACCTTTATGGTTTGAGAGATATTCAGCAGTAAAGTTCCCCCTCCCTCCCCTTTCCCTAAAGTCAGCTCTAGCTGACTGCAGGGGAATCCGGTCCCGGGATCATCGGAGGCTCTTCAGCAGAGCCTAGATCTCGAGAGAGAAAAAGAACTACTTCACTGGAACAGTTTGAAAAATGGGACTGGGGGCATTTAGCTTAATTTTTAAATAGCTACAATATTATTTTTTTTGAAAAGTTGACAATACTATCCCTTTAAGTGAGAATCATAAAAAACTGTGTCACAGAGCAAACCCTCAATGCGATCCCACCTTAAGATGATACTTTTTGACATAGTTGAATACACCTGCTGCAAAACTGGGTTCTGGGTTCTCATTGTAACCTCTTTATGGGTTGCTATCAACATCATCATTTCACTCCAGGGAAGCAGGATCGCACATCTCTGATGTCAGCTATTCAGTTGACTGGGAATTAGGCGTGTGTGTGAATTGTGTGTCTCATATTGAGCGGGAGGTGCAATGACATTGCCACAATGTCTTCTTTACCCCTGCAATCCAGACCTGAGGCTAATGGTAGATTTCCCTTTTTTTACTCTACAGTTGCTGCTGATCTGATTCTGTTGCTGCTGTTGCTGCCTACTTTCTCCTTCACATTGTTTCTGGGAATTTGTTTTTTTCTTTTTCTTGTGGAATTATGGTTTGTGAGACATGTAGCTGCCCTTTAAGTGGTATGCTTTTCCCTCAGAGCTATAAGCGATCATGATCCAAGACTTGTGGATAAGCTCTTGTCTCTTCTATGGTTTGTTATTTAAAAAAAAAAAATACTGTATACTGTAAATCTTGTAATATGTATAATGTTTTGGGCAGATGAGACATTATTGTATTTTCCCCCTATTGCCCTTAGAGGTTATGGAGGATGTTATTATTAATATCCTTTATTTATATAACTTATTCTGTAGTGCTGTAAAATAGGAAATAGACATACAACAACAATAAACAGTACAAATGGAACGTATAAAGCAAAAGGATTAGAGGGCTCTGGTCTTAAGAGCTTACAGTGTAAAGGAAAGTAGGTTGAACACAGAAGGAGTAAGTGCTATGTGTGTAAGTGCCTCCTTCCACATGAACGTCCGGTTAGAGGGTAAGAGAAATAAGTGCTTTTCAGTGCAGTGGTCCAGTTGAGTGGCTCTGTTTTGGAGAAAAAGACTTTGTGTGAACAATGAGGTTGTGGACAGGCTGTTCATCTGGCCTTGCTCATAATGGTTATGGGGACAGTTGATAGGCTTCCATGAAGAGGTGAGTTTTCAGGGATTGTCTGATGATCTGAAGGCTGGGAGAGTGTGATGGAATGGGGGAGGGAATTCCAGAGCTCTGGTACTGCATGGAAGAAGTCCTGTAGGTGGGAATAGGAGGATGTAATAAGAGCTGCAGAGAGAAGAAAACCTTGTGCACAGTGAAGATGACGAGTAACAGTGTGCTTGGAAATAATAGATGAAATATAGAGGGGGTGTAGTGTTAGTAAGGGGTTTAATTTTAAATTCTAATGTGAGCCAATGTTGGGATTGGCAAAAGGGAGCTGTATTAAAGAAGAGATGTGTGAAGTATATTAGTCTGGCGGCAGAATTCATTATGGACTATAGTAAGGATAGTCAGGTGAGAGGATGGCCAATAAGGAGTGAGTTACAGTAATCGTATGGGACATGATGAGTGTTTGGATTAGAATTTTGGTAGTCTCCTGGGTGAGAAAAGGTTGAATTCTAGAGATTTTATGTAGATGGAGGCAGCAGAAGTTGAAGATTGTCTGAATGTGGTGAATAAAGAATAGGGTAGTGCTGAAGGTTACCCCCAGGCAGCATGCTTTGGAGTCTGGTTTGATAGTGAGGGAGGGAATATTATAAGTTTGGCTTATATTAGATTACGTTTTAGATAATGGAAGGACATCAAGGAAAACATATCAGAAATTCAATTAGATACCCAGGACAGGATAGAAATGTAGTTGTCTGGGGAGGAAAGATAAATTTGAATGTCATTAGCATATATAAAATGGTGAAACCTAAAGGATTTTATTAGTTTTCCAAGGGAATAGGTGTAGATTGAAAAGAGCAAGTGGCCCAGGACTGAACCTTGTGGTACTCCATAACACAGTGGTTACATAATTACATAGTTACACAGTAAATTATTTTGAAAAACAACAGTATAGTCCTGTATGTTGCCCCCTAGAAATCTTCTCTTAAATATATTCATTGCTTCTACAATTTCCACATACTTGGGCAAGGAATTTCACAGTCTAACAGCCCTTACTATAAAAAACCCTATTTGATCAGGCCTTGGAATGAAAAGCTCATCGGAGAGATCCCTGTACTGCATATACTTACACAAATTAACAAGATCTCCTATTAGTTGTATTTTCTTTAGAGTCTAGAATAAATAAACCAAGTTTGTCTAGATGTTCTTCATACTTCAAGTCCTGCATTCCCTCTTTGCTGCACTCTTTCCAATTCTAGAATATCCATTTTTAGAACTGGTGCCCAAAACTACACTGTATATTTGAGTTGATGTCTTACCAACAATTTATACAATGGCCACTCTTGATTCAATAACCCTTTTTATGCAAGACAGGACTTTGCTTTTGCTACTGTTGTTTGACACTGGTCACTTTTTCCACGTTTGTAGTTTACAAGGACTCCCAGATCTTTCTCTAGCAACAAGTCCCCTAAACTCCTAAATGGATTCCATTAAGTTCATAAGTAGCAATGGGATTTTTCCTTCCCATGTGCATAACTTCACAATTTCCCACATTAAACTTCATAGTCCATTTGTTTGTCCAGTCTTCTATTTTATGTAAATCCTTCTTTATAAAACAAACATCCTGTTCTGAATTTATTATCCTGAATAATGCAGTGTCATGTGCAAATATTTAAATTTTGCTTTGTACACCTATTTCCAGGTAATTTATAACCATGTTAGAAAGCAGTGGACCAAATACTGCACCCTGAGATCCTCTACTCTCAACTTTAACTGTACTGGAGAATGTTCCATTTATAACAACATACTGTTCTTTATCCTTCATCCAATGTTCTATCCAGTTACAAAGGCTATACCCTAGAATCAATTAACTTATTTTATACACCAATCTCCTGTGTGGCACTGTATCAAATTCCTTTGCAAAATCTGGATATACTACATCTGATGCTTTACCATTATCCAGCTTGCTACTTACTTCTTCATAGAATCTCAAAAGATTTGTTTGGCAAAATCTATTCCTCATAAAACCATGTTGATTCCTGCTAATAATCTTATTTTCTGCAGTGTATTCCTAACTATAATCCCTTATTATCCCTTTTAGCAGTTTTCACACTACTGAGGTTAAACTCACAGATCTATAATTCCCAGGTTCTATTTTAGTTTTCTTCTTAAATAAATGTACTACATCGACATTACCCCAATCTTATGGCACTGAGACTGTGGTGGTAGAGTCTTTAAGGAGTAAAAAAATGGTCTTGCTAATACTGCACTAAGTTCCTTAAGAACCCTAGGATTTATAACATCAGGACCAGGTGCTTTGTCACTCTTCATTTTGACAACTCTTCCCTTCATCTCTTCTTGTGTTAACCTAATAGCTGATAATGGTGTGGTTTTACTTGGGAGATGAGGAAGCAGAGAGCTTGTAAGAGGAAGGGATAAGCCACTGTGTCAAACACAGTTGACAGATCCAGGAAAATGAGTAGGTGATAGTGGTGTTTTGAATTAGTGGAGAGCTAGTTACTGGTCCCTTTAGTATGGACAGTCTCAGTGGAGCAATGCAGGAGGAATCCTGATTGTAGAGGATCTAGCAGGGAATAAGAGTAAAGGAATTATGTGAGATGGTTATTAGTGATGAGCAGTGTTGGCTGCTGGCATTACACTGATTGGCTGGCCAGAACCCGTGATCGGGTGCTGTATAGCACCTGACCAGCGAGTTCGGCTCAGTCTTAGCCAGGGAGAGATGAGGATAGGAAGGGAAAGTTAGTGTAGGGAGAAGAAAAGCGAATTTGTAAAAAAAAAGACCCAAAAGTCCTTTTTAGGACTACTGTGTGTGGGGGCAGCAGTTTATTTTGTTTGGGGGGGCAGAGATATAAAAAAAAAAACTTCACATATTCTGTTCACTGTGCCTAGCCGCAGATTAGCAGCACATTCTGTTTAGTGTGCAAAGTTGCAGATTAGAGCACATTCTGTTCAGTGTGCAAAGTTGCAGATTAGCAGCACATTCTTTTTAGTGTGCAAAGTTGCAAATTAGAGCACATTCTGTTCAGTGTGCAAAGTTGCAGATTAGCAGCACATTCTTTTTAGTGTGCAAAGTTTCATATTAGCAGCACATTCTGTTTAGTGTGCAAAGTTTCAGATTAGCAGAACATTCTGTTTAGTGTGCAAAGTGTAAAATATCAAAGTCACATATTCCATTCACTGTGCGTAGCCGCAGATAAGAAGCACATTCTGTTTAGTGTGCAAAGTTGCATATTAGGAGAACATTCTGTTAACTGTGCAAACTGTAAAATATCAAAGTCACATATTCCATTCACTGTGCCGAGCCGCAGTTAAGAAGCACATTCTGTTTAGTGTGCAAAGTTGCATATTAGGAGAACATTCTGTTAACTGTGCAAACTGTAAAATATCAAAGTCACATATTCCATTCACTGTGCCTAGCCGCAGTTAAGAAGCACATTCTGTTTAGTGTGCAAAGTTGCATATTAGGAGAACATTCTGTTAACTGTGCAAACTGTAAAATATCAAAGTCACATATTCCATTCACTGTGCCGAGCCGCAGTTAAGAAGCACATTCTGTTTAGTGTGCAAAGTTGCATATTAGGAGAACATTCTGTTAACTGTGCAAACTGTAAAATATCAAAGTCACATATTCCATTCACTGTGCCGAGCCGCAGTTAAGAAGCACATTCTGTTTAGTGTGCAAAGTTGCATATTAGGAGAACATTCTGTTAACTGTGCAAACTGTAAAATATAAAAGTCACATATTCCATTCACTGTGCGTAGCCGCAGTTAAGAAGCACATTCTGTTTAGTGTGCAAAGTTGCATATTAGGAGAACATTCTGTTAACTGTGCAAACTGTAAAATATCAAAGTCACATATTCCATTCACTGTGCCGAGCCGCAGTTAAGAAGCACATTCTGTTTAGTGTGCAAAGTTGCATATTAGGAGAACATTCTGTTAACTGTGCAAACTGTAAAATATCAAAGTCACATATTCCATTCACTGTGCCTAGCCGCAGTTAAGAAGCACATTCTGTTTAGTGTGCAAAGTTGCATATTAGGAGAACATTCTGTTAACTGTGCAAACTGTAAAATATCAAAGTCACATATTCCATTCACTGTGCGTAGCCGCAGTTAAGAAGCACATTCTGTTTAGTGTGCAAAGTTGCATATTAGGAGAACATTCTGTTAACTGTGCAAACTGTAAAATATCAAAGTCACATATTCCATTCACTGTGCCGAGCCGCAGTTAAGAAGCACATTCTGTTTAGTGTGCAAAGTTGCATATTAGGAGAACATTCTGTTAACTGTGCAAACTGTAAAATATCAAAGTCACATATTCCATTCACTGTGCGTAGCCGCAGTTAAGAAGCACATTCTGTTTAGTGTGCAAAGTTGCATATTAGGAGAACATTCTGTTAACTGTGCAAACTGTAAAATATCAAAGTCACATATTCCATTCACTGTGCATAGCCGCAGTTAAGAAGCACATTCTGTTTAGTGTGCAAAGTTGCATATTAGGAGAACATTCTGTTAACTGTGCAAACTGTAAAATATCAAAGTCACATATTCCATTCACTGTGCCGAGCCGCAGATAAGAAGCACATTCTGTTTAGTGTGCAAAGTTGCATATTAGGAGAACATTCTGTTTACTGTGCAAAGTTGCAGATTTGCAGCACATATTCCGTGTAATATGAAGAAGGCGGGTAAAAAGGGACGGGGAAGTGGACGTGATCCTGATAGTTCAGGGCGCGGGTCAGGACGCGTAGAAACTGTGCCTGGTGCCAGAGCACAAGACAGAAAGACATCCACCATACCTAGCTTCATGTCTCAGTTTACAGGGCGTCGCAGGACATCACTCTCGAGGTCCGACCACTGCGAACAGGTGGTCAGTTGGATGTCAGCTGATACTGCTTCCAGTCGGTTAAGCACCACCCTGTCTTCCACCAAGTCCACTCTCAGTAGCCAAGAGTCTGGTCAACATAATCCTCACCCTGATCATCCTTCCTCCCACCATAGAGGATCTGGTCAAAGAAGTGATCCCACACTGGGATATAGTGAGGAGCTCGTCTCATCACCAATCCTTAATTTGAACCTCTCTCCAAGCACGCTTGCAGAGGAACATGACATCTTGTGCCCTGATTCACAACCTCTAGAGGGTACCCAATCACAAGAAGATGACAGAGGTGAACGTCATTTAAGGTCAAAGGAAGTGGATGATGATGATGATGAGACACAGTTGCCATTAAATCAACCACTATTACTGTCTCAAGACCTTGATGAGGAGGATGATATACAGTTGTCAATGACTGAGTATGTGGTGGGATCAAGACATGAGGAGGATGATAAGAGTGAGGAAGTGGAGGAGGACTTGGTGGACGATGAGGTGACTGACCCCACCTGGGAAGGTGTAGAGCCGAGCGATGACAGCAGTCCTGAGGGTGAGCCATCTGCAGCACCGCAACAGGCTGGAAGAGGCAGTGGTGTGGCTACAGAAAGAAGGTGGACCGCACCAAACCGGCCCGCAAATGTTCCACGGAGCACCCCCTTGCGTAAATCTCCCTTGCCAAGGGGTAGGTGTTCCGCGGTATGGCGTTTTTTTAAGGAAAGTGCGGACGACAAAAGAATTGTAGTTTGCAACCTGTGCCACACCAGAATGAGCCGAGGCATGAACACTAGAAACCTCACCACCACCAGCATGATCCGACACATGGCATCCAAGCACCGTAATAAGTGGGAGGAACGCCCGGATCGCCAATCTGTGTCTGCAGGCCACACCACTGCCTCCTCTTCCCCTGTTTTCGGTGCCGGCCAATCACCTGTCGAAGGCGCAGGCCCGCATACCTCCCGCCCTGCACCTGTACCATCTGAAGCACCATCAGCGACCACATCCACTTCCCTGTCCCAGCACAGCGTCCAAATGTCGTTACCCCAGGCATTTGAGCGCAAGCGAAAATACCCAGCCACCCACCCACAGGCCATAGCACTAACCTCACACCTTTCCAAATTACTGGCCATCGAAATGCTGCCATTTAGGCTTGTGGAGACTGAGTCCTTCCGCAGCCTGATGGCAGCAGCTGTCCCTCGGTACGCAGTCCCCAGCCGCCACTACTTTTCCCGGTGTGCCGTCCCCGCCTTACACCACCATGTGTCCCGTAACATCACCCGTGCCCTGACCAACGCAGTTACTGGGAAGGTCCACTTAACGACTGACACATGGACAAGTGCTTGTGGCCAGGGACGCTACATTTCCCTGACGGCACACTGGGTGAATGTCGTGGAGGCTGGGAGCGACTCGGACCCTGGGATGGCACAGGTGCTACCCACGCCGAGGATTGCGGGCCCTACCTCCATCAGGGTTTCCGCCAGCACCTACGTTATTGGCTCCTCCTCCTCCGTTTCCACCTCCGAATTCTCTGCGTGCAGCGCCACTCACCCATCAGCCGGTAGCTGGAAGCAGTGTAGCACTGCAGTGGGGAAGCGTCAACAGGCCGTGCTGAAGCTGATCTGCCTTGGGGACAAACAGCACACGGCCTCAGAGCTGTTGCAGGGGATTAGTCACCAGACCGAGCAGTGGCTCTCTGTCACGGTTTATTATGACTCAGACACAAGTTTTAGGTAAAAAATCAATTTTATTGAAATAATAAATTGATAACTTAGGATGGCAATAACATACATATATATATATACAGAATATAGCACAGACAGAAGGCAGACTCTACCGGTCCTGTCAATATACCGGACAGGACAGTCTTAGGCTCTACCGGCCTTGCCAATACCGGGTAAGGCAACCTGCAGATGGAATAGCATAAAGGTTCTACCGGCCTTACCAAATTACCGGGCAAGGCAGCCTCAATAGATACACAATGTAGGCTCTACCGGCCCTGCCAATACCGGGTAAGGCAACCTCAGATGGAATGTGGCAAAAGGTTCTACCGGCCTTACCAATACCGGGCAGGGCAGCCCAGAGATAGTAGCAGCAGTCAGATGAAACTGGCAAATTAGCAGAATCGTTAAGCAGCAAGGCTTTGGAGCAAACCAGCGTCCGCACGCTGGGAACAACACTGAATAGTATAGCCGTTAGGCTTTGCGAGCAAACCAGTGACCGCACACTGGAGTAACAAGTGAGTAGTATAGCCGCAAGGCTTGGGAGCAAACCAGCGTCCGCACGCTGGGACCAACACAGAATTGTATAGCCGATAGGCTTTGGAGCAAACCAGTGACCGCACACTGGTGTAACAAGCGAGCTTGTATAGCCGCAAGGCTAGGAGCAAACCAGCGTCCGCACGCTGGGACCAACACAGATCTGTATAGATGATAGGCTTTGGAGCAAACCAGTGACCGCACACTGGTGTAACAAGCGAGCTTGTATAGCCGCAAGGCTTAGGAGCAAACCAGCGTCCGCACGCTGGGACCAACACAGATTTGTATAGCTGATAGGCTTTGGAGCAAACAGTGACCGCACACTGGTGTAACAAGTGAGTTTGTATGGCCGCAAGGCTTAGGAGCAAACCAGCGTCAGCACGCTGGGACCAACACAGATTTGTAGAGCTGATAGGCTTTGGAGCAAACCAGTGACCGCACACTGGTGTAACAAGTGAGTTAGTATAGCCGCAAGGCTTAGGAGCAAACCAGCGTCCGCACGCTGGGACCAACACAGATATGTAGAGCTGATAGGCTTTGGAGCAAACCAGTGACCGCACACTGGTGTAACAAGTGAGTTTGTATAGCCGCAAGGCTTAGGAGCAAACCAGCGTCCGCACGCTGGGACCAACACAGATCTGTATAGATGATAGGCTTTGGAGCAAACCAGTGACCGCACGCTGGGACCAACACAGAATTGTAGCAATGTCACCAACGCGACCAGGCAGAAGGTCGCCAGGATACTGAAGACAGGTGATGAGATGACAGGAACCAGCAACCAACAGTCAGGTCAGGAAACAGCAGAGAAGAAGTTTAGCAGTAACTGCAACACCAGAGACTAGGCCGGAACCAGGACTGGAGTAACTCAGCATCCAGGAAACACTGGAACAGTAGAGATCAGGAACTCAGGAACACAGGAGATCAGGAACTCAGGAACACTGGAACAGAGGCCCAGCTATCACTAGCATAGTGATAGCAAGAAGGTCAGAAACAACACGAAAGGGCACTCAAAGGGTGCCCAATCCAGGTTTAAATAGGCAATAAGAGGCGGGCTATCTGCAGACAGCCAATAGCAGCCCCCTAGTGGTGACAGACAAGGAACTGCAGCAAATCACGGGCACCGTGATACTCTCGCCACTCAACCTGCAACCAAGCATGGTTGTGTGTGATAATGGGCGTAACTTGGTGGCGGCTTTGGAGCTCGGCAAGCTCACACACGTACCATGCCTAGCGCATGTATTTAATTTAGTGGTTCAGCGATTTCTAAAAACCTACCCCAATTTGCATGATCTCTTGACCAAGGTGCGCCGCGTGTGTGCACATTTCCGTAAGTCATCTACAGCTTCAGCCGGCCTGTTGAAGCTGCAGCAGCGCTTACAATTGCCAGCTCACCGGCTGCTGTGTGACGTGAGCACGCGCTGGAACTCCACCTTCCACATGTTGGCCCGGCTTTGTGAGCAGCAGAGGGCAGTAGTGGAGTACCAGCTGTTACACGGTCGTCGCCTCTCCGTTCAACTTCCTGTAATCAGAAGTGAGGAGTGGGAATGGATGTCAGACCTCTGCGAGGTTTTACGCAATTTTGAGGAATCGACACAGATGGTGAGCTGCGATAACGCTATTATCAGTGTAACCATCCCACTTCTGTGTCTACTGAAACGCTCGCTGCTCACAATTAAAACCGACGCTTTGCATGTGGAAGAGGTGGAAATGCGGGAGGAAGAGCTTACACAAGGTGATAGCCAGAGCACCCTCACTTCGTCTTCTCAGCGACAATTGGAGGAGGCGGAGGAGGAGGAGGAGGAGGAGGAGGAAGACACGGTTGCCTCCGCTACAGAGGGTAGCCATGGAACTTTAGTTCCATCTCTTCAGCGTGGGTGGGCAGAAGAGGAGGAAGAGGATGAGGAGATTGAGAGTCATCCTCCTAGTGAGGACAGCGAAATCTTGCCTGTTGGTACTCTGGCACACATGGCTGACTTTATGTTAGGCTGCCTTTCCCGTGACCCACGCGTTATACGCATTTTAAACAACACGGATTACTGGGTGTTCACCCTTCTGGACCCCCGCTACAAAGAGAATTTCTCATCTCTCATTCCTCCGGTGGAGAGGACAAGCAAAATGGTGCAATATCAGAAGGTTCTTGTCGAAAAATTGCTCCAAAATTTTCCATCTGACAACGCTGGCGGCAGAGTACGTGCTACCTTGGCCAACCGAGAAGGGGAGAAAAGGGGAGCACACAGCAGTTCCGACAAAGGCAGGGCAACACTCTCCAAGGCGTGGGACACCTTCATGACACCCCGCCAGCACCCTCACCCTGATGTGCAGCCTAGTGTCACAAGGAGGGAAAAGTTTTGGAAGATGGTGAAGGAGTACGTAGCAGACCGTGTCAGCGTCCTCAATGATCCCTCTGTGCCTTACAACTACTGGGTGTCCAAGCTGGACACGTGGTATGAACTGGCACTCTACGCCTTGGAGGTGCTGGCCTGCCCTGCCGCCAGAGTTCTGTCTGAGCGGGTATTTAGTGCTGCTGGTGGCATCATAACAGATAAGCGTATCCGCCTTTCCACCGAAAATGCTGATAGGTTGACACTTATAAAAATGAACAAGGCCTGGATTTCCCCTGACTTCTCCACTCCACTGGAGGAAAGCCCCGGGGGAACATAAAGTCACTTTATATATGTTATTTACAATGATGGGAATACTCTGTATTCCCATTCACCCCTTCCACCCAAAAAATGGGTATATGGTTGACTCTCTTCCATATACCCTGGGATATAATTTTTATATAGGGCCAGCTCACCAGCGGGCCCTGTGATATAATTTTTATATAGGGCCAGCTCACCAGCGGGCGCTGTTTGACAATTTTTGTATAGGTCAGCTCACCAGCGGGCCTTCTCATATAATGTTTTATAGCGTCAGCTCACTAGCGGGCCTTCGCATATAATGTTTAGGATGGTCAGCTCCGCAGCAGACCCTCACCCATAATGTTTTAGATGGTCGGCTCAGCGCACGTTTCCCTCTTAATCATGGCCCCAGTTCAGAAAAATCAAGGAAATTTTTGGGAGAATTTGCCTTTGCGCACGTTTCCCTCTTAATCATGGCCTCAGTTCAGAAAAATCGAGGAAATTTTTGGGAGAATTTGCCTCTGCGCACGTTTCCCTCTTAATCATGGCCTCAGTTCAGAAAAATCGAGGACATTTTTGGAAGAATTTGCCTCTGCGCACGTTTCCCTCTTAATCATGGCCCCAGTTCAGAAAAATCGATGAATTTTTTTGCAGAATTTGCAGATGATATACAAGTAAATATACAGCAAATACTGTTTGGTAACAATTTTTCGCCTAAAGTCGTTTTTATCTGCCTTTTTGTGTGTTTTACGGTCAGTCTGTAAAAATGGCGTACTACGGGCGAAAGATCGTTCCCAGCAGCGACGTTGGAGTCCAAGATGCATCCAGACATCCTCCCTATGCTGTCCCTGAACCATTTCTGTGGTGTTTCCATCATTTTCTGCCCTTTTCCTATGGACCAGGCACCCTCCCCTCATCAGAGCAGGGGGTGCCTGGTGTAATGCTCGAGTCCTCCCATTGACTTCAATGGGGCTCGGGTGCTCGGCCGAGCACTCGAGCCTCCGGGGGCGCTCGGTCAGAGCACCCGAACACCCGAGCATTGGGGTGCTCGATCATCACTAATGGTTATATACAAGATGTTTGAGTAATGTGCAGGTGAGAGAAATGGCAGTAGTTGGACAGTGAGTTTGGGTTCAGAGAGGATTTGATGTGATGCCTAAGAACTGTATACCATGTACGTGCTGGGACAATCCAATATTAGGGCAGAAGAGGTGTTATTGTGTATTCCAGACCCCTGTTGACCTCTGAGGTCATGGGGATGTGATGTCTAAGTCTATATCATGTATAAGCATGTACAAGCTGTGGCAATCCAATATAAGAGAGCAAGGAAATATGCACTTTCTGCTGAAGTGAATTAAATGGAGGAAAATCATGTCAAACTGAGGATACTTCACATATGATTATACAGAAAATAGTCCAGTGGAACCAAGAAATAGCTTATTCCAAGAAGAGGCAGTTGTTACCACAGAGAAGCTGAGTGTTTCTGTGTCACGGACTAAAAAACAAGAACTGAACCAGTACTGAAGGTAACACAATCTTTATTACGATACACAACGTTCAGAACAAACAGTAACACAAGTACACCATATAATATAAAAGATGTCAGGAAGGATAGTGCTGCTGTAGTGGTACTGACTGAGTCTCAGAAGGCAAGTGGAGAGAAACCACCTCAGGTCTGCACCTGAGCACCTATTACAGGTCTGCACCTGTACAGACAATGTACCAGAGTAGGGTACTGCGCTACAGGTCCACACCTCTATAGACAACGTACCAGAGTAGGCAACTGTGCTACAGGTCCGTACCTGTATAGACAACTTTCACAAGTAGGCTAACTGCGCTACAAGTCCGTACCTGAATACCACAGTATAAGAACAGAAACCAGGGGAAGTCTGCCAGAGCCACCAAGGGAACCCAGCTATCCTCTGGAGCGTTGGTATGCTGGGTGCGCAGTGGACAACCCCAGGTATCCCCCAAGTGGGTAGGCAGACAAGCCGGAATGAGACAGGGCAAATGTAAACCAGAGCCGCAGGTCTGCATCAGGTTGGTTATCAGACTAGCCAGGGTCATACATAGAGTGGTTAGTCGGACAGAGCCACAGGTCAGCACCAGGATGGATAGTCAGCCAGGCCTAGGGTCATGCACGGAGGAGTTAGTCTACAAGAGCCGCAGGTCCACACCAGAAGGAATGTCAGCCAAGGCAGAGTCATACACAGAGCGGGTAGTCAGACAAATTAGGTCAAGCACCAAAACACAAGCCAACTGCACTGGACACCACAAAAGGGTGACTGAGCATAGTGTCCAGGCAGTATTTGAGGAAAAGGGCCAGGAAGAGGAAGAGTCACAAAAATGTGCACTTTACCTTTAAATGGAGCACACGTCCATGCCTTGGACGTGTGCCCATAATCTATACAGACCCGCGCCGGAAGCAGACCAGAGCAAGCCGCCAGTAAATGTGGTTCAGCCGACAACAACAGTGCGGCTGAAGCCGCTGGATCAAACTGCGGCTGGAGCCGCTGAAGGAAGCTGCAGTCGGTTTGAGCAGCCGCCGCCAGGTACTCTGACAGTCTGCCCCTGAATTTCAGAAGATTATTTCTGTACCAGAGGAGATCAAAGGTGCCCCATTCTTCTAATGCAGGGAACAATGAACACCTGAGGGGTCTTGATGTTAGCCTTGTGAAATCCCTGGTGCAAATTGTGAGGCAGACATTTGAACCTTCCACACTCACTTTCTGTTTTTCCCACAGATTTTATATTATCAGGTATGTGATTTCCTCTGTGAGGAAAGTAATATAAAATATTCTGTTTTTGGGGAACTCTACCCATTTTTACAGAGGGATTCTGAATCCTGGAATTCCAAGCCCAAACTGGATTCAGCCATAGTCTGCTTAGACTGGGAGACTACCCTTCTGATTGATGCTGCTGCTTTCTTTGAAGCATCTATGGAAAAGCACATGGAGAATGACCTTAAATGGTTGTTTGCCTCATTTGGCCAGTCCTGTAGAGTAGTTGTCACCTCCATCTGCAAGACAGTGGATGTCTGGATGGAGAATATCGAGTATGCTGTCATTCAAAGGTTTGATAGGTCTCATATTGTAGATACCTTAGCTGAGATGAAGTTGGCTGTGGACTTCCCCATAGATTCTACCTGAATTTTTTCTGCCTCACTGCAGGATCTATGGCTATGCAGTGTCTGTCTGAGGAGTTTTGTTTGAAACTTTGGAATTTGGATAAGGTATCCAGAAGCAACCAATATCCCCTTCCTTTTGTAGGATCAATGCTTTTTTGGGATAACTTGGATGAAATCTTCGAAATGGCTTTTGGGAGAAAGAACACTTTTCTCTCTCAGGCTGAAATTCCTTTCAAAATCTAGTCTTTTAAATCCAGATAAAACAGGCTTGCGAATGAGACCTCAAGATCCTAGGCTTGGAGTGGTCATGAATGCAGTTCCAGAAATAAGCCTGTCATTTCCTTTCAGTGATATGGGAAGTTCTGATGGGGCCTAATGGTGTTCAAGATTCTCTTGAAGTCAAGTGGGCCATATGGGGGAGCTCCAATCTTATGAGTCTCACAGCCATTTATATTCCAGGCCTGACCAATATTAGGATGGCTAAATCAAAAGATATTTCTACAAATGACCCAGAAATGGGAGGTTCCTAGTATAGACCTCATGGTCTCACTACAAAAACACAAAGTGGCTATGTTCTTTTACAGGGATTCCTGTAAGCCATCTCTCCCCTTACTTCAGAAGTGGAGAGATGGTTTACATTTTTCCTCTCATATAAATGATTGTCCAAATCCTTTTGAAGATCTGTTCTGACATCCAGATTGGCCTTGGAGACCTTGGTTTCTGCTTCTCAGAAGAGCTTTGAATGTTAGCACTGAGAATAGACCTTTTGATGCAGAGTGTCATTTTCCCCCAGCACCTAATGATCCTTGACTTATGGCTTAGAAGTTGAACTTCTCTTTAGTAGGTATGGATGAGATGTTTTGTATCAAAAGCAAAACAGGAGACAAATGGCATTTCTTGCCATGTGGGAAATTTTCCTCTGAAAAAACAGTGCTTTCTCACATTTTTGTCAATGATAAGTATGAATTTCCCTCAGGCAGAATTTCTGTTGTATTCCTACCACAGTAATATAAAGGGGTGTCAGGTTCCTGCACCTTGTCTGTTTAGATAGATAAAAAGGTTTTTTACAGTAAGGTCTGTTAAATTGTGGAATTCTTTGCCCAAGGTGGCAGATAAAATGGATACATTCAAGAGAAGATTAGATACATTTCTTTCCAAAGGGAACATACAGAGTTATACTGTTTATTAATAGGCAGATCAGGAAGGTCTGGTAAAGACTAACTTATTTGGTAGCAGGAAAGCTATAAAATTCTCAGTTATTGGGTAATGAGGAGAAGGTTGACCTTGATGGACTTGTGTCTTTATTCAAACTAATTTACTATTTTACTATGTTATGTTACTATGTAAAGCAGCTCAATTTTGAGGCTAGAGGAGATAAGGAAAGAGAGTGTAGCTAGAGATTATATTTAGGAATATTGGTGGCAGGCAAGTTGTTCTCTGCGTGTGGGGAGTATGGGGGCTCCGGGGAGTGTGAAAGGCCTATACAATGGCCGAGTGACATGACAGGTATATTTTGCAGACAGGTACATTGAAAACCAAAAGTGCAAGAAGAAAAGGGACAAGCATATAGTGAGGTGTGGTGGTGCTGCATGCCTGCAGCAGCTGCTGTGTGGCATAATTTATCCTTCACCCTTTGATTGCCAAGTGGGTACAATGTACGAGCTTGGACAGCTGTAGCTGCTGTGCCAAGCTCGTGCATTGTACAGCTTTAATGCGGTCACTGCATAAGCTGGTATAACTGGCATGCAGTGGCCACATTTAAAAAAAAAAAAACAGCCTGGAAACTCATGCCCCCCAGTTATTGATCTCCCAGCTGATCATGCTGGTTGATCAATATACACAAAGAAGAAGCAGAAAGCAGAGCTTCTCCTTTCCCCTCTCTCCTACCCAAACTTCCGGGTAGGAGTGGGCGGGATTGCGGGAAGCGTCCTGGTCACGGATGACGTTAGGAAGCTTTGCCTGATCGCGTTCCCGCCTACCTGTAGTAGGAGAGGAGGGAAGGAAAGCTTTTGCTCTCCTTCAGTCGCCATATTGATCTCCCAGCACAATCGGCTGGGAGATCAATAAGTGGGGGGACATCAGGAGGGGTTCTGATGTCCCCCATGAGGTCTGAACCTATTTATAAATAAAAAAACAAATAATCCTATGAGTGCCATGGGGACATCAAGCGCATTGCTTTGTAATGAGCTGGAGACCCCTGTGGCACACACAGGGTCAGTTTTTCTGAGGGCACTTTTTTTTACTAAGATCTCATTGGGGGGATCAGGAAGGGTCCTGATGCCCCCCAATGAGGTATATAATAATAAAAAAAGACAGGAGAAAAATTAACCCTGTGTGTTCACGGGGGGTTTCAATGCAGAACCCCTCTCCTGTAGCACACGCAGGACTTTTTTTTACTATTGCTTTAGATTCAAAGCTTGTGGGGGACCCTGATGCCCCCCAACAAGCTATGAATAAAGAATAATAATTAAAAAAAAAATAACCCTATGTGTGCTACAGGGGTTCCAATGCATTACTTTGCAATGCATTGGACCCCCCCTGTGGCACACACATTTATTGATTTTTTATTATGCCCTATGGTATGCCCTAGGTATGAATAAAAAATAATAAAATAAAAGTAATAACCCTTTGTGTGCCACAGGAGATCTGATGCATTTGTTTGCAATGCACTGAACACCCCTGTGGCAAACAAAGGATTATTGTTTTCCCCCCCATTATTTTTTATTCAGACCTCATTGTGGGGCATCAGGAGAAGTTCTGATGCCCCCCAAAGAGGTCTACACAGGAGGATCCAACACACGTGCTTTGCAATGCGCTGGACCCCTGTGGCACACACACAAATCTTGTTCCCATTATTTTTTATTCAGACATTGTTGGGGGCATCAGAAGTCGTACTGATGCCCCCCAATGAGGTAATCACAGATCCCCCTTATGCACTATCTTACCTCCCCTACCATCACCACCATACTTACTCACTGCCCACTGATAGATATACCCGCATTCACTGCCTGACCCCTCGTCCCTCTCCCCACCCGTTTTCACTGGCAGTCACAGGTCCTCATGTACACTGACACCACTGACAGCCACAGAATCACACATACACTGTTTGCTTCTCCATCCTTGTTCCACTGGTAGCCACGCTCCTGGCACCCAATATGTCAGTATGTCAACCCGCAACAGTGGAGTACCATTTTTTGTAGGCTGGCAGGAGGTCCTCCTAGGAAATCCCATGGTATTTAACCATTTTCGTATCTTTGAAGTGACTGATTTGTAAAAAAAACATTTTTTTTTTCTATAGCACCACATTCTGGAAATAGTTGTGCACAATAACTTGGGGGAGAAAGACAATTGATCCATCATTAGATACAGCAGGTTATCTTCTTTCCAAAATTCATTGTTTCCCTAACCTTTCTTCACTTCTGTAGCGGTTATAACCACTTTCATACATGCAAGGAATGTTTTAGAAAATGTTAGAGAAATCAGAGGTTTAGTAGGTGTAGTTTTGTACTTCTAGCACCCCCTATGCTATGTCAACTCATACCAATGGCGTGTCATTCTTCTCCTAAGAACACTAGCTAAAAATATAGTTGGAAATCCCATAGTTTTTCAATGTTGGGTGTTGTATTCGCTCAGGTCACCGGTTTAGATATTGCTACACTTTTGCCCTCTGTGACCTGACCCCCCGGTGTGTGTTTTGAGCTTTGTTAGTTGGTATATTTATTTCCTGTACAATAGAAGATTAAATATAGTCATCCAAATGGAGTCTATGGTGTGAGTGTGTGTGTTCAGCCTGTGGGTCCCGGCTGTGTATACATATATACAACTTTTTAACCAAACATGAGTGATTGGTCCAGCTTTGTCCCACCGGGCGTGTGACACGGTCAGTACCATATATGTACATGTGAATGGTTGGTCATTTTACATCTAAAATTAGGTATTTATCAATCCATGTATTTTTGTTTATAATGGATATATTTATTTATCAGTTTGGATTCAATTGGTGTCCGATTGCCAGATTTATGACTGGTCAGAATCACCATGTCCCCCTTTCCAATGTCCCACTATATTGCACAGCGGTTTGTGATTGGATACATATGTATGCATATTTTTATAGATATGCGTTTAGGTTTAGTAAATTTATTTATCAGTGGCTCAGCTGTCATTTACACAATGACAATTTATTTGAATTTGTTATATATTTTTCATTATCATTTATCATATTTCCTTATGTGGTATGGGTTTTATAATAATACACTTCTTACTCTAATGTGTTTTAACACATGCACATTTATGGTCACACATAACAGGGTTATCAATTATGTAAAGTTCACTCAAAATTTCATGGAATACAACAGTGGTCCTCAGAAGAGGAGGACCTAGTTTATATTTTCACATAGTACAGTGTATCACGGGATTACAACCACTGTTGCACTTATGATATTGGGAAGAATAGTCCCAGTTTAAGATCACTGCGAAGGACACGTATGAATCACCAGATTTGTGCCTCAATGTTATGGATTAATTTCATTGCTGTTTTTAGGGGTCAACTAATATTGACATATGCATACCCCCGTCCTTTTAACAGGTCACTGTGCATGTATTTAACCCCTCATTGCGGTTTCACGTACATATAGAGCTATATATTGGAATAGGTGATTTAACTGGACAGCAGGTCATCACATGGTTATTGAGATTATCGTGTCGGACAAATTTGACACACGTATTAGTCATCCAATTCTGATTTCAAGTTGTGTTTTCAATTCTGAAGTTCTGGTTGACATGTGTGGGTGTCACGGTCGGCAAAGCAAATAATCACACAAAACAGTACAAGTGAATTTAAACCAGTTTTTTTAGTAAAATAATAATAATAATAATAACGATAATAGCGAACTCCTCCTCAATCAAATGAGAGACAGACGTGAAGACAGTGTCTAGTCCACTATCCAGGAGCTGACACTGAATCACCGCAGGTATGATAGTACTGAGTCTCAGAACACATTAGCACTGACCCTGTATAGGAATCAGAATGCTAAGACTAGCACACGAGCGTACCCGGACAGTCCTACGGGAAGGAATGTCAACAGAGGATTTAGGTAGCCCAAATATGAGTAATACCCAGAGGAGGCACAGAGCGTAGCATAACCAGCAGATACCAGGACGTATATATGTCAGTCAGACAGGCCACAGTCAGGAGCCAGATCGGCTAGTCAGCCACAGCCAGGGTCAGCATGGATCGAGTAAACGGACAAGCCAGAGTCATACACTGATCAGGAAGTCAGCCACAGCCAAGGTCACAACCGGAGCGAGTAGTCAGACAAGCCAAGGATCGAACACCAGGAGACAAAGTAAGCCAAGCAAGGGTCAAAGGACAAACTGGATGTGCACAGGAATACCACAAAAGGGCGACTAAACCCAGTTCTCGCCCAGCATATAAGGCCGTTGTCTGAAAGTGGAGCCAATCGGCCAACTAACAGGAAGCTACAAAATAGCGAGCGCGACATCAGAGACGCTCGCCCGTAGACAGCTCAGGCAAGCAGCATGCAGAACACTTAGGTACCCAGACTATACAACAGGCAATAAATCATGGCACTGTGATAGTACCCGCCCCTTAACGACCTCTTTCCTGTGGAAAAGGACCAGGCTTGAGGGGAAAATGGGCATGGAATCTGCATAGCAAAGCAGAAGCGTGAATATCACCACTAGGCACCCAGGAACGCTCCTCGAGACAGTACCCCTTCCAGTGTACCAGGTACTGAAGGTGTCTTCTAACTCTGCGAGAGTGTAGAATAGACTGCACCTCATACTCCTTGTAAAGGAAGCTAAAGGACGCTGGGTTATCCTTAGCCATCTTTCTGGGTCTCTCCCTCCTAGATGGGCTACAAATGGGTAGCCTGTCCGGTTAAACAGGATGGCTGGCTGGAACATAGGGCTCCTGAATGGGAATCAAAGTGGACTCTTTAAACTATTCAGGAATGAAGACCCCGTGCTCCCCTTGTCTTGTTTCCTGTCAGTCTACACTGTGATTGCTCCCATTGGCTGTCCCGTGTTTGTCCCACCAAGTATGGCCTTTATATACTGGGCACTGGCACTCATCTGGTGCCCTTTCGTAGTGTTCCTGTACCAATGCTTGTTTCTGCTCAGTGATTCCCAGTGTACCGACTTGGCCTGCCTGACTACTCTGCATTTTTCTCCTGCTCCTGTGTACTGACCCGGCTTGGCTGACGTTCCTGCTTCCGTGTACCGACCCGATATGGCTGATGTTCCTGCTCTGTGATTCGACACGGCTTGGCTGACGTTCCTGCTCCGTGATTCGACCCGGTCTGGCTGACATTCCTGCTCCGTGATTCGACCCGGCTTGGCTGACGTTCCTGCTCCGTGATTTGACCAGGCTTGGTTGGTGTTCCTGCTCTGGCGGCCCTGTGTCACCCTGGCGACATTCTGATCCTTCAGCTATCCAGTCTCCATTACTGTTCCTGCAGAGTACAAGTGTCAGTCTCCGTTACTGCTATGGCAGTGTGTCATTGGCCTAGTCTCCGTTACTGCCTCTGCTTAGTGCAAGTGTCAGCCCTGTTACTGCTACGGCAGTGTACCATTGGCTTAGTCTCCGTTACTGCTTCTGCAGAGTGCAAGTGTCAGTCCCGTTACTGCGACGGCAGTGTGACATAGGCCTAGTCTCCGTTACTGCTCCTGCAGAGTGCAAGTGTCTGCCTCCGTTACCGCTATGGCAGTGTGCCATTGGCCCAGTCTCCATTATTGCTTCTGCAGAGTGCAAGTGTCAGTCCCATTACTGCGACAGCAGTGTGACATTGGCCTAGTCTCCGTTACTGCTCCTGCAGAGTGCAAGTGCCTGCCTCCGTTACTGCTACGGCAGTGTGCCATTGGCCTAGTCTCCGTTACTGCTCCTGCAGAGCGCAAGTGTCTGCCTCCGTTACTGCTACGGCAGTGTGCCATTGGTCTAGTCTCTGTTACTGCTCCAGCAGAGTGCAAGTGTCTGCCTCCATTACTGCTACGGCAGTGTGCCATTGGTCTAGGCTCCATTACTGCTCCTGCAGAGTGCAGGTGTCTGCCTCTGTTACTGCTACAGAAGTGTGCCATTAACCTGACATCTCTCAGAGGCTAAAAGATTGTCCTCTCGCCAGGCCAGATGGGCCCTGTTTTTATCCCATTTCAACTTTGTAGTATCCTACTTGCCGGGCTCCAAGAATGTTAGGACTGATGCCCTGTCTAGACAATTTGGTACAGAGATGGAGAAGGATGAGTTCCCCGTACCCATCATTCAGCCTGATCGCATCCTGGCCACAATACGTACTAGTATCACTTCGCCACTGGGGGAGGAGATTCTGGCTACCCAGGCTACGGCACCCTCAGAAACCCCAGTGGGCAAGTGCTTTGTGGATGAGCCATTTCGTACCCATTTGCTCAAGACATTCCACTCTTCTAAGTCTGCTGGGCATATTGGGAGGGATCAACTAATATGGTCTCTCTCACAAGTTTTTTGTTGGCCTTCTCGTGCCAAGACCCCTAGACACCTCCCAGTGGGCCTACTCCAACCAGTACCTAATGGCGAACGTCCTTGGTCCCACGTATCCATTGATTTCCTGGGAGAACTGCCAGTATCTAAGGGTTATTCATTCATTCTTATGGTGTTTGATAGATTCTCTAAAATGGCTCATTTTGTTCCCCTTCCTGGCCTCCCCTCTGCCCAGGAGTTGGCAGTTGTCTTTGCTAAAGAGGTGTTCCGGTTGCATGGGGTACCTAGAGTTCTCGTGTCCAACCGTGGGAGCCAATTCGTATCCAGATTTTGGAGAGCATTCTATAACCAGATGGGCATCCAACTGTCCTTTTCTTCTGCCTACCATCCCCAGACCAATGGAGCCGCTGAGCGTGCCAATCAGGGATTGGAACAATTTCTGCGCTGTTTTGTTACCGATCATCATGATAATTGGGCAGACCTGTTGCCGTGGGCGGAGTTCGCTAGGAACTGTGCTGTTAATTCATTGTCCGGGAGTTCCCCGTTTCTCATCAACTACGGGTTCCAGCTGTCACGGGAGGCGGACCAATCTCCCATGTATTATTGACCTGGTGAGCACCACGGTTCACCAACTACTGAGGACTGACAACCATGGACTACTGGCTTGTTTCCAAGGCAATGGACCGTAAGGGTTAATTATCTGAGTTTACCTAAAGTTACTTGCAATGTGTATTGTAGTCACTCAGGGCAGTGTATTGTGAACTGTACTGAGACCCTCTGCTGTGTGTTAATTCATTCAAGCCCCTCAAATCTTTGTGTCCACTGTCTGAGTTCAGCAACCCTTTTGTGTGTGAAATGTAATCATGTCTAAGCCATTGTATTTGTTAGACCATCTGCTGTTGGCCTTTTGTTTACTGTATGGTGATTGGATTATGTCCCTATTTTATCTGCTTTGTCCAGGTATTTGAATGTAAGGTTTTAATATAAATATGTGTGGTTTGTTTCAATAAAGGGAGTTCTTGTCTTAACATACACTGACGTTGTCTGGTGAGGTTAAGCTTGCTGTATGCAGAGTGTGTGCTGGTTACCCTGATACTAGTTTTGCCTAGTTTTGGGTATATTGCAGTATGCTGTTGGATGTCCATCTGGCTCGTAGCGGAAGAAGTGACCATTGACGGGGACACCAAGGCTGGGTGTCCGCTGGTACCGTCACACCAGCCATGTTTGCTCCCAGACTCATTCCAGTCACAACAGATTCCAGCTCTGGACGAGCACATCGAGCAACTCCGTTCCACTTGGGCACAGGTTCAGAGGGCCCTCAGTCAGTCGTTCCAGTGTCATCAGTGCCACGCTAACCGTAGACACCTGCCAGTGGTCTCCTTTCAGGTTGGGGACAGGGTATGGCTCTCCTCCAGAAACCTTAATTTGCAAGTTCCGTCTAATAAGTTTGCTCCCCGGTTCATTGGTCCCTTCAGGGTGATCCGTAAAATTAACCCTGTTTCGTATGCCTTGGATCTCCCTGTGTCTATGCACATTCATAATGTGTTCCATGTATCTCTGCTGAAACCTCTGGTATGCAATCGCTACACTACCACTCCTGTGGTTCCCGGTCCGGTGGAGGTTCAGGGTCAGGAGGGGTACGAGGTCCAAAGCATAATCGATTTATGCAGATTTAGAGGAAAATTGCAATATTTGGTCCATTGGAAGGGCCCTGAGGAACATTCCTGGGTTGATCAGAATGACCTTCATGCGCAATTTCCACTCTAAATTTCCTCAGAAACCAGGTCCCTATTCCAGGAGAGGGGGGCTTTGAGAGGGGGGTACTATTACGGTGCCAGAGCTCCCCTTGTCTTGTTTCCTGTCAGTCTACACTGTGATTGCTCCCATTGGGTGTCCTGTGTTTGTCCTGCCCAGTATGGCCTTTATATACTGGGCTCTGGCACCCATCCGGTGCCCTTTCGTGGTGTTCCTGTACCAGTGCTTGTTTCTGCTCAGTGATTCCCAGTGTGCCGACCTGGCCTGCCTGAGTACTCTGCATTTGTCTCCTGCTCCTGTGTACCGACCCGGCTTGGCTGACGCTCCTGCTTCTGTGTACCGACCCGGTCTGGCTGATGTTCCTGCTCCATGATTCGACCTGGCTTGGCTGACATTCCTGCTCCGTGATTTGACCCGGCTTGGTTGGCGTTCCTGCTCTGGCAGCCCTGTGTCACCCTGGCGACATTCTGATCCTTCACCTATCCAGTCTCCATTACTGTTCCTGCAGAGTAAAAGTGTCAGTCTCCGTTACTGCTATGGCAGTGTGTCATTGGCCTAGTCTCCGTTACTGCCTCTGCAGAGTGCAAGTGTCAGTCCCGTTACTGCTACGGCAGTGTACCATTGGCTTAGTCTCCGTTACTGCTTCTGCAGAGTGCAAGTGTCAGTCCCGTTACTGCGACGACAGTGTGACATAGGCCTAGTCTCCGTTGCTGCTCCTGCAGAGTGCAAGTGTCTGCCTCCGTTACTGCTACGGCAGTGTGCCATTGGTCTAGGCTCCGTTACTGCCCCTGCAGAGTGCAAGTGTCTGCCTCCGTTACTTCTACGGCAGTGTGCCATTGGTCTAGGCTCCGTTACTGCTCCTGCAGAGTGCAAGTGTCTGCCTCCGTTACTGCTACGTCAGTGTGCCATTGGCCTGGTCTCCATTACTGCTCCTGCAGAGGGCTAGTGTCTGTCCCCGTTACTGCTACGGCAGTCTCCTACGTTACTCAATTCCTGATATTACTCTGGCAGTTCATGTTTGTTCTGCCAACCTGTTTCTGGGCATTACGTATACCTAAGCTTTCTATATGGAGAGATCTCTATCACACAACTCTCCACACATGGGACTGTTCACACTCTTTGAAGATCATTAACCCATTCAGTACCTTACTCCTGGGAATCCAACATATTCTGCCTGACCTGTGTCAGTATAGACGGCTATGGACTTTATGATTATACTGGACCTGTGTAGGCATATGTATATGTAACCTGTCGTGTGTCTGTATTATTCTGCTTGTATACTATAGGACCTGTGAGGGTTATTATATTATTGTGATTTCAATAAAACTGTGTTTTATCCTTAACCACTGTGTCTGTGTGTCGAACAAACCGTTACAAACTCCTGTGATATCAAGTACACAGGATTGCAGTGCTGTTCTTATGGAAAAATTACTATTCTCTGTCTCCCTGATCACGGGGGTGTTGCACTGCTTCCATGTGCGATCCTCACTATGTAGACACAAGAGTCCCACACAATAGAAAATAAATAAAACACTCTTTCAAGGATGTTAATTGCGAGTTGCCTGGGCACACAAAATAAAGGCAGGGTGATATACCCAACTACTGACCCCGAGAATCAACCAAGTAGTCTGTCATTGCTACAAAAGCAATGAGGGAAAACAATGTTAAATAAACTTCTATTGTGGGTGTCTTTTTTGCACAGTGTCAGATAAATACGAGATAAAACCAAGACACCAAAAAGATGCTTATTTGCAATCACAACACCTCAACTACAGAAGACATATTACAATCACAGTGGATACAATAGGTTACAGCAAATGGTGAAGACATAACACAATGGGAGTATTCAAAAGGATAATGTAATCACAACACCTAATACAAAGGACTAACAACAGAAGGCTCAGGTTTACACAATGGGGCAGACATGAGTAGATTAATACACAAAGAGCTTGGTTTAGGGTGACCAATTAAGCAAAAGAGCTTGAGGGACTGCAATACACATTTGAAGTAGCCTTGACCAAACTCAAATAATTAACCCCCTAACTGCCCAGTCCATTGAAAGCAAGCCAGCAGGCTATGGTTTTTAGTCTTTTTGGCATAGCTGTCCGCCAGAATAGCATCTCAAAGTTCTCCATAGCCTGCGACACTGGGCTGGCAATCTGTATGCCTAGAGGAGAGGTGTTTCAGGCACGACAGAAATGTCCACAGTTCCTTGTATAATGGGCTGATAAGTCGTATACCCAGATAAGGTTTTCAATAACAGAATAGGATCCGTTACATTTCTCCCCCTTATTTGTACCAAGCCAGCGGCAGCTTGGTCGATCTCTGGCTTGGGACTCCGGGAGGTGCATGCTGATAGCCCCTTGTCCTGGGCCAAGAAAAAAACTTGAGCCCCTTGTCCTGGGCCGAGAATAAAACTTGAACCCCTTGTCCTGGACTGAGAAGCAAGGCAGGAGCCCCTTGTCCTGGACTAAGAAAGTAGCTGGTGAGCCCCTTGTCCTGGGCCAGGGGAAAATGAGAGTTCCTGGTCTGGGGCTAGCACTAGATTTGGGGCCTGTGCTGGTGTCACAGACTCAAGAACGAGAACTGGACCAGTACTGTAGGTAACACAATCTTTATTAGGATATACACGTACAGAATGAACGGTAACAGCAAGAACACAACACAATACAGAGGACTTCAGGAAGGATAGTACTGCTGTGGTGGTACCGAACTGAGCTCTAGAAGGAAGGCTAGAGATAAGCCACCTCAGGTCCGCACCTGAGGAACTACTGCAGGTCCGCACCTGTACAGAGAAGGTTCCAGAGAAGGCTACGGCGCCACAGATCCGCACCTGTACAGGCGAGGACAACTAAGGCTACTGCGTACAGGTCCGCACCTGTATAGACAAGGACTGAGTAAGACTACTGTGTACAGGTCCGCACCTGTGTACACAAGGTACTGAGCAGGGTACTGCGTACAGGTCCGCACTTGTACACCGCAAATATGAACAGAGATAAGGAGACATCTGCCAGAACCACCAGGAGTCCCCCACAAGGTATCCACTGGAGAGTTGGTATGCTGGGTGCGCAGTGGACAACCCCAGGTAGCTCCAAGGTGGGTAGTCTGACAAGAAGGAATACAAGCGGAGCAAACGTAAACCAGAGCTGCAGGACAACACCCAATAGGTGTTTGGATAGCCAGGGTCATACACTCATACACAGAGCAGGTAGTCAGATAGAGCCACAGGTCAACACCACAACGGATAGTCAGCCAGGCCAAAAGTCATACATGGAGGAGTTAGTCTACCAGAGCCACAGGTCCACACCAGAGGGAACGTCAGCCAAGCCGGGGTCATACACAGAGTGGGTAGTCAGACAAACCAAAGGTTGGCACCAGAACGGGTAGTCAGACAAACTGAGTCATACACAGAAGGCAAGCCAAATGCACAAGACACCACGAAAGGGCAAATGAGAGTGGTGTCCAGGAAGTTTAATACCCAATGGCCCAGATAGAGGAGGAGCAAAAAGGTTGCACTGTCTCTTTAAATAGAACACGCGCCAACATGCTGCTACAGGGAGCCGGAAGGGACCAGAATCCTGCTATGGATGTGGCTGAGCCTCCAACAACCCCTGCACCCGAAGAAGGAGTCAGAGGGCAGACAAACTATGCGGCTAAACCCACCAGAAGAGAGCTGTGGCTTGCTGCCTAGTAAAGCTGCGGTCGGTCGGCAGCCGCCGCCAGGTACGCTAACAGTACCCTCCCCTCAAGGACCCCTCCTCCGTGGAACGAGTCGAGGTCTGTCCGGAAAGCGGGAATAAAATCTGCGAATCAGAACGGGGACATGCACATCTTCGGAAGAGACCCAGGAGCGTTCTTTGGGCCCATAACCTCTCCAGTGCACCAAATATTGTAATCTCCCCCTGACCTTCCTGGAATCCAAAATGCTTTGTTCTTCGAATTCGTCATGATCCCCCACCCTAATGGAGGCTGAGGGAACAGTGATGGAAGTATACCGGTTACAGGTTAAAGGTTTGAGTAAAGACACATGAAAAACGTTATGTATGCACATCGTAGCTGGAAGCTGCAGAGCATAAGCACAGGGTTGATTTTCCAAATGATTCGAAAGGGACCAACAAAATGAGGGGCCAGTTTACGACATGGGACCTGGAGATTAAGATTCTGTGATGACAGCCACACCCTATCTCCAACCTGAAAGGTGGGTGCAGGTAATTGTCTGCGCTCAGCCTGCTGTTTGTGCCGTTGCATAGAGCCACGTAGGGTATGCTGTACTTGCACCCATGAGGAACGGAAAGCCTTTAAGTGCTCGCCCAGAGCTGAAATAGGTTGTGCCTCGAAGGTCTCAGGAAGAGCGGAGGGCTGAAACCCGTAATTTATCAAAAACGGGGAACGCTGAGACGAGGAGTTGATGGCACAATTCCTGGCAAACTCCGCCCAGGGTAACAAAGTAGCCCAGTTGCCATGGTGCCTATTGACGTAGCAACAGAGGAATTGTTCGAGAGCCTGGTTAGACCTCTCGGCTGCACTATTAGATTGAGGGTGGTAGGCAGAAGAAAAGGCGAGCTGGATTCCCATTTGAGCGCAGAAACATCTCCAGAATCGGGACACAAACTGGCTCCCTCTGTCGAGAGACAATAACTTTTGGAATGCCATGTAAACGGAAAACTTCTTTAGCAAATATCTCCGCCAACTGTTGGATAGAAGGCAACCCTTTCAAAGGTAAAAAATGCTCCATTTTAGAAAACCTGTCCACTACCATAAGGCTCACCGTGTGACCCAAGGATGAGGGAAGATCAATCATGAAATCTATGGACAGATGGGACCATGGGCGCTCCCCATTCGGAATAGGTTGAAGGAGTCCCACCGGTAAACTACGTGGAGATTTACTTTGTGCGCACGTCTGGCAAGCTGCCACGAAGGCAGAGTCCTTCTATAAGTTTGGCCACCAGAATAATTGAGAGATCGACCATATCAATTGAACACGCCCATTGTGACCAGTGGTTTTGGAAGTGTGGTAAGTCTCCAAGTGTCTGGTGTGCAACTGAACTGGCACAAACACTTCCCTCTAGGCTTCTCAGCAGGTGCCGAAACCTGGGCCGCTAAAATCTCCTCTCCAATGGAGATGTGATACTAGTACGAATGTGAGCCAGAATACAATCAGATGGAATGATCGGGGTGGGAGGAGACTCCTCCCTAGAGTCAGGACAATGTTGGAGAGATAGGGCGTCAGCCCGAATGTTCTTAGAGCCAGGGACGTATGAAACAACGAAGGTGAACATAGACATGGACACTGCCCATCTGGCCTAGCGAGCAGACAGTCTTTTAGCCTCAGACAGGTATGTTAAGTTTTTATGATCCATGAGGATCAGGATCGGGGCAATGGTTCCTTCAAGCAAGTAACGCTATTCCTTCAATGCCAATATGATAGCAAGCAGTTCTCTCACCAAAGTCGTATAACCTCTCCGCCTGTCACGGTTTTAGATTAACACTCAGACAGATCGGTAAGGTTAAAATAGCTTTATTAGAATAAAGTGCATACAAGAGTATAGGTTCTAGACCTATAAACAGAACAATAGGCTGCCAGGAGTACAGTAATAAGATATGTACGATACAGTAGGGTACTGACAATACGTCCAACAGTATTTGGCAACCTAGGAGGAGTAACATACAGTCCCAAGCAGTAGGTAGGATGCCAACACAGGAGGTACACAAATAGGACAGACTGCCCAGACGCCTGGGTACTGGAACCCCTACGGATAAATGGAGAGAACTGGTACTTGCTGACAATCAGACTTCTGGCAGAACTGGTAAGGCAACGTGTGCACAGCCCTGAAATGGCAACAGGACTACAGTGGCAGGGAGCCCACAGTAGAGGACTGGCACAACCCAGACGCCTGGGTACTGATCAAATAGGAATGAGGCAACACTGACCAAGGCCCTAGCCGACTGACCTGGAGACAACTGTGTACATGCAGCCCAACCCACAAAGGGTTAACGGAGACCTAGGCAGCTGCTACAGGAGAGCCCTGGAACGCTAGGGGTGGATCAACAGGAGGTAAGTACCGGAACACAACCAGTGTCTCTCAACCTGTAAGCTGGAAGTGCAACGCTGGCTCCTGAGTCCAAGACTCTGCAGTCAGAAACGGTAGAGCTCTTGTACCTGGAATCCCCAGGTACATACAGGGTTAATGGAAAACGCCCAACTAAACTGCAACTCCCAAAAGGAGTGAGCCCAGCGATATTGGTGAGACAGACACAGAGAGTGATCAGAGTAACTCAGTCAGCATGGACAACACCGCACCGGTACTTCGATTGTACACACCACCGGATGGCAGTAGAGCAGCTTGAGCACACAGCTCAGCCTAAGGACGACAGAAACCAGCACCCTGTGGCGCACAATGACAATCGCTGCACGGTAAAGGAAATCTGTAACCACACGGGGTCACCTGTATGCTCAGACTAACACGGTACCAAGTGGATGGGTATAAACTGAGGACAACAGCCACAATGTGGAGGCAGCACGCCACCGTCAGCAGCGAAACGGTACTCAGCCGGGATACTGTCAGCGACGGAGTGGGTTCACAGCCAGTACAGTCAGCAACGGAGCGGTTCTTCAGCCAGGATACGGTCAGCAATGGTGCAGGTTCTCAGCCAGGATACAGTCAGCAACGGATCAAGTTCTCAGCCAGAATACGGTCAGCAACGGAGCGATTTCTCAGCCAGAATAAGGTCAGCAACGGAGCGGGTTCTCAGCCAGGATACAGTCAGCAACGGAGCGGGTTCTTAGCCAGGATACAGTTAGCAACGGAGCGGGTTCTCAACCAGGATACAGTCAGCAACAGAGCGGGTTCTCAGCCAGGATACAGTCAGCAACGGAGCATACAAACCGAAACACAGGAACAGGAGCGTAGTCAGGCAGGCCAGGTCATACACGAAACAGCAAAGATACAGAGCAGACTCAGGAACTCGTACACCACAAAAGGGCGCCTAAGGGGGAACGTCCCAGAGTATATATAGGCAAGCCCTAGTGGTAGCAATAAAGACCAACCAATCAGGGAACGGCAGTGATAATAATGTCGCCGTTCACAGAGGGAAAGCACAGGCACCGTGATACCACCTTAGATAATTTCTTGGAAAAGTAACCACATGGAAGCAACGCCTCCCCAGGAGCCGAGAGCTGCGACAGGAGGGCGCCTACTCCTGTCTCAGACTAGTTAACCTCCAGCGTAAAGGGCAGGGTGGGGTTGGGATGAACAAGTATCGGAGCCTTGGCAAAGGCAGTCTTCAGAGTTTCGAATGCCCGAACAGCACTGGAAGACCACTTGGAAGCGTCTGCCCCTTTACACGTAAGGTCAGTAAGTGGTTTTACTATTGAGGAAAAGTTTTTAATGAACCTGCGATAGTAGTTAGCGAAGCCCAAGAAGCATTGGAGTGCCTTCAACCCCACCGAGCGAGGCCATTGTAAAGTGGAGGATAGTTTTTGAGGGTCCATTGCGAACCCTGAAGCAGAAATCACGTAACCCAAGAAGGTGACCTGAGACTTAAGAAACTCACACTTCTCGAGTTTGCAGTAAAGACCATTTTCTCTCAGCAATTGTAGGACTCTAGACACATCTGCGATATGTGCCTCCATGGAGGGTGAATGGATGAGTATATCATCCAGATATACAACAACCGAGTTTTGCAGCAAGTCCCTCAGGATGTCATTGATTAGCTCCTGGAAGACAGCAGGGGCATTGCACAACCCAAAGGGCATCACTAAATACTCATAGTGACCACTTCGGGTATTAAAAGCTGTCTTCCATTCATCACCACTTTTGATATGAACAAGGTTATACGCTGCCCTTAAGTCGAGTTTGGTAAATACCTTGGAACCCTTCAGTCTGTCAAAAAGTTCAGGGGTATAGGGTAGGTGTTCTTGGTTATCAACTTATTTAGACCACAATAGTCAATACGGGGGTGCAGTTCTCCATCCTTCTATTTTAAAAAAAAAAAAAGAACCCAGCTCCCGCCGGTGATGTGGATTTACGGATTATTCCTCTGGAAAGTGCATCCGCTACATACGCCTCCATGACCCTCGTCTCTTCCACTGATCGTGGATAGACACGACCCCTAGGAGGAGTAGTTCCGGGGATTAGGTTGATCTCACAATCATAAGCCCTCTGGGAGGGCAGCTCACTGGCTTGGACATTATCAAATACGTCACGGAAGGCCCTGTACTCCTCAGGGTTTACATTTTTACCTTTTATTAAAGATTGAGGTTGAGTATCCCCGGTCTCAGTTATTGAAACAACATTCGTTTAATTCTACATATTGTAAGGTGCTATCATCAGTAGTTTTGAATCTATATCACACGGATGTGTACATTTATTGTAACAAAATTACGGATAAAATGATACTTGTTGATACTTTGGGATTGACAGCTGACGAGGTTCCAGCAGTAAGCGGATTGGATTAATGTTCCGTTTGCTTAGCCAATCATATATGACTTTGGGAGGGACTGAATGACGTGTGCAACTCGCCTATATTTGTAGGCCTTAAATATGACCTCGGGTGGTCGCTCTGTAAACTGTAGCCCCTGACGAAGCCGCCACACATGAGCGGCGAAACGCGTAGGGTATTTTAAGGGTTAATATTTCTCCAGATGACTGTGGACACACTCGGCAACTTATTATAGTAGTTTAGTAACTGGTAATAGGGTACTGTCACGTTACTTACACCCATACTGAAGGGTGCTTTTTCTCTTTGATTAGAATAGGGACTGTTACCGGTGAAGTTTTATACTGACCCGGGAGGTAACACAAGTGCTTGCATGTCTGAGAGACAAGCTTTAGGTACCTATACTTTCTTTCTACTCTTTCCTGCCCAAGTGTAGGGACAGTTCGCGGTAGCATTGCGGAGTGTGTATATACTTACCACCGTTGTCTTTGAAGAAATACCCGATATACTATATAATACACAGCTTTGTAAGCTGTTGTATTTTTTAATAGAAGTACCTTTTGAGGGAATTTTATTATGTGGTTTAGTAAAGGTTAAGTTTTAATTTAGGGTCTATCAGTACTCCTTTTCAGCACTGAACGGGTTAACTGTCAAGGTTCAACACGGTGGATTTAATAACCTACGGTGATTGTTCCTTAGCATAGTTTTTCTTTTGGAGTTTGTAATTATATATTATTAACCTGCGGTGCTATTCAATTGCAACATGTACTAAGTTATCAGTTTCATATATTATTTCATTATTATCTTTGGGTTAATTCCCACTTATTTTGATAAACTATACTTAGGAATGGCGGTATTTCTATCATCACCGATAGATTTCTCAAGCTGGAGAGAAGAAGTGGCAAAGCTTTTTGTGTCAGAACATACCAATACTGATAATCCAACATCATCCGTGTTAGAAGATATAGATGCTCTATTTAAAGAATTAACCAAATCTATGAAGAAGCAAACTCGTACCTGGTGGGAGATAACCAGTCTGAAAAGTTATTTGGAGAATAAAATTGTACCTAGGGGTTTACGTAGTAATTTCATACCAGCATCTCACTTGACTGATGATGTGTTCATTAGCCAGTGGAACAATATACTTACTAAGTGTTCTTTGGAGTTAATTGAGTTAATTATAACAACGGAGAAAATGGAGTTAGAAAAAATAAATAAGGAAGTGGAAACTCAACTAACAGTTATTAACACTAAAAAAACAAGTCCAGGATATGAACAATTTGAAATTACATTAAAAAACATTATAGATAAACTAGCTAATGATTTGAAAAATAGAAAATACAAACAATTCATCAGAGATAAAAAAGATTTTAGTGAGGGCAAGGTATATAGAAATAGAACTCAACAGGTTACAGTATCCTCTGAATCAGAGTCAGATGTTAGTGACTCAGAAGGTGGAGAATTAACCTCTAGATCGAATAGAAGTAGAAGGTTTTATAATAGGACTAACAAACCTTTTTTAGGCCAACAACAGGGCCAAGGTCAACTTACACAGAGACAACGGTAGTTAATTGACAGAAACAGATGGGGGTACAAAATGACCAACAATCGACAATTAATCCATTGTGTACAGTATCTGACTGTCCATCAAATGATACTATGCAGATAATTAATCTTTCTGATAAAAAACTCAATAAACATCATGTGAGTGTTTTAAAGAAGGGTTTGTCTTTTTGTCCTACTAATACATTTCGTCTATTCGATTGTGTGAAAGATCTTAATTTGTTTGCTAGAAAATTACTTCTTCATAAACATTTTAAACTGGAAGTCAACAAGAAGGGAATTAACAATATTGATGGAGATACTGTACAAGATTTGGTATATCTACTAGAGGAAAACGTTACCCCTAGAGATGTTTCCAAAGGTCCATTTACTAATTTAAAAAATAATTCTAAATTTATGCCATTAATGACAGTGTCACCTAATGTGGAGGTTTTTGTTCAATTAGTTTCAGATGAACTAAAGAATTTGGAGATTACACCTCAACAGGGATTTAGAGGTCAATCTAATCTCAATAAATATGAGAGCGCTGCATTAAAAGATCTGGCAGATGATAAAAGTATAGTCATCAATCCCTCAGATAAGGGGGCAACACTGTTATATTGACCTCAACATATTATGAAACAGAATGTAAAAGGTTGCTAAATGATAAACTTTGTTATATACCTCTTAAAAGCGATCCCACTAAGGACTACTTGAGTGACCTTAAGTTTATTTTAGAACAAGGCCTTCAGGATGGGATTATAAGTAAGAAAAAATATGATTAATTATTGGTAAACAATCCCACTATAGCGACTTTTTATATACTTCCGAAAATACACAAAAATTTGACTAAGCCCCAAGGGAGGCCAATTGTCTCGGGTATAGGCAATCTTACGGAAAAGAGCAGTAATTATATTGATCAGGTCCTAAGGAGGTTTGTCACGGCTCTGCCCTCGTATATAAGGGACTCCCAAGATGCCATAACTAGAGTGGAAGGAATACATTTGGACACCAACCATTTTTTGGCTAGTCTAGATGTGGAGTCACTTTATACGAGCATCAAACATGATGTAGGTATCAAGGCAGTTGAACATTTTTAATTTACTAGAGGACAATCTTTTGTTAAACATAATCGGTTTGTTTTGACTTTGCTGACAATCCTTCTTACACATAACTATTTTATTTTTGATGAAAGAATTTACCACCAAGTACAGGGGACGGCAATGGGGAGCACATGTGCTCCCACATATGCAAACATTTACCTTGGTTGGTAGGAGGATACTATCATTTTTGTAGAGGACATGGATAAATTTACTCAACACATCATGTTATGGTTAAGATACATCGACAATATCCTTTTGATATGGACGGGGACGGAACAATTGTTCTATGAGTTTGTAGAGGTCATTAATACTAACACAATTAATCTTCGAGTGACTAGTAATATTGATAAAGACTCTATGCCATTTCTTGATATAATGATAAAAAGAAATAATGTAGATGAGATTGAAACAACGTTATACCGTAAATCTACAGCGACTAATAGTTTACTTAAAGCTACGAGTAATCACCCACAAACTCTAATACGTAGCATCCCTGTAGGACAATATCTAAGGTTGAGACGATTATGTACTACCACTACAGACTTTAAAAATGAAGCTGCCAATCTGAGGGCCAGATTCAAACAGCGAGGCTATAGTAACAACTGTCTTAAAAAAGCCTATCATAAAGCTTTGGGTTCCAATAGAGATGAGCTACTGCATCCGGTTCCAAAAAATAAAGTGGAATCTGGAAAGATTAGGTTTATTAGTACTTATGATCAGGCTCATCTTCAGGTAAAACAGATCCTTAACAAACATTGGTCGATCCTTACAAGTGATCCCGATCTAAAGGAAGTTTTGGACAATGTGGCGAGTGTTACGTACAGGAGAGGTCCCAACCTGAAAGATATACTTACTAGAAGTCACTATAGATCGCCATCCAATCATACTTGGTTAAGATCTACTATAGTGGGTTCATTTCCATGTTCTGATTGTCAGGCTTGTCCTTATATGCCCAAGGCTAAAACCTTTGGTGATTCGATGACATCAGATAGATATCAGATTCAGCAATTTATTAATTGCAAGAGTACGGGAGTTATTTATTTGATGACTTGCAAATGTGGTATACAATATGTTGGTAAGACAAAACGCCAACTAAGGAGACGGATTTTAGAGCGTGTTGGGGATATACGAAATAAAAGGGATAAGCCCATTGCCAACCATGTAAATCAGACCCATAATGGTGACTTAAAAGTGATTTAATTCAAAGGCATTAAACATTTTGAATTAAATGAAAGAAGAGGGGATTTGGATAAAATTTTATTGAGGTCAGAAGCTTATTGGATATATCACTTGCAAACAAAAGCACCTAAAGGGTTAAATGAAGGGTTTACATTTTTACCTTTTATTAAAGATTGAGGTTGAGTATCCTCGGTCTCAGTTATTAAAACAACATTCGTTTAATTCTACATATTGTAAGGTGCTATCATCAGTAGTTTTGAATCTATATCACACGGATGTGTCAATTTATTGTAACAAAATTACGGATGAAATGATACTTGTTGATACTTTGGAATTGACAACTGACGAGGTTCCGGCAGTAAGCGGATTGGATTAATGTTCCGTTTGCTTAGCCAATCATATATGACTTTGGGAGGGACTGAAAGACGTGTACGACCCGCCTATATTTGTAGGCCTTAAATATGACCTATTATAGTAGTTTAGTAACTGGTAATAGGGTACTGTCACGTTACTTACACCCATACTGAAGGGTGCTTTTTCTCTTTGATTAGAATAGGGACGGTTACCGGTGAAGTTTTATACTGACCCGGGAGGTAACACAAGTGCTTGCATGTCTGAGACACAAGCTTTAGGTACCTATACTTTCTTTCTACTCTTTCCTGCCTAAGTGTAGGGACAGTTAGCGGTAGAATTGCGGAGTGTGTATATACTTACCACCATTGTCTTTGGAGAAATACCCGATATACTATATAATACACAGCTGGGCTATTAGCTTTGTAAGCTGTTGTATTTTTTAATAGAAGTAAATTTTGAGGGAATTTTATTATGTGATTTAGTAAAGGTTAAGTTTTAATTTAGGGTCTATCAGTACTCCTTTTCAGCACTGAACGGGTTAACTGGCAAGGTTCAACACGGTGGAATTAATAACCTACGGTGATTGTTCCTTAGCATAGTTTTTCTTTTGGAGTTTGTAATTCTTGGAAAAGTAGCCACATGAGACAGGATGGCGTCTACTCCTGACTCAGACGCATCAACCTCCAAGGTAAAGGGCAGAGCGGGATTGGCATGAGACAGAATGGGAGCCTTTGTAAAGGCAGCCTTCAAGTCATCAAAGGCTCGGATGGCCTTGGGGGACCAGTGGGACGTGTCAGCCCCCTTATGTATCATGTCAGTAAGTGGCTTTACTAGTGATCAGAAGTTTTTAATGAACCTTCTATAATAGTTTGTGAAACCCAGAAACCTCTGAATGGCCTTTAGTCTCACCAGACCAGGCCATTCCAGGACAGCGGACAATTTAAGTGGATCCATGGCCAGACCTACAGAGGAGATAACGGACCCCAGAAACGTGACTTGAGACTTGTGAAACTCGCACTTTTCCAGCTTGCAAATTAACTTGTTGTCACATAAGAGTTGCAAGACCTGTACTGCATCCGCCTGATGTGCCTCTATAGTTAGTGAATGGATAAGAATGTCATCCAGATATACTACTACACATTTCTACAGTAGATCTCTCAAAACGTCATTGATAAATTCTTGGAATACTGCCAGAGCATTGCATAACCCAAAGAACATTACCAATTATTCATAATGTCCGCTACTAGTGTTAAACGCAGACTTCCACTCACTCCCCTCTTTTATTCTCACCAGATTATAGGCCACCCTCAAATCGAGTTTGGTGAACACTTTTGAGCCCTTAATTCGATCAAACAGCTCAGTGATCAAAGGCATGGGGTATGCATTTTTTACCATCAACTTGTTTAGACCTCTGTAGTCAATACATGGTCTTAATTCCCCATCCTTCTTTTTAACGAAAAAGAACCCAGTGCCAGCAGGTGAGGAGGACTTGCAAATGATCCCTCTGGCCAGGGCATCAGACACATACTCCTCCATGGCACGGTTCTCCTCCACAGACAGAGGATACACTCGGGGATACACACTTGGGGGTATGGCTCCGGGAATCAAATTAATAGTACAGTCATAAGGTCTGTGGGCCAGCAATGTACTAGCCTCTACCTTGTTGAATACGTCCTTGAAGGACTGGTACACTGCAGTTAATGAAGGAGAGGTACATAGTATTCTGGTAGGCTGCTGCAAACACGTACCAGCGCAATAAGGGGACCAAGGCACGATATCACAAGTCTGCCAGTCTATCATGGGATTGTGAGTCTGGAGCCAGTGAAACCCCAGGATAACTGCATAGTGTGGACATTTTATGATCTGAAATTGTAGGGTCTCCACATGGAGCGACCCGACCCTTAGGAACAATGTCTCATGAGTGACATGTGACGGCTGCAACGGCCTACCATCAATGGCTTTAATAGCCAATGGAGACGAGCAAAGCACCAATGGAATATTATGCTGGGCAGCAAAGTCATCATCCATGAAGACGTTAGCAGCTCCCGAGTCCACCAGGGTTGGAGCCATGATAGATAAAGTAGACCAGGACACTGCTACTTAGAGAATCGGTTTCCCAAGCTGGGAATCTGGGGACTGCGATACTCCACCTAGGGTTTGCCCCTTACACAGCCCTAGGTGCGAGCATTTCCCGGACAGGTAGGACAGGAGCGCAACAAATGTCCTGCCTTCCAGTAAAGACACAGACCCTCTCTTCTCCGAAACGCCCTCTCCTCCCCTGAGAGGCGCGTAAAGCCCAGTTGCATGGGTTCCATCCTGTCTGACTCGGAACCAGGAGCCATGGGAGGCGAGGGAGGACAGGGTGGGGACGAAAAGCTAGGTGCTAGTCGACTTGTAGTCTTATGACCTTGACCTCTGAATTCGCCTGGCAGCTCAGAGGCCGCTATTTCGTCCTTAATATTGTCACATAAACCTTGCTAAAATGCTGCTACTAATGCCTCATTGTTCCAGCCCACCTCTGCAGCCAAGGTGCGGAATTCAATAGCAAAGTCGGCCACTGTGTGTATGCCCTGCCGTATGGTCATTAGCCATTTTGCTGCAGATACTGCCATGGCTGGAACATCAAAGACCCTGCGGAATTCTCCCACAAACTCTGAGAAATTGTCCACAATAGGCTTCCTTGTCTCCCATAATGCATTAGCCCAAGCAAGAGTTCTCCCTGACAGTAGGGAGATTACAAACCCGACCTTGCTTTGTTCACTAGGAAAGGCCTGCGGTACCATCTCCAAGAAAATGTCTACTTGGTTCAAGAACCCTCTACAGAGCGTAGACTCCCCCTCGTATCGTTGAGGCAAAGGAGCTGTAACAGACAACCCTTGACAGGTACTACCTTCAGGGCTCAAAGGCAACATCGATGCCAAATCTGGGGAGGCCACCGGTTGGCGAGGAGTCTGCCCAAGATGTGCAGTTCAGTTTAATAGTGTTTGCATAGCGAAAGATAACTGATCTATCCGCTGATCCTGAGAGTCCATTCTGGCAAGAATACGCTGAACTGGTTCACTTGTACCTTCAGTACTCATGGTCCTTTCGTACTGTCACGGTCAGTAGAGCAAATAATCACATAAAACAATACAAGCGAATTTAAACTAGTTTATTGAGTAAAATAATAATAATAATAATAATGATAATAGCAAACACCTCCTCAGCCAAAGGGGAGATAGACGTGAGGACAGTGTCTAGTCCACTATCCAGGAGCTGACACTGAACCACCACAGGTATGATAGTACTGAGTCTCAGAACACACTAGCACTGACCCTGGATAGGAATCAGAATGCTAAGACTAGCACCAAAGTGTACCCAGACAGTCCTACGGGAAGGAATGTCAGCAGAGGATTTAGGTAGCCCAAATATGAGTAATACCCAGCAGAGGCACAGAGCATAGGATAACCAGCAGATACCAGGACAGTATACTGATAGCACTACTCGACGCAGCAGAGTGAGTGCTTGGATAGAGGCAGCCAGACAGGAGAGCACAGAGCTGAGACAACAGAGTGAGGCTAAGCTGCAATTTACTGACTTAGAAGCAACTTGGAAACACACAAGTGCTTAAGCAAGGCAGCTGGTAGGTAGTGCACCGAATGGGGGCAACAGAGAGAGACTGAACTGACCTTGCTGAGCAGCTTGGTAGCTAAGCAGCAGGGTAATAGAGCGTACCCTTAGATCGGCCCAGTGGTAGACAGGAGCGAGGGACAATAAGGTGCATCAGTCAGACAGGCCACAGTCAGGAGCCGGATCGGGTAGTCAGCCACAGCAGGGTCAGCACGGAGTGGGTAGTTGGACAAGCCAGAATGATACACGGATCAGGAAGTCAGCCACAGCCAAGGTCACAACTGGAGCGAGTAGTCAGACATGCCAAGTATCGAACACCAGGAGACAACGTAAGCCAAGGAAGGGTCAGAGGACAAACTGGATGCGCACAGGAACACCATGAAAGGGTGACTAAGCCCACTTCCCGCCCAGCATATCAGGCTCCTCCTTCGGGCGGCTGCATTATCGGCCAACTAACAGGAAGCTACAAAATAGCGAGTGCGACGTCAGAGACACGTACCCGCAGACAGCTCAGGCAAGCAGCATGAAGCACACTCAGGTACCCGGACTATACAACAGGCAAGCAATCAAGGCACTGTGATGGGTTAATTTGTAATGAACACTTGATCATACGTCGAGAATGTGTATAGGCACACTGATTTGTCTGGTGTGATTGCGTATGGTAATTGGTTCATTTGAACTCCTTATCACCTATCACAACAATGGACTCATCAGATTAACGATATAAACAACAGTGTTTCAATAGGTAGACCAGATTGTATTTTGTTCTTGTCCTCTTGATGAAGTGGTTAGATACCACGAAACATGTAGAGGAATTTAAATTATAGTTTTTAATAATACATTTTATTTTGTTGGATTCGACTGGTTTGCTGCTGCTCTATATATATTCTTTTCCTTTTGGAAAGTTTTTTCCAACTCACATTGAAAGAGTTTCAACAGACTTCAGATACATTATACAGTGATTTCCTAACAGGGAGAATCAGCATATAAAATCAAAGTATGCCTTTATACCGGTTACCATACATAGGTGCCGGTGAGATACAACAAGTGAATATCAATTTACATTGATTTACAGCAATATGTTTAAATCTACAGTACAGCTCTCCTTGCACTTTCCTCTGTGTTTTTTTTTAATTAGCGCCACCTTCTGGAAGCATTTGTGCACACCAGGCTTTGGGTAAGAAGGCAACTGACTCCTCTTTAGATGCAGCAGGTTGTCTTCTTTTCCTGCATATCTGTTATGGTTATAACCAATTTAGTTCAGGCAGATAATTTCAAAAACAAAAGTATCAGGTTTAGATAAGTGTTACTAGCACCCATATATTGTATGTTAACGGAGACAAAAAGGAGCACTCATCAAGCACGAACAAGATAAAGTGTCTTGTTCTAGGAATGGTAGCCTCTCAATGGTGCTAAAACTCATGTTTTTCACTCCCATGTGCCACTGCAGAGAGGAAATCTCCATATCCATATCAGACGGGTCCTGCCCACAGACAGTCCAGCTCCGAAATGTCAGGCAAATCCTCCCCGCATGAGAGAAACAGCATAACCACAGACGTATGTTTCGGCCTATGTGGGCCTCGTCGGTGTGGTGCAGCTGAATCCCTCTAGGCACATGGAAGCAAGGCCCCATGCCTGGGATGCCCTTATACTTAGGGAGACAAAGAATTGTGAGGAGCACCCATCAAGCACGAACAAGATAAAGTGTCTTGTTCTAGGCATGGTAGCCTCTCAATGGTGCTACAACTCATGTTTTTCACTCCCATGTGCCACTGCAGAGAGGAAATCTCCATATCCATATCAGACTGGTCCTGCCCACAGACAGTCCAGCTCCGAAATGTGACAAAGAATTGTGAGGAGCAACCATCAAGCACAAACAAGATAAAGTGTCTTGTTCTAGGCACGGTAGCCTCTCAGTGGTGCTGCAACTCACGTTTTTCACTCCCATGTGCCATTGCAGAGAGGAAATCTCCATATCCATGTCAGACTGGTCCTGCCCACAGACAGTCCAGCTCCAAAATATGTTCCTATTGTATGTTAACCCACACAAATGGGCTACCATTTTTCTCATGTTGGTAGCAGGTACTGAATTCAGCAGGAAATGGTATGGTTTTTAAAGATTTTAGTATCTTTGAAGTGGTGGAAATGTAAAAACACATGCATTTATTCCTTTACTGCCACATTTTGGAAATATTTGTGCACTTCAGCTCAGGAATAGAAAGGCAAGTGACCTCTCATTTGATGTGGGAGAATGTCTACTTTCCAAAATAGTATACCTTGTATACCTTTCCTTCATGTCTCTAACAGTTATAAACATTTTAGTACAAGCAGCCATTTTAAAAGAATAAAACAGGTAGGTGTAGTTAAGTACTTCTGGCACCCTCTGAGGTAGGTCATTTTTCTCCTAAGAGCACTAGCCAATGAAAACATTTGGAAATGTCATGTTCACAGATTTCTTTTTTTTTCATTAGCGTCACCTTCTGGAGGCATTTGTGCATACCAAGCTTTGGGTACGAAGGCAAGGCACCCCTCATTAGATGCAGCAGGTTATCTTCTTTCCAAAATGGCTTGTGTATCCTTTCTTCACTTCTCTAGTTGTTATAACCATTTTTATACATGTTTAAGTTTGTAGTAGGTGTCCTTTTGCACTTCTAGCACCCCCTGAAATAGGTCAACTGATACCAATGGTAGTAGGTGTCCTTTTGCACTTCTAGCACCCCCTGAAATAGGTCAACTCATACCAATGGGGTGCCATTTTTCTCCTAAGAGCACTAGCTAATGAATACAATTGGAAATGCTTTGGTTTTCACAGATTTCAGTACATTTTAAGGGTCAGAAATGTAAGAAAATGCCTTTGTTTTTCATTACTGGCACCTTCTGGAGGCATTTGTGCACCCCAGGCTTTGGGTAAGAAAGCAAGTCCCCCCCTCATTAGATGCAGCAGGTTGTCTTCTTTCCAAAATTTTAGGGCTTGTGTAAACTTTCTTCACTTCTTAGCTGTTATAACCATTTTTGTACAGACAAGTAATGTTTGAGAAAATGTTAGAAAAAATGAGAAGTTGTAGTAGGTGTCATTTTTCACTTCCTGAGGTAGGTCAGCTCATACCAATGGAGTGCCATTTTTCTCCTAGGAGCACTAGCTAATGAATACAGTTGGAAAATGCTATGGTTTTCACAGATTTCAGTACATTTGAAGGGTCAGAAATGTAAGAAAATGTAAATTTGCGCTCCTGGTGATTAGGGCTCTGAGCTAGCCATGGATGTAGGTAAAACTATACAAATTTGGTATTTTTTTTCCCCTGAGGACTCAGTGCTTTTTCAAATCAATGAACCTTTTGCAATCAAGGTGAAATGTTTTTGATACATAGTATATGTGGTTACTAACCCTAACAGATTTTCTGCTTTGAGTAATGAAGTTGGGGATGTTGACACAGGCCTTTGCTGGAGAGGACTGTTCTCTCTAGACAGATGGTGGTGGTAGGGGATTCTATTATTAGGAAGACAGACAGGGTAATATGTTGCCAGGATTTCTACAGTTGTACAGTTTGCTGTCTCCCAGGAGCTTGGGTTCAACATGTGGCTGATCGGGTTGATAGATTGTTGGGTGGGGTTGGGCATGACCCAGCTGTCATGGTACATGTTGGTACTAATGACAAATTCATTGGAAAATGGAGGTCCATTAAGAAGGATTTCAGGGACTTAGGATATAAGTTTAAGCAGAGGACCTCTAAGGTAGTATTTTCTGAAATACTACCTATGCCACGCGCTACATTAGAAAGGCAATTGGAGATTAGGGAATTAAATGCGTGGCTAAAGACTTGGTGTAAGCAGGAGGGGTTTGGGTTCCTAGAACACTGGGCAGCCTTTTCCCTTGGGGGCAATCTTTATAGTCGTGATGGATTGCACAATAGTGGAAGGGGGGCCACGGTGCCGGGTGTTAGGATGGTTAGAGGGCTGGAGGAGACTTTAAACTAGGAAGGGGGGAGGAAGGGTGCTGCAACACAGGATGGAGAAGGCAGTATAATTGAGGAAATGGGATTAGAGAATGGGCATAGGGGTGGAGAGGGGGAATGGGCTAGGTCATCTAATAGGGAATTGCATTGTTACAGCCTGATAAAAGGCAGATACATCTGGCAAAGAAGGAAATCAATGGAAAAGGAGCGCCAGCTGAAAATGTCTGTCTATTGAGTGTCAGTTTACTAAATATTATGTCAGTCAGTCAGTGACAGAGGCTCAACTAGCTTAGGAAGGAACCTGAATCACAGTTGCCTGGGTCATCTCAGTGACACAATATTTTGAGGTATTGGGGGTAAATATCCTTTCTTCCTTTACACACTACCAGACTCCCCTAACAAAGAGTATAGCCAACTCAGGAAGGAACTTGGATCGCCAGCCTATCTCAGTCACACAATATCTGGGCTATTTTGGGTACATCTCTGTTTCTCCTTCATACTCACCCAGTGTCCCCAGACTGCCCTAAAAGAGAATAAATTGTCCCTATATGCATTGCATGTATTCCATTACCTGGAAAGAAAGAAAATTATCCAGATAGGGTGCCCACTCTTATTTTTTACATTGGGGAACAGAAGAATTACATATTCCTGATGATTTTAGCAGAGATAAGTAAATGAATGGGGAGGTTTGAGAGTGCAACCAATCATTAAAGATTTTGGAATGACCAGTTAATCACAGAGAATGTTGTTTGTCCAATCATGTGGCAGGGGCATATCCTTATCCTTCTGATATTCTAGTAGGGAAGTCCCCAGTGATTGTAGTTCACTGGCCAATTGGAAGAATGCCTACTTTGTCTATTTACATTTAGAAAGCTATTCCACCAATCACTGGAGTGTGTAATTTTTGTCCATATTTATCAGTGGGAATAGTTCTCCCACCTCCTCAGATCAATGTCATGCCTGATTGAGTAGGCCATCAGGGCATCTATCTACTTTCCTTTTCAGTAGACCAGACTCTGCAATGGAATGCTTTGCAGAGCGTCACCTCCCCCCTTCAGGATACCATCTTTAAATACATGTAATCTTAACTTGTAACAGTAATTGGTATAGTTCACATGAATAATATGAATATAACACATTATCCATATAAAGACAGACATATATTACAATATATCCCATTGAATGTTAGAGAATTATCCAGCACATTGCATTCCAATGTGTTGGATACCTCTCTGGCACTCAAAGGGATATATTCCTGCCCATAATAAACTGCTAGCTTTATTGTCCTTGGAGAGAGGATGGAGTCCTAGTCTAGACATATATTAAAATTGTCAAAATCTTGTACTCTGTTCCTAACTGTCACATAGTGTATACACTATGTAGCTGAGTTTTAACCCATTAAAAATGAAAAAGGCCAAAAGATGCTATTCAATAGACTTAAGATCTGATAAGGGACTCACTTTAGCGCATCAAATTTAAGACCCATTTTTTTTCTGACTGACTATGCAATTGAAAGGCATAGCCCATCCGTCATTACCTCATGGATCGATGCCCATTCCACAAGTAATTTGATCAGAGACTGCCTTTATATATGGGCAGACCCTGTTCCAATTCCCTCCCAGCCATTGGCTGGGATGTGTGCTTAAGCACCTCCCAGCCAATCAGCTTTGAGCGGCAGTGCTTCAAGTGGTGGTGCTTTTGAGCCTGCATTTCTCTGCAATATGTTGCATACCCTCTGGCACTCAAGATGTTAAACTGTGTATAAGTGTGCAAGTTATTTTATGCAAACATTTATGTATGTTTCTTTTTATCTTTATAGATACAAGACAAGAAGGCACAAGAAGAGAGAAGAAGTTACAAGAGAGAAGACAGAAGAGAAGAAAAGAGAATACAGAATGGAGATAGAAGGAGACGGACAGTTGATAACAGGTGAGTGCAACACAGATAAGTTAACAATCGGTACTTGACAGTTTGCAAGCACTTTGTAGACCGTTCCAATAAATTATTTCATTTTAAGTAGCACTATCTCTGTTCTGCTGAAGAGCCTCCACCGGTCCCGGGACCAGGATCTGACTCAGTCAGCTAGAGCGCTGACATATGAGAAAGGGGAGGGAGGTGAGAACTTTAAATGCTACAAATTCGCAAACTATAATGTTTTGAGAGATGGGAGGTAGGTTATTCTACTTCATTTGTTAAATTCTACAATATTAGATATTTTTACACCGAAGTATTACTATTCCTTTAACAATATCTATTCTAATTGGGCAAAAACTATTAATTAAAAAAATGCTACTCATAACTGGTAACTGCATTAGTTTACATACATTAGTCACAACCTTTCTGATAGCAAATGCATCTATATCTCCAGTGATAAGGGTATGCCAACACTAACACTAACACATGCAGCTTGCTCACAGGATAATTAGGTATCTCCCATTCACTCAGTTTGTAATGCTTCATACTTTTTACAGCCAAATAAATCCTTTAACAACCAGAGGGGTGAAAAAGACATTGCTAAGCAATTCTTTGTTCACCTTTCTTGTCCAATGAGGGTTAAGGAAAATAGTCATGTGAGACTAGCAATTTTTATTCTGTCTTTTCTGGATCTATATTTCGTCACAGCTAAAAAGTAATGATTAATCTCTGTGTACAAAGTGCAATGTATGTTTTTGTTGTTGGATTAAATGATCACGAATACAACAATCAAATAAAGCAGACCATTTTATTTATTATTAAAATTTTAAGATGTCATCTACATAATGAAAGCTTACAAATCATGCATTTCTGTTACATGAAATGTGATTATTGCCAAGGTCTCTGTTGCTGAACAATTATATAATTCATGAGAAGCTTCCAGCTGAATATACTCAAAATGAATGTGAGTCTATAGTAATGTCAACTGTTTTGAAAGGACACTGAATGTTACATGATAAATATACATAAAGTTCAATATTGATGTGCCCAGAAAAGCACACCTCAATAGTTTCATCTGCTGCAGGCCAAATTGTCTTTCAAACATAAATAATATACGTCAAACATTAATTACTGGCCTCTCTTGACAATTTAGCAAATCATTACTGGAAACACTTAAAAATTTGCAGAATTTTGTGCATCCAGAGCCTATCACCAGTGATGAAAACATTCCTGTCACTGTTCTCTGGAATAACAACAAGAGAATAGATACAGTTAAAGAATACTACTTTTATTAAATACTGCACAAGTAAATAAGACTATGCATACAAGTGAAACTCTAGGTGAAGTGAGAACCGGAACCAGAGCAAAGAGATCCCACAGGAGAGGGAATACTGCTTAGGAACGGTACTCGTCTGGCAAGTCAGTAAGACTAAGATGCTATAGCAGAAGGTAAGACCTAGCCCATGGTCTATACCCGGAAAGGGTAGATTCTAAAGTCCAGCATTCAACAGAATGAAGGACTATATCAGGACAGGAGAAGCTAAACACACTGGCACGTGTAAAGAGGATAATCAGACAGAGCCAACGGGTCAATGCCAGAGCGGATAGTCAGCCAGAGCCACTGGTTTGTATCAAGCGGGTAGTCAGACAGAGCCAAATGGTCAGCAATGGAGTGGGTAGACAGGCAGAGCCAGGGTCTGGAGCCAAAGCGGGAAATCAGACAAAGTCAATGGTCAAATGCCAGAGCGGGTTATCAGCCAATGCCTAGGGTCAAGTACTAGAGTGGGCCGTCAGCCAATGCCTAGGGTCAAGTGTCAGACTGAGGAGTCAGACAAGCCACACAACTGGACCACAGGAGAGAGTAAGCAGCCAAACCAAAGTCATACACAGGAGTAAGGAGCCAAGATAACAGTACTGCACTGGGCACCAATGTAAGGGCGACTGAGCCCTGTGTCCAGGTAGTTTATAAATCCACCCAATAGGTAGAGCAGACACGGAACCAGCTACAAGAGCCAGCGCGACATCACTGGGAAACAGACCCAGCTGACACACGGCCACCCATGTGAGAGCCGATGGAGTGTAGAAGTGGCCGGTGCATAAGCTGCTGGCTTCTCACTCAGACACAGTACATCGGAGCAGGAATAGGAAGTGGCCAGCCATCCCCTGCCACCGCTTCCAAAAGGTACCACTATGACAGTACCTACCCCTCAACAAACCCTCCCCCTCAGAAGAGGACACGGTTTTAAAAGGAAGCAGGAATGGAACCTTCGGAGAAGAGCAGGAGCATGAATATCTCCCAATGAAACCCAGGAGCATTCCTCTGGCCCGTAACCACTCCAATGTACGAGATATTGCAACTGACCTTTGACTCAACGCAAATCCAGAATACTTTGTACCTCATATTCTTCATGCTTCCCAACCCTGACAGGACCAGGGCGGGCAGGTGCAGAGGTGTAATGTTTGCAAATCAAGGGTTTTAGTAGAGAAACATGAAACACGTTGGAAATACGCATAGTGGCTGGGAGGTCCAGGGCGTATGCAACCGGGTTGACTCTGCGGAGGATGTGGAAATGACCAACAAAATGAAGAGCCAGTTTCCTGCAGAGTACCTGGAGGTTCAGGTTGCGTGAGGATAACCAAACTCTCTCTCCCACCTGGAAATTTGGAGCAGATAATCGCCTACGGTCAGCTTTCATTTTTTGTCGTTGCACGGAACCACATAGGGTACTCTGAACCCATACGCATGTGGAATGGAGTTCCCTCAAGTGCTCTTCCAGAGCCAGAATATTCTGTGCCTCAAAAGACTCAGGAAGTATGGATGGTTGGAACCCATAGTTTATCAGGAACTGGGAGCTCTGGGATGAAGAGTTCACAGCACAATTCCGGGCAAACTCCGCCCAAGGCAACAGTTTGGCCCAATTATTGTGGTGGTCTGATATATAGCAACAAAGGAATTGTTTCAAGGCTTGATTAGACCTTTCTGCAGCCCCTGCGGGTGATAGGCCGAGGAGAAAGAGAGCTGGATACCCAACTAAGCGCAAAAAGCCCTCTAAAAGGGAGACACAAACTGGCTCCCACGATCTGAGATAATAATCTTAGGCACCCCATGGAGACGAAAACCTTCCCTGGCAAAAACCACGGCCAATTCCTGGGCAGAAGGTAGTCCCTCGAGTGCTATGAAATGAGCCATTTTGGAAAAATGATCCGCTATCATCAGGATGACCGTGTAGCCCTCAGATACAGGTAGTTCAACCATGAAATCAATCGATAAGTGAGACCAAGGATGTTCCCCATTAGGAATCGGTTGAAGGAGGCCCACCGGGAGGTGTTGTGGAGTCTTATTCTGAGCACATGTAGGACACGAAAGTGGAGACTTCAGCTCTTAAACTAGGCCTCCAGAAAAGCCTAGAGATAGACCAAATTAGCTGATCTCTCCCAGTGTGACCCGTTGCTTTAGAAGAATGGTATGTTTGGAGCAGTCTAAGTCATAAAGGGTCAGGTATGAAACATCTCCCTCTAGGCTTGCACTGCCATGATTTCCTCCCACAAAGGTGAGGTAATGCTCGTGCGTATAGTGGCTAGTATGCGGTCAGAGGGAATTACAGGTGTGGGAGTACTGTCCTCCTTAGAATTAGAACCAAAACTGGCGGGATAGGGTATCTGCCCTAATATTCTTGGTACCGGGAAGGTATGAGACCATGTAGTTAAATCAGGACAGGAACAGGGCCCATCTGGCCTGCCGCTGGGACAGTCACTTAGCCTCAGACAAATACGTCAAATTTTTGTGGTCCGTGAGAATAAGAATCAGGGGCGCTTTTCCCCTCGAGTAAATATTGCCATTCCTGGAGAGCTAGGATAATGGCTAGTAGTTCTCAGTGACCAATTTCATTTAGACTCTCAGTCTTGGACAATCTTTTAGAAAAAAACCCACAAGGAAGCAATACTCCTCTTGGGGCCGAATGCTGTGACAGGAGGGTGCCTACTCTTGACTCAGACACATCGACTTCCAGGGTAAATGACAAGGCAGGATTCAGATGGGTCAACACAGGAGCTACCGCAAAGGCAGACTTCACAGTCTCAAAAGCATAAAGATTGCTGGGGGACCAGTCAGACGGATTGGTCCCCTTGTGATTTTACTATGGTAGAGAAATTCTTGATAAACTTCTGTTAATAGCTAGCAAATCCCAAAAATCTCTGTACAGACTTTAACCCATCCAGACGAGGTCATTAACTAAGCTAGACAAAGAGATAAAATAGCCTAGAAATGTCACCTCTGCTTTGTGAAACTCGCAACTTACAAAACAGATTATTTTCTCGTAAAAGTTGTAGGACCTTGGACACATCCGACCGATGAGTCTCCAGTGTAGGGGAATGGATGAGAATGTCATCCACAGAGACTGCCACACAACTTTGTAAAAGGTCTCTCAGTACGTCATTAATAAACTACTGGAAGACAGCGGGGGCATTGAACAGCCCAAAAGGCATGACTAGATATTCGTAGTACCCGCTTCTTTTGTTGAACGTTGTCTTCCATTCATGGTCCTCTTTGACTTTTACCAGGTTATATGCTGCCCTGAGGTCGAGCTTCGTAAATACTGATGAGCCCTTAAGACGATCGAACAACTCAGTAATCAACGGAATTGGGTAGGCATTCTTGACCATAAGTCTATTTAATCCTCTAAAATCAATGCACGGCCTCAATTCACCATCCTTTTTCTGCACCAGCCAGAGAGGTAGATTTGCGAATGACACCCCTAGCTAAGGTGCCCACCACGTACTCTTTCATGGCCCTATTTTCGGCCACCGATAGAGGATACACATTACCTCTGGAAGCACCAGGAATCAGGTCAATTGTACAGTCGTACGGCCTGTGTGGTGGGGGTTAGAGTACTGGCCTACATCTTGTTGAACACATCACTGTAGGACTGATAATCCTCAGGTAAGGAAGTGGAGGCTGTACACAAAATTCTCGTAGGTCAATGAAGGCATGATTCATCATACTGGGGAGAGCAGGCCAAAATGTCACAAGTACGCCAATCAAATCTAGGATTATATTTTTGCAACCATGGAAACCCGAGAATAATAGCATAATGCGGAGATCGGATGATCTGAAATTGAAGCATCCCCTTGTGAAGCTCCCCTACTCCTAAAGGCATAGCAAGGGTCTCTTGAGTAACCTGGGACGGCTGTATGAGCTTGCATCTATGGCTTCAGTCGCCAGTGGGGAAGGGCGAGGCTGCAGAGGAATCTGCAGAGGAATAGCCGGAGCTATTACTGACGAGTTGGCCCAAGAGAGGGTGACCGCAAATATAGGTTTACCCTGTAGGACTTCCAGGGACTGCAAAATACCACCCAGGGTCTGTCCCCGACATAACCCTAGGTGCGAGAGTTTCCAGGCCAGACAGGAATTCAGTAGGTGTCCAGGTTTCCCAAAATAGAGACATAGGTCCTCCTGCCTCCGGAAAGCCCTCTTCTTAACCAGAGGCACGTGAAACCCAGTTGCATTGGTTCACCCCTATCACGGTTCCCGTACTCTGTGCTGCGGGTGGCGACATTCTGACTGCTAGCTTTCATTATCTCTTGCTGATTGGCTAGTACCTTTGTCGCCACCCAGTGATGGCCTTTATATACCCTGTCATTTCCACATTATGGTGCCCTTTTGTGATGTTCTAGTTCCTGCATTTTGCTCCGTTATTGTCGATCGTGTATGACCTGGCCTGCCTGACGACGTTCCTGAGTTTGCTGTTCTGCGACTACTCCGTTGCTGACCGTATCCGGCTGAGGACCCGCTTCCATTACTGACTGTATCTGGCTGAGAACCCGTTCTGTTGCTGACCATATCTGGCTGAGGATCCGTCTCTGTTACTGACTGTATCTGGCTGAGAACCCACTCCATTGCTGACCTTGCCTGGCTGAGAACCCGATTCCATTACCGACTGTATCTGGCTGAGAACCCACTTCTGTTACTGACTGTACCTGGCTGAGAACCTGTTCTGATTCTGACCATACCTGGCTACGTGTCTACTCTGTGTCCTGCCTTTGTCACACTGTGCCTTGCATTTCTAGCATACTGCCTGGTGGTCTCCGTTTCACTCTCACTATACTTGCAGTGGCTTGCTGTTACGCTAGTCGGTTGCACTGCATGGCGCTATTTCTCTGTCGACCTTTAGCTAAGCATTCATGCTGTAGCTACTCTCCGTACTGCCGTTGGCGGAGTGCACACGCGAAGTACTGGTACAGTTTTTATAGCACTGACTGTGTTATTCTGATCTCTCTGTGTCCACCTCTCTTACAGCGCTTGGCTCACTCCCTTGGGGTGTTGCAGTATATCACAGGGTGTTACCTATTGACCCTTTGCGTACCTGGACGTTCCAGGTAGGGTTTTGCATATTCCTATCTGCAGGAGCCTTGGGCTCAAGAGCCAGCATTGCGTTGTACCATCCTCAGCAGAGGGGACACTGGTTGCCTACATCGCATATCTATATATTTCACTGTGCCACGATCCACCCTTAGCGTTCTAGGGATTTCCCTGGGAGAGGTATCTCGGTCTGTTGCCATCCGGTGCCAGTGTTGCCTCACTCCTTCAGCAGTGTTGCCTCGCTCCTTGGGTTCTGTACCTCCCAGGTGTCTGGGTTGAGTCAGCAGTGATGCCTCGCTCCTTGGGTTCTGTGCCTCCCAGGCGTCTGGGTTGTGCCAGCAGTGTCGCTCCTCTGGGTTGTGCCAGTCACTTCCTCCTGGACCATCTACCATCAAGGTCCTGTGGTCAGCTCTCTGTTTCACCTGCTGCCCGTCTTGGTCAAGCCAGAACCTCTGTTGCCAGAGATTGTCATTATTCACACATACATCGCTATTACTGGCTTGCTATTATTGTATATACCTGCCTGTATTTCTGCTCTGTTTGTGTGGGCCCATAGGCCTATCTATGTGTGTGAACTTTATTTCAATAAAGTTGTTTTAACTATACCAAACTGTTCTGAGTGTTCATCAAAAACTGTGACAACCCTCTACCGAATCCGCACCAGGAGGCTTTGGAGGTGAGGGAGGAATGGGTGGGTAAGCAAAGCTTGGCGACAAATGAGATGGAGGCCTACGCAGGCGCTCTCTGAAAGATGGTCTCTCCCTGATCATGGTATCAATCAGAATGGTAAAAGATACCAGGTCATCCAGATCAGTGGGCAGCTCACGAGCTGCAATCTCATCTTTGATGGGTTCACTTAATCCTTGTGAAAAGGTGGCTACCAGTGCCTCATTATCACAGTCTACCTTAGAGGCCTAGTTATCCTGTGCTTCCTTCCTCTGTGGTGTGTTGGCCGGCATAGTTGCGGCCACCTCAGCATTACTGACATCATGAAACAGGCACTGGCTAGGACGCCTGTTTATGGGTCTATTCTGTGTGGCCTAATTGGGTCCCGCCTTCTCCTGCTCCCTTATAAACCTCTCTGGGTGTGAGAGTCATTGCCTTTCTGTGGTGTTTCTGATATTGTCTCTTGCACTCCGTTGTGACCTGTGCTATTCTGAGAATCCACTCTGTGTATGACCCCGGCTTGTCTGACTACCCTCATCGGTTCTGACCTGTGGCTCTGGCTGACTAAATCGCTCCGTGTATGATCAGGCTTGTCTGACTACCCACATCAGTTCTGACCTGTGACTCTGGCTGACTAACTCGCTCCGTGTATGACCAGGCTTGTCTGACTACCCACATCAGTTCTGACCTGTGGCTCTGGCTGACTAATTCTCTCTGTGTATGATCCCGGCTTGTCTGACTACCCACATTGGTTCTGACCTGTGGCTCTGGCTGAATTACTTGCTCCGTGTAGTCCCCGGCTTGTCTGACCTGTGGCTCTGGCTGACTACTGGCTCTATACTCTCCGAACTTGCCTGACCATCAGTCTCAGTGTTTCATGGTGCAGGTCTGCTCTCTCTCCCTGTTGCCTCTGGTCGCGTGACCCATGGTGGAGACTTGTGCCTCAGTTACAGTTCCCTCTGGTGTTCCACACGCACCACGATCCTAGTCTCTGGTATCTCGCAGTAGTGCAGTGAGCAGCACAGTGTGCAGCTCCGGGTAGGAGCCTTGGTCCTGTCATCCTGTGTTCTGGGGTTGTGTGGGCTATACTGTTATTACTGTACTTATTAACGAAGGTGGATTTATATTTTATGTTTGTGTCTGTCCTTATTTGCCTGCTTATGTGACATTCATTGTTCCAACCTACCTCGGCTGCCAGAGTACATAATTCGATTGTGTACTCCACTACCATACGGGCACCCTGGCGGATTGTCATAAGTTGTTTGGCTTCAGTGGCAGAACGAGCCGGAATATCAAAAACCTGCTTAAAGTCTGCAATGTTGTAGATAACAGGTTTGTCGGTCTCCCATAAAGGATTGGCTCATGTCAAAGCCTTATACAACAAGAGTGAAATCATAAATCTCACTTCACTCTGCTCAGTGGGAAAGGCCTGTGGGACCATTTCAAGGAAAATGCCAACTTGGTTAACCCCTTACTGCCCTGTGACATACATGTACGTCCCAAGGTGATGTCCCTAAAGGACAAAGGACGTACATGCACGTCATGGAATTCCAGATCCCCTAGCGGCTGAATCAATTAAGAATATAAAAAAAAATTACCAGTTAAGTGCAGGCCGGGTGTGCGTGCGGCCGGTCACTAAGGGGTTAAGAAACCCACGGCACAGTGCTGGGTTACCCTCATAACACTGAGAAAGCAGTGCGGAAACAGACAAGCCTCTGACCACAGTGGGTTCAGGGGAAGCAAGAACAACCAATGCTGGAACAGGATCTATCAGTTGTCGGACAGGACGGTCAAGGTGAGAAGTACGATTCAGGAGTGTCTGCATGGCCAGAGATAATTGGTCAATCTGCTGATCCTGCATATCCATCCTGGCCAAAATTATCTGAGCTGGTGGGTTCCCTGTACCTTCTGTACTCATGGCCTTTATGTACTGTCACGGTTGTCCGGAATAACAACAAGAGAATAGGTACAGTTAAAGAACACCACCTTTATTAAATAAAACACAGGTAAATAAGACGATGCATACAAGCGAAACTCTAGGTGAAGCAAGAACCAGGACCAGAGCAAAGACATCCCATGGGAGAGGGCATACTACTTAGGAATGGTACTCGTCTGTCAAGTCAGTAAGACTAAGGTGCTATGGCAGAAGGTAAGACATAGCCCACGGTCTATACCTGGAAAGGGTAGCTTCCAAAGTCCAGCGTCCAACGGAACAAAGGACTATATCAGGACAGGAGAAGCTAAGTGCACTCATATGTGTAAAGAGGATAATCAGACTGAGCCATCGGGTCAGTGCCAGAGCATATAGTCAGCTAGAGCCACTGGTCTGTATCAAGCAGGTAGCCAGACAGAGCCAAATGGTCAGCAATGGAGCGGGTAGTCAGCTAGAGTCACTGGTCTTTATCAATTGGGTAGTCAGACAGAGCCAAATGGTCAGCAGCGGAGCTGGTAGTCAGCCAGAGCCAGGGTCTGGAGCCAAAACTGGAAATCAGACAAAGCCAAGGGTCAAATGCCAAAGTGGGTCATCAGCCAATGCCTATGGTCAAGGGCCAGAGCGGGTCATCAGCCAATGCCAGTGCCAAAACAGGGAGTCAGATAAGCCACACAACTGGACCACAGGAGAGAGTAATCTGCCAAGCCAAAGTCATACACAGGAGCAGGGAGGCAAGATAACAGTACTGTACTGGACACCAGCGTAAGGGCGACTGTGCCCAGGCAGTTTATAAATTCATCCAATAAGCAGAGCAGAAACGGAACCAGCTACAAGAGCCAGCGCGATGTCAATGGGAAACAGACCCAGCTGATGTGTGCCCACCCACGTGAGAGCTGATGTAATGCGGAAGCAGCCGGTGCAGCCATCCCCTGCCGCCGCTACCAAAAGGTACCACTATGACAATTCCATTTGATATACCTAGTATTGTACACAAAACTACTGACAACTGATTGGTTCATCTAACAATTTCCATCTGGTTTGGTCCAATAAAAAGAACTCATTATCTTATACTGAAGCATCTGTCCTATATTAAGAACTAATATCATTCATCATTACATTAAAATGAATGGTATATAATATTTGATTGCATTTACTTCTGAACTTTTGGATTAAATGGCTATCTACATTTAGAATTAAAATTAATTAATTAGTGCAAATCTATTACTTTAGTAGTTATTACAGGTGTAAACTTTTGTTTAAAGGGGAACTACCACCCTTAGTAGCTCAGTAGTGCTAGTCACCAGAAATATTACCTGGTTCCAAAGATTTTGCCGTTTTACCGATGCTCACAGGAACAGGAAGCACAGACATCTCATCACAGTGACGTCCGTGCGCCTGCGCTGTCAGTCCCTTTTGGAGCCACTTGGTGCTACTAAGCAGCTAGTCGCCAGATGAAGAATGAATGCAGGTTAAGTTATTGAGGGGTGGTAGTTCCCCTTTAATACTCTTTTCATGTTTGCTCTGCTGCTTTAACTATTATTGGCTTGTAGTTACTAGAAAACAAGGCTTTTTTAAACTTAATCTGTTGATTTATACTTTACTTGGCTATAGCTTAGTATACTGGTAATAACTATATGTATAGATATAAAAATAGATGGAACTCACTTGACTGGCTCTGTTTCAACTGATACCAGACTGTTAATATAACAACTGCAGTAAAAAACTGAACTAAACTAAAGCAGGGGTGGGAGAGCCTGTGACCGCCCAGCTTTTGTGAGATTTCAACTCCCATCATTTTCTCTCTCAGTCGATGATCAGATACAATTATTGGAGTTCTCTAAAAACTTGGTTAAACCCTCATATCAGGGCTGTCCAAGTTCAATCCTCAAGGGTCACTAAAAGGCCAGGATTTATGGATTTCCCTGCTTAAGCACAGGTGGGTCAGTCAAAATGAATTAGCCACTGATTCACTCACATGCTTAATCAGTGAAATCCTTAAATTTTGGCCTGTTGGTGGCCCTTGAGGACTGAACTTGGACAACCCTGCCCTATATTATAAACAATGACAATAGTCCTATCAAACAACTTTGAGAGGTTGAGTTATCAGATAGCAGGGTATAGTATTTTATAAAAATAATGGGGCAGTGAGAGAGAGGAAAATTTTGTAGCCTTTCAGCCTTCTGGATCTTTTAAGTACGTTTGGGGGTAAAAAGAAAACCTATTTAGCTTTTCAGTCTTTTTGCTGTTTGGGAAAAATTTGACAAATGAATTCCAGGAGAACAGATATCCATTTCACACAGATCAGGACACAATATAAGGATTGGTAAATATATAGATTATTAGTATAGTTTTTGTAATACTTATGAGGTAAATTTTTCAATGAATAATTTGGGATAGAATTAGTTTGAACTTTCTGCAGACTTGGCCTCTCTAAGGGAATTTCCACTATAGTGCAGATTTTACTTTGCATTATTGTTAGCAAATTTTCACAGGTTATACAAGATAATGTATTTGCCATATGTCTGGTTGTGTGTTATAAGTGTACCAGCAGCATATATTTATTAGTAAGGTATATGTAAAGTTTTTTTAACCTTCTATGCTTTGATAGATTAGATTTCTTGCTGAATAATTGTAGATTATGCTAACGTAGTATACTGATAATCTTAATTTTATTAATGACAGGAGGCGAATATTTTGCATAATCTTCCTTTACTAAAACTCCATAGCAGCACAGATTTACATAACCAATCAGAAAAGAGAGAAGAAGATCTATATATGACCCCTTCTGACTAACCCCTCCCTCTTTCTTTGCAAACATAAACAAGTAACTCCCCCAACATCCCCAAGGAAGAACAGTCCTCTTCATCCTGTGGTCCGAAGTCTCTGACGATGAAGTCCGTCCACCGAACCGGCCAAGATGTAGCAATCACGCTGAAAGAAAAGAAACGAGTGAAAGTATCTGCACATCATACAAATTGCAACAATCCTAAGAAACATTTTAATTTGTCAACAACATCCCAAGAGACATGTAAGATATACAGAGACAACGTCCCCTTCATCTGCCCCCCTTATAACCCTGAACCTATAACTCTGAACATAATAACATAAGACCCTAAACCTATAACTCTGAACATAATAACATAAGACAGAATCTCTCCAGGGTGGGGAAAAAAGAGGGAAGGGAAAATATTCGCCTCCTGTCATTAATAAAATTAAGATTATCAGTACACTACGTTAGCATAATCTACAATTTTACCACATGACAGGAGGCTTCATATTTTGCAATTTTAACGCTGAAGCACCATAGCAAGTGATGCATGAGAGGGTGGTCTAAAGTAGAACACCCGAAAGGTTTCCTCTCTCGACCAATCCGCAGAACGCATAATATCTGCCACCGAAGCTCCCGCTGATCGAGCGCCCGTAGCAGCCGCGCCCCTGACGGAATGAGCACCAAAAAATGTCTCAATCCCTGCCAAAGTAAGGACCCAACGAATCCACCTAGCTAATGTAGCTGCCGAAACCGGTTTATGAGGTCGGACATAAGACACAAGCAGCTGTCCCGATTGAAAGACCCTTAACGGCGCAGTAACTTCAACATATCTAAGCAACACCCCAACCATACAAAGCTGAGGAACCTCCCTGAAAAATGGGTAAAAAACTGAAGAAGAATCCGACTTCGTACGTAGGGATATAGAAAAAGATACTCCCTCCGGAGACACCGAAAAACCATCCACATCAAATGCCCTAACATCTGACACTCTTCGAAAAGACACTAAACAGAGCAGTAACGTCAGTTTAGCAGACAGTTGACGCAATGACAATAATTCATTAGAAGGCCAATTAGGCAGAAACTGAAGCACAACGTCCACATCCCAAAACCTGTCGTATCTGGGCTTCGGAGGACGCGCCAACCGAATGCCTCTCATAAGCCGACAGATCAAGGGATCCCGCCCAACTGGAACACCGGACAAAGGCACATGAGCAGCTGAAATAGCCGATCTTGTGACATTGATGGAACGATAAGAACGACCCAAAGAAAAAAGATCGGATAAGAAATTTAAGACCATAGAAACAGGCGCCGTAAAGGGATCGCAATCCCTCTCCATACACCAGCGAGACCATGAGTTCCATGCTGAAATGTAGCTGCGTCTTGTACCAGGAGCCCACGAGTCCCATAGAAGGTCCTTAGTCATCTGCGATAGGCCGTCGACCGCCCAGGAACCCCTGAAAGCGTCCAGGCCACCAGAGATAGACGATCCTGAAGCACCAACGGATGAAACTCCCCCTGAGGGCCGGAAAGAAGATGAGGAAAAAACGGGAGAAGAAGTGGATTGTCTCAGGACATTTCCAGAAGATCCGGGTACCAAGGTTGACTCGGCCACCATGGTGCAATCAATAACAGTGTCACCCTCTGGCGACGAATGTGATGGACCACTCTGGCCATCATGGCGAACGGAGGAAACGCATATCCCCCGTGCTCCGGCCACCGTTGCAGAAACGCATCCACGGCCAAACACATCGGATCTAGGAGCCAACTGTAATACCTCTCTATCTGATAATTGACTCGAGAAGCAAACAGATCTAACTCGAGAGGACCTCGCAGCTCGCACAGTCTGCGAAACACGCTGACGTCTAACTTCCGGTTGCTGCTGTCCCTCCAATGGCGGAAAACCAGTCCGCGGAGCAATTGGAAACCCCTGGAAGATATTCCGCTCCCAATGAAATGTTGCGATCGAAGCAAAACTGGTAAATGTCCTTCGTGGCTTCCGTGAGGTCCCAAGATTTGACACCTCCCAACTTGTTGATATATTGGACCGCTGAAACATTGTCCATGCGTAAGAGGATGCAGCAATCTGAGCGATCTCTGGCCAGGCTGCGAACCGCGAATGATCCTGCTATCAATTCTAAACAATTGATGTGCAGGTCCAGCTCGTCCTGAGACCAAGGACCCCCCGTGGAGGCTTCCACGCAATGTGCTCCCCAGCCCCAAAGACTGGCATCCGACTCGACTACAAAATCCGGAAGGCGACCGAATATCGCCCTGCCATTCCACGCTTGCATGTGGAGCAGCCACCAACGAAGTTCCTTCTGCACTTCCGCAGAAAGGAGCACCTGATGATCGTAAGAACGACCCGCTCCAAGATGATGGGCTTTCAAACGTTGCATCGCTCTGTAGTGCAGAGGACCTGGAAAGATCGCCTGAATAGAAGAAGATAGAAGGCCCACAATGCGAGCCAGAAGACGTAAAGAGACTGAGGGCTGACGTAACACACGGCGAATCTCCTTCCTGATAGCTGCAATCTTGGAAAGTGGAAGACGAAGAAGACAATGAACCGAGTCTATTTCGAATCCCAGGAACTGAACGACCTGAGAAGGAGCCAACGCTGACTTGTCCCTGTTTACCACAAAACCCAGGGATTCTAGAAACCCTATAATAAATGTCGTTTGAGATTGTAGTAGTGAGGCATCGTTGCAAAAAATCAGTAGATCGTCCAGATAAATTATACAACGAATACCCTGAGCCCTGAAATGAGCCACTACCGGTTTCAGCAGCTTCGTGAAACACCACGGAGCTGAACTGAGGCCGAAGGGGAGGTACGTGAACTGACACATGCGATCCCTCCAACGGAATCTCAGGAACTGACGACACTTCTCTGCCACCGGCACAGAGAGATACGCATCTTTTAGATCCAGTATCGTAAACCAATCGCCTTCGAGCAAAAGATCGCGTAAAAGATGAATACCCTCCATCTTGAAATGGCGGTATACGACGAATTCGTTGAGTTTCCTCAAATTGATGACAGGACGAAAATCCCCCGTCTTCTTCCGAACCAAAAAGATGTTGCTGACGAAACCGCCAGCGTCTGGCGCGTACTGCACCGCGCCTTTGGAAAACAAGGCTCGAACTTCGGCGTCTATCAGCAACCTCCCGTCCCTGGAAACTCTGGCTACATGAGGAGGAGCCCTCTGAACAGGAGGAGAATGGAAATCTATAACGTAGCCTCTTACCGTCTGCAGTATCCAGGCGTCCGTGGAAATCCGCTCCCAATTCTGAAAGAAAAGAGAGAGTCTGCCTGCTGTTAGAGTTATACAAGGACCCGATTTGAGAACACTCACCGGAACTGAACTTTCCGCGGCCACGTCCACGCTGACCTCTGCCCCTATCTGAGCCTCGTTGAAAGGAGGTGGACCGGAACTGGGAGGAAGGGAAGAAAGATGCTGACGGTGGATTAGTTCTGGGACCGGCAGGCCAGAATCTGCTGTCGGCACAGCCCCGCTGCCGGCCAGCACGTCCAAAAACACCTCTGTTGGCAGATGGACGAAAAACTTGTTTTAAGGATGTCTGCGCCTTATTGAGAGTTGTAAATAAGTTAACATGCTTCTTCAACTCCATAATAAAGGGTTCGCCAAATAGAAGACCCTTGGCAGCCGGGCTCAAATCCTTGGAGCCTAATTCAGACAGTTTCGCATCTATACACAACAAGGCAGCCTTCCTCCGTTCCGTAGATAGGGCAACATTGGCATTACCAAGCAGACAAATGGATCTCTGTGCCCATTCACGAATCGCACTTGCATCCAACGTGGAACCCTCGGACATCGCCAAATCTGCGAAATACAAGATCTTGGACAGTGGCCCCAACACATCCAATAATTTATCCTGTGCTGTCTTCAGGCCTTTTTCAATTCCTTTACGGGGATCCCGACCGGATCTAGACATGAAGGTCAAGACCGTTGAGTCAAACTCCGGAGTTAGGGCAACCTTGTCAGGGAGTGAAGGCCTAGGACACTCAGCTCTTAAACGATTTCGCACTTCCCTCTCGAGGGGTTTACGGATCCAACAATGAACATAACGTGCAAGATGATCAGGTAGGCTCCACTCCGAGGACTTGGGGTGACGCAGGAATCATGGATCAAATAAAGGGTTACCCTTAAGATCACATAGAAAATCCTCCTCTTGGCCGGCGGAATCCCGAGAGCCGGACGGCATCCCAGTATCTTCAACAAAGGATTCCTTGACATATTGGGATTCAGAAAATGGAGTAGATTCCCACTGAGGGTCCGCTACCGACTCCGGCGAATCTGCTCTCCATTCGTCCACCACGTCCATGTCGGGAGTCGCCACACCTTCCTCATCTGAAGAATGGGATTGGCCCTGAATGGTGTCCTCCAAGCCAGTAAGACGTGGGCGCTTCATGGGTGCTTTGTTCCAAAGGCCTCTTGACGCAGAGGCCGTCCCCTTCCAATGACGTTTAGCAACTGATAAATCCTCTCTGGAAGGCATCGCCGAGTCCTCCTGATTCTCCTGGTCCACCTGTTCAGAAGAAGTCATCGCTGAAGGTGAAGCAGAGGAACGTTGGGAAAACATCCTGGCTAAAGCCTTTTCCACCGAGGCTGCCACCGCCTCATTAATAATGGACTGGAAATCCTGGGAGTCCGCCATGGCAAGAGAGACCACCTACAGAAAGAAAAATACGTAAGTAGCTACCCCTGAGATCTTCCAACAGGGTAACTACCTGCTTAGTACAACTGGGGCTCACCCAGTAGCCAAACCTCAGGAAACTCTGTCCCCAAAATGGTCTCACTGCACAAAAGCAGAATCAATGAGGGCTCACCTCAACCCCAGAGGAATACCTCCTCCATGGACACAGATATAACTTGCTTATCAGCTCTGATAGTCATTTGGTCAGCCTTTGATTGGTAATTAAGCCAAATAAGCCCCATGTGTATAAGACTGCTATATAATACCTCCAGTATAGGGTGACAGCCCTCCAGGGTGACACTAAGGGGCTCCCCATCTGAAGTGACCCATCTTAAGTGATGATAAGAAGACTTAAGCAGGACTTGAGCAGGAGTGGAGCAAGAGACAGAACTGATTACACTGGAAAAAGAACACCCCCTAAACAAAGCTACAAAGGACTTGAAGCAAACACCTAAATGAAAGTTCTCCAATTCTACTAAACTTCAAGATTCTCTGTACAACACCAGCTTGTGGACAAAAGAAACTCTTCCATCATGAGAAGGTGCACTTGGCCCATTTGGACTGTTTCAACACTATGCCCTCTGCAAAGAGTATCTAAATACCTAATATTCCTTCTCTCCATAGCTGCAGTTCTCACTAAAATATCTGGTTCCTTCTACCCTCCACCATCTCCTCCACCCTATATTTATATCTCTCCTTCACTTCTACCATCCACACTCACCTCTACACACCAACTCATTACTCTTCTCCGCTCCAACACTCCTCCACACCACACAATCCATAAACCAAATACACACAAATCACTCTCTCATCTCCTGTCTCTCTCTCTTCTTCTTTTATTGGCAGCTGGAGATATCTCTCCAAATCCTGGCCCCATCTCCATTCACAAACACTCTACCTCCAGTCAGCATAGGAACAATTCAAATCTAATCACCATTCCCTGCCTTCAACCTCAGTTTCTTCCCTTTTCCTGTGCTTTGTGGAATGCTCGCTCCATTACTAACAAATATAACACTGTGCATGATCTCTTTTTCTCTCGCTCCCTCAGTTTACTTGCTATTACTGAAACTTGGCTCTCTCAATCTGACACTGCTTTAGAGGCAGCAATCTCCTATGGTGTTCTCTCCTTCTCTCACACTCCACGCCCAGCTGGACGTGGGGGAGGAGTGGGTTTGCTGCTCTCCGAACATTGTCATTACAAACCAATTTCTCCCCCATCTTCACTCCGCTTCTCCTTTGAACTGCATGCTGTCCGTATCTTTGCTCCAGTCTCTCTACAAGTTGCAGTCATCTATCGCCCACCTACCACTACACCTTCAGACTTCCTTTCTGACTTTGAATCATGGCTCTCCTTCTTCCTCTCATCAGACACACCTTCACTTCTTCTGGGGGACTTCAACTGTCATGTGGACGATCCCTCCATCTCCTGGGCATCCCGTTTTCTCTCTTTAACATCTGCATTTGGACTAACCCAGTGGACGAATGCTAGTACTCACAAGGACGGTCACTTCTTAGACCTTGTGTTTACTAGAAGCTGTGCACTCTCGGATTTTAGTATCTCTCCTCTTCCACTATCAGATCACCATCTTCTAACTTTCAGCACTACATATACACCTTCCGCAATCCCTGCTTCCTCTCCCCGCTTCACGCGTAACCTCAAATCCCTTAATCTAACGGCTCTCCAGTCCTCCCTGGCTAATGGACTTTCATCTATTCCCATTAATTCTGACACTAACAGCCTTGTCAAAATATACAACTCAGTCCTATCCTCCTCTTTGAACCTGCATGCGCCTCTGTCTCTCCGATCGGCTCGCAGAACTAACCCGCGGCCATGGCTTAATAAAGACACCAGCTTCCTCCGCTCCTGTACTTGTTCAGCTGAACGACTGTGGAGAAAGTCTGGCTCTCTAGCAGACTTTCTCCACTACAGGTTCCTCCTTTCCTGCTTTAACTCTGTTCTGTCCCTTGCAAAAAAACATTACTTCTCACAACTAATCAACAATCATAAATCCAACCCGACGACTTTTCTCTTCCTTTGACTCCCTCCTTCACCCTCCATCTGCTTCCCCCGCTAACTCCATACAACCACAAGACTTTGCTGACTACTTCAAAACCAAGGTGGACTCCATCCGGGATAATATACCACCTTGTATATCTCCTCCTAGCCTCCCTCGTTCCCCTCCTGGCACTCTGGACTCTTTTTCACTAGTCACGGAGGAGGAACTGACTAACCTACTATCCTCCGCTCCGTCCACTACATGCGCACTTGATCCGCTCCCCTCTCACCTCATCCAATCCCTCTCCCCCACACTAATCCCTATCCTGTTACAAATCTTCAACTCCTCCTTTGCCACCGCTACCTTTCCTTATGACTTCAAACATGCCTTAGTAAAACCTATCCTTAAGAACAACTCTTCTGACAGTAACACACCCTCTAGCTATCGACCAGTTTCTCTTCTGCCTTTTGCCTCTAAACTCCTGGAATGCTTAGCCTACTCACGCCTGCTTGACTTCCTCAATGCATACAACCTGCTTGACCCTTTACAATCTGGATTTCGTAATGCTCACTCCACTGAAACTGCTCTTACAAGAGTTGTCAATGATCTTCACATTGCCAAATCTCAAGGTCACTATTCAATTCTTATCCTGCTTGATCTCTCAGCAGCTTTCAATACTGTTGATCATGCACTCCTCCTCCGCATTCTTCACTCCTTAGGAATCCGCAACACAGAACTGGACTGGCTCTCCTCTTATCTATCTAACAGATCCTTCAGTGTCTCCTCTGCCACCTCTTCATCCTCCCCCATCCAACTCTCTGTTGGGGTTCCTCAAGGTTCTGTTCTAGGACCGCTTCTGTTTTCTCTTTACACAATAACACTTGGCGATCTTATTAACTCATTTGGTCTCAAATATCACCTCTATGCAGATGACACCCAGATTTACTTATCTGTACCTCAACTCACTTCTGATATCCAGGCTAAAGTCACAGATTGCCTCTCGGCTATCTCAGACTGGATGGCTCATAGACACCTCAAACTCAATATGTCCAAAACTGAACTGCTCCTCATTCCACCTAGACCTGGCCCTGTAGCGCCCTTCCAGGTGACTGTAAATGGCACTACCATAAATCCAGTATCAGAAGCACGGTGTCTAGGGGTGATAATTGACAACTCTCTCTCATTTTCCTCTCATATTAATGCCATTACTAAATCCTGTCGCTTTCTTTTGCGTAACATTGCAAAAATCGGTCCCTTCCTCTGTTCCTCCACAGCCAAAATTCTTATACATGCAATCATCCTCTCCCGCATGGAGTATTGCAACATTCTTCTGTCTGGCATTCCTGCTTCCCATCTCCAACCACTTCAATCTATACAGAATGCGGCAGCACGAATTACTCTTCTGTCACCTAGGTTTGTCCCTGCCCCACTCCTCCTCAAAACTCTCCATTGGCTGCCTATCAAACTCCGGATATCATACAAAATCTTACTTCTCTCTTTCAAGACACTTCTCTCCTTTACTCCTTCTTACATTTCCACTCTCATCTCCAGTTATACCCCATCCCGACACTTACGGTCAGCCAATGACTGTCTTCTCTCAGCTCCTTTTGTCTCTACAGCCCTGTCACGGATCAAACCTTTTTCTCTCATTGCTCCGTATCTATGGAATGCTCTACCATCCAACCTGCGCCACTGCACCTCTCTGACAACCTTCAAATCTCACTTGAAAATGCACCTCTTGGATAAAATCTCAACATGCTAGAAGGCACTGATGTTGTACAATGAATGCTCTTATAAATTATTTACATTACTGATGTCCTCTATTATCATGAAAACTAGCACTGTATTCAGCACTTGACCCTAATGTACTCTGTATGTCTCCCATTACCACTTTAGATTGTAAGCTTTCGGGCAGGGACCTCGCACCCAATGTTTCACTCTACAAAAAGCACCTGTAACCCTGTATTGTTTAAACTCTGAGATTGTAAAGCGCTGCGTACACTTGTGGCGCTATATAAATAAACATATTCATTCATTCATTCATTCATATAGGAACATGGATATCCTCCCATGTGTTTGTAAAATTTTTTTTTTTTTTTTTTTTTTTTTTTTACCCGGCTAAGGGAAACAATATGGGCTCACCCCAGTGGTACAGCAGGGAGCCACCCCCGCAATACACACAGTGAACACTCCCAAATAACTAGCCTCATGTACGAGGAGGGGGCAACTAGGGCTCACCTAGCAGCTGGGAATCCAAACCAGCGAAACACAACTGAGGGCTCACCCCAGAAATATCCCCTTATGGGAAGGGGGCATAGCCTCTTACATAGGAAGAGAAGAAAACGCCCAAACAAGGCAGAGGAGGGGCTCACCCAGTATACAGTAGCGTTCATAACGTGCATATAACAAGGCACTAGCGGGCCGCACGGTGCTAAAGTCGGAGAACCTTGCCAGACAATAACACCGCGCAACCCGACAGATCCAAGGCAGAAGTCGGCCGAAAACGGGAGTACCAAGATGGCCGCCGAGAATCCCGCGTTATCGCGAGATTCTCAGACGACCATGAAATACCCCCGCCTCGGGTTCTGAACACTGCAGGCCAACAACCCGCCGTGCCTAGGACTAAACACAAGCCTAATGGAGCGGCGGATTCCTAGCAACAGTACAACGCTAGCAGTCCAACATGCAGTACATAAACGACAATGAGGAAAAACACACACACACCAATCGCCAGCAAGCAAGGGAAAGCATGAAACCGCTCCCTATACCCAACAATAGCACATCAAACGCCAGGGGAAAAAACCCTCCAAAGCACACATCAATCATGCAACTGAAAGAATGTGAATGTACCCAAGAACAGTAGAAACACCATATAACAAATACAGCAATATCAGCAATACACCATATATTAGCAAATAAATAACAGTTTAATAAGAAAACCAAACACTCTGACCTGTGCACTTGTTCTGGAGCAGCAAAGAAAGAGGGAGGGGTTAGTCAGAAGGGGTCATATATAGATCTTCTTCTCTCTTTTCTGATTGGTTATGTAAATCTGTGCTGCTATGGAGTTTTAGTAAAGGAAGATTATGCAAAATATGAAGCCTCCTGTCGTGGTAAAATTGAATGGTATATGCATGATCATATGTTAATTGTTTAAATTTGGTATAGAACTACATGCATATGTATATATATATACATATATAATATATAATGCCCAAGGTCTTTTGATTCTGAGATGGTCATTGAAGATTACCTTGATCTTGTTGTTTCATTGGTTTTTTTTTTTATAAACCTTTTATTAAATTTTCAAAATACAAATGTAAACAGAATTACAAAGAGAAGGCACATGAGACATCATGAAGGAAATGGAACATGCTAGGGAACCCAACACCAGCGTATTCGATAAACAGCACGGGAGTCTCTTCCTATAATCAAAAGTTACGTCATACATTGACTGGACCAGTGGGTTTGAGAAAATATTAGGGAAGCGGGCATGGTAAAGATGAACAATAAACAGTGAGTGTGAAATGTCGCAAACCCAAGATGGGGAGCAAATCATTTATATAGTCAACGTCTCAAGCGAAAATTGCGAACATATAAACAACATAGAACAAAAGACAAAAGACAAGCACACGCCTTCAGAGGGGTCCAGGCACCCTACTCCATCCTCCACACTAAGGAAAAAAAGAATTAAGATGGCAGAGAGGCAGCAGACACCCCCGGGGTTCCCTCTTCTATGTCTAAACAAGGGAACAAAGAAGCATTCCCCTCTCCCTCAACCACCAGGAACTGTTCTAAGGTATCATCCATCAGCAGTCTCTCCTCCATCCATTAAGTATACCTAAAGCAGCGGTAAAATTCCCTCTGATGGGCAACAGGCAAGGACAGAATGAAGGGTTCTCAAAGAGAGATAAAATGAGCACCCAGCACCTCCCTATTTGAAAGGGCAAGTGTCCAGTGCAGCCTGGTTAAGCGGTACAATTTAAGGATCCAGTGACAAAGTAGGGGAGGTTGAGGAGATAGCCAAAGCGCTACAATACATTTTATCGCTACCATAATAGCAAAATCAGTTAATTTTGTTTGGCAGGTCATAAGCTGAGAAGAGGAATCATATATCCCTTAAACCCTCCCCTAACCCATAGGGGCTGGATGGGCTCCGTGTTATAGACCCACAGACGATAGCCACTCAGGTCAACTGCGATGCCTAGCTTATTATAGCCTCTTCCCCCCTCTGTTCCACAAGGCTATGGGCTCAGTCATTCCCAATATGTGTTTGGGACGCCTTAAAATAATCTCCCAAAATACCAAGGGTTTGAATCCACCACACAAGCTGTTTTTAGCCCTCAGGGAATTTCAGTGGCTGAGAGGAGATGTGGTTTTTATCCAAGAGACACATTTCAAAAGATCTCACAAAATGAAACTGTATGCTTGCAAAAGTATCAAATGTATTAAAAAAAAATATATATATATATTAAAAAAGTATTTGTACAAGGACACAAAACAGGTATTCTTTGTATTTGTTTGCAAGTAACGCATTTCTTGGCGCTAATATCTCCACTTCATCAAACAATACCAAACAATAAACCAAATGACTGGAGCAATAACTTGAGGAGTGGCATAAATGTGGATGGGATATAACAAAGGTGGGGTAAAAAGGGCTCATGACCTCCATTTCCCAGGGAGCCCTTTGTCCTGTCATTCTGCCCTTGTTGAGTATTATCTTCAGAAAAAAGTTAATTAACTCTTTACTTTTTGTGAACCTCTTTGGCTCCTCTAAGGGTATGAAGGCTTTCAAACCTAGGATTTGAAAATGGATCAGATCTGCTATCTCAGTGGTTTACTCTTCTCAAGTGAAAGAACTGCCAAAGAGCATTAAAGCCCACTCAGCCATACCTAAACAAGGTACTGCAAAACTGACATCTAGCATCTGGGTAGGCTGCATTTGGCTGGGGTTCTTCATGCTTTTATTTGATCCATCACATATATTTTTTGTTGCCTAGAGACCCTAAAGGGGTATATGTTACCTGTAAATTCCTTTTCCTTTACGTTGTCAAAATCAGAACATAGCCTTACCTCCATTATTACATTTAATGACACACCAAAAGACAACAGAGGAAGACAAAACTGCCCATAACTGAAAAGAAGAAAGGAAATTTCCATTATACGGAATATCATGCTAAGACCCAAACTAAGGTCCGATGTCACCCTCTTCAAGTTACCATATCATAAAGCACAAAAAATGCCACTGGGGATGGTTGGGCTTGGAGGTCCTTTTATTTGTTTCCCTATACTGATAAGCTGTTCGCTTCCTTTGAAGACCTGATGAGAAAATAATTGACATGTACCTCCTGTTTTAACCACCCGAGTATTGTGCAATGTGATCTGTAAAGGCTGCAGGTGAATATCGTGCATTTCAGTGGACAAACCCTAGAATATAGGAAACCTTGCACTTGCCTGGAGGGAAATGAAAACATTGAATCATTGTTCTGATGCCAGGTGAAAAAATTGAAGAGGTTTAAACAAATGTGCAGATTTTTTCAGTCTCTACCATCTTTCCCTCAAGTGAATTCAGTGAAAATAAAAAAAAATGTGATACAATATATTCTATTTCTTCTCATTGAATTCCACCAACTGCACCTCTCACTTTTGGACAGTGATAGTTTCACACAGTTTTATTAATATATGCATTTTACAGACTGAGGCAAAACTTTTTCTTTTATTTAAATAAGTTTGCTGGAAAGTAAATGAACACAGGTTTACTGTTGTGACTTTGCTAACACCAATAACAATGTGAAAAGAAAAGTATGGGATGATATGCCCTCTTTACAAGTTACAAAACTTATGAATAATAATTAAGTAGATAGCTACAGGCTAGTCAGGTTCTGAAAATGTCTCTCTAGTGGCAAATCTTTAAAATATGCATTTTATTTTATCTCTCTTGTAAGACTTAAAACATACTATTTCAAAGATGTATTGATTCTTTTTCTCAGGAGACTAGTGTTCTTTTTATACTTTTTATCATCTGCCTCTTATGGCTTTTATTTTTTGAAAACTCCAGAGGGAGAAAAGATATCAAACTCTGATAATAAACTGATGCATCCTATGAGTTTCAGTGTGCCTGTGAAGTGTATTATCTAATGACTTCTGAGTTTATAAGTCATGATAATGACTCAACATTTATACTAATACATAGCTAATTGACTTTGGCATTCATATGATATAGTGCAGCTTTTTTAACTTTGGAAACTTTTCATAAAATGTTATGAATAAATAAAAAAGTGGAGAAAGTATAACTCTGTGTAAGTCATGCCTTTTAAGAGATATATTAGAGAGATGAATATGGATGGTGCTGGTCATGATGAGTTAGGTGTGCCTTGTCATACTAGATTTGTATATCAAAATAATCAATTTAAAATGAATCTAATTTTGTTTTATAATCCTGTTTGTCTTTAAACTGACCTTTATCTAGTAGATGACAAATAAGCAGACCACGGCAGACAAGACTATAGAATTGTCCATTGTGTTGCCATTATGATATTATTAACCACTTTGTTAAAATGAGCAAGTACAAAATTACTCCATGGAAATATACAATTTCCATATGCTTGGTTCTGGGTGATTTTTTTCATTGAGGTCAATCAAGGACACACTTCTACACATACAGGGTATATGCATCTGTATGTGTATGCATAAATAGGACTTTCCTCTCATTTCCTAATGGATTATTGCTATACATTGTGTTTTTTTCTCTCCTGCTTGTTTAAGGGTTGATTGAAAACAAGATTCCCCTGGGTATAGGCCTACTTTAAATACAAGGATTGGGCTTATTTAATCCTGCACATTGTGGCTTGCATTGAAGTGACTTCCAGACAAGTGGATTAGAACAGAAGCAGGTGTTGGAAATCAACAGAGCTCTGTGGAGAAGGTAATTTCAAGAGATTTACTACACATTTAAACTTGGTAGTGTAATACTAATTGAGTTGTAAAACCAAGAATGAGTGATAACAGGTTAGACAATCTCAAGCAGTGTACATCTTGTCACATGTTTGAACTCTAGGAGCAATCGTTCCAGGGGTCATACCGCTGTTCCATGAATGAGCATATTTTCTTTTCAGAATCTAAGATAATGGACTTGGAAAGAAATATTGCAACATTGCATGACACTAGACACCTGGAAAATAGAACAGGTAGTATGTGGGGTTAGTGTTAAAGAGGGTGGAGTTGCATCAGGTAGGTAGCTGGGTAACAGTAAGGAGTAGTAGTGGGCGGAGGAAAAGGAAGGCCAGTTCTGAGATAACTTAGGTCAACATTTTTGCAAGATTATGTGATGTAGATGAGGATAGCTCAGAATTGGCAATGCTGGAGGAGGCTGATTCCTCTAGCAGCCAGGGGGAACAGTCCTCCTTCTAGTTTAGATGGAATGCAGATGAGGCAGAAACCAAGGCAGGTGGTGGGAAGATGAGACTCTGTTATTAGGAGGGTAGATAGGGTAATATGCTGCCAGAAACGTAAGTGCCGAACTGTCACGGTCACTAGGCAAATAAATACATGACAACGGTACAAGTGAATTTAACCAGTTTATTAAAATAATCAGAATAATGAAAAGAGCAAAAAACACTTCCTCAGTCAAAGGGGAGAACGATGTGAGGACAGTGTCTAGTCCACTACCCAGGAGCTGACACTGAACCCCTGCAGGTATGTAGACACGAAGTAGTTAGAACCAACTTGGTTTTAAACACTGATAGGTAACTGACTGCTGAGACAGCACAGGAGCATACCCGGACAATCCCAGAGAAGGGAATGTCAGATGGAGCTTTTGGGTAGCTGAAGGCGTAGTGATACCCAGTGGGGACACGGAGCGAGGGTAGCCAGCAGATACAGGCAATCTGCAAATAGCACAAATCCAGGCAGCCAAGTGAGTGCTCAGGCAATGCAGCTGGTAGGAGTGCACAGAGAGGAGGCTACGGGCGAGACTAACCTGCACTTGCCTGTCGGAGGCAACGGCTTGAGTGACCGGAGGCAACAGAGTACATGCGCTAGTACAGGTAGCCAGAAAGGTAGCGCACAAAGGAGGCAACAGACTAGGCGGAGCGGAAGCAACTGCAACACTACCAGCTTTGTAGTTAAGTGCCAAAGGAAAAAAGTGTGCCCTTGATCTATCCATTCAAGTGGTAGTCAGACAGGAGCGGTAACTAATACAGAGCGTAATCAGACAGGCCACAGTCGGAAGCCAGATCGGGTAGCCAAGGTCAACGCGGAGAGGGTAGTCAGACAAGCCAGAGTTATACACGAATCAGGTAGTCAGCCGGAGCCACAGGTCACAACTAGAACTGGTAGTCAAACAGGCCAAGGATCGAACACCAGGGAGTAACGGAAGCCAAGCAAGGGTCAGGCAAGCAACACAGCGACGCACACAGAAACACCATGAAAGGGCGACTAAGCCCAGTTTGCGGCCAGGCTATAAAGCCAATGCCAGATGACAGGAAGTATAAAATAGCGAGTGTGCGCCCGCAGATGGAGCGAGTCAGAGTCATGCTGCTGCACTCCAGATTACTGGACAAGCATAGCAGGCAAGGAAATCAGGGGCACCGTGATACGAACAATATGTTGTCTCATGGGTACTTCGGTTTGGCATATTGAGGACAGGGCAGCCAGATTATTGGGAGAGGCTGGAAAAGATCTAGCTGTCTTGGTACATATCGGTACCAATGACAACGTTGGAGGAAGATGGAGGTCCCTAAAAATGATTTTGGTGATTTAGGGTGCAAGCTTAAGGCAAGGACCTCCAGAGTAGTGTTTTCTGAAATACAATACTATTATCAGATATTGGGTTAACACAAGGAGAGGTCATGGGAAGACTGAACAAAATTAAGACTGACAAAGCACTGGGTCCTGATGGTATACATACAAGGGTTCTTCAGGAACGCAGTGCAGAGTTAGCAAGAATCCTCTTATTTCTCTTTAAAAACTATCTCACAATAGGTTCAGTGCCACAATATTGGCTAAATGCCAGTGTAGTGACTTTATTTACGAAGAGAACTAAAACAGAACCTAGGAATTATAGACCTGTGAGTTTGACCTGTGTTGTGGGAAGCATGCCAGAAGGGATGAGGGCTTATGAGAAATAGATCATGCCAAACTAATATTTTGAGCTTTTATGAAGAAATAAGTAGCAGCCTAGATAGTAGATGTAGTATATCTAGCTTTTGCAAAGGCATTTGATACAATGCCACACAGGAGGGTAGGGTATAAAATAAAGAAATTAGAGCTACGGCTAACCTTTACAATAAGATAGAAAACTGGTTGAAGGATATAGAACCGTGTGCTTTTGTAAATGGAAAATTCTCCAGTTTAAGTTGGGAGTGGAGTACCACAGGGTTCAGTACTTTGGTATCACGGTTCCCGTGATCTCCCTCTGTCACTCTCTCTTGTGCTGCTCCCTTATTGGTTGAGTCTGTTTGGCCCTCCCATGGTGACCCTTTTTAGTGGCACCTGTCAGGTGCCCTTTCGTGGTGTTCCAGAGCCAGTGTTGCTGTTGCTGAATTCCTGTGTTCCTGATTTCCGTTGTACCGATTTGACCTGTTCTGATGAGTCTTCTGTGTTCCTGATCTGTGATCTGGCCTGGCTGACGTTCCTGCCGTTCCTGCTCGTTGCTGATCTGGCTTGTCTGAGAATCTCCTCCGTGATCTGACCCGGCCTGGCTGACGTTCCTGTTCGTTGCTGATCTGGCTTGTCTGAGAATCTCCTCCGTGATCCGAACCGGCCTGGCTGACGTTCCTGCTGCTCTTATTGCTTGGGCGACATTCTGATTCCTGCTGTGTTCGCGTCTGATTTGATCGAGACTGTATCCATTAACTCCTTCTGAGCCGTGTCTCTTGAGCTGAGCCTCCAGTTACGCTTGCAGAGCTGTACTACTAAAGCTGTCTCCGGTTACGGTTGCAGAGCTGTACTACCCAAAGCTGAGTCTTCCTAGGCACTTGCAGGGCGATACCATTATATGCTGAGCCTCCGATTATACTTGCTGGGCTAGATATCCAACCTGGTGCTGTTGTTAACTCTTGCAGAGCCGTTATACTTCCGCTGCTCCTGTTGAGCCGGCCGCGTTGGGGCCTTGGTAGACGGCGGCTCATATTGTCATCCTAAGCAGAGTAGTCGGTATCCGTTTACGTGCCCGTGAGGCGTTATTGGCTCTAGCTCTCTCTGCACCGGTGGTTCCCGTTATACGCCCGGTGGGGCTATTGGCTCTAGCTATCGCTGTATGGTTGGTCTCCTTATACGCCCGTGGTGGCTAGCGAGTCATGCTCTTGCAGTGCAAAGTGTCTCTGTCATACTCCCGTGGGGGCTATTTGGCTCAAGCTATTACTGTACGGTTGGTCTCTATTACACGCCCGTGGGGGCTAGCGATTCATGCTCTTGCAGCATCAGTAGTCTCTATTATATGCCCGTGGGGGCTAGCGGCTCACGCTTCTGCATTACAAGTTGTCTCTGTTACACGCCCGTGTAGCCCCTATCCGCAAACTGCTCCGCAGCATTCTGTCTCAGTCTCTGCATTACCCAAGCAGCTAATGACATCAATGGACTTAAGGTGTTGTGCAATCTAACACCTATTGCTGCTTCTTATTCACCTTGGGCGTGCCAAACACCACAACAGAGACACGATTCCTATGTATTTAACTATTGATTGCCAGTCGCTATTCTGAGCCTGTCCTGTGACAGTATATGTTTTATTTGTACTCCTGTATACTGGTCCTTTGAAGGCCTATGTAATCTATCTATTGCTATCTACTGTGTGGCCTATTGAGGGCGACCTTGTTTGTTATTTTTTGTTTTAATAAAACTGTGTTTTATTCAAACCTGCTGTCTGAGTGTCTGAAAACCGTTACAGTACGAAAGGGCCATGACCTCAGACAGCAAAGGGGAGAGTAGCACACAGAACATCCACTGGAGAATGGATGTTCATAAGCAGCGCCTAGACCAGTTGGCACTGGCCTTACAGACCTTACTTGAATGTACGGTACACCTTGACAAACCAAACCAGAATCCGGTGGTCCCCCCAGTCTCGACACCGGATAATCAGTCTGTAGTTCTTACTACACATACCAGAGGCCTAACGGCGGCGGCGCCGTTACCATTAAGATATGATAGCGAACCTTCTCAATGCAGAGGCTTTATCAATCAATTGGAGATATTCCTGGAACTAACGACCCAGGCATTTCCGAATGACCTGAGCAAGGTCGGATTTATGATATCGCTATTGACTGGCAGAGCTCTGGCATGGGCTAATCCTCTGTGGGAAAATGCCAAACCCTACACTCTGAACTTTTATGAGTTCGTAAGAAAGTTCCGCAGAGTGTTTGAGGTTCCTGGTAAAGCTGCCTCGGCTGGCAAAAGGTTAATGGAAATACAACAGGGCGATCGTACCTTTGGCGACTATGCCATTGAGTTTCAAACCTTGGCAGCCGAGGTGGGCTGGAACAACGAGGCGTTAGTGGCAGCCTTTGCTCAGGGTCTGTCCGAATCCATTAAAGATGAGATTGCTGCCAGAGATGTGCCGAGTGATCTGGACGAGTATGTTGACTATGTCATGCTTATTGACTCCCGTATTCGTGAGAGAAGGTTGGCTAAAAGGGCAAGATCCAGAAATTATGGGCATGGCAGTCTTTTAAACCCACCCTCGCCACCCTTTTCTTCTGAACGTTCACCCAAGGCTGGGGCACCAATGCAGTTCGGGTTTACCAGACTTACCAAGGAGGAGAGGGCGCACCACAAAAAACAGGGCCTATGCTTATATTGTGGTAAAGCTGGGCACCTATTACGCACATGTCCACTACGGCCAGGAAACGGACGCACCTAGGGTACCTTGGGGGACAGGCCCTAGGTGGCGTACAGCAGTTCCTAGATCCTAGTACACAGAAACCCACCATTCAGGTGGTATTCTCTTGAGCAGACCTGTCTGTGGCAGTTATGGCACTGATAGACTCCGGTGCAGCCGGTTACTTATGGACCAAGCCTTTGCTGAATTACACAAAATTCCGTTACTCAAAAGGGAATCTCCGTTGGCTATTGAAGCCATAGATGGCAGACCTTTGGAACCTGCATTTATCACCATGGAAATGACCCCTATTACTATGGCGGTTGGGGCTCTCCACAAGGAGGAGGTACGTTTCCAAATAATTTGTTCACCTCATCATGCAGTCATTCTGGGGTTTCCATGGTTACTATTACATAATCCTCAGTCTGATTGGCAGAGATGTGAAGTCAAATCATGGTCAGAGTATTGTGCTGGGAACTGTCTGTCACACCCTGTCAAGTTACTGTGTACCTCTCCCTCCGTGCCAGCTGAATATCAGGAATTCAGTGACGTATTCAGCAAGGGGGAGGCTAGTGCGCAGCCCCAGCACAGACCCTATGACTGCGTTATTGAGCTGCCCTCGGGCATGGTGCCCCTGAGGGGTCGCACTTATCCACTGTCATGCGATGAAAACAGGGTGATGGAGGCGTACATTGAGGATGCCCTTAAGAGAGGGATTATTCACAAGTCTACCTCTCCGGCTGGTGCCGGCTTCTTCTTTGTAAAAAAGAAGAGTGGCGAGCTTAGGCCATGTATTGATTACCGGGGTCTGAATAAGCTGATTTCTAAGAATGCCTATCCCATTCCACTAATTACTGAGTTATTCGACAGGTTAAAGGGCTCTTCCATTTTTACTAAACTTGATCTCCGGGCTGCTTATAACCTGGTCAGAATTAGGGCTGGAGATGAGTGGAAAATGGCATTTAATACCAGATCAGGGCATTATGAACATCTGGCGATGCCATTTGGTCTATGCAATGCCCCTGCGGTGTTCCAAGAATTTATTAATGACATCCTTCCTGACATGCTTCAGTCCTGTGTGGTGGTATATCTAGATGATATATTGATTCACTCTGCCACCCTTACCCAGAATATCAAGGATGTCTCTGAGATATTGCGTCGATTACGCAGAAACAAATTGTTCTGTAAACTTGTGAAATGCGAATTTCATAGGCCCCAAGTACCATTCTTGGGATTCGTGATTTCTAGAGATAGCATTGCTATGGACCAGGAGAAGTTGGCAGCAGTCCTACAGTGGCCTCCTCCCAAAGGGTTGAAAGCTATTCAGCGCTTCCTGGGCTTTGCCAGCTATTATAGGAAATTTATCCAGAACTTTTCTACTATTGTGAAACCTCTGTCTGACTTGACACATAAGGGCGCTACTCCCTCTCAATGGTCTGTGGCAACTGAAAATGCGTTTGAGACACTGAAATCCGCCTTTGCACTTTTGTTTGCTTCTGGCTGCAAGAGCCTGTGGGTTCTTTTCTAAAAAACTTTCCAGCGCTCAAAGTCACTATGAGATTGGTGACAGGGAACTCTTGGCTATTATTCTGGCACTTAAAGAATGGCGTCACCTATTGGAAGGTACCAGGACGCCAGTGTTGATCCTAACTGACCACAATAATTTAATGTATCTCTCTGAAGCTAAGAGACTGTCCTCACGACAGGCTAGGTGGGCACTCTTTCTGTCCCGGTTCAATTTTGTGGTCTCCTATCTGCCAGGTTCCAAGAATGTATGGGCAGACGCTCTGTCTAGACAGTTTGCATTGGACATTGAGAGGGAGGAAGAACCAGTACCTATTATTCAGCCAGATCGTATTCTGGCCACTATACGTACTAGCATCACTTCGCCACTGGGGGAAGAAATCTTGGCTTCTCAAGCAAGGGCTCCCCTGGAAACCCCAGTTGCCAAGTGTTTTGTGGATGAGCCGTTCCGTACCCGTCTATTGCAGACATACCATTCTTCTAAGGCGGCTGGGCATATTGGGAGGGATCAGCTAATTTGGTCTCTGTCTCAGTTATTTTGGTGGCCCTCCCTTAGAGCCAATTGCTCCGCCTTTACTGCAGCCTGTGCCACATGCGCTCGTGCCAAGACCCCCAGGCATCTCCCAGTGGGCCTACTCCAACCCGTGCCTAATGGTGACCACCCATGGTCCCATATATCTATTGACTTTCTGGGAGAATTGCCAGTATCTAGGGGTTACACATTTATCCTCATGGTGGTAGACAGGTTCTCTAAGATGGCTCATTTTGTGCCCCTCTCTGGCCTTCAGTCGGCCCAGGAGTTGGCGATAGTATTGGCCAAAGAAGTGTTCTGCTTGCACGGAGTACCCAGAGTGGTGGTGTCTGACCGTGGGAATAAGTTTGTGTCCAGATTCTGGAGGGCATTTTGTGGCCAGATGGGCATCCAGTTGTCCTTTTCCTCCGCCTACCACCCCCAGACCAATGCGGTCCCTGAGCGTGCCAATCAGGGACTGGAGCAGTTCCTGCTTTGCTGGGGTTGTGCTGTTTCTCTCGTGCGGAGAGGATTTGCCTGACATTTCGGGGCTGGACTGCCTGTGGGTGGAACCAGACTGATATGAATATGGAAATTTCCTCTCTGCAATGGCACATGGGAGCGAAAAACGTGACTTGAGCAGCACCTGAGGGGCTACACATGCCTTGAGCAAATTACTATATTTTGCTCTTTCTCGGTGTGCGCTCGTCACATTCTTTTCGTTTGTTGTCTCCCTAAGTGGAAGGGTATCCCAGGCATGGGCCCTTGCTTCTGTGTGCCTAGAGGGGAACAGCTGCATCCCACTGACGAGGTCCACATAGACCGAAACGTACGTCTGGGGTTGTGCTGTTTCTCTCGTGCGGAGAGGATTTGCCTGACATTTCGGGGCTGGACTGCCTGTGGGTGGGACCAGACTGATATGAATATGGAAATTTCCTCTCTGCAATGGCACATGGGAGCGAAAAACGTGACTTGAGCAGCACCTGAGGGGCTACACATGCCTTGAGCAAATTACTATATTTTGCTCTTTCTCGGTGTGCGCTCGTCACATTCTTTTCGTTTGTTGTCTCCCTAAGTGGAAGGGTATCCCAGGCATGGGCCCTTGCTTCTGTGTGCCTAGAGGGGAACAGCTGCATCCCACTGACGAGGTCCACATAGACCGAAACGTACGTCTGGGGTTGTGCTGTTTCTCTCGTGCGGAGAGGATTTGCCTGACATTTCGGGGCTGGACTGCCTGTGGGTGGGACCAGACTGATATGAATATGGAAATTTCCTCTCTGCAATGGCACATGGGAGCGAAAAACGTGACTTGAGCAGCACCTGAGGGGCTACACATGCCTTGAGCAAATTACTATATTTTGCTCTTTCTCGGTGTGCGCTCGTCACATTCTTTTCGTTTGTTGTCTCCCTAAGTGGAAGGGTATCCCAGGCATGGGCCCTTGCTTCTGTGTGCCTAGAGGGGAACAGCTGCATCCCACTGACGAGGTCCACATAGACCGAAACGTACGTCTGGGGTTGTGCTGTTTCTCTCGTGCGGAGAGGATTTGCCTGACATTTCGGGGCTGGACTGCCTGTGGGTGGGACCAGACTGATATGAATATGGAAATTTCCTCTCTGCAATGGCACATGGGAGCGAAAAACGTGACTTGAGCAGCACCTGAGGGGCTACACATGCCTTGAGCAAATTACTATATTTTGCTCTTTCTCGGTGTGCGCTCGTCACATTCTTTTCGTTTGTTGTCTCCCTAAGTGGAAGGGTATCCCAGGCATGGGCCCTTGCTTCTGTGTGCCTAGAGGGGAACAGCTGCATCCCACTGACGAGGTCCACATAGACCGAAACGTACGTCTGGGGTTGTGCTGTTTCTCTCGTGCGGAGAGGATTTGCCTGACATTTCGGGGCTGGACTGCCTGTGGGTGGGACCAGACTGATATGAATATGGAAATTTCCTCTCTGCAATGGCACATGGGAGCGAAAAACGTGACTTGAGCAGCACCTGAGGGGCTACACATGCCTTGAGCAAATTACTATATTTTGCTCTTTCTCGGTGTGCGCTCGTCACATTCTTTTCGTTTGTTGTCTCCCTAAGTGGAAGGGTATCCCAGGCATGGGCCCTTGCTTCTGTGTGCCTAGAGGGGAACAGCTGCATCCCACTGACGAGGTCCACATAGACCGAAACGTACGTCTGGGGTTGTGCTGTTTCTCTCGTGCGGAGAGGATTTGCCTGACATTTCGGGGCTGGACTGCCTGTGGGTGGGACCAGACTGATATGAATATGGAAATTTCCTCTCTGCAATGGCACATGGGAGCGAAAAACGTGACTTGAGCAGCACCTGAGGGGCTACACATGCCTTGAGCAAATTACTATATTTTGCTCTTTCTCGGTGTGCGCTCGTCACATTCTTTTCGTTTGTTGTCTCCCTAAGTGGAAGGGTATCCCAGGCATGGGCCCTTGCTTCTGTGTGCCTAGAGGGGAACAGCTGCATCCCACTGACGAGGTCCACATAGACCGAAACGTACGTCTGGGGTTGTGCTGTTTCTCTCGTGCGGAGAGGATTTGCCTGACATTTCGGGGCTGGACTGCCTGTGGGTGGGACCAGACTGATATGAATATGGAAATTTCCTCTCTGCAATGGCACATGGGAGCGAAAAACGTGACTTGAGCAGCACCTGAGGGGCTACACATGCCTTGAGCAAATTACTATATTTTGCTCTTTCTCGGTGTGCGCTCGTCACATTCTTTTCGTTTGTTGTCTCCCTAAGTGGAAGGGTATCCCAGGCATGGGCCCTTGCTTCTGTGTGCCTAGAGGGGAACAGCTGCATCCCACTGACGAGGTCCACATAGACCGAAACGTACGTCTGGGGTTGTGCTGTTTCTCTCGTGCGGAGAGGATTTGCCTGACATTTCGGGGCTGGACTGCCTGTGGGTGGGACCAGACTGATATGAATATGGAAATTTCCTCTCTGCAATGGCACATGGGAGCGAAAAACGTGACTTGAGCAGCACCTGAGGGGCTACACATGCCTTGAGCAAATTACTATATTTTGCTCTTTCTCGGTGTGCGCTCGTCACATTCTTTTCGTTTGTTGTCTCCCTAAGTGGAAGGGTATCCCAGGCATGGGCCCTTGCTTCTGTGTGCCTAGAGGGGAACAGCTGCATCCCACTGACAAGGTCCACATAGACCGAAACGTACGTCTGGGGTTGTGCTGTTTCTCTCGTGCGGAGAGGATTTGCCTGACATTTCGGGGCTGGACTGCCTGTGGGTGGGACCAGACTGATATGAATATGGAAATTTCCTCTCTGCAATGGCACATGGGAGCGAAAAACGTGACTTGAGCAGCACCTGAGGGGCTACACATGCCTTGAGCAAATTACTATATTTTGCTCTTTCTCGGTGTGCGCTCGTCACATTCTTTTCGTTTGTTTATCACTGATCATCATGACAATTGGTCCGACCTGTTGCCGTGGGCAGAGTTTGCCAGGAATTGTGCAGTTAATTCATCGTCTGGGAGCTCCCTGTACCTCATTAATTATGGGTTCCAGCCGTGCCTGCTCCCGGACTCATTTCAGGCACAACAAATTCCATCTCTGGATGAGCATATTGAGCAGCTTCGCTCCACTTGGGCACAGGTTCAGAGGACCCTCAGTCAGTCATTCCAGTGACATCAGAGGCATGCCAATCGTAGACGGCTGCCAGCGGTCTCCTTTCAGGTTGGGGATAGGGTATGGCTCTCCTCCAGAAATCTCAATTTGCAGGTGCCTTCCAACAAGCTGGCGCCCCGGTTCATTGGTCTGTTCAAAGTTATCCGCAAAGTTAAAACCGTCTCGTACGCATTGGAACTCCCAGCCTCTATGCGTATACACAATGTGTTCCATGTATCTCTGTTAAAACCCTTGGTTTGCAACCGCTACACTACCACTCCAGAGATCCCTGGGCCGGTGGATGTTCAGGGCCAAGAGGAGTACAAAGTCCAGAGTATCATTGAGTCTAGGAGATTTAGGGGGAAGTTGCAATATTTGGTCCATTGGAAGGGCTATGGACCTGAGGAGTGTTCCTGGGTGGATCATAGGGACCTCAATGCACCCAGACTGTTGCGCAACTTCTAAATATCCCCAGAAACCAAGACCCCCGGCAGGGAGAGGGGGTCTTTGAGACGGGGGTACTATCACGGTTCCTGTGATCTCCCTCTGTCACTCTCTCTTGTGCTACTCCCTTATTGGTTGAGCCTGTTTGGCCTGCCCCTGGTGACCCTTTTTATACCAGACTAGTGGCACCTGTCAGGTGCCCTTTCGTGGTGTTCCAGAGCCAGTGTTACTGTTGCTGAATTCCTGTGTTCCTGATTTCCGGTGTACCAATTTGGCCTGTTCTGACGACTCTCCTGTGTTCCTGCTCCGTGATCTGACCCGGCCTGGCTGACGTTCCTGCTCGTTGCTGATCTGGCTTGTCTGAGAATCTCCTCCGTGATCCGAACCGGCTTGGCTGACGTTCCTGCTGCTCTTATCGCTTGGGCTACATTCTGATTCCTGCTGTGTTCGCGTCTGATTTGATCAAGACTGTATCCATTAACTCCTGCTGAGCCGTGTCTCTTGAGCTGAGCCTCCAGTTACACTTGCAGAGCTGTACTACTAAAGCTGAGTCTCCGGTTACGCTTGCAGAGCTGTACTACCCAAAGCTGAGTCTTCCTAGGCACTTGCAGGGCGATACCGTTATATGCTGAGCCTCCGATTATACTTGCTGGGCTAGATATCCAACCTGGTGCTGTTGTTAACTCTTACAGAGCCGTTATACTTCCGCTGCTCCTGTTGAGCCGGCCGCGTTGGGGCCTTGGTAGACGGTGGCTCATATTGTCATCCTAAACAGAGTAGTCGGTATCCGTTTACGTGCCCGTGAGGCGTTATTGGCTCTAGCTCTCTCTGCACCGGTGGTTCCCGTTATACGCCCGGTGGGGCTATTGGCTCTAGCTATCGCTGTATGGTTGGTCTCCTTATACGCCCGTGGGGGCTAGCGAGTCACGCTCTTGCAGTGCAAAGTGTCTCTGTCATACTCCCGTGGGGGCTATTTGGCTCAAGCTATTACTGTACGGTTGGTCTCTATTACACGCCCATGGGGGCTAGCGATTCACGCTCTTGCAATATCAGTAGTCTCTATTATATGCCCGTGGGGGCTAGCGGCTCACTCTTCTGCTTTACAAGTTGTCTCCGTTACACGCCCGTGGGGGCTATCTGCAAACTGCTCCGCAGCGTTCTGTCTCAGTCTCTGCATTACCCAAGCAGCTAACGACATCAATGGACTTAAGGTGTTGTGCAATCTAACACCTATTGCTGCTTCTTATTCACCTTGGGCGTGCCAAACACCACAACAGAGACTGACGATTCCTATGTATTTAACTATTGATTACCAGTCGCTATTCTGAGCCTGTCCTGTGACAGTATATGTATTATTTGTACTCCTGTATACTGGTCCTGTGAAGGCCTATGTAATCTATCTATTGCTATCTACTTTGTGGCCTATTGAGGGCGACCTTGTTTGTTATTTTTTGTTTTAATAAAACTGTGTTTTATTCAAACCTGCTGTCTGAGTGTCTGAAAACCATTACATTTGTCCTTTGCTTTTTAACGTCTTTAGAAATCACTTCCTTCTTTGCCCTTTTGTTTGCTTCTGGCTGCAAGAGTGTTCAACTGCGTTCCTGATTTCCTGGCTTCCTCTGATGTGCCTTCTGGTTCCTGATCTCCGTATTCCTGACTCCGGCTTGGCTAAGTACTTGTCCTGGTTCCTGACCCTGGCGGGGCTTTTGGTTTTCGCTTTTGGATCAAGATTTTGCTTTGTTTGCTTTTGTTATTTTAATAAAGGTGTTTTGCACTTTATATTTTATGTCTGTCTGGTTCCTGGTCCCTAACAGTACACAAGGGCCATGAATTCAGAAGGAGCAGGCTATCCACCAAATGTTTTTTTCAGGCTGGACCAGGTAGACCAGCGCATAGACCAGTTTGCGTTAGACCTCCAGACTTTGTTGCTCCGTACTGTGCATCTGGCTCCACTACCTCTGTAACCCCTGGTGCAGGCTGCCTCTATAGCTGCTGCTGCTCCCGCTTTGACTGTCAATAGTGATTCCAATGTTGTTGTGGCATGACTGGGTCCGGCCTGCTTCCCCAGCATTATGGGGGTGACCCTAACCAGTGCAGAAGTTTCCTGAACCAGGTCAGTATCTATCTGGAGATGGTACGACAGTCCTTTCTGTCTGATAGGTGTAAGGTGGGCCTTGTGATTTCCTTACTCTCTGAAAGGGCTTTGGCATGGGCTAACCCCCTTTGGGAGATGCCGAAACCCATACTGTACAATTACCCTGAGTTTGTGGAATCCTTTAAAAGGGTATTTGATGTACTGGGCCACTCCACCTCGGCTGCCAAGCAACTAATGTCCATTCAGCAGGGTATAAGGACAGTTTTAGATTATGCCATAGAGTTTCGTACCCTGGCAGCCAAGGTTGGAGGCTCTTGTGGCTGCTTTCTCTAATGGTCTTTCGGATACAGTTAAAGATAAGATTGCAGCCTGGTGAGCGACCTTCCTTCAGTGAGCACCTGCGAAGGCAGCCTATCCATTTAGCTCCGAGCTTTTCGTCCACACCCGTGCCTCCCTCTCCTCCTGCACCTCCTAATCTCAAGACCTCAGGTGATGTGGAGCTCATGCATCTTGGGTTCACTCACCTTTTGGTTGCTGAAAGGGCCTTTAGGAGGCGGGAGGGCCTGTGCCTGTACTGTGGTAAGGCAGGGCATATGCTGCGACCTTGCCCCACACGTCCGGGAAACCTATATGGGACAGACCTTAGGTGGCGTCTCAGCGTCCCTGGCTATCCAGAAGGGTAAACCTCTAGTCTCCGTTGGGCTCTCTTGGGGCGAGTGTTCCATTATTACAGAGGCACTTATTGACTCCGGTGCAGCGGGTCTCTTTATTGACAGTGCCTTCACCCAGAAGCACTCCATTCCATTGCAGCTCCTTACTAGACCACTTGCCATTGAGGCAATTGATGGCAGACCACTACCACCGTGTCACGGTTTGTTACGACTCTCAGACACAAAGTTAGGTAAAAACACAACTTTATTGAAAATAATTTAAAAAATGATCCCTTAGGATTCCAACATGAGATACAACATACAATAATTGAGAGATACGAATTACAGGCTCTACCAGTCTTGCCAATATACTGGGCAAGACAGCCAGTTAATCTAATACAATAGGCTCTACCGGCCTTGCCAATACCAGGTAAGGCAACCTGCAGATGGAATATGTACCAGGTTCTACCGGCCTTACCAATACCGGGCAAGGCAGCCCAAAGGAGCTTGCGTAGGCTCTACCGGTCTTGCCAATACACCGGGCAAGACAGCCAGATACTTTAAACAATAGGCTCTACCGGCCTTGCCAATGCCGGGTAAGGCAACCTGCAGATGGAATATGTACCAGGTTCTACCGGCCCCACCAATACCGGGCAAGGCAGCCCAAATGAGCTTTGCGAAGGCTCTACCGGCCTTGCCAATACCGGGTAAGGCAACCTGCAGATGGAATATGTACCAGGTTCTACCGGCCTTACCAATACTGGGCAAGGCAGCCCAAAGGAACTCACTCTAGGAACGCCCAACAGAGAGTACGTTATTATGCTCTTGGAGCAAACCAGCATCCACACGCTGGAACCAACAATAATGTGTATAGCCGCAAGGCTTAGGAGCAAACCAGCGTCCGCACGCTGGAACCAACCGAAAACGTATAGCCACAAGGCTTTGGAGCGAACCAGCGTCCGCACGCTGGGACCAACAGTAATTCGTATAGCCGCAAGGCTTTGGAGCAAACCAGCGTCCGCACGCTGGAACCAACAGTAATGTGTATAGCCGCAAGGCTTTGGAGCAAACAAGTGTCCGCACGCTGGAACCAACAGTAATTCGTATAGCCGCAAGGCTTTGGAGCAAACCAGCGCCCGCACGCTGGAACCAACAGTAATGTGTATAGCCACAAGGCTTTGGAGCAAGCCAGCGTCCGCACGCTGGAACCAACAGTAATGTGTATAGCCGCAAGGCCTTGGAGCAAACCAGCGCCCGCACTCTGGAACCAACAGTAATGTGTATAGCGCAAGGCTTTAGAGCAAACCAGCGTCCGCACGCTGGAACCAACAGTAATTCGTATAGCCGCGAGGCTTTAGAGCAAACCAGCATCCGCACGCTGGAACCAACAGTAATGTGTATAGCCGCAAGGCTTTAGAGCAAACCAGCGTCCGCACGCTGGAACCAACAGTAATGAGTATAGCCGCAAGGCTTAGAAGCAAACCAGCGTCCGCACGCTGGAACCAACAGAAAACGTATAGCCACAAATCTTTGGAGAAAACCAGCGTCCGCAAGCTTGAGCTAAGAATGTCGCCAAAGCGACCAGGCGTCAGGGATACATCTGGCTGGACCAGAGACGACAGGAACTCGCAGGAAACCAAGCAACCAGGAAGTCTCAGTGAAAGTGATCAGCAGGAAACCTCTCAGGACTAGGCCGGAACCACTCTGGAACAACTCTGCAGACAGGAGACTCAGGAACAAGATGCATTATGGAACTCAGGAACACAGCTACAGGTACTAACGAATACTGGAACATGGTCAAGGCTAAAGTGGTCAGAGACACCACGAAAGGGCAACCATACGGTGCCCAGACCAGGTTTAAATAGACAGACTGAGGAGGGATAAAGGCAGACAACCAATAGGAGCTCCCTAATAGTGACTGACCAGGAAGTGCAACAATCACGGGCACCGTGATACACCGCCGCAGGCCACCCACAAAACTGCTCCTTTGTCTATGGCTGTAGGGGCTCTCCATCACAATACTTTACTATTCCAGGTGATCCACTCTCCTCACTATCCTGTGGTCCTGGGTTTTCCATGGTTGCACAGACACAATCCCACTTTCAATTGGGTAAGAGCCAAAGTCATGGCATGGTCACTTAACTGTTCCAAGACATGCCTAGCAAAAGTGGTGAAGGTGCTAACTGCATCCCCAGTCTCTTCGCTGCTTTAAGAGTACCAAGAGTTCCAGAATGTATTTAATAAGGGCTAGGTTGGTGAGCTCCCCATATGATTGTACCATTGAGTTGCAACCGGATGCCATACCTCCTCGAGGTCAAGTCTACCCCCTTTCTGTCGCAGAGAATAAGGCCATGGAGGAGTATGTTGCAGATGCCCTGTCCCGGGGGTTCATCCACAAGTCCTCCTCTCCTGCTGGGGCTGGATTCTTCTTTGTGAAGAAAAAGAGTGAAGAACTGAGACCCTGTATCGATTACAGGTGGCTCAACTGTATCACAGTCAAAAATGCCTACTCTATTCCTCTTACTACTGAGCTATTCGATCAATTTAAAAGGTCCAAGGTGTTCACCAAGCTCAACCTGCAAGGGATGTACAGTTTGGTACGTATGAAGGAGGGCCACAAATGGAAAACCGCGTTTAACACCAGGAGCGGGCATTCCGAATACCTCATAATGCCCTTTGGTCTCTGCAATGCTCCCCTCAGTTTTCCAGGAATTCTTAAATGACGTCCTCCGGGACATGCTCCAGGAATGCGTGGTGGTATAATTGGACAACATTCTGATCCATTCTGCCTCCATGGAAAGCCACCACATGTAGCCCGATTTTTGCAAAAATTAAGAGATAATAATTTATTTTGCAAATTCTTGATTATGTAATCTCAGAGGTCGGTTTAACTATGGACCCAGAGAAACTCTTGGCTGTTCTCGAGTGGCCGTGACCCGTAGGTCTCTGCTCCTTTCAACTCTTCCTCAGGTTCACTAATTACTACAGGAAATTTATCCCCAATTTTTCCTCTATTGTAAAACCCCTTACCGACATGAGCAAAAAAAAGACTAACTCCACACACTGGTCTCCGGAGGCCACCAAAGCACTGAGGCATTAAAAGTTGCCTTTGTCACAGCACCCATTTTGGCACACCCAAAACCCAAGCTTCCATTCATACTTGACGTTGATGCGTCTGAGACAGGAGTAGGCACCCTCCTGTCTCAACGTCCTACTCATGAGAGCCAGTTGCACCCGTGTGGGTGCAACATCCTACTCCTGCAGAGTGCTCTTAAAGAATGGAGGCATTTGCTTGAAGGAACTTTAGTGCAAATCCTAATCCTCAGTGATCAAAAAAACCTCACGTACTTGTCCGAAGCTAAGCGCTTGACTCCAAGACAGGCCTGATGGGCCTTAGTTCTGTCTCATTTGAATTATGTGGTCTCATACCTGCTGGGCACCAAAAATGTCTGGCTGATGCCCTATCCAGACAGTTCTCGGGTGCTAAGGAGAAGAGCCCTCCCAGTCCTGTAATCCCTCTGGACTGAGTACTGGCCACCATACGTACAAGCATTACATCTCCCCAAGGGGAGAGAATACAGGCCACCCAAGTAGATGCTCCTGCTGAGACTCCTTCTGGGTGCTGGTTTCATACCTAGTAACCTCTGTACCAAGGTACTTTCCACATACCATTATATGAAGTCAGCAGGGCATCCTGGTAAGAACCAACTACTCTGGTCAGTTTCCAGTCTTTTCTGGTGGCCAGAACTTAACAAAGATATTGCTGCCTTTGTCGCTTCCTGTCTAGTCTGTTCACAGACCAAATCACCCCGTCACCTCCCAGTGGGCCTTCTCCAACCCATACCCAATGGGGAGAAACCGTGGTCCCACCTTGCCATGGACTTCATAGTCGACCTCCATTTGTCTAACGATAACACTGTCATCCTCATGGTCGTTGACCGATTTTCCAAGAAGATTCACTGCATACCTTTCAAAAAACTCCCATTCGCTAAAGAGTTGGCTATGGTCTTTGTCAAAGAGGTCTATCAGCTACATGGGGTTCCCAAAGTCATAGTTTACGACCGGTAATAGCGCTTAACTCCCTGGATTATTGTAGGACCAATGAAGCAGCGCTAACCTGTGTTGGCTCAAGATATAAGATATACACAAGAGTATTTATGTGACACCATTCATCGGTAACAGTATATACTTTGTATACAGCGGATATAGCGTTCTAGTGTGAAGAAAAGTGGGATGTATATGAGAAGATGTCCCGTTACTATCTATAACAATATTAGCGCTTGATACATCAAAAGTATACAATTTATATTGGACGGACATACAGTGCACTAATTTTATATATTATCTTAGTGATTTTTTTATGCCGGCTTAGGTAAACTTGGTAGTATTGTCTGTGCCTTGATGCAACACAGGCTCACTTGGACTGTAGGTTATATTCATTAGGAGTAGGTAAAATGATGAAGCACAGACATATACAACATACCAATGTCCACATATGATTTTTTGTGATTTTTTATTTTTTGTTTTCATTTTTTATTATTTTTTTATGATTTTTTGGACAGTTATTGCAACTAACCAGGGTGGTATATATCCACTTATGGTATCACTCACGAAAAGTATTGTTTAGGATAGGACCATATCATCTTACGTTTATTAATACTTTTGATTTTGGGGTTCTAATATTATCCTACCATTTTGTGTATTGCAAGATAACATATTTTGCAATACATATTTCACAATATTGCCTTTTGAATATTTTTATACAGCTTTATAAATATGTTTAGTGTATCAGTATACAGATTAGATTAACATTGCGGACATGGACGCATGATCCATGGTGTTGAATAGGTTAAATAAACTGTATTCTTCATTTGTATGATGAGACTTTTTTGTGGTGCTTTCCTTTAGAGTTTGCCTGTTAATTCAATCATGTATATGGAAATGTTTTAATCTCAAGCGCAGAATATTGTTTGATATATCACATGGCACACTTACCTCAGCAGCAGCCAAACTTTGCTGCTGATACTACCATCCAGTAACTCCCCTGGCCTGTTTAATATGATTTTCCATATCCCTTGGGGATATATTGGGGGGCTGGGGTTCACATATGCAAGGCTAAGTGGGCTCCCTTTACTACTGCTGCTGCTACTGGATTCCTCATCCCTGATTCAGGATCAGAAGCTCTCCAGCTTCTCCTGCTCATAATAAACAAACAAGCACACCAAAACAACTTATTATTCATTTATTTATTTTACTTTTTTGTTCTCTCTCACTATCTGTTTCCTTCCTCTCTTTTCCCATCCTGTTCTACAACATGCTGCATGGTGTGAAGTTTCAGGTTTTTGTTTAATGGGGGTAGTACATTTTTGCCCCCATAGAAAACAAAGGCACGAAACAGAACCATTCTCACAGGATTATCTGTGGTGTTAGCGAAAGGGCAAAAAATCTACGGTTCCGCAATGGACAACAATTCCCATGGAAAAAGCAGCAAATTATTAATTTTTCGTGGAAATTTCCGGGAATAAAATGTCACTTTTAGCTTATCCATAAAATCTATGTTCTAGGCTAAAATGATGACCAAATTGACTACTGGCAAACAAAACCAGGTGTGTAGCTACTACCAGCACTGAGGTTTACTGCAGCGGAAACCCATAGTTGACCACTAGAAATCTTGCAGTCAGAATATGTTTTCAGTGCTGCTGGTTATATTTTTTTTATGAAAGTGGAACACGTCTATGCAGAAGCAGTGTTTGTAGACTTAAATCTTGAAAAATTAGATTTATTCTGCACCCAATGGGACGGCTGAGAGTATCAAACTCCCTCAGTTGATTGGGTGATGAGGATGCAGGGGAGCCAAGCCTCCTACATCCTGATAGCTGAATTCATGGTTAACTTCCCAGTTAAAAAAAACCCCTCCTCGAACACCATTGTTACCTGCATGCAACGTACCACCTTCAAATTAACTCCACAACTCACACCATGGAATGTGACTGTTGGGGAAGGCTGCCAGAAGAGACACCTCCCCCACTATGCCTTTTACCAGCTCCAATGTCTCTTTCACCAATCTGCATCTTCATTCCTCCCAGCTTCCCTCTCACTACTTGCCATATCCTTCCTTTACACACTTTGCAGCTTGCATCTTCTTCAGCCCTCCCTCCCCTCCTTGCCTGTTCACCTCAAAATCTCTACCACCCCTTTAAGTCTTCACCATTCCTACCTTCACATTTGTAGCGTCTCTTCCTTCCTCCCTCACTTCTCTCTTACATTTTTGCATTGCCTTCCAGCCACAGTGAAAGGCGGGAGGGGTTGTGAAGCAAAGAGATGTCATTTGCTTCACCGCACCTCCCACCTTCCCATTCTCTGCAGATTGAACATAGTGAGTATGTGCCTCCCACCTTCCCTTTTGTCCTTACCAGTGAGTGACTGTGACCTTAAGAGACCAGTGCCAAGTGGCTATGTGGGTGTTGGTGGTAATCCACCAGAAAGAACAGTAGCACCCATCCTCTAATGAAATTATGGTTTTATTCCTGCTATTGAGTCATTTAAGCATCAGGGTTGGACTGGGATCATCATCCCCACATACTGTGTAATTGGTAGAACCAGCAGCAGAGGTGACATAAAACAGGTGGTGGTGATGACGGTTCAACTTCCTACTAGCCCTAGTGCTTATGATGAGGTAGAGGCAGCACAAACATCCACCACCACTTAAAATGCCTTTGGTGAGAAGAAGTTGGCCAGTCATATGGCTTCTCCTGCTCCTCCTTTAAAATCATGAGTGTTGCAATTTTTTTTATTTGGGGGCAAGAAGGAACTGTGGAGTTATCATCAGCAGCTGTAATGTGTACAGCTTGTAAAAACATTGTGAATGAGGGGAATAACTGAAATCACAATTTGTACTTCTTCTCTCCTCACATATGGTCCCCATCTTGAGGTTTATGTTGACAATGTTAAACTAACCCCCAAGAAATCATATCATGTTTTGTCAGGCACTATGACTGTGTGCTTTCCACAAAATACAAATTACTGGGTGGTGGTGAGTTTTTCTTATTTTACAACAGCACAAGTATTAGGAGGAAGAGTACTAGTAGCAGGTAAAACCACCTGCTCCTTATCAGCGCTGCCCCTACTACTCATACCCAGTGGAAAGTGAAAAACTAGCCTTATGATCATCATCAAGTAAATTGGCAGCAAACAGCATAATGTCACTGGTGGTGGTGATTCCCATTCACAAATGCATATCTTGTTCCCAGCACCACCAGTCTCTTGCTTCTCACTTGTTTTTTGACAAAAGTTACATAGGGGCCCTTGTGGTCACACTTGTCATCACAGCTGTCACAAAGCCACATTATCCATGAATTATCTTCTAAACATATTTCCCCAGATACTTGGGGACATGGCCTGTGGCTGTCATCTGCTGTAGTACATGTGTTCCTTCCATTAATGTAGCTGCTGCTTATAGTTTCTCCCCATCAGCATCAGCACACCTTCAGCTCCTCTTACTCATTCTCCAGCAAGCAACACAACGGAACTTTATTTTTTATTTCCTTCTAATTTTCTATCTTTCTCTGTCTTCCTGATTCACCTCTGCCCAATCTATACCACACTGCATTGTTCCTGGATTATATATTATAGTCATGGGAATTATTACCGGAGAAAACATAGGCAGAAAATGGAAAAGTGCTCATGTGAAAATCAACAGTGTTAGTAAAAAGCTGGAAATTGTATGGGTTTTACTAAGGGTGGGAATTCCCTCAGAAAAAACTGCAAATAGTGAATTTTCTTCAGACATTCCCATGGATGCAAAATGGGATTTTGCCTATCCACACTTAATTAAAACTTTCTGCACACTTCAGGTATGGGTTAACAAATACAACTGCAATTATATGGTATTTATATGCATAAATTATGGCATTAACAAATGGAATAAACTATATGAATATACAATGGTGGGGGCATTAACTGTGAACTTACGGACTGCACAGATATGATATAATGAATGTAAGGTTAGCTCAAAGTAATGGTACCAAGGAAATATTCAACACAGAGATGTGAAGAGCCTGTTAGTCTGGAAGATGGTAAAACTCGGGTCTGTTTACAATTAAATCTGTATATAAATCTTGTGAGTTCTTTATTGCTAATGTTCTTTGATTCCCATAAAGGTGTGATAAATCTTTAAAATATTATGCTAATCTATGGAACCTCATTATAGTAGAGGTTTAAACAATAACACAAGCATTGGACATTTCTCACATCACTTGTTAAGTTTAAGTCTACATTACCTTGATTTTACCCAACCTAATATACGATTAATCATTTGCCATTTTTCAATAACCTGTACAGATGTTTCTCCTGACCTAGGTTATCAGGCATAGCTCTAAAATATTTTCAATTATGTTGACATGGCTCATGTTAATCTCTTGACAATTAAAGGAGCTGAAAAACAATACTGATGTGCAAAGTGGCTACTGAGAAAAATCACTAAGTAGAAACAATTATGTTTTTTTAAGAATCTAAAACTTTTATTTTACATTTTCAACTTCCTAATAATTCTGATTCTAAATATCAGTTTCTGTCACTTGGTAAACAAATCAAGAGGTGTATATGTTAAAGGAATAATTACATTTGTTCCTATAAACTTTATGTAGAACAAATAATATCCACTTATCCATAAAGATATAGTTCTCATAATAGTAGTAGAATCAATATACAAAACGAACATCTCTAGAATATTCATTTGCTGCTAAGACATTCTCACTATTCTGCAAAGCATGTTTTAACATTCTTATGGTTATGTACAGTCAAAAGATCATTTTGATTGTTCTGTGAAAATACCATGCATGTAAACACATATCTGTTTTAAAAAAAAATAACCTACTTCAGTTAGGCAAGAGAAAGCCTATAATTGTGTTGATTTTTTTTATTCTATTTTGGCGGTGTTATTATGGTTCTTTGGCCTCTATGTGGTTTGAAGAACATTGACTTCAACAATGATTAATTTGCAGAGGATGTGTTCATATCATACTTCATCAAATAAAAAGTATGTATTTGCACCGCACACTCATTTGTAGTGGCGGCATGAATTGTACTAAACTTGTCTCTCTAACATAATATTTTGAATAAGCAACTTCTCATTTTTTTAATCAGCTGCTCCACACATGCAGGGACTCCCTGTTTGCATAAGTTGTGGTGTCTCCTGGCCCTGTTGCTGACGTAAGGATTTTAACATGTTGTTTTAGGGATTTAACACTAATCAATTCTCCTATGTCTTTCACAGAGGAACCTCCCCACACACCTCTCATCTACTGCCCAGTACCCAAACCTACCACATCTGTTTTATAATTTGCATTCTCTAATCCGTTCACTACTCCCCTACTATAGTACTATCACTCTAAGAAATGGCAATCAGCTTAGAGCTGCTGTGCTTCAAACTGATTGGCTGGGAGAGAATTAGAAGTAAGGCTGGCTATATATAAGGACAGCATCAATTCTAATTCTCTCAGACCGGAGCGGACATCGGCCCATGAAGAAGAAGAGGAGAGGGGTGTGCCACCTTATTCTGTCTCTGCCGCCGCCTCAGCACCTCACACATCGGCAAACACAGCAATGTTGAAAAGCTAAGTTGGCTTTTTATTTTTCTTATAGAAAATAAACATACCATTTCATTATGATGTATAGCAAAGATTTCATGACATGTTTATCATTACATATGGGGGATATTTATTTGAAAACATGGCACACTACTATGTACTTTAACCCTTTGGGCTCCAGAGAGGTACGCAACGCATTGCAAAGCAACACTCAAGGGGTTAAAGTATCTATGCTTTCAACTCAAACTTATTTGTTTCTTTCACAGGAAGAAGATAGAAGAAAGAAGATAGAAGAGAAGAAATAAGATAGAAAAGGATAGAAGATAGAAGATGACCAGGAAGCTGAGGACTCTGCTGGACATCAGGATTAATGGTATTACTTGTAATGTGATGTTTTTTTTTTTTTACTTAGTCGGGTTAACCCTATGAATGCCGGCGGGGTAATTTTACCTCACTGGCACTCATAGTGTTAATTCTACTAACATCTGACACATTTTTCATCCTTTGGATGTATTGATATGGGGTTTAGAGCCCCATATCAATACATCCACTGAGGACTTTTTTTTAACTTCAAGTGTCTGTGTCGGCTGTTTAAACAGGCGATAAGGGACTCAAGTTGAAAAAAAAATAGTTGTTAACTTTCCTGCGATAACTTGAGTCCCTTATCGCCTGTTCTTGGCTAACTCGGACATTTGAATTGCAGTTTATAGCGTTTTCATCCTTTTCAATGGATGAAAACACCTCTTAACTTTAACTCACGACTGCTCTTTTTTTGCCGATATTTTTTCACAGCACAGACATTTGAATAGCTTACTCTGCTGGAAAAAATGCCATGGGCAGAAAAAACAGCCATCTCCAACATTTGGATTGAGGCCTATATTTCTCATGGGGCAGGCACAGTGCAGTCATCACCCAGTGAGAAGGGGAAAGGAGGGAACACACATTGGCACAACTGCCCTGATAACACACATGAAAAATAGACATCATGACATTTATGTCAAACATGTTAAAGCCAAACACCCACCACAGAAATCGAGCACTACTGTTTCTGCCCCCCTGACTCTCCAGAAAGGCAACAAGAGGGGGAGATCAAACAAGAGGAAGAATAGAGAAACCCAGGCAAAGTCTGGAAGTTCGATGACGAGCGAAACAACTAGCTCGCCATCACCATCTTCTTTTTTCCTCTGCTAATCCACCTCATTCATCATTACCCCGCCAAATGATAGCCATTCTGTAGATTTAGGATGTGGCAGTTTGTGTCCGCAGAATATGCTAAGCTGGTCGCAGGGAGGGTTCATCATTACTATTAATCTGTCATCAAGTTGTCATGTTTCCTTAGCTGGGTGTGGACATGGGGTATAGTGGCAGCAGCAGTACTTGGTTTCTGGTGTCATGGTGTTTGGATACAGTTGTGCCAGATGTTATTTACTACACACACTGTGCACATTGCAGTTGCTGATGAGAGGCATAGTTCAAGGGAAACATTTCCATTCTACTAACAACACACCCATGATTGTGGAGGAGGGGCAGGTGGAGAAGAATTATTGGCCAACTTCTTCTTTTCACCACATATACTAGGGGCTAGTTATTGTGCTGCTACTGCCTCAGGTGCATCACTGGAGCTAGTTGTGGCAAGTGGAACCTTCTAGTACGGTGCCCAGGATTGCTTGCTTTTCCTGTCAGTTAGCTATGGGTGCTTCCCATTGGTTGCCTGTGGTTAGTCCGCCCAGTATTGCCTATATAGACTGGGCTCCTGCACCCTTTCACTGCCCTTTCATGTTGTTTCTATGCCAGTGCAATGCCTGTCTGTGGATTCCAGTGTACTTCCTTGGCCTGCCTGACTACTCTCCTGTTCCTGCTCCTGTGTACCGACCCGGGTCGCCTGACTACTTTCCAGTATTGTTCCTGTGTACCGTTCCGGTCTGGCTGATGTTCCTGCTCCCGTATCCAACCCGGTTTGGCTAACGTTCCTGCTCCGGTATCATGACCCGGCCAGGCTGACGTTCCTGTTCCTGGATCCCGACTTGGCTGTGTTCTGCTTCGACTCTGGTCGCCTCGACGACATTCTAACTTCCGGTGCCTTCCTGGTTTGGCACTTCTGCCCACAGGCTTGTCTTGCCTCCGAGATTGCACTGGTATTCAGTAGTTGGTTTGTTCCACTCAGACACTGGTTGCTAGTGCTGCCTCCGTTATAGCACCGGTAGGGCCTCCATATTTGTCCAGTACGTGGTACAGGTTTGCTCCACTCTGTCCTTCCAGTCACAAGTGTTGCCTCCGTGATTGCGCTGGTATACAGTAGTTGGTTTGCTTCTCTCAGACACCGGTTGCTAGTGTTGACCCCGTTATACCACCGGTAGGGCCGCCGTGTTTGTCCAGTACGTTGTACTGGTTCACTCCACTCTGTCCTTTCAGTCGCAAGTGTTGCCACCGTGATTGCTGCTATACAGTAGTTGGTTTGCTCCACTCAGACACCGGTTTCTAGTGCTGCCTCCATTATTGCACCGGTAGGGCCTTCGTGGTTGTCCAGTACGTGGTACTGGTTTGCTCCACTGTCCTTCCAGTTGCAAGTGTTGCCTCCTTGATTGTGCTGGTATACAGTAATTGGTTTGCTCCACTCTGACACTGGTTGCTAGTGCTGCTTCCGTTATAGCACCGGTAGGGTCTCCGTGTTGCTCAGTTTATGGCACTGGTTCGTTCCACTCTGGACCTCCAGTCGCATGTGTTGCCTCCGTGAATGCGCTGGTATACAGTAGTTGGTTGTTCCACTCCATCTAACCAGCTGCTTTGCTACCTCCGTTATAGTACTGGTAGGGCCTCCGCTACACCATGTCGCACCAGTCATAGGCTGCCTTACCTGGTATTTGGTAAGGCCGGTAGTGCCTCCTCAGTTCCTTGCTGTACCAGTTTAGGCTGCCTTGCCCGGTATTTTGGCAAGGCCGGTAGAGCCTCCTCAGTCCTATTGCACCATCTTCTAGGCTACCTTGTCTGGTATTTTGGTAAGGCCGGTAGAGCCTTCTCAGTCCTATTGCACCATCTTCTAGGCTACCTTACCCGGTATTTTGGTGAGGCTGGTAGAGCCTATATATGTATACATTGAATGCTATAAAGCTGAGTTTTTATCTTAACTCTGTGTCTGTGAGTCAAACAAACGTGACAGTATGAAAGGGCCATGACATCAGACAATAAGGGTGAGGGTAATGCACAGAACATCCATTGGAGAATGGATGTACATGAGCAGCACCTGGATCAGTTGGCATTGGCTATATAAACCATTCTCGAGCGTACAGTGCTTACTGAGAAGCCTGTCCCAAGTCCGGTAGTCCCCCAGTCTCGACACCGGAGAATGCAACCGTTATACTACTAACCCTGTGGTGCAAGGGCCTATAGAGGTAGAGGGTCAGGAGGAGTACGAAGTTCAAAGTATCATTGATTCTCGCAGATTTAGAGGAAAATTGCAGTATTTGGTACATTGGAAGGGTTATGGTCTGGAAGAACGATCCTGGGTTGAGAGTAAGGACCTTCATGCTCCCAAATTACTGCGTATTTTTCACTCTAAATACCCTCAGAAGCCAGGTCCCTCTTCCAGAAAGGGGGGTCTTTGAGAGGGGTGTACTATCACGGTGCCCGTGATTGCTTTCTTTTCCTGTCAGTTAGCTATGGGTGCTTCCCAGTGGTACTGGTTCGCTCCACTCTGTCCTTCCAGTCGCAAGTGTTGCCTCCGTGATTCTGCTGGTATACAGTCGTTGGTTTGCTCCTTTCAGACACCGGTTGCTAGTGTTGCCTCCGTTATAGCACCGGTAGGGCCTCCGTGTTTGTCCAGTTTATGGTACTGGTTCGCTCCACTCTGTCCTTCTAGTTGCAAGTGTTGCTTCTGTGATTGCGCTGGTATACAGTAGTTGGTTTACTCCTCTCAGACACCGGTTGCTAGTGTTGCCTCCGTTATAGCACCTGTAGGTCCTCCGTATTTGTCCAGTACGTTGTACTGGTTCACTCCACTCTGTCCTTCCAGTCGCAAATGTTGCCACCTTGATTGCGCTGGTATACAGTAATTGGTTTGCTCCACTCTGACACCGGTTGCTAGTGCTGCTTCCGTTATAGCACCGGTAGGGCCTCCGTGTTGCTCAGTTTATGGCACTGGTTTGCTCCACTCTGAACCTCCAGTCACATGTGTTGCCTCCGTGAATGCGCTGGTATACAGTAGTTGGTTGCTCCACTCCATCTAACCGGCTGCTTTGCTACCTCCGTTATAGCACTGGTAGGGCCTCCGCTACACTGTGTCGCACCAGTCATAGGCTGCCTTACCTGGTATTTGGTAAGGCCGGTAGAGCCTCCTCAGTTCCTTGTTGTACCAGATTAGGCTGCCTTTCCCGGTATATTGGTAAGGCCGGTAGAGCCTCCTCAGTTCCTTGCTGTACCAGTTTAGGCTGCCTTGCCCGGTATTTTGGCAAGGCCGGTAGAGCCTCCTCAGTCCTATTGCACCATCTTCTAGGCTGCCTTGTCTGGTATTTTGGTAAGGCCGGTAGAGCCTCCTCAGTCCTATTGCACCATCTTCTAGGCTACCTTACCCGGTATTTTGGTGAGGCCGGTAGAGCCTATATATGTATACATTGAATGCTATATCACTTGAATCTGTCGTATGTCTGTAACATATGTGTGATGTTCAGGACCTGTGAGGGTTCTTTATTATTTTTTCAATAAAGCTGTGTTTTTATCTTAACTCTGTGTCTGTGAGTCAAACAAACTGTGACACCTTCATCATCCATCACCCATGTTACTGCTGTTGTTGAATCCATTCCCTTTCAGCTACCTAATCATCCTGCTGCTTAAACAATTCAGCAGCAGCAGCAAGAACAGCAATCACAAATTCTGCATCTACATCAGGGCATTTGACAGTGGCCTACAAAAAATAAAAATTTTGGGGGGTTTGTTTCTAACAAGTCTAAGTCCTACAAATCAATGTTTCCTTAGGGCTTGTGCCTTTAAAAAAAATCTTACAAATCATCCTCTACAAAATACTCTGTCATGCATGTCAAGTATCAGTCTACCCCAGTGGCAGCTAATGTTAGGGGGTCCCTGTCTCTATCACTTTACATACAAATTACTTATTATTTTTATTTTTTTTAACTGTCCCCCAATTCCTGTCAAGAAACCCCCCAAAACAAATTCCCTATTCAACTGATCCTTTCCCCAAACCCACCAACACAGGCACCCTCCTCAGACCCCTTTTATTCCATGTCTTATGTTTTCTTTAATTGTATTTAGGATTTATTTTTTATTAACTGCCCCCCAATCCCAGTAAACAAACCCCCTTAAAAAATTTTGCTGTTCAACTGATTTTTCCCCACACTCCACCAACACAGGCATCCTCATGCCCTTTTTATACTATGCCTTTGGCAAATAATAGTTTCTATGTGTTGTTTGTAAATTCAATGTTCCCATTGATTTCAATGGAATGAGCTAGGCGAAAAAAATGAAAAAACTGCACGTTTTGCTTAAAATTATTCGCCAAGTAGGAAGTGCAATTATTCACCGATCTTCACCCATTCCTACCTAAAAGACTACCTAAACTAAACTTCAATTCACTTTTATTTGTCTATCTTCTCTAGCTCAAAAACGTGCTGCTTTCTCCTCTCACAAATACAGAATGGCATGCTGTGATAGCCTAACACCCTTTTATATGCCTACAGGAAAAGTAGGGAAAAGTGCTATGTGGTAGGGAAAAATTTAGTCTTCGTATGGGAATGGAATATGTTAAGCAGCTCAAGGATGTCCCGGCTTATGATTAAACAACTTAGTTGCCAAAAATAGCAGGAATAGCTGAATACATGTGCCTAGCAAACACAGACCTTCCCTAGTCTGACCAAAATTGTGAACAGTTAAAGTTCACTAAACCATGTAACCAAGCAAGTCCAGTAGTATAAAAACATATAAATCATTTACTTATGATCATTAAAAATGTACAGCTCAATCAATTAACTCACAACCTCAGTTAACCGGAGACTTGTAGTTGTTTCATGAAAACATGAAGCATGAAACATCTACAAGCCTCCGGTCATCTGAGGCTGTGAGTTAATAGATCAAGTTGTACATTTTTAATGATCATAAATAAATGCTTTATATATGTTTTTATACTACGGGACTTGCTTGGTTACAGGGTGCAGTGAACTTTAACTGTTTGCAAAAATTCAGTCTTCCCATTGATTTCAATTCAATGATATTGGTGAAAAAAATGGGAAAACTGCCCTTTTTGCTGGAAATTTTCCACCAAGAGGTAAGTGCCACTTTGTGCTGATTTTGGTTTGAGGTGAAAATTTTCACCCATCCCTACTCAGAGCAATATTGAGAATTTTAATAGTTGGTTTCATGCAGATTGGATGTTTTACCAGGGAAATATCTGACTGTCATTCAGAGTCAGGAAGGGATTTTTCTTTTTAATCAGTTGGGGAGTCATTGTAAATGGCTTCAATAGTTTTTTTTTGCCTTCCTCTGGATTAAAGGATTAGTAATACCTTGAAACCAACATAGCTCAGATTGATCCTCCTATAAAAAGGATCATATAACCCTTTATTTTAATGTGCTCTGTCTTGTAGTTCAACAGAAATTATCTTGTAAAGGATCCCCCTCCCCTTTACCCTGTGTCATGCTGCTTCTTTCAGCTAGCCGGATGGAGCGCAGCGAGGGACAATCTTTACTAAACATAAGGGAAATCCTGCCCTCATTCATAAAGGGGGGCAGGGTTTTCCTTATACTCTGTAAATGAAGATTGTCGCTCTTTGCGCGTTGTCTAGTCCCTTGACCGGATTCCACATCTAAGGGGTGGTGGCTAGCAGGCTGTGAAAGGAGAGGGAAGGGGATCCTTTACCAGTGAATTTCTATTGAACTAGAACATGGAGCATATTAAAGTAAAGAATTACATGAACCTCTTCATAGGAGGATCAATCAGAGCTGCTTTGGTTTCAAGACATTTATATTCCTTTAACATAAGCAATATGGCATTGGCTGAACTTGATCGATTCATGTCTTTTATCAGCCTTATCAACTATGTGAAGCTCACTCCAATCCATCGGCCTAAAGAATCACCCAGAACTATAAATGACTATCAGTTATCAATATTTACAGCCTGTTACTCCAGCTAAAATTTCACCCAGGTACTTCTCTATTTAATTTTCTCAGTTCCAGCTTTTCATAAAGGTTCTACATAGTTCTAATCACCTGTCCACTGTATTTACGTATTTGTGCAGGTATCTTTATTTATATATCTCCATACATGTACACACACAGAGGAAGAGTTGTATTTTGGCAATATTTTTCAGGAGTAGTTGGAACAGAAACCGGACAGTATTGGGTCAAGAAGAGAGTTGGAACTGTGAAAAGAGATTAAAGGGATAGTAATACTTAAAATGTAAAAAAAATATGTTGTAGGGTTTATCCCCCTGAGTAAAACAAGAGTTCTCCCACTGCAGAGAGGTCTTTCATTCAAAAGTTATTAATTTTCAAAGTTGAATTTTTTAGGTGCAATATCACAGTGGCCTGAAATTGTACAGTGGTGCTGTTGCTACACCATCCTATGGAGATTTATGGTCAACTGACCAGAGCTGTCCATAGGATGGTGTAGCAACAGCGCCACTGTACAATTTCAGGCCACTGTGATATTGCACCTAAAAAAATCAACTTTGAAAATTAATAACTTTTGAATAAAACACCTCTCAGCAGTGGGAGTACTCTTGTTTTACTCAGGGGGATAAACCCTACAACATATTTTTTTTTTACATTTTAAGTATTACTATCCCTTTAAGTGTCAGAATACAAGTTGTTCCAAGATCTTAGATGCAAAGGGAAGTAGTGAAACTGGATGGTAATTTGAAAGACAGGTGGGGTCGAAGGGGGGGTTAAATACAGGACTGTTGTATGTTTGAAAAAGGAGGGAAAAGTTCCAGGAGAAAGAGAAGAGTAAAATATGTTAGTAAGGCTGGAAAAAAGAATAGCTGCAAGAGCTTTGATAAAGTGAGTAGGCATAGGATCTAGAGGGCACGGAGTCAACAGAGAGGAGGATAGTAACAGAGGTATTTTCTCCTCTCCTCTCCTCTGTAACCAGGGTGAACAAGCTGAGGGTTGCTCAAAGGGAGCTAGGAATTAGGGTGGGGGGGGCTGGAGAAGAGGATGTGAAAGGTTTGGTTTGGTGATTGGACTGCACTTGTCCACTTTAGAGTGTCTAAATCTCCTCTCTGACAATCCCCTTTCCAAAGACCTGCTCCAGTCTAGATAATTCAATGAGGGATTAATTATAGGTCCCTTCTCCTCCAGGCCTTGTGTTGTTTGGAGAGTCAATTCCTTAGGCATAGCACCAAAGAATTCCTGCCGCCTTGAGTATAGACTCATTAAAATTTTTTCAGCCCTTTCCCCCACTCTTCATTTACACCCATCATTAATTCCCTCATTCCTTCAGAAGAATTTTTAGTACTTTACACAAGCACTGACAAGGCCATCAAATGCATCCTCAGTTATGGACAACACTCTTTCTTGGTTTCCTAGAACAGACATCTTTCACTTCATCCTATTCACCTCTCTAGCATCATATGGTAAAATTCATACTACTTCACAGTCCACCTCAACTTCAGTTCAAAGAGTAGCCCTAAAATCTTATAAATATTTTCAGAAATCCTGAAGTAGCTACTCTTGAACATTGTCCAATAGCCATCCACTCTCTGAACAATTTTCTACTCATTAAACATCTTTCCACTCCCTCCAGTCTCTCTAAACTCAAATAGCTTCTTTAGCCATAGATAAGTCTAACTGTCCTTCATCCTCCATAGTTTTCCTTGGAATCAATTAAACTCCATTAGAACTGAAGCAAGCTTTCCACAGAATAAAAAAAGACCTTCAATCCCTGCTAACTAGTTTGAAATTCCACAAGGATAATCCTGCAAAGAAGATAGTTAATTTCTCTGCACCAGAGCATTCAACATGATACAAATGGACAAATCTGCTAAATCTGATTTAGCCACGTGGTTAAAATTTTTAAACATTGGAATGGTCACATCATTTTCCACTCCCTCATTCCCTAAAGTGTTCTTTCACTCACCGTCTTATATAGGATCCATTTTCAAAGAAAGATCCGTCAAAGAACCATGACATAAAGAAGCTTTGAATATTGACCAATTTTCCACACTTTTTCTACCCATTGTGGCAGCAGCTGCTTTATGGGCCCCATTATGGTCAAGTGAAGCCAGTCTCTTTAACACAGACAACCATGTCACTAATATATAAAGTTAGATCATCCTCTCCACATATGATGCTCATATATATGTTCTTCTCAGTCTGCTACAAGTTTTTTATCCATTGTGCATTCATCCAAGGAACCAAAACACAGACATTGATGTTCTCTACTGTGTTAAATTTCTGTAATAGTTCAAGATTTCTCCATCAGCCAATTCTCAACCCTTTCCACCTCCATTCAAATTTCTGATCATACCCTGTGTCACCTCCTCAACTTTAGTTTCTACTGCCACAATACCCTCAAATTTCCCCTGTCACTATTATATCATGTCATATAACATCACCTCACACTTTCCCTACATCATCGGCCCTCCATTCTTTCGTCTCCATACATTAAATTATTCCTTAAAGACCTTCTAAAGCTATCTCAACCTCCCGCACATACACACCTTCCAATAAAAGGCCTCCTGTCTTCTAATCTTTTCAAACATCACACTAACACCATACTGCTGTCAGCCATCTACCTTGCTTTCTTTGGTCTGAGCGATTTTGAAGTCTCCCTTTTCTACAGAAAGCAAACCTCTGTAAGCACCACAATAACTGTCCCTTCCAACTAAATGTAGGAGTAACCATTGCATTCTACCAGATTTATAATCATTGATTTCCAGTTACAACAACACTACAAACACTAACCATTTTTTTGGCCAATAAACCAGACTCCACCTCCTGTTTGCATTTTGGAAACTGTCCATTTTAAACTTCTACCTTTGTTGAATCCACTAGGCCTCAACTCTGACTCATATTTAGTACATATAATTCAAACAGACCCTTCTGCTTCCAACACTACAGTACCCACAGTTATAATTCAGAAAGTGAACCATCTTCATGCCTTTCCAGATATATTCCCAATCCAAAACATGAAATTATAATAGCAATATCCCAGGGAGTGCAGAGGGTATCCAAATGTGCGCCCTGTATAGCGCATATATCATAATATTGTGTTAATAAATTTGAGGCTTTAGTGCAAATTTTGGCCAAAATCTGTTTAAGCTCACCAACCCTGTCAAAGCACCCCAAATTCAGGCGAGTACCTATCCATTAATTTATATATATATATATATATATATATATATATATATATATATATATATATATTTTTTTTTTTTATAATTGTTCATAAAATACTCCTGAAGATTTTTTGTAAACGCGTAGAACCTATAATGAAAACATTTAAAAACATGGTTTCTCCTGATGAGTTATTACATATGAAACACATAGAACCTGTTTTAAAAAACATAAACACACAACATATATCTCCAGGATAGAACTCTCCTACTTTCAGACTTACACTTGGGGGTCTGGAGAACTTTCTTATTCCTAGCTTCTATCTGTGCATTATTCACATGAGTTCTTATGTTACATTTGAAAAATATATGTTTTGTAGTGAGTGGGCGCTGTGAGTTCTTTCATTTTTTTCTTGTATCTGCATATTTCCTTTTTCTCATTCTAGCTATCATTATATTTCATTTAAACTTCACATTTATAAATGATAACAAATGAGAAATAATTGAAATGTATTAGCACATCTATCATCACAAGTAAGGAGGCTCTTAAAGTAAGGTGACCAGGGTTTTGAAAATGAAATCCGGGGGCATTTTTTTTCTCCACACCCTGTCCACCTCCACATGCTGTCCACACACTGACTACACTCTGTCACCATCATACCCTGCCCTCACCACAACACTGCCAACACAATGACCACCCTCACCACACACTGACCACCCTCACACCCTGTTCAACCTGCCCACCTCCACACTGCCCATTTCCACACACTGCCCACCTCCACACTTTCCACCTCCACCTTGTCCACCTCAACACTGCCCCCCACACACTGTCCACCCCCACATTGCCCACACTGTCCAACTCCACATTGTCTACCTCCACACTGCCCACCTCAACACTGTCGACCCCCACACACACTGTCCAACTCCACACTGCCCACCCTGTCCTCCGCCACACCCTACCCATCCTGTCCTCCTCCCCAAACTGCTCACCTCCACATTTTCCACACTGCCCACCTCCACACACACTTTCCACACTACACACCTCCACATTGCCCACCCCATACTCCTCCACAAACTATCCACCCTGTCCTCCTCCACATTCTGTCCACCTCCACACTGCCCAGATTGTCCACCTCAACACTTTCCACCCCACATTACTCACACTGTCCAGCTCCATATTGCCCACCTCCACATTGTCCACACTGCCCGCCTCCACACACACTGTCCACACTGCACACCTTCACACAGCCCACTCCATCCTCCTCCACAAACTGTCCACCCTGTCCTCCTCCAAACACTGCCCACCCTGTCTACCTCCAGACTGCCCACATTGTCCACCTCAACACTGTCCACTCCACATTACCCACACTGTCCAACTCCACATTGCCCACCTCCACATTGTCCACACTGCCCAAGTCCATACATACTGTCCACACTGCCCACCCCATCCTCTTCTATAAACTGCACACCCTGTCCACCTCCACACTGCCCACTTTGCCACCTCAACATACAGTAATAGAACCCTTGTGTACTCAAACCACACACTCAGCAAGAAAAACTCACTAAGGTCTCAAATACCAGAGCATTAAGGTAATTCTGCTACATTGTAAGTGAAAACTAGAAAATTAGAAAAAACAGATAGCCCTGCTCTACTAGCACTTAGAACCAGTAATAGTGGTTTCTTCTGGCAGGAAATGGGTTAAATATCAGATCACAATTGGAAGCTTAAACGTAACTTTTAATGTGTATATACATAATAAAATTAGAAGATCCATGTGATAAAAGCAAATTCGAATTTATGAGTGGTGATATGTTCCTAATATGTAAGTAAGTGTACTGTCGGGGCATTAACCGGCTTGCCGTTTTTAAAAAAAAACAAAAAAACTCTTGTGATAAGACAATATCCTCACCGGTGCTTTTTCTGGCTTGCCTATTATCTAATCAAAAGATCAGGATTTTCACATATATTAATATTCTGGATTGATAATACACTGAGGAATTGTATCTTACAGCAAAGAATGGGTTAATCTGAAACCCTGTGCAACTCAGGTTTCATTGAATGATGACCAAATAATGAGTTTGTCCTGAATCAGGAGAATCAGCCTTAAACTTGGACTGATAACAAAGTATCCAGAATATCACCTCGACTGATTCTTAGATTCCTATACTGTGGACTACTGTAAAAGTGCCCACCCCACACTTCCCACCCCAAATAGGCACTCACTTCAAGTTTGACAAGTCGTGCTGGACAGGTTCCCTGATGCTGCCTGCATTCCTGCTCTACTTGCTCTGAGTTCCACTCTGCCATCCTATGCTCTACAGCCAGTGAGAGAGGAGTGCCCTGGCAAAACCCTCCTCTCTCATTGGCTGCCATTTCAACTTGATGGGAAGGCACTAGATGACAGATACAGTTTAGCTAATGCCGTCCGTGCCTTCGTATTGATGCAACTGCATTAGTTAGATCAGGGGACAAATCCGGGGACACATTCTAGCCAGGCACAGTGCCCTCAATCCAGGGACTGTCCCCGGAAACTGTGGACTTCTGGTCACCCTATCTTAAAGGCATGTTTTTTTGGCCTTTTGTTTTGCTTACCTGGCCTATTGTCTTTCTGTAGTTCAAAGTAACTGCAAACCCTATGTGGCCTATGTGGGTGGCTGGATGATGCCTATAAAGGGGACTGAAGGTTTTTTGGTCCTCTTGGACCTCCACCCACTCACTGCTGGTCAATACTGATTGAAAGCAGGTGACTTCTATCCTGGAGATATATGTTGTGTGTTTATATGTTTTTAAAATAGGTTCTATGTTTTTCATATGCAATAATTCTTCAGAAGAAATCATGTTTTTAAGCGTTTTTATTATAGGTTCTACGCATTTACAAAAAAATCTTCAGGAGCACTTTTATGAAAAATGATAAAAAATAAAAAATATAAATATATATAAAAAATGAATGGATAGGTCCTAGCCTGAATTTGGGGTACGTTGACAAGGTTGGCAAGCTTAAACAAATTTTGGCCAAAATTTGCACTAAAGCCTCAAATTTATTAACACAATATTATGATATATGCTCTATACAGGGTGCACATTTGGATAATTTGTATGGAGGAGAACAGTTTTTTTTTTTTTTTTTCATTTGTCTATTGCTTTAAGGCTTCGATCTTACACTTGGGGGTCTGGAGAACCTTTTTATTCCTAGCTGCTATCTGTGCATTATTCACATGGATTCTTATGTTATAGTTGAAAATATATGTTTTGTGGTGAGTTGGCACTGTGAGTTCTTTCTTTTTTTTAGTGCAGAGGGTATAGCTTGGCTGAGGCCAGAGATTCAAGGAGACTCACTGAGCCAAGTACTAATAGGTTCTAGTTTTACCTCTGCGACAATATTTTTGTGTTAGTGTGCAACAGAAAAAATGTTTGCACCTGGGCCCTCTGATGACTGGTCACACTGTCACATAAGCCTTTTTATACCCACTTAGTCCAGCTACTTTCTGTTCATATTATCAAGTGAATCCCTCCCTCTATCCAACACCCCCCTTTTTCTTACTGTCATTCCATTAAGATGGCCCACTGATACACCTTACAACCCTTTAATGTCTTCCCTTCACCCACTTGTAAGGATACACTATGGGCATCACATGGTTATAAGAGTTATTTTATAAATGTCTGAGAAATGTTCATGGTGAGATCAAACTAAAAAGCAGCCTTATAGAAATGATGTCTGAGCCTAAAGTCAACTAAGAAGATTATCAATTGAATGTATTTGCAGGCAACAGCAGCCAGTGCTGTGAAAGGTAACTAGAGCTGTATTAGCCCATCTGTGTGATAATAGATAATAAGTAACTTTATCTTTGTATTTTACATACAGCAGTGTAATTAATGGCAAAATAAAAAGGCCGATTAGCAAGTTTCCGTGTAAGGAAAAAAATAAATGAAACCATAAAACACATTTAAACTGATAAAACAACGTTACCTGGCTACAGGAGGAACTCTTGAATAACAAAAAGAAAAAAAAATGTTGTTCTTGGTCACACTCACAAAAATATCTGTGCTTGGATTTTTACTTGTTATTACTGTCATATAAAAATGCATTTATTACCGTCTTTGGTTCTAACAATATAATGCTATTTATAATAATAAATATGGAAAGGCTACTTACAAAACAAGTGCTCATTCTAATTATTTATTTAAATAAAACTATGGAGCCAGTAGTTGCTTTCTGGCTCTTACTGCCTAAGGACTCTATAGTAAATGTGTCTAAAATTGGGTTTCAGTTGCAGACTTGATATCAGTATCCAAGAGTGGCTGCTAGTTACTGAGCCATGCTAGCTTTATAATGTATATCCAGAGCTGACTACATATGGGTTATTTTTTCCATTGTTTCATATAAACAGGATTAGTAAATAGCATATAGGGTGATGTAAATAACGTAATAGTAAATAGATAATGTTTTTGCATTATGTATAATCTTACATAAATTGTACAATTTTATATAGCTTGTTCTAAACTTGTTAATGTTAGGGAGAATTGTATTTAAAGAAGGAACCTGGTTTTATTGTTATAAAGGAGAAGTTTCTTAATTAGATGTATGAAAAGATGTAACATGACTTTTAATATGAAAGAAAACTTGGTATATCTGTATCCTACCTTAAAAAAATCCCACTTGATAATTCCAGTAAAGAGACATACAGTATGGCAGAATCTAATCAAGCTCTAAGTGGGTTGTGTATGTTATTCTTCTATATCAGTGCCCTAACACCAGCTAGTAAAGGCCATATTCTCCAGTGAGGCACTGGAAAAAAATGACTTCCACTTTCCCGTGTATGATAAGCTTATCTCAGATGGTCAGATGGATTCCCAGAAAATGTCCAGACACTGTTGATTGGCTACCATGGTCCTACAAGCAGAATGGACAGTATGTCATTGGTTTCTTCTTCTAACAAACACATATACACACACTTTTCAGGCAAAGCATAAAGTAGAGAAAATCATAAAAAAAAATCAATTTTGAGTTTAGTGAGTTGTCTGATTTCAGATATCAGATACACAAAATCAATCAATTCCAATCTACAGATCCAAGCTACAGATGCTGTACCGAATTTAAGTATATTATGCTGCATCATAAAAACCATTCAATTCAACAAGCTCTAGCCAAAACAAGCTCAATTACAAAATGATGAAACATATAGCTTGCTATAGACCACAAATGAACCTCTGCTACATAATCTCATAAATTGTTACTATGCCTTAGAGTACAGAATGTAGTAACTCAACTGGGTTGAAAATATGTGGTAAAAATAACAACAGCCAGAACACAGCCAGATGTAATTCATTTATAAGATGTTCAAAAGCTGATCAGACAAATTAAGTGGCACCCATATCCCCTTCTCCTAGAGGCAAGTCATGATTTTATATATGAATCCATCACAAACCATACACAACTAGCTTGTACTGGTTGTTATAACACATAAATGTGTCATACAACACAACCTGCATGTTACTAAACTGGGCATCAATTTAAGGACTGACTTAGTTGAAATTGATAAGGACTGCATCACACAAAAGTTTTTTAAGTATTTTTACTGAGGATTCAAATGAGTAAATGTACAAATAATGTAAATGCATAACATTGTATTACACAAGCAATATTGTTTCAAAGTACAATAGACATCTTAAACAGATAGCTGAGAATTCAGATTATTTTTGTAAACAAAACCATAGGAAAGGAAACAAAAAAGAAACTACAAATATGAATCCAGTCTCTCCCCCACAAAGTGAATCCTCCCTTCCACCTACTCCCTCCCGCCTCAAATCTACACCAACCTCTCTACAGATCTATCAAAGTACATTATTTCTAAGTGTACCAAATAGAATGTAGTACATTAACATGCAGATTAAGGGCTCAATTCAATTGAGTTTGTTAAGGAAAATAACATCCATCGTCGGTTTTGAAAATTGTCCATCTTATGAACAGCTGATGGCAGTTTTAAAAATACAACGGACAATAATATAACGTCTATTGAGACCTATGGAACAAAGATCCGCAGAGCCATTCAATTGTGTGTGTTAGGGCTAAAGCCTGACAAATTGATGCATTTAATATATGAAATTCTGCACCCCTATTCTTTGGCTGTACATCACACGATGGCAAAAAAAAAAAAAAAACACAGTCGGACAAAAGAAAGCAGAGAAACAGCATATAGAACAAGCATACCTATGGCAACATTAACCCCTGCAAAGCCAAACAAACACAGCAACAATACCCATCCCCAAAAACAAGTTACAGACAAACCACAAAAACCCTCAGCCCCCCCCCCCACGACAAGGCCTTCACCAAGCAACCCAAGCCATCACAACATATCAAACATCACAACATAGCAAAACAACAATGTGGGTTAACAGGCAACAACCACAGCTATCAATCAAAAGTAAACTAAGAACACCCCTGTGCAACATCAACAGCCCATGGATACACAATATGCACCTGACAACATCACACACATACACACCTGACAGCTTCACAGCAATTGGAACGCACACACCAACAAACACTTACCTGGACAACAAACACCATCCCATTGGTCACTACCTACCTCATGACCTCCCCTGGAGAACACCCCACCACTGTCTTAAAGGGACACATTGGCATCCACAGATGTGTTGTGTTTATACTCAGACCACTCAGAGAGAGACAGAGAGAGATTACAACATTATGTCTGCATACCTATTTCTTCGGAGACATAGGAGATGAAAGCGTTCAAGGGCTAGGGGTCGCCATCCTCATCCAAGCAAACCTGTTGATGCTGATGCTCCACCTGGACAGTCAGACAGGAGTCCATCTCCACCTGAAGAACCACACCAGGAATCAGCACCCAAGCTGCCACACCTGGATCTCCCACAGCTGCCATAGGGACCTGTGGAGCAACACAGGGATGACAGCTGTCCGCACAGACCCAGGACGTTAAGTACAAGGGTCACGCTCCTGGGAATGATGGAGGATGAAGTCAGAGACAGGTATAGGTGGACGTCCCACAGCATCATATAGTTGTACGAAGTGATCAGGGATGACATCGACCCCTTATACTACTGATACTGGCTATGGCTACAAGCTGTGGCTACAAAACACATGCATGCTTAACACACGAAATAAAAAGAGTCCTTCATTGAACACACTCCATATATGCCATCTGGAACCTCCTCAAGCCAGGTGCTGAGCCGTCCTGGTTCTCCCCCAGCCAGGTCAATGAATATGATCAACAAATGGTTACAGCTACACTCTGGCTACCACACCACTTCCAAATCCTCAAACACAGGCACAGGAGCTCTACAATAAGGCACATTTAAAGGGATAGTAATGTTTCATAATAAAAGCAGCTCTAATTAATCATCATAGTATTTGGACTTTGGAGAGTGTTATTTCAATTCTGTCAGAGTTGTAGTTCCAGAGTAATTCAATGACAAAGTGTCCCCCTCCCGCCCCTTTTACTGATGTCACATTGTTCAGCCAGAGAAGAAGGGAGGTGCCCAGGTAGACTGCAGAGAGGCACAATCTACAATTAAGATAAGGGAAAAACCTGAAAAGCTTATCAAGGGGGGCAGTAATTTCATTGTTTTCATAGGAATAAGAGTGTCCCCTTCTGTTATCTGTCTGGTCTATAGACTGCATTCCACATCTGAGAAGATATTGCTTACACTAGGTAAAAGGGGCGGGAGGGGGAAACTTTGCTTGTGAATATCTCATAAACCATAAAGGTTTGAGAGATAAGACTTATATAATTCTTCATGCTTTTTAATGCCTACAAAATAAAATAAAGTTAAAACGAAGCACTAATATTTAACCCTTTGAGTGACAGTGAGGTACGCAACACATTGCTTTCCAATGCATTGTGTACCCCTCTGCAACTCAAAGGGTTCAGGAATCTATTCATTCATACTTGATTTTTATACTTTTATTTTATTTTACAGGGAGAAGACAAGGTGGAAGATAGACGAAAGAAGACAGAACAAAAGGACAGAAGGACCAGTAAGCTGAGGACTCCGCTGGACATCAGGATTAATAGAAAGTGTTAATGCAATGCTGCTTTACTTAGTCGGGTTAACCCTATGAATGCCGGAGGGGTAATTATACCCCACCGGCACTCATAGGGTTAATCCTATTAAGTTTGGACAGGTTTTAGGCACTTTTTATGCATTGATGTGGGACTTAGAGCCCCATATCAATACATCCACTGTGGACATTGGGTTTTTTTGCCAGTTAACAGCTGCGTTAGCTGGCAAAAGATCAGATAAGGGACTTTACGGCTAACAAAACTGGGTCTTAAGGTTTGTGCGGTGAGTCCCTTTTTTCAGCTAACGCAGTCCTTTAAATGGCAAAATGGAGCTTTTTTTTTTTTATGGGCCAAAACACACGTTAGTGTTGTGGCTGGCATACCGGATGAACTGCCATTAGCAGTTAATTCCATGGCCCTTTGCATGACTTCCTACATGTTAAAACACCAGTTGGTGTTTTTTTACTTAAAGGCTACCCCCTAATCCACTGTTTCACTCCACAGGATGAATGTCATACCCAGCCCTAGAACTGCCTGCTACAACCACATAGCTGCTACAGGATACACCCCATGCAGCAGCTCTTACATGGATGTGTCAATATGAGGGTGTGGATTCAACTAGCATCTGCTATTCACACAGCCATGATGACATTGTCACTTCAAGGATATCATACATCCCAGTGTGAATAAAGGTAAAATGCTGCCCATGTTCATCAGGTGCCTTACATGAACTGACTGCAACCAACATATGTTGAGTTGATCAGAACCATAACAACCCTACAACTCTTGGAGACATGATAGAGGAATATCCAATACAATGCACTGGATACCTCTCAGGCATTCCAGGGGTTAAAGGGGTATTGGAGTTAGTATGACCACAATCGTTGTGCAAAGCCTAATCCAGAACAATAGGGATGGATATACTGTGTTAGTGTTGTCTACAGAAGTGGGGTAACTATATGGGAGTCAGGTTGCAAGCATCACCACGGTGATCTGTTTGTATGTGTGTGTGTGTAGCACAAAGACCTCTCACACATACATATTGGTGCTTAGCATACCTGTGTTAATACCCTTGTAACTCTTCTTAGGGGTGCCAGTTAACATATATTTAGGGCCCCGTTAGGGGTGGCTTTATGCAGGGATGGCATTTGCCAGAGGTATTACCACCTTTTCTAAGTACACCTTATCGAAGTATGGAGAGTTAAACAAGAGAGTTGAACAGGAGAATGGACAGGAAAGAAAGACAGCTGTTGCAGAACATCCACTTATAACCACAGGCAAGTAAACGAAAAGGAATAAAGTGGAATTGGATAGAATAGATTAAATAAATATTAGAAATATAAAATTATTTTTAATCTCAGCTGGTTTCTGATTACCTGTGTCTACCCTGCAATCCTTGTCACATGCATGCCAACATGAACATATTACTTCTATCTGTTCTAATCATTCCACTGTTGATACAAATTTTCTCTTATCCCTGCAACCATACCCCGCACCCTCACCATAACATAATACTCCACCATGGACTTCTGCATACATGTGCACTTCCCTCTGAATGCTGGTGGGGAGTATTAAAAACAAGCTCACCCAGCCCCAGTAATTTTAGTAACAGACGCATCCTCTCACTATATGCTCACCGAAAACAAAACACTACATTTCTATACATTTTATTACTTGCCTTGGCAAATGACATAGACACCAACCCTGGCCCTCAACTAGCAATAAATGGCAACTTCACCTTTAAAAAAGGTCTCTCTTTTGTGCATTGCAACATACTCAGTATACTGCCCAAAATCGATTAACTAAAAGCATAGTGTTACGCATACAAACCAAAAATTCTTATTCTTACTGAATCCTGGTTATCCCCAAAAATACCTGATACTGCTGTTGCCATAGATGGATACTCATGCTTTAGAAAAGACCCTGCAAAGTGGGGAGAAGGGGTAATCATATACATACAGGAGTCAATAAACACTTCTAAATGACTCTCATAGCTCTGATTCTTATGAATACATTGATGGCAAAATTTGTCTTCCATACTTCAAGACAAATAATAATTGTTGGCATCTACAGACCGCCAAATACCCAGCACATTCCCTTTCGGACATAGCTCAACACCTAAAGGAGACTGCCACTCAAAACAAGAAAAGTAAGCTGATGGTTCTTGGAGACTTTAATATTAATTGGCTAGACTCCAGGAATGAAACATTTTGTTCATTGTTTAAAACATTGAACTTATCACAGCTAATATCCTCCCCTACTCGCATAAATCTTAAAACATACAACCATACTCTGCTAGATTGGATCCTTTCATCCTGCATAAGCAGAATACAAGATTCAGGTGTACTAGCAAACGTGTTTAGCTATCACTCCATAGTTTACTGTGTCTGCAAAATAAAACCAGTCAAGTCATGTTCCAAAGTCACACTCACAAGGTCATTTAGAAAATTTAATTCAGTCCTTCCTAAATGATTAAGAAATTGATCATGGTATAGAATACATCTAATACCTGACCTAGACTCAGAGATTGAGTTTTTTAACTCAGAATTCTTATAGGTCTGTAATACCCATGCCCCACTAAGGAAGGTCAGGGTTAGGGGGGCACATCTACCCTGGGTCTTAGCTGACTTGATTGAATTAAACAGTTTCAGAGATGCCTTATGGACAAAATTTAAACAAACCAGCTCTGCTTATGGGCACCGGTTCTGAAAAAGGATATACTAGAACTAGAGAGGGTACAGCGGAGACCAAAAAATTAATTAAGGGAATGGAGGACTTGACATATGAGGAATGACTAAACAAACTTGGTTTATTTACTCTAGAGAAAAGACGACTAAGAGGAGACCTTATCACATTGTACAAGTATATGAGAGGTCAATACAAGGATCTCTGCAGTGAGCTATTTATTCCAAGGCCTGATCAGGTGACCAGGGGACACCCCTTGAGATTAGAGGAAAGGAGGTTTAAACTTCAGCAGAGGAAGGGTTTTTTTACGGTAAGGTCTGTCAAATTGTGGAATTCATTGCCCAGGGAGGTAGTTATGGCAGATATAATGGATACATTTAAGAGAAGATTAAATACATTTCTTTCTAAAGGGAACATACAGAGTTATACTGTTTATCAGTAGGCTGATCAGGAAGGTCTGATAAAGACTAATTTAATTGGTAGCAGGAAAGCTATAAAATTCTCAGTTACTGAGGTATGAGTCGAAGGTTGAACTTGATGGACTTGTGTCTTTTTTCAACCTAATTTACTATGTTACTATGTTATGATCACACTATATACAGGCAATTAAGGAACACATGTACAAAACAAACAAAATTAGCAAAAGCACAATATTTTACTGACAACTTGAACAGTAAAATCGCAAAGCCAGCCAAATTTTGGAAGGTTATTAAAAACTTCTGCAACTCTCCTAACTACTCTAACCCATCAACTATAACCGTAGACAAAGAAACAATACAGTGCTCCATAGCCATAGCCATTGCATTTAACAGCTACTTTGTTGGATGTGCCACCACCCTGATTACACAAAACAGAGGTAACTCAGAAATTCAACCGTGTACAAAACTGTCACTGGCACCTGTTGCCTGGTCCAATTATAAAAATGAACTCAATTTCATGCCAGTAAATGAAAGCAAAATATATGATCACCTCCTCAACCCAAAATTGTAATCCCAATCTAGCCCTGACCAATTACCAGCAATGTTATTAAAGCTCAGTGCTATGGTCATGGCCAAACTGACTGCATCTTTAATTAATGCATCTTTGGCAACAGGGTATATGCCCAAAGCCTGGAAGGTGTCTAGAGTTGTGCCTATCCAAACGTGGAGATAAAAATGTAGTATCAAACTTCAGACCAATATCCCTACTCCCAACTTTATCTAAAATCCTAGAGAAATGTGTACACGTGCAACTTTATAAATATTACAGACATAACAGTTTTTTTACCCCTCTTCAATCAGGCTTTTGACCAAATCACTCAACAGTCATGGTCCTCCTAAAAGTAACCAAAGATATCCAGACTGGCATGGAAAATGGTGACCTCACAGAAGCCATTTTCCTAGATTTTGCAAGGCACAGTAGACCACAATATTTTAATAAACAAACTCCAAAGATCAGGATTGGAATAATAATTCTCTAAACTGGTTCTGATCCTATTTATCAGACAGAATACAGTATGTGTCAGTTGCTGACAATGCCTCCCTTCCGCTCAAAGTAACAAATGGAGTTTCTCAAGGCTCTATTCTTGGCCCGCTTCTATTTCTTCTTTTTATAAATGATCTGCCCAAGGTTTGCAAATCATCTTCAGTACACATGTATGCAGATGACAACATAATCTATGCTAAAAACTCAAACATATCACAACTTGAATCTATATTACAACATGATTTCTGCAAGGTTGAAAGATGGATAGCAAAGTATAAACTGTTCTCAAACACAGACAAAACTGTCACAATGATATTTGTAACAAAGCACAAACTGCGTAATCTTAGCAAAACCCACCTACCCATTGTAACAGAGTCTAATTGTAAATTGGACCCAGTGGACTCCTACAAATATCTTCGTATGTGGCTTTACCCCAACCTCACTTTTGGTATTCATATTGACAAATAAACCTCCAATCTTTATCCTAAAATCGGTACTCTTTTTAGACACAAATTGTGTTTAAGTACCCTGGTTAGAAAATGTATTGTGCAACAGATGTTGCTGCCAGTCATAGACTATGGTGATGTAGTATATGCTCCAGTGCCAGAAATCCATCTTAGTAAACTTAGTAAACACCCTGTATAATTCATTATGCTGCTTTAGCCTCCAATGTAATTATACTACCCATCACTGTGAAATGCGAAAACACTAAAATCTAGACATGTCCTTCACCTTTCTTGCTTAGTACACAACCACTTATCTGGAAAACTACCAGACTACCTGAGCAGTATGCTCACTCCTGCTCTCCATACTAGCTATAACCTACGATCCACTGCTAACAACTCACTACATATACCACAATACAAGAAAGAAGCAGGAAGATCGTCCTTCTCCTTCAGAGCTCCAAAAGTCTGGAACAATCTGCCTTAAATAATCAAATCTGCTCCCAATCTAAAATCCTTAAAAGTAAATGCTTCTTTATATCTAAAAACAGTGTGTAACTGTATATCATTTTAATATTCAATATGTATGTATATTTATGTGTATGTATATTTAATAACATGTAATATATAACGCTTCTCAATTTGTGTAAATATGTAACCCTTTACTGAAAACTATTCAGGACATACTTGAAAACGAGAGAAATCTCAAAGTATTCTTCCTGGTAAAACATTTTCTAAATAAATAAATAAATAAATAAAATAAATAAATAAATAAACTTCATAAAAAGCAATTTGTTTTGTACGCCTCCAGAATGCAACAGGTTAATGTGATAATGATGGTTCATCCTGTGCATGACAGACAGATTGTGCAGTTCTAAATCCTCTCATTCCTCCCACAGTCATTATTATCATGATCCATCATGGAACAGAGGAATGTCCAAGTCAATCCCCAGACTTTTTCCCCTCTCCCCCCCAGTCTTTTATACATTTTTATCTTCCTTTGTTTGTTATCCTCTCTCTCCCTCCCCCAGTCTTTAATCTCCTCATTTATACCCCAGTATCCCCCGCTCCTCCAGGTTTTTCCCTCTCTTTCAGCCAATATCATCTCCTCCCCCACCAGATCCCCTTTTATTTCCCCCTCTCTCTCCCCTAGGCTCACTCTCCTCTAGAATCTTCAGCTAATCATTTGCTAGATAGGGATGCTGGAATTTTTAGGTCACAACAGCTGGAGAGCCCAGGATAACTATTCCCTGTAATGGGCACTTAGTATGTATGTCATGGTCCCAAGCTAGAGGTAGACCAGGGGCCTCTTTTTATGTGGCTCTTCACATACACCGTACACTGATCCTCACTATAGTTTAATGTGGACAGGGGCAGGCTGGCTCTGGGTTATTTCTCCCCTGAGTCAGTCATATATTGGTGCATCAGGTAGCTTGCAATGGGGAAACCAGTGAAGGCTTGCTTAAAATGTGCAACTCAGGTCAGCTTTTCATATGACAGGGTGGGATGGGGGGAGCTAGAGCAGAGCCAGTCAGGACCATTGGCTGGCTGTCATCTCATGCTCTGTGCTGGGTTAGGTGAGAGAGAGCAATGTTAGCTCACAATGAGGTAAGGAGGAAGAGACATGCTTCTACCGACAGGTACTCACTATGTGGTGCCCCTACAAGTGGCAGAATAGGAGCCAGCGAAGACAGCAGAGAGGAGTGCATAATACACAAGGCAATAGTAATAACTTTGCAGTATATTTTTTGCAGTTGGGAACCTGATGCAAAAGAACCTTGGTCTGAAATTGTGAAAAAATTTGGACACATACTACTTATCCAAAATATCAGAGATGCCCCCTAAGTATGCCCCAGGATGCCCTGAGTATAGAACCATTTAATAACCCCACAAAAATGACAAGAGTAAGTGCATGAAATCAGAAATAAGTAAGAAATATCCACAATAAAAAAATAATAGTATAAAAGTCTGTTTTTATATAGTTCTCAAAATATTCCTCAGATGTGCCTCTGCTGCTCATGCTATGTAGGTTTGGACACCCCATGATTCATCACCTGCAGTAAAAACAAAAACAAAAAGCTGGCGCAGAAGGTTCCTCTGAGTGTAGTATTAGTATTAGTATTAGACTTAGGCCTTCACCTTTACCACGGTGCTCTCTTAAGACATGTACTCACATATTAATGAGGCTTTTGCTCTGCCTCTAAGATTTAATCGCTTTACCGTTATATGCCCCAGGTATGTATTCCTTATCCTCCCAAAGTCTGTATCCACCTATGTCTCCTTTCAGGGAATTCTGGGGTTCTTTGGATGACCACTATGTAAGGACTATCACCCCACACAGAAAGTCACCCTAGCCCCTTCTGCTTCTGAGGAAGTGGCAACAAGCCATGAAATGACTAGAGCCGATTTCCAGTATGTGATGAGTTTTGTATATGTTTTTATATATTCTAACTAATAATTAGCTTTTATTGTTTTGTATACTTGTTATAGAATATTTTGATGGGCATAATTGTCTGCAATAAATAATTGTGCATTCTACAAAGCCAATGTAGTGCTCAATATCTTATTGACTATCATATTCCTTACTCCTAGTATCCTTAGTCCTGTATATAGATTTTCGGGTATATGGGGCTAGGGTAACCTACTGTGTGGGGCGATAGTCCTTATGTAGTTGTCATCCAAAAGAACCCCAGAATTCCCTGAACGGAAAGATAGGTGGATACAAACTTTGGGAGGATAAAGAATACCTACCTGGGGTATATACCGGGGAAGCAATTAAATCTTAGAGGTGGAGCAAAAGCCTCATTAATATGTGAGTATATGTCTTAAGAGAGCACCAGGGTGAAGGTGAAGGCCTAAGTCTGACTCTAAATACTACACTCAGAGGAACCCTCTGCGCTGGCTTTTTGTTTGTACTCTCTCCAGTTCTAGAATATTCTCTTTCAGAACTGGTGGCCAAAATTGCACTGCATATTCAAGGTGAGGTCTTACCAACTATTGGTACAGTGGCAAAATTATGTTATCCAGTGTCCATTCTTGCTTCAATACACCTTTTTTAAATAAGACAGATCTTTGTTTGTTTGCTTTTGCTACTGCTATTCGACACTGGTCAATGGACACTGGTCTTTCTCTGGCAACTAATCCCCTAAAAAGATTCCATTAAGTTTATCAGTAACTTTAGGATTTTATGTTTTCTCACATTAAACTTCATACACCATTTGTTTGCCCACTATGCCATTTTATGTAAATCTCTCTGTAGAGAACAAATATACTGTTCTGAATTTATTATTGTACATAATTTAGTCATGTGCAAATATTGATATTTTGCTTTCTATATCTATTTTCAGGTCATTTATAAAAATGTTAAAAGCAGTGGACCAAGTATTGAACCCCAAGGTACTCCACTGAATAGGGATTATTATAAATACAAGCTATATATATCTATATTGGAACAAACTGTGTATTCTAGACCTGTATTTTAGAACTAAGTGTTGGCTATTGCTGTGTTGTACATCATTTATTAATATTTTATTATGTCCTATTGATGTTGTAAGTTATAAGGTCACCATTGTATACATTTAATCCCTTCTCTGTTACAAATATCTTCAAATGTATGCTTCTGGGATATTTTGTAATTTTACCACATGACAGGAGGCTTCATATTTTGCTTATCTTCCTTTAGTGAAATCCTCCATAGCAGCACAGATCATTTACATAACCAATCAAAAAACAGTAAGCAAGGCCATATAAGACCCCAACTCCACCTGCTCCTCCTCTTTCTTGCTGCTCCAACAAGCTGCACAGGTCAGAGTACTTTTCTGTGATATTTTTGCTGTATTCCTGTCTTATTTGCTGTAGTGTTTTATTGTGATGCTTATTTTACTATAAAGTCATACCAGGAATAAAGGGGTTTCTAGGATTCCTTATGTTTTTCTTTAAATATTTCATATATTAATGTATTTTGCACTTAAATTTGTTTTTTTGCTACTGGAAATACTGGAAATACTTTTTATGTTCCTTCCCTTCCATTCGTTTTCCAGAACAGTTTATGTTTATGGATTGGGTCTGAGACTGTCTGGCACTCTGCATGGAGGTTATTTTTCCTTTTAGCTGTATCATGCTGCCCCCTTTTACCTGTGTCATTTGGTTTTTTATAGACTTTCTCCCTGCAGGGTGCATGGCACGCTCCGATCCATTTCAATTACTTCCTCCCTGGCTCACTGCGGGTCGCGGTCTGCGGACCGGCCGTGATCTCCGGCGGCCATCTTGGATCTCGTTCTCGTGAGATTCTCGGCGGCCATCTTATATTCTTTGTTCCTCCCTTACCGGGTGGCTCCAGTTGCGGAGTGAGTTTCTCCCCTACTTTCTCTCACCATTTGTCCCGTTTTTAGCGGGTTACGTTCTGGGCCGTTTTTCCTTTAAGGGGGCAATCTTTGCATGCCCTGCAGAGCGGAGCTGCTCATTGTACTGCAGTCTCTTTGGTGCTGGTTTTTGTTAAACTGTGCCCTTATAAGATAGTCACCTGCTTTACTTTCCAGCTCAATTCTGTTTTTCTTTTTTTCCTAATCAATAAAGTAATACTTTCTGACAAGGGTTATTAAGTCAGTAATCTAGGGTTCTCCCATTGTAACTGTAAAGTAAGAGGGGTGAGCCCTGGCAGTACAGCTGGCGTGAGCCCCCTTTATACATGTTTATCTATATACAATTTATGTGCTTCTCTTGTGGGTGAGCCCCACTATCTGTTTGGGGTGAGCCCCCTTATTAATCCTGCCTTTGGGCAGACCATGTGCCATGCTTGCATAAGTTATTATATGGGCTTTCTCTTTTAGTGCCAGGATACAAAAACTAACGTTGGGATGAGCCCCTGTTTTTATCTTTTGCCCTATATTTTGGGCTGTTTACATCTCCCTATATATTATTACCCGTTTTTAATTTTTCTGGGTGAGCCCCAGTTGGTACCTTCCTGGAGATCACCCTTTCTGGATTAGGGTGCTTGCCATTTCTGACCCTAGTCTCCCTGTCCCTTTACAGATTGTTATTTTCCAGAGACTTGGGTCCCTCCACTTAATTAAAAAAAAACAAAAAAAAAACCAGGGTGAGCCCCTGCAGTGTAACTGGGGTGAGCCCCCATGTTAATGATATTATGTTTTTCCTGTGGGGTGAGCCCCTGCAGTGTAACTGGGGTGAGCCCCCATGTTAATGATATTATGTTTTTCCTGTGGGGTGAGCCCCTAGTTTTCCTGTCTCTGGCAGGCATTTTCTTCCATGCTTGGCATGGGTTTTTCTCTCTGAGGGTTCTTACTTCCCTCTGTCTCTTATATATTTTTGTATATATTCAATGCCAGGGTGAGCCCCTGTGGTGTAACTGGGGTGAGCCCCCATGTTAATGATATTATGTTTTTCCTGTGGGGTGAGCCCCTGTTTTTCCTGTGTCTGGCAGGCATTTTCTTCCACGCTTGGCATGGGTTTTCTCTCTGAGGGTTTTTCCTTCCCTCTGTCCCTTATATATTTTTGTATACATTAAATGCCAGGGTGAGCCCCTGTGGTGCAACTGGGGTGAGCCACCTTGTTATGGATATTATGGCTTCCTGTTTATTACTTTTGGCTGAGCCCCATTCTGGCCTGGGGGTGAGCCCGTTATTTCCCGTCTCTGGCAGGAGTTTTTCTTCCATGCTTGGCATGGGTTTCTTCTCACTGAGGGTTCTTATTTTCCTCGGTAAACGTGTATTTATGTTTATACGGGGTAAGACTCCCTTTTTACTTAGTTACTATTATTTCTTTGTTTTAGTTTTCGGTCTAGAAGCGGGGCACTTTCCCGGTCTTCTTTGTTATATTTATCTTTTTTCTTTTCCCCTGCGGGGTGGTTGTAGTCCTCTTTACTGGATGGGCCCCAGTTTTGCTTAGCTGGAGTTTACCATTCTATGAGAGGGTGTTTCTAGGGTTTTTCCCTGCCCTTTGTTTGCAGTTTGATTAGCTGTTCTTCTGCATTTTTCTGCCATCATGAGCGGTTTTCTCTTTTTACTTCTGTACTACCAGTGACTGCATCATGTATATTGTTTGGTTGGCTAATCATTTATATTTCGTTGGCTGAGGCTATGGATGTATGTGGGTGTGTATGTATATGTGTGTATGTGTATATTGTATATTGTTGTATGTGTGACTGGTTCTATATATATATTTTATACTGTTGTGTATGTGACAGGTTCTATATCTGTCACTAGTGACTTTGCCACTATGGGGGTCCCTTTTACTGGTGCACCTGGGCTGCGCCCATGGATGTAACTCCGTTTTTTTCTGTACTACATATATCTTTTTTCTCTTTCTCATCCACAAGTTTACAGATTTCCATTCTGTGCGAGGGCTGCGTTTGTGGAGATTGTATTGTACATTATCTGTGCATTTTAGTTTGTATTGTTCATATTCATTATCTGTAGCTTCTGGTGTGTATCACACATGTACATTATTTGTGGATTCTAGCTTGTATTTCACATGTACATTTTCTGTAGCTTCTACTTTGTATTTCTCATATAGGTTATCTGTACATTCTAGTTTCTATGGCACTTATTCTTTATCTGGAGAGTCTGGTATGTGTTTCTCATATACATTATTTGTAGATTCTAGTGTGTATTATGTATATACATTATCTGTGGATTCTACCTTGTATTTCACATGTACATTATCTGTAGATTCTAGTGTGTATTACACATATACATTGTTATGTAGCGCCTAGTGTGTTTTCCGCTTTTACGTTGTCTTTAGATTTTAGGGTGTATTACAGGTTTCTTTTATCTGTAGATTTTGGCTTGTATTTCACTTATACATTTTCGGTAGATTCTAGTGTGTCTTACACCTATACGTTATTATGTAGAGTCTAGGGGGTATTACACTTATGCATTGTCTTTGGATTTTAGTGTGTATTACAGGTATACTTTATCTGTAGATTCTACTGTGTATCATACGTATACATTATCTATGGATTATAGTGTGTATTACGCGTATACATTAGCTGTAGATTTTGTAGGTGTTACACTTATCCCTTCTCTGTGGATTATAGTGTGTATTACACTTATACATTATCGGTGGATTCTAGTGTGTATTACACTTATACATTATCTGTACATTCTAGTGTGTATTACACTTATACATTATCTGTGGATTCTAGTGTGTATTACACTTATACATTATCGATGGATTCTAGTGTGTATTACACTTATACATTATCGGTGGATTCTAGTAGGTACTACACTTATACATTATCTGTACATTCTAGTGTGTATTACACTTATACATTATCGGTGGATTCTAGTGGGTATTACACATATACATAATCTGTAGATTCTGGTGTGTATTACACTTATACAGTATCTGTAGATTCTGGTGTGTATTGCACTTATACAGTATCTGTAGATTCTAGGGTGTGTTATCAGTATACATTTTATGTAGAGTCTGGTATGTGTTTCATGTACATTATATGTAGATTCTGCCTGGTATTTCACATAAGCATTCTCTATAGATTCTGGTGCTTATTGCTAGTATACACTGTCTGTTGGTTATAGTTTGTATTTCACATATTACACATATTCGCTATCTGTGGATTCTAGCTTTTATTTCATCTTATACAAGTATACACTATCTGTAGCTTATAGTTTGTATTTCACATATTACACGTATTCACTATCGGTGGATTCTAGCTTATATCTCACATATACATTATCAGTGGGTTCCAGGGGGTATTACACATGTACATTATCTGTAGACTCTAGCTGGTATTTCACATATTCACTATTCCACTTATACATTATCTGTGGATTCTGGTGTGTGTTACCTGTCTGCATTATCTGTAGATTCTTGTATTTGTTACACATCTACATTATCTGTGGAGGCTAGGGTGTCTGCCACGTATACATTGTCTGTAGTTTAGGGTGTGTATTACACGTCTTCATTATCTGTAATTTCTAGGGTCTGTTACAGGTATATCTTGTTTGTAGATTCTTTTTTGTCTTTTGATTTATTTGTCACCCTATTTCGTAGGATTTTGTTGACTTGGATTTGCTTTGTTGTGTGGAGGTTTCTGCTCCTCCACGTTTGTTTCCATCGGGTCAGTTTTTGGTTTCGTATGTCAGGCCCAGTGTCTTGGGCGATGTTAGCTAGAGGGATTTGTTGGGTTTTGACTCTGGCAGGAGTTGTTATTTATTTTGGTGCTCATTCAGTTTGGGGAGCACCTGCATAGTGGGCTCTGTCTGCAGGGGTTTCTGTTGCGGACATTTTGTCTTTGGCGGACTGGTCTTGGGGAAGACATGTTTCACGTTTTCTTTTTCTGTCCTTCTTCTCATGCTGTTTTCTTTGGTGTCTGAGTGTTAAAAAAGCAAAATATGAAGCCTCCTGTCATGTGGTAAAATTGTATAATATGTTAGCGTAGTGTACTAATAATCTTAATTTTAGTAATGACGGGAGGCGAATATTTTCCCTCCCTTTTCCCTCCCTTTGGGTTTTTGTTTTTTAGGATTTATTAGAGAAGAAGGGTGGACTTATGTGTATTTCTGTACCTTTATTTATGTTTATTCATAATTTCTGTGTTTGCTTGTATGTATTATTGGTATATCTATTGATCTTTCCTGGTGTACTGTCAAACATTTCTTTTCTTTCAGTGTATCTCCTACCTCAAGGTCAGTTTGCTTGAATGGTCCTGGCATTGTGTTTCGCTGGTCCGAGGGGGTTGCTGATTCTTGAAGACGTCATGTTGTTGCTGATGTTTATATGTCATGTTGTTTGCTTGTTTTGTGCAAAGAAAGAGGAGGAGCAGGTGGAGTTGGGGTCTTATATGGCCAGGCTTACTGTTTTTTGATTGATTGTGTAAATGATCTGTGCTGCTATGGAGGATTTCACTAAAGGAAGATAAGCAAAATATTCGCCTCCTGTCATTACTAAAATTAAGATTATTAGTACACTACCCTAACATAATCTACAATTGAGTTTACAAAACTTAATTTGTATTATTATTATTGTTATTAGCAGTGGTATATAAAACGCAAACATATTCAATAGCACAGTGTAAATAATATAATAAGTATAACAAGAATGGATTGCTGGGAAGAAGTAACATACTTCTTAGAGTTTACGGAGTGTAGAATGTAGGGAAACATGAAATTAAAGGGATAGTAATGTTTCACAAAAACAGCAGCTCCAGTTAATCTTCATAGTATGTGAGCCAAAGAGAGTATTATTTCAATACTGTCAGAGATGTAGTTCAAGAGTAATTGAATGATAAAGTATCCCCCTCCCGCCCGTTTTACATGGTATAACACTGCTCTCCTCAGATGTGGAATCTGGATGTAAGACCAGACAGATAACAGCAGGGGATAATCTTCTTACTCTGAGAACAATGAAAACCCTGCCCCCCTTGACATGTTTTTCAGCTTTTTGCCTTATCTTAATTGAAGATTATCCCTCTCTGCAGTTTACCTGGGCACCTCCCAGCTGCTCTGAGGTGAGCCGTGTTATATCAATAAAAGGGGCGGGAGGGGGATACTTTATCATTCAATTACTCTTGAACTACAACTCTGACAGAACTGAAATAACACTCTCTGAGGCCCAAATACTTTGATGATTAATTAGAGCTGCTTTTATTATGAAACATTACTATCCCTTTAAATCCAATGAGCTGCAGGGAGCAGTGTCAGATAGGTGTTCAGTGCTTTTCTGGTGCTCTAACAGTGTGCATCATTTTTGTATGTATGTATTTGTGTCTGTGTAATAAATGTATGTATATTTACTTGCATACAATTTTACACACAATTGCACATATTTTTAACCTTTGAGGACCATAGGGGTATACAATGCATTTGCACACACTCTGGTCCTCAAGACTTTAGCCATGGGTTAGACAAAATTCATCATTGCTACAACTGGTCTGTTTAATTACGTGACTGATAGAAAGATCTCAAACACAATGAAAATAAATACTTTGTGGCTGTCTCTAACACTCAAGGGTTTAAATGACACATTTACCGTGTATGACAAGTATAAAAAAAATAATTAACTTTAGCTTCCAATGACTGCAATCTTTTTAACCAGTATTTTAGCCTTGGCATGAAAGCAACATCTCAGTAAATGGTTGTAAGGGCCAGTTCTGCTTTGGCATGAATACAATATCTCAGTGGACTGTTGCAAGGGGCAGTTCTGCATTGGGATGACTGCAATATATCAGTGGATATGTTGCAAGGGTCAATCATGGACATGGCATGAGAACAGAATTGTAGGGTACTGTTGTAAGGGAAGTCATGGGATAAAAGCAACATCCATTTTGGCATAGGTATGAATGCAAAGTGGTAGATTGTTGCATACATTCTTTATGACATTTTTATAAATGTAGCATCTTGGTGGATAAAGACATATCTGTTCTTGATTCTTTTGTAGCTGAAAAATTTATCAAGGGTTGTATCTACTTCATTGGGAATCTGGAAGATGCAACCAGTGATAACACCTATCAAATCAGACGTAATCTACGTGACAACAAAATAAAAAAAACTCCTTAGAGACCAAGGATCAGGGGCAAGATTAAATAATTTAAAAAGGAACAATTTATAAACAATTCAATTGCAGCATAGGGGAGACGAAGAATAAAATGTTGCATTGCAGTATTAGGCATTTGAGACAGTGGCGGCATTCCAGGCAACATTTAAAGGGGATGTATCACCCCTATACAAGTCAGCAATAATTAATAGCTTATAGAGCGAATATAACTGCATATTAATTTTCTTTAAAAAGCTCCTGTTCATCTTAATTGAAGTAATAATATCTGCTCTGCAGCTACTTCCTGACAGACTGTGGTTACCTGCTCTGTAATGCAGTCTGTCACTCTGACTCTGCTACCTTCCCTCGATGCAGCCTCCTCTGATGATGGAGGCTTTCTGTCTGTAAGGTGGAGCGATCTCATTGGCAGAGATTGATAGCTAGCCAATGAGATCGCTCCAGCTTCAGGCAGAAAGCCTCTGTCACCATTCGCTCTATAAACTAACGATTAATGCTAACTTGTATAAGGGTGATACATCCCCTTTAAGCTATGTGCATTTTGCAATATTCTATTTGTCCCCTAGGTAGGATATGGGTAAATTGCTCCTCTTTATCTTATCCAATATGGCCTGAAGTGCCTATCATGCATCCAATAAAAAAGGAAAAAAATCTATATAGAACATATGCCAGTTTAAAAAAAATGCAAACAGTGATAAAATGATACTATTACTCATCATGTACATGGAAGCAAGAAGCAAAGGAGAAGGGACCATAGACATAATTTCACCTTCCAGTCCTGTTCTTTTCTGGTTATCGTAGTGCCAAGATGAGGGTCTATGATGCCTGGGGTGGGGCTGTTGTGAGTGCAAGTCTAGGTGGTGTTGCTAAGGTCCAAGTCAGTGGTACAGCAGGGGTGATTGCTGTAACCTTTTCCACCAATAGAGGTGAGGCGGATGGACACAGGAGAGAGAGAGAGAGAGGGCCAGCACCTCATGGGCCTCCTCTTCTTCAGCCTCCTACTGGCAACTGGTGTCCATCTCTAGGATTTTGGAGGACCACAGATCTCTGCTGCTGCTGCTGCTGCTGCGCCTGATGGGATGTAGAGGCTGGCCAAAAGAAGAAAGAGTGAAAAAGTAATTTGTCATGTTACATACTTTTATCAGCTTCATTGTATCATATGGCAGTGGTTCTCACCCTGTGCTCTCAGGGCCTGCTAAGAGGTCAAGACTTATTTTCCCAGCTAAGGTATATAGGGCAGAGGTACATATTTAACTCTTTGTAGACCACAGGAGTGTACAAAGCATGTCTTTGCAATTGATTGCACACCACTCTGGTCCTCAAGGGGTTTAACAATATGGGATCATTTTGATAACTGATGTTATGTTTTTATTACCAAGGCCCGCTGGTCCCAGTCAATGGCAATATTGAAAGAAAAAGAAGAAGGTACTTCTGGTGTAATAACGTTTAAGGAAATATTATCACCAACCTGTCACCACTTTAAGAATTGCACTCACAAGATTGATGCTCATTGTAACACTTATGTGTTCACCAAGATATGCGCATAAGGGATTTTTTCACTGTCCCTAAAGCAGTATCAAAATTTCATATATCAAGGTGACAGGCCCACTTTAAGGCATTTGGTAGCACTGAAAAATTACATGAGACATCAGCAGAGATTCACTGTTGTGGCTCTGGTGGGTAAACTTACCATTTTGCGAATTGCAATTGTGAACTTGGCTGTAACATAATTGGCTGGATTTGTAATGTAGTTTTTGACAGATGCAGGAAAAAGCCATCCTGTCATAATAGGATCAAGGGCAACCTTTTTCTCTCTGAAATTTTTATAACTGAAACCTATCTACAAATTGGATTAAAATGCACTAACCATTTAGTAATAAGTTAGCACACTAGGGGGTAGATTTAAAGGCAGAAGTTAGCAAAAAACACACTAACGGGTGTGTTAACTATTTGTAAGCCATTTAATGGTCTGTCTTAAGAACAGTTAACAGCAGTTCACAAATCCTTACGGCCGATAGACTGACGTGCATTGAGACGCATAGAACAAGATTCCCCAGAGCCATTTAAAGGAGTGCGGTACTGCTAACGGCTGAAAAAAAGATACACTTAATGGCTAAAATTTAAGACCCAGTTTTATTAGCCATTAGACACATAACCGTCAAAAAGAAACCACCGTTAAAAACAATCCGCATACCGCACAAGCATGTAAATGGCAAAATTAACTTGTGCAATGCCAAAATAAAACAAAAACATGGACAGACACCACAAATCACTGTCACACACAACAACAAGCAACACCACAGGGACATGGACCTCCAAAACAACACCAGCACAACATGGCACGGAACAATGGTGGTTATCACACAACATGGTCACCTGCAAATACAAAAACAAGCTCACCTGTGCAACATCACCACACGATCCAGAGGCAACCTGCACCCAACAACTTCACACCCACAGCTGACAGAGACACAGCAATCAGAACACACCACATTTTAAAACACAGACACACCTGCAAACACTTACCTGGGCAACAAACACCTTCCCATTGGTCTGCACTCTCCTAATCACCATACCTACACAATGCCCTACCAGGTACTTAAAGGGACAGCTCACCACTCAGGGAGAGAGAGAGAGATAAAGAGAGATAGAGAGAGATAGAGCTAGAGAGCGAGAGGGATAGAGAGAGATAGAGAGAGAACAATAAATATGTTGGGATACATATTGATGAGAAGACTGCGGGGAAGGTGTGCAAGGGCGAGAGCTAGGGAACACCAGCAAGTCCCAGGCACACCTGATCAATAGCCTTCACCTGTTGCAAGTGAGGAGGCTCTGGCTCAACAGCCACACAGGAGCCTATCCCCACCTGGAGGACAGCACCTGCAGATGCACAGCTGCAGCAACAGGATGTTCCCCAGCTGCCACAGGGACCCCTGCAGCAGCGGAGGATGTATAGACGACCACCAAGGACCAGGGTATACCGCTCAAGGGTCACCATCTTTGGAATGACCGATGATGAGGTGATTGATCGCTACAGGTTGAGGCCACACAGCATCATTGCCTTGTATGAGGTAATCAAGGATCAGGTAGATCCCATCTACATCCACAACCATGCCCTATCTGGCCTGCAAAAACTCCTGTGTGCCATACACTTCATGGCAAGTGGCGCCTTCCAGTCCACTGATTGTTACACATCTGGCATGTCACAAGCCACATTCTCCAGAGTGCTGGCCCAGGTCTTGCCAGCCCTCAAAAGCAAGGCCAGTACCTACATAAATTTCCCCACCACCGACATGGAGTGGATACATCTCAAGCAGGGCTTTTACGCAAGGGGAGGCATGCCCAGGGTCATGGGTGCAATAGATTGAGCAAATCCCCAGCACATGACGCACATCTATTCATCAACAGGAAGAACTTCCACTCTATGAACGTGCAGATGGTGTGTGACAGCAACATGAGGATTATGAATGTCTGTGCAAAACATCCTGGCAGCTCTCATGATTCATACATTCTCCAAAACTACTCAGTACACAGAGACTTCAAGAATGGAACTTATACAGGGGGATGGCTTCTGGGTGAGTTCACAATTCTAAATCATACCACATCCACAGGAGTACACACAACACTGCTCACCATGCTCCTGACCCACAGCTAGTACATCCACCACACAAAACATCATTCACACAACATGTGCTCCCTGTCTCACCATGTCATTCATTTTCCACAGGTGATGCTGGCTATGGATGCAAATCCTGGCTTCTGACCCCGGTCGCCAATCCCCAATCAGATGTCCAGGAAAGATATAACCAGGCTCATGGCAGAACAAGGAATGCCATTGAGCGGACATTTGGCCTCAAGTCACTATTCCGATGTCTGGACAACTCGAGGGGGAGCACTGCAGTAAAAGTGTGTGACATCAGGAAAAGTGTGTGACTTCATAATGGCGTGACTGCACAACATCGCAGTGGACCCCAGGCTGGTGGATGATATCCAGGCCCCCCCATACCTGAAGTGCCCATGGACATCGGCCATGTTGAGGAGACCCTGAGAGGGGCGCAGATCAGAGACAGGCTCATAATGGAGCACTTCAGCTGTGAGTATAACACAGGCATTCAAACAATCCATGCAAGTCCTCCATCAGTCCTGTTAATTGGTGTCAACACACTAACCATGCCGTACATGATGTTCTATTTTACCCCACAGGATCACTGACACAGGACTGCACTGGCTGCAGTATGGCCCCAAACATCATCCATACCATGGACATGGCATATTGTGTGTGGTGATTCCATAACCATTTTCCATTCCTTTCTCCACATTGACATAGATACCTCAAGGATATCACGCACACCCCCATGAGAACCAAGGTACAACACATAACCCATGTTCAACATCTTCCAGGGCTTGATTGACAGCAACTAACGTGATTTGCCATGATCATAGCCAGAGCAACCATGGTAGCCTTGTAGCGAAAGAGTGTTATCCAATGCAATGAACTGGATACTACTCTGTCCAATCAGTGTTTAAAGGGCCATTGGAGTCCACATGGGACCTGTACTTTGCTAGAGCTGAGAAGAGCAGCAGAGGGATGGATCTGCAGTGGTATTGGTACACAACATCTCAAGGGACACCATGCTGACCTGTGTGCGTGCAGTGATGTGTGTGTCCCTGACATAAATACACACATCATCAACTATGTCCTAATAGCTCCATGAAACAAATACATTTGGCCTGCCACTGTCACTCTCACAGTGGCAGTCCAAATGTATTTGTCTCATGTAGCTATTAGGACATATTTGTTGATATGTGTGTATACATGTCACGGGCATATATTCCTAGGGCTGGTTGAAATCCCCTTAGTTCTCTCCATAATGGGTTACAGATGAGTACACAACACATTACAAAGCAATGGTTTGTGTACTCCCCTGTAATGGAAAAGATTAAGGGGATAATGATGTGGAAGTTGTTGCATGACTATCAGTTTGAGGGCGCTGCTCCAAATCATGTCCTCTTGTCCCACAGGCATCCATAGCATGATCCATCCTTGAACAGAGAAGTTTCCATGTGACTGGACTGAAGCAGTGACAACACAACACAAACACACAATGTTTGACCTGATGTTCACATCAACCTCTACTGGAACATTCACATATCCACACAAGAAGACACGGATTCATGTGTGTACTAACATCCAGGTATCAAACCTGTACAATAAGAATGCATATCTGCAGAGCTAACAAACCTTGCGGACAACACATGAGCAGTTCAGTAGTGTTTCTAAGGTATTCATATTCAGTTTAAATGTACCTTTCATGTGCTCATACAAGTGTTCAATGCATATATTGGCAATATACCCAGAAAACACATGTATGTTTTACTGTAGTTTGAGACACAATAAAGGAGAACATCACTATTCTATCTGTGTCTGAATGAATAAATGTTGGATTAGACATGTTTCAGTGTGGAAACACACTCAAGGCTAGAGTATACCTCATACATGGGAAGGCATGACCCACATCACAGGAGTCCACTACTTGTTTGGCCGTGAGTGGACTCTGTGATGTATTCATGCAAACAGATGATGGCAGTGATACACTAATGTGTGTTGGGAGTGATGAAGAGGTTGAACAGGGGACATACTTCCACAGTGATTTCATGTCCATGGTTTGTGTGTTGCTCAATATAACCAATGTCCTGAGATTGCTTTAGTTTGACATATCTCAGTACATGGGCTACATCAACAAACAACCAGACAAAGTGGACAAATGTTATCACTGGTGAAATGTGTTACAACCTTAGTAAAACAACAACACAACTTAAATACATAACCCAATGCTCAGGGTTATCCAGTAAGTTATGCTGTGATTCAAAGTCTTATTGTGAAACCAACTTACTGGAGAACATAATGCTCACCGTCGGATTACAATGTGTAGCACACACATTGAAATCCTAGGGTGAACATTGGGTTGCACAATAAGACTTTGAATCATAGACTATTTTGCTGCATGTTCCATCTGTCCTGCTTGTTATTTCTCTGCTAAGTACATAGCTGTTTGTTTGGGTATCCCCTTAAACACAACAATTGATGCAGACAAATGTTCAGTGTTGTACCAGTTGTTGTGCTAAGGGGTATGTTTTTTTCAAATTTAACCAACATCATGGCCATATAACACTGTCATGTTATATGGCTCCAGGGATGGATTGCTATTTGAATTTGGACAACAGTGTGTTTGTGAACCCATGTTGTAACATCCCACAAACATTTTACCTAGGCAGACGTTGTGTTCACTGCATTGCTTGGCAATGCATTGGAGACAGCTCTGCCACCCAATCTATAACTGAATACAAAGCAGACCAGACAGGATTCAAAAGCACAATGTTCTTTTATTAAGGGAGAAGAGAACAAGTTGGCCATTTTATTACTTCTTTTTTTTTTGGGGGGGGGCTTTCAACTGGGTGCCAGAGGTGGATGCCCTGGCTGATTGCCTGGCCACCTTTTGCCCCCTAGGTGTGGCTTCACTGGAGGGAGTGGTGGGTGCAGTTGACCTCTCTGTGGAATGCAGCTCCCTCCCTACACTCAGGTTCTCCCTGCGGTTCTGTTCTCTCATCTCCACCAGCACCTATGCAATCATGTCCATCATCCCCATGTGGTGCTGATGGAGTTGTGTGTTGAGCCTTATCACCTCAGACTCCAGGGCATGAATCCTTGCCTCTATCCTGGAGGTGTTCCTCTGGGATTCCCTCCAGCTCCTTGATATATTCTTGTGTGTACTGAGGCTTCACCAGAGTAGTTGCCTCTGTAGGTCCATGCACTGCTCCTCCACCTCAGTGGGGCATGCAGTGCTGGAAGTGGATGTGCCCAGTGACTGTGCTGCTGCTGTGTCCTCAGCTGCTGCTGTGTCCTCAGCTTCTGCTGTGTACTGAGCTGCTGTGTCCTCAGCTGCTGTGCCCTGAGCTGCTGCTGTGTCCTCAGCTGCTGTGTCCTGAGCTGCTGTTGTGTCCTCAGATGCTGTGTGTGTTCTGTCCTCTGCTGCTGCTGAGTGTGTTGTGGCTGCTGCTGCTGTGACAGCTGTTGGAGTGGCTGTGACTGTTGCCCAATGATGTCTGTCCTGATGGTGGAGTGAATATTTCCCTCGGTAGAGGGCTCTGGGGTTCCCCAATCAGGCCCAAGAGTTGGTATTCGAGTGGTCAAGGGTCATATCTTGGCCACTGGTATGTGCTTGGTCCTCACCTGGGATCATACCTGGGGCCATGCTGGGGAGCTATCCAGGAGGGTAGGTCCATCTGGGTGGAATAAGGCACATAATGGGTGGTGGACACAGTCCCTCGCAGCCATTGCCTCCCTGGTGGTGCAGCCAGCTGGGTAACAGCTGGTGGAGGTGCAGCCAGTTGGGTAGCAGACAGCTGTGGAGGAGGTGTGAGTAGTGAGTACAGTGGCCATTGGCTGGTCCCCCCAACTGTATACTCCTCACTGGGTGGTGAGGTAGCCTCCTCACTGGCTCCTGCTGTTGTGAAGGCCCGTAAGCTGTGTGGAGAAATGAGATTGTGTGATTAGTAAATGTAGCCATGATAGGATTAAAGTGATATTAATACTTAAAATGTGTAAATAAAAATATATGTTGTAGGATTTATCCCCCTGAGGAAAAAAACAAGGGTACTCTCACTGCTGAAGGGTGTTTCATTCAAAACATATCACAGCTCGAAGTTGCATTCCTTTGAAGCAACATACCAGTGGCCTGAAATTGTACATTGGCGCTGTTGCTACATCATCCTATGGAGATTCATGGTACTGGGACCAGATCTGTCCATTGGATGGTGTAGCAACAGCGCCACTGTACAATTTCAGGCCACTGGGATATTGCCTCTGAAATATTCAAGTTTGAGCTGTGAGACTTTTTGAATACAACACCTTTCAGCAGTGGGTATACCATTGTTTTACTTGGGGGATAAACCCTACAACATATATTTTTACTTTAACATTTTGAGTATTACTATCCCTTTAACTGGATGTCAATGGTTAATTTCACCTTGATGTAATATTGTAGGCATTGTAAAAAGATGTGTATCGATGTTAGTCCTATGCCTCCTACCCTCATGGCTATACAGATATTGCTCTACGTGACAGCTGAAGATATCAGTCATTTGACCACACGGAGGATCTTCGGCAGAGCCAAAATTGACCCATTCAGAGATAAATATGTCTTTGGAATGGTCTACAAAGTGTGCCTGGTTTGCAAGCAATATTACATCAAGGTGAAATTAACCATTGCCATCCCATGCATGGTACACAGCGAGGAAAATGGTCTGATATGTGTGTATATGTACCTTTCATATGGGTACAAACATATCCTTGATAGATATGAACCCAGAGATCTGTTCAGTACATGTGATTGTCTTACTGCCTCTATATGTGCACCCATCACAAACTTTCATTGATACCATGAATGAAAACATACCTTGTATATCCCATCTAAGTAAGGTATAATATACTAGGTATGTGTGCTCTGATGATATCAGTATTAGTTAGTTTGTGATAGGTGCACATATATGGGGAGTACGGCAATCACACGTACTGAACTGAACTCTGGGTTCACATCTTGTTGGGACATATTTGTACCCATTTGAAAGGGACATATCCACATACATATCTGACCATTTTTCTTTCTGTACATATCTTTTCTTAATTGATCTGCAGTGTGATTCAAGTGGTATTCATCCCTATGTTATCAGTTTATCCTGTACAGTGCAGGATTGTTTCTGATTTGACATGTCATTCTCTGGTTGTCATGATGGTATCCTATGCATTGCATTGTGATGCATGGGATACCACAGTGGCAATCAGGGATCAATGTACTTTACAGGATTCTGTCTATGAGGTCTGTTCAAGTTGAATCCTGAAAGGCAACAATCAAGCTGGTATTGAAGGATATCTTTGATTGAGGGCTGTTTTTTTCCTGGATCAGCCCATCCATCCTTCTGTGTGAGGCAGCCATACCCAATCATAGATATCCATAATTCATGGCCTGTTATTGACCAAACTACAATGGTTCATATTTGTTTCCCATATGTATCCTGCAAATAATGGTTGGTGTACCATCCATCCATGTCTTCAGCACTCCTGAGGATCCATGTGAGAATCAAATGTGAGATATAATTTCAAGTCAGAGTAAATTATTGCATACAAGGCCTACTTTTTCACCTTTAATTCTGTGGAATTGTTTTAGGCCTGTGTGTTGCACATACAAACATTTATTCTTAGTGGCACTGTGATTTGTGACCTGCTCCATCCTTTTTGTGATTCAGTAAGTGGAGAAGTAGACCTGGTGAACTGAAGTCTATACAATGGGACCTTTGCAGCTTGATTCATGTTATTGAATATTCTCCATAGACTAACACTGGGATTGGTGAAGTGAGCATATGTAACTGTAAATTTCTCTCCATCATCTATTTTTCATCGCTTAGTGAATGTCCCCTGTGTGGCATGTAATCGTCAGCCTATTGACTTGTGTTTGTTGTCTGGATAACCCTTTGAGTACTGGAGGGGTTGCCAAAGCATTGTTTATAATCCCTCTAGCACTCAAGGGGTTATGTGCTGGTTTCCCTGTGGGGACATGGGTGACATTGTGTTGGAGCAGTTCTGATATTTAACATCCAACACTTTTATGGGCATGGTTTGTGTGTATTGTGTGTGATCAGCACAGCAACATGAGGGTTAACTAGGGAGTTGGACAGGTTTGGGCCTTGTTGAAGCTTGACATTTATCCTTGTCTTGCGTCCTGTTTTAACCCTCAGGGTGCTGTGTTGGTGCAGTTGTGTGGATGAATGATGTGCATATGTTGTGATGTGACTGAGTTTGTGTGTGATGATTCTGTGGTTAGATGTGGTGTGTGTTTATGTGATGATGCGCTTACTGGTAGTGTGGAGGCTCCTCTCATCCCCAGTGTCCGATCCTCCAGGGACCCCTCAATCAACTTGGACAACAAGGTCTGCCGCAGCCTCTCCTCCCATCCGCTGAAGGTGAAAGGGACAGGAGGACCACTTCCGGTGCCTCGGGCGTGCACGGCGGCATCCCCCATCTTCTTATTAACCTGCCTCTTGCAGTTGTCCCATCTCTTTTTGACTGAGTCCACATCCCGTCTGCAGCTGGCCACCGCATTGACCTGGCTGCAGATTTGGATCCAGGCAGCCTTCCTCCTCGCAGCCAGGCCAGGGACCCTCTCCCTTGGAAACAGGATGGTCTCCCTCTCCAGCACAGCCTCCACGATGACCCTGTTCTCCTCCTCAGTATAACAGGGATCCCTGATCCTCTCCTCCTCACCTCCGGCCTGCAAGGAGTCGGAACAAGACTGCCATACTTGCGCTGCCCCTGCCTGTGTATGGTGGTCCCCGCATTGTACCCCTTATCCCACTGCAGGCCCTGCGGATCTCCCTCTCCCACCCCTACTCTCAACAGGGATGTCCTGCTCTCCTTCCTCCTCCTCAACTACTCTCCCCATCCCTCTCTCCTGTCCTTCTCTCCTAACCATCACTCACCCACTCACACCCAGGCACTCGCACAGGCCCTCACAGACACACTCTGTCACTCACAGATTCACACAGAGAAAATAAAGTTTAAAAAATGTGTTAGGTGTTATAAAAAATAAAAGACTATGTATGTGTATGTTGTTAGTGTTTATATGGGTTATGTAATATGTGCAAAAGTGTGATATGTGTCGAATTAGTGCACCTCTCTCCAAACTCCAAATAACTCCTTCTACCTCCAATGTCAGCTCCTCTCCCCCTTGCTCTAATCACTATCCTCCGCTCCTTGCTCCTGTGATCTAGCTCGCTAAAACTGGAAACACAGACAGGGTGTGACCGTTATTTTGGGGTATATATAGGTGTATTTGAACATTTTTGATACTTTGGGGCCTTGGGATTGGCTGTAGGTTTGAATTCTGTTTGTGCATCTATCAGGGTTGCTAGCCAACGCCAGTCATAATGTTACATTTTGACTTAAGCTGTGTTTTAACAGGTTTTTGGGACTCACGCTGATGCGAAAACAGGTGTGACGCAGGTTTTTGTATTACATGTTTTTGTAGTGCCTACGCTCTTTAGCTATTCTTGTACACTTACTTTTACATCCGCGGTAAATCATGTGTTATTTGCGGCCGATGTGCCTTTTTTACTTAGCGGCTGGGTTAACGTGAACCTTTAAATCTAGCCCTAGGCTTGTTGGATTAGGTCATGCTATTGAAACAGTGTGTATGTTTCAGGAGGGGTTTTAATCTTTCCACTGTGTAAAGTACATTTCAACCTATTGTTTCCTTCCTGATTACATAGGCATCTTGCCAACTAATGCTTACATTATGGACTGGCTTGACCTGAATCATGCAGAGCTTAAAAGGGTCAGCTCAGGCAAAGATGTGGTAATTCCAAGAAAAATAAATAAATACATCTCAAAGTAGAGTTTGATATAAATACAAAACAATTTGTAAGACAAGAAGAATACATAAAATCATTTGTTATAGATACTGTGCTACCACACACCTACACTATAACACTTATCATATTAACTCAGTTTGCCAAAAGTACCTGCAATGCATTGCAAAGCAATGTGTTGATGCTGCTGGTTTAACGTTATTATTGATTGGCCTGACAAAATGGTTTAAGTCCTGGTACATCTATATATCAAGGTGCATTTGGCTTCTTGGCATGGCAGAGGGTGAATTTTATAGTAAAAGGCCTCTTTCCCAGGGCATATTGGACTTGCAAATGACTAATATGGTAGCCATAACTGACACTCATGAAAAAGATGTACATTTTGAGTATTGCACCTGTCAGGATGGAGGAGTATAGATCCCGATGGTGATATGAAGGCTCACAGTCTCTGCATGATCTAGAGAGCAAAGCTTGAAAGTGAGCCTGCGGAGCAGAGCCAGAAACCAGTGTATTCTTGCAGTGGTCAAAACTGTATTAAAGTTGCTGACTGCAAAGCCAAATATCCAACCTTAGTTGAGCCAGAAGCTAGCCCAAGATACCAGAGTGAAAGGCTGAGGGACAATCAAAGCAAGGCAATAGTCGGGGCAGGAATAGTCCAAACAAAGGTGAGGTACAAGTCGAGGTGAAGACAGAACGAGTTCAAGCGAAGTCAAGGTACAAGCCAAGGTGGAGACAAGTGGAGTTCAAGTGAAACCAAGATATAGGCCACTGTGGATATAAGCAGCATTGAAGCAATGTCAGGATACAAGAGGTCAAAAATGAGAACTCAAGTACAGCATACAAGGAACTGAGTCTTCACCAAGGCTAACAAATGGGCACTAAGGAAAAGGTTGAGCACGCTGAATTAGGTGTGTGAAAGTGCACATGTACAAATCGTTACACAGACCCAGAAGTGCAAGCATTAATGCAACTGCAAATAAAAATGCACTAATTCCCATGCACAAGAGTACCCAATAAACTGAGCAAATGAGTTGTTACATCTCTCCTCCCTCAAGGGCACCCTTCAAGTGTCAGGACCCAGGCACAAGGGATGAGCCAGATGAAACACCCAGAGAAAAGCAAGTGAATGAATGAAAGAAGTAGGTTGCCAAGAAAGATTCTCAGGACCATAAACCTTCTACTGTACAAGTATAAGGTACAGTCCACTGTAAAGGTTCCAAAGATAACCCCTATGTATATGAGAATCCAAAATGGCCTCACTCTTGTATTCTTTTTGGTCATCAATCAGCACAGGATAAGGAGGTGTATAAACATGACCCAGAGAGAGAGAGAGAGAGAGAGGTTGGGAGACACCAGTGTAAGCAAGGACATGTGAAAAACAAGGTAGGCACTAAAAGGGGTAGGAAGTTCCAGTCATACCATCACAGGATTGATACATTGCTGGATTCGGTATAAAACAGGCACCCAATTTCTTAGAGGTCACAAACAGGTTCAGATGCTTAGTGGAGAGCCAGATCACAAATCTGGAAGCACACAAAAGAGTGATGCTTCCAGTCAACAGTTAACTTGCACACTGCTTGTGCCAATAATAGGTTAGTCTTCAAAGACTGGAGAATGGAGGCGAGGTCACCTGTTACGTGGGTATAGATACAGGAAAAGAAACAGGATGCATACCATAACTGGCAAAATATAACGACATATACGTAGACGCATGGATGTAGTTGTTGTAAGAGAATTCAGCAAGGGGGAGGAAAACGATTCAATCATCCTGTTGTTATGATGTAAAGCCTCTCAAGTACTGTTCAAGGGAGGTTTCATACAGAATAGTATGTTGTCAGAAAGAAACCTGTATTGGTGCACCTCATAAATACCTCGGCTGATATAAAATGTAACTTTTATTTACTGCTAGTTAAAAAATTTAAAGGGGATGTGTCACCTTATAAAAAGGCGTTACCATCATCTTTCTTAGTAAAAGTTATTGTAGAAAAGCTGTTTTTTTTTTTTTAAATCTTACTATTTGTAGCGATAATGCCTCTTTTTTTCCAGAAGAGCTTTGCCGATCAGCGTAGCATGTCCCCATTATGCTGACCGGCAAAGCTCTTCTGCATGTCGTATTTCTCCTCCCTCCAAGCTGCTGCAGGGAGCGCGTTCACGCTACCCTTTGGTGTGCCGTGAATGGCTCCTATCGTTATAGCAAGCTGCGATTAGCATTATACTGAGGTTGCAACTTCAGCATAATGCGTACCGGAGCTCGCTGTAATGCTAGACGCAGAAGTGCACAGCAAAGAAGAGGCATTATCTCTACAAATAGTAAGATTAAAAAAAAAAACAGCTCCTACGAATAATCATTGGGTGAAGTTTTTTTTTAGGTTAACACTAGAAATATTGGCCCTTGTGGTTAATAAAACAAATGATATTAAAAAAATCCAATGTATTTGTATGCATGAATAAATAAAAATGTTTTATAAAGGAAATGTATTATGAAGACTGACATTACAGAAGGCATCCTAAACAGGAGTAGCCACCTTTTCTGTTATCTACCATATTGCAGCCCAATGCATTGGATACTTGACTGGGTTAAAAAAGTGGACTATTTTCCCCTGACATGCAGACAATACCAGAAAGGAGGCAATGTTTTTAATGACTGATTGTTACATTTTTAGTGTTTATTCCTTTCAGGTCCAAAACAGTATGCAATGCATTGCAAAGGACTGAGTTACACAATTCTCCATCAATGAGCATGAGCATGTGTGTATGCGAGCATGTGTGCACGATTGTGTGTGTGCAAGCATGTTTGTACGTGATTGTGTGCTCACGCAAGCAGCATCTTCCTTATGGAGTGTTGCATATAACATATAGTGTTTTGTGTTTAGCATTTTCACATCACGTTTCGTGTGTGGGAATGTGTGTGGGTGTGTGTATGCGCACCCCCCGTATCGCCCTGCACATATTTTGATAGGAGCCCCTTTGGCCACTCCTGTCAAACTCATACTCCATAGTTGGACCAATGAGAGTATAGAGTACAAGGGCCAAAGAATTTGTGTCACATGACCTCTTCTTCTTTTATTAGAATAGATATAAAGAATGATACTGTATGTACAGGCTACATATTGAATGAGCAAATATTCACAGCTAGTGTTCTTCAACAACTGACATATCACTGATATGGTCCTATGTATTTACTTCAATCTCCAAGCAGGATCCCTTATATAAAGAATTGAACATGTACTATGCCTTGAATTGTCAACAAATGCCTTAGATGAAATTTCCAAAGTAATTCAATGGGATTTCAATATTAAATAATACAACTGGCATTTACAGTCTTAACACAGTAGTGTAAAATAAGATAGATATAATTTACAGTCTTAGAGTGATAGTGATTAATGGCATTACCATCAATAGAGTGGATGGACTCATTCTGATATCGGTATTGTAGTCAAATGGAGTATTTATTCGGCACCATATCGTGGACAGCTTGACTTAATATACTGTGTGATTAGACACTTGTATATGTAACTATAACTCATATAGCAACATAAAGTAATATAGTAATGATATAGTAATGTAAAGCAGTACCAATGTCACTAACAGTCCTGAAATGGTGATATCTATTGAACTCCTTTACAATGGAGTACAATAAATAATGTATTCAGTCAGTGGTTGTCACGCACAGTATAATAATGCTTTCATGATTTATTATTCCAATACAATAACATGAAATAACCTTTCAAGTGGTTGGGGTGTTATCGTAGCTGCTTAGAGAGTCTGTGTATTCTGAGGTTTGCCAACTGCCCAGAGGAGTTCATTGAGTGTTAGAGAATAAGTGACAAGAATATATATGTCACGACCCCTATGCCCTGACCTAGGGTCATGACCTCTCTGGGGTTTTTTGGATTGGTCAGTTTCCCTTTTTAGTCTGGCGCCACGATTCCTCGTGGCTTGATTATTGAGCCCCGTTTGTGTGTTAATACCTGCCTTTGTTCCTGTTCTGTCCGGCCCTGTGATCTTGTGTTCTGAATCGGTGGGACTGTAGATTTTGCCCGGAGCTTGGATCGCCCGCTTGTTAAGAGTCGAGCTCCTTCTGTTGTGGCTGAGAAGTCTCCTGTGCATTCCGACGCTTTGTTCAGCAGTTCTTCACCAAGGGTGCCTGCTTCCCTGCTGTCGAGCTCCCTGCATCCTGATCCCTTCTCTCAATTCAAGTTCATCTGATCGCCAGTGTACTGGGACTGCTACATTGTTGCTCTTCTGAAGTACTGAGTTCATCTGATCGCCAGAGTTTTGGGACTGCTACATTGTTACTCTTCAGAAGCACAGAGTTCATCAGATCGCCAGTATACTGGGACTTCTTCATTACTGCCTCGCCGAGCACAAGTTCATCTGATCGCCAGTGTACTGGGACTGCTACTTTGCTGCCTCGCCGAGCACAAGTTCATCTGATCGCCAGTGTACTGGGACTGCTACATTGCTGCCACGCCGAGCGCAAGTTCATCTGATCGCCAGTGTACTGGGACTGCTACATTGTTGTTCTTCTGAAGTACTGAGTTCATTTGATCGCCAGTGTACTGGGACTGCTACATTGCTGCCTCACGAGTACAAGTTAATCTGATCGCCAGTGTACTGGGACTGCTACATTGCTGCCACGCCGAGCGCAAGTTCATCTGATCGCCAGTGTACTGGGACTGCTACATTGTTGCTCTTCTGAAGTACTGAGTTCATTTGATCGCCAGTGTACTGGGACTGCTACATTGCTGCCTCACGAGTACAAGTTAATCTGATCGCCAGTGTACTGGGACTGCTACATTGTTACTCTTCTGAAGCGCAGAGTTCATCAGATCGCCAGTATACTGGGACTGCTACATTACTGCCTCGCCGAGCACAAGTTCATCTGATCGCCAGTGTACTGGGACTGCTACATTGCTGCCTCGCCAAGCGCAAGTTCATCTGATCGCCAGTGTACTGGGACTGCTACATTGTTGCTCTTCTGAAGTACTGAGTTCATCTGATCGCCAGTGTACTGGGACTGCTACATTGTTGCCCCTCCGAGTACAAGTTCATCTGATCACCAGTGTACTGGGACTGTTTCTTGCGATTCCTTCCTTTCAGTGCATCGGGTCGCCAGTATATTGAGTAATGCTCACCAAGTTCATCTGATCACTAGTGCTCTGGGATTGCTACTTGTTGGAATTGTTACGTGGACTGCTTCCAAGTACTATTCACCTGATCTTCCAGTCCTGCTGAGAACTCGTGATTCAGCAAGCGCTACTCAGGTACTAGCACCGCCTACTGTATTCTGGTGGTATCTCTGCTGTTCAGTTAAGTTTGCCCGCAGCATTCTTTGCCTAATTTTTGGGAAATTCCTAGCAGTGATCCTGGTGAATGCCCCGGGCTGACAGAATAATCAAGCCCAAAAAATTATGGATCCTAACGAGTTATCCAGACTGCACCTGCGTCAAGATCAGCAGGAGCAGGTTCTTGCCTCACATAAGGCTCATCTACAAAACCTCGAATCTAAATTGGATACTATCCTGGATCTGATAAGGTCCCAATCCGCTAGCCATTCCCAGACTTCGGCATCTTCAGGACCTCCTGGAGCCTCGGGTAACTCTGTAGGAGTCGCTGAGGTGAAACCTCCCAAGATCCCTCTACCAGAGAAATTCTCCGGGTCAACTTCCCACTGCAGAGGATTTTTGAATCAGTGTTCCTTACACTTCAAGACCTTTCCGTTAACCTATGCTACAGATACTTCTAAAGTTACTTTTATTATTTCTCTTCTGAAAGATGAGGCATTAGCCTGGGCTTCACCTCTGGTAGAACAAGACTCAACGATTCTGGTTAATTTTACAGAATTTATAAAGACTTTTAGATTAGTTTTCGATACTCCTGGGCGAGGCGCTGCTGCTGAAGCGGCACTTTTGGAACTCCATCAAGGTACCCAGTCCTTAAAGGGATAGTATTACTTCAAAATTACTATCCCTCATATTGACACCAGCGGCATCTCTCAAACCTTTATGGTTTAAGAGATAGCCACTTTCAAAGTTTCCTCTCCCCTGCTGTCAGCGTTCTGCTGCCAGCAGGAGAATCCGGTCTCTGAATCAAAAGGAGGCTCTTCAGCAGAGAAGATATCTCGTTATGGAAGGAAAAATGATTAATTGAAACAGTCTTCTACGTGTGCTTGGTAACCAAGCACACTTAGAAGACTGTTTCAATTAATCATTTTTCCTTCCATAACGAGATATCGGCTCTGTTTAAGAGCCTCCGCCTGTCCCGGGACCGGATTCTCCTGCTGGCAGCAGAACACTGACGTCAGGGGAGAGGAAACTTTGAAAGCTGCTATCTCTTAAACCATAAAGGTTTGAGAGATGCCGCTGGTGTCATTTAACTCAGTTTATTAAGGGCTACAATATGAGGGATAGTAATTTTGAAGTAATACTATCCCTTTAAGTCAATTCGCTATTGAATTCAGGACCCTTGCATATGAGACAGACTAGAATGCTGGGGCACTGAAGGCGGCTTTTAGGAGAGGTCTGAACGATCAACTGAAGGATGCCCTCATGTGCAGATCTATTCCTGAGGACCTGGAAGGGCTGATTGCCCTATGCTTGGACCTTGATCGCAGAATCCAGGAGAGACAATTAGAGAAAGAGAAAGATTGCTCCAGACGTCATCATCCCCAGTCGTGGAATGTTGTACCCAGAACCACTTCCCAGAATACGGCCGAACCTATGGAAATTGGGGGTGTTTCAAGACCTAAACTCTCTGATCAAGAGAAGAGACGAAGACGTTCCTTGGGACTCTGCCTGTATTGTGGAATATAGGGGCATTTTGTCAATCAATGTCCTTCCAGACCGGGAAACTCTCAGGCTTAAGAGACTGTGGGGAGGACCTCTTTAAGCCAACTCTCGTTTTTCCCTCCCCACCCACCCCTACTCGCATTCTGTTACCCACTCTTCTTGTTTGGCCTAATCATTCTGCTAGTCTTAGCATTTTTGGACTCTGGGGTGGCAGGCATCTTTATGGACAAGGATTGGGCAAGGAGACATAATATTCCTATCCAACCCAAGAGTAGTCCTCTCCTGATTTCTTCTATTGATGGTTCCCCCCTGGGTGAGGGTTTAGTTAGTTTTAATTGTAGCCCCATCCAAATGGTTACTGGAGCCCTGCATAAGGAAACATTGTCCTTTGACATTATTTCATCTCCTATGAACCCAGTCATTCTTGGCCTGCCCTGGCTGAGACTCCATAATCCGGTTATTGACTGGTCTTCTTAAATGATTTTCTCCAGCCGAGATCAATTACGATGTTGGAAATCGAGAATTACTCGCTATCAAATTGGCATTAGAAGAGTGGCGTCACTTATTAGAAGGGTCTGCAATCCCAGTATTGATTCTCACGGATCATAAAAATCTACAATTCCTGGAGTCCGCAAAAAGACTCAATCCTAGACAAGCCAGATGGGCCCTCTTCTTTACCAGATTTAATTTTACAATTTCTTATCGCCCGGGATCAAAAAATGGAAAGGCTGATGCATTATCTAGACAGTTTGAGCCGGGTCCTAGCCCAGATCCTGAACCGATCATTTCTCCTGATTATTTTTTGGCGGCATTATCTACAGATACCATAGAGAGAATTCAGTTAGCCCAGTCTACACCTGCCCCTGGTCAACCTGTGGCCACATTGTTCGTGCCTCAACCATACAGAGTCGAGATTTTGAAATATTTTCATCAATCTATTGCTTCGGGTCACCCTGGAGCTAAGAAGACCTTGGACCTTATTCTACGATATTTTTGGTGGCCGTCAATTTCCATAGAGGTGAACAAATTTGTGGCAGCCTGTCCCTCATGCGCTAGAGCCAAGTCTAGTCATCAACTTCCAGCTGGGCTTCTTTGTCCTCTTCCTGTGCCCTCTCTCCCATGGACTCATATTGCTATGGACTTTATTGTTGAACTCCCCACCTTTCATTCTTGTACAGTTATCTTGGTAGTGGTGGATAGATTCTCTAAGCAAGCCCACTTTATCCCTTTGCAAAAGTTACCCTCAGCTACCGAGCTTTCTACAATTTTCTTCAGGGAGATCTTCCGCCTCCATGGCTGCCCAGTAAATATTGTTTCCGATAGAGGATCACAGTTCGTGGCAAAATTCTGGAGGGCTTTTTGTCATCGCCTTGGAATTACCTTACATTTTTCGTCAGCTTATCATCCTCAGTCTAATGGACAGACGTAACGGACTAATCAAACTTTGGAAACATTCCTCCGTCATTTTATTTCTGATAAACAGGATAATTGGGTAGAATTACTACCCTTCGCAGAATTCGCCTTCAATAATAATATCCACGAATCATCCTCTTCTTCTCCATTTTTTAAAACTTTTGGATTTCATCCTCGAATTATTCCAGTTCTTCCCCCTACGGACATTCCAGCAGCAGATAACATTGTTAACCATTGTCTCCTGATATGGAAACAGATACAACAGCAATTGGAAAAATCCTCCTCTCGTTACAAGGTACAGGCTGATCGCCACCGCCGGGAAGGTCCAAAATATTCCATAGGAGATATGGTTTGGCTCTCCACGAGACATCTAAATATTCACCAACCATCTGCTAAGTTAGGTCCCCGATTCGTAGGACCTTTTAAGATAATCAAACTGATCAATCCAGTTACAGTCAAGCTAAAATTACCTGAGTCATGGTGCATCGCCAATTCATTTCACATATCTCAACTCAAGCCAGCCTTTGGAAATCAGACACTTTATGAACAACCCCCACCTGTCTTACGTGACGGTCAAGAGGAATTTGAGGTCCAGCGGATATTGGATTCTCGTCGGGTTTGAAATTCTCTGCAATACCTTATTGATTGGAAAGGCTACCGACCTGAAGAAAGATCTTGGGTACCCACAACCAGAGTCCATGCACCTAGACTTGTTCAAGCCTTTCATAGACGTAATCCTAGAAAACCGGGCCCCCGGAGGGTTCCCGTTTTAGGAGGGGGCACTGTCACAACCCCTATGCCCTGACCTAGGGTCATGACCTCTCTGGGGTTTTTTGGATTGGTCAGTTTCCCTTTTTAGTCTGGCGCCACGATTCCTCGTGGCTTGATTATTGAGCCCCGTTCGTGTGTTAATACCTGCCTTTGTTCCTGTTCTGTCCGGCCCTGTGATCTAGTGTTCTGAATCGGTGGGACTGTAGATTTTGCCCGGAGCTTGGATCGTCCACTTGTTAAGAGTCGAGCTCCTTCTGTTGTGGCTGAGAAGTCTCCTGTGCATTCCGACGCTTCGTTCAGCAGTTCTTCACCAAGGGTGCCTGCTTCCCTGCTGTCGAGCTCCCTGCATCCTGATCCCTTCTCTCAATTCAAGTTCATCTGATCGCCAGTGTACTGGGACTGCTACATTGTTGCTCTTCTGAAGTACTGAGTTCATCTGATCGCCAGTGTACTGGGACTGCTACATTGTTACTCTTCAGAAGCACAGAGTTCATCAGATCGCCAGTATACTGGGACTGCTTCATTACTGCCTCGCCGAGCACAAGTTCATCTGATCGCCAGTGTACTGGGACTGCTACATTGTTGCTCTTCTGAAGTACTGAGTTCATTTGATCGCCAGTGTACTGGGACTGCTACATTGCTGCCTCACGAGTACAAGTTAATCTTATCGCCAGTGTACTGGGACTGCTACATTGTTGCTCTTCTGAAGTACTGAGTTCATTTAATCGCCAGTGTACTGGGACTGCTACATTACTGCCTCACGAGTACAAGTTAATCTGATCGCCAGTGTACTGGGACTGTACATTGTTACTCTTCTGAAGCACAGAGTTCATCAGATTGCCAGTATACTGGGACTGCTACATTACTGCCTCGCCGAGCACAAGTTCATCTGATCACCAGTGTACTGGGACTGCTACATTGCTGCCTCGCCGAGCGCAAGTTCATCTGATCGCCAGTGTACTGGGACTGCTACATTGTTGCTCTTCTGAAGTACTGAGTTCATCTGATCGCCAGTGTACTGGGACTGCTACATTGTTGCCCCTCCGAGTACAAGTTCATCTGATCACCAGTGTACTGGGACTGTTTCTTGCGATTCCTTCTGGTATCCTTTCAGTGCATCGGGTCGCCAGTATATTGAGTAATGCTCACCAAGTTCATCTGATCACCAGTGCTCTGGGATTGCTACTTGTTGGAATTGTTATGTGGACTGCTTCCAAGTACTATTCACCTCATCTTCCAGTCCTGCTGAGAACTCGTGATTCAGCAAGCGCTACTCAGGTACTAGCACCCCCTACTGTATTCTGGTGGTATATCTGCTGTTCAGTTAAGTTTGCCCGCAGCATTCTTTGCCTAATTTTTGGGAAATTCCTAGCAGTGATCCTGGTGAATGCCCCGGGCTGACAATATACTATCTACACTACTGTTCATGAATATAGAGCACATAAAGAGACTAAGATAAGCCAGTAATTTAATCTTATTAATTATCTGGATTCTAAGTACAAATAGTATATAGGATATGTCCCTGTTATATGGAGAATTACCTCCAAATCCTCTTACATCCCCAGTGATTCATTTTATATTTACGAAGCAAACTTGAGGCACAACAGGCCTCAAATTAAACCCTACTGTTTTCTTCATTGAGCTTTTTCAAGGGTAAGAAGCAAAAAACCTTTGATCACAAAGTTTAAATAGTTGTGATCCCGCCCAGCAAGCACAGCATTGGATAGTTCCACCATGAACTAGCTGTGGATTGGGTGGATCATCAGACTCAATGTTCAAACTAATAGGGTAATGATGTCAACAATTGCCTTCATTGGTTGAACTCCTGTTTGGTATTGGACACATTTTATTTTTGTCAATCAAAATAATGAATAAGTAAGTCCATACTTATCCACAGTGTTAATTTGACATTGTTGTTATAATAAAGTTAAAAATGGTATCAAAATTGTGTTGAAAGCAAATACACAAAATATTGGTGCACATCCAAATTTTCATCACCATTAACCCTTTACTCTGCGGCATTGTGCCTGCATATCACTACTACATTAAATATGAGGATTTAGTCACATCATATGGCCATAGAATGCTAAGCTTGCCACCAACGCCAAGGTACCTCGTTTTTGACAACTACCTAACCTTAATATGCTTTGTCTTATGAGCTGAATCTCTCCTGTTTTAGGCATTTACTAACTTTAATTTACTTTATCCTGAGAGCTGAATCTTTGTCAGCTTTACTCATTAATGGAGAGAAACTCTCTCACAGGCATTATATAATGTCCTAAAGACAAAGAACATTGCACCTGGGGGTGGGAGGAGTGCTTAACCAATAGAAGCTGGCCAAAACTTCCAAAAGTACAATTCCAGTCCAGGTTTTGGTAAGCACACCCAAAGAAAAAAAAACACATTCAAAATTGTGTTGGCCAGTGTCAATGGATTATAATTTGAGGTGAAGCTGTTATATGGGAACTGCTGCAGTAATATAGGTAAGGATAAAGGATAAAGTTGTTTTGCATAATTCTCACTATGTGCAAGTGCTTTCTCAGCAATAAGGTTTTGATGTTGCTAAAGGAAGGGTTATATAAAAGTAACTTATTTATTTGTGATTGATCCATTCTTCTTATTTGTGGTTTAACCCATAACTGTATTACTAAATAGTAATTATAATAGTTATTAATATCTTTATTACTAAATATATGTCACCCAATATATTAACAATCAGAGAAAAAGTAATTTAACGGTGTAATTTGCATTTCAACTCCTCATTTGTTTCATTCTGTGTCATAGAATTGAAAAAGAATATCTACTGTTTTTCTCTTTTTAATGATCTATCTATTAAGCTCACTTTACTCAGTCCAAGGTTGACCTTTCCAGACCCCAAGCTTGTAAACCTTTAGGATTATGATGATGCTAATCAAAAAATGGGTAAAGTGTGGTATAGTGTTAGCCATAAAAAGCAAGACACTAGTAGAGTAAATATTATCAAAAATAAATTGTCTGTGAATCGAATCCAGAGTATTACAAACAAGCAATCTATGATTTTCTACAAATAAAACAGTGGGGTTTAGTATCATGTTTTTGGCCAAAGGCATGGAAAGCTTGTCTTGCTTGCAAGCAGGGTGGTAGCTGAATTAGGGAAGGTATAAATGCCTCCCAGTAGTGGTAAGGTGGAATCACTGGTTTTATCTGCATTATACTAAATACATGTTCACATATTGTAAGCAGATAGGAACTTGCCTGAACCTGGGGTGCCTTGACAGGTCAGGCAAGCTTTCCTTGCTTTTGGCCAAAAACATGGCACTAAACCCCACTGTTTTATTTGTAGCAAATCATAGGTTGCTTGTTTGTAAAACTCAGTACTCGATGCACAGACAGTTTATTTTTGTTTACTTACTATAGTTAGCCAAAACACTGTTCTTGCAGCTCTCTTGAATATACACAAAAGTAACTAATTGAACACTACTAATAAGAGTAAAAATGATACCTTTGTTGGCTGAATGACTCTAGGATGCAAGCTTTCAAGACAACTTAGGTCTCTTCTTCAGGCATAATAAGAATAAAAGCTGAATACAATACATGACAGGTTACTCATGCTATTTATTTTAACATTTAAATTCTACTGGCAGTGAATATTCTTATCAGTATTGTATTTAATTCATTCCCTAGGTCAGTACAGTCTCTTTGTAATGGACTAGAAAATACAAACAAGATTTATTAACTTTTTGATGAGCCAGTGAATTTTAGTCTTTAGATATAGACTGTATGGGTTAACCCTCCAGGCATCAGAGGGTGAAAAACCCATCGCTTGCAATGAGATGTGCCACCCTCTGACACTCAAAGGACCAAGAACATGTTTACTGTGTGGGACAATATGACAAAAAGTTCAGAGTGTCAAATTTGGTTATTACTTTATACTACCAGATACCTCTGTCTATCTGTGTAATAAAATTACCCACCAGTAAATTCACCAGAAATGTTGACCCACTGGGATGTCTCCTTTGTTGCTTACACTGGACCCATGAGAATTCATCCTCAGGGTCTGTCATGTAAATAACAGCAAACCTTTTCACTTTGGCTCAGAGATCTTTTATTGATACTATCATGGTATACATTTTATTTAAAAAAAAAAACAATAGAGGATGAGTTGATTATTGTGATTGTATTTGTATTAACTAATACGTTAATTAATAAGAATCATGAGGAGACTTGATTTATGCATGAAGTAAAGTCTTTATCATGTAGCACCAGTCCCTCCATTTTGTGTAAAACGAATTATTATTTTTCCTTTATCCTGAGAAAGGGATATATGAGATCCCGAAAGATGTTGATAGATTGTTTCATGGTCATTTATTTTATGGCTCTTATTTTATTTTTGTAGTATTTACAATACAATGTTGTACAAATAAATAACTTTTACATATATTCTACTGGTTTTGGAGAGTTTTATTGCCCATATCAGGCCAACGGAACAAGAGTTGAGTGGACATTATGCCCAGGGAGCAGGTGCTAAAGATGTGAAAGTAATCTAAGAGGGCGGTACAGAAAGAGAGAGAGTGAGGTGACTCGGACAAGACCAGATGAAGTGCCAGTGGATATTCAAGGCTTTTATGCAAGAAATCTTCCGGTAAGCGCAATATAGTGTTGATCAAATATAACAAGTATACTCTTGTCTTCACTAGTGATGCAGACAATATAGATCTTGGAACCTTATATCCCACAGAGCACTTCATACACTCATATATATCTCATCTGTCCTCCTGTATTTACACCACTATAGCCTTATCTCCTATCTGCCAAGTTCACTATCTAGTGTCACCCTCTCTCTCCCTATATGGTTTATCCACACCTTACAATTTTTGAGATACTATTACAGTTTTGCTATTCCTCTTTGAGGTCCTATTGGTGTATGCCTATCTCAGCAGTAGTCCTTACTACAGTTAGGTATTACCAGTGTTCTGTCTTTTTGTTTTGTTTTTCTGTGTGACATGACCTGATGACCTGAGAGGCCCCCACTTACCAAACAGCTGCAAGGATATAGTTTAGATCATCTACAATACTAGAACCATCACCATATGATCCATATCTTCTAAAGACCATCTACAATACTAGAACTACAACCACATGATCCATTTCGAATATGGACTAACAAGTATCTGTTAAATTTATATTTAGATCATTGACTTTGTGATTTTATGTTTTCTGGGACTTATTGTGTTTGAAATGTCAGTGGACTTCATATATAGAAGACACCTATTTAGTCTAGGCACTTTGATTGCTAATTACATTGGTTTTGTTTTTTCTATTCTGGTTTAGCACGGTGGATTGGGGCATTTGCCCATACCCATTATTTATTTCTTATATTTAGTGGATATTCAGAGCCATGAGCACTAGTCTACTATCCTGTTTCTCCATTCTGTTTATTCTACCAGGACCTCTATAAAATTCCTTCTAGTTCTGACACACAAAATGCTGGCAAGGCCATCAGTTATGTTAGGAACTCTGGTCTTCCCAAATTGAGTCAGTCTCAATCCTTAGAGTTGTAGAGGGACATAATAGAATTGGCATACTCCCATAATCAGCAGTCCGTACTATTGGCAGTGGACACTGAAAAGGCCTTTGATAAGATATCTTGGTCCTTTCAAGACATGACCCTCATTCATCTGGGTCTAGGACCCAGAGTTTTGAGCTTTGTTCAGGCCCTCTATACCAATCTCTCTGCCAAAATTTGCATAAATGGTACCCACACTCACTCCTTTTCGCTAAGCAATGGCAGAAGACAGGGATGTACCCTTTCACCGCTTATCTTTATTTTGACTACAGAGTCTCTCGCTTGCTCCCTTTGATGTAACCCATGTTTCACAGGTCTGTTCAGGGGCTCCAGAGAATATAAACATGCTCTCTTCACTTATGATTTATTACATATGGTTACTAATCCACTAAAATCCCTCCCGGCTATTGTTGATGAGTTCTTGTGATTAGGTAAGTAATCCCACTTTAAACTGAACTTTTCCAAATCTGAGCTTATGGGTCAGGACTGGATTTACATCACAGGAGCCTGTAGGCACAGAAATCTGAAGCCCCCCCACCCACGATTTGCTATCTCCACATTGCCCCCCATCAGCTCCATATTGCCCTCACATTGCCCTCATCATCTCCAACTAGCCCCCATCATCTCCATATTGCCCCCATAATCATCTCCATATTTGCCCTCACAATGCCCCCAGAGCTCTGCATTACTAAAGAGCCAATGAGGGAGCTCACAGCAGCTATAGGTCTGTGCCGAAGAAGGCACAGACTGAGACCTCACCATGTTGTTGTGGGCCGCGGGCGCCAAGCGGGGGATCCAAACAACAGGCACCCCTCTGTTATGGGTATCTCTCTCACACCAGATCTAGTCCAGAAAGTTTCTCAGCTTACATCCTTTAAATGAGCATATAACAAGCTGACATACCTTGGTACCATATTGTCCTCTAGATATAGTGACCTTTTTTCTTCAATTATCTGCCTCTCCTCTCTAAGATCTCATTAGAACTCAATAAATGGAAGAGCCTTTTCATATCTTGGATAGGTCATATTACCCTAGTTAAGATGATAGTCATCCCCAAGATCTTGTATGTCTTTCAGACTGTACCCATTCCTCTCCAGGACTTATTTCTAGATTATCTACAAATGTTGATAACCTATTTTATTTGGGCCGACAAACCAGCTAGGCTTAATATTCATCATTTGTAAAGGGGGAAAAGGGGAGCGGGCCTTGGGAGTTATTTATAACAAAATATTACCAGATGGTTCACTTTCTATGATATCATACTGCATACATTCTGGCTCTGAAAAATTATGGGTTCATATTCTTTTGGATTGTATCTCTCCACCCTATATGGCCAGCAATGGCTGGAACAGAACCATCATCCACCATCAGCCAAATCTTCCTTACTCTTGTCGGTCTCCCTGTGGGTTTGGATTTCACTTAGGAGGTTCTCCCTGTCACACTCATCTTGCCCTTCTCTCCTCTCTTTGCTGCTCTGCAATCCCACCTTTCCCCCAGGTCTTTGCAAATCAGGCTTCCTACATTGGCTTACAAATGGTAGACTACCATTTCAGCTGATGGCTAAAAACGCCATCCTCAGTTTTGGGGACCTGCAGACTAGGCTTGACCTATCCTCTGGGGATATGTGGAGATATAGACAACTTCATAGTTATCTTTACTCTCACTCAAACATCTCTGTGACTTGTCTCCTTTTGAGACATTACTCATCTCCTCTCTATAATTTCTTACATGCAGCTACACAGCTACAATCCCTTCTCCTTCACAACCCAGCAAGCCTAGATGAGATTCTGACGTAAATATTACCCTTACAGATGCCCAAATGAAAGGCAGACATATGCACTACTATCTTTAGCTCCAAAACTATAGTAACTGTAGAACTGAATTTCAAACTGTTAAAAAAGTGGCACATAACTCCTGACATTCTGCATCTTTTCTACCCTTCTATAGACAGTTGCTGATGGAGATGTGTTATGGAGCCAGGCACCTTATACCATTACTGGTGGTCCTGTCTTTCTGGGAGCCAGTCACAAACAGCAAGTTGACTTTTTTACACCTTCTTATAGCCCTGACTCCTTTACAGATCTTCTTAAACCTGTTTCCAGATGCACTATAGAAATTATTCACATATATGCTTAATACAGCTAAGGCATGCATCTCTTCTCACTGAAGATCTTCCATCACCCCCTTCTGCTCTGAGTGGATAGTGAGAATGTCAAGGGCAATGGCATTAGAGAAACTATCCACTATCAGAGGTTTTACCTGTGACATCTTCATGGAGACATGGAGGACATGGATGATGTTTTGCGCTAACCCTTCCTCGTAAACATCCAGCATGATTCAGGTAGTTGCAGACAGCAGCAGTCCACCTCTTCCTTTCTCTCTCCTTATCTCTGCTATTCATCTTTTTCTGCTTTTCCCCCTTGCTTCTTTTTTCTTCTTTCTCTTCTCTTCTCTTGCTTTCTCTAGGTTTTCAAACAGATGAAACCCTTATGTGAGTCATGAAATGGAGAGGTATTCTTTGTAAAGCTTCAAATGTACCTTGCACTGATCATGCATCATTGTAAACTATCAGCTGCCTCGTAAGTTAGTGCAAGGTAATGTGGAAAGTTCAAGTGACTGTCTGTGCTTGATGTGCCATTACTTGTAGTGCCTTTTATGCCTGTCTTGTACCAGAATTTTTTCATTGCCTTGTATTTCTCTTAATTAAAAAAATAAAAAACATTAGATGTGCCACAGGAGAATTTGCATTTGTTAATGTCGTTTCAGTGGGAATGTGGTATGAGCACCCCATCTTTGGTACATATGTGAGCACAGGTTCTACAAGTCTCTTGTAGACAGGTAGAAGTACCATTTACTGCTGAATTCTCAAGGGGGCTCATCAACAACACTTGTTTCAGGCTGGTAGGCACAGGAGAGGAGTGGAGGTCCTAGAAATATTTTTCTAAATCTGCCCTCTGTATGTAGTATCGTTTGGAACTCTCCCAAAACTTTGAGCAGCACCTCAAGCTGTGGGCTGTAGGTGACTACCGAAGGCACCCTGTTTTCTTGCTGTGGCTGTTTGCATTCCAGGAGATTTATTCTGGATACACCAATGGTTCTTTGAATTTGGATGTCTGTGACCCTGGCATTATATCCATGACTGATAAAATATCTCTTGAGAGTTTCAAGCTGTTGATCTAGGTCAGAAGTGTCAGAGCACATGCAATTATACCATATGGCCCTGTTGTAAACAATATAGTTTGTTGTGCTTCTGAGGAAACTGTAACCTCTGAGGCAATCAGGCCTGTCTGTTGGTCTGTGGCACAGAGATGCTTGGACATGGACATTGCCAACACTGATTGTAGCATTCAGAAATCTAATTTCTGTGGGTGAATGGCCAATTGTCTGAGGGCAATGGTGGAATGGTAGGCACTGCAATTTTCATGAAATGACAAAAGTGCACCCTCACTGGCAGTCCAAATGATCAGGATATCATCTATGTAGTGCAGGTAGACCAGAGGCTCCATTTGGCATGTGGACAAGAACTCCTTCTCCAATCCTGCCACAAATAGGCTGGCAAAATATGGCGCCATTAGTGCTCCCATGGCAGCTCCAGTCCCTTGTATGTATAGCTCTTGCCCAAATGTGATATAATTGTGAGTGTATTAACTGGGTCACAGGTTTTGTGGGCAAGCCCCCCCCATTCCAGAAATGCCTTGAAGGGCACAATGCCATCCCCATGTGGAATGCTGTGCAGAGCAACTCTACATCTATATTGGCCAGAACTGTCTCCCTTGGGATGGAAAGAAAACCAAACAGTTTGTTTAGGACATTAACAATGTCCTGCATGTAGGTAGGTGTTCCTTTGACCAATGGCCCAGCCAGAAAAACACTCAATTAGGGTGCCTGTTTCAGATACCATTAGCCTTCCAGGATTCCTCTCTCTTTCAGGAAGCACACAGAAACATTCCTTCCTTGGGTCCTCCAGAATGATGGCCTCCAGTACAAGAAGAGAGACCTTTAACTCTTTGAGTGCCAGAGTGGTACGGAATGCATTGCAAAGCACTCTGGTACTCAGAGGGTTAATGATGTTCTCAAGCTCATTTGTGTAGTCAGATTTGGGATCTTCCTATAGTCAGTGCAGTATCCTTCACCGAAAAGTTATATAGGAAATAGTAGTGGCCTCACCTGCAATATCTAATAGTCTATACTGGGTCACCCATAAACAATATAAAAAAAATTTGTTAAAATATTACCACACTTAACTTATGCTTATTGGTTATTTTTCATACACAAAAAAAGCATATAGAAATTCAATGAACGATCATACAATAATATCAATAAATAATCAGCAGAGAATAATACAATTTATTTTTTTGGAAACAAATTCCAGTCAATGATTCAGAATAATCCAATGTCACAATGGAGTTAAACCAGATAAATGATCACCGTTAATCATAAACATCAATGTTACATATGGTTCTTCATATTCTCCTGTATTATCCAGGATACAGTGATATGAAAGATTAGTGATGATGGTCCTTAAATAGTTAGTGACCGATATGAGAAGAAATGTAGATGATGAAATATGAAAATGAAGGATGAAATAGTATGATGTGTATGGAACCCAGTCAGTTTAAGTCAGTACTCAAAAGCGTTCATACACCTCAACTGGGTTTCTCCTGCTGCTATGTCCCGAAGTCCTCTCGAGTATATTACGTATATGTAAAAAGAAAAAGAGAGAAAGACAGCGCACAGAGAACCTCTAAGTGCAGTATTGGTTGTTAAATGATGCTCAAACTTATAAATACAAAGAAGGGCTGTAATTTATTGTACAAACTGTAATAAGTAACAATAATACAAGGAAGTAAGCAACATTAGGCTTTAAAACAATAAGTTTAAATCTTTAAAATAGCACATTTTGTATATTTAATAATGTTCTAATTCTGCAGTGTATCTATATTTTAATATACAGATATAGAGATGGATATTACATAGTGGCACAGTAAATATACATATACGGAGTGGGACTGGACCTATTTTGGCAGCTCAAGTATGGCTTAAAATAGAACAAGCCTATGCACCTCTGTTTTAGTTATCTCTGGGGAGTATCAGCTGCTTGTCTGCCCTCCTAATGTAAGATACTATTCTTAGGTCATATATGGCTCGTCGATGGCTGTTTCTTGTTGTGATAGCCTGTAGTGAAATACTCCAGACGAAACGGGATTGTTCCAGTGCTCCTATGCCCCCTGGTTTTCCATCTTTCAGTTGTTGACCTTACTTGGCAATTCTAGAGCGCCCATTTTAATGTTATCTTGAGAAAGGAGACTTGTTTTCCGAAATGCGTCACAGAAGAGATTAAACTGAGAGACACAAAAACAAATAAGCATAAGTTAAGTGTGGTGATATTTTAACACATTTTTTTTATATTGTGTATGGGTGGCCCAGTATACAACATTAGATACTCCCGGTGAGCGCCATTACTTTTTCATATATAAGTGTTTTCTAACAAACCCCTTCAAGTGAAGGAGCCCAAACTTAAGCGGCAGTCTCCTGGGGTACTATTCTGTATAAGTATTCAAAACTTGCTCTTGAGAATTTTCTGGTTATAACATCTGTTGCAGTGTATATTCTCACAATACTATAATGACACTAAATTGCATGAATAGGAGGTCTAGGAGAGAGGAACTGGCAGCCAATCTTTTACAACAACACATAGATCAATCGCCAAATGTTGGAAATGGCTGTGATGAATTAAAGAAAAAATTATTTGATTTGGAAAAATTATTGAAAGTGGAACTGGCACAATAGTGGGAGACCTTCACCCTCCAAAATATATAGATAAAAAAAACAGATCCCAAGAGGATTGAGGATCATGAAAGAATCCGCCTTTGGGAAAAATGAGCCAGAATTCCTGAAACAATGGCATACTGTCTTAGACCAATGCTCCTATAGCCTAATGTCCCTTATAATTTCCAATAAATAGAGGAAATTGGATGCTACTGTCAATAAGATAGAAGGACTCAGGAACAAAATAGAAACTTATAAAGGAGATTAGAAGTTTGCGGATTTGGATAAACAAACAAGTGAAAGAGTTTACAAATATGAAAAAAAAATTATTGAAAGGAAACAAAGAAAATTGGTGAAATATGAGGAAGAGTACAACTCAGAATATATACAAAATCGGTAAAGAAGGATGAAAAGGAATCAAAATTATTAACAGTCTCAACCAAATAAATACTATAGATCTGGGAGGAAGAAAACACAAGAGGTTTAGCCTCAAAGAAAGGACCCTACAAAAAAAAAACAGATTCGGTTACACAACAGATAACAAATATAGCAGATTCATCAGAGGTTAGGACAAATGAGACAACCACTAACCAGACAGGGAAATTAGGAGAAAGAACCCGCACAAATACACCGTCTACCAACAAACATGGGGAAAAAGATGTTACAGAACCGCGTGGATGAAAAAATTAAAATTAAAAACTGTAACAAGGAAAATAGCATCCAAAGTAAACCCCAATTTCCACAGACTCTATACAAACTGCCGTGGAAAGAGAAGCATAAAATAAACAAGGGGAAAGACCACGATCAAGTAACAACATCCACCAACAACCTAAGCCACCCACAACACAACAACATTTTTTATCCCCGGGCCCACAAACACCAATAGAAGCATGGGTGAGGAAGGAATAGAATCAGAAAAAAGACAAATTCTCAAGGCAATCCCTCAGGAGAAAGAAATCAGAAGAACCAGAAGATGCACACGAGGGGGTAAGGGAAAACAAAAGGAGAAATCAAGACCAAACATCAACAACATAGGTGGGATTTTCAATCTATCCTCCCATAACCTTATCCGAGACAAAATCTCACTGAATAAAGCCCTGACATATAAGCCCCAGAATAAACCTAACGAATTTGAACTGCACAAATTTGTGAGAAAGCTTACCCTTAAAAGATCCTTCCTAAAAAAGTCTACTGTACAAAATAGAGAGTTATGGAAGGAAAACATGATATTTGAGGAAGAAAGCCACATTAACATACTGGAACTTCACTTGATACATTGTAATCTCAAACCAGTTTCCAAGTTTAACCCAATACAGGCAAGGGGCCAGACCATTTAGGATTTCCTAGAGCTCTGGGTATGGGATATAAGAAAAATGTTCAAAAACCCCCAGAAAATAAAATGCAATCTTTCTATGGAAGAGAAAGAAAGCCTGGATAAACTTATGAAGGATGATTCACTAGTGTTTCGAGAAGCCGATAAGGGAGGGGGAATTGTCATCCAAGATAAAGATGACTATCTAAAAGAATCCAGGAGGATTCTAGAAGATTGCACATTTCATGAACCTCTACCCAACAATCCTATCAATCTATACAAAGAAAAATATGATCATCTCATCCTACAAGCACACCAGGCAGGTATTATGAACAAACATGAATTCTCATTTCTGACAGTGCAACATCCAGTTATCCCCATATTTTCTTATATTCTGAAGATACATAAAAACATCCAGAACCCCCCAGGTCACCCAATAATTTCAGGAATACAATCACTCACAAGTAATTTATCACAGTATATTGATCAATTGCTTCAGCCATACATTCAGAACACACCATCGTACATCAAAGATTCCACTCATATACTGAGGAAATTGAATTAAATTCGCTGAAACTTTGGGGACCTGTGGGTAACATGCAATATTAATTCCCTATATACCATCATAGAACATAAGGCGGGTATCAGTGCAATAGAAAAAGTATTAAGAAGAGGTAACAGCCTACCAGCTGAACAGATTGATTTTATATTGGATGGAATATTGTTTATACTCCGTCACAACCACTTTATGTTCGAGGGCAAACATTTCCGTCAAATAAGAGGAATCGCCATGGAGACTAAATTTGCACCTAGTTTTGTCAACTTATTCCTAAGTGTGTGGGAAGAGGAAAATGTGTGGAATAATTTCTATAAAGACACGACTATGTACGGAAGATATATTGACAATGTTATATTCATCTGGAAAGAAGGTGAATTGAAATTAAAAAATTTTATTTAACATATTAACAACAATCAATTAAGCTTACAGTTTACATATACTAGTAGTCCAACTTCGGTAGTTTTCTTGGACTTACAAATTACAACTGATCAAAAGGGCCAGTACATACCATAAACCATTGGACGTAAACGGTTTAGTTGAGGCCTCAAGTGACCATCATCACAAGTGGCTCCAAAGTGTCCCCTGTAGCCAATTCTTAAGGCTTAAAAGAAATTGTACAAAGGAGGAGACATTTCAAGGAGAAGCGGAAATTTTAAAAAAAAGTTTCTAGAAAAAGGTTATCAAGTAGCAAATATCCAACAAATGCTAATAAAAGCATCTAACATACCAAGAGCCCAACTGTTACAAAATAAAGATGAAAAGAAGAAACACTTTGGCACCCACAAAAAAGAGCACATAGAGACCAGGAAACCTCAGATCCCATTTATAACTGGATACACGTCCGCAACAGGAAGTATGGAGACCATCATTCGGAGACACTGGATGGTACTGGAGGGAGATAAAAGTTTAAGAAGAATACTGAGGAGGAAACCAAATTTCATCTGTACAAAATCATCAGATTTAAAGAAGCAGCTGGTTCCATCCATGGTCACTGGAAATAAAACGAAAACACAATCACAATTAGATCTTTTATGAACCCCCTTATGTGGCACTTTCAAGTGTGGACACATTAGATGTCTCACATGTAAACACATCCAAAATAGAAAAAAAACTTTTTCCTCTAGAACTACAGGAGAACGGTTCCAAAACCGCCAATTCATCAACTGTACTACATAGTATGTTGTCTACATCCTAGAGTGCAGCCATGAGTATGTGGGATGGACAATTAGACCATTAAAGACCATAGGCTTGTTCTATTTTAAAGGGGATAGTAATGTTTCAAAATAAAAGCAGCTCCAATTAATCTTCATAGTATCTGGACCATGGAGAGTGTTATTTCAATATTGTCAGCTTTGTAGTTAAAGAGTAATTGAATGATAAAGGATCCCCCACCCGCCCCTTTTACTGATGTAACATTGCTCACCTCAGAACAGAAAGGGGGTGTCCAGATGGCTTGCATAGAAGGACAATCTTTAATTAGCATAAGGGAAAAACCTGTGAAGACACACTGCTGGTCTGAGTTTGAAAATGACTTACAATCAAGTTACAGATTATAGATAAGTAAGTGGATATTATTTTATTGAGTTGTGGAAATTACTACATCTCTGATTGGATATTATCTCTGTCTTTTCACATATTGACTGGACTATTTTGGGAAACTACAATACCCACCATCAAGACAAACAACCATATCCACAAGGACTATTTTAGTCTGTAATATATGTTGTTATTTTATTTTTGATACATGTATAAAAGTATGGGAATCGCCTGAGGTTATGTATTTGTAAAGAAAAAATAAAGCTACTCTAGTTATACAACAGATCTTACAATTGAAATAGAGTTACATTAGTAATTATATAGACTTTACGACTGAAATGGAGCTAGACTCGTACTACCACATAGCTTACAATTGAACTGGAGCTATACTAGTGATTAGGGATGGGCGAAAATCTTCACCTCAAGCTGAAATCAATGAAAAATGGCACTTTACGCCTGGTGAAAAATTTCCTGCGAAAAGTGAAATTTTTTTCTGCTTTTTCACGCTTTTTTTTGCCTAGCTCATTGCATTGAAATCAATGGGTAGAAAAATTTTCCTCCACCTCATGAAAGTTTTTTACAGCCATATAAAAGGCTGTCAGGCTCTCACTGCATGCCATTCTGTGTTTGTGAGAGGAGAGAGCAGCATGTTTTTGAGCTAGAGAAGATGGGCAAATAAAGGGGAATTGAAGCTTTGTTTTATGCAATCATTTAAATAGGACATTTGTTCTCTCTACTAGGGGAGTCTGGGGGAACAATGGGGATGAGAAGAGAGGAAGGAAGTTGACCCAAAATACCACAAAATGTGGTGTGACTGACTGGCAAGACACAGGCAGCTGGGGTCCAAATTGCTTGATGATTTTACTTTTATTGTCTTTGTGCTAGGGAAGTCTGGGGAAAGAAGTTGTTGATTTTGTGAATTTAGTTACATATATATTTTTGGGACTAACTGTGATAAGATAGGGTGGACAAATTAAAAATAAATAAATAAATAAATAAAAAACCATACATAATTAAACAAACAGATATATTAGACAGCTGACTGGGAGCTCTGTGACTTAGGAAGACTTGATAGACATCAGGTAACATAGAGAATTTTGTTGAGGGCTAAGGCAAGACATCACACTCCATAAATTTTGAGTAAAAACCACACAAAGTAGTTGAGTAATGTCTAGCAAATGCACAAGCCAGTGGGGGAAAGGTGGATAAAATGCATGGGCTTGGGAATAAAGTGTGTGTGTGCAAAAACTGACTGTAGTTATCATTGATGCAGCATGTGCAATAAATTATGATGATACCTCTCCTCCCGGGGTGGAAGCAGTTTATCAAGGTCCCACAAATCATACCATGCCAGTTCCCCCCCCCCACACACACACACACACGCACTATTACCATACACATTTGCCACATTGTAGGTTAATCTCTTGACAGCATTATGAATATATGCCAGTGTCACTTAAGCAGGAAGTGCAGTGGAGAAAGGACAAAGCACTCTGCATGTTAACACATTTTTCAAGGTATATGTTGCTGTAGGATTCACAACTTTGACTTCCAGCTATTTATTTCTCCACTGCAGCCCTCAGAAGAAGTAATGTTGTGCTGGGAAATGTTGCACCATATTAAACATACTAAAAACATATGTTGGAATAGGAAAAAATGTGTTGGAATAAGAGAAAAATGTGTTTGAATGTTTTAGAATAGGAGACAAATGTGTTAGAATAGGAGAAAAAATGTGTTGAATAGGCAAAAAATGTGTTAGAATATGAGAATACTGTGCTGGAATAGGTGAAAAATTTGCTGGCATAGGCGAAAAGGAGGAAAATTTTGCTTTGGAGAAAAAGAGAAAACTTTTGCGAAAAAAGAAAAAAATCGTCCGTTTTTCGCAAAAAATCATGCAGGAAATTTTTCCCACTTCTCGCCCACCTCTACTAATGATGCCACAGAACTATCATTTGAAACTGAACACTAATGATACCACTGAGCTTACAGTTAAAACTGGACAACCCTTGTGACCCAGAGCTGACAATTGAAATTGGGTTACACTAGTGATATAATATTGCTTGCAATTAAAATGGAGCTACACTATTGCTACCACATAGGTTACAACTGAAATGGAGCTACATTAGTGATAAGAGAAAAGACAGAAGGGCGCTTCCTATTGTAGTATTTCAAGACTAATAGACCTTCACCAATCTACTTAATACTCACAAAATGTAAAACCACTAGAAGTGGTCAGTAGAATAGATAGAGGGATCCTGACCACCCCCACTCAGTCACTCCATGCACAACCGACAACTGCAGCCTCCCAGACAAGACCAAGCAGCATCCTTGGAATACAGAAAGACACAAAACCAGAAGGAGCACAGGTGTATTGTTGTACTCACACTAGGCTGACAGAAGGCCGGTTGTGAAGTAGAACTGGCAAAGATCCAACGGAGCCGTCCCGATACAGTTATTGATATCTCCTACACGGATGAGGAGACTCTTGAATCCACAGTATATTTAAGAAATGTAATATTTAAAAAGGAACCATACATAAAATACATCAATTATGGCCTTTCAAAGCATTTCAAAGTTCGCACCTTCTATATCAAAAAAACATAGGCACCATGTATAAAAACACGTAATGGCAAATGTAATATTATAAGGCTATCCGATATCAGGGAGGTTACGTTATGCTGTTGGATCTTTGCTGGTTGTACTTCACAACCGGCCCTCTGGCAGCCTAGTGTGAGTATCACAGCAAGATATTGATATTTGAATAGAAGAGTTATTATAAGATCAAATACACTGGTGTTTCTTGCACTCCCTTCTGGTTTTGTGTCTTTCTACATTAGTGATACACAGAGCTTACAACAGAAGTTGAGCTATGCTAGTTATGCCACAGAGCTATCAGTTGAAGCTGAACTCCACTAGTGATACCACCGAGCTTAGAACTGAACCTGATCAAACCTAATGATGCCAGCGAGAGGGAAATGGAGTTACAATACTGATGCATCAGGGCTTGGGTCTAACACAAGTCTGATTTCCTACACCAAATCAATTTTTCCTCAGGGCTTAAGCCTCAAATAAATCTAAGTCCTACAAATCAATGTTTCCTCTGGGCTTGGGATTGTAACAACAAGTTCTATAAATCATCCTCCACAAAATACTCTATCCTGTCAATTATCAGTCTGCTCAAGTCATGCATCTTTTATACTATGCCTTTTGGAAATAAAATTACATTTGTTATGTATTGTCTGTAAATTTAGTGTTCCCATTGATTTCAATGGAATGAGCTAGGTGAAAAAAGTGAAAAAACTGTACTTTTCATGGTTAAATTTTGCCAGGCGGGAAGAGCCATTATTCCCTGATTTTGGTTTGAGGCACCCATCCCCACCTAGCAGTACACCTAAGTCTTTTTTTAAAAGGATTTCACAAGTAGTTTCCCATTTAGGGTATGCTAGCAATATTGGAACGACTTTGCCTGTGTGGTCAATCAATAAAATAAATACTCCCCCCCCAAAAAAAAAGTCCCATGCAGTTGTATGCATGACTAAATAAAAATAGTGTCTGATAGTAATAGGATAAAAAAATTAAGTAGAATTACGTGTAGGACTATTTTCCCCTGACATCCAGGTAAATCCAGAAAGGAGACAATGTTCTTAATGACTGGATTGTGGAATTTGTGTGTGTGTGTGTGTGTGTATTGTGCATGTGTGTATCTGTTGTCCAAGTGTGTATTGTGTGTGTATTACGTGTATGTGTTGTGCATGTATTGTGTATATTGCATGCTTGTTGTGTGGGTGTATTTTGTGCATGTGTGTTGTACGTGTGTGTGTGTTGTGGTGTATTGTATGTGTTTGTTGTGCATGTGTAGTGTGTGTTGTATGTGTGTATATTTTGTGAGTGTGTGTTGTGCATGTGTGCATTGCATGTGAGTGCGTATTATGCATGTGTATTGCAGGTCTGTATTGTTTGTGTGTTGTGTGTGTGTTTTGCGCATGTGTTGTGGTGTATTGTGTGTGTGTTGTATATTGTGCGTGCGTTTGTGTGTGTTTTTTGTGCATGTGTGTATTGTGTGTGTTTTTTGTGCGTCTGTGTGTATTGAGTGTGTGCATTGTGTGTGTGTATATTGTCTGTATGTGTTGTGCATCTTGTTTTGTATGTTGTGCGCATGTGTGTTGGGTGTGCATTGTCTGTTTGTGTTTTGCATGTGTATTGCATGTATGTATTGTTTGTGTTGTGCTGTGTGTATGTATATTGTGCATGTGTGTGTGTTGCCTGTGTTGTGCATATGTATTGAGTGTATGTATTTTTTGGATAGAGCGTGCTTGCTGTGTGTGTGTTTGCTGTGCGTGTGTATATATTGCATGTGGTTGTGTTGTATGTATTGTGTTTTGTGTATTGTGCATGTGTATTGCATGTGTGTATTGTTTGTGTTGTCTGTGTTTTGCATGTGTGTTGTACATGTGTATTGTCTTTGTGTCGTGGTGTATTGTGTGTGTTGTGTACTGTTTGTGTTTATTGCTTGTGTGTGTTTTTTGTTAATGTGTTTATTTAAATAATTTTGCAGAGGAAAAATATCCTGCCATTTGTATATTTATTTACTAAGTTTAGTGTCATCAGCATAAATTGAGACACTACTTTCAATGCACACTTCAAGATAATAAATAAACACATTAAAAAGCATTGGTACAGGACAAACACATGAGGCACCCTACTATTTTAGACCACCTTAAAAGGGTTCCACTTACATCTCTCAATCATTGTTTGATTTAACCAGTTCCATACCCATGCAGAGATACCACCTTCCAAGAGAAGGATTTTTAATTTATTCAATAACCTGTTGCAGCAGCCAAAGACTTTTGCAGAATTGAACTGTACTACATCAACAATAACACCCTTGTCCAAATTACCATGTTCTCTTTCATAGGAAGAAGAAAAATTAGTTTGGCATAGTGACTTATTCATACCGTTGCCTTCCCTTTATTATGAATTACAATAATTGTCCACTAACATGAAATAGGGTAGCACCTCTGTGGAAATAAAAGAGCTTAACCCCTTGTGTAAAGGAGATGTATGAGGAATGGGGAGTTACATGGACATTACAGGCAATACATATGCCATGGACTTTTCCAGCAAAGTACTGAATTTTGCCTCCAACCTTGTTGGATCCTTATTTGTAACCCAAAGGTATATGGTAGTATAATAATATAATAGTGTGTGTTCTATTGTAATGCAAGTGAATGTAATGTTTTGGAATTAGGGAATTAGAATGTTCAATAAAAAAGGTTAAGCCCAGCAATCCGTACCCTGCTGACATGTCCCTCCTAATATTTCCCCTGTATTAAGTGCACATGTGTTATAATTATGTGTATTTTCTTGTTTGGTGAAACAATAAAGGAATGGTTTAGAATGTTAATGCTGACACCTGATGTGCTTCCTTCATCAGCACGGCTTGAAAATTGGCAGTCTAAATAACAGTCCTTGATTGGTCAACTAACACAACACTGTTTCAAGCCCTAATTTGGATTATGATCTTGATAATAGTGTCTAAAAGTGTATAAAAGGAGTGTGTTTCCACAATAAAGGCTGTTCTATTTTACCCTCCTTAATAAAAGTTTTGGTTGTATTTCTGGAGGAGATTCCTGGAGGCGAGTTGACAGATGAGTCTCATCCCAGCCAATGCAAGAGTGAAATTAATTTGCTTTGCTCGTCTATTGACTTGTTGCTAATGGAAACTGTCACAGGAACCACCGGGCCCTTGGCTCTTGGCAGGGCCTGGGGGCCAGCCCCTTCCTACAGACTCTGTGGACTGTTTTAAACAGTTTTAAGACTATTGGAGTTAATATTGCTATGTAGAACTTTTGGATGTTATATTGAGACGGACAACTATGCCAAAAGGACTAAAAATAATAACCTGCTTTCAGGGGAATGGGCTGTTAGGAGTTAATTATTTGAGTTTACCTAAAGTTACTTGCAATGTGTATTGTAGTCTCTCAAGGCAATGTATTGTGATCTGTACTAAGACCCCCTGCTGTGTGTTAATTCATTCAAGCCCCTCAAGTCTTTGTGTCCATTGTCTGAGTTCAGCAACCCTTTTGTGTGTGAAATGTAATCATGTCTAAGTCATTGTACTTGTTAGACCATCTGTTTACTGTATGGTGATTGGATTATGTCCCTATTTTATCTGCTTTGTTCAGGTATTTGAATGCATGGTTTGAGTATAAATATGTGTGGTTTGTTTCAATAAAGAGAGTTCTTGTCTTACCCTACACTGGTGTTGTCTGGTGAGGTTAAGCTTGCTGTATGCAGGGTGTGCGCTGGTTACCCTGATACTAGTTTTGCCTAGTTTTGGGGTATATTGAGGTATGCTGTTTGATGTCTATCTGGCTCATAGCGGAAGAAGTGACTATTGACGGGGACACCAAGGCTGGCTGTCTGCTGGTACCGTCACAGAAACCCGATCCTGGAATCTGCAGTTAAATTCACTAGCTCTATCGATGTGTGTTGGCCATCTGTTCTTGCCTCCTGCCTGATCCAGAATATCCAGGACAAGAACTCATGGAGTGGCTCCGCTGACCGGGCAAGCTAATTCCTCCATAACTAAAACAGTGCTGGGGAGGACTGAAACCGAGCACTAAGGTGCAAAGGCAATAAATATAATAACAAGACAAACTGCATGAGATTTTGAGAATACATATGTGTCAAGACTACTTGATAGCAATAATATCACAAACACTGAAGAGGAAAATGAGGAATATAGTAACTGATTTAAAAAAAAAAAAAAAAATCAGTATATGTAATAATGTAAAGTAAACAGCCACTGCTGGGAGACTTTGCTTTCAAATGTTATTAGTGCTCAGATATATTTTTTTAGAATTATTTTATGTTTGTTTATTACACCTGGAACAAGAGTAGGAGATATAATTTTACTTATTGGAGTCATGTTTTTTTCCAACCTTACCAACTAAATAACAATGTTTGCAAACAAAGTGAAATAGTACAACTTATATTGAGATCAAGTGAATTACTATAACATACTGTTGTAATGTGAGGTGTCTGCAACAATCCAATCCTATTGTGAGATACGATGGCCATACCCCCGTGTCTTATAAAAAGAGGCTGCAGCCTAACTATTATTCCTGAGCCATGTAATTTCTGCAGTATGTCAATCACCTCTGCCTTGTTAAATTACCATTGCTACTATCTATATTTCCAATTACCCAAGTCTTGTTAAATTACCACTCCCACAGTGTCTGCCACCTGCCTTACTTAAATGACCACTTCTATAGATGAGTGATATTAATTCTTGGAGCTGCTCCTGCAAACCCAGTGTATTTCATCCACTATTTCCATTGCTTCTGTTTCAACCAGGTACTTGAGCAAAATCTTTTCTGATGTGTTCTCAAGAAGAGAGCAGATGAGATGCTGCTTTTGGTCTGCTTCATAGTACCATTCCTCTTAATATAGGCACATATGTCCTCTCAGTTTCCACAACAAAGTCCACAGAGGAGAATACAAAGAAATGCTGGCATTTTGGCTGAAATCAGGCATTCCTCTTCTGCTGGTGCAGACTTTTTTTATCTGTCTAGAAGAAAGTTCTGTCTCTTAGACCCTGTATTAACTGCCAGGACTTGAACACCATTGCTAAGCTACCCTTTACTCTTGATCACAGAACTGTGTCACTGACTATGAGGTACTAAGCTAGATCTTTGAAGGTATAAAAAAATATATCCTAGCACTACGGATCAATAACCTCCAAATAGAAGATAATAATAAAGGGTGCTTTAATGGTGCAAAACATCAATGTTACACAGAATAGACCCAGAAAAATATAATAACACACAAACGGACAGAAATAGTATAGTGTTAGTTTATTCTCTAATAGTTGTGCTCGCTACTAGGGTGAATCTCAGCAGAACAACCCTGACTAAAAACCTAGATGGAGAACACCCAAAACCAAACACAAGATATTCAGTGGTATAAGCGCCATTACATAACCACATATCTAAGATGTACAAAATAGTTGTGGAAAGTAGCTGTCAAACTAATACCTAGCAATATAATATAAATGTATGCAATAATAATCTGTGTCACTTAAGGATATACCACAATGTCCCAAAGAAACTGTATTTGAGTTAAATGTGAACACTATACGATAATGTACTCCCAAATTGTAACTTTCCAAAATTAGTGAATAAATCTTGAATGGACATAATGGACATTCAATGTTGAACCATTGATGATTGTTCAACAAAGACTTCAAAGGCTAACGGGAATCTTCCTGGCAAGGAGATTCCAATACGATGTATGACACTGTACTAGCTCTCTATCTGTAATTTATCTGTTAAATTTTATATTGTTTTATATATTTGTATATTTTAGAGTATTCTAAAATATATTCCTGACAGTCCTACTTCATATATAAGTATTTGTGTGGGTTTTTGCTGAATCTGTTACTGCTACTTGTGAAGCAAATCTTAAATTAGATTTTATTATGTTACACTACTGGCATATGCATGATATATGTATCTATATGTAGACTTTTTTTGTTATTTTTATACTTATTTATTGCTAAGTGGCTTGGACATTTAGATTGGCCAGTCCAGTTTCTCTGCATATTTTCTTTATGCACTTTGACCAGCTAGACATATTTATTTTTCCAAGGCATGTATTCGGTGATATTTTCCTTCTTTCTTTTTTTTTTTTTTTGTTTCAAAAAGCTTTGTTTGTAGCATAAATAAATGTTTACATACAATTAATAAAAAGAAAAATGACAGTGGAAACACATAAATATGTATAGTGTTATAGTAGCATATACAGAAGATAAGAATATAACAATCAAATTTAGAAAGATAAGATGACACTGAACAATAATGATGTCCCCACTGGTCATGAAAAAGCCATAGCAAGAGAGCAACCAAGGGTACAAGGGGAAGAAAGAGGTACCAAGAGAGAAATAACAAGAAGAAAAGGGTAAAGATGAGGAAAGGAGGTGGGGGTAGGGAAAAGGGAGGCATAAAAAAGGGGGATGAGGGGTATGGTAGGGAAATGAATGACTAGGTTAGCCTCCAACATACCATGAAAAAGGGAGATGGGTGAAAGTAGTCAAACTAGTCACGAAAATCAGTTGAAATCTAGAAACAGTTATAGAAAAAGTAATTACTTCTTCAGGGTCTCTTCCTTGAGTCAAGAGTGTCACCCTCAACAACTGGAATTGAGATTTAACCATGTCTACCCATTCACCCACTAGAGGCAGAGTAGTGCTATTCGCTATGGTATGCGAGCCGTAGCAGATTGTAACATAGTACACAGCAAGTGTTTCTGAAAGAAAGGGAGCTGCACGAGGTAAAGAGAAAATAAGGATTGCCTTGTATCCTTGGACAAAGCGAACCCCAAGTGGGTCTCCATAGTCATCAAACAAGCAGACCAGTATAACTGGATAAGCTGACAAGACCACCAAATATGTAGGGGGGGTGCCAAGTTCCAAACAGCATCTCCAACAAATCAAGGACAATGACAGCAATATAACATGGAATTGAGATTGAGTGTAATACCATCATACAGACTTGTAGTGAACCTCCAATGTCTGCCCTGAGATTAAAGATGTAGCAGCAAGAAACCAAATGCGTCCCCAAGCCTTCTTGGAAAGGGTTGTGCCCAGCTCCCATTCCCAAGCAAAATTGTAACCTGTCTTCAGAGATGAGCAGGTAGCTGATAAAATGGAATATACACGTACTTACATGGTTATATGGTCAGATGGACTGCTATCAGGCAGTCAGACTAAATGCGCATGCAGGGAATCATCAACCCATTTCTGATTGGGTATACTTTGTGCAGGAACACTTCCTTCAATGGAACTGAGACGGGGGCTGCAAATTTCAATACAAATTTATTAAAACAATTCGGACATATAAAATAACATAAAAGAAATGGCTTGAACACTAATGAGTTTTGAGGGTGTTAAACAGCTTTCTGAAAGCTTACAAGCCTATTTATTCGCTATGAATGCACTTTCACTCACTTGCAATCCCTCCCATGCAAATATAAGCTTAATGTATTGAACAGTTAATATTCTGTTTTGTAATACAGTGTAACATGGGTATGACTGGCCAGTTCAAAAGAATGGAAGGTATTAATGTAGGTTGTGTTCAGGCAGCATTCATTTGTTTGGTTTTAAAATAGGCTTGTAAGCTTTGAGAAAGCGGTTCAACACCCACGAAACACGTTAGTGTTCAATCCATTTCTTATATGTTATTTTATATGTCTGAATTGTTTTAATATATTTGTATTGAAATTTGGAGCCCCAGTCTGAGTTCCATTGAAGGAAGTGTTCTTGTGCAAAGTAAACCCGAGCAGAGATGGGTTGATGATTCCCTGCATGCGCATTTAGTCTGACTGCCTGATACCAGTCCGTCTGACCATATAACCATGTAAGTACATTTTTAATGTTGAACAAGAGTTTATGGTGGTATTTCACTATTGGCACTTTCTCTCTTTTCTGGTTTGGAGTGGGAATTTTTGTGCCGCTTGGGAGTAGGAATGTGTGAAAATTTCCACCTCAAACCGGAATCTGCAAAAAATGGCACTTCCCACTTGGAAAAAAATTTCCTGAGAAAAGTGCCGATTTTCTGCTTATTCTCGCTTTTTTCGCCTAGCTCATTCCATTAAAATCAATGGGAACATAGAAGTTACACACAACACATAGCAAATATTATTTTATTTCCCAAAGGTATAAAAGGAGCATGAGTGTGCCTGCATTGGTGGGGAGTGGGGAAAGAATCAGATGAACAGGGAATGTTTTTTCTGGGGGTTGTTTACTGGGATTGGGAGGCAGTTAAAAAATAAATCCTAAATAAAATTAAAAAAAAAACCCCATACAATATGGTATAAAAGGGGTCTGAGGAGGGTGGCTGTGTTGGTGAATGAATTAATCATTTGAACAGGGAATTTGTTTTGCGGGGGTTTCTTGACTGCTATTGGGGGGACAGTTAATAAAAAAATAGATCAATAAAATAAAACAAGAAATTTGTATTTAAAGTGATAGTGAGAAACCCCCTAACATAAGCTGCCGCTTGACTTGATAGAGTATTTTGTAGAGGAAACATTGATTTGTTAGAAACAATCCCCCACAAACTGTTTATCTTTTGTAGGACTATGCTTTTTTTTGTTTTTTTTTCAAAGTACAAGTCCTGAGAAATAAATAAAAATGCTCTGCTGGTCTAGTGCCAGCAGGTCATGTTGGCCAGTTGCCACTGGCCACATTGTCAAATGTCCTCTTGAGTCCTGAGTTGCAACTGCTGTTCCTACTGCTGCTGCTGAGTTGTTTAAGCAGCAGGATTATTAGGCAGCTGAAAGGGAATGGGATCAACAATGGCAGTAACATGGAAGATAGAACGACTACAGTGATGCACCTGAGGCAGTAGCAGCACAATAAGTAGCCCCCAGTCTATGTGGAGAAAAGAAGAAATTGGCCAATAATTCTTCTCCACCTGCCCCTCTTCAAAAATCATGGGTGCATTATTAGAATAGAAATTTTTTCCCTTGAGACCAGAAACAGTGGCTCTCATCAGCAACTGCAATGTGCACAGTGTGTGTGTGTGTGTGTGTGTGTGGTAAATAACATCTGGGGGCACAACTGTATCCAAACACCATGACACATGAAACCAAGTACTGCTGCTGTCACTATATCCCTTGTCCAGACCCTGCTAAGGACACATGACAACTTGCTGACAGTTTTTTTTAGTAATGATGAACCCTTCCTGCCACCATCTTAGCATATTCTGCAGGATGGAATCTCCACAGATGCCGCTTGATGCATTGCTTGCAATTCTCCTCCACCACACTGGCATGTGTGGTCAGTGCACCACACAGTGTGCAATGGATGTAGACAAACTGCCACATCCTAACATCAACAGAGTGGCTATCATATGCTGGGGGAGGTGACGATCAACGAGGTGGATTGGCAGAAGATGCAGTTACCCTAGAAGGTGATGGCGAGCTAGTTGTTTCACTTGTCTTGGAACTTCCAGGCTCCGCCTGGGTTGCTCTATTCCTCCTCCTCTTTGATCTCTGCCTCGCCTCTTGGTGCTTTTCTGGAGTGTCAGGGACAGCAAAAGCTGTGCTTGATTTCTTTGTGGGTGGTTGTCTTTAACATGTTTGAAGTAAATGTAATGGTGTCTGTGATTCATGTATGATATCAGGGCGCTTGTGCCAAGGTGTGTTCCCTTCGTTCCTCTTCTCACTGACTTGTCAAAAATTGTGCACAGTGCCATTGCTTATGACTGCACTGTGCCTGCCCCAACAGAAAAATAGTCCCACACCCATGATGACTTCAGGGGGAAGGGAACAGATAGAAAAGAATGGCCTCTTTTTCTTGTCCTCCACAATCCCCTTCATTGTCTGTGGCAGCGGATAATGTTGCTGCTATTGCTGTTACTGCATCAGATTTAGCAATGCAACTAGGACTAGAAGTATTGCTGGTGCTGGCAAGTGGAACCTGTCCTAGTCCCGCATCATTTGTTGACCCCATTCTCACTGTATCCATGGTGGTCTGTGGTACACTAGCTTGATTCTCATCATCCAGCTGCCCTTGCAACTCAGCATCAGAAGGAATTAGAGCAGTTGCAAATTCCTATAATTCCAAAATCTCACTGCTAGCAGTGGTGGTAATGCCCATCCTCATTCCTGTCTCCCATTCCTTCTCAGTTTCTGCTAAAAAAGCCATCAATGTCTCTTCCACCCCAGCTTCTCCAGCATCATCATCATCACCCCCACTAGTCCCTATGTGCTGCTGATCTATTCCAGACATCTCACTTCTGCTTGGAGGAGGTGATGAGCAATGTGACAGAGGGTCCACTAATGTCACACTTGGCATTTCCTTTTGACCTGAAGAAGAAGGCAGACTAGCAGTAGCGGCAGTGGAAGCAGGCACAGGCAGGTCATCTGTGCTCCTGCTGGTGGTGGTGGTATTAATTCTGAGCCTGCTCTTGTCACAGCTCACCATAGACCCAGCACCGCCACTTCGGGCATGCTGGGAATTGATGGCACGAAACAACACTTCGGCATCATCCCATGCTTTGTTTCTGGCATTGGACCTGGTTGCGCTTGGCGTCTGCAGCAGCCGACCATGTCCTCTGGTTAGGTGGACCCGTGGGTCAGAATGACGCGGGAGTATTGCAGAGGCTTGACGCATCTTGGCAAGATGAGTCATTTACGGGGCGAGGCTGTGTATTGACGCAGGCCTCAGCTTTATACTGCATGACCTGGTCAGTCTCCTCCTATCTACTTCCTGACTTTAGTATTTAAGGGAACTGGAGTCTTAGCCAGTTACCCTTAAGCTGTTGTTCTTTGCAGTTCTGTTCCTGTTCCAGTTATCCTGTGTATGACCCGGCTTGTCTGACCATCCATCCTGGTGCTGACCTGTGGCTCTGTCTGACTATCCTCTTGTGTGCTCCCTGACCTAGTGGACATCCCATCTGGTGCAGACCTGTGGCTCTGGCTGACTACTCATTCCGTGTATGATCCTGGCTTGTCTGACTATCTGATCTGGTGCTGACCTGGGGCTCTGTCCATCCTTCTTCTCTGTGTTGTCTCCTGACTAGTGGACATCCCATCTGGTGCAGACCTGTGGATCTGGCTGACTACCCATTCTGTGTATGACCCTGGCTTGTCTGACTATCCTATCTGGTGCTGACCTGGGGCTCTGTCCAACTATCCTCCCGGTGTTGCCTTCTGACTAGTGGACATCCTATCTGGTCCAGGCCTGGTACTCTGGAGGACTATCTCCTTACTGACTGCAGGCGTGACTCAGTAGTCCCCCTGGTTGCCATCCCTTAAGGGAGACCATTTGTCCCTCAACTATACTCCAAGGCATCTGAGACTCCATTGGCTATGGCCTGGTCTCTGCAGTGTGGTTGACATTGAGGTACCCCCTATTTCTGATAGAGTTACTAGCCCATGCCTTCCCTAATGAGCGCAGTAGGGTCGGTCTCATGATTTCTCTCCTTTCTGGCAAGGCACTGGCGAATCTTTTATGAGAGACAGACAAACCCATAATCTATAACTTTAAAGAATTTGTGGCCTCCATCAAACGTGTCTTTGCCGTGCCAGGTCACGCAACCTCGGCTTCTAAACACCTTATGACCATTCGCCAGGGCAATCGTAGAGTGGCGGATTAAGCTATCGTATTCCGTACCCTGACAGCCGAGGTTGGCTGGAATAACGAGACTTTGGCAGCAGCTTTTTCCCAAGGGGTTGGTGACTATATGAAGGATGAAATTGCTGTTTGTGATTTACCTAAGGGTTTGGATGAACTAATATCATTTATCATCCTAATTGATACTCGTGTCCGGGAGAAACTGTCTTTTAATGAGAGCTTGCGGAGGCATCCTTCCAGAATGTCAACTCACTTAACTTGCCCACCCAGTCCTCCCTCACCTCCCATGCCTCCTGGTTCAGATTCAGGTGGTGGTGAACCGATGCAGGTTGGGGCTACTTGGCTTTCTGTGGAGGAGAGAGGCTTCAGGAGGAGTACACTTACTGCAATCCTGCCCAGTACGTCTGGGAAACGACTGCATCTTAGGTGGCATATCACAGTCCTCCGAGAACGCTCAGGACAAACCTATTCATGAGGTGGTCCTTACTAGTGATGATCGAGCACTCCAATGCTCGGGTGTTCGGGTGCTCTGACCGAGCGCCCCCGGAGGCTCGAGTGCTCGGCCGAGCACCCGAGCCCCATTGAAGTCAATGGGAGGACTCGAGCATTACACCAGGCACCCCCTGCTCTGATGAGGGGAGGGTGCCTGGTCCATAGGAAAAGGTCAGAAAATGATGGAAACACCACAGAAATGGTTCAGGGACAGCATAGGGAGGATGTCTGGATGCATCTTGGACTCCAACGTCGCTGCTGGGAACGATGTTTCGCCCGTAGTACGCCATTTTTACAGACTGACCGTAAAACACACAAAAAGGAAGATAAAAACGGTTTTAGGCGAAAAATTGTTACCAAACAGTATTTGCTGTATATTTACTTGTATATCATCTGCAAATTCTGCAAAAAATTTCATCGATTTTTCGGAACTGGGGCCATGATTAAGAGGGAAACGTGCGCAGCGTAAAGCAGGTGTTCAACGTGGTTATGGCCCGGGTAAGGTACAGCATTCAGGAACGGAGGCCGCAGCTACCACAGGTTTTACAACATGTCCGTTTGCCCTTGTTAAATCCAAAATTTATAGTCGTAACAGTGGGGTCTGATCCATTCAGTAAAAGTGACGAAGTGACTTAGTGGATGAAGCCAAGAACTACCTTCTGCTCTGTCGAACACCCCAGCCCTATTTAATTCAATGGGAGGACCTGAGGCACTCCGATACAACCTGTATATCACAAAATGGAGGGCCTCATTCACATTGTGGTACAATAGTTCAGGTAGTGGTCCAACACTCATAAAGCCTATGCACTAAGTGAAAGGGCTGCCAAAAATTAGACTGAAATGTCACTCCAATACACCCTTTAGTACACATAAAGGAGGGCATCATACACACCCTTGAAAAATTAGGATTAATGGCCTGCTGGTGATCCTCTAAAACATTAGGGGTGAGGGCATGCCGCTAAGCTGACCATCTAAAACATTAGGAATGAGGGTCTGCTGCTGAGCCGACCATCTAAAACATTATGGGTGAGGGTCTGTTGCGGAGCTGACCATCCTAAACATTATATGCGAAGGCCCGCTAGTGAGCTGACGCTATAAAACATTATATGAGAGGGCCCGCTAGAGAGCTGACCCAATAAAACATTATATGAGAAGGCCCGCTGGTGAGCTGACCTATACAAAAATTGTCAAACAGGGCCCGCTGGTGAGCTGGCCCTATATAAAAATTATATCACAGGGCCCGCTGGTGAGCTGGCCCTATATAAAAATTATATCACAGTTCCCGCTGGTGAGCTGGCCCTATATAAAAAATTATATCACCGGGTATATGGAAGAGGAGGAGGAGGATGAGAAGATTAAGAGTCAACCATATACCCGTTTTTTGGGTGGAAGGGGTGAATGGGAATACAGAGTATTCCCATCATTGTAAATAACATATCTAAAGTGACTTTATGTTCCCCCGGGGCTTTCCTCCAGTGGAGTGGAGAAGTCAGGGGAAATCCAGGCCTTCTTCATTTTTATAAGTGTCAACCTATCAGCATTTTCGGTGGAAAGGCGGATATGCTTATCTGTTATGATGCTACCAGCAGCACTAAATACCCGCTCAGACAGAACGCTGGCGGCAGGGCAGGCCAGCACCTCCAAGGCGTAGAGTGCCAGTTCATACCACGTGTCCAGCTTGGACACCCAGTAGTTGTAAGGCACAGAGGGATCATTGAGGACGCTGACACGGTCTGCTACGTACTCCTTCACCATCTTCCAAAACTTTTCCCTCCTTGTGACACTAGGCTGCGCATCAGGGTGAGGGTGCTGGCGGGGTGTCATGAAGGTGTCCCACGCCTTGGAGAGTGTTGCCCTGCCTTTGTCGGAACTGCTGTGTGCTCCCCTTTTCTCCCCTTCTCGGTTGGCCAAGGTAGCACGTACTCTGCCGCCAGCGTTGTCAGATGGAAAATTTTTGAGCAATTTTTCGACAAGAACCTTCTGGTATTGCACCATTTTGCTTGTCCTCTCCACCGGAGGAATGAGAGATGAGAAATTCTCTTTGTAGCGGGGGTCCAGAAGGGTGAACACCCAGTAATCCGTGTTGTCTAAAATGCGTATAACGCGTGGGTCACGGGAAAGGCAGCCTAACATAAAGTCAGCCATGTGTGCCAGAGTACCAACAGGCAAGATTTCGCTGTCCTCACCAGGAGGATGACTCTCAATCTCCTCATCCTCTTCCTCCTCTTCTGCCCACCCACGCTGAAGAGATGGAACTAAACTTCCATGGCTACCCTCTGTAGCGGAGGCAACCGTGTCTTCCTCCTCCTCCTCCTCCTCCTCCGCCTCCTCCAATTGTCGCTGAGAAGACGAAGTGAGGGTGCTCTGGCTATAACCTTGTGTAAGCTCTTCCTCCTGCATTTCCACCTCTTCCACATGCAAAGCGTCGGTTTTAATTGTGAGCAGCGAGCGTTTCAGTAGACACAGAAGTGGGATGGTTACACTGATAATAGCGTTATCGCCGCTCACCATCTGTGTCGATTCCTCAAAATTGCGTAAAACCTCACAGAGGTCTGACATCCATTCCCACTCCTCACTTCTGATTAGAGGAAGTTGAACGGAGAGGCGACGACCGTGTAACAGCTGGTACTCCACTACTGCCCTCTGCTGCTCACAAAGCCGGGCCAGCATGTGGAAGGTGGAGTTCCAGCGCGTGCTCATGTCACACAGCAGCCGGTGAGCTGGCAATTGTAAGCGCTGCTGCAGCTTCAACAGGCCGGCTGAAGCTGTTGATGACTTACGGAAATGTGCACACACGCGGCGCACCTTGGTCAAGAGATCATACAAATTGGGGTAGGTTTTTAGAAATCGCTGAACCACTAAATTAAAAACATGCGCTAGGCATGGTACGTGTGTGAGCTTGCCGAGCTCCAAAGCCGCCACCAAGTTACGCCCATTATCACACACAACCATGCCTGGTTGCAGGTTGAGTGGCGAGAGCCACTGCTCGGTCTGGTGACTAATCCCCTGCAACAGCTCTGAGGCCGTGTGCTGTTTGTCCCCAAGGCAGATCAGCTTCAGCACGGCCTGTTGACGCTTCCCCACTGCAGTGCTACACTGCTTCCAGCTACCGGCTGATGGGTGAGTGGCGCTGCACGCAGAGAATTCGGAGGTGGAAACAGAGGAGGAGGAGGAGGAGCCAATAACGTAGGTGCTGGCGGAAACCCTGATGGAGGTAGGGCCCGCAATCCTCGGTGTGGGTAGCACCTGTGCCATCCCAGGGTCCGAGTCGCTCCCAGCCTCCACGACATTCACCCAGTGTGCCGTCAGGGAAATGTAGCGTCCCTGGCCACAAGCACTTGTCCATGTGTCAGTCGTTAAGTGGACCTTCCCAGTAACTGCATTAGTCAGGGCACGGGTGATGTTACGGGACACATGGTGGTGTAAGGCGGGGACGGCACACCGGGAAAAGTAGTGGCGGCTGGGGACTGCGTACCGAGGGACAGCTGCTGCCATCAGGCTGCGGAAGGACTCAGTCTCCACAAGCCTAAATGGCATCATTTCGATGGCCAGTAATTTGGAAAGGTGTGAGGTTAGTGCTATGGCCTGTGGGTGGGTGGCTGGGTATTTTCGCTTGCGCTCAAATGCCTGGGGTAACGACATTTGGACGCTGCGCTGGGACAGGGAAGTGGATGTGGTCGCTGATGGTGCTTCAGATGGTACAGGTGCAGGGCGGGAGGTATGCGGGCCTGCGCCTTCGACAGGCGATTGGCCGGCACCGAAAACAGGGGAAGAGGAGGCAGTGGTGTGGCCTGCAGACACAGATTGGCGATCCGGGCGTTCCTCCCACTTATTACGGTGCTTGGATGCCATGTGTCGGATCATGCTGGTGGTGGTGAGGTTGCTAGTGTTCATGCCTCGGCTTATTCTGGTGTGGCACAGGTTGCAAACTACAATTCTTTTGTCGTCCGCACTTTCCTTAAAAAAACGCCATACCCGGAACACCTAGCCCTTGGCAAGGGAGATTTACGCAAGGGGGTGCTCCGTGGAACATTTGCGGGCCGGTTTGGTGCGGTCCGCCTTCTTTCTTTAGCCACACCACTGCCTCTTCCAGCCTGTTGCGGTGCTGCAGATGGCTTACCCTCAGGACTGCTGTCATCGCTCGGCTCTCCACCTTCCCAGGTGGGGTTAGTCACCTCATCGTCCACCAAGTCCTCCTCCACTTCCTCACTCTGATCATCCTCCTCATTTCTTGATCCCACCACATACTCAGTCATTGACAACTGTGTATCATCCTCCTCATCAAGGTCTTGAGACAGTAATAGTGGTTGATTTGATGGCAACTGTGTCTCATCATCATCATCATCCACTTCCTTTGACCTTAAATGCTGTTCCCCTCTGTCATCTTCTTGTGATTGGGTACCCTCTAGAGGTTGTGAATCAGGGCACAAGATCTCATGTTCCTCTGCAAGCGTGCTTGGAGAGAGGTTCAAATGAAGGATTGGTGATGAGACGAGCTCCTCATTATATCCCAGTGTGGGATCACTTCTTTGGCCAGACCCTCTATGGTGGGAGGAAGGATGATCAGGGTGAGGATTGTGTTGACCAAACTCTTGGCTACTGAAAGTGGACTTGGTGGAAGACAGGGTGGTGCTTAACCGACTGGAAGCAGTATCAGCTGAAATACAACCGACCACCTGTTCGCAGTGGTCTGACCTCGAGAGTGATGTCCTGCGACGCCCTGTAAACTGAGACATGAAGCTAGGTATGGTGGATGTCTTTCTTTCTTGTGCTCTGGCACCAGGCACAGTTTCTACGCGTCCTGACCCGCGCCCTGAACTATCAGGATCACGTCCACTTCCCCGTCCCTTTTTACCCGCCTTCTTCATATTACACGGAATATGTGCTGCTAATCTGCGGCTAGGCACAGTGAACGGAATATGTGACGTTTATTTTTTAAACTTTGCACACTAAACAGAATGTGCTGCTAATCTGCAACTTTGCACACTAAACAGAATGTGCTGCTAATCTGCGAATAGGCACAGTGAACGGAATATGTGACGTTTATTTTTTAAACTTTGCACACTAAACAGAATGTGCTGCTAATCTGCAACTTTGCACACTAAACAGAATGTGCTGCTAATCTGCGGCTAGGCACAGTGAACGGAATATGTGACGTTTATTTTTTAAACTTTGCACACTAAACAGAATGTGCTGCTAATCTGCGGCTAGGCACAGTGAACGGAATATGTGACGTTTATTTTTTAAACTTTGCACACTAAACAGAATGTGCTGCTAATCTGCAACTTTGCACACTAAACAGAATGTGCTGCTAATCTGCGGCTAGGCACAGTGAACGGAATATGTGACGTTTATTTTTTAAACTTTGCACACTAAACAGAATGTGCTGCTAATCTGCGGCTAGGCACAGTGAACGGAATATGTGACGTTTATTTTTTAAACTTTGCACACTAAACAGAATGTGCTGCTAATCTGCAACTTTGCACACTAAACAGAATGTGCTGCTAATCTGCGGCTAGGCACAGTGAACGGAATATGTGATGTTTATTTTTTAAACTTTGCACACTAAACAGAATGTGCTGCTAATCTGTGGCTAGGCACAGTGAACGGAATATGTGACGTTTATTTTTTAAACTTTGCACACTAAACAGAATGTGCTGCTAATCTGCAAGTTTGCACACTAAACAGAATGTGCTGCTAATCTGCGGCTAGGCACAGTGAACGGAATATGTGACGTTTATTTTTTAAACTTTGCACACTAAACAGAATGTGCTGCTAATCTGCAAGTTTGCACACTAAACAGAATGTGCTGCTAATCTGCGGCTAGGCACAGTGAACGGAATATGTGACATTTATTTTTTAAACTTTGCACACTAAACAGAATGTGCTGCTAATCTGCAACTTTGCACACTAAACAGAATGTGCTGCTAATCTGCGGCTAGGCACAGTGAACGGAATATGTGACGTTTATTTTTTAAACTTTGCACACTAAACAGAATGTGCTGCTAATCTGCAACTTTGCACACTAAACAGAATGTGCTGCTAATCTGCGGCTAGGCACAGTGAACGGAATATGTGACGTTTATTTTTTACACTTTGCACACTAAACAGAATGTGCTGCTAATCTGCAAGTTTGCACACTAAACAGAATGTGCTGCTAATCTGCGGCTAGGCACAGTGAACGGAATATGTGACGTTTATTTTTTAAACTTTGCACACTAAACAGAATGTGCTGCTAATCTGCAACTTTGCACACTAAACAGAATGTGCTGCTAATCTGCGGCTAGGCACAGTGAACGGAATATGTGACGTTTATTTTTTAAATTTGTGCCCCCCCAAACAAAATATAACTGCTGCACCCAAACACAACAGTCCTAAAAATGACTTTTGGGTCTTTAAAGAGTTCAAAAACACTTTTCTTCTCCCTACACTGACTTTCCCTTCCTATCCTCATCTCTCCCTGACTAAGACTGAGCCGAACTCGCTGGTCAGGTGCTATACAGCACCCGATCACGGGTTCTGGCCAGCCAATCAGTGTAATGCCAGCAGCCAACATGGCTGCTGGCATTACACTGATGTCAGAGCCTCCCCGCACGTTTATTGGCTGCGCAGCAGCCGCGAAACGTGCGGGGAGGAGACCCGAACATGGCGGACGAGCACATGCGGTACTCGTACGAGTACCGCCATGTGCCGAGCAGAGCGATGCTCGAGCCGAACCGAGCTTCGGCCGAGCATGCTCGCTCATCACTAGTCCTTACATGGGCCAATGAGTCTATCTCAGTTCCAGCATGGTTAGACTTAGGTGCTGCTGGCTACTTCATAGGCCATGGAAGAATATGTCTCCGATGCTCTGGCTAGGGGTATTATTCGTAAATCTACGTCCCCTGCGGGTGCTGGATTTTTTTTTTTGTCAAAAAAAGGACGGAGAGTTACGCCCATACATTGACTTTCGTGGATTAAACAAATTGATGGTTAAAAACGCTTATCCTATACCTCTGATTACTTAGCTGTTTGACCGTCTGAAGGGGTCCAAGATATTTACAAAACTTGATTTAAGGGCAGCATACAACCTGGTCAGAATGAAGGAGGGCCACGAATGGAAGACAGCATTTAACACCCAGAGTGGTCATTATGAATATCTAGTCATGCCCTTTGGCCTCTGCAATGCTCCTGCTGTCTTCCAGGAATTTATTAATGACGTGTTGAGAGATCTTTTACAAAGTTGTGTGGTGGTGTACTTGGATGACATCCTCATTCACTCTCCTACGTTGGAGACCCATCATTCGGATGTGTCCAAAGTATTACAGTTGCTAAGAGAAAACAACTTATATTGCAAGTTGGAGAAGTGTGAATTTCACAAACCCCAAGTAACCTTTCTGGGGTACATTAGTGCTGCATCTGGCTTGGCCATGGATCCTCAGAAGTTGTCCGCAGTGTTGCAGTGGCCTTGTTCCGTTGGGCTTAAATCTATCCAAAGATTTATGGGTTTCACCAATTACTACGGAAAGTTCACAAAGAATTTCTCGACAATTGTCAAACCACTTACTGATATGATCTGTAAGGGGGCTAGGGCCTCAGAATGGTCTCCTAGTGTGCTGCTCGCATTCAAAAATCTCAAGGCAGCATTTGCAGCAGCTCCCATTCTGGTGCACCCGAATCCTGCCCTACCCTTTACCCTGGAGGTTGACGCCTGAGATAGGAGTAGGCGCCCTCCTCTCTCAGCACTCAGCTCCAGGAGAGGCCTTATGTCCATGTGGTTATTTTTCTAGAAAACTGTCCAAAGCAGAGATGGTATATCAGATTGGGGACAGAGAGCTACTGGCCATCATCCTGGCCCTGAAATAATGGCGGCATCTCCTGGAGGGAACTAGCTCTCTGATCTTGATTCTGACGGACTACAAAAACCTTCCTTATTTTTCGGAAGCTCGCTTATCGTCCAGGCAAGCTAGATGGACATTGTTCCTCTCCAGGTTTAATTTTGTGGTTTCTTACCTTCCGGATACCAAGAATGTTAAGACGGACGCCTTATCATGCCAGTTTTGAAGTCTATGCAAGGAGGAGGTTCCTCTGACACCTATTATCCCGGCTGATCGAATTCCTGCTACTATATGTACTTGTATTACCTCTCCCCTGGGAGAGGAATTATTGGCAGGTCAGTCATCCGTTCTGTAGGAGAAACCTTCCAGGAGGTGCTTTGTTCCCGCTCAGCTGCGCATTAAACTACTGGAGGCTTATCATGCTTCCAAAATAGCAGGTCACATTGGGTGAGACCAATTGATTTGGTCTCTGTCTAGACTATTTTGGTGGCCCATGCTCAGATCCGATTGTACTGCTTTTACGGCGGCATGCACTACTTGTGCTCGAAATAAGTCGCCTCAACATTTGCCTGTTGGTTTCCTTCAACCTGTGGCTAACGGGGAACGCCCCTGGTCACATTTATCCATTAACTTTATGGTTGATCTTCCAGCATCTATGGGATTCATGATCATCCTGATGGTTGTGGACACATTTTCGAAAATGGCTCATTTTGTACCACTTAAGGGCTTACCATCCGCACAGGAATTGGCAGCAGTATTTGCGAAAGAAGTCTTTCGACTCCATGGCATACCCAGGGTTATTGTATCTGACCGGGGCAGCCAGTTTGTGTCCCATTTCTGGAGGTGTTTTTGTGTGCAGATGGGGATCCAGCTGGCATTCTCCTCCGCTTACCACCCGCAATCTAACAGTGCTGCAGAAAGGTCAAACCAAACCTTAGAACAATTTGTCAATTGCTACGTTTCTGACCACCACAATAATTGGGCTACTCTGTTGCCTTGGGCGAAGTTTGCCAGGTATTGTGCCATGAACTCTTCCTCACAGAGTTCTCCATTCTTAATTAACTATAGGTTCCATTCCAGAGTTCTTTCAAGCACAAGAAATTCCGGCTCTTGATGAGCATTTGAGGGCTCTCCGTTCCTCTTGGTTTCAGGTACAGCAGACCCTACGTGGTTCCGTGCAGCGTCAGAAAAGGCAGGCTGATCATAGGCGGCTCCCAGCACCTACCTTCCAGGCTGGGGAGAGAGTGTGGTTGTCATTCCGTAACCTTAACCTCCAGATTCCCTGTAATAAGTTGGCTCCTCTGCTGCGCAGAATGAATCCTGCTGCGTATGCGCTAGACCTTCCTGCCTCCATGCGTATTCACAATGTGTTCCACGTCTCTTTACTTAAACCTCTGATTTGTAACCACTATATGTCCAGTACAGTCCGGCCAGCTCCTGTCAAGGTCAGTAACCATGAGAAATATGTGGTACAAAGCATTTTAGATTCCAGGTGGGTCAGAGGGTGACTACCGTACCTGATAGACTGGGAGGAGCACAGATTTCATGCTAGTTTTCCTAGCAAACCCCGACTGGGTCCTCGGAGGAAGGGCCTTTGAGGGGGGATACTGTCACAGCTCACCTTAGACCCAGTGCCGCCACTTCGGGCGATGCTGGGAATTGATGGCACGAAACGACTCTTCAGTGTCATCCCACGTGTCACTTCTGGAATTGGGCCTTGGCGTGCTCGGCGTCTGCAGCGGCTAGGAGGGCCAGTGGGTCAGAAAGACGTAGGAGTATTGCAGGGGCTTGACGCATCTTGTCAAAGATGCGTCACTTATGGGCGCGAGGCTGGGTATTGACACAGGCCTCAACTTTATACTGCTTGACCTGGTCAGTCTCCTCCTATCTACTTCCTGGCTTTAGTATTTAAAGGAACTGGAGCCTTAGCCAGTTACACTTACGTTGTGGTTCTATGCAGTTCTGCTCCTGTTCCAGTTATCCTGTGTATGACCTGGCTTGTCTGACCATCCATCCTGGTGCTGACCTGTGGCTCTGTCTGACTATCCTCTTGTGCGCTCCCTGACCTAGTGGACATCTCATTTGGTGCAGACCTGTGGCTCTGGCTGACTACCCATTCCATGTATGACCCTGGCTTGTCTGACTATCTGATCTGGTGCTGCCCTGAGGCTCTGTCCATCCGTCCTCTCTGTGTTGCCTCCTGACTAGTGGACATCCCATCTGGTGCAGACCTGTGGCTCTGGCTGACTACCCGTTCCGTGTATGACCCCGGCTTGTCTGACTATCTGATCTGGTGCTGACCTGGGGCTCTGTCCATCCTTCCTCTCTGTGTTGTCTCCTGACTAGTGGACATTCCATCTGGTGCAGACCTGTGGCTCTCGCTGACTACCCATTCTGTGTATGACCCTGGCTTGTCTGACTATCCTATCGGGTGCTGACCTGGGGCTCTGTCCAACTATCCTCCCAATGTTGCCTACTGACTAGTGGACATCCTATCTGGTCCAGGCCTGGGGCTATGGCGGACTATCTCCTTACTGACTGCAGGCGTGACTCAGTAGTCTCCCTGGTTTCCATCCCTTAAGGGAGATCATTTGTCCCTCTCTGATACTCCAGGGCAACTGAGACTCTGAGGTATTGAGGTAGCCCCCTATTTCTGAATTAGAATTACTAGCCTCTCTTGTCACCCTCTGCTTCTTCTGTATCTGCTCTACTGATTATTCCAATAAAGGTGTTTTAACTGTACCATCTGACTCCTGAGTTTTCCTTGGTCCCTGTGACAGCTCTCTTCCCTCAACACCAGTTCTAGCCTCTTCAGGATCATGTTCCACCTGGACACTGTAGTGAAGGGAAGGTGACGTGAACTCTCAGAACCAGAGGAATGGTGTGGGCTCACTTGAGCGCTAGTCTCGACACTCCCAAATGTTTCCCCTATCCTACCTCTCTGGCTGCTTCACCATTACTGCTACTACTACTAACACCAACCACTTCAAGTTCAGTCTTCCTCCTCAGTCTCACAGTCACTAGTAATATGATGATATTATTGATTACCCCCTCCACTCCTAACACTATCAAGCTGCTGGACCTTAGTAGCAGTAGTACTAGCACTAACAGGACTGCTTAGGAATGGCAAGTGTGATCTAGGGTCCCTTACTGTCACACTTGGCATCATTTTCTCCTTCCCTCCTGAGTATTACAAGACACACTAGCAGCAGGCAAAGTATTGGTGGCTGCAGGTACAGTGCTGGTGGCAGCAGGGGCAGCACATCTGGCAGAAGGTACAGTAATGGCACCTCCTGGTTCCCTCATGGGTGTGTCATGTCTTGCCGCCCTTGTGTGTGTGGGGGTTCTTGTGTTTCATGTTGTTTGGCCACATTTAGTGTCAGAGGGCATACACCTTTCCTGCTTTTGCATACAGTAATGTGCAAAAGTTTTAGACAGATGTGAAAAAAATGCTGTAAAGTAATAATGCTTCCAAAATAGACATGCTAATAGTTTATTTTTATAAATTAACAAAATGCATAGTGAGTGAACAGATGACAAATCTAAATCAAATCAATATTTGGTGTGACCAGTCTTTGCCTTCAAAACATCATCAATTCTTCTAGGTACACTTGCACATAGTTTTTTTAAGAAACTCGGCAGGTAAGTTATTCCAAACATCCTGGAGAACTAACCACAGTTCTTCTGTGGATTTAGGAAGCCTAAGTTGCTTCTCTCTCTTCATGAAAACCCAGACAGACTCGATGATGTTGAGATCAGGGCTCTGTGGGGGGCCATACCATCACTTCCAGGACTCCTTGCTCTTCTTTACACTGAAGATAGTTCTTTATGACTTTGCCTGGTTGGGGTCATTGTCATGCTGTGTGCATGTTGTGCACCATGACCACCAAATTATCAGGGTACACCCTGGAAGTACACTAGAGAGTGCAATTTTTATATCAATACTGCATTTTGGTATTTCCCATAGAGATGTGCCATTACTAAATATGTTAGACTGCCACAACAAAGAAACATTAATTGCTTTCTGTGATGCTGATGGCATATGTTCAGAAAAAATGTTGGGATGTTATTGTTGTTTCTGTTGATGCTGCCGATGGTATAAACCCTTTGCTTACTTCTGTTTCACTATGCTTTCTACTAGTTTTTTGGCCCAACTTTTTTTTTGTCATCCTCCACAACACAACTCTCTATCAAACCAATAAGAATTTATTTTTTCACTGAATCTGATAATCAGAAATATGTTACTCACGCCTTGGCACAAATTCAGAAATTTTATGTTTAAAGTGGAGTTCCAGCAATGTAGCAAGTATGCATTCCTCGTTACTTTTAATTAACACTACACGAAGATCCTGCTCAAAGGAAGCCAATATCATTCACCAGCTGGTTCTTGTCTGTGTTGTCATTACTGTAATATTCATCAGCAGTACACTTCAGTTTTTTCTGCAGTAAATACATAATAAGTGGAAGTATCTCATTAATTTCCAATCCATCACAACCAGCAAGATTGCCTCCTCAAATGGTTTTAACAGTTCACACAGGTCACACACTAAAGCCTTACAGATATCTGCTGTTTACTTCCAAATTGCCATATTCTGCTCAAATGTTCTAGCATGTGCAAATCCTCTAGTATATTGAGACCTTCATTTTAAGCTTTTGATGGGGCAGATTGTATGGAATATAATTGCTGGTACTGTAGATAAAATGGGCACAGTTATTGTGGAAGATATTTAGCATATCTCTGAGGGTTTGAAATACTGAGAGGAATCTAGTTACAATTAAACTGAGGCTGTTGGAAAGCAGGGTAAGTGCACCATACCACTTATTGTCAAGGCAGCTTGGAGCCATTATCAGCAGACACAAAACCAGATTTGAAGGTGCAGGATACAATCCATTCCTCTATCACCTGGTCTAGTTTATTTAACACATCTGTGATTTTGTGGGATTGTCTCTCAAACCACTGCATACACAAAGTGGTATGCCAATGGCATTGACTACCCTGCTGCTGGACTTTATTAATACTGCCAGAGATAAGTTGTTACCTGATGTGCCCACCAATGGGAGGTAAACCACTGAGCAGTGACAATCATACACAGGAATATAGTAAATTAGGTTGAAATCCATCAAGTTAAACATTTTCCTCATAACCCAGAGAAATTAAGATTATATAATATTTCCTGCGGCCAAATATGTTAGTCTTTATCTGAACTTCCTACTAATACACAGTATAACCCTGTATGTTTCCTTCTGAAAGAAATGCATCCATTATATCTGCTATCTGAAAGAAATGAACCCATTGTATCTGCCATAACCACATCCTTGGGCAAGGAATTTAATAGACGTACTGTAAAAAACTCTCCCTCTGCTAAAGTTGAAACCTCTTTTCCTCTAATCTCAAGGGGTGGCCCTTGGTTATTTGATCAGATCTTGGAACGTATAGCTCACCAGACGTATCCTTTATTGATCTCTCATATACTTGTACATTGTGATAAGATCTCCTCTTAGTCTAGCCATTCCTCATATGTCAAGTCTTCCCTTAATTAATTTTTTTACTCTTTGCTGTACTCCCTCCAGTTCTTGAATATCCTTTTTCAGAACTGGTGCCCAAAACTGCACTACATGTTCAAGATTAAGTCTTACCAACAGTTTCTAAAGTTACAAAATTATGTTATCCGCTCATGAATCCAGTACCAATTTTTATGCAAGACAGGACTTTGCTTTTTCTACTGCTATCTGGCACTGATCACTGTTTCCAAGATTGTAGTTTACAAGGATTCCCAGGTCTCTCTCTAGCAATGTGCCCCTTAAATTATTCCATTAAGTTCATAAGTAGCATTGTGATTTTATCTTCCCAAGTGCATGACTTTACACTTTCCAACATTAAATGTCATATTTCATTTGTTTGCCCAGTCTGCCATTTTATGTAAATCCCGCTGTAGAGGACAATTGCTCTGTTTTTTTTGTTACCCTGCATGATTTAGTGTAATCTACAATTATTGATATTTTGCTTTCTGCATCTATTTCAGGTAATTTATAAATGTTAAAAAAGCAGTGCAACAAATACTGAACCCTGAGGTACTCCATCTCAACTTTAACTGTATTGGAGAATTGTCCATTTACAACAACAGACTGTTCCCTATCCTTCAACCAGTTTTTCCAATTGCTAAGGTTATCCCCTAGACCCCATTTCTTTATTTTACACCCCACCTTCTGGAGTACTGTATCAAATGCCTTTGCAAAATCTAGATACATTACATCTACTGCTTTACCATTATCTCTGTTGCTACTTACTTCTTTATAGAAGCTCAAAAGATTAGTTGGGCACAATCTGTTCCTCATGAAACCATGTTGCTTTCTCTAATAATCTTATTTTCTGAGGTGTAATCCTGAATATAATCTCTTTTTATCCCTTCTAGCAGTTTTCCAACTATAGAGGTCAAACTCACAGGTCTATAATTCCCAGGTTCTGTTTTAGCTCCCTTCTTAAATAAAGGCACTACCTTGGCTTTACTCCAATCTTGTGCCTCGGAGCCTGTGGTGAGAGAATCTTTAAAGGGGATGTATCACCTTATTAAAAGTTTGCTTTATTCTGTTAATCTTAGATCAACAATGCTGTGACTTTCTTTTTTTTAATGTGCTATAGAAATCCAGTTTTCCAACTTACTTTTCCCCCTCTGACATGTTCTCCTCACTCTGATTGGCAAAACGCGTGCCGAAGAGTATACAGGAGAGATCCTCCTCCACGCTGGTCTGTCTGTAAGCTGGAGCACTCTCATTGCCACAGATCGATATCTAGCCATCTAGATATCTAGTTTTTTTGTGTTTATGTATTTGAAAAACTTTTGGGGATTAGTCTTTCTTTCCGTTGCAATTCGAGTTTCATTATCTAGTTTTGCTAACCTAATTGCTTTTTGCAATCTTTGTTGCACTCCCTGTATTTCAAGAAATAATGTTCTGTTCCTTCATACTTAAATAGTTTAACTGACTTTTTTCCTTGCCAATTCATTCTTTACATTTACATTTAACCACATTGGCTGTGATCTACTTCTTTTTGCATTTGTTCCCCACTGGTATATACTGTTGAATATATTTCTGCAACCTAAATGTAAATTCTGACTATTTTACCTCAGTATTTTTTTCCTTTAAATAATTTATCCCACTCTATGTGTTGCATTGATACTCTTAAAATTTTGAAGTTAGCTTTTTTAAAAAATAAAGAGATTTGGTTGAACCTATACAGTTTTGCTATATGAAATTGATCTCAAACGTAACTATGTTGTGATCAAATTTTTTCAAAATATTTCCCAGCATTGGACACCATGTCTATGTTATTTGTGATCACTAGGTCATCAATTTAAATTTTTACCCAAAAGGACTCCACATTATGGCAGGTTTCCTCACAAATATCACCCCTTAAAATTCCCTCTGGTTTCAAATATAAACAAACATGCCCCCCTTTTCTATTAATCGTGTCTCTCCTAAAAGGAAATACCCCTCTGTGTTTTGCATTTGAAGGATAGGAGCAGGCACCACAAGTTTTTATGCAAATATACACAATCTTGACACACTCTCTGATACATCTACAGCACTGCTATAATTTGCCTCAGAGCCCCATGTACTTTTAGGAGTGCTTCTGCTGTTGCCAACTGGAGAACCTCTGACATGTTGCTGTACATAATCAAAGCAGTGTGGATTTTTAAAGTAAAGTACACTACAGAACTGTTTGAGTGTGATGTTTTTCTTTTTCAAAATACTGTATCATAGATGTCTCTATCATATATGTATAATTGTACCAAGACTCAGTTATAGCAATCACATCCAAATTAACCCTAGTCAATATTGTAATAATTTCAGGAAGTCTATTCCCTACACATAATTTAGATATAATTTCCAGTGTTTTTCCCTGATATTTTTGTTTTGTATACCATATCTCTGTATTAGTTTTATTGAAATATATGCTGGTCATGATGCTCTGTTCCTCCACATCATTTACCTACACAAATAAATGTGAGAGAAGTCACTAAAATGCTGCCCTATTTGTTCATGCTGAAAAATAAAATAAAGTAAAAGAAACTGTAGTCCTGCCTGGGCCATTGCCCAAGCCACTGTAAGGGGGGGGCATGAATTGGCTTATACATGGCCAATCCCTATTTAATTTTCATTGGCTGAGAGGTGGGATTGCAAAGAACTTGACACATGAGCCCTTCCTATGTTCTCTGATTGGCTAAAAGAAGGGGTCACATATTATGTATATATGTTTAACCCCTCTTTTGTTGGAACAATGAGATCATAATGAAGGGGTTAACCATTTCTGTGGATGGGGTGAGGGGGGTCATGTTGTTGTTTTTGTTCAGTGCAAGCAGTTAACCCTGTTTGAGATTGTGGCAATCTGGCAGAAGAGGTGTTAACCTGTAGATGACTTGGATGTGGGAAGGGTACTTGCATGCATGGAAAACCAGGCAGTGTATCGGGGGGGTTATTGTCCCTCTGTTTTTCCTGCCTGCTGCAGCCCAAGAAAAGAGGACAAAATTATTTTGGAAAGTGTTTCAGCATTCCAAAACTATTTCCAAAAAGGCATTTGTTGGGGAAAAAAATAAATTCAGCAATCCATTTCTGTGCATAGGTCAAAATATGATTACAGAATTGAGCAGCCAAACATAAAAATACTCACCTGTCAAATATTTAGGGCTGTAATGAAATCTTAGCCAATTAGGCCCAGGCCCTCCTTCTCAGTTGGGCTCAGCACAACAATCCCTCCTATCCCCCCAGTTGGTGACTTTGAGTTAGTGGCTTGGTAGATTGCAGCTCTTAACAAGTGTCAGTGCAAAATGAGTAATTCCTTGGTGACCGATGTATATTGAAGAGTAGAGGTTTCCAGAATATAGGATGCAGCATAGGAAAATGTTTGCAGACATGATGATGCTTCTACATGGTGAATAAAAAGGTCTGCAGGGAAATAAGGTATCAGAAGCAGGCTTTTAAACTGTTTAATTAGGGGGGTAAGACACATTATTTAAAATAGACCATGTAATAGAATCTGCAAGCAAGCAATTAGGCTAGCTAAAACTGAAAATGAGGAAAGTATTCCAAAATAGAGCAAGAGAAATTAAACAATTCTACAAGTATATAAATAGCAAAAAAGATTAATGTAGATATTTGTCCTCTTAAAACTGTGACAGGTTACTTAATTAGTGAAGATAAGGCAATGGCTGACACCTTAAACTCATTATTTTTTCTGTATATATACAATGTAACCAACAATGGCAGGATATGGACAAACATCCTCCATCATGTAAATAGTTTACTGAGGTCAAAGTCCAAAATGGACTGGAAAAGGTTATGATGAATAAAGTACCTTGACTTGATGGCATAAACCCATGGGTACTTAAGGAACTTAGTTCAGTAATAGCAAGACCCTTATACTTAATTATTGATCCACTGTCATCAACCATAGTGCCCTTTGGTTGGAGGTAAGCCAATGTAGACCCATTATTAAAAAGGGGGTAATATCTAAACCTGTGATCTTAATGTCTGAAGTGTTGTTAGTATTTTATAAAGGTTACTAACAGATAGTTATCAGGACTATGCAATGACTGACAACCTTATTAGTAGGTGCCAGCATGGTTTTATGATAGATCATGTCAAACTAATTTACTTACATTTTTCAAAAGGTTAAGTTGTAATTTGGACAATAATATTGATGTTGATGTAGTGTACTTGGATTTTACAACAGCTTTTGATATAGTACCTCACAACAGGTTACTACGTAGATTAAAAGGCTTTTGTTTGGGAAAGATATCTATGCATGGATAAAAATAATGGTTAAATTATGCTTTTCAAATTGCTCTAAAGTTGCGAGTGGGGTGCCACAGGGTTCAGTACTGGGACCAATGTTTTTAATTTGTTTATTAATGATCTAGAAGTGGGTATTGAAAGTAATGTCTCAGTCTTTTGCCGATGATACTGAAATTAGTTTGAAAATACAAACCAAGCAGAATGTTATTTCTCTGAAGACAAATGTATATAAACTGACAGAATGGGTGGAAAGGTGGGTGATGAAGTTTAATATTGATAAATGTATGGTTATAAGTTTGGGCTGCAGAAACAAACATGTCACTTTTACACTAAATGGGAAACTACTTGTGGAGATTTAGGAGTACCAACAGATTTCTCAATAGCATCCGGTGTCACTCTGCTGTTGCAAGTACCAGAAAGGTACAACTCAGTATAAAAAGGAGTTTAGATGCACAGGAAGCAAATATAATTCTACCTTTGTATAAGGCCTCATCTTGAATATGTAGAACAGTTTCGGGCATCAGTTCTTAAAAAATGACTTTACTGAACTTGAAAAATTGCAGAAACAACAAAACTGATAAAGGGGATATGAGTAATTTGAGACTAGTCAAACTGGGTTTATTTACATTAGAGAAATTATGTCTAAGGGGTGGCATGATTATATTTGCAAATATAGTCGATGTTAACTCTCTAAGTAACTATTTGCTCAAAAAGCTGAGCAAAAAGCAAGAATGCATCCATGAAAGGGATAGTAATGCTTATGTTTGAAAAATTCTAAAATTGTAGAGATTAACAATAGAAGTAGAATAACCTACCTCCCATGTCTCAAAACATTATAATTTGTGAGTTTGTAGCATTTAAGGTTCCCCTCCCTCCCTTTCCCTGACATCAGCGCACTGTGGTAGAGAAGCGAATCCTGGTCATTTGACCGGCAGGCGGCTCTTCAGCAGAGCCGAGATAGCACTATTTAGAATTAAATACTTCAAGCCGGAATAAAAGAGATGACTTCTACTCTTCACCATGTATACTTTAAATATCATGTCACTCAACACCAAGGGACTGAACACACCCAAAAAAAGATCTCATTTACTACGAGATTGTTTGAGACTTAAAACAGATATATCGTTCATCCAAGAAACCCATTTCAAATCCTCATCTCACTCCCAACTGGTTTTACGTCATTATCCGACAACATATTTTGCCATGGTTAAAAAGAGAGGGGGTTGGTATTCTATTGAGAGCTACATTACCCTGGACCTTCATAGATAGACTCTCAGATTATGACGGTAGATTCTTATTTGTCAAAGGCCGACTCCACAATCAAACATATACTTTAGTAAACATATACGGACCCAACAAGGCTCAAATAGCCTTCTTACTGAAGGTCTTAGATAAACTAGACACTTTGGCGGAGGGACGCGTTATCTGCGGAGGTGACTTTAACATGGCATTGAATCCAGAGCTAGACGGCTGGCATACTCCCAGATTGTTGATCCATGGAGGATATTGAATCCCACGGATCACAACTTAACCTTTTACTCGAACCCACACCAGTCCTACAGTCATATTGACTATATACTAATCTCTCAGCTCCTTCTTCAATTCCTTAAATCTGCTGAAATCCAAAGTATCACTTGGTCAGACCATTCTGCAGTCACACTATCTATCTCGATTCCCGAACTCTCAACTTCATCTAGAGCTTGGAGACTTAATGGATCCTTATTACAGGAGGAGATTGTGAAACAGACCCTTAAAACAGCAACTGAAGAATATTTTCGTATCAATTCCACAGAGGATGTCAGAGCTCCAACAGTGTGGGAAGAACACAAAAGTGTTCTTAGAGGCTTCCTTATCAAAGTGGGCTCTCACAAAAAGAAAGAACTCTGTAAATCTCTGGATAGACTATTAGGTAAAATTCAGGCTCTAGAGACCTCCTGCAAAAATACAACTGTTAATGCTCCAAGTGCCGAACTTAAAAATTTATGACTTGTACTTAACAACCGCCTCCGCATATCCTTTCAAAAATCCTATATGTGGCAAGCCTACAATAGATATACAAACAGAGATAAGTGTGGTAAAAATCTTGCCAATTTTATTAAAATACGAATGAGATTGTTTCATGTCTCATGTATTCAAAATCCACAAGGTACACTAACATCCTCTTATTATGAGACACTATACAATCTTCCTCGGCCTACACAAACAGCTCCTCCGACGCAACAAGACTTTCCCTCCTTATCTCAGTAAAGCCCTTGTCCCCCGTCTGACTACAAATGTTAGTGCTGAGCTCAACAAACCATTTCAAACTCAGGAGGTATTAGAGGCGATCCTTAAACTTCCACTAGTGAAAAGCCCAGGCCCCAATGGCTTCTCTGCTTTATATTATTGTTCTTTCGTGCATTCTCTGCTCCCTCACTTAACTTACGCTTTTAACGCTATTCATGAAGGCCAACCGTTTCCAAAACAAGCATTAGAGGCCGATATGTTGTTTTTCCAAAACCAAATATAGATACTTCCATGTGTAGCAGTTATCGCCCAATTTCGTTACTCAACTTAGACGTAAAACGTTTTGCTTGGATCATCTCAAACAGATTGCGCCCACACTTATCTTCCTTGTTACACCCATACCAGGGAGGATTTGTCCCTGGACGCCAAGCTAGCCACAACACCGCTGCTGTAATATCCCTTATGCATTCGAATATTAAAAATAATATACCTGGTGTCTTGCTGAGTATGGATGCCAAGAAAGCATTCAACAGGGTTAACTGGGATTATCTCAAAGCGGTTTTGTTCAATGCTGGACACGGCTCTTCATTAGTTGGCTGTGTTATGAGCCTATATTTATCTCCCTCTGCAAGAATCCTGGTCAATGGAATTTACTTCGATCCCTTTTTAATCACAAATGGCACTAGGCAAGGGTGCCCCCTATCACCGGTACTATTCAACCTGACTCTGGAACCCATGTTCAATATGAATAGCAATGATGCTTCCATTCATGGAATCACAGTAGGACACAGGGAACATACAATCATAGCATTTGCTGATGATGTTCTTTTTACTCTAACAAAACCAGCCTTATCTCTTTCCCGAGTCTTGGAGGCGTTTCACTCCTATTCCTTCTTATCCGGGGCAAAGATAAATCTAGAAAAATCTGAGATACAGAATGTCAACCTGTCTTCCTGAGACTCAAATCAGATCCAAGGGAAGTTTACTTTTAAATGGAAGAACTCCTCTATCACCTACTTAGGCATCCACATTTCACTCAAGCTATCCAAAGTACCTCAACTTAATTTGACCCCCCTAACAGAGGTAATCAGAACAGATTTCAGAAGATGGGGTCCATTGTTTATGTCTTGGATAGGTCAGATTAATATCACTAAGATGATGATTTTGCCCAAATTGCTTTACATTTTCAATACCATTCCGTTACATCCTCCGACTTTCTTACCAGACACTCTACATTCTGAAATCATCTCTCTTATTTGGGACAAAAAGAAACCGAGAATAAGACATTCCATTTTGATCAGGCCCATAGCACAGGGGGGTCTAGGTCTTCCTGATTTTCGGGCGTACTATCAAGCCTCTGCTATATCCAAATTGTTTGACTTTACAGCAACGAGTAGTAAATGGTGGTTCGAAACCCTTGAACTAAGCGGAGGTTAGTATGACCCTTTACAATTGCTATGGATAGGTAGCTCTAAAGTACATAGGGCTCGATTTAAAGGCAGCCATTAAACCAGCCGCTAAGTAAAAAAGGCACATCGGCCGCAAATAACACATAATTTACAGCAGATTTAAAGGTAAGAGTACAAGAATAGCTATTGAGCGTAGGCACAACAAAAACACGTAACACAAAAACCAGCATTGCACCTGATTTCGCATCACCGTGCGTCCCAAACACACATTAAAGCACAACTTAAGTCATAATGTAACATTATGACTGGCATTGGCTAGTAACCCTGATAGATGCACAAACAAAGTAGCAAAAATGTTCAAATACACCTATATATATATACACCCCAAAATAACTGTCACACCCTGTCTGTGTTTTGAGTTTTAGCGAGCTAGGGCACAGGACCCAGGAGTGGAGGCTAGTGATCGAGAGAGAGAGAGAGAGAGGCACGTACACTTGAGGTAGAAGGAGTTTTTGGAGTTTGGAGAGAGAAGAGCGTTGCACTAAATATACACATATCACACTTGCACATATTACATACACCCATACAAACACAAACACATACACATACATACACAGTCTTTTTTTTTTACAACACCTTACACATTTTTTAAACTTTTCTTTGACAGTGTGAATCTGCGAGTGAAAGTTTGTGACAGAGAGTGAGTGGGATCGAGTGTGTCTGTGAGGGCCTGTGGGAGTGCTTGGGTGTGAGTGGGTGAATGATGGCGAGAAGGACAGGAGAGAGGGATGGGGAGAGTAGTGGAGGAGGAGGAAGGAGAGCAGGACATCCCTGTTCAGAGTAGGGGTGGGAGAGGGAGATCCGCAGGGTAGAGGGGGACCAGGCCCTGAAGAGCAGGCACACGGAGGACAGGGACAGAACCTGCAATGGGATGAGGGGTAGTTCCTGGGGATCATCACACACAGGCAGAGGCAGAGCAGGCAGGACACTCTGGTTCTGACTCCTCGCATGCCAGAGCTGAGGGGGACAGGATCAGGGATCCCCGATATATCGAGAAGGAGAACACGGCCCTCTTGGAGGCTATGTTGGTAGAGAGAGAGTGTCCTCTTTCCGAGGGAGAGGGTCCCTGGTCTGGCTGCGAGGAGGAAGGCTGCCTGGAACCAAATCTGCAGCCACGTTAATGCGGTGGCCACCTGCAGACAGCATGTGGACTCAATCAAAAAGAGATGGGGTGACTGCAAAAGGCAGATTAAGAAGAAGATGAGGGATGGCGCCCTGCATGCAAGAGGCACCGGAGGTGGTCCACCTGTCCCCATCACCTTCATCGGATGGGAGGAGAGGCTGCGGCAGACCCTGTCGTCTACGCTTATTGAGGGGGTACCTGGAGGATGAAAGGAGCCTCCACACTACCGGTAAGTGCATCATCCCATAACCACACACCACCTCAAACCACACACCCATCACAAACAAACAGTCACATCCCAACATTTGCCCATCATTCATTCACACAACTGCACAACACAGCACCCTGAGTGTTCAAACAGGACGTAAGACAAGGACAAATGTCAAGGTTCACCAAGGCCCAAACCTGTCCAACTCCCTGGTTAACCCTCATGTTGCTGTGTACACAATACACACAAACCATGTTCAGAAAAGTGTTGTATGTTAAACATCAGAACTGCTCCAACACAATGTCACCCATGTACCCACAGGGAATCCAGCATATAACCCCATGAGTGCTAGAGGGATTATCAATGCATCAATCAACAATTCTTTGGCAACCCCTCTGGTCCTCAAAGGGTTAACCAGACAACAAACACAAGTCGATAGGCTAATGATTACATGACACACAGGGGACAATAACTAAGCGGTGAAAAAGAGCTGATGTAGAGAATTTTACACTTACATACCCTCACTTTACCAATTACAATGTTAGTCTATGGAGAATATTCAATAACATGAATCAAGTTGCAAAGGTCCCATTGTATAGACACCATAGAAAACATTGCAAATGGGGAAATTAGATCACTGGAGAAGTCAGCATCCATCATGTTCAGTTCATCAGGTCTACTTACCCACTTACTGAATTACAAAAAGGATGGAGCAGGTCACAAATCACAGTGCCACTGAGAATAACTGCTTGTATGTGCAACACACAGGCCAAAAACAATTACACATAACTAAAGGTGAAAAGTTGGCCTTGGTGTTGCATATGCAATAATTTACTCTAACCTGAATTTACATATCTCACATTTATTTCACACATGGATCCTCAGGAGTGCTGGTGCCATGGATGGATGGTACACCAACCACTATTTGCAGGATACATATGGGAAACAAATATGAACCATTTTAGTTTGGTCAATAACAGGCCATGAATTATGGATAGCTATGATTGGGTATGGCTGCCTCACAAAGAAGGATGGAAGGGCTGATCCAGGAAAAAAACAGCCCTCAGTCAAAGATATCCTTCAATACTAGCTTGATTGTTGCCGTTCAGGATTCAACTTGAACAGACTTCATGGACAGGATCCTGTAAAGTACCTCAATCCCTGATTGCCACTGTGTTATCCTATGCATCACAATGCAATGCATAGGATACCATCATGACAACCAGAGAGTGACATGTCAAATCAGAAAAAATCCTGCACTGTACAGGATAAACTGATAACATAGGGATGAATACCACTTGAATCACACTGCCTGCAGATCAATTAAAAAAAGATATGTACAGAAAGAAAAATGGTCAGATATGTATGTGGATATGTCCCTTTCAAATGGGTACAAATATGTCCCAACAAGATGTGAACCCAGTGTTCAGTTCAGTACGTGTGATTGCCGTACTGCCCATATATGTGCACCCACCACAAACTAACTCATATTGATATCATCAGAGCACACATACCTAGTATATTACACCTTACTTAGATGGGATATACGAGGTATGTTTTCATTCATGGTATCAATGAAAGTTTGTGATGGGTGCACATATAGAGGCAGTAAGACAATCACATGTACTGAACGGATCTCTGGGTTCATACCTATCAACGATATGTTTGTACCCATATGAAAGGTACATATACACGCATATCAGACCATTTTCCTCTCTGTATACCTTGCAAGGGATGGCAATTGCTAATTTCACCTTGATGTAACATTGTAGGCATTATTAAGAGATGGTTAGACAGATATTGCTGTATGTGACAGCTGGAGATATCAGTCATTTGACCACACAGAGGCTCTTCAGCAGAGCCAAAATTGACCCATTTGGAAATAAATACATCTTTGGAATTGTCTACAAAGTGTGCCTGGTTTGCAAGCACACTCTGTGGACCATTCCAATGAAGTATCCATCTCCAAATGGGTCAATTTTGGCTCTGCTGAAGAGCCTCTGTGTGGTCAAATGACTGATATCTCCAGCTGTCACATACAGCAATATCTGTCTAACCATCTCCTTTTAATGCCCACAATGTTACATCAAGGTGAAATTAACCATTGCTATCCAGTTAAAGGGATAGTAATACCTAAAATGTGAAAGGAAAAATATATGTTATAGGATTTATCCCCCGAGTAAAGCAAGGGTATTCCCACTGCTGAAAGGTGTTTTATTCCAAAAGTATAACAGCTCAAAGTTGAATATTTCAGGGACAATATCACAGTGGCCTGAAATTGTACAATGCCGATGTTGCAGCTTTGGTCCAGTGGCAATAAATCCACATATGATGATGTAGCAACAGCGCCAATGTACAATTTCAGGCCATTGGGATGTGGCACCAAAGGAATTCAACTCTGAGCTGTGATACATGTCGAATAAAACACCCATCAGCAGTGGAAGTACTGTTGTTTCACTCAGGGGGATAAACCCTACAACATATATTTCCCTTTCCACATTTCATGTATTAATATAAATTTGACACCATCATGGCTATGTTAACTGATTACACAATCTCAATTCTCCACACAGCTTATGTGCCTCCAGCACAGCAGAAGCCCATGGAAGAGGCCACCTCACCTCCCAGTGAGGAGTATACGGAGGAGGGGACCAGCCAGTGGGCACCATACCCAACATCCGCACCTCCTCCCCAACTGGCTGCCCAACCTCTGGCTACACCACCTCTGGCTACCCCACCTCTGGCTACACCACCTCTGGCTGCCCCACCTCTGGCTACACCACCTTTGGCTGCACCACCTCTGGCTGCACCACCTTTGGCTACACCACCTCTGGCTGCTCCACTGTATTACAGTAACTGGGTGCAAGAGGAGGAGAGGTGGATGCATCCCACCACCTCCAGGTGCTATTACCCTCCAACAGCACCACCACCACCAGGGAGGCAATGGCTGCCCGGGAATGTGGCCACCACCCAATACGGGCCATACTCATCACAGATTGACCTACTCTCCTGGATGGCTCCCCAGCATGGCCCCAGGTATGATTCCAGCTGGGGGCCAAGCACATATCAGTGGCCAAGGTATGACCCTTGGCCACTCGACTACCAACACCTGGGCCTGCTTGGGGAGCCACAGCACCCCTATGCCGAGGGACCTGCATACTTCACCACCTCCACCAGCACAGACATCAGTGGGCAGCAGTGAGTCCATTGATGTGGTGGGCATATACCCATCTGCATTACACACAGCACCAGCTGAGGAAGACACAGCACCAGCTGAGGAGGACACTTCATCAGCTGTGGAGGACACAGCACCAGCTGAGGAGGACACAGCACCAGCAGAGGAGGATACAGCAGCAGCAGAGTCACCGGGCACAACCATCTCTAGCAGTGAACGCCCCACAGGGATGGAGGTGGAGTGTATGGCCCTTCAAAGGAGACTACTCCAGTCAAGCCACTGCACCAATGACAACATCACCAGGAGCCATAGGGAATCCCAGAGAAACACAAACAGGATTGAGGCAAGGATCCATGACCTGGAGTCGGAGGTCACGAGGATCAACACTCAACTCCATCAGCTCCACACGGGGGTGATGGACATGTTTGCACAGGTGCTTGTGGAGTTGAGAGAGCAGAACCGCAGGGAGAACTTATGGTTAGAGAGGGAGAACCTGCGTTCCAAAGAGGGGTCCACTGCATGTACCACCCCCTCCAATGTGACCCCTGAAGCCACACCTAGGGGGCAAAGTGTGACCAGGAGATCATCCAGGGCATTCACTTCTGGCACGCAGTCTAAGGCCCCCCCCCAAAAAAAAAATGCCCAACATGTTCCATTTCCCCTGAATAAAGGAACATTGTGCTTTTGAATCCTGTCTGATCTGCTTTGTATTTGGTTATAGATTTGGTGGCAGAGTTGTCTCCAATGCATTGCCAAACAATGCAATGAACATAACTTCTGCCTAGGTAAAATGTTTGTGGGATGTTACAACATGGGTTCACACACACACCTTTGTAAAAATTCAACTGGCAATACATCCCTGGAGCCACAGTACACAACAGTGTTATATGGCAATGTTGTGTGTTGAATTTGAACAACAAAACATACCCTTTAGCACAACACTGAACATCCATCTGCATCAATTGTTGTGTTTAAGGGGATAACCAAACAAACAGCTATGTGACTTAGCAGTGAAATAACAAGCAGGACAGATGGAACATGCATCAATATAGTCTTGGATTCAAACTCTTATTGTGCAACTGACTTACTGGGGAACCCGATGTTCACCATAGGATCTCAATGTGTGTGCTACACATTGTGATTCTAGGGTAAGCATTGTGTTCTCCAGTAAGTCAGTTGCACAATAACAGTGTGAATCACAGCCTAACTTACTGGGGAACCCAATGTTTAGTCTGGTTGTTCGTTGATGTAGCCCATGTACTGAGATATGTCAAACTGAAGCAATCTCAGAACATTGATTATATTGAGCAACACATAAACTGTGGACATGAAATGACTGTGGAAGTATGTCCTCTGTATCACCTCTTTATCACTCCCAAAATGCATTAGTGTATCCCTGCCATCATCTGTTTGCATGAATACATCACAGAGTCCACTCACTGGCAAACAAGTAGTGGACTACAGTGATGTGGGTCATGCCTTCCCATGTATAGGGGATACTCTAGCCTTGAGTGTGTTTACGCATTGACAAATGTGTAATCCAACATTTCTTCATAGAGACACAGAATGAGTAGTGATGGTTCTTCTTTATTGTGTCTCAAAGTACATTAGAACGTGCGTGTGTTTTCTGGGTATATTGCCTATATGCATTAAACACTTGTATGAGAACACTAAATGTACTTTGAAACTAAATATTACTACTTTAGTAACACTACTGTCCTGCTCATGTGTTGTCCACAAGGTTTGACAATTCTGTAGATGAGCATCGTAACGGTACAGGTTAGTACACACATGAATTTGTGTTTTCTGTGTCTATATGAGAATGTTCCAGTAGAAGTTGCTGTGAACCTCAGGTCGAACATTGCATCACCAACAAAATCACTTGAAACAGCAAGGGTTGAGCTTCATAAAGGTGTTGTCAAGACATCAATCCAGTCACATGGAAGATCTTCATTTCAAGGATGGATCATGCTATGGATGCCTGTGGGAGAAGAGGACAGGATTTGGAGCAGCAGACTGGAACTGATAATCAAACAACAATTTCGACTTTATAATCCCCTCAATCTTTTTAGTTACAAGTGAGTACACAAACCATTGTTTTGTAATGTGTTGTGTACTCATCTGTAACCCATTATTTGGAGACATAAGGAAATGTGCACCAACCCCTATGAATATGTGCCCCTGACATGAATTCACACATCAGCAAGTATGTTCTGAGAGCTCCATGGAAGTAATGTTGATGTGTGTATTCATGTCAGGGACACATATCTCTGCACACTCACAGGTCAGCATGGTGTCCCTGGAAATCTGATCTACGTTTCATGACCTCTATGTTGTGTAACAATACCATCCACCCCTCTGCTGCTCGTCTCATCTCTAGCACAGTACAGGTCCCATATTGAGTCCAATGGCACTTTAACCCCTGATGTGACAGAGTGTTATCCAATGCATAACATTGGATAACACTCTTTCGCTACAAGACTAGCATGGTTTCTCTGGTTATGATCATGGCAAATCAAGTTAATTGCTGTCAATCAAGCCCTGTAAGGTGATGAACATGGGTTAAATGTTGTACCTTGTTTCTCCTAGGGGTGTGCATGATATCCTTGAAGTATGTATGTCAACGTGCAGAGAGGAATGGAAGGTGGTTTTGGAATCCCCACACACAATATGCCACGTCCATGGTATGGTTGATGTTTGGGGCCATTCTGCTGCCAGTGCAGTGCTGTATCAATATTCCTGTGGGGTGAGACAGAACATCATGTGCATTGTGGTTAGTGTGTTGGCACCAATTCACAGGACTGATGGGGGAACTTGCATGGATTGTTTGCATGCATGTGTTATATAGTCACAGGTAAAGTGTTCCGTGATGAGCCTGTCTCTGATCTGCACCCCTCTCAGGGTCTCCTCAACATGGCCGATGTCCATGGGCACTTCAGGTATAGGTGGGTCCTGGATGTGATCCACTAGCCTGGTGTCTGCTGCGATGTTGTGTAGTATTGCCCACGCCATGATTATGTTGCACACCTTTCCAGGTGCATACTTCAGTGCTTCCCCGAGTGGTCCAGACATCGAAATCGTGACTTGAGGAGGCCAAAGGTCCACTCAATGGCATTCCTCATTATGTTTGAGGACTGGCCACAGTGGTCAGTAGCCAGGACTTGCAACCATAGCCAGCATCACCTGTGTAATGTGAGTGACATGGTGAGACAGGGAGCACATGTTGTGTGAATTATGTTTTGTGTGTGGACGTACTAGCTGTGGGTCAGGAGCATGCTGAGCAGCGTTGTGTGTACACCTTTGGATGTGGTGTGATTTTGTATTGTGAACTCACCCAAAAGCCATCCCCCTGTATAAGTTCCATTCTTGAAGTCTCTGTGGACTGAGGAGTTTTGAAGAATGTAGGAATCATGTGAGCTGCCAGGATACTTTGCACAGACATTCATAATCCTCATGTTGCTGTCATACTCCATCTGCACATTGATGGAGTGGAAGTTCTTCCTGTTGATGAATAGCTATGCGTCATGTGCTGGGGCTTTAATACGGACATGGGTGCAATCTATAGCACCTATGACCCTGGGTATGCCTCCATTTGCATAAAAGGCCTCCTTGAGGTGTATCCAGTCCATGTCAGTGGTGGGGAAATGTATATAAGTACTTTCGTTGCTTTTGAGGGCTGGCAAGACCTGGGCCAGCACCCTGGAGAATGTGGCCTGTGACAGATGCGTAACCCTCAGTGGACTGGAAGGTCCCATTTGTCATGAAGTGTATGGCACACAGTAGTTTTTGCAGGCCAGATAGGGCATGGTTGTGGCTGTAGATGGGATCCACCTTATTCTTGATGACCTCATACAAGGCAATTATGCTGTCAGGCCTCAAACTGTAGCGATCAATCACCTCGTCATTGGTCATTCCAAAAATGGTGACCCTTGGGCGGTATACCCTGGGCCTTGGTGGTCGTCAATCCATCCTCCGCTGCTGTGGAGCATCCTGTTGCTGTGGAGCATCCTGTTGCTGCAGCTGTGCATCTGCAGGCAGGTGCTGTCCTCCAGGTGGGGAGGGGCTCCTGTGTGGTTGCTGAGCCAGAGCCTCCTCATTTGCAACATGTGAAGGCTATTGATCAGGTGTGTCTGGGAGTTGCTGGTGTTCCCTGGCTCTCTCCCATGCACTCCTTCTCCGCAGTCTTCGCAACAATATGTAACCCAACATACTGATTGCGCTCTCTATTTCTCTCTATCTCTCTCTCTCCCTCACTGAGTGGAAAACAAGCCACAAGTGAGTGTGGTGAGTTGTCCCTTTAAGTACTTGATAGAGTGTTGTGTAGGTGTGGTGATGAGGTGAGTGCTGACCAATGGTAAGTTGTTTTTGTCCAGGTAAGTGTTTGCAGGTGTGTGTGTGTGTTATAAGATGTGGTGTGTTGTGCTTGGTATGTGTCTGCCATTTGCGGTTTTGTAGTTGTGGGGTGGAGGTCGCGTGTTGATGTTGCACAGGTGAGCTTGTATTTGCACGTGTCCGTTTTGTGTGATAACCCCCATTATTCCGTGCCATGTTGTGTTGTTGTTTTTTGGGGGGTCCTTGTCCCTGTGGTGTTGCTTGTTGTTGTGTGTGGAGTGATTTGTGTTGTCTGTCAATGTTTTTGTGTATTGTGTGTGATGAGCACAGCGACAGGAGGGTTGAAGTAGGACTTTGACAGGTTTGTCCCAAGTTGGACCTTGACATTTGTCCTGATGTTGTGTCCTGTTTTAACCCTCAGGGTGCTGTGTTGGTGCAGTTGTATGGATGACTGATGGGCATGTGTTCAGGTGTGACTGTGTGTGCAGCTGGTGTTGGTTGATGTAGTGTGTGGTTATGTAGTGTTGCACTTACAGGTAGTGTGGAAGCTCCTCTCATCCCCAGTGTCAGCTCTTCCAATGACCCCCTCGATCAGGGTCGGGGACGTGGTCTGCCGCACCATCTCCTCCCAGCCGCAGAAGGTGATAGGGACGGGTGGGCCACCTCCAGTGCCTCGGGCGTGCTTGGCGAGCTCTGTCATTTTGTTCTTCACCACCCTCCGGCAGTCGCCCCATCGCTTTTTGATGGACTCCACGTCCCACCTGCATGGAACCATCACGTTGACCCGGCTGCTGATCTGGTTCCAGGCTGCCTTCCTCCTCGCTGACAGGCCAGGGACCTTCGCCATAGGGTGGAGAACACTCTGCCTCTCCAGGACAGCTTCCACGAGAGCCGTGTTCTCCTCCTCTGTGTATTTGGGGTCCCTGATCCTGCCCTCTTCACCTCCGGCATGGGATGATTCAGAGCCGGAGTGCCCTGCCTGGTCTGACCCTGACTGCGTGTGTTGCTCTCCAGCAACTACCCCTCATCCCACTGCAGGTTCTGTCCCTGTCCTGCGTGTGCCTGCTCTTGTGGGCCGGGTCCCCCTCTGCCCTGAGGACCTCCCTCTCCCACCCCTGCTCTGCTCAGGGATACCCTCCTGACCTTCCTCCTCCTCCACTACTCTCCCCATCCCTCTCTCCTGTCCTCCTCTCCTTGCCATCACTCACCCACTCACACCCAGTCACTCCCACAGGCCCTCACAGACACACTCGATCCACTCACTCTCTGTCACACACTTTCACTCAGAGATTCACACTGTAAAAATAAAATGTAAAATGTGTAAGGTGTTATAAAATAAAAGGACTAAATGTATGTATGTGTATGTGTTTGTGTTTGTATGGGTGTATGAAATATGTGCAAAGGTGTGATATGTGTCGTATTATGTGCAATGCTCTCCTCTCTCCAAACTCCAAAACTCCTTCTACCTCCAATGTACGCTCCTGTCTCTCCCTCTCTGATCACTATCCTCCGCTCCTGGGTCCTGATATCTGGCTCTGAAGAACTCGATAACAGACAGTGTGTGACGGTTATTTTTGTGTATATATAGGTGTATTTGAAGTTTTTTGATACTTTGGGGCTTTGTGATTGGCTGTGTGTTTGAATTTGTTTTTGCATCAATCAGGGTTGCTAGACAACGGCAGCCGTTATGCTACATGTTGCTTTGAGCGATGTTATTGTGTGATTTGTGCATTAACATGAGCAACAACGGCTTTTGTGTTACGTGTTTTGTGTGTGCCTACGCTCAATAGATATTCTTGTAGAGCACCTATTGAATCTGCCGTAACTCATGTATTATTTGCGAGCGATGTGCCCTTTTTACTTAGCGGCTGGTTTAACATGAGACTTTAAATCTATTCCTGAATGCCTTATAGTACCCTTTCAAATGTTATTATGGTGTTCTAAAAACCTCTCCTTGAGTGGTCTAATGATTCGGCCTGTATATTGTTGGCCAGGGATGTGCACAGACATTTTGGAGGGCTCAAATGAAAAAGGGCACTTCTCATAATTATTTATTCAATATATATATTTAAAAAAATAAAAGAATTTACATCTCAGGAGTCTGTAGGCACAGAAATCTAAGTACCCCCCCCATTGGCCATCTCCACTGAACACCTCCACAATGCTCCTAATTTCCACATTGCCCAACATCATCTCCATATTGCCCTTTCATTGTCCCCTGTCAGTTCCATATCGCCCCCATCAGCTCCACATTGCCTCCATCATCTCCATATTGCCCCCATATTGCCCCCATCAGCTCCAACTTACCCTCACATTGCCCCCATCAGCTCCATATTGCCCTATCAGCTTCAACTTACCCTCACATTACCCCCATCATCTCCATATTGCCCCCATCAGCTCCATATTGCCCCATCAGCTCCATATTGCCGCATCAGCTCCAACTTGCCCTCACATTGCCCCTTCATCTACATATTGCCCCCCATCAGCTCCATATTGCCATCAGCTCCAACTTACCCTCACATACATTGCCCCATCATCTCTACATTGCCATCATCTCCATGTTGCCCCCCATCAGATGCATATTGCCCCATCATTTCCACATTGCCCCCCAGTGTCCGTTTCCTAATTCTTCCCTGGTGGTCCAGTGGAAGGAGAGGTCTGTATGTGCCTCCTTTGGCACAGACCTGTAGCTGCTGGAGCGCCCGTGTGGTCTTCTCTTCATGCAGAGCGCTGACAGATTATGTCATCTCCCAGCGCTCTGTAATACTAAAGAGCCAACGAGGGAGCGCAGCATCTACAGGTCTGTCCTGAAGGAGGCACAGACCTGACTGGGCGGTGTTTTTTTTTTTGTTTTTTTTGTTAAAAGGACACAAGGGCACTTTGGACAAAAAGGGCAGATGCTCAAGCCCCCCTTGGTGTCTATGTGTGCATGTGCCTGTTGTTGGCCACGCTTGCACTCAAGTAGATGAATAGTGTATTCTATTTTACAGTTTATAGAGTGGTTTAGTTCAAATATTTTCCAGGTGTATTTAGATCTATATGTCTTCTCCCTGTTTCTCATATGTTAACAGGAGATGCATGAATAATGGCCACACAGAAAATTAGCTATTATAGGTTGTCGATCTATTACAGTAATCCCCCCACGTTTAGCTTCTTTTTTTCATGATATCTGATGGGCCAAGTTTCTTGGTATCTAATGGTTGTAATATTTACTGGACACTTACCTAGGTTAAACCAGTTAACACACAGTTACACATAGTATGTAGTTTCCCTTCAAGTTAACATAGAAAGTTAGAGTTTGACAGAGCAAAACATACAGTTAGATGTATCATACATGGTTTTCTATGTATTAAAAGAAAAACAACAACGTTAAAGATACTTTAAGTAGACAGACCTTTACCTCTAGGTCTATCATGAATGTATTTATTTACATTCCAGTTCAAATACATTTGCTATGGATCATTCTATATTGTGCCAACATCAGCAGAAACATTGCATAATATATAACTTGACATATTAAACATTAGTCAATTCAATAATGCTTCAAACTTGCCAGCAACATTAACCAATATTTGTACAGTCAATTGTTTTTCTAAGTAAGGCATTAAAGTGATATCTCAGTTTTATCAGCAACTTTCACAATAATTATAACTAGTACTCTGTCTCAGCAGCAGAATTTTCAAAACTTTGAAATGCAGAATATGTGGAATTTCACCATTATATATATATATATATATATATATATATATATATATATATATACTAGTTGAAGAGTCCGTTACACGGGCCACAGTGCCACTGGCAACGTTTGGAGCATCCAGCTCTCTATCAGCCGCGGCACGGGCAGTCTCTACTACGTATGACTGCAGCACGCGTAGCAGTCTCTATTGCGCATGACTGCGTTGTTACACAGGTTTTAGCAAATTATTATATAGAATATATGTGTATATATATATATATATATATATATATATATATATATATATATATATACAGGGACGTGCACAGACATTTGGGGGGGCAGGGGCTCAAATGAAAAAAGGCACTTCTCATAATTATTTATTTATTTATGTTTTTGTTAAAAGGGCACGAGGGCACTTTGGACAAAAAGGGCAGGTGTTCAAGCCCCCCTTGGTGTCTATGTGTGCACGTGCCTGTATATACATATATATATATATATATATATATATATATATATATATATATATATCTGACTGCTGTGTGAAGAACTTCAGCCTATGTGGCAATGTGGCCCCTCCAATCCCTTTATGAAGCCTCCTTTTTCATGTTAGAGAGATATTAGTGCATAGGTTCCATAGAATAAAATGAAAAATTGGAAATGTTTCTCTCAATGGTCTTTCTCTCATAGGCAATCAAAATCACAAATAGATAAGGTTTATAGGCATTGCAGTCCTTTACATTGTCCAGCCCTACTATATAGCTCCTTCCTCCCAACCAAACAGGTGTTTCTTGACCTCTGAACTCTTCCACCTTTCTCTCTCGTTTGTCCATATCCCCTTTCAGGTAAACTAATTAAAGGGATGATAATGTTTCATAACACAAGCAGCTCAGATCGTTAGTCATAGTTAATAGTACTGTTGTCTGATACTCGTTCTGTTCATAATTTACTAGTTATGCTGTAGTTATATGATAAAGTAATTAGCCCTAATCCCTAAATCAATACATCCAAAACACAGTTAGTATAATTAACCCTACGCGTGCCAGTGGGTATGCTTACCACACCAGCACTCACAGGGTTTACCCGACTAAGTAACAAAGCAACAGCCCCTACTAAGTAACACTTACCATTAATCCTGATGTCCAGTGGAGTCCTAAGCACCCTGGTCAGCTACTGTCCATGTTCTTCATCTGTCTTCTTTCTTCTTATTCTATATTCTTCTTTATTCTTCTTTTCCTGTAGCTCAAAGCAAAGAAGTATCCATAAATACATTTGTTTAAATGAACCTGCACATCCATTCATACTTTAACCCCACTGAATGCCAGAGGGGTATGCAATGCATTGCAGAGCAATGCATTGTGTACCTCTCTGGGACTCAAAGGGTTAAAGAATGTGGTTTCTGTTGGAAATAAAATGGCTAAACATGATACAATTGTGCCCTTTCATAATTCAATTGCCCAACATATTTGAATCAAATCCTGTGCCCTCATACCATTTCTCCTCCTCTGTTTGCAGCAAGGAATGTGTACCACATGGGCCGATGTCCTTTCCAATTTGAGGGAACTTGAACAGAGACTGCCTTTATACAATACAAAATAAAATCAGATAAAAAAAACAAACAAATGAAAAATACATAATAAACAGGCAAATAAGGCATCTAAGGATTGGAATTCAATAAAAGGTGACCAATATTAAGTAAAACATGGTTAAGCAGAACGAAGATTAATCACAGGACAAGAGCAACAAAAATAAAAAATAATAGAAAGAAAGGAACAGTATGTGTAAAATGAAGGAATAGCACCCAAGTTTACACTGGCAAACCCAAGTGTATATTTATACCTACATATCGACTACTTTATAGTAGGGATATATATACTGCATTTGAGAGCAACATATACTAGAATCAGTGCACCCACTATAAGACGAAGGGGGTTTGTATATCTGGCACTTTGTTGCATTATTGTTTTTTTTTGTTTCATTATTTTCTCATATTAACCCCTTAATGACTGACGGCGTGGTCTCTTAAGAACCACGGAGCTTTTTTTTTTTTCTTTTTTAATCTCTGGTTCCGGACTCCCCGAACGGCGTGCAGCCACGGGGGGAGCCCAGAATTCCATGATGGTCATAGTACGTCATGGGTTGTTAACTCAGATCTACCCATGATGTACTATGACCGTCAAGGGTCGTTAGGGGTTAAGTTTTTGTTATGCTTCATTTACAGTGTGTTATATATACTAAGATAAGTATCTGTTTTATCACTGTTTTTTAATTGGAGACCATTATTCATTTATACATTGTATACATTTCTTATACTATTATTTCTCTATAATAATAAATATATTTTAACAGCCTAGTTTTTCTAATTACTAAGGATTTCCATGTTACACTGATAATACTGTACTTGGATATTTTTCATTTCTTCTATCTTCTTTTCTTATGAGCGCTTTCTAGCCTACTTCTTTGCTACATGTTCCACATACTTTGTTATGTCTGTACAAGAGATACCTTGTGCAGCCTTCAATGTCATCTAATGGCCACGCACAATGGTGCCGGGTCTATCATTATTACATGTGTTCTCTTACCATGTAATTTATTTTTCTCTGACTGTGATAGGTTGTTAATTGAAAATCTTCAATAAATGTTTTTAAAAAAATCAGTTTAAATCACTAGTAATTTTCAGTACATTTATTAATTCACTTTCAGGCAGTTTTTTGCCCCCAAAACACTTAACTTTTCATTAAACATGTGGCCTCATAGCTTTAGTTGATTTAGTTTTCCTAAGAAATGCTTTGAATCCTTGCCCTGGACTGTGTTTTCCCTGAGCTGAGGTGTGGGAATTTGTTGTCCAGATATACCAAGAAAAAAGAAGAAACAAATGGGATCCTTATTGACGCACTCAAAAAACCTCATATCAGTATCCAAAAATTACAGAAATCTTCAAATAATAATCTCCAAAGTATAAAATTTATTGAAAATAACTAATGTTACTATATCCAAATATGGATACATCCATGTGTGACACCATCCCCTCCCAGTATCCCACATAACCCAACAATACAATAAAAATCACAACACATAAAAATGAAAGAATAGCCTAAGAATCTATAAAGCACATATCCTAACGATATACTCTATATTTCTGATTCCTAAAACTCAATATATGAATATACTATCAATACTCTCCCTCTCATGTGTAAACTCTGATCAACCAAAAAATTGTCCCTCCATAAAGAGAGAAAACTCCCATGTCATAATATGCACAGGATAATAATGACGTCTTGTTAGTGAAAATATTAATGTCACAAATGAGATGAGGATTAGTTCACAAATACTTCATATATTCCATGAGATGATGATAGAGAACAAACAGTCACGTTATGAATGACACATACGTTCGTTAGTTATTATGCGCATGGATGATTCCTACTCCACATAAAAGGACAATCCGTACTGTTAAATGGATAGTTGGACAACATATTGGTAAACATGTATCTCAAATTCATTTGTTTCCTTTTGGTGCGTGTAGAGCAGCCGTTAATACGTCTCATGTATCCTTATAAGGAAAGATCTCACCATGATATATGTATGTATTCTTCGGCTCTCTCAACTGTAACACGCCTTCATTCGATACCTTGTTGCCAAACACTCATGTGTGCAGTCCACTCCATTCAGCACGGACATAATTGCTTTTCATCCATAAGATCCGTATATTCCTCCATTTCAGGCTAGACTTGTCATAACTGCCACATAAAGTTTGTAATTCACGGGCCAATACCAAGATATACATCAACGCGTTTCGCCCTCTTATTACAGGCTTTTTCAAGATGACTGACCAGAGTTTAATATGCCCCTATTTCTAAACTTAATTGTTTTACCACGTGATATGGCTGTAACCTATTGAAGTTGGATCTCAGATTTAAAATGTAGGCATATACCTTCAACCGTTGCTCAGACCGATCCACCATATTAACCCTCTTGATCCCAAAAAGAACCAAAGAGCCCAATCTCTGTATTTAGAGAATATGGCTCTAGATATATCTAAAATTAATCAAACTATGAAGAGGTTAAGTATATATTATAATACCAATCATTTAAAGAGATCCTTTCAAATAAACGCCTACAAATAAATGCGTTCAATTATATATACATCAAGAAAAGTCAGACAAATAGCTATTCACAATATTCTCTCAAATCCGATTTTGTGTTCTTAAAGGGATCAATGCCGCTTATTAAAGGAACATGTTAAATTTTATTTCCTCATTTAAACCTTTGGGGCTCATGGCACCTAATGTGTATATCCATTGCGATTCCTTTTGCAATAAGATCTTATCCCTATCACCTCTTCTCAGTGTTTTTTGCAACATAAATATACCTCTTATTTGCAAACCCTCTGGTGTTCCTTTGTGTTTATCACAAAAATGTCTCGCTATGGGACTATCCATCCTCTTATGCTTAATGTCTCCAACATGTTCCAAAGTGCGTACTCTCAATTGTCTCAATGTCTTTCCGATGTATATCAAACCACAAGGGCATGTGATCTGATACACAACAGCCTCAGACCTACAATTCATATATTGTTTGATTTGAAACTCTCTAGATCGATCAGAATTATAAAATCTATTTCCTACACATACATACTTACAATCTTTACATCCCCCACATTTATACATGCCCATAGTGAACCTCTGAGTTAACCAATTCATATTCACTGATTTTTTATATTCAGATTTCACTAAATGATCCCTCAGGTTCGGGGCTCTCCTCGCCACCATTGATGGTTTCTCTCCAACAATTTCCTTTATGATCTCATTGTTTGTCAAAACATGCCAATGTCTTTCCAAAATTTGTCGCAGACACTGCCATTGATTACCAAATGTTGAGATAAATCTCACACTATCTTTTTTCAATTTTTTATTTTTGTTTTGACCAAACAATAATTCATCACAATCACATTGTAATGCCCTCTTATATCCTCTCAACAATCTTTTTTTAGAGTAACCACGATCCACAAATCTTTTTATTAAATCCCGGGCTTGCATTTTAAAATCTTTCAAATTTGAGCAATTGCGGCGTAATCTCAAAGATTGACCCCAAGGTATCCCTTTCTTTTGGGACTCCAAATGAAAACTATCAAAGTGAAGAAGTGTATTGCAGGAAGTGCCCTTTCTATATGTTTTAGTTTTTAAGATATTATCTTCTTTAAATATATATAGATCAAGAAATTCTACCTCCTTCAAACTATAACTCATAGTAAGTCTTTTGTTTAGAGCATTCTGATTTAATGACACAACAAATCTTTCCAATTGCTGGATTGTACCATTCCAAATTATGAAAATGTCATCTATAAATCTCAGCCATAGGGCCACATGCGCCTCAAACTCATCACCACAAAACACCACCTGCTGTTCCCACCAGCTGAGGTGTAAACATGCATAAGTCGGGGCACATGTCGCCCCCATGGCAACTCCTCGAAGTTGTTTATAAAATTTTCCATCAAACACAAAATAATTATTCTTCAGTACAAATTCCAGCAATTCCAAAATAAATTCATTCTGATCTGCAAAATCCCTACCTCTGGTGTCCAAAAATTCTCTACATGCTCGAATGCCGCACTTGTGGGGAATGGAGGTGTACAGGGACTCCACATTCAACGTTACCAGGACAAAGTCCCTGCACACCTCCAAATCCACAAGTCGGTGCAGAACATCTCTCGTGTCCTGTATATATGAGGGTAATGAAATCATAAAGGGTTTTAGTTGTGTATCAATGTATCTACTTACATATTCTGTAATTCCCCCAATTCCAGATACCACCGGACGACCAGGTGGAGAAGTTAAGGACTTATGAATCTTAGGTAATACATATATAGTTGGTACCTTTGGGGATTCTACTGTCATATATTTATATTCATTATTGGAAATCAAATTCTCCTCCAATGCAAATCTTAACTTGCTGTTTAATATTGTCTGAATATTTTCAGTAGGGTCCCCTTTCAATTGTTCATAGCATTCTTTATTATTTAATTGTCTCTGAATTTCAGCTACATATTCCCTATCCGAAAGGATCACTACATTTCCTCCTTTGTCAGAAGGTTTTATAATAATTTCTTTATTTCTCGATAATTCTCTCATAACTTTAAGTTCATCCTTCTTCAGATTCGATTTAATTGATCCAGCAATTGACAAGTCTGAAATGTCTTTCTCCACCAATTCCGTGAAAACCTTTATGTTGGAATTCAAAGTCAGAGGTGGCATACATTTCGATTTAGGTTTTAATTTTGTGAATCTTTGATCACCTACCTCCTCCTCATTTTCTTTTAACAGATCCTCCAGATCTTTCATAGTCTGCTTATCAACATCTGTATATACAGATCTTGAATAAAGAAATTTAAGTAAAACTTTCCGTGAGAAAAGATGTAAATCTTTCACCATTTCAAACTTGTCATTATTGCATGTAGGAGAAAAAGATAAACCCTTCCGCAATAAAGAAATATGTGACTCTTCTAAATCAACATCTGTCAAATTTATTATAATCTTTTCATCTAGGTTGTCCCCACTTGCTGTTGCTCCTGCGTTTTGTTTTTCTTGTCCTTTCTCTTTATTCTTCCCCTTCCGTTTCCCCCTCCTGGTTCTATATTTTCTCCTTGTGTCACCTCCAAAAAATTAAAACTATTTGGATCAATAATCTGCTGTGTCATTTTGCGTGTGACTCTACGGTAACTATCTTTATCAGACCCAGAATCAGACGTGTTTGAATCTGAGGAATTTGACGTACTCCCTGAATATCTCTGTCTTCGATTTTTAAAAATCGTATAGACTCTATTGTTGGCAAAATCCTGCGTGTCTCGTAAAAATTTCTTTTTCTTTCTAAGCATAATCTCCCTTTGCAATTTTTCTATTTCCTCTTTGATCGAAATATTGATATTTGCAAAATCTGAATAATTTTCATACAACTTAAATTCAATCAAAATCTTATCTGTTTCTTTCTTCAGATCTTGCAAAGTTTTTTTATCTTCCTCTATTATCAGATTAATCAATTGCAATGAACACTCTGTCAGAACCTGTTGCCACTTTTTCATAAATTCATCATTTTGCAAACTTTTACTTGGTTGTATTTTAATTCCTCTAGGCACTATTCTCTTTCTGCAATACGCCTCCAAACTTGATATATCCCACTTAAGTCTAAGTTGTTTGATCAAGTTCTTTTTGTGATCACTAAATTTACTATACAAATCCTTATTCATTGTTATTTCTTTTTCACCTTCTTTTAATTTGAATGCTGATGAAATGTCAGCATCCCACTGTTCATCTAAACAAAAAGCCATGGTGGATAAATCTGAGCACACTGTCGAAAAGGTGGGTAAAGTGTCACACTTACTATGAGTTATAGTTTGAAGGAGGTAGAATTTCTTGATCTATATATATTTAAAGAAGATAATATCTTAAAAACTAAAACATATAGAAAGGGCACTTCCTGCAATACGCTTCTTCACTTTGATAGTTTTCATTTGGAGTCCCAAAAGAAAGGGATACCTTGGGGTAAATTTTTGAGATTACGCCGCAATTGCTCAAATTTGAAAGATTTTAAAATGCAAGCCCGGGATTTAATAAAAAGATTTGTGGATCGTGGTTACTCTAAAAAAAGATTGTTGAGAGGATATAAGAGGGCATTACAACGTGATCGTGATGAATTATTGTTTGGTCAAAACAAAAATAAAAAATTGAAAAAAGATAGTGTGAGATTTATCTCAACATTTGGTAATCAATGGCAGTGTCTGCGACAAATTTTGGAAAGACATTGGCATGTTTTGACAAACAATGAGATCATAAAGGAAATTGTTGGAGAGAAACCATCAATGGCGGCGAGGAGGGCCCCGAACCTGAGGGATCATTTAGTGAAATCTGAATATAAAAAATCAGTGAATATGAATTGGTTAACTCAGAGGTTCACTATGGGCATGTATAAATGTGTGGGATGTAAAGATTGTAAGTATGTATGTGTAGGAAATAGATTTTATAATTCTGATCGATCTAGAGAGTTTCAAATCAAACAATATATGAATTGTAGGTCTGAGGCTGTTGTGTATCAGATCACATGCCCTTGTGGTTTGATATACATCGGAAAGACATTGAGACAATTGAGAGTACGCACTTTGGAACATGTTGGAGACATTAAGCATAAGAGGATGAATAGTCCCATAGCGAGACATTTTTGTGATAAACACAAAGGAACACCAGAGGGTTTGCAAATAAGAGGTATATTTATGTTGCAAAAAACACTGAGAAGAGGTGATAGGGATAAGATCTTATTGCAAAAGGAATCGCAATGGATATACACATTAGGTGCCATGAGCCCCAAAGGTTTAAATGAGGAAATAAAATTTAACATGTTCCTTTAATAAGCGGCATTGATCCCTTTAAGAACACAAAATCGGATTTGAGAGAATATTGTGAATAGCTATTTGTCTGACTTTTCTTGATGTATATATATAATTGAACGCATTTATTTGTAGGCGTTTATTTGAAAGGATCTCTTTAAATGATTGGTATTATAATATATACTTAACCTCTTCATAGTTTGATTAATTTTAGATATATCTAGAGCCATATTCTCTAAATACAGAGATTGGGCTCTATGGTTCTTTTTGGGATCAAGAGGGTTAATATGGTGGATCGGTCTGAGCAACGGTTGAAGGTATATGCCTACATTTTAAATCTGAGATCCAGCTTCAATAGGTTACAGCCATATCACGTGGTAAAACAATTAAGTTTAGAAATAGGGGCATATTAAACTCTGGTCAGCCATCTTGAAAAAGCCTGTAATAAGAGGGCGAAACGCATTGATGTATATCTTGGAATTGGCCCGTGAATTACAAACTTTATGTGGCAGTTATGACAAGTCTAGCCTGAAATGGAGGAATATACGGATCTTATGGATGAAAAGCAATTATGTCCGTGCTGAATGGAGTGGACTGCACACATGAGTGTTTGGCAACAAGGTATCGAATGAAGGCGTGTTACAGTTGAGAGAGCCGAAGAATACATACATATATCATGGTGAGATCTTTCCTTATTAGGATACATGAGACGTATTAACGGCTGCTCTACACGCACCAAAAGGAAACAAATGAATTTGAGATACATGTTTACCAATATGTTGTCCAACTATCCATTTAACAGTACGGATTGTCCTTTTATGTGGAGTAGGAATCATCCATGCGCATAATAACTAACGAACATATATGTCATTCATAACGTGACTGTTTGTTCTCTATCATCATCTCATGGAATATATGAAGTATTTGTGAACTAATCCTCATCTCATTTGTGACATTAATATTTTTACTAACAAGACGTCATTATTATCCTGTGCATATTATGACATGGGAGTTTTCTCTCTTTATGGAGGGACAATTTTTTGGTTGATCAGAGTTTACACATGAGAGGGAGAGTATTGATAGTATATTCATATATTGAGTTTTAGGAATCAGAAATATAGAGTATATCGTTAGGATATGTGCTTTATAGATTCTTAGGCTATTCTTTCATTTTTATGTGTTGTGATTTTTATTGTATTGTTGGGTTATGTGGGATACTGGGAGGGGATGGTGTCACACATGGATGTATCCATATTTGGATATAGTAACATTAGTTATTTTCAATAAATTTTATACTTTGGAGATTATTATTTGAAGATTTCTGTAATTTTTGGATACTGATATGAGGTTTTTTGAGTGCGTCAATAAGGATCCCATTTGTTTCTTCTTTTTTCTTGGTATATGTATATGGGGATTTGATAGCACCACATGTATGTAATACGTGATTTATACCCGAGGTTCTATTCATAGTGTGCTATAATCTACATATTTTGTGTTTCCTAAAGCCAGATATATCTGGAATAAAGTGAACCTCTTCCTCTCTCACACTCTATCTAGACCTCTAACCCTTACTCCTGCTGAAGCTCTTCTTGGGGTGAAGATCAACTCCCTCAATAAAACCCACTATAAATTATTTCTTCGAATCTGCTCTGCTGTCAGATCTAGCATTGGCGCCCAGTGGAAAAAATTTGACCTGTCCTGGAACTGCATTTTGGATAAAATAAATTATGTCTGCAAATTAGAACATTTAACTGCAATTGATATGGGTAATTTTCACAAATTTTTGTCTGTCTGGTCCCCCTGGCTTAACAGCAATTTTGGTACCGATCATAATTTCCTTCTAAAACCTTGATTTATTTCTCCTTTTCCTGGCTTTTCCCTTTTTCTTTTCTTACTAATTATTTGTTATTATTTATTATTACTAATTATTAATGTATTTATTATTTGTTATTACTTATCTCTGTTTTTCTATTTAAAACTCAATAAAATCTTAGTTTGAAAAAAGAAATGTTTTGAATCATTAATGGATAGAGAATGCTTATTCTAATTAATCTTCCCAAATCTTAATATAGGAGGGTTTGGATATAGTGTTTTATCACTGTGAGGAAAGGTTATGTTTTAAAATAAATAATGAGTACCTCTTTTGCTGCGAATAATCTGCTTGAGTATTAGTTTTCAGCTTTATATAAAAGATAAGGCTGCGCCTATCTGTATTTCTAGAGCTCATTATTTAATAAACCATTATTCCTACAGAGTATGATACAACTTTACCTAGGAATACGTGATTTCCTGTAGTTTATTCATCATGGACAAAGTGCAGACCTAAACATAACATTGCATTTGTGTCATATGGATAGTAAATTTTCCAAAATATATTTTTGCTTACATGCAGTGGAAATAAAGGAGTGATGAGGCCATCTTGAATGTATTGTGTTCCAAAGACCAGCCTACAAATTTCAGGTTGACACTAAACATACTGGTTTGGAAATGTTGACAATTATGCTCCATTTTAAATATTGGTGAATACATGTTATATTTTTTAATTGTAGGGATTTTACAATACTATACAAGTTGGTTGAGTGTTGACTGAATATTTCTACAGGCCAAACAGATAAATTAGTATTGTAATGTAATGGGTTGGATCTCTCTCTGTCACCCAAAGGGTTAAAACAGAGTGAAGATACCGTGTCGGTTTCCTTTAAAGCTGCTTGTATATATGCTCACCTCAGCCTGCCAAAAGCCTTTCCATCATCCATCCAAAGGAACAAGGTGAGACTTTCCTAATGTGTTGTCCCATATATAGGGGATCTAATTTTAGAGATACTGCAGCTCATTCTGTGCTCTTATAAGTACATTTAGAAAACATGCACCTATGCAAACACTTTAGTGCACACCGACACACATAACTCTGCCAGCATTAAGGCTTTAATGTAAGCAAGTCCAAACAGCACCCCATATTATGCAGTGGAAAATGAAGTTTTATGTTAATTTAGAGCTGCCATGGTGAATCCTCTTTGCTCATCTCGCCCTGATCTTGAACCAGCAGGTTGTGGGTCCTGCAACTTCTAGAGCTGCCATCAGAGGATCTTTTCGTTAGCCAGATGTTCTGTAATAGCATTGTTCTTTTACTCTTACTTGATCCTAGGTCTGGCTCCTAGCACTGATTGATTAATGACCTCCAACTGTAACTACTTTGGGATATTATTTAAACCAGTCTGCCTGAACTCCCAGTTCTCAGTTGTTAACCCTGGTATTGAAGACTCCATTTCCTGTGTGCTTAATTTGATTCTCTGCTTGACTTCGACTTGTATCTTGACTTTTGCTTCAACTCTGTCTGTCTTGACCTCGGCTTGTAACTTGATTTTGCTTGAACTCCACCTGTATCAACTACTCCTTCAGTCTTCCACTCCAGTTTCTCTGTCACCTAGATATCATGATGAGCAGATGCAGTATATGTAAAATATATCCTGCTTAATAGATACAACTGTCATGGCTTAGGTTTCCACAGCAGAGTGAAAAGAAATTGAATGGGTCAGATGACAGTTTATAGACTGGACACAAGCATAAACAACTCAGATATAACAAACACTTTTTATGAGCCACACTATATTTAGCATGTGCTCTATTAATAATTTTAGACCTTGTCAATCAGGCTTTATAGGTAAGGCTGAGTCAATCTGCCTTAATGCATGCTCACTTTTATTAATATGGTAAATATATACGGTTTTAATGGGTACAGCTCTCTTACTCATCCCAAGTGTGAAGATGTTGGATTTATAAACAGCAACTTTATTCATCAATCAGTATACAGATTCTCATTCCAAAATAGCTCAGATCTACTGTGATCAAATTCGAGAGAAGAAAAACAAAAGAATGTTAATTTTATTTCTTAATATAATACTTAAGGGAGACGATTAACATATTTCAATATATTTACCCTTTAAGGACCAATGAATTACTTCTATGACTCCCAATTTACATTTGTTTATCAACTAGATGCTTGACTTGCCCTTTCATAGCCAATAATACACATAATTCTACTTTCACTGTAACAAGAGGTTTTTTTCTTTAGAGGTTTTCCAAATTATAATTAATCTTTTGTGGTGTATATACTTACTTGCTCATGCAGATTACAGTACAAGGGTCGCACTACCCAAAAGTTTAGAACACGATTAGGCCAACACAAGAGGAATATCCTTAAGGGCTTTATGTTACACAGTGTCTCCAGACACTTTGAGATTTTTCACACTAAAGATCCCCGAGCTTGCAGTATTTATCCACGGAATTTGTAGCTCCCTCCAATAATTCCAACAGAATACAGCGACTAAACAACCGTGAATCCTTCTGGATTTACAGACTGTCCACCATGTGCCCAGATGGTCTAAATGAAATGCTTGAAACCCCAAATATCTAACAGACGGCATCTGTAGATTTAAACGTACAGCTTTTTGGTTGAAATCTCTTATGAAATGTTGGCATTTATAAACATAGGATGAGTTAGAATATTTCTATATATGCCAATATTCAGCTTACATACTGGCCAGCATGTGATAGCAGAAGCAGAAAAACATACTTTTGTCTGAGTATCTTCCATTCTAGTGGAATGGAATTGCAGCCTTTGTAAGTAAAGCAAACAGAAAAATTCAGCACTCATACATACCAGCCAGAATGCAATTATAGAAGTAGGAAAAAGGATTGTTTTCTTACACTATTTCTGGCTGAGTTTCCACTCGAATAGAATGGAATCTCGGCATTGGTATCAAATGAATTTCAAAATTCAGTATACATACTGACCTGAATAGAATTACAAAAGTAAAGAAATGGGATAGAAAAAAGCTCTTTTTTTTTCTCCCCACTCTTTTACCGGCAAATTTCTATTTGGATGGAATAGAATCTTGTCCATAAAAAAGAATCTATGTGTACTGAAAAAGGGTGTGTGTCTAAAAACGACCAATAAAAAAACAAAAAACCACCCAAAAAAATAAAAGGGAACCATGAAAAAAGAGACTCATGTAGATCGCTATATGTGAAAACCCACTCCTACATTACTGAGTGCTATACTACTGTATTATACTGACATTTTGCCTTTGATCTGTATCATTAAATGCTATCCAGTCAGGAGTGATGGGTATTTAACTTGGTCTTCAATCACAGACAGGTGATTATTCACAAGGAAGAGGGATGCTATATCCGCAAAATACATAGTACTTATTCCATTATTCTATCTACATTTCAGTTGGCATTTATAAACATGACATGAGTTATAATTTTTATTATAAAAAATTTTGTTTATTTGGGTACTAAGAACGAAGTAGACACACATATATAAATTTGTCTTGAAAATAGGAAACCAAGTTGTTTCTACTAGGATAGGGTTTATAATTCCATACATTTAAAATTATATGGCCTGTATACATCTATATACATGTACATATGTGTCCATGGACAAATATATATAAGGTTCTCTTAAAATTTTATGTTTTGGCTTATTTTATGACCAGCAATTATTTCAATTCCATTCACATCTAACATAGTAACATAGTTGACGAGGCTGAAAAAAGATATTCGTCCATCAAGTTCAGCCCATGCCAAAACACCCCTATTGATCCAGAGGAAGACAAAAAAATCCTGAAGATATTTCCAATTCCAAGTGGGTAAAAAAAATCCTTTCTGACTCCAAATGGCAGTCAGATAGTTCCCTGGATCAACAACCTACCTGTATTGAAGCTATCTGTCATAATTTTCAGTATTGTTCTGTGTTAGATAGGCATCAGTTGCTTTTTTGAAAGAAGTTACAGTATCTGCAAATACAACATCCCAGGGCAAAGAATTCCTTAGCATTACTGCCCTTACTGTAAAATAACCCTGCCTTTGTTTTAGTCGAAAGAGCCTTTCCTCTAGTCTTAATGGATAACCTCTCGTTCTAAGTTTAGCTCTGCTTAAATAATTAATTGGATAGTTCTTTGTATTGACCTTGAATGCATTTGTAAATGGTAATCATAGATGTGTCTTCTCTAATATAAACAAACCTAGTTTGGCTAGTCTTTATAACTCAGACCCTCCAATCCCTTTATCAGTTTTGTTGCATGTCTCTATGCTGTTTACAATTCACCAATGTCTTTTTGAAGAACCTGTGCCCAAAACTGTACTCCATATTCTAGATGAGGCCTAACCAATGTAGGATATTAGCATCCCTTGCATCTTCACCTCTTTTTATGCAGGCCAGTATTCTATTTGCTCTTGCAGCTGCTGAGTGATTCTGCACACTGCTATGAAGTCTATCATCTATCAGTACTCCTAAATCTTTCTTTAGTGAGGATTCCCCAAGTTGTTTCCTATTTAGAGTATATGTAGCATGTTTGTTTCTATAGCCCAAATGCATAACCATACATTTATGTACATTAAATGTCATCTGCCACTTTTCTGCCCATTCACTCAGTTTATCTAAATCCTTTGGCAGCGAAAACATCCAGCTCTGTATGTATTTCCTTGCACAGCTTAGTGTCATCAGCAAAGATTGAGACACTACTTTCAATTCCCAAAGTCTAGGACTGAACCCAGTGGCACTCACTTATAACTTTAGTCCAAGTTGAAAAGGTTTCATTTACAACAACTCTCTGCCATCTATCACTTAAACAGTTCTCAATCCATGTGCAGAAAACACTGCCCAAACCAAAGCCTTTTAATGTGTGCAGTAACCTGTTGTCATCAACATCAACAGCAAATCCCTTGTCCAAATTACTACTTACTCTTTCATAAAAGGCAAGTGACTTAGTCTGACATGATCTATTATTCATAAAACCATCTGTTTGTCTTCACATAGTTCTGAATACTGTCAGTTAGTAACACTGTAAGTATAACTGTAAGTAAAACTGTAAGTCTTGCTATTACTGACCTAATTTCCTTAAGTACCCTTGGGTGTATACCATCAGGTCCAGGAGCTTTATTCACCATAACCTTTTCCAGTCTCTTTTGGACTTTGTCCTCAGTAAGCTATGTACATGTTGGAGGAAATTCTGTTGTGATGTCTGTTTGCCCATAGCCTGTAATTATTGCTTCCTTTGTATATACTGAAGCAAAGAATGTATTTAGGGTGTCAGACATAGCCTTATCCTCACTAATTAATTCACCTGTCTTAGCCTTAAGAGAGCCAGTATCAACCTTAACTTTTTTTGTTAGTAATATACTTGTAGAATAGTTTTAGAATTTTCTTGCTCTTATCCTATAATATAAAAGGCCAGATGTATGTTTGTCTGATGCAGTCATGCGCAGTAGAGACTGCCCGAATGCACAGAATGCTGGCCTATTGTCACAGTTGTGCCTTTCGGAGCAGCCGACATCGGACGAGCTGGTCACTTCAACATTCTATTGGGGACTTACTTCGGCGGCTGGATAGTATGAGCTGGTCACCTTCTTCGTCCCTGCGGCTGTCATGCAGTGTCTGCTATGACTTCCGCATCTGCGGCTATCATGAGCAGGCGTGTGTCATCTGGGAAACTTTCAGTGACGTCATGTGCTGCTCTTATTGTACATGAGGGCTTGTTTTGTGCTCCACCTCCCTGCTGGGTCTCAGTATATGAACTGCCTGGACACTATCTCAGTTGCCCTTACATGGTGTTCCAGTGCAGTAGCTCTTTGTATCCTGTATCTGTATCCTGGTTTGACCCTTGCTCGGCTTCTGTTCATGCCAGTGTCCTGACTCTTGGCTTTAGTCTGACTACCCACTCTGGTACTGACCTGTGGCTCTGGCTGACTACTCGCTCAGTGTATGACCCCTGGCTTTAGTCTGACTACCCACTCTGGTATTGACCTGTGGCTCTGACTGACTACTCACTCCGTGTATGACCCCGGGCTTAGTCTGACTACCCACTCTGGTACTGGCCTGTGGCTCTGGCTGACTACTCGTTCTGGTATTGATCTCCAGGCTCTGTCCAACTTTCCGCTTGGCATTACCTGTGGCTCCGGCCAAGAACCCTCTTGAAGACTGATTGTAGGCCCGTCAGTCTACTACTCCTTTTATCTCTTGGCATTGTCGTTATCGGTTCCTGTCAAGAGATTTGGCTGGGTCATAACCCTGGTACTGGTGCGTTGCACTGTGACCTCCATATTGAGACCTGAGCAGTCTCCTATTTCTGTTAGGAACCACTTGCTCTGGTTCTGGGTCTGCTCTTGCACTAGAGGGTTTTTTCTACTATTGTTTATTTAATATTATGTGTGCCATATCAAATAAAGGTGGAGTTCAATTACTGTACTTGTTTCTTGTATCATTATTGCTAAATGTGACACCCGTGTACACAGGCTTTTGCAGTCATGCACATCAGAGATTGCCCGAACGCACAGAATGCTGGCCCGTGTACACAGGCGTTTACACTAGTTTGCAATATTTCTCTTATTTTCAATTTTAGTTAGCTTAATTGCTTGTTTGTGTCATGGTCAATAATTGTCTGGTACTAGGAGCTAGAGAGTGACGCTAGGGAGCGTAGCTAGTGTTCAGAGCCAGTTAGAAATGTTCCCTTGCTGCAGCCAAAGACGATTATTAAATGTGCTGGCCACGAAGCCAGGTGTCTGACCTCAGTTGAGCTGAGGCCCTGACCAGGATAAGAACAAAGTAAACCGGTATGTAGCACCAGACCCAAGAGAAAGGATCCCAAGTACAGAGTAGGAACAGGCCCCAGGGGAGCAGAGGCCAAAAACCAAACACTAAAGATACAGGCGAAAGAGAGGATGACCCAACAAACACTCAGGCAAGCACAAATGGAAATGATGTAGCAGTAGAACCACAAAACTCCATGCAGAGTAAGACAGCCCAATCATCCAATTGCCCAAGAGAATAGCCCTCCTAGAGGGTCACTAGGAAAAACCCAAATAGGAGAGGCCAATACAGAGAGAACCACCATAAGCAAAGGGGCATACCCCAAAGAAGTGAGTAGAAGGGAAGGAGAACCAACAGAGGGACCAATAGGGAGTAAGGCCGCTATATAACTAAGTAGGAAGACAGGAAGGTGAGCACTAGTCTAGACCACAATGCAGCCTGGGACCGCTAAACTACCAATACCCAAATAACAGCAAGCAAAAATAAGTGAGGAGGCAGAATGCCAATTCTGTACTTACTGCAAAGAGGCAGACAGGGTATAGATGCGTGGTCAGATAGGCCATGGTCACCTGGGGTGTAAGCAACAACGGGTAGAGGCACAATCAATAGTCGGGTAAACGAGCCGAGGTCAGAGCCGGGAAATTGGAGCAATGGAGGGAAACCAAAATCGAAGTTAGTGGAAGCCAGAGATAAGACCCAGGAGATCAATCAGAATGCAACAAGCTAAATCAGAGGCTGGAACAGGAAACAGCAAAACTAGCTCGATAATTGGGCACTTGGCAAAGAGGTGCTGCTGTTATTAAAGGACAAAGGGTAGAGCGGAAAGCGAAAACTCTGACAGTCTGCAAATTGTATTACATTCTTCATATTTTTTTAAATGCTGCATCTGACCCGTTTGGCTTAAACACTTTAAAAGCCTGTTTTTTTCTCATTTCCCTGTAAACCTCATTATTAAGCCACATTGGTTTCACTTTACTTCTCTTGTGCTTATTCCCCAGTGGTATATATTGACACAAATATTTGTCTATGAGGATTACACTCCTAGTTAATTTTATATAACTATCTCTTAATTAGTATAAATTATTTGTTTTTCCACACACAATTCTATACATTTATTTTTTGATCCAGATTATTTTCCCTTTCCATCTATGCATTTTCAAGCACACTAGCAGTCTCTCATCATTTAAGTTTCTTTCTTTCATCATTCATTATATGCATCTCATTCACTAATTCATCTTGAAACAATCCCACGTGACACATCAACAACAATATACATATGTTAAGATAAAAATCAGGTGGCTTCACTTAATTTATATGATTTTATTCTACCTCGCTTTCATTTCCCCTCTTCTTTATCATATTTCATGCTCATATTCATTTATTCACATTTCATTCTCATATTCTTTTTCTTGAGCACTTCCCTGCACATCACATACTCAATTACTTATACCATAGTCACAGGTAATATTACTTTTTTATTAGGGGCTCTCTCCCATTCCACTTGAATATAGTCACTATTATTTTAGAATTGGTGATCATTTTGTAATTAAAGATCACTTCCCTTTATTTCACATAATATCAATATGATAACATTTACATATTGTTTATTTTATGTAATATATTTGGTCCAATGATTATAAGTTAATATGATCTATTTGGGTATATATTTCTCTAGCTGTAGATCTATGACATCTATATATGTATTTTCATATAAGATACATTTTATATAAGATATAGCTTTGTGCCACAACAGGGATGACAAAACACCTCGTTAGTCCCATGGTCTTCTCAAAGTTCCTTCTTTTCTTACTTTGAGACTTATTTACCCAGCACTCAAAGAGTTAATTTTTCCAAGCACGTGTCCTATAACTTTGATTATGGATGAAGGTCTTTCTCATTTTGCTCTCAGAGAGGAGGTAACTATTATCTGAAAGCCTGTAACTTGTGAAACATATAAGTTTACTTGTCTCTGATGGACTATGCTGTTGTGATTTAATTTTATAAACTGGTAAACAAACAAGCCAGCCAAATATAGCCAGGAGCTGATTTTTGTAGTTAGAGCTTAGTAGAGCAAGGGCTTTTGTTTGGTTTGGTTTTTATACTGCTGCCTCACCACTTGGAGACATATAAAACAGGCCAAGTTTTGAATTATACTCTTCCTGTGAATGAAGTGTCTCTGCAACCAAGTAGAGAGCGCTGATACCAGAAAATTAGGTAAAAAGCCAAAGTGTTCTTTTGTCACATCATACATTATCAATATAAAAGTACAATGGGTATTTAAGTTCACCACTAATTAAAATGATGCATAAACAAAATATGTTAAATAGTCATACATAGCTACATATAAATGGGAAAAGTATGTCTATAACATAGCGTGTTATACAAAGCTACTTATATATTACCTAAGATATATGAACTCAATATTTTGGTGATAATTTCACTTTAATCAGACTGATGCACATGAAAACAACCAATAGTTCAGCTTTGTGTAATGACCACAGAATGGCTAATAAATGAGTGTAGTAACAGAAGTCTATGACATTTCATTTCAAATGATGAAGCAGGAATTAGAAATGTCCATATATTTAAAGTGGGCTTTTAGTTGACTTTAGGAGCTTTCATTACAGTTGGGGCTTTGTTTGGGTCCACCTTCTCTCTGCTGAACCTGTCACACGCTTGTAACAAAACAGCAGTTGATGCACAAGTGCATAAAAAAGACAATGGTGTTACCAGAGGAAGGTGAAAACCCCTACAATCGGGTAGAATCCAAACAAGTCTTTAAGACCCAGTTATCCCTATTTCAATTGTCAGCTCCATGGTAGCTCAATTTCAATGGGAATTTTCATGGAAAATTAGCAAATTCCCAAATTTCCAGCAAAATTTCACTCCTATAGAAAATACGTAAAATGTCCTTCTTTTCACCAATGCCAATAAATTTCCCATGAGAATGTATCAATTTTTTGCTTATGCTTTCTACAGCCTCAATAGTTCCACCTCAGACCTAGTGCTGCGGAGGGCTGAAGTGGAAAAATCAGTAGCTGAAAGTTTAAGTTGTGAGCAGGCAGAGTCCTACAGCAACAAAAGTTTTGAAAAAATTCTTAGCAGGCTGTGTATCAGCCTGTCACCATTAGGGGGCTACTATTGGCTGTCTGCCTTTAACCTGCCTCATATTGCCTATTTAAACCTGGTTTGGGCACCCCTTGGCTGCCCTTTCGTGGTGTCTCTGACCAAGTTTGCTTTCACCTTGTTCCAGTAGTCGTTTGGGCCTGTTGCTGTGTTCCTGAGTTCCAGATTGCATCTTGTTCCTGAGGCCTCTGGCTGCAGTGCTGTTCCTATGTTGGTTCCGACCTAGTTCCTTGAGATTGCTGATCGTTCGCTGCCGCTTCCTGACCGGTTGATCACCCTGCTGGTTCCTGCCATCTCCTGTCCTGTCTGCTGTGTTCCTGACGTCTTGTTAGCTTGATCGCCTTGGCGACATTTGCAGTCCCAGCGTGCGGATGTTGGGTTATCCTCCATGCTTGCGGCTGTACTATCAGTTGTGGGTTCCAGCGTGCGGACACTGGTTAGCTCGAAGCCTTGCGGCTATACAAATCACTTGTTGGTCCCAGCGTGCGGACGCTGGTTTGCTCCAAGCCTTGCGGCTATACAAATTACTTGTTGGTCCCAGCGTGCGGACGCTGGTTTGCTCCAAGATTTGCGGCTATACAAATCACTTGTTGGTCCCAGCGTGCGGACGCTGGTTTGCTCCAAGCCTTGCGGCTATACAAATCACTTGTTGGTCCCAGGGTGCGGACGCTGGTTTGCTCCAAGCCTTGCGGCTATACAAATCACTTGTTGGTCCCAGCGTGCGGACGCTGGTTTGCTCCAAGCCTTCCGGCTATACAAATCACTTGTTGGTCCCAGCGTGCGGACGCTGGTTTGCTCCAAGCCTTGTGACTATATAAATCACTTGCTGGTCCCAGCGTGCGGACGCTGGTTTGCTCCAGAAGCTTTGCGGCTATGCCAAGCTGTTTTTAGTCCCAGCATGCGGACGTTGGGTTATCCTCCAAGCCTAGCAGCTATACAGATCTGTTGTTGGTCCCAGCGTGCAGACGCTGGTTTGCTCCAGAAGCCTTGCGGCTATACTGTCAGTTGTTGGTCCCAGCGTGCGGACGCTGGTTTGCTCCAGAAGCCTTGCGACTATACAATCAGTTGTTGGTCCCAGCGTGAGGACGCTGGTTTGCTCCAGAAGCCTTGCGGCTACACAATCAGTTGTTGGTTCCAGTGTGCGGACGCTGGTTTGCTCCAGAAGCCTTGCGGCTATACAATCCGTTGTTGGTCCCAGCGTGCGGTCGCTGGTTTGCTCCAATAATACCTTAGGTCATACTCTTGGTTGGTGTGCCTATATGTATAGTTCCTTGGGCTGCCTTGCTCGGTATATTGGTAAGGCCGGTAGAACCTGGTACATTATTCCATCAGAAGGTTGCCTACTGTCCCTATATTCGCAGGCTGTCTTGCCCGGTATCTTGGCAAGACCGGTAAAGCCTATATTATCTGTGCTATTTCTATTATTAAATGTTGTATGTACGGGTTGGAATCCTAAGAGATCATTTTAAATATTTTTTCAATAAAGTTGTGTTTTTACCTAACTTTGTGTCTGAGACTCGTAACAAACCGTGACAGTACGAAAGGGCCATGACCTCAGACAGCAAGAGTGATGGTAATACACAGAATATCCATTGGAGGATGGATATGCATGAGCAACGCTTGGATCAGTTGGCAATCGCAATTCAAACTATCCTTGAACGCACTGTACTCGCTGACAAGTCTGGAGCTAGTCCGGTGGTCCCGCCCAGTCAGACACCGGAGAATGAGACTAGGCAATTAGGGGTTACAGTTAAGGGGTTAACAGCTTCTGCACCCTTGCCACTCAGATATGATGGTGACCCTAATCTGTGTAGAGGGTTTGTCAATCAGCTTGAAATATTTATGGAATGGACGGCATTGCTATGGACAAAGAAAAATTGACAACAGTCCTACAATGGCTATGACCTAAGAATCTTAAAGCAATACAGCGATTCTTGGGCTTCGCTAATTATTATAGGAAGTTTATTAAGAATTTTTCTTCCATTGTCAAACCTTTGTCTGACCTTACGCATAAGGGCGATAATCCATCTTGTTGGCCAGTAACTGCTGAGCAAGCCTTTGAGAAACTGAAGTTGGCTTTTGCTGTGGCTCCTGTGTTATCCCACCCCAATCCTTTACTTCCATTTACGTTAGAGGTTGATGCCTCAGATATTGGGGTTGGGGCAGTACTTTCTCAACGACACAATAAAGGTGGAACACTCAGACCCTGTGGGTTCTTTTAGAAAAAGTTGACCGAGGCGCAAAGCCACTATGAGATAGGGGACAGAGAATTATTGGCCATTATTCTCGCTCTTAAGGAATGGCGTCATTTACTTGAAGGTACAAAAAATCCTGTCCTAATTCTAACGGATCATAAAAACCTGACCCATCACTCGGAGGCCAAGAGATTGTCCTCTCGTCAGACCAGATGGGCACTATTTCTATCTCGATTTAATTTTTAATTGTATCATATTTACCGGGATCTAAGAATGTTAGGGCGGATGCACTGTCAAGACAATTTGAGGTTGAGAATGACAGAGTGGAAGCACAAGCACCTATCATTCAACCCGATCGAATATTGGCTACTATACGCACTAGTATCACTTCCCCTCTAGGGAAGGAGATCTTGGCTTCTCAGGCATCTGCTCCTCATGAAACCCCGGTGGGTAAATGTTATGTTGCAGAACCATTTCGTACTCGATTACTCGAAAAGTACCATTCCTCTAAGGGTGCGGGACATATTGGTAGAGACCAATTGTTATGGTCCCTTTCTCAGTTATTTTGGTGGCCTTCTATGAGAAACGATTGTGCCGATTTTACTAATGCCTGTGCCACCTGTGCTCGTGCTAAGACCCCTAGACACCTTCCGGTGGGCTTGCTTCAACCCGTGCCTAATGGCGAACTCCCTTGGTCGCATGTTTCCATTGATTTTATGGGAGAATTGCCCATGTCTAGAGGGTATTCCTTCATACTGATGGTGGTGGACAGATTTTCTAAAATGGCTCATTTTGTGCCCCTTCGTGGCCTTCCCTCGGCTAAGGAATTGGCAATTGTGTTTGCCAGAGAAGTATTTCGGTTGCATGGAGTACCCAGGGTACTGGTGTCCGACAGGGGGAGCCAGTTTGTGTCTAGGTTTTGGAGGGCATTTTGTGAACAAATGGGCATACAGTTGTCCTTTTCCTCTGCCTACCATCCCCAGACCAATGGAGCCGCTGAACGAGCCAATCAGGGTTTGGAACAATTTCTGCGTTGTTTCATTGCTGACCATCATGATAATTGGGCCGACTTGTTGCCTTGGGCGGTGTTCGCCAGGAACTGTGCGGTTAATTCCTCATCTGAGAGCTCTCCGTTTTTGATCAATTATGGGTTTCAGCCCTGTTTGCTCCCAGATTCCTTCCAGACACAACAGATTCCAGCTCTGGATGAGCATATCGAGCAACTCCGTTCCACATGGGCACAAGTTCAGAGGGCACTTGGTCAGTCATTCCAGCGTCATCAACGCTATGCTAATCGCTGAAGGCTTCCAGCGGTCTCCTTTCAGGTTGGGGATAGAGTGTTGGCTTTCCTCTAGGAATCTTAAGCTACAGGTTCCTTCCAATATGTTGGCTCCACGGTTTATTGGCCCATACAGAGTTATTCGCAAAATTAACCTTGTTTCCTATGCACTAGACATACCTGCATCCATGCGTATTCATAATGTGTTCCATGTGTCTCTGCTTAAGCCTCTCATATGCAATCGTTATACTACCACACCTGTGGTGCCAGGACCTGTCGAGGTTGAGGGTCAGGAAGAGTATGAGGTACAGAGTATTATTGATTCCCGAAGGCTTAGAGGAAGGATACAATACCTGGTGCATTGGAAAGGATATGGTCCTGAGGATCGATCGTGGGTGGACAGTAAGGACCTTCATGCACCTAGGTTATCTAGAGCCTTTCATGCTAAATACCCGCAGAAGCCTAGACCCTATTCTAGGAGAGGGGGTCTTTGAAAGGGGTGTACTATCACGGTGCCTGTGATTGATGCATTTCCTTGCCTGTCACCATTAGGGAGCTCCTATTACAGGAAAAGAAGAAGGAACAAAGAGGCGCTTCCTCATGTGATATCGTCTGCAAGCGATTGATTGCACCTCACCACCACCTTTAAAGTGATACTCACATACGACTATGCTGGAAAAACACTTATGTGCAAACCAGCAAAATAAGCCTAGGGATTGATAAAGCTGTCCCTCATACAGCTACAAGGCACAATCTTCGGCTGCTCCCCAGACAATCTTCCATACACAGCAATATCGCATACAGGGAAATCTTACCGTCCCTGTTCGGTATCTCCAAGATCTCTCCAATAATACAGATGATTCCAACGTGATGGGGATAAATCCAATGTAGCAAATTGTTTGTTATACTTGCTGTTACTGATGAAGCAGCGCGAAGCGCAGCGAAAAGTTTATTAGCAAGATTATTGATTTTATTATTATTATTTATTATTTATTATTTTTATATTTTTTCTACTGGACGAGTGTTTTGGAGCATATTTTTTATTTTTTTGTATTTTTATATATTTTGGATGTATTATTGAGGTTTTGGAGAAGGAGGAGTATCCTTGTATCTCCACTACGGTGGATTTATCCCCATCACATTGGAATCATCTGTATTATTGGAGAGATCTTGGAGATACCGAACAGGGACGGTAAGATTTCCCTGTATGCGATATTGCTGTGTATTGTTTATACATGTGAGTGCATTACTATCTCTTACCCATTGAGACTATATCAGTTTTGATAGGGCACTATTTGGCGCCTCCTGTCTTGTTCTTTGCTTTGCAGGGGGCTCCTATTGGCTGTCTGCCTTTAACCCGCCTCATACTGCCTATTTAAACCTGGTTTGGGCACCCTTTGGCTGCCCTTTCATGGTGTCTCTGACCACGTTTGCTTTCACCTTGTTCCAGTAGTCGTTTGGGCCTGTTGCTGTGTTCCTGAGTTCCAGATTGCATCTTGTTCCTGAGTCCTCTGGCTGCAGTGCTGTTCCCGTGTTGGTTCCGGCCTAGTTCCTTGAGGTTGCTGTTTCCTGCTGATCGTTCGCTGCCGCTTCCTGACCAGTTGATCGCCCTGCTGGTTCCTGCCATCTCCTGTCCTGTCTGCTGTGTTCCTGACGTCTTGTTAACTTGATCGCCTTGGCGACATTTGCAGTCCCAGCGTGCGGACGTTGGGTTATCCTCCATGCTTGCGGCTGTACTATCAGTTGTGGGTTCCAGCGTGCGGACGCTGGTTTGCTCGAAGCCTTGTGGCTATACAAATCACTTGTTGGTCCCAGCGTGCGAACGCTGGTTTGCTCCAAGCTTTGTGGCTATACAAATTACTTGTTGGTTCCAGCGTGCGGACTCTGGTTTGCTCGAAGCCTTGTGGCTATACAAATCACTTGTTGGTCCCAGCGTGCAGACGCTGGTTTGCTCCAAGCCTTGCGGCTATACAAATCACTTGTTGGTCCCAGCGTGCGGACGCTGGTTTGCTCCAGAAGCCTTGCGGCTATGCCAAGCTGTTGTTAGTCCCAGCGTGCGGACGTTGGGTTATCCACCAAGCCTAGCGGCTATACAGATCTGTTGTTGGTCCCAGTGTGCGGATGCTGGTTTGCTCCAGAAGCCTTGCGGCTATACTATCAGTTGTTGGTCCCAGCGTGCGGACGCTGGTTTGCTCCAGAAGCCTTGCGGCTATACAGTTGGTCCCAGCGTGCGGACGCTGGTTTGCTCCAGAAGCCTTGCGGCTATACAATCAGTTGTTGGTTCCAGCGTGCGGTTGCTGGTTTGCTCCAATAATACCTTAGGTCATACTCTTGGTTGGTGTGCCTATATGTATAGTTCCTTGGGCTGCCTTGCCTGGTATATTGGTAAGGCCGGTAGAACCTGGTACATTATTCCATCAGAAGGTTGCCTTACCCGGTATTGGCAAGGCCAGTGAGCCTATGTATAGTTCCTTGGGCTGCCTTGCCCGGTATATTGGTAAGGCCGGTAGAACCTAGTACATTATTCCATCAGAAGGTTGCTTTACCCGGTATTGGCAAGGCCGGTAGAGCCTACTGTCCCTATATTCGCAGGCTGTCTTGCCCGGTATCTTGGCAAGACCAGTAAAGCCTATATTATCTGTGCTATTTCTATTATTAAATGTTGTATGTACTTGATGGAATCCTAAGAGATAATTTTAAATATTTTTTCAATAAAGTTGTGTTTTTACCTAACTTTGTGTCTGAGAGTCATAAAAAACCGTGACACTGTGTCCCTTTGTCCTTTACCCACGACACTAACCAACTGCTTGTACAACTTTGGCATAGGCAGCCTTGAAAAATAAATGTGCCTTGGGGTATGCCAGAAGGGTGCAACATATAACATCAGTTCTTTAAAGGGATAGTAATACATAAGATATAAAAAAATATATATTGTAGTGTTTATCCCCCTGAGTAAAACAGGGTACTTTCACTGCTGAAAGGTGTTTTATTCAACAGTTATTACAGCTCAAAGTTGAATTTTTTAGGTGCAATATCACAGTGGCCTGATATTGTACAGTGGTGCTGTTGTTACATCATCCTATGGACAGCTCTGGTCCGTAGACCATAAATCTCAATAGGATGGTGTAACAACAGCGCCACTGTACAATTTCAGGCCACTGTGATATTGAACCTAAAAAATTCAACTTTCAGCTATAATAACTTTTGAATAAAACACCTTTCAGCAGTGGGAGTTCCTTTGTTTTACTCAGGGGGATTTTTTTTTTTACATTTTAACTTTTTTTTACATTTTAAGTATTACTATCCCTTTAAAACCACTGTTTTTAACCCCTTAGTGACCGGTCGCGCGCGCACGCACCCAGCACTTAACGCCCGCCGAACATTTTTTCCCATTTGATTCAATGGCTTTCGGGATGTACATGTACGACCTCTGTCCACCTGGGACATCTGCTTGGGACGTACATGTACATCCTCGGGCGGTAAGGGGTTAAAAATAAAAGGGCAGCATATCAACTTCCAAATTTTGGCAAGTTTGCTATCTTACAGGTGTACTTTTGGGTTATTTTTGCAGGTTTTGACTCAAGCCTACCCTCAAAGTAATGAGGCTCTATAGGATAAGTATCCTACCCAGGATGCAATCTCTTTTAGCTCACTAGTGCCTTTCACAGAGAGGAAATATCCTAAAGCACATCATACTGATCCTACCAAAAGGCAGTCCAGCCACGAAGTGCCAGGCAATTCCTCTCTGAACAAGAGAAGCAGCCAACCCCAGATGTATGTTTCGGCCTTGTTGGGCCTCGTCAGTGAGGTGCAGCTGATCTCTCTAGGCACCCTAGTCCCAAGGGTAATTTGCAAATGCAAAGTGCTAGTCAGAGACTCTCTTTGCAACATGAGTTGTGGCAGTGGAAGTGGTGGTGGTGGTGGAAGATGTAGTCATTTCAAGACTTATTGTCCAATAAACTCAGAGTCATCCTCCTCCGTGTTTGGCATTTGCAGAGCAATAGCAGGAGCCATGGGTGTCAGTGTAAATAAATCTTAGTATACTTTCTGACACAGCTACATCACTACAATTATGTGCCTCAGAGCCCAGTGAACATTTTAGGGTGCTTTTACTGCTGCCAGTTGTGGCCCCTCTCACGTTGATGGTATGTCTCCCAATCAGACCCGTGTTTATGCTTCAGGTGGGATCCTAATGAGGATATGTCTAAGTGTGATCCTGTTTTTCCCCTGCTCTAATGCTTTTTACACAGACTATAGATAACAACATGTTTAGCTTTTGGAGCATATGGGAGGTACAGTATCACCATATTGTAGACTTCGCAGACTGAGGGGTTCCTGAGGGGCTGCTACTACTTCTGGGGGCTAAATGTTGCAATTTTACTGCTAGGTGTCAAATATTCTGAACTTCCAACAGCAGCAGAAGCACTCATAATAGCTAGGGTTGAGGATCTTGATAGCTCAGTGTTGCTCATTACTTAACAATAGTGTGTCTGGCTGGCTGGCGGTTAAATGTGGAAGTTGTGATGATACTGATGACGAACTGACACGATGACTGTGTATTTTAAGGCACCTTTATTTAACCATTGTCAGACTTTCTATTTGATCTCTCAAACAGCCATAGTGTTCATTTCAGTGGTGCAACATTGAGCCTTTTACTTTCAGCTAATTTCCTAGCCATGTCATGATCCCTCTCTCATGTCCCACACAGCTTCATCTGTATCAGAAGAGGAAGATTCTGGAGGGATATACTGTAGATCAACATGATCATCAATAATAAGGTCATTATTAGCTTTGTCTGCCGCTTCTTCTCCAATACTTTTATATCCCTCTAGGCTTTGTGAAGTCTCAAACAATTTATTTTTACTTTTACCCTTAGAGGGATTTTTGGAATGTACACTACTACTTTCAGGACAAGTGTTGTACTGCCAAGTACTCCACTTTGACATCAACACTAGAATGTGACTTATCAACATCAGTGTTTTCCCATGGTTTATTAATACTACTGGAGGTGGATGAACTTTTTATGTCACTTTCACAAACAGCCTCATTGGAAAGTGAAGGATTGCCATTGTTTATTGTACACACTGCAGCAATCAGTTTTTGGACTACCACTTTACTAGGACATCCCTTCCCTGTTCCTACTCCTTTCCCCCTACCACTGCCCCTAGTACAATTGCTGGTCAATGTCAAAGTAGTGTGAAATTTAACATTAAAGTACACAACAGAACTGTTTGCATACAAAATATTGTATCATATCAGGGTCCCTGTCTCTGTTACCTACCAATCAAATATTTTTAATTTTTTAACTGTCCTATCTCTCTGCAAGTACTACTGCTCCTGCTCCTCTTTACCTGCAGCTAGCATAAATGTTGTTGCCTTTAATTACTTTTTAAAATTTCAGAACATTTGTAAGTGCATGTGCAACATTACCTTCTCAAATCATCATTTTGTAATTGCATTCATCTTGTAAATGCACTCTGTCAAAATGAAATATGATATATGCCCATATTTGTTGATCCCTAGCTCTTCCACTTATCAATGTCTCTCACATGCACATGATATACAAAAGTATCCTGACACTGCAACAAAATGCAACGTTATGACATATGTTTGCACGTTTGCCATTTTATTACATTACCCCATGGTACTGAGCAGCTAGCTTGTCTTAGGATACAAATGTTGCTAGGTCTAAGGTTCAAATCCCTGGATCTTGCTACCAGCTTGGGCCATGTAACTGTGATACTCTCTTTATCTGTAATGGTGCAATTGAGTTGCATGGTGCATTAATTATGCTTGAAGTTGACCAAAGCCTCAGGTCTTTTGGGGACTTAGAAAAGTTTCTGCCTTAGGGTGTTATACTCCAATTAAATTACACTGATTTGGTAGTCTTTCAAATGTTAGCTCTTATTATCAAATGCCACACTTATTATCAAATTGTTCCATTATTTAATCACTATTCAAGCAAAACAATATTTGTATCTACTAATCGGGCTTGATAAGTTGGATCCAGCATAGAATGCAGTGAGGCTGATGTACCAAGAAGAACTGGAACAAATCAACTGGACCATAAGGTACAAATAGAAGTCTACAATGCTAGATGCCTCTCCAGCATTTAGTAGGTTTATTTGTCACCTATGGTGGAAGTTTGACATAACATTGCTCCAAGACTTCATAGTACATCGACCACATTGTCTGAACTTAGTTTAAGCAAGAAGTAAGGCACACTGAGGATGATGTACTAATGCTAAGTAGAAATAGAGCAATTCTTGAGCACTCCAATTGCACTGAAGAGAACAAATAACATTTCTACATATTAACATTGACTTAAATTGGACTTTTAAAACAATGGCAATTTTTAATTGCCCCCTATGGTTTGCTGAAGAATTGCTCTAGGTTGAGATGTAATAAGGTTTGATGCAATGTTGCAGTGTGTCTGCCGATGTAATGATCATTTTGCCATGGATAATATGACAAACTTGGCCATATAATCTAAAAGTTATCTACACAAGAAGAGAAGGAGAGACTTTAATCATTAGAATAGGATATGAGGTTGGTCTATTGATGGTGATGTGTTAGGGACGGCAAATGGGAGAGCAAAGAGAATGCACTCAGACTTCAGCATCAAAAACACCACCAGCCCTCCCTTAACCATTTGAGTGCCATAAGGATGTAGCTCACCTTGAATATGTGTTAATGTGTATTGAAAAATATGTCATATTAAGATGTGATTATCTCCAAATTTCCCATAACAGAGTTTGCCTCTAACTCTTTGAGGGCCAGATGGGTAAGCAACACGTACCCCTCTGGCACACATAGGGTTAAAACGTAAAACCAATGAATACAAAAACATATACATATTTAATATAATATGTAAGAAACAACTATAGTACAATCCATTTTCTACAATAAAATAAATCAAACTTGCAGCTTAATTATATATTCACTTTATTTGTGGCACAATACAGAAAGATTGATTTTCTATAATTCCAACGTTTGGCTAAAACATATTTTGGGTTTGTTACTTAACTATTACAATACAGACATTACACCTAAAATTAATCCGCTGTAAGAAATAAGTTGATTGCAAAAATATATTCTATATGTATAGGCGTACTCATAGATCTCATCTTTAGCATTTTTATTTAATGAAAAATAACTCTATTGTGATTATATTAATGTTTAAGTTAAAACTTAAATGTACTGGAAAATGTATACATCTCAGTGAGTATGATAATTGACAAAATTAATTATAGTCTAGAAAACTAATGACAGCTGTTCCTGATCCAAGTATCAGCACTATATACTAAATGCAGCATATAATATGAATCATTGGACAAACAGACATAGATGCAATAGAGTGCCTGCAAAGCACTTTTATGATTTCCAGTAGAGCTCTTTAGAAAATTACATTTTGCAGACAACCTTGCAAATTTCTTACAGCAACATTGGACTGGAGATTTCAGGCAGAGAAATGTTCTTTCCTGGCATATGAATTTACATCACTGACATATTGATCTAGATCTGTTTTCACAATGCTAACCACAATATACCTTCGTTATTCTTCAAATCTACTTCAGTAAAGAATAAAGGCAGGTGTAGACTACCAGGTTCTGCAGATTAATTTGCCTTTATTTATGCTGATATACAGAAGTAAACAAAATTAGCGATGATTTTTGTAAAAAAAAGTCTCAACAAGGGGATTATTGATTACAACATCAACCTTACATTAGTTTCTGGGGAAATTCAAGAATGCCTGTAGTTTTCACTTGCACTGAACTAAGTTAATCATAAATGCATTGTCTATGACTAACACGAGAATACAGTTTATGCAAAGTAATCACTGCTGATTATTTGGCTCTTTGGTTTAAAATGTATAATCTATACATTTTAAATATGAACAAATTTAATTTCCATATACTGTCAGAATGAACTAATATTGTAAAAATATTCAGAAAATTGGATAAATGGTCTGTTGAAAATTGTGATTCATTTTAAAGGAGAAAAAAACTGGTGCTGGAGGAAAAACTTCAGCCAATGAGAACTATAAGGAAGGGCTGTGTCAGTACTAGGCAAGAGAGTAATATAATCCCCAGACTGGTGGTGAGTGTTTTTAGTTTGTTTAAAGGATGGTACACTCTATTGTTGAGTAGACAGAAATAGCATTTTTGTACAAGATTGAAAAGTATCAATACTTTGACAAAAATAGTATTTTATCAGAAGGAAAACCGGGTATTACATGTTCCTACAGAATATAAGCTCCATCCATTGGTTTTGGATTGCACACAGTAGTACGTTTCCTTTATTGAAACAAAAAACTAGTAAAACAAAATGTTTGTTGTATAAGCTTTTGAGGCTGCATGGCTGTCTTATTTAGAGACAATGCAAGCTCTAAAAAAGGTGTAACAACTAAAACTGTAATGGCCTGATGGGCTCTCTGAACGATTTCTGAAAATCATAGATGTCAGTTGAAGACTTCAGTCTATTTGCTTGCAAATGGAAAATACACTGCAGTCACTTGGATGCTATTGAGGTTCAAAATGCAATGAAAAACAATATGTTCGAAAATGAGCATCAAAACTTCTAACCCTTAAGGACCTGAGGAGTTTGTAAAACAAAGTACTTTGCACCCTGCTGGTCCTTAAAGGGTTAAGAATATATGTGAGACAGTTGTCATATTAACTAGTATATACCTAATACTTCGTAATCTGCTAATACTACAGTGGTGATTAGAATTAGTTTAGTTATTTTATGTTCCTTTATCATTCACAAAAGGATCATCAAGATAAAGGAATTTAAGGAGTCCATATATCATGTTAAACAACACAATATACTTCATATTCCCATTTTAGTTTCAAAACAAAAAAAATAAATATATAGTATATCCATGCATGTGTATGTCTTACCTAATGTTTGCATTTGTATGAGTGTGTTTATAGCCCTCATCCACTGGTTTATATTTATTTTGTTAGAATATGCAGTTTAAATGCTAAATGTGTCAAATTTGTTTATCAGTTTATATATCCCTGTACCACATAGACTTTTTTTATGTCTGTTTATCCACTTGAGAACCGGGGGGACGTATTGCGAATCAATGTGATGCACACACGTCTAGTTCTTAAGAGCATATTAAAAGCTAAATGTATTTTCTGTGTCAGGCAATAATGGATGTTGCTGATGATGCAAGTCTGAGGCAGAAATATGGCCCTTGGTCCTCATCACAGTACAAATTCTTTGGTGCCAAGGTGGAATTGCCCACATCACAATAGTACTAAACATTAACATGCCTTCTCTTCCTCCACTAAGGGCATAAATGAATTAACTGATAATAATATTATGTAGAAGGCTGCGCAAAGGACAGTCAAGAAGTGCTAAACTCTGTGATAAATCTGAGTGAACATATTTACAGTAATTGTTAATACGGAAAATGGTTTATTTACAATGAGTAAAATGGTTGTATTAGTAGCACAGGACAATATCCACTGATTGTTTAACCCTTTGCGTGCCAGAATGACAGAGAATGAATTGCTTTACAATGCATTCCGTTCCACTCTGGCACTCAAAGGGTTGACCTCTGCTCATGTAATGCTTTTATTTATTTATTAATTTTACATTTATTTGTTTTACATTGCTCAGGACACCTTGAAGAAGATCACAAAGAGACAAATTTGAGTGAGTTAGTTGGGCTGCCATGGCAGCTGAGCAAATATGGTCCACTGACTGCGTCAGCCTCATCATAGGAGAAATGGTTGATGTCAGAGAAAGGTGAATAAGGGACAATATTGTTTAAAGAGATAGACATGATTCATATTTTTATTTTAATGCACTCTAGTGAATTAAAGAGTGTGACCGGTACCAGTCATATTTGTTTAATACAAATCAGTTTAAGAATTATTCAATACTTAAACCTCCTTCTCAACCCCTTCCCTAAAGTTTGATTTGGATATAGATCACTTGCACAATGACACTGTCTATGTGTGAGCAACTTTACTAAATCCCGTGCAATAAGCTGTAGTCTGTGCTCAGGATACAGTAAAATTACTTAGACAGAGAAAAAGTCTTTGTGTCAATAACACTAGAGGATCTGCCATGGCAACTGTTCGATCATGTGAGTCTTCCCCTTACTTGGAGAACAATGCATTGCAAGAAAAAAAAATAAAACTATGGTGTACTAAAGAGCTTGACTGACATCAGTCTTAAATATTTTAAAATGCTCATAAAGAGATACATTGAAGCAAACCTATCTCTTAAACCACCAGGAATCAACTATGAGAATCAAGTTAATTACTATGTACAAAAATTATACCTTTAAACACAATGCAAAATACGATTTGGGCAATTATGTGCTGAATTGGATTTGCATGTAAATAGTGTGTATCAACAGAAGGTAAACCATAGAATAGTGAAATTCACTATTGTACAATGGGAGAAAGCCACCAGGAAATCTGAACTTTTTATTTCCCACACTCAGTCCTCTAAAAAGAAGAAATGGAGCAATTCTTCAAATTCCCACTGATTCAAATTAGATTTTAAAGGCTGGAATGCTAAATATGTTTCCAAAGCATAATTTAAACAAATTGGAATTTTTATTTGTTCCCAATAGTGCAGCTGCTTGCCCCAGAATTGTTCAAGTTCTTCTTAGTACACCAAACTCAAGAAATAGCAACAAACATGGTTAGATAATTCCTCTTGAATTTGAATCTTCTAGATCAATTTTTTGTTTTGGTTATTGTTGTTTTTTATTTTTTTTGCTATCAAAATGAGTAATCGGGGTATAAAACATGTTCTCCTTTTCTTTTTTCTTACTAAACTGCATAGCAACAATTATAGAACTTGCTAAGAAAAAACTGCCTTATAAACAACATGGTTCTCAGCAGAGGTGTTGTGTTTAAATCCTGGGCTTTGCAGTATTGCTATTTTCACCTGCCAACAAGAATATTTCATTGGCAATCTATGAATGCAATTCAAGGCAAAACACATTTTTCTTGGCACATATGTTGTGCAGCATAGCAATATATTATTTTCCCTTTGAACCATTATTTTGAAACATAGAAAATTAGGTACAAAAAATTTTGGCCAGCTGACAAGACAATCACACAGACTTCTGCTGTTCTGGGCCTCTCAAGTGTGTCGTTGATTGGACATTTTAGATCTGTAGGGTTAGTTTCCTCAATTATTTGCTCTTACAATGTACGCACTGAAGCGGAGACCTGTAAAAAAGAAAACGCACCATCAAGCCAAGAATGTCACATTTAAGATATCAAAAATGAGCCAAAACTGTTAGTATCATCATGTTGTTTAACATTGGTAATGATTAACTAATGAAACATTAACAGCATTAGAACATGTGCTTACTTCCAAATAATACACCTTATTTATGTGAGCATTCTTTTTTTTATTTTTCAGATCTACAAACCTAACTGTTCTCAGTAGGTGATTAGGTGTTTGCCAGGACTCAGAAGTGCCCCTTCTTTCTCTACCCTTTAGCTAATTTAAATTAGAACCACTGTTTCAGGGAATTTCAAATGTAAAAAATAAAAATAATCATAGATTATTTATGCTCCTAGAAAACATTCCATCCAGAAAAAAGAGCTTCACAATTCCAAAATTATATATATGTAGCATATCAGTCTCCACAGAGAGCAGTAAGAGGAAAGTGTAAGAGGACTGAGGAGGAAAAGAAGGAAGGGAAGGAGGTGGAGATGCCGCAGGAACCACCTTGAATCTGCAAGCTGCCTTATGTTTTTAAAAGTGGTAGGAGATGGAATGTTTGTAGAGGATGTTTTTCTTTAACTTATTTTATGTATATATGGTTAAATAGTCTTTGCTGCTCTCCTAATTATACACATATATGCAACTATTTGAACTCTATTGATATGTCAGTTAGAGCCAGGGACAACAGGCCGACTAGGCATTGGCCTAGGGCACCAGATTTTCAGGGGTGCCAGGCAAATGCTCTGTCATGCCCACCAGCCAGCCAGCTTTAGATGCCAAGATATTAATTAAGTAAATATGGTGCACTAAGCACCTGCTAGAGTGCTTGGTTCCATCTTAAATACACCATCCCTCTTGGGCCACCCCCCTGTGACTCACAGCTTTTTAATTGTTCCTCTGACCTGCTGGATCTGATTTCCATGCAACATGACCATCATGACTTCACATTGCATGCGCAAATGCAGACGCCTACTATGCCCTTAATCACGGAGTACATTATGTATGCTGTATATATATATATATATATATATATATATATATATATAATGCGGAAACCAGCTATGCATGTGGATTTTGCAGTGCTTAGCTGCTGAGACTGTGGGTAGCAGTAAGACCGGGCCACACCAATAAAAGTCATTAGCGACTGGCAGCAGTGGCAGATGCAGCAGCCCCCATTAGCCAGGAATGTATGTAATGAATGTGTGTTGCCTCCTTCAGCCCAGAATTTTATGAAAAATAATAAATGTGTTCCCCATCCCAAATAACCCAGTCAAGCAGTTTGTCTGCCTTACAGAGTGACAACAGGAGAGGTAGTATAAATATTCTACCATTTTACTCTTCTATAGGTTGTTGTCATTTTTATTGATAAATATTTAATTTGAGTAACAGTTGTATACAATGTTCTTCTTATGCTGGAAGAAGCATGTGAGATGTGATTGTGGACAGCCCCCAGCACATCACTTGCTCTCCCTTCTGGTTAGGGAATACTGTTTAATCAGAATAGCAGGTTAAATGTCATTTCACCTTGGGTCCCACAATCCAGGCTTATTGCCTGTGTTCACTCAACTTTAGTTAGTCAACATCACCTAAATATATAACCTGTAGTAGGTAGTAATTTACCGATATGCAGGTCTTTGTAGGAATTAACTTTCACAGTGGCTGGGATGAGCCCTTCCCTTGTCAGGGGGACTAAAAGAGGACTAATTCTCCCTCTGCTATTAATTCATTTTCTCACTTCACTGGATGAAACATTTAAACCATGGATTAATTATCTTCGTACATCAGAAGATACATCAACTAATTGGTAGTAACCAGTTACCACTGCATTGAGTGTCTTTCTGTTGTTTTCTGCTCCATGATACTGGGGTCCCTAATCGTATGTTGAATTGTTGATTAGGGAGTCCTGTACTCTGCTCCACCCTACTGGTGGAGGCTTCCAGGATGTTTCTTGATTGTTCTAATCTCTAGCATTTAATCCAATGGAGATCACCTTATATCACTCCAGCTGTTGTTGGACTGTAAGTCCCATCTTTGGCCTGCTGAGGATGATGGGATCCATGAGTCAACAACAGCTGGAGGGACACACTGTGACCACCCCTGACGTAACCTCACCATTCCTAAAAACCCCTCTCTATAAAGCTTCCTTTCTAGTAATGTGAACTGAATGTCATTGGGAATGGTGAATCCCTGTACTTGTGGTTGAAGTAGGGTTTTCTAACTGCCCTCAAGGACCACTAGGCTAGAGACTTGGGTTTCTTTAGTTAAGTCAGTTGATCAATAATCTGCCTGCTGAGTATATCGGCAAGCAAGATGTTTAACTATGTTGCCTAGAAAACATGGCCTGTTTATAGTCCTTGTGGATATGGGTTAGACAGTCCTATACTATGGCATTTTGGATACTGCTATCCCAACTACTTCCCGTGATGGATAAGAAGTGTCGTTAACTGTTATCATTTAAATTAATTTAGTAACTTATCCAAAATAGAGGAGCAAATGCAAAAAAAAAAAACAAAACCTGAATTGGGGTCTAAGATTTTTACAGTCAGCTATATATCACAATTTTTTTTTCTACAGCTTTATTGAAGTAATACACAGTACATAAAAGTACAAACAGTATAAGAAGCCAAAATACACATAGTACTCAATTAGTAGCATACCAAGATATCATTGTTTAACAGCACTGAGTAAACTGATTAATCAGTAATAATGCATTAAAGATGAACACTATTTTAATATAATAATATGAGTGAAGTAGAAAGAAAGCTAGGCCAGAGTAGCCAGTACTATGGCCAAAAGGGGAGTTGAAAAAACACAGTAAGCTTAGGCATGAGTACAACTTACTGAAAACCAGAAACTACATCTAAACCATGCATATTAGCAAATAAAAGTTGAAGACTGCCAATATTCAAGTACTACAGATTCTCATATATAAGCACTACAGATCCTCATGTAATATACAATAAAGTACAGATGTGAGAGCAACATGAAAATTGCCTAGTTAGAGAAAAACATTAGGAGGAGTGTAGATATAATACAGGAAGAAAAATGAAAAGGAGTAAAGAAAGCAGCTTGCAGAGAAATACATATTCTGGTGTAACAGATACATACAAGGCAACACGTAGCAAAACAACCAGGAGAGGTTGTGATATAAGCAGTCAAGAGTAGGGAAAGGCATAAGAAAGAAGATGAGAAAAGAAAAAACGCCAGAATAGTAACAACTAGATTTCTGAGAAGGGGAGGAAAACAGAGTTCAAAGAAAAGTAGAGAAGTATGAATCCATGGGCAGATTGAGGGGGAAATACCTCGACACTCTGACTAGCTCCACGTATAGACCTCATTGAAGGTCCTGGAGGTGGAGGGAAGAAAACCAGACCAAAGTGAAGATCCTCGAGACAGAATTATTGAGAAGAAAGAAAGCTTCTTCATAAAATATGAGAAAGGTGGGTGGACAGAAACAATAAACAAAATAAACAAAATTGCCTAGACATTAATGAGGAAGGTGAGCAAGTATAACCAATAATGTTGTCAATTGAAATGTGCTATAGATATAATAACAAGGAGCCTGGCACCCCTAGTAAAAATATACCCTACTGTCTCAAAAAAAACAAAAAAAACAAGGCCTCATGAAACAAGAGCAGAAGTTGCATCCAACAATACATAATATTCAAAACAGCATCTCAAACCGCTGGAAGCCCTCCGGACCCAAGAGGACTCCTGTAATGGATTTGTAGGACACTCAGACCAGAAGGTTAGAATAAAACAGTTTTATTAATAAAACAAGAAAGACCGCCCTCTATAGGCAATACAGAATAATAGAAAGAACAGTGGCTTACAGATGCCTTCTCAGGCCTGTATACAAATGCAATAAATATATATATACTGTCACAGGACAGGCATAGAAACATGAGGGTACTCAACTGTTAAAGTACATATAAATCAATCAGTCTCTGTTGTGGTGTTTGACACGCCCAAGGTGGTAATGGAGCAGCAAGTGGTGCTAGATGAAACAACACCGTCAGTCTATTAAACAGAGATTGCTGCTTAGGCAGAACAGGAACTGAGGCCAAATACTATGCAGAGATGAGCTAGAGCCACAAGCCCCACGGGCATTGCTACGGAGATAACCACACTGCAAGAGCTAGAGCCAATAGCCCCCACGGGCGTTTAATGGAGACTAATCTCACTGCAAGAGTGAAGCTACTAGAGCCAATAGCCCCCACTGGCGCAGCAACAGAGACTAATCACTGCAAGAGCTTGAGCCAATAGCCCCCATTGGCGTTGTAACGGAGACTAAACACTGTAAGAGCTAGAGCCAATAGCGCTTCCCGCAGGCACGGTAACGCAGACCGACTACACTGCAAGATAGACAGAGTGAGCCACCGCCTATTACAAAGTGTAGCGGAAGATCAGGGCAATGGCTCTGCAAGTGTTAATGGAGGCTCAGTGAATGGAGACAGCAGCTCTGCAAATGTATTGGAGGCTCAGTGAACAGAGACAACAGCTCTGCAAGTGTTAACGGAGGCTCAGGGAATGGAGACACAGCTCTGCAAGTGTAAACGGAGGCTCAGGGAATAGAGATAACAGCTCTGCAAGTGTTAACGGGGGCTCAGCAAACAGAGGCACGGCTCTGCAAGTGTTAACGGAGGCTATGACAAGATCAGCCCTGCCACAGGTGCAGAGGAAGTCAGAATGTCGCCTAGGCAACATCAAACAGCAGCGGCAGGAACGGAGGCAGGGTCAGCAGCGAGCCGGTTCAGGTCACGGAGCAGGAAGTCAGCTAGACCGGGTCAGATCATGGAGCAGGATTCTCAGACAAGCCAGATCAGGTCACAAGCAGGAATGTCAGCCAGGCCTGGTCAGATCACGGAGCAGGAAAGAAGGAGCGCTGTCAAACAGGCCAAATTGGTACACAGGAAGCAGGAATACTGGAACACAGCAACAGAAACACTGGCTCAGGAACACCACAAAAGGGCACCTGACAGGTGCTAAAGGCCAGGTATGAAAAGACCACAATGGGCGGGCCAAACAAGCTCAGCCAATGGGAGCGCCCACAACCAAGAGTGACAGATAAGGATCACGGGCACAGTGATAGCTCCCCAGTGATCCTCCAGCAGCGTTGTGGTGCATATGACTTCATACAACCTACTAAATAGTGCATAGCTCACACAGCAGTAAGTGGGCAGATAGGGGTTTCAGCGTAGAGTCCATCATCATCAGGGAGGTGTGAGGGGTACAGGCAGTGAAATCAAGAGTCACAACGTTATGTGCAACCATTAACCCTAGACAGGAACCGTTCCACAACAGCAGCCGAGTGTTGCAACTCAACCGGGTAATTCCTGGGTCCCAAAGTGTGATATCCCATCCACCGGTATTGTCCACTGAAGAATAGATGAGGGCAGCTTGAATAGATAGTGGAGCAGCAAGGCTGAATATCGGGCCAAAACCTGTCAGCAGCAACTGCTTGAGGAGTGAGCTCGGTATGCCCCTGCCGAAGGAGGTAATTCCAATAGATTGAACTCCGATCAGGGCACAGAAAGGATCTTGATATGACAACAGGTCTGTATAACCAGGGGGAGGCACAGGTGGGTACTCCTCCATTGCAACTGGAACTTCCATCGGTCAGCTCTCCAAAGGCACGCAGTGACTCAGGCTCCCCACAAACATGCGTAGGTCAGCAAACATTTCCCGGACATAATCTTGGATCTCACCTCGAAAGGCTTGGAGCTCCCCCTGTATCAGTGGCTGTAGGTACTCCGCTGTAATGAGGTAAAGAGGAGTGGGAGCAGGAATCGGTAAGTAGTGAGGTAGCTCAGGAGGTATATGACACGGATCCCCGGTATGGGTAGCTGGACGCCTGAGCACCGGTCCCCCTCTCACCACCAGATCACCGCCCAGCATGGAATTCAGCAATACCCTCCTTGCAGAAGGGCGTGAAAAGAAACAGCCCAACAACGCCCGCTTAGCGAGCCGAATACCGTGGACCATGATGTATGTAACCAATCCTTATCGTACAGAGAAAATGCCTGGCAGGGGTACTGACAATTTGAGAGCAGTTCCGGGGTCTCTGCCAGATTAAGTATATTCAGTACGAGATGTATATCAGAGACGGGGAGCCCACTAATACCATTATACCTATATGGTCCGTAACCATTGACAGACAGATATCCAACCACCTATTTACATTATAGCAGTACGGCTATCTTTATATCTACCTTACAGTTGATCCCATATTCCACTGATATTGGAGAGTAGATATTGTGACATACAACTATTCATCAACCTCTCCCAAGATTTTTTTCATTTCAGTGGAGTCTTTTTCAACCATGACTTTGTAGAGCTCATTTTTGTATCTCTTATTGGGTTTATTTTTTATCCTATGTAGGATTTATCTCAATATATGTACATTTTATTGTATATTTATTTTGAATATTAAATTACTCTGGTTATATTATATATGTTTATTACCTATGCTACCGGATGTTCAATATTCTTACTTTAATTTGTTAAATTATCGTTTGAAAGCACCAATTAGGCTTTCCACAACATGGATCCCTAGCTTATGAAAAAGGGAGGGGTGATCACTGCAATGCCATTTTAAATCAGTTGCAAATAAATACATTTGTTTATTTTGTGATACAATTGTTTGTAAATTGTTGGGAGTTAATATTTATATAAATCTCTTTAACCTTGTTAGTGAACATCCTAATATCCATTAATATACAAACTCAGTTTGGCAAAAAACATCATTAACATTTCCCATCCAAACTGTGTTTCTGATTGCATATATAAATACAAACATTGCTACATACATTAAAATGGCTGGTAAATGCAAAGGTTTGATTTTTTTGAATGGTTATAAACTGAACACCTCTCTGTCACTCTGTGGGTTACATCTGTGATTTATCATATGCAGAGAGATCAGTCTATGTATATAGTGCTCTCTGCTGTCAGACTGCAAAGATCATTCATAGATGCCTTCTGGTATTTAAACATGATTGATTAAAAGTATCTGTCTTGCTTATAGTAGATACAAGTACCCATATGTGTGTATGCAGATCTGGCTGGCATAATCTTGTATTTGCACCTTGATAACCTATTCATCATTCTGCAACATACTGGATATTTCCCTGCATGTTTTTTTATTTAAAACTTCATGAGTTAAGCTAAGTGAGAAAAACAGAACCCCCCCCCCCCAAATAAACAAGTTATTTTCTGGTTACTGAAATCAACAATTATTTATAAAGATAAGTATTTAGCATACAGTGACTTAATTGAAAATACTTTTACATTTTGAAAATGTACATGAAGTTAATTTGTAAAATATGACCATGTAACCTTTTTCTGAGGGACTCAAAATGTTTTCAAGATAAAATTGTATCTTTCACATATTATTAGAGGATGATTATTATACACTAAGGGGTCATGATGCTCTTAAAGAGATTATGCTGGCAAGAAAATCTATCCTCTAAATGTTTTTTTAGAAGTCCAGGAATTCAGTTGGCACATTACGTTCTTTGTATGCTTAAGGTATTTTAAAGTCCTCATCTGCTTGATAAATGCAAAAAGGGGGTGAAAGGACAAGGCCAAAAAATGTTTTACTCTGGCTCACAGAGGTGGGAAAAGGACCATCTGTGGTTGTAAATAAACACAAGAACTGTATTTTTAAGCTTATAACAGAATCTAATGACCCAGCTGGAATATATAACTGTGAGAACAGACAGACTTCCTTAATTATCTGATGAATAAATATATCTCTGATTAATAAATATATTTTTTAACTGTGATTAGTTGTTATACAAATGCATTATAATGTGTAATACTACCAATAATCTACTTTTATTAAGCAGTGCAGAAAGCAGTGTACTAGACACACTGCTCTACTTTTTTTTACAACTAAAATTTTTAAGCATAGCAGTACATAGAATACAAATAGTGTGCAACAAGAATCATTCTACATTCAAATATAGTTGTAAATCAATGAAACTCCTTGCAATATAGCCATTGGAAGCTCGACAAAGAAACAAGGAGGCACAGGGGAGGGTTGGCCTGGGGAGCAGGGGGGCAATTGCCCCCTGGGCCGGTCATAAGTCTGGGCCAGTGGGCCACTGACTCACTCAATTTCACTCCTGCTGCTGTAAATGGAATAAACAGACTTTACAGAGCTAAACTAGTAGTGTAGCTCCATTTCAGCTGTAATCTCTGTGATATCACTAATGTATCAACAGTTCAATTATAAGCTCTGTAGTATCAGTAACCTTAATTCACAACATTAATGCCGGCAAAAACAGTATAAAACAGTAACAAAAGGGTGATCTGGGATATTGGGCTGGAGTGACAGTAGAAATGAGCTGATTGATTGTACTTCCCCCCCAGGCCAAATGTTGCCAGTCCTCCCCTGAGGAGGCAGTTTGTAATCACTAAATAGTACTGCTACAGATTTTTAACATATATGGATGGGTAATGGCAAGGAAAGTGTGGGAGAGGAACAGAGGATGGTATAGAGAAAAAGGACAGGTCAAAAGAAATGTAGACCGAGTTAAAGAAAACAATTTGAAAAGTACAGAAAGAGTAGAGAGAGAGGGAGAAGAAAACTCTAGAAGAGGGCATGGGTGGAAAGGAGAGCAAGATAGTGGAAGGCATAAGATAAAAGACAATGTCCGGTTCCCCACCTGCCCCCCTCAGCATTCGCGAAAAGCTAGGTGTCAGGAACATTAGTAGACTTCCACCATGTGATCAATTGAGAATAACAGTCTGGATCTGCACCTCACTTCATTCTGGCCAGCCTGCTCCAAAGCAATGTGTTGCGGACCTCTCTGGGGCTCAAAGGGCTAACGCTGTATTAGTGCCCTGTTCCATAAAAATATGCCGCTATTATTTTAGTTTCAAATAAGCCAAGTGAAAGTTAAGCCCTTATAGTAGTCAAAGTACCATTCTGGCCCTCAAGGGGTTAAACAATTTATTATTGTCCACTATTTTTCTAAAAACATTTATTAATACATTTTTTTTTACAGCAAGAAGAAAGAAGATAGACGAGAGGATACAAGAAAGAAGAAAAGGAAGAATTAATACAGGAGACAGACAGTGGATGACAGGTAAGATAACACATATACGATCTGTGCTTAGCGTTATGTCTGACACCAGTAGTTAACTTTTTACAAAACGGATGTTTAGCCACAAGTCCATTTCTGTGGCCTAACATCCGTTGTGCTTTTAGCTGGTAGGGCCTTTAATTACCGATTAAGACATTTTATTATGTTGGTTGGTACTCACTTTGGCCCTACCGGCTGTTTTACCACAAATGCTTAAATCTGGCCCTTATCCTATATATTAAAAGGCCAGAAAGTTTGTCACGATGCAGTCATGCGCAGTACAGACTGCCCACGTTCGGCCACTCTCTACTGCGCATAATTGCACTGCATGAGTGAAGCGGCGCAATAGTGTGGAGCAGGGAGGTAACAGCAGTACACAGAGCAGGTCTGGGTAATGTTAACCCTTTGAGTGCCTGAGGGGTACACAACGCATTGCTTTGTGATTTATGATTACCATTTACAAATACATTCAAGGTCAATACAAAGAACTATCCAATTAATTATTTACGCAAAGAGCTGAGCTAAGAACGAGAAGTCATCCATTAAGACTAGAGGAAAGGTGCTTTTGACTAAAACAAAGGCAGGGTTTTTTTACAGTAAGGGCAGTAAAACTATGGAATTCTTTGCCTCGGATATTGTACTTATAGATAATGTAACTGCTTTCAAAAAAGCAATGGATGCCCATCTAGCACAGAACAGTATTGAAAATTATGACAGATGGATTCAATGCAGATAGGTTGATCCAGGGATCTATCTGACTGCCATTTGGAGTCAGGAAGGAATTGTTTTACCCACTTGGGGCTAAATTGGAAATGGCTTCAGGGTTTTTTTTGCCTTGCTCTAGATCAACAGGGGTGTTTTTGGCATGGGCTGGACTTGATGGACGCATGTCTTTTTTCAGCCTGATCAACTATGTTACTATGTTATGAATCAGAATGAGACCCAACACATTAAAGAGACCATCTGTCAATATATGGGGAGTCCTAAGAGTCACCACAATAAACTTTCCACCAACAATTACTGGAGTTGTATATAGTCTACACTTAGGAAACACTGGAATCTTGGGCAGCATATTCTCAAGATATGTGTTTCTCTGGGCGGAACTTGTTGACAGGATTGTGAAAGTTCATATGATGATAGATGGAGCTTTGTCCAAAGTTAACCGGCACTACTCTTATGGAGTCCGCACGGAAGGGATCATGGAAGTTTCCAACCCCACCTGGGTGAGACGTGCCTCTGCATAACATTAGAGAGCAATCTGTCAGTAAGTATCTCAGCATCAGCAACACCTTAACCCTTTGACTGCCAGAGAGGTATCCAATGCATTGCATTGCAATGAGTTGGATGCCTCTATGGCACTCATAGGGATAAGCATGCAACATCAGCTGTATTTACTATTGAAATGTCACTCTCTAGTTGGCGACCCTTAAGAGTGTGATATTCTGATGTTGCTCTTTTGATTCGGGGGGCATTATGATCTCGCCGTTTTGATGGTTGCCAACTAGAGGCAACATTTCAATAGGATACTTTTTATAGCATGCTTACGAGAAGTCATTTGGTCCCAGGCTTTTGACTGTTGGCAGGGATTGAATGGCGAAGATGAACTCCGCTGTTGTGATAGACACATTCAGGGCATTTTTGGCCTCTTGTGATAGTTTAGGTAGATATGCAGAATACAAATATGATGATGTATTAATTGTATTTATTTAAAAGAGCATAACTTATATTGAAATTATCTTTGTTAAGTATAGTTATTTTAATGTGATTGTTTTTATTGCATTCCTTTGAGGCACATTCTTCTATGACAGGTAGTACGCTGCACTATGCGGGATTGATGTTGAGTGGTTCCACATTTCATTGAGATACATGTAGTTTATTGCCAGGGTATTCCCTTTCTACAAGTGGCGATTGGCTGTTACACATATATATTGAGATTCCGTGGTTATTTTTTTCATTCCCGGGCACCATCATAGACCTAGACGTACATGATGGAGGTCGCTGTGTAGTGCTGGCGGGAGATCATTTTCACCACGCAACCAGATATTTATGTGTATTATCTTGAGGGTCCAATCTTGGGTAAGCCGCTTAGTTGATGGTTCAGGATAGGCCTTACTGCATGTATTGGAATACTGGAATGCACTCCGTTTTATACCCCGTGTAAGTTTAGACGTATTTGGATTGGAGCAAATTACCACATATATATTTGCATTAGTGACTTGTCTCTATATTTTGTGTAACAGATATATATTTTTTTGATCTGGTTTTCTCCCCATTTCTCTGTTTCAACTAGCTTAATTTAAGTTTTGGGGCACAGGAATATTTTTTGTAATACATTTATTTTTATAGCACATAGAGTGGTGGTATTAGTGATTATTCTTTTGCTGCCCGTGTTTATTTATATCTATAGGGTGGTGATTCTTTTCACTTTACTGTAGCGCATTTAGTATTCCCTTTTTTGCATTTAAAAAAATCACTTGTACGAAGTGTTTGCAAGATGGGGGATCCTTTCCCCATGCACAGCCCTCCCACTCCTCCTTACTCCCTGGGATTTGTGGAAAGGATGCATTAGGATAGGATTTAATTAACTTACTGTTAAATCATTTTCTCTTAGTCCATATGGAACACAGGAACCATGTAAAGCTGTGCACCTCCGGATATGGCAGGACACTTAAAAAAAAGCAGGGCCTCTGAAGCATAGACCCCCTATAGTCAGCTTTCTTCCCTGTCTCCATTTTTATATATAACAAAATGGCACCAGAAAAAAAAAAAGAAGCAGGAAGAAAAGAAGAAAGATCCCAAGAAGACTCCTCTGCCCAGTGAAGAAAACACAAGGTGTTTTCTCCAGGTGGAAGTCCTATGTTCCAGATGAACTATGGAAAAGAGTTTAATGGTAGGTTCACTAAAATCCTATTTTCTCTTCCACTATATATGAAACACTGGAACTCTGGGGATATATCAAAGCACCAACTAAGATTTCTGGGAGGGAAATGTAAGGGGTGGTTTTTGGTGATCTCCTCACAGTCAGTTGGGGGTTAATGCTCTGCAATTGTGGTTAACAACAGCCAAGGGGCAGGCACTGTCAGCTTACGTAGTGTTTATGAGAGACAGGTAGTGATGTCTCCACTATTCAGCCTTCTGTAACCAAGCACATACGCATGCGTAGTGTTAGACATCCTAGGGAGTGTATTTTAACCTGTAATCAACACAATACTTTTAGAGCCATATTTGGGACGAAAGAGTGTGTACCTGATTCTCACCTCTGTCCGTGCATCTGTGTCTTGAGACTACGGAGTTTAGTGTGACAGGCTCCCACACTGATTTGACAGCTTCGTTGATAAGTATCTTTTCTTTCTTTTCTTTGTATTGCATTACAGAGTCTGTTTTACTGCTGTAAGCTCTGGCAATAGTTCTGGTTTCTCATAAATCATTTCATGCTTAAATAAACTATATTTCACTTCATTGTGTTTTATCTTTATTCTGAAATTCCAGACCTCTAATTGTAACAGAAAAGAGAAATATTTCCCCATAAAAGCCCAGTATTCCATAGAACTAACTGGTATTATGTAAACCTCATGAGTCAACTGACAACAACCTAGCACACAAAACAACCAAACAAGAGCCAACAGGGCTCAAAAACTACTGAACAGGTTGTAAAAAAGAAATAATTCTTAAACAGGGATAACAGTCTGAAGGACCTTCTGGTGAATGTGTGAAATAATGACCATGTTGCCACCTTGCACAGTTGTTTGGCAGTGACCCGATTCTTGTATGCCCAGGAGGCAATCACAGATCTGGTGGAGTGCACTATGACTTTGAAGAGAACATATTTTTTGATGACATACACTTGTAGTAAGGTAGCCTTGATACAAGAAGCAAGAATAATGACTTTGAATGCAGCCAGACCTGCTTTAGGGCTCTCAGAAATTATTAAAAGGGGATCTGCCTTTCTAAAAGGCTGCATGTGGGGCACATAGCTGTGTGTGGTGCAAATAATAGTAAAGCAATAGAACCACATCCAATAGGTGAAGATCATGTTCCTGTTTGGTGGAAGAATAAGGACAAAAAGAAGACATTTTTCTGGTTACTGTGTAAGTTGGATATGACTTTTGCATGAAATCTAGAAGTATGAAGGACTACCTTGTCCTAGTGAAAAACCAGGAAAGGCTGTTTACAAAACAAAGCTTGTAGTTCAGCAACTAGAGAAATTAAGAAAGAGGTACAAAAGGAAGTATCTGTAGAACACTCTGCATGAGATTATGGTGACACAGGGGAGTGGGTTCCCTAAAGGAGGCTAAGGCATGATCCACCCCTTGAGCAAAGGTTGTAACATCAGGAAGAAAAGCAATTAACTTCTGGAGCAGAACTGAGAGTTCTGAGATCTGTATCTTGGTGGACCTCAGACTAAAACATTTGTTAAAAGAAAGAAAGCCAAAATCATAGGAAGGCTGAAGTACTGCAAAGACATGTCCCTATAATCCCACCACTGGTAAAAATGAGACCATATCTTATGGTAGGCTTTAGAAGATACAGGTTTCCTAGCTGGAATCATGGTAGAGATAACACCATCCAAGAAACCCTTTCTCTTCAAGATGCTGGTCTCAAGAGCCATGCTGTCAAAGCCAACCATTCCACCTGCTGGTAGCAGAGAGGACTCTGGGTACACAAAATTACTCCTTGATCCAAGAACCGGGCCTAGCAGGGCCAAAAATGGTGTGAGCAGGTTGACCTGTGCATTCTTCATCTTGATCTACTATAGCACTCTGTATGGAGGACATACATAGGCCAGATGAAAGATCGATGGGATGGACATCAAGTCCATGGCAAAAGTTCAGAGGATTCTTGGTGCAGAACAGTGGAACCTTCCTGTTCTCTTGGGATGTCATGAGGTCAACTGATGGAAGGCCCCAGAGGTGGACTGTCTAATTGAATACCTCCTGTAGGTTACCAGTTTCCTGGGACAGCTCTTAATGACTTAAATTATGTGACTACGTTTTCCACACCTGGACTGGTACATGAGTTTCCATCAATTGAAGGCAACAGACATTCCAGGATTCTCATGTAGTCCCTTGTAGTCACCGAAAACTATGTCAGAGCTCGGTACCCATCTCAGAACAGAGCCTGGATCTAGTCTTCTGGCAGAAACACCTTGAAGGGTGTCATATCCTGACTCATTAACTCCTAAAGGACCTCAGCAAATCAAATTGTGACTTAAACATACAAATAAAAAATGACACTGTGACTGAGACATGGCCTATAACAATCGTGAAGAAAAAAAAAGCTTTAACCCCCTTGCTAGGTAGGTCAGCAACACTATGCTCTTGTATTGGAGTTCTCTCTAGCATCCAATGGGTTAATTAACTGAAAAGTGGTATAAAAGTGATGCAACGATATTGAGATTCTTTTCGCCATACTCACAATTTAGAATGTGAATATGGCCTGCACAGCTGAGGCCCTCCTCAAAATTTGGAGGTAGTTGACTAATCTACCTACTGGGAAATCTGGCCATGCTTCCTGTGGCAATCGTTCAGACCCTTCAGGGCCCACTAAAAGGCCAGAATTTAAGGATCTCTTTGCTTAAGCAATGGTTTATTTAATTAATATGAGCTCTATTAATTGATTCTATTTGTGGGGGGTTATTTTACTTATTTTTAGTTCAAATAACCTATAGAGGGAACAAATGTTTTTTCAACTGGTCAAAATAAGTCACATGTGACCTCAGGACTCCACCTCTATTTCAGGTGCTAATTGTTAACACCGTTTTATCAAACATTTACCTATTGAAGTCTATGAAGAAAACCGGAGATAAAAGCAGTGATAAAAATAGCACCTGTAATAGAATCCAGCCCGTGATGAGATCAGGATGGAAATATGGTGTGCTAACAATATAACCCCAAGATGTATTTAAGTACAATTTGGATTTAAATAAAAACAAAATGTTTTTTATATGATTAAAACCTGCATTTCCAACTGAGGGGGATGGAGGGACTTTCTGGGTGTTTGGAGACATGGGGTTGAGGCAGGTAATCATAACATGTTGTACTCCCCCACCCCATCTATTTTCAAGTACTTGAACCCGAAGAGCAGATATTGCCTGATTTCTCTGCATATTATTATGATAATAGTCTGATGTATGTCATTTGTGAATGGTGTAACTCCCATGTTTCATGTCCTATGTCTCAGATGGAGCAGTGTGACACAGGAAGGGTGCACATATGCCATTTTCAGGTGTAACTGTTTTGTGCGTGGATGTAAGGCTTGTAAAACCCAGCTTTGCACTTAAATTCAGGCAGATGTAACTGAAATCTGCACCCCAGTACATTACTAAATGATCCTCAGTGAGAATGGAACCATGCAGTGCCTATATATTTATATAATTGCACATGTAATTCACACTGGATAATGCCTGCCCACTTATTTTAGTAGTATGTAAAATAATTAAATCTATACTTATGCTAGCAATGTGGAGACCACATTGCCCATCTTAAATTTTGAATGTTTTAACGTATGTAAGTATATATATTTAGCCCCGTTTATACAGACAGTTTGATGAACATGTGATGGGATATTTTCCCTCCAGAGATTTCCACTGTGGTGCTGTGTGAGGGCTAACTGTGTCATTTACTGTAGCAGCATTTGGAGTTACGCATGTTCAAATGGGCTTTCTGGTGGCACTGAGATTCTATGACCGGGGGGGGGGGGGGTTATGCGTAGTGTTTGGCATCAGACACATTTAAGAAGCCTCTGTGGCCAGCAATAACCTTGTCTGTCAATTTTGCTTTTCTGCCATTTGAAAAGGCTGTGTGAAGCATTGTTACAGTAGCAATATTTCATGTACCTCGTTTTTGTTCTTCCTACTACTTAATATTACCACTACTCCTCCTCCTACACATATCTTGCCAAGTTCTCTCCCCCTCCCTATTTGTCAGCTTTACACTTCCTTGTTATGTCATTTGAGTAGCTCTTTATCACAATATAGCAACTCAAGCAGTTTATTTGTTCATTTTCATCACATCAACCAATACAACAAGTTTTTAAAGTTATTTTCACTAGTGATAAAATGTCATAAAATATGTTGAGATGACAGTGGTTACAAACTTTAATGAATCAAGCCATGAGATTGACCTACTAGTAACTTATTTTGTTTAATGAATAAAACATAATTTGTTTTGCTCATATTGCATCTGTACATCTCCTTGTAGAGTTATTACACTAAATATTTAGCAAACAAAACATATCTAAGGAAAATTATGTGTATTTTTCGCAGCTCAACTGGCTTATATTTCATCTATATATTTAAAAATCTAAGTGTTTCTGGTTCACTGTCAGCTACGCCACAGGGCATCAGAGCTGAATTATGCTCCTCCTTTCTGCGCCCAATGGCCTTTCTGCAGAAAGGACTTTCACACTTCATTGCCTGTGACTGGATGATGAGGATGAAGCAGGGCAAGGCCCCCATGCATCCTCATAATTAGTTCAACAACCAGCTCTGATTGCCTGAGCTCCTCTGTGTCTTTTCATGTGCACGCACTGTAATACACACACACACCACTACTCTGCCTCCTGAATTCTCTGCCTCACTCCACTCACTATAAAACACACATGTGACTAAGCCTCTTCTAGTCTATGCCTTAGTCCATGAATTGTAGCATGGGCACTAATGTATGCAGTAAAAATAAACATGTATACAAATCAAGGCCAACACTTTAAAACATGAACCTCCTGCAAAACATTTATAACATATGGGGAAGGTCCTGCCTCACCACTGAATCTGGTGAGCTTCCTTCAGCACTGTTATATTTCTTTTCATTTAGAACATGATGCAATGTGCTCTGTCCAACAGAAATAAGATCAATCAATCTCTGTATTGTCTCTGATCTCATCTCAATTGGCCAGAGTGCATTGTACTACCTTCAAAATGAAATTAAATAACAATGCTGAGGGAAGCTCACCAAACTCAGGAGAGTGCGGATGTTCTATAGTGGTCTGTAATGATGGTGGAGGGGTGAAAAAAAGAGCACTGAGACTGGCCAACGTTATACACACACATTTCAGTTCACCAACATACCTACTTCAAAACAACAACACCAAAAGAAAAAAAACACTATCCTACAGATAAAGCCAAGGTACATTTGCTAGTGACATATAAAAAGCAATGAAATAGAGTTACAAAAGTTTGTATTTACTGATTCATAAGGGCAAATTATACCTTTTTCAATCTGGACGCACCAGTGCCAGATCGGATAGCTTCCATTAAAGCCTCTCTTGCATTCACAGAGTTGTTTATAATTGTTGGTGATACTTTAGGTGCTGAAGTTAACATGGTTGGTGGGGGAGGTGGTGGCATGAATGGTGGTGGTGGAATAGACTGATGAGTGGTTTGTTTCTTCTCCTCATTTTTGATTGAAGAGTCTATATTTCGTATAGCTTGAAGCTCATTAGAGGCAGCAGATGAGACCTGTCAACGACAAGTAAGAAATTTCCTAGTAAAATGCTTTATAAGTTATAGTATAGCATCATCCCGCAGACTGACATTCTACTTAATTTATGATCATTGCTATAATTCACCTTTAGCCTAGGGAATCAAACCCTAATCAGGAAATGCTCATAGGTAGTTCAATTATGCATACCTAGAAAAAGTATACTCCATATTTTGTGTTGGTGCCACAAAGGCTATATCTGAGTTATTCCACATTACACAAAGAAACATAAGTATTCATCTAGAGGGCTCCCAGTGAAATGGATATTTACATTTTTACTGCTGTTAAAATATAACTTTAAATGTCAATTTCTAAAAATACCAGTAAAAGGAAAAGTAAACAAAGTATACAAAGGTGCAATATGCATTGAATGTGCAATAGTAAAACAAACCCTGCAGTGATAGCCAAAATCTGGTGCCTGTGTGAAGGCAAACACAGATGAACAAGTATTTATACAGGCAGCCATATATAGTACATATACATTATGGCAGATGGTATTACACATTCCATTGATAAAAATGTAATAATACTGTTGATGACGGAAAAATAAGAAATATTAGAAAAGCTTGTAATGGCTTTATAAATTATATATCATTATACACAAATAGGTTGATCAAAATAAACTGATAAGAAAAATAAGTTTAATGTTGCTAAATCTATTATTATGCATTTGTGCTGAATGGGAACTACACTACTACTAATAATGGAAATCCTCATTAGAGAAAGATTTAGGAGAACTGATAGATGAAAGACTTCAAAGCAGTGCGCAGTGTCACTCAACTGTTGTAAGAGCAAATAGTGTACTATCCTGCATAAAAAAGTATACATGAATAGGATGCAAATATAATGTTACATCTATATAAATCTTTGTTAATGCCTCATGGAGTAAACTTTTGGGCCCCTAGACCTTAAAAAGACATTATCGAACTGGAAAAATACAGGCACTTGCAACAAAACTGAAAGGGATTGGAGGATGTGATTAGCCAAACTGGGTTTGTTTGCATTAGAAAAGAAACGTCTAAGAGGTGATATGATTACTATCTACACATACTGTATATTCAAAGTCAATACAAAGAACTCTCCAAGAAACTTTTTACTCAAAGAGCTGAGTGCAGAACAAAACAGTAAGGATAGTAAAGTTATGGAATGCTTTCCCTTGGGATACCATGCTTTAAAAAAAAGTAAAGTATACTTATCTAGCACAGAACAATATGGAGAATTATGACAGTTGGATTCAAAGCAGATAGGATGTTTATCCAGGGAACTATCTCACTTCCATTTTCAGTCAGGAAGGATTTTTTTTTACCCACTTGGGGCTTATTTGGAAATGGCTTCAATTATGGTTTTTGCCATCCTCTGGATCAACAGGGTTGATATGGCATAGGCTGAACTTAATATCTGATTTATTTTTTAAAGAAAGGTGTGTGCTCTCCCATTAGCTACTGTTAACATAATATAGATATTGAATCAGATTTACTAAATAGGAAAAGGTAAAATATCACTTTATCTTTTTCATTAGTAAGTTCTTTACTTCGGTGTTCATGATTCTCAATGTTTTTCCTCAAGGCACCCCTACACACATTTTGGAGTTTCCAGGGCATTAAACCACAGGACTCCCCAATAATGCATAACAAGCACACATGCCCCATGCCAATAACATTTCCTGCCCACTCACAGGATAAACAGATGGGGGGTTTGAGGTGGATAGCCATTTAGGTTCATACTAAAGGGGTCTTGATATATATTTAAACCACTGTGTCACAGTCTGACTTTTGCGGTGGCTGCTCGAGCCGGCCGCATCCTTACCCGCTTGCAGCTCCAGCAGCGTCCTTCTTCCTGGTGGCTCAGCCACATCCTTTCCCCCTTTTGGCTCCGCCATGTTCTCTTTTGCTCGATCCGGATTTTTTCCAGTCACGCTCTGCTCCCGGAGTGGTATGAGGGGGACCCAGCGCTGTGTTATGGGTTCCCAAATCAAGTGGGAATACACATGGAGATGGTACCGCAACTCTTCCTCAGCAAGAGCAGTAAGGTCGGATTATTAGTTTTGCTCCTGTCCGGCATGGCCTTGGCATGGGCCAATCAGTTGTGGGAAACCAATTACATATACCTTTACAGAATTTGTGGCCACATTTCTTAGAGTATTCGATATGCCAGATTGACAGGCCTCTGCCTTCAAACTCCTTTTGACCATCCGCCAGGGCACTCAAATTGTGGCCGAGTACGCTACTGAATTTCGTACTTTGGCGGCGGAGGTGGGTTGGAATAATGAGGCCTTGGTGGCGGCCTTCTTCCAAGGCTTGTTTGACACAATAAAAGATGAGATTGCTGCCCGTGACTTACCTAAAGATTTGGATGAACTTATTTTTTTCACCACCTTGATCGACACGAGGATTTGGGAGACCCTCGTTCAGGGAACGCCTGCATAGGCTTCCTTCTCGACTAACACCCAACTTTACACACCCACCCAGTCCTCCCTCGCCTCCCATGCTTCCTAAGTTTGACTCTGCTGGTAGTGAACCCATGCAGCTGGGGGCCACTCACCTGTCGGTGGAGGAGAGGGCTTTCCGGCAGAGGGAAGGGCTCTGTTTATATTGTGGGACACCTGGAAATGCCTGGTACGTCTGGGAAACTGTCACGGTTTGTTATGACTCTCAGACACAAGTTTTAGGTAAAAATAAATAAATTGATAACGTAGGATGGCAAACACATACATACAGATACATACAGAATATAACAAGACAGAATGCAGACTCTACCGGTCCTGTCAATATACCGGACAGGACAGTCTGAAGAAGCAGAATGTTAGGCTCTACCGGCCTTGCCAATACCGGGTAAGGCAACCTGCAGAATGAATAGCATAACGGTTCTACCGGCCTTACCAAATTACCGGGCAAGGCAGCCTCAACAGATTCACAATGTAGGCTCTACCGGCCCTGCCAATACCGGGTAAGGCAACCTCAGATGGAATGTGGTAAAAGGTTCTACCGGCCTTACCAATACCGGGCAGGGCAGCCCAGAGATAGTAGCAGCAGTAAGATGGTAATGGCAAATTGACAGGATCGTAAGCAACCCAGTGTACATACACTGAGACCAACAGGGAGTAGTAAAGCCGCAAGACTTTGGAGCAAACCAGCGTCTGCACGCTGGGACCAACACAGGATTGTATAGCCGATAGGCTTTGGAGCAAACCAGTGACCGCACACTGGTGTAATAAGTGAGTTAGTATAGCCGCAAGGCTTTGGAGCAAACCAGCGTCCGCACGCTGGGACCAACACAGGATTGTATAGCGGATAGGCTTTGGAACAAACCAGTGACCGCACACTGGTGTAACAAGCAAGTTTGTATAGCCGCAAGGCTTTAGAGCAAACCAGCGTCCGCACGCTGGGACCAACACAGGACTGTATAGCCGATAGGCTTTGGAGTGAACCAGTGACCGCACACTGGTGTAACAAGCGAGTTTGTATAGCCGCAAGGCTTTGGAGCAAACCAGCGTCCGCACGCTGGGACCAACTCAGGATTGTATAGCCGATAGGCTTTGGAGCAAACCAGTGACCGCACACTGGTGTAACAAGCGAGTTTGTATAGCCGCAAGGCTTTGGAGCAAACCAGCGTCCGCACGCTGTGACCAACACAAGACTGTACAGCCGATAGGCTTTGGAGCAAACCAGTGACCGCACACTGGAGTAACTAACAATGTCGCCGACGCGACCGAGCAGGAGGTCGCCAGGATACAGGAGACAGGCGATGAGATGACAGGAACCAGCAACGAACAGTCAGGTCAGGAAACAGCAGAGTTGAAGAACCGCAGGAACTGCAACACCAGAGACTAGGCCGGAACCAGGACTGGAACAAGTCAGCAGGCAGTAAACACTGGAACAGTAGAGAACAGGTACTCAGGAACACATGAGATCAGGAACTCAGGAACACTGGAACAGAGGCCCAGCTATCACTAGCATAGTGATAGCAGGAAGGTCAGAAACAACACGAAAGGGCACCCAAAGGGTGCCCAATCCAGGTTTAAATAGGCAATGAGAGGCGGGCTATCTGCAGACAGCCAATAGCAGCCCCCTACTGGTGACAGACAAGGAACTGCAGCAATCACGGGCACCGTGATAGAAACACCCACACCTAGGATCCTATTGGGGACAGATCTTAGGTGGGATTTCTCAGTCCCAGGAGGTGGTAAAGGGTAAACTCATCCTGGAGGTTATCCTATCTCGGGCCAATTCGTCAGTAACTGCTTCTTTGTTACTGGATTCAGGAGCTGTAGGATACTTTATGGATGCAGATTTTGCTAGCAGACATGCAATCCCTTTGCAGTCTCGCTCCTCTCCCTTGGCCATTGAAGCCACAGATGGAAGGCCCCTACAACCCTCTCACATCACTCAGGAGACACTTCCTCTAACCCTGAGAGTAGGGGCCCTTCACACGGAAGCCCTGCAGTTCCAGGTGATTAACTTCGATGCCCTTTCCAGGGTCATTATCCGCAAATCTACCTCACCGGCTGGTGCAGGGTTCTTTTTTGTCAAGAAAAAATACGGGGAGTTGCGCCCATGCATTGACTTTCATGGACTGAACAAGTTGATAATTAAGAACGCCTACCCCATACCCTTAATTAAGGAATTATTCGATCGACTAATGGGTTCTAAGGTGTTCACAAAGCTAGATCTGAGGGCAACATATAATATCATTAGAATGAGTGAAGGACATGAATGGAAGACAGCATTCAACAACCGGAGAGGGCACTACGAATATCTGGTTATGCCTTTTGGTCTGTGCAATGCTCCTGCTGTCTTCCAAGAATTCATTAATGACGTCCTAAGAGATTTGTTGCAAAGCTCTGTAGTGACATAGTTGCATGACATACTTATTCACTCACCCTCACTGGAGACTCATCGCGCAGATGTGTCTAGGGTGTTATGTTTGTTGAGAGAAAATGGCCTATATTGCAAAATTAATAAGTGTGAATTTCACAAAACCCAAGTGACCTTTCTGGGGTATGTTATATCCGCATCTGGCTTTTCTATGGACCCACAGAAATTATCTGCAATATTATAGTGGCCCCATCCGGTAGGACTAACATCGCTCCAAAGGTTCTTGGGGTTCACAAACTACTACAGAAAATTTATTAAGAACATCTAGACGGTGGTCAAGCCACAGACCGATATGACATGTAAAGGCGTGGATGCTTCTAAATGGTCACCTAGAGCATTGTCTGCCTTTGAAAGCCTGAAAGCAGCATTTGCAGCAGCTCCGATACTGGTACATCCCAACCCCATCCTGCCTAGGTTGATGAGTCTGAGATGGGGGGTAGGAGCCCTCCTGTCTCAGCGTTCGGCTTCAGGGAAAGCTCTGCTCCCTTGGATGATACTTTTCCAGGAAATTTTCTAGGGCAGAGAGGGTCTATGACATAGGTGACTGGGAATTATTGGCGATTATAGTGGTGTTTAAGGAATGACGTTACCTCCTAGAAGGAACCAGTGCTCCGATCCTGATCCTCATGGATCATAAGAATTTGACATACTTGTCTGAAGCAAAACGAATGTCGGCCCAACAGGCCACATGGGCTTTGTTTCTGTCTAGATTCCACTTCGTTGTTTCCTATATTCCCACCTCAAAAAACATCAGGGCTGATGCCCTATCTCACCAATATTGCTCGGACTCCAGGTAAGAGTCTCCTCCCACTCCTATCATACCGGCACATTGTACTTGCCACAATTCAAACCAGCATTACCTCTCCTTTGGGAGAGGAAATGTTGTCGGCTCAAGCTTCTGCCCCGGCAGAGAAACCCACAGGGAAGTGTCTTGTGCCAGTCCAGTTACACACCAGACTCCTGGAGACCTATCATACTTCCAAAACTGCTGGCCATACGGGGCGAGATCAATTGATATGGTCTATATCTCATTTGTTTTGGTGGCCTAGCTTAAAAATGGACTGTTCTGCCTTTGTGGCAGCTTGTCCTACCTGTGCCCACTGCAAGTCTCCACGAAACCTGCCTGTGGGATTCCTACAACCTATCACTAATTGGGAACGTCCGTGGTCCCATCTGTCCATAGATTTCATGGTGGAACTTCCGGCATCAATGGGCTACATAGTTATTCTTATGATCGTGGACAGGTTTTCATAGATGGCCCACTTCGTACCATTCAAAAATCTGACTACTGGCCAAGAGTTGGCCAGGGTTTTTGCTAAAGAAGTTTCTCCGACTCGGTATACCTAAGGTGATCGTATCCGATAGGGAGAGCCAGTTTGTGTCCCGGTTCTGGAGGAGCTTTTGCTCTCAAATTGGGATTCAGCTTGTCTTTTCCTCAGCATACCACCCCCAATCAATGGTGCAGCGGAGAGGTCTAACCAAGCCCTAGAACAATTTCTCCACTGTTACATAAGTGATCATCATGACAATTGGGCTGCTCTGTTACCTTGGGCGGAGTTTGCCAGAAATTGTGCTATTAACTCCACAAAGTTCTCCATTTCTGATCAACTATGGGTTGACAAAAACTGGTCATGGAATAGCAAATTAGCTCATATTTTGATTTGCTGAATTTAGTCACAACTAAGGTTTTTCTCTCAGGAATCTGCAGGGCAATTCCCTTCAGACACAAGTAGACTTTATCAGAAAAAAATGTGGACCTTATCTTAGGCATGCCTATTTTAATTTCTCTGGGTCCAGTAAATTCTGCCAGTCTAATACTTGTATTGTGCCTTTATTCCTTTAAAACAGGATTATAGTGTTCTTCCCTGTTAAATCCCTTTCACTTTAGTCCATATGGAAGAGTGATAGCACGGGTATGAGTCCCTCCTCCTGGAGGGCAGGACATATATCAAAAGAGTCTTATGGGTTGAGACTCACTCCCCCACCTTCAGCTCAATCCTCCCCACTTATAAACTCCCAGAATTAATTGACCGAAGCCACACAAAGTAAGCGGTGAAGAGAAGAAGAAAATCTCCAATGAGAAAGACTCTAAAAAGGATTCCACTGCCCAGGAAGGCAAGTCCACAACACAAAGGTCCCTTTCTCGGGTGAGAGACCTGTGTTCCATATGGACTAAAGAGAAAAGGATTTAACAGGTAAGAATACTAAAATCCTATTTTCTCTAACGTTACATCTCTTATGGAATACAGGTACCATGGGGATATACCAACCACTGATGGCCTCCTCAGTATCGGCATCAGTAACAACCACTCAGGTGTGGAATGCGTGCTATAGAGGGTTGTCTGGTACAGCTCCACTTCCCCTAAGATATGATGGGGATCCCATTTTGTGTCGTGGGTTCATTAAGCAACTCTGAATTTTTTTTGAATTGGCAAAGCTTTGGCATGGGCCAATCCGTTGTGGGAAACGGCTAAACCCATAACTTCTAATTTCTCTCAATTCGTTGAGGCCTTCCAAAGGGTTTTTGATGTTCCAGGCTGGTCAATCTCTGCTGCAAAAAAATTGATGACGATTCAACACAGCACCCCCACTGTAGCAGAATATGCTATAGAATTTCGCGTACTAGCGGCAGAGGTAGGCTGGAACAATGAAGCTCTGGTGGCAGCCTTCTCGCAGGGACTGAATTATGCGATCAAAAAAGAAATAGCAGCACGTGTGCTGCCAGTTGATTTGGATCAGTTGATTTCGTTCATCATACTAATTGACACCTGTATAAGAGAAAGGTACACATACAAGAACCACATGTAAAGGCATGAGTTGCGTTTGGTACCGAACAGGGAGTTCCCACCCATTCCTCCCTCACCTCCCTTGCCACCTAGCGAGGAGGTTAGTAAGGTTGAGCCTATGCAGGTTGGCTTTACACGTTTGACCCGGGAGGAGCGGTCCTTCCACCGTAGAGAGGGTCTATGCCTATATCGTGGGAAGGCTGGACATATGTTACAAGCTTGTCCGGTACGTCTGGGAAATGCACACACCTGGGATCTCTGAGGGATCAGATCCTAAGTGGAGTCAGTCGGTCCCCAAATCAGGATTTAAGAAAGCCCATCGTAGAGGTGGCTATTTCTTGTGCTAACTCCTCAGTGGCTACCCCAGCCCTGATCGATTCTGGTGCTGCTGGCTATTTTATTGATGGTGAATTTGTTAAGACACACAATATTCCCGTGATACTCTGTGAGTCTCCATTGGCTGTAGAGGCTATTGATGGTCATCCACTTGAACCAACCCATGTCACACATGAGACTTGTCCATTTTCCCTAAGGGTAGGAGCTCTCCATGTGGAGTCTCTACAATTTAGGTTATTCAGTCTCCACACCATACAGTCATTTTGGGTTTCTCGTGGCTCCAGAGACATAATCCCAGAGTGGACTGGGAGACTTGTGACATATTTTTGTGGTCTGACTACTGTAAAGGGGCCTGTCTACAGCAACCTATCAAGATATTGTGTACCTCCCCTTCGTTACCCTCAGAGTACCAGTCTTTCAGTGAGGTGTTCAGTAAGAGGAGGCTAGCACTTTGCCAGAACATAGACCGTATGATTGTGCGATTAATTTGATGCCAGACTCGATACCTCCCAAAGGTCTCTCCTATCCTCTATCGGTGGAGGAAAACCGGGCCATGGAGGAATACATTACTGATGAATTATCCAGAGGCATAATTAGAAAATCTTTCTCCCCCGTGGGGGCTGGATTTTTTTTTGTGAAGAAGAAGAATGGCGAGCTTAGACCCTGCATCGACTATGGAGGTCAAAATAAACTGGTGGTGAAAAAAGCATACCCCATTCCATTAATTACGGAATTTGAGGGCAGCATATAACTTGATCAGAATCAAGGAGGGCGATGAGTGGAAGACCGCTTTTAACACTTGTAGTGGCCATTATGAGTATTTGGTCATGCCATTTGGGCTATGCCATGCTACAGCGGTCTTCCAGGAGTTCATAAACAATGTTTTGAGAAGCCTACTACAGTCCTGTGTAGTGGTTTACCTGGACAATATCGTGATACACTCTCCTGATATCGAGACACATAGGAGAGATGTCGCTACAGTGTTGCCAAAACTGCGGGATAACAAACTATATTGCAAACTTGAGAAGTGCGAATTTCATAAAGACCAGGTGCCTTTACTGGGTTATGTTATTTCTGAGGGAGGCATTGCTGTGGATACTGAAAAGCTCTCGGCAGTTCTGCAATGGCCACGTCCTGTGGGCCTCAAGGCCATACAAAGATTCCTCGGATTTGCGAATTATTATAGAAAATTAATTCTAAATTTCTCAACCTTGGTCAAACCTTTGACTAATTTAACTCATAAGGGCGCTAACCCATCGGTTTGGTCCCCCGAGGCCAACAGTGCTTTTGAAGCCTTGAAATCTGCCTTTTCGATGGCTCCAGTATTGGTACATCCTAACACCGCATTGCCTTTTACCCTGGAGGTGGATGCATCTGAGACAGGTGTAGGGGCAGTACTGTTGTCAAAGATCCGAGCCTGGCAAGCCCCTGATGCCCTGTGGATTTTTTTTCTAAAAATTACTAAGGCTCAAAGCCTATATGATATAGGGGACCGTGAATTGCTAGCCATTATCCTCGCTCTTCGTGAACAGCATCACCTCCTTAAGGGGACGAAGGCTCCTATTCTGATCTTAATGGATCACAAAACCTGACATACGTATCCAGAGGGCAAGAGACTGTCACCAAGACGGGCCAGATGGGCATTATTTTGTCTAGATTTAATTTTGTGGTTTTGTGCCTCCCTGGTCGTGCAGACGTCCTGTCAAGACAGTCTGGCCCAAAGCGTGAAACAGAAAGTGAACCCGTTCCGATCATTCCTCCTGATCGCATTTTGGCTACAATACGTACTAGTGGACACATTGGTCGGGACCAATTAATTTGGTCAATTTCACAGCTTTTTTGGTGGCCTAGTTTAAGGGCGGATTGTGCAGCCTTTGTGGAGGCTTGTTCAGTGTGTGCTCGTGCCAAAGCTCCTAGGCATCTCCCTCTAGGGCTGCTCCAGACAGTTCCTAATGGTGAATACCTGTGGTCACACATTTTCTTAGACTTCATGGTGGGATTGCATAGATCCAAGGGCTGTACAGTCATACTAATGATAGTGGATCGATTCTCCAAAATGGCACATTTCGTTCTGCTTCAGGGACTACCCTCCTCTAAGGAATTGGCTATGGTATTTGCCAGGGAGGTATTCAGGCTCCATGGAGTACACCGGATTGTGGTTTCTGATCGTGGAAGTCAGTTTGTATCGAGATTTTGGAGGGCCTTTTGTGACCAGATGGGCATCAAACTGCTATTCTTTTCTGCCTACCACCCCCAGACTAATGGTTCTACGGAAAGAGCCAATCAAGGGCTGGAACAATTCTTGCACTGCTTCACTTCTGACCATCATGACAATTGGGTTGACCTGTTGCCGTGGGCTGAGTTTGCCAGGAATTGTGCCCTAAACGCCTCGTCCAGGAGCTTTCCCTTCCTGATTAACTATGGGTTCCAATCATCTCTGCTCCCAGATTCATTTCAGGCACAGGAGATTCCGGCTCTGGATGAGCATATGGAGCACCTCCACTCCACATGGGCACAAGTTCAGAATGCCTTACGAAGGTCCTCAGAGCTCTATCAGAGACACGCAGATTGCAGGAGGCGTTCTGCTCTTGTCTTTCAGGTGGAGGATAGAGTCTGGTTGACCACCACGTTTAATAGGGCCCTTCTGTGTGCTCCGCAGAATAAACCCTGTGTCTTATGCCTTAGACCTTCCCAGGAATATGGGCATTCACAACGTCTTTCATGTCTCTCTCCTGAAACCGCTGGTCTGTAACCGCTACTCAGCCACTCCTGTAGTCCCAGGTCCAGTGCGCATTCAGAATCAGGATGAGTATGAGATCCAAAACATTCTGGACTCCCGCAAGGTCCGGAGGCGCATCCAATATTTTGTCCATTGGAAAGGTTATGGTCCAGAGGAGCGTTCATGGATAAATCAGAATGATATTCACGTTCCTAGATTGCTGCACAGATTCCATGAGAAACTTCCCAATAAGGTGTGGTCTCCTCCGCGGGAGGGGGGGATCATTGAGTGGGGGGTACTATCACGGTGCACGTGATTGCCTCCAGTGGGTAACTGCTGTAACAGCGTCATTGTTACTTCCTGGTGGTTGCTCTATGCAAGCCGCTGTTCTTATAGGTCACCGTTGTTGAGACGTCATCTCTCCGCCCACCTGCCAAGCCTTTTAAATCTCAGCATGTCTAATTACCAGTGCCCTTTCGTGTTGTACCTGAGCCTAGTGCTGTGTTGGTCCACTGCTGTTCCTGTGTATTACTCTGGCTCCGTCTGACTACCCGATCCAGCTCTGATTCCTGGCTACGTCTGACTACCCGATCTGGCTCTGACTCCTGGCTACGTCCGACTACCCAATCTGGCTCTGACTCCTAGCTATGTCCAACTATCCGATCCGGCTCGGACTCCTGGCTACTTCCGACTACCCGATCCAGCTCTGATTCCTGGCTACGTCTGACTACCCGATCTGGCTCTGACTCCTGGCTACGTCCGACTACCCAATCTGGCTCTGACTCCTGGCTACGTCCAACTATCCGATCCGGCTCGGACTCCTGGCTACTTCCGACTACCCGATCCAGATCTGACTCCTGGTTACATCTGACCACTCTCCCTCTGTTGCGTTCTGATTATGATTGCTAGTCTCGGCTACCCAGCCCGGCTACTGTGATCCTTGCTGTCTGGGCCTACCTTTCCGCTCTCGCTACCCCGTTAGCAGTGCTTGTTGGTCAGTCCGTGTCACTGACCTTCTGTGATCTGACTAGTTTGGGTGCCTGCCTCGGTCAGTCTGTGTCACTGATCTCCTGTGTTCTGTTTGGTCCCAGTGTTGCCTCACCTAGCCTACTAGGTGCCGTTTTGCCTTGCCTAGGTATACCTTACAATTCACCTGCTTGGTGTGACTAAGGAAGTGCCGTGCACTGTCCTTCTATCCACATGCGAATGTTACCTAGGGCCATTCAGTTACGAGCTACACCTGCCTAGTGAAGGGTTGAGGAAGTGTCTTGCACTGTCCTCACACCTGGCCTCGAGAAGGTGGTGGAGTTGGTGGAGTTAAGTCGCTACTGTGTTGCTCCAGAGTTCTGGAGATACTTGCTCCTGTTGCCTGGGTACAGGGTACAGATGAGAGTTTTACCACACTGGCCTCGTGAAGGGTGAAGAGAGTGTGCACTGTTCTTCCCTGGACTTGTGAGAGTGTATTATTCTTTACTGCCACTATTGTGTTTTAAAAAAAAGTTTATTTTAATTTTATCTGTACTTGTCAAGTGTCGTTATATCCTAGTCACTCCGTGACATATACACGGAGTTGGTAGTCAGCCAGGGCCACAGGTATGCACCAGAAAAGATGTCTAATCAGAATGCACAAGGAGAATGGTCAGACAATGTCACGGTTCCCAGGAATAAACCAGGAGTCAATACGGTAAAGTAAAACAATCTTTTATTAGACTAATCACAGTAATGCACATATACAGATAACACACAGAGGGTGATCAAAGAGGCAAGCACTGTATCAGAAATAGCAGTCCGCCAATAGATCCACCACACTGTCCGAGACTAGGCCTCAGCCCACTGGAGCTTCGAGGTAATTCGGAACGCCCAAAGAACTAGCACTGACTTGGCCTGCAGTTATTCTAGGAGTCTGATAAAGCCCCAGGTCTGCACTAGGATGAATGTCTGTGGAGCGGGACCAGCACATGGAACAAACAGATAGAGCCCCCTAGCCAGCACCAGAAAGGATAGTCAGACAATCCGGGTCATACACGCAGCGGGTAGTCAGCCAGAGCCACAGGTTTGCACCAGATAGGATATCCACTGAAGCGTTGGTATGCTGGATGCGAAGTGGACAGAGCCCCAGGTCAACACCAGAGTGGGTAGTCAGACAAGCCAGGTCATACACGGAGCGGGTAGTCAGCCAGAGTCACAGGTTTGCACCAGAAAGGATGTCTAAGCCAAATCGGAATGCACAAGGAGAATGATCAGACAGAGCCATGGGTCAACACCAGAATGGATGGTCAGGCAAGCCAGGTCATACACAGAGCCCAAGGGAAATAGAACTGTATTGTACAACAATGCAAAGGCAACTGAGTCAGAACTCAGTCTGCCCTTTAAACCCCTCCTCATGAAGTAGGTAGGAGGAGCAGCTCAGAGGAAGGAAGTAGGTAGGAAGGAAGTAGGTGGGAGGAGACTACAAGAAGCATGGCATAAAACAAAGGCCTGCTACATGCTTGAAGCCTCGTGCCTGCAGATAAAACTGAAAGCAAGGTAAGCTGTAACAGTACCCCCTCAACGGCCCCCCCTCCATGGAGCCGGCCGAGGTTTGTCAGGGAATCGAGCATGAAACCTGCGTACCAATACAGGAGCATGGACATCACTGGCAAGTATCCAGAAGCTCTCCTCAGGACCATAGCCCTTCCAATGAATAAAATATTGTAAGCACACTCTACTCACGCGGGAGTCCATAATGTTCTGTACCTCATATTCCTCTTGATCTGCAACTCTCACGGAAGCTGGATGAACAGGAACAGAGGTATACCGGTAGCAGACCAAGGGCTTCAACAATGACACATGAAATACGTTGTGGATACGCATATTGGCAGGAAGATCAAGAGCATAAGCCACAGGGTTAATCTTGTGTATCACTCGGAACGGACCAACAAAATGAGAAGCCAACTTAATACATGGAACCTGGAGGTGCAAGTTTTGGGAAGACAGCCACACTCTATCTCCCACCAGGAAGGAAGGTGCCGGCAGTCACCTGCGGTCTGCCTGCCTTTTCTGCCGTTGTGCAGAACCACGTAGGGTATGATGTACCCATGCCCATGAGGAACAGAGTGCCCTTAAATGCTCATCCAGAGCTGGAATCTCTTGTGCTTAGAAGGCCTCGGGTAGTGCAGAGGGTTGAAACCCATAATTGATCAGGAATGGCGAACTCCGTAAGGAAGAATTGACCACACAATTCCGGTCAAACTCCGTCCAGGGAAACAGGGTAGCCCAATTGTCGTGGTGGTCAGAGATATAACAGCGGAGGAATCGCTCTAAGGCCTGGTTGGACCTCTCTGCCGCACCATTAGACTGAGGCTGGTAGGGCTCAGAGCACAAAAGCACCTCCAAAACCGGGACACAAATTGGCTACCTCTATCAGACACAATAACCTTGGGAATGCCGTGTAATCAAAAGACCTCCTTGGCAAATATCACTGCCAATTCCTGCGAAGAAGGCAAGCCCTTGAGAGGTACGAAATGTGCCATTTTCGAGAATTTGTCCACAATCATAAGTAAGACCGTAAAGCCCATGGAACTGGGAAGTTTGACCATGAAATTGATATATAAATGGGACCACGGATGGTCCCCATTAGCCACAGGCTGCAGCAAGCCGACTGGCAAGTGTCGAGGAGTCTTACTCTGCGCACAGGTCATGCAAGCAGCAGAAAAGCCGCACAATCCGACTTGGCCACCAGAAGACTCTAGACAATGACCAGATCAATTGGTTCCAACCAATGTGACCTGTTATTTTGGATGCATGGTATGTCTCCAAAAGCTTAATACGTAACTGAGCCGGGACAAAACACTTCCCATCCGGCTTTTCGGCCGGAGCCGAGGCCTGGGCAGCCACGATCTCTTCTCCTAAGGGAGAAGTGATGTAAGTCCGCATGGTCGCAAGGATCCGATCGGCTGGAATAATTTGGGTCGGTGGAACCTCCTCTCTGGAAAGGCTGCAGAACTGGTGGGACAACGCGTCTGCCTTCACATGTTTGGACCCCGGGAAATAGGAGACCACAAAATTAAATCGGGACAGGAATACAGCCCATCTGGCTTGTCTGTAAGACAAGTGTTTCGCCTCTGATAAATAAATCTGATTTTTGTGATCCGTAAGGATCAAGATCGGGGAGGTAGTGCCCTCTAGGAGATGCCGTCACTCCTTCAGAGCCAAAATAATGGCCAACAATTCTCTGTCCCCGATCTGGTACATCATCTCAGCTTTGGACAGCTTTTTCGAGAAATAGCCTCATGGGCATAAAGCTTCACCAAGAGCTGAGTGTTGAGACAATAGAGCGCCCACTCCAATCTCGGAAGCGTCCACCTCCAGGGTAAAGCGCAGGGAGGGATTCGGGAGTACCAGAATCGGGGCTAAAGCAAATGCTGCCTTCAGTCTTTCAAATGCCATTATGGCCGTCTGGGACCACTAAGTGGTCTTGACACCTTTACATGTCATGTCCGTCAGAGGTTTGACAACAGTGGAGAAATTTTTAATAAACTTCCGGTAATAATTTGTGAACCCCAGAAATCTCTGGATCACTTTGAGTCCCACAGGACGAGGCCACTCCACTACTACGGACAATTTCTGGGGATCCATAGTGAACCAAGATGCAGAGATAATATACCCCAGAAATGTCACTTGTGGTTTGTGGAACTCACACTTTTCAAGTTTACAATACAGGTTGTTTTTACTTAGTAGGCTCAAGACCTTGGGTACATCTGACTGATGGGTCTCCAAGGAGGGGGAATGAATCAGGATGTCATCCAAGTACACCACAACACAACTCTGTAAGAGTTCTCTTAGCACATCATTTATGAATTCTTGAAAGACAGCTGGGGCATTGCAGGAGCCAAATGGCATCACCAAATACTCATAATGCCCATTAGGACTATTAAAAGCTGTCATCCACTCGTGACCCTGTTTTATCCGAACCAAATTATAGGCAGCTCTTAGGTCGAGTTCGTTGATCAGGGGAATCGGATAAGCGCTTTTAACCAATATTTTGTTACGCCCGCAGAAATCAATACATGGACGTAGCTCGCCGTCCTTCTTTTTAACAAAAAAAAATCCGGCCCCTGCTGGAGATGAGGACTTATGAATGATGCTTCTGGCCAGCGCATCAGAAACATACTCCTCCATGACTGTTTTCCTCTACTGACAAGGGATAGACACGGCCCCTAGGAGGTGATGTGCCAGGCGCAAGCTCCGGTGCACAATCGTATGGCCTGTGTGGTGGTAAGGCCCTGGCCTGGCTTTCACTGAACACCTCCTTAAATGGTAAGTACTCCTCAGGTAATGATGGAGAGGTAGCATTAGTCAGTCTCACAGGACAGGAGAGACATGATTCATAACACTGTGGGGACCAGGTCAAAATGTCGCATGTGTGCCAATCCATCCTTGGATTGTGCCTTTGTAACCACGGAAACCCCAGCATGATGGCATAATGTGGGGAGTTAATTACCTGAAACTTCAGGGTTTCGGTGTGAAGGGCTCCCACCTTCAGGGTTAACAGATTGGTCTCCTGCGTAATGTGAGATGGTAGCAGGGGTCTACCATCAATAGCCTCCACGGCCAGTGGAGAAGAGCCGGACTGCAATGGAACCTCTTTATTGGCCGCAAATTCCGCATCGATAAAGCAACCCGCAGCACCTGTATCGAGTAGTGCTGGGACAGAGACCGATTTGTCCCCCCAAGAGATGCACACCCTCAACATAGGCTTATCAGAAAAATATTCTAGGGACTGCGTTATGCCTCCTAAGATCTGTCCCTGACAGGATCTTGGGGGCGAGCATTCTCCCAGGCGTACTGGGCAGAACCTCAGCATATGTCCTGGTTTGCCACAGTAAAGACATAGTCCTTCCCTCTTCCTGAAGGCCCTTCTCCTCCTTTGAAAGTCGGGTACCATCCACCTGCATAGGTTCTCCCCCCTCAGAGACAAGTCCAGGAGGCATGGGAGGTGAGGAATGATAGGGTGGGCTAGTATTATGAGGAGAAAGTCTGCCCGGAGTCCTCCGCAGGCGCTCCTTAAACGAGGGTCGTTCTCTGAGTCTGGTATCTATAAGAATACAGAAAGAAATTAACTCATCCAGTACGTTAGGTAGATCACAGGCCTTAATTTCACCCTTCATGGAACCGTTAAGCCCCTGGAAGAAGGAGGCTACCAGGGCCTCTTTATTCCAGCCTACCTTGGCTTCCTGAGTGTGAAACTCAATGGCGTACTCTGCCACAGTACGAGCGCCCTGGTGAATGGTCAGTAGGTTCTTCGAAGCCAAGACCACGCGGCCTGGCATGTCAAATACACTTTTGAATGACGTCACAAACTCTGTGACGTTATACACAATTGGTTTATCAGTTACCCATACAGGATTGGCCCATGCCAATGCCTTGCCCGTGAGGAGAGAGATAAGGAAGCCAACCTTACTGCGCTCAGTAGGAAAGGCATGCGGCACCATTTCCAAATATATGCCAATTTGGTTGAGGAACCCACGACTCTGGCTCTCCCCCATACCGCTGTGGGGGTTGAGCGGAACCAGACAACCTCTTGATCGTGCCTGCATCATGAGAGGTAGGAACCAATGGTGCCAAGGGTGGAGGGGGGGAGGCCACCGTTTCCAGGTTTAGTCGTTCGAGATGCGCCGTGCGCTACAACAAGGTCTGTAAGGCAAAAGACAACTGATCAATACATCGATCTTGTGTCTCCATTCTATCCAGGATGCTTTCGAAAGCTGAATTACTATTACCGTCCGTATTCATGGCCCAGGAATAAACCAGGAGTCAGTACGGTAAAGTAAAACAATCTTTTACTAGAATAATCACAGTAATGCACATAAACAGATAACACACAGAGGGTGATCAAAGAGGCAAGCACTGTATCAGAAACAGCAGTCCGCCAATAGATCCACCACACTGTCCGAGACTAGGCCTCAGTCCACTGGAGCCTCGAGGTAATTTGGAACGCCCAAAGAACTAGCACTGACTCATCCTGCAGTCAGTCTAGGAGTCTGATAGAGCCCCAGGTCCGCACTAGGATGGGTGTCTGTGAAGCAGTGACTAACACACAGAAGAAACAGACAGAGCCCCCTAGTCAGCAACAGAAAGGATAGTGAGACAAGCCGGGTCATACACGAAGCGGGTAGTCAGCCAGAGCCACAGGTTTGCACCAGATAGGATATCCACTGAAGCGTTGGTATGCTGGATGCGCAGTGAAAAGAGCCCCAGGTCAACACCAGAGTGGGTAATCAGACAAGCCAGGTCATACGCGGAGAGGTTAGTCAGCCAGAGCCACAGGTTTGCACCAGAAAGGTTGTCTAAGCCAAATCGGAACGCACAAGGAGAATGGTCAGACAGAGCCATGGGTCAGTACCAGAATGGATGGTCAGACAAGCCAGGTCATACACAGAGCCCAAGGGAAACAGAACTGTATTGCACAACAATGCAAGTGCAAATGAGTCAGAACTCAGTCTGCCCTTTAAACCCCTCCTCAGGAAGTCGGTAGGAGGAGAAGCTCAGAGGAAGGAAGTAGGTAGGAAGAAAGTAGGTGGGAGGAGACTACAAGAAGCATGGCATAAAACAGAGGCCTGCTACATGCTTGAAGCCCCGTGCCTGCAGATGACTCTGAAAGCAAGGTAAGCTGTAACAGACAGAGCCAAAAGTCAACACCAGAATGGATGGACAGACAGGCTGGGTCATACACAGTTCAGGTAGTCAGCCAGAGCCACAGGTCCGCACAAGATTGGGTGTCCACTACACAATCGGAGCAGGTAAAAGAGTTGTCAAACAGAGTCACAGGTCAGCACTAGAATGGATGGTCAAACTAGCCAGGTAATACACAGAGCCCAAGGGAAACAGAACTGTATTGTACAACAAAGCAAGGGCAACTGAGTCAGGACTCAGTCTGCCCTTTAAACCCCTCCTCAGGAAGTATGCAGGAGGAGCAGCTCAGAGGGAGGAAGTAGGTAGGAGGAGACTACAGGAAGCAAACACATAAAACAGAGGCCTGCTGCATGCTTGAAGACTCGTGCCTGCAGATGACGCATCTAGCTTTGATGCATCCAACCATCCGTCATTCTGGCAATATCCGTGCAGCATGGACAGCCACTGAGGCCAAAGCGTCATTTCGAGGGTCGTCTGAAGCTGCGGCGCTGGAACCAAGATAATCTGTAACAGTAGAGCATCCTTTTGCGGTTATGACCTGCTGCAAACGAGATGCATAGCCAGACATCAGCTTCTGGCAATGTTCATGAGGAATCTTAGCCCATTCTTCATAATCAATGGCCTCCAGTGCATGCTGCAACCACCTTCTTCAAATCCCACCAGAGATTTTCTATGGGGTTCAAGTCAGGTGACTGTGATGGCCACTGTAGAATCTTCCAGGACTTCTTCTGCAACCAAGCCTTGGTGGAATTTGAGGTATTCCTGGGATCACTGTCCTGTTGGAAGGTCCAATGACACCCAAGCTTCAGCTTCCTCACAGAAGGCATTTCCTAGGATTTTCTGATACTTTAGTGAATCCATCTTGCCTTCCACATGCTTCAGGTTTCCAATGCCAGAGGATGCAAAGCAGCTCCAGAACATCACCGAGCCACCACCATGCTTAACTGTAGGCAGAGTGTTCTTTTCAGCGTATGCCTCATTCTTCTTTCTCTTGATCCATTGGTCGAAAAGTTCCAGCTTTGTTTCATCGCCCCACAGAACACTTCTGTGGCTTATTTATATGATTTTGAGCGTATTGGAGACGACCTTTCTTGTGCTTTTGGGTCAAGGAAGAAAACACTTTTGGTTGCACTATCTTCAAGAAGGGATTCAAGCTATAGATCTGAGATATTAGCTAGTTGGGTGCAAGGGCAATACCAGAAACTGGTGAACAAAAGAAGAAGGAAAAAGAATGCCCTTAAATTACACTCTGAAAAATGTCCCTGGTATGTATATGGTCAGTCAATACTGGATAGTTAGGAAAGAGTGAATGAGGTATTATCTTTTGGGTCAGCAGTGGTGTACGTCTTGGAGTTCTTACATGGAAACCTTCTGTGTTTAGTACGCGCCTTACTGTGCTCACTGAAACCTCAGTGCCTGTTGCCACCAAGTCTTGCTGCAGGTTTTTTGCAGTCACTTGAGGGTTTTTTTCAACCTGACTTCTCAGAAATCTGGTTGCAGCCATTGATAGCTTCCTTTTTCTGACCTGTCCAGGTAGTGTAACCACTGTTCTTTTGACTTTGAACTTGCGAACTATGCTTCCAACTGTGTGTCTCTAGGAACATTCAGTGCCTTCCCTATCTTTTTGTAGCCTGTTCCTTGTTTGTGAAAGGTGATGATCTTTTCTCTTAACTTTTTGGACCATTCTTTTGTCTTAGCCATATTTATAACATGCAGTCAAACGTGACACTCAACAAACCTCTAGCCAGTTCAGGTATTTCATGTATTCCAGCTCAAGCACCCCAGGTGTAACTAATGAAGCCCTTGGTGTGCTTGAGACAACATCTGTTTTGAAATTTGTACTGTTGTGAGGGATTCTATTCAGCGGGTTGAATAATTTTGAAACAGGAGAAGTCATTATAAGTTGCATTTTCAGTTGAATTTGGGGAAACCACTTGAATGTGATTTGCAATGGGGGTTGAATAATTTTGATTACAACTATAGTAGTTTAGGTTTAAAAAAGACTTGCGTCCATCAAGTTCAACGCTTTTCCTATTCTTGTTTACCACTGTAGATCCAAAAGAAGGCAGGATGATGAGTGTTATGGAAATAGACTATTATAGCATACAATATTTCCTTAGTGAGAACAGTGCATTGAGAGACAAACTTGAACTTGACAGAGTGCCACCATTTTAATAAAAGTATAAGTATACTTTGCTTGTCTGGAGTGGCAGGCACATTTGAATATATTTTAATTAAGTTTAGTTAATATTAGGGTGTTATAAGCAATAAGAGATGCTGAACATGGGTTGAATCGATCACTACGGCCCTCATTCATTGAACTGTTAAGGCATTTGGGAATGGAAAATGCACAAGGAAATTAGAATATTCCCTTGCTCATGCAATGTGTTGTAGACCTCACTAGCATTTAAGGGGTTAAAACCCATACTTGAAACAAATGGAATATTGAGAATTTTTTTTATTTCCATATGGTGTAGCTGGTTTACTCCAGAATAGCTACGGTTTTTATTCATACTCCTCACTATTTGTAAACTCTTAGCCCTGAAACTATCAGCTTCAAATCTGATCCAAACTTGGCTTTTGTGTACTATAATGTTAAAGTGTGTATATTGGAGAAAAGATCAGGCTTCATATTTCACTGGCTTTGGGTGTTGAAATGTGTACATGCTTTGAATGTATTGTATTATCAAATAATTAAAGTTTTAACCCTCATATACCCCCTGCCAATATATTATCCCCTTGTGCCGGCACTTAACTCCCGCCGAACATTTTTTTAAATTTTTTTAAACGACTTCCGGGATGTACATGTACGTCCTCTGTCCACCTGGGGCATCCGCTCGGGACGTATATGTACGTCCTCGGGCAGTAAGGGGTTAAATACAGGGAGATGGGTTTCCTCTCAGTCTGCCAATTGTGGACCCCACACAATCAATGACCACCCTTCCCTCACTATTACCCTCCTGGAATTCAAAATGATTGCTAGGATATTAATATTATATTTACCTGAACTTCAAGTGCTAATGTTGGAGATCCCAGCATATCTGTTCATTCTATTCATTAATGTGTGTACATTCCCAGTAATTTATAGCTCTGTAGTTATACAAAGCTAAAAAATAATGCATGGGAATTATTGTAAGATCTAATGAGACCCCCTAGTCTTGAATTGATATGCAGGATACAATAACACTCTGAAGTTCAATCTGAAAAGCTTAGGCTAACAAGCACTTTGTTTATACTGAATTTTAAAGTGGTACCAATTTGGAATATCATGAAACTGATAAGGTAAAGTAACAGTCTATCATAATTGAAATTTCAATTACTGTGAGGTCCTTGAGATCCATAAAATAAATAGATAATGCTGTACCAGAAGGATATGAGAAAACAAAGGTGCTACACACTCTATAGCATCTATGGATGCAGGCTCTTATACGTAGTTTTTCCTATTAATGCAGATTATATAGACTATAATCTATGGACTGTAAGCTCTATGTGTCCACTTCAAGCTTTGTGCATAAGTCTCTATGTATTGCAAGGCATTGTGTATGCCACCAGTGGACTGATTTTTTGAATCAGGATTCTGCTTGTGCCATCCACAGCTGCCTCAGTGATTCAAAGGGTTGGAATAACATGCACTCTTCTTTCTACAATAGCATTCCAAGTTGTTACTCTGGACATCTGCAAAAGGCAAACTTGGTATTCTGCACTAGTTTTTTACGGCATCTTAGGACATAGTGGAGCATATTTATCAATGAGTTTCTAGTATTGCAAGAGTAATTCTTGTCAATCAGCACTAGAGGGACCTACTGCAAAAACAGGTCAATCTGCGATAGGAAGCATGACCACCAATAGTTTATTATTGATAGGCAAAGCATCCCTCTGTTACAAGAGTTACTATGCAATGAATAGTTTTAGTAGTGGAGGGATATTTATCAATTCAGCTACAACATCTATGTCTTCAAAATAGCATTTATATTGCCACATGTGCCACTTTGCTTTGTCAGTGAGAAAATATCTGTTTACTGGAGGCCAACTAACTAAACTAACCAGCTCAAATATTAGGATTGGACACTCACTTTTTTAAGTGTGGATGTGCCATTGTGAGCACGAATTGCTGACAAAAGTGCAGATCTCTCATTCTCTGGTTCAGGAAATTTCTTCTCCACTCCATTTGTTGGTGAGCTCTAATGTAAAGATATGATAAGAACATATTTATTTTACACATGAAGCGTAGACAGAACTGATGAGTAGATAAACTTTCAAAGAATTGGTGTATGTGTGGTTCATCTTGGTTTTGTTTCTAATGCTTTTGTTAACTACAGGATAACACCATAAATATAAATAAAAATGCTGAGTCCTTTGGTCTGAAATCTACCCATTTGTCTCAAATCTGCCTCTTTCATCTTTCTAAGACAAAGGTTTTTCAAACTTGGAGTGCAATGCAGATCTCCATATACCTTCCCTATGGATGCTTACTAACCAACCTCTATAATACTGTTGATAACTAAACATTCTCTACAATACTGTGGTGTTGTTTCCAAAATGTTGGTGAAGCAAGTCATTTTGTTAGCAATGAGGCATACGTGGATTTAATTCATACTGAAAGATTTATTCTCCCACTGCCTAGGCAGAGTAAAAGAGAGGTGATCAAACAAATGTATCACTATGGTGAAAAGGGAATATAAGAATATACAAGTGTGCTGTAGTGAGGCTGTGGATGTCAGACTTTTGTTGATGCACATGTATAAATCCTCTTTTCTTTCACTTTCATTTTATTGACAGATTTTTACTTTAGTTATATTATTTCCAGAAAACATCAACATACCCTGAATGGGCAAATTAAAATATTAGATATTTTTAGGACAACCCTCCCCCCATAAAAACAGAGCAATTTTTAAAGAACAAAAAATGTTAATATTATTAAAAATAAAAATACCAGTTATTTATAAATAATAATTGCATTGTGAATCACACTAGACCATGTATAGTAGCTATCAATTGGTGTGTTATTATTATCACATATATTTGCTTATGGTAGCATAGACAAGATCATAGGTGAAATCATAGGTTCTAAAATCTATCCTCACACCTCAATAACAGCATAGGTATTAAGAATATGTTCAGATAAGACCACACTGATGCATCTGAATAACTGAGCCACCTGTGCTTAAGTGAGGATATCATTAAGGCCTATACAGTAAAAGTTAATTATATAATTATTCATAATTATTTCAGTTTCAACAATGAGGTCTACCTACAAACCATGGGCACTGACATGGGCACTAAGATGGCACCCAATATGCTAACCTGTTTATGGCAGACCTAGAACAGAAATTCCTAGACACACAACACACGAAACCATACAAGTATTACAGATACATCAATGAAATTTTCATAATTTGGACTGAAAGCAAGGAAAAACTCATACAATTCCATGATTCTTTTAATTCATACCACCCTTCAATCAAACTAAAAATGGAAAATTCTACAAACTCTGTAAACTTTCTGGATACAACGGTGGCATGTACCAATGGCACAATCCACACCTCGCTCTACAAAAAGCCCTCAGACAGATGCAGTTACCTTCACAGCACCAGCTTCCACCCCTCCCATACTAAACAGGGCATCATCTACAGCCAAGCCACTAGGTACCATTGAATTTGCTCCGACCCTAATGACCGTAATGCATAGCTAAATGTACTCTCCCAGTCTATGAGACAGAAAGGCTACAAATCAAGGATTATTACCAAACAAATCCACTCTGCTCTAAAAACACCATGCACGCACCTGCTACAGTACAGGGAGAAAAAAATCTCTATACGGGTACCACTCATTGTCACCTACAACCCAATTCTGGAAGAAATATGGAAAATTATTAAAGATCTACAACCAATGCTAACAGAAGATGAGACTCTGAAAAATATCTTCTCTGAAACCCCCATTTTGGCCTTTAGACAACCACCAAACCTTCAACAAAAATTAATCAACAGGAGACTACACACTGATGAGAAGAATACAGAAAAAGGTACCAGTCAATGTAAGAAACCTAGCTGCAAACTGTGCCAGCACATATGCCCAAACAACAAAGCCACCCACAACAACAAAACCTACAGCATTAAAGGCTCATACTCCTGCACATCTAGCAATGTGGTATATATGATACACTGCACCAAATGCTACCTAGGGTGCTACATTGGGGAAACCACACAGCAATTAAATGACAGAATGAACATGCACAGACACTCCATCAAACATCACAAAGAAGGATCCTACTGCACCCCTGTGGGACACCATTTTACCCATCCCGACCACTCAGTTAAGGGCCAAAAAATCAAAGTGCTCAAAGGGAACTTTAGAAATACCCAAGAAAGAAAAACTTCCGAAACCAGAATGATCATATTTTTTAACAGCAAGAACAGAGGACTAAATGTTGATTTGGGATTCCTGTCCCACTATTAAAGTTTCACATGACCCCTCTATCAGTATCTTACTCCTCATATGTATCCACATGTTAAAATGAATTCTAATAACAGGTTCTATATTTTTATTAGTATATCAGCATGGTGTACAGACAGATGCTTCCCCATACTCCAATACATGTAGGTATATACGTGGGTGTGCTATTCTATATGTGTATATGGGTTTATGTCCATATATGTACACGTAGGTATGCATGTATGTATGTATGTGTTTGTGTATGTGTATATGTACTAATATATATAGGCTCTTGTGGTTGGACGTATGTTTTAGTATGTATTCCTACATATTTGGGTGTATGCCTTTGTGTAAATATGTGTGCTCATATGTATGTGTTTATGTAAATGTATATATATACTTTATGCATATATATTTGTGGGTGGATATAAGTATAGATATATGTGTGTGTGTAGGTATGTATGTATATATATGTGTATGTGTATATGTATGTATATATTTATATATGTGTATTTGTGTTTATGTATATGTGTATTTGTGTTTATGTATATGTGTGTGTGTATGTATGTATATGTGTGTGTATGTATATATGTATGTGTGTATATATATGTGTATATATCTGTGTGTGTATATGTATATATATTTGTATGTGTGTGTATATGTATATGTATATATGTGTGTGTGTGTGTGTGTGTGTGTATATGTATATATATATATATATATATATATATATATATATATATATATATATATATATTTGTGTGTGTGTGTGTATATGTATATTTATGGGCGCATGTTGTATATAGGCCTACATGCACATGCTGGATTGCTGGATGGGAATTCTAGCATTCTTAACATGTGAAAACTTTTTTAATTCTCCCAACTCCACTACCATCTCCTGCATTTTTTTTCTCTCACCCCCCCCCCACAATCCTTAAAAAAGGTATTTACGATCCTCTGCAAGAACAGTGTAAATTCTCCTGTCTTATCTGCAGTCATGTTTTCTTAACCCAAAACATAGCTAAACTTTGAATTGCATATATCACTGTGAATTCTGTGTCCTTTTACTCAGAAATGCTTTAGACTTGAGAAAGCGAGGTTCTCCTGAAAGCTTGTCAATCCAAAATTCTGTTAGTCCAATAAAAAAGGTATTACAAGATACTTATTTTGTTTGTTATTTTATATCTGCATCACTGGACTAATACGGCTACAATCGCCACTCTATATATTTGTAGGTATACATAAAGTTCTGGCTACATGCAGATAGAGCAACAGATCTTTTGATCATAGCTCTAGCCTGTGTGCTACTGTCATCCCACATGATATGCCAGCTAATCACGGAAGTTTAGAAGCATGGAGGATAGAAGTGTTTAGTAACTATTTGTGGCTAAGTGACAGTGGCTGGAAAACGAATAAGACATTAGCAGGAAAACATGTTGGGATAATGTGGCAAGGATATAGTAGCCACTGTACAGAGACAGCACACTTTTATGTTCCATACTTCTAAACTTCTACTTGGAGAACCAGATGTTCTGTAGATCAGGGGGGATTTGAAATAAACCACAGGTCAAAATATTTGTTGCCCTAGTTGCACTGTAGCCATATGTTAACCCCTTTCTGTAAATGAAAAAAAAAATAAATAAATATAAGAGCTGATAAAGTAATAATGTCCTTTTAAAGTGACTAAAATAATCTTCATAACTAAGCTCCATAAAATTACATAGATATTTATTTTTTTCTAACATAAAAGAGATTTCTTATCAAGGAATAAATCTAATCTCAGCTAGAATACAGGACCAGATTTTAAGCTGGCAAATAGTCTACCCTATACTTACTTTTTACACCAATTTTGCCCCTGTAGACTGAAAGCATTTCTAAACAGGTCCCACACCACTAGTATGTATATGTTTTGAATGACAAGTTATTCAGGTTGTAATTATTACCAACATTGATGTTCTATGGTATGTGCTTTATAAATAACTGGTAATGTTTGCAACACATGTAAAAAAGATTTTATAAGACATTCCCCGTCTACGTTACCTGTATTTTCCTAAGCTTTTCTTTTCCTTCACCAGACTGAATGGCTCCCATAAGAGCACTATGCAATGATGTATCTTGTTGAGCAGGTTTCTGGACTACGGGTCGAAATTTTGCTTTTGGTCCAAAGATATCACTGTTGACTAAATTGTCTGGCTCATCTATTATTGTTGAAGGTATAATATCTGGTTTACTTTCTTTTTCTGTGATGTTAACAGACCTTGTTTGTTCTTTGTGGAAACCAAATGAATTGGCTTGCTCTATTTTACCAGATTTCTCCCTTACAGCTTTCAAGAAAGCATTAGATGGGCCAGTAGATAAGCGTACTTGGGGCTCCAGTGGAGAATATACACTATTAGTCTTTTCATTCTTTTTTTCAAATATAGAGATCGATTTATTTCCATTTATACTCTGTGATCCATTTACATTTTGGTACTCAGAAGTAGAACATTTAGCATTAATTGGTGGTTGCTCATTAACAAAACTGAACTTGTTTACTGTGTCCATTTTTGAGATTCTATCTCTTCCTTGGATGTTACTGCCAATAAACATTGTCTTCGGTTCTATAGTTGTCTCTCGCTTATCAGCATTTCCGTTTCCAACTTTTTTCTCTTCCACTAGAATGTTTCTGTCTTTTACTGAATTAATCTCAGGAAAACTTTGATCACTTTTTGTTTCAGAAATTTTATTGTTTGAGGGTTCTGTATATTTGGAAATGGCAGATGCAACATATTGGCTGGATGTTCGCTTCTGAGGTTTCAAAAATGGCAGATCTGTTCTCCCCTTGTTTGTACTAGTATGTTCTATAATTATCATCTTTTCTTGAGGAACTGCTGTTGTTGCTTGTATTTGTTTGGTCTGTTGTAATCCACTATCTCTTACAGGGAACTTATTAATAGGTATCTGGGGTGTTAAGTCATTTGGTGATGAATGATTTTCTCTGTTTTTTTGTTCTTGACAGTTTGGCTTATTACTACTGATTAGTACATTTTTAACAGGATGTCCTTTGAAATCCTCTGTCTTCATAAATGTCTGTGGGGCTCCCTTAGATGACAGATAATTTCTCAGGGGATTGTTCTCAGGGTCTTGGAGATTTGGCTTACTACTATTACTTTTCATTGAAGAAAACTTTTTGACAGGTTGCTCTTTGGAGTCCCCTGCTTGTGCATCAATAGAATTTGATCTCCAGAACTCCTTTGCTCTTTCAACAAGGGGACCCTCTGTTTCATTGCTTAAACTTTCATATATATATTTCTTATCTTGAGAAGAATGTGGACTAATTAGATTCCCAAAGTCATCTATTTTAATGGCACTTGCTGAAAGAGAAGCTCCCCTGTCATACTTCTTCACATCAGGCTTTGGTGGAACAACTGTAAATGTTGTCATACCTACTTTTGGTTCATATGGTTGCTGTCGCCACACTGTTGGTTTAGTTGGCTCAGTTGCTTTAATACTAATGTTTTTCTGAGTTGATATTGGCTCTTTTTCATTCTTGACTTTTTCTATTGCCTGTTTGTTTTCAATAAATGATTCAGTTTTTTCCTTCACAGATCTTAGTTCAATCTTTGCTTTGGCAGAAGAAGATATAGGTGACTTAGATTCTCTACTGTCATTTTCATACTTGTCGGTAGTGTTAACATTGGTATTAAATTCATTTCTAGCAGATGTGGGTGATGTTAGCATGTCTGTTTTAGTATTGTTGGTATAGGATTTCCCTCTTGGTGTATTAGATGCAAAATTAAATGTTTTTCCAGTTCCATTTTTCTCACTTACTCCATCAGAAACATTTGTATTATTATTGGTCTTATCCTCTGTTTGAGTTTGGGCACTTGTTTTCTGAATACTGTACTCTTTTTTAGATGAGGTTTTGTCTTCAGTAGTTTTTACACTATAAATATTCATATCAGGAACTTCATCTATAATTGTCACTGGAACTCTGACATCCGTCCCAGCATCATATTTGTAAGAACTGATTTCTTCTTCAACAGGAGTTGATGATGAATGAATATGATGACTGTAGGCATCATCTGCATCATCGATGCCTGTAACATAGGAAAGCAGAAAAAAGAAAGACGTTTTATATATATATATATATATACCAAACATATAAGTCCTAGCACTCTTCCAATCAAAATCAATGGCCTGGGTGCCTGGTTCCATCAAAGATACATACAGTTTTGTAGTTCAAGGACCGCACTCTCACAGGACTTCCAGATGTTTCAAAATTGTGCAAAGTTTATTATCAACGTTTTGGCCCTGCCTTGGGCCTTTGTCAAGATAGGTTACAGAAAGAGTGTGAAAAGTACCCTTAAATACCCTAAGATGGCCTCTGAATGACATCATAGATCATGTGACATATATTATACAAAGAAACAAGCTTATATTCATACTAAAGAATAAAGTTTAAACAGAAAAAATAAAAAGAAAAAAAGAAGGAAAAGGAAAACCAATGTATTAAGAAAAACATTAAAAAAAACAGGTGTTTAAAAAAACAACCCTAGGTAAAGGGTAGAGGTCAGAGGGCAATGTGGATAAACAAACAGCAAAGAAAAACATACACAAATCATTTCAACATTAAATAAATGAATTAAGTCAGTATCCATGTATACAAATGATACTAAAATATATAGAGTATAGATAGAAATTGTATAGCAATATTGCATATTGAGATGATTACAAATATAATTATAAATATAATGCAATTCCCAGATGTTAACCCCCTGAGTGCCAGAGTGGCACGGAACGCACAGCAAAGCAATGCACACCTGTTTTTTTTAATGTTTTTCTTAATACATTGGTTTTCCTTTTCCTTCTTTTTTTCTTTTTACGTTCTTTTTAGGGCCGAAACGTTGATAATAAACTTTGCACAATTTTGAAACATCTGGAAGTCCTGTGAGTGCGGTCCTTGAACTACAAAACTATATATATATATATATATATATATATATATATATATATATATATATATATATATGTTCAAACAGTCCAATTATACTGCAAAATGTAATACAAGATCATACTAGTTATGTTAAGGCATACTACATTTTTTTTATGTGGGCCAAAGTATAACCGTGAAAAAAAGGCTAACATTTTTTGTGTAAAAGATGTCCTGAAACAAAAAAAAATTTTAATATAGAAAAACATACATAGTATGATTTTCCTCCTGAGTAAAATAAGGGTACTCCTACCACTGTGAGATTTGTGTTTCCAAAGTTATTACAGTCAGAATTTTATAATAGCCTGTGTCACTTGGTGTCAAGATTGTTCTCTTACCATTTCATTCCAGACAGACATTCTATTACATTCTATGACAGATGCCAGTCACTGACTGTTCTCCATAGAATGTGACAGCTTCATGATTTTATGGTAGTATACATTTTGAATTAAAAACTGCCAGCAGTGAGAGCATCCTTTACGAAGCAGGAAAACCTTATAACACATACATATATTTAATATAAATTAATTTTTTTTTTCATAATAAAACATCACTGACCCTTTAACCCTTTGAATGCAATGCATTTTAGCCACATTTTACCAATACCCATATCCATGCCAAGCTTATATTATAAACTAACCGCATCTAGTATACAAAAAAAATACAGCATATAATTAAAACTATCACTGGGGTACCCCAATCATGTATATAATGTATATAATTCACAAGCACTGATTTATTATCAGTTGGTGCTTTCCTTAGCATGACAATGTTTTCTGTTTAAAACCAGTAGGCTTTTGACTTGAAAAAGGGAGCAGCGCTCTGGAAAGCTTGTCTATATAATTGAATATTAGTCCAATTAAAAAGGTATTATTACATACTGAGATAGTCCTCATTCATTTGGCCTCTACTCCATATATATACTATACTGTATATACTATATTATATTTATATACAATGCGGTGAATCAAATAAACCACTTGTGTTTCACTGCAAAAAAGGATCCTGTGAGTGCTTTTCATAACTGTGCACTGTATGCTTGATCTCCCAATGGGATGAGCACCCAGGTCAACAACTATACGATTAACAGTCAGTGCTTTCTGCATTCAACATGTATATATGCAAAATGAAGGAGTATTGCAGGATGTGGTAATACATTTTAAATGTACGAACATTACATTTTCAGTACTCCTTGTGAGAGTAAATACCTATCATAATCAAGTCAAAAGCAATAATAATCATCAAAATTAAACGTACATGCAAGATGAAAGCAGCAATAAATGGGTTAAGAAAACACAAACTGATAAATTACAGATCACACTAATTTTAGGATAGTAAAATTCCTTGGTCAGTGTGAAAAGAGAAGTGATGAGAAACCTAGATAAATGCATTATACAAAAACACGCATATTTAAAAAAAAATACAAGAGGAAGGTAAATGCCAGATCTAAGGAACATTTGGTGGACACGTCGTAAGTACTTTTCTATTGTATATAAGTCAATTGTTTTTAAAGGCATAGTAATGGTTAGTTATTAAAAGTTGTTAACAGTCCATAATGTTGCCATTTCCATATGTCATGAATCATCCCCTAAAAGTAGCAAGCCAGTCCAGATGGATCATGATGAGGGGACAATGTTTTGTCAGTATAAGTAAAAACCTGCCCTCCTTTGTCGAGGGGGGCACGATTTTCCACATACTGATAGAAAGAAGACTGTCCCTTGTTGCGATCTGTCCTGTCCTCTGTCTGGATTCCAGCTCTGAGGGAATGAGCAGTGATGTATGGAAAAGGGGTGGGAGGGGGACACTTAAATATAGAATAAAAGGAAAACTGCAATGTTATGAACAGTTAAAAAGGCACACATTGTTATACCAAAGTAAGTATAAGAATCAACATTACATTAATAACTAACCAATACTATCTCTTTAACTGTTCTGCTTGCTTGACAAAGGTCCCAATAGTGGACTGAAATGTTGCACTTTATAACATTACCAGTAAAATGGTTTGAATGAAGACAGTGAGTGCACAGTTTTCCTGTCTATATTCTAAAATACAATGTGGCCATGTGACCATTAATTCTCTACACGTGCAACACACACCCTGGGGTGTGCACAAGGAGAAAATATGCACATTTCCATTCTGCCTTCGTAGGACATTTCTCTGTAAGGACTTAACCCTTCCTCACTCTCTCCACTCCCCGCTATCTCCTCTGCTTCAAAAAATAAAACATGGTAGACTTACACTGCCATTTATACTCCTCTGTGTTACACTTTCCCACTTCTGCCCTCTGTGCTTCCTCCCCTCTGCCTACACTCTCTGCAAGGACTACCCCATCATCACTATCTCCACAGGGAAAAAAAAAAGTGTCCGACTTACACTGCCATCAACCATGGCATTTCCTTTAGTGCCTCACACTTTCAGGGACACTTCCATTACTTAACACAAAACAATGTCCACCCACAGTGGCCACATTGCTTAACTCTTTCAGTGCCACGGGGATATGCAACACATTGAAAGCAATGCGCTGTGTATCTCTCTGTCACTGAAAAGGATTAAACTGTTGGTTGCTTCCTCTCATAACCATTACCATTCTGCCTCTTTCACTCCAGCATCCTGAGCTCAGTCCCCAATGACCTACCATCCTTTTGTTCTATATCGGGAGAGCATAGAGGCATGAATCCCTCCAATGCACAATGTGACTATGTCGATCACCCTACATCATAGCAGGCCACATGGATATCTGCTGTGCTCTCCAATGTGTGTGGCTGGACTTCTGATCCTGTCTCAAAACTGGTTTCTACCAACATCACCACAGGGCCAGACATTTTTACAGCGATTTGAGGCATACTGCAACATGGGTATCGCAAACCAACTGCACCCCTTGAGATATAGACAGCTGTTCACTGCTTCTCAATGCAGTACATACCTCCCTAGCATTCGAGAGGTTAAAAATCCATTTCAATACATGACAGACTGGCAAATGTTTATCTCTCCCCATACTACAGTTGGTTTGGCCCCTTCAGATGTCGAGCGCATTTCAATTGTCTGCTCTGCAGCAGGAAGTGATTAACCCCTTGAGACCTAGAAGCACAATCCTCTGGATCTCAAGTTGTTAAGAGGTGGGATGCACTGGGCAGGCAGAATGCACACTCCTCAATCACCTGGCGGAGTGCTACTCTGGCTTAGGCGGAAGGAAGGCCAGTCATTAGTGAGGAGGCTGCCAGGAGTCCTTATTTGATTGCAAAACAGCAAGACATAACTCCTTTCTATCCCACACACATACACCAGAGGGGGCTACCGAGACAGTAGAATGATTCATGTTAGCAGGTGTGTTGCTATCCACACAATATTGGACTGCATTTGTTTAACCCCTTAAGGACCCATGACGGTCCTGGACCATCATGGGTTGTTTTACCCTTAAGGACCCATGAGGGTCGTGGACCATCATGGAAATCCAGGCTCCCTGCGCGGCTGCACGCCGTTCGGGAGTCCGGAATCCGATTCTGAAAAAGAAAAAAAAAAATGGCCCTGGTTCTTAAGTGGCCGCACCCTGCGTGCAAGGCGGGTCCTTAAGAGGTTATTACTATCAGTCTCACACTCCTTCTTGTCTAACAAGCAGCAAAACTGTAAGGAAGTACCTGTGAACAGATGAGATACCAGATGCATGCACTCTTCACTCTTTCCAAAGAGAGTGGCTGCTATCCAATCTTACTGTAAAGCATTGTGTAAAACTGCTGATGATGTTTTTTTCCAATGTACTTAATACAGTGTGTCATCTATGCCTATATGTGTGCCTCTTTTATCCCACTCACAATTAAGCCCCACCCCTTTTGACATGAATCACTTCATTTATCTCCCCTCCTCCCAGCAGCGCCACAGGAGTCCCTTCCAGGGACTTCATAAGACAAAGTTTCCTGGTAAGTTTATGGTTCACTCTCATACAAGGATCTGGCTCTCATATGACTTCACAGTAGTGGTGGTGGCCCTCTGGCCACTTCTTCTCCCTGCCTTTCTTCTCTCTTTATAGAGAAGGGCTTTATTAGGGACTTACTTTCTAACAATTAATCACTTTCCTTGTCCTTCCAACCATTATGTGGGCCACAGTATTGCCATGTGTAACGGGTCATTACTATGCTCTTCTGCTGTCATATTCCTCCCCAGTTTTGTGATAACTCAGAAACTCCTGGTGTTAGGTTACCATCTTTAGTCTCTCCCTGCCAACGGCACACATTTATTTTGGTCATACACTGTGTATGATAATTATGGATTACATGCATCCAGTTCTAACACATGACACTCTAATATTATGCGTGTGCCTACAGGGATCCTGTTCACACATATAGCACTCCATGTTTCCCTACATCTGAATTAATAATATCAGATATTCTCTCATATTTGTGTGCTATTTGTGCCTTTTTCTATTTTGTGTTCACTCATTTTCTATTTGTGCCTTATATTTGTATTCTATTTGTGCCTCATCTGTAAATTACACATGACACTGTTATTTTTCATAAAACCATGCTAGCTCCAAATAATAATATTGTTTTTCTTCATATAGTTCTAAATACAGTCAGTTAGTAAACCTTCTAATATCTTACCCACTATGGAAGTCAAGCTCATAAATCTATAATTTCCTGGTTTGGATCTTGCCCCCTTTTTGAACAATGGTACTAAATCAGCTTTCCTCCAATCACAGGGCACTATGCCTGATGAAAGTGAATCAATAAATACTGAGTATAATTGTCTTGCTACTACTGAACTAAGTTCTATAAAGTGCTAGTAATGTCCAAGAAAAACTATGTATCGTTTTGTAGTACTTAAAAAGTTCAACTAAATGCAACAAATCCTATGTCTCAAACCTCTATGGTTTGAAAGATATTCCTATTCAAAGTTCCCCTCTCCCTCCCCTTTCCCTGATATCAGTGCTGTGCTGACTGCAGGGGAATCCTGTCCGGGGACCAACTGGGAGCTCTGCAGCAGAGCAGCAATCGCGTTATTTAAAAAGAATGACTTCATTGTAAAGGTCTACAAAGTGTGCCTGGTTTGCAAGCACACTTTGTAGACCATTCCAATGAAGTAATTAATTTTAAATAAAGCGATTGCGGTTCTGCTGAAGAGACTCCTCGTGTTGGCTGAAACGGATCCCATTACATACCATCACCATTGCCATCATACAATTACTATCCCTTTATATGAAACCTTCAAAAGCCAGTTTCTTGGTAGTATTCTATGTTTCTTACCAGACTAGTGTGCCCCAGCATCATTACAATGGATGCAGTATTCATCATTGTATAAATTTTATTGTCTTTCTAGAGGGCAGCATTCCATTATCTGTAGTATACGTCTGTTTCAACTTCCTGTGGAGCATTCCAGGTTATTACAAGTCTAGCCAGTGTCCTGCTTTGACAACCCCCGCCACCAGTTCTCCCCTCCCCCTATTATACTTACTTTTCTTCTGCGTTAACAGGCCTACACACCCGTCAAGTTTCAACTCTGCAGGAATTCTCATCCCTTCAGCATTTCAAGCAGGTATGCCTCCTATTCCATCTTATTTCATGCCCTATCTTCATATATCCCCCCCCCCTTTTTATCTCCCTAGGATTCCAGTTCCCCTTCTCTCTCATCCTTCTCAATCCTTCAGCCATCCGTCTCAACTTGTCTTCCAGTAAGGTAACCCCCTTCTATATATATATATATATATATATATATATATATATATATTAAAAAGATGATATATTATATGCCTTTACTTTATTATCTCATTATAGTCAGATCCGGTTACTCCGTTACCAGGTAGGTCAACGATTCAGTTATTTCTTCATGACTCCACTAGAAAGGATATCATCATATCCTCTCAATTTTCACCACAGACAGATATCGTAATCCTTTCAAGTTCATCCTCTTCCCACGTTAATACGTCTTATTCCACACCCACCCTTCACCTCCATAAGGTAACATCTTTAAATGAAAAAAAAATATATCCTCTTATTGCTGTAGTTTCACCATCGGTCGAAGGTTCATTGAGTAAGTATGGGTCTCATCCTTTTCTGTAAGGTTGCCGTCACATCCTCCCCAGCCCCCCCCCCCCATTTTCTTCCCTCCTACGGTCATCACTTCATACAGCACCAATCTCACTGCACCTGTCCAGCATCTAACTCCTGCTCCTATGTCACATTAACCACCAATCTACCTCCCATCAGAGGTTTCAGCATCACATACTTACCATCATGTATTCTAGTAGTCTTCCTTCCTCCTCCCCATTAGCATAGTCTTAGCACCTTAATTCCCATCAGAAGTGGAGTGAAGTTACGCTAGTCTCCCGTCTCCTATTTACCACCGTTCCTCCCGTCAGAGGTTCACAGGTGCTATCACCTTACAGTGTTTCATACTATCACTATTTTTTAATCCTTACCTCCCGCCAGAGGCATAGGTCACTTCCTTCAACCTAATCCACATATTTCATCTTTGTTGCTCGTACCTCGGTCCAGCTCACAATCTTCCATACGCTCCTTCCTCCACCCCCACCCTCACCTATCTCCTCCAATGTTGACATCCTTCTCTGTCCTCGTGGTGAACAGGCCAGTCCGGATGCCGACCTGCAGGGAGTCATCTCTCTCACCAGCCGACCTCGCAGCAAGTTCAGGGCAATCGGCCGTCACCTCGACCCAGGCTCTTCAGATTCCATTCTGCTAGAGTCCTATAGGGTCAGGTGAGCCGAGCCTTCCTAGTTGATTCTGCAGGTCCTCTTCGCACTCTTGGGCAACATGCTCCTCACAGTTTTAGTCACGCTCTCTACCCAGTCATAGGTGCATGTTCTCTTTGCACGCCATCACATCTTTTAGTACCATACCTTATCCTTCCACTTTCAATATACCAGCATCACCTATTCTCCTTACCTTCACATCTTCCACCAACCATCCTACCTCCCCTCAGAGGCTCCATTACCTATACACACCATCACGTGTATCCATTCCAAACCCCCCCCATATAACAGTTTAGCACAGAACTCCCGTCAGAGGTCTAAGGTATTACTCACCTCATCTCAAGGTTGACAAGCATAGTTAGCATGAGTCACTAGTCTTGATATATATCACCACTCCTCCTGTCAGAGGAGCTAGGTGCCATCCACCTTTCAGTGTGTCACTTCAGTCCAATCAGTGACACCTTACCCGTCCATTCTCCACCTCCCGTCAGAGGCCTAGATCACTTCCCTGTCTTTAGTCACCCCTCAACCACTGCAAATTTCTCCACCAACTATTCCTTCTCCCGTCTCAGGTCACAACCCCTACACCTTCTCCACCAACCATTTTGTCTCCCCCAGCGTCTATAGTCTTCCCTGTCTTGATGGTGGACAGGCCAGTCAGGATGTCAACCTGCAGGGAGTTCCTCTGCTGCCCCAGCTTGACCTTGCAGCAAGCTCAAGCCATCGGCTGCCGCCTCCACCCAGACCCCCTCCCTATCTTAGCTCCTTTCTGCTATTGAGTTGTTTTCCTCAAGTCTTATCATGACAGCAACTCAGCCAATCTGATCTAGCCCTGTAGTTTAACTTTTTCAGCCACTGGAACTTTCAATCTATTGTTTCCACGTCCTCTCCCCATCATCCCCTACTGTTTTCTGATGCCTCTGAGGAATTTGGATATTCAGCAATTTTCGGCTCCAAATGGTTTTCGGAACTCTGGCCCCCAGAAGTTCTTCATTTTCCCTAATTCTTCTAAACACCCACCCTAATGGAGGTATACCCATAGTTTCAGCTGCAGTCATTTGGGCCATCACTGTCTGATCAGTCATTTACATTCACACCTAATCCAACCACCTCTCTCATCCTGAATGAAGGCAGGTTCCTGGCCCCCTCATCATGCTTTTTCTTCCACAAACTTACATGGCTATCCTTTTACCAAAATTATCCATCCTCAGTTCACCTACCCCCTGGCACTCATATTTATCAGCTAACCCTCTCTCCCACTCTAACTTACAGGAATTTTTCAAATTATCCCCCCAAGCCAACCGCCAGTTGTCAGCCACTCCAGTTTTTCAGAAACTGACCCTGGAATGACCCACTTCTCTTCAACAGCTGACTCCATCACGGATCTTGCCCCCAACACTAGATGTGCCTACTCCAGAGCTTGGTCATCATTCAGCCGATTTCCGCTGGTTTCGAGGAACCCCAATGACTATTCCAAACCAGTCATTTTAGCTTATGCAGCTCTCTGTCACCAGTCATCAGGTCATTCCCCTCTTATAATCAATCTCACCTGGCAGGTATCCATCACTACCTAGCTTTTCTCCAGCCCTCCTATCCACCCATATTATCTTCCTATCAAGTGCAGCTATTCCTTAAAGGTTATCAAATCTCCCACCCCCTTCCCAGAACCCGCATGCCCATCCTTGGTAGCCCTTTTCGACAGCTATTCAACGTCATCCCAGTCAACCCTCTTGACCCCGACACAGTTGTGTCCTCCTGGTTGCCATCTGCCTGGGTTTTTGGCTTTTAAGGGCTGGTGAGTTTCTAGCCTCCCCTACCTCTTCGCTTTCCAATTGATGACCTGCACATCCATACAGACCACATTACACTACTCTTGCCTCAATCTAAGACCAACCAGCCTTGAGCAGGGGCTGTAATCTCCTACTAACCTACTCACAATAAATGGCGTCCATTCTCAGCCTCATACGTCACTTAAATCTACCGTCCAGTAACCCTGATAACATTCCACTACTACCAACCCAGAATGGTCCTCTAACCTCCTCAGATTTCATTAGAAAGATCAGGTCCATCCTTGCACAACTAGGTGTCAACCCCCTTTCCTTTTCTGGTCAATCATTCAGCATAGGCGCTGCCTCAACAGCCTCCCGTAAACATGTTCCACCTTAAATAATACAAAAATAGGGAGCTGGAAGTCACAATGCTTCTCTCCCTACATTCCAGATTCCCAGATCAAAATCAGTCAGGCCCTCTTGCCCTTATCTGATTAAGCATGTGTAACAGTTTGTTTGACTCACAGACACAGAGTTAGGATAAAAAACACAGTTTTATTGAATACAATAATACAATAACAACCCTCACAGGTCCTGTAATATACAACGTATAGTACACACACAACAGGTAATATTTAGGCCCACACAGGTCCAGCACAAATATAGGAGACAAACAGTTTATGCTGACACGGGTCAGGCAGAGGATTAGGTTTCCAGGTTTCAGCAATGTAGGAGTTAAAGTTCATCAAGGCAGGAAAACAGTCCCATATGTGAAGGTATTGAACTGATTCTTAAACACGCCAAAGTCTGCATCCACTGAGAGTTACCAGTCCACTGAAGTAAAAGGAGCGCTACCGGTGCAGACACGGAGGCAACACTTGCAACCGGTTTAACAGAGTGGAGCGTAAGCCAAAGGCGATGTACCGGAGCAATCACGGAGGCAACACTTGCAGCCGGTTATACAGAATGGAGCGTAAGCCAATGGCAATGTACCAGAGCAATCACTGAGGCAACACAGCAACCAGTTTGACAGAATGGAGCGTAGCCAAAGGCAGTGTACCTGTGCAATCACGGAGGAAACACTTGCAACCGGTTTAACTGAGTGGAGCGTAAGCCAGAGGCAAAGTACCGGTGCAATCACGGAGGCAACACTAACAATCGGTTAGACAGAGTGGAGCATGAGCCAAGGCAAAGTACCAGAGCAATCATGGAGGCAACACTTGCAAACGGTTAGACTGAATGGAGCGTAGCCAATGGCAATGTACCAGTGCAATCACGGAGGCAACACTTGCAACCGCTTAGACTGAATGGAGCTTAGCCAATGGCAATGTACCGGTGCAATCACGTAGGCAACACTTGCAACCGCTTAGACTGAAATGGAGGACTAGGCCAGAGGCGCTCCGTAGAGCCTAAATGGGACAACACTTGGCAAGCCTGTGGGAGCAGAGGTGCCAGACAAATCAAGGCACCGGAAATCAGAATGTCTCAGAGGCAACAAGGACCAAAACGGAGATCAGCCAAGTCTGAGCACAGGAACAGGAACGTCAGCCAGGCCGGATCAGAACACAGGAGCAGGAATGTCAGTCAGGCCGGGTCGATACACAGGAATGGACACTGAAGAACAGTCAGGCAATCCGGGTCGGTACACAGGTGCAGGAACTGGAGAGTAGTCAGGCAAGCCAAGTCGGTACACTGGAAACTATATGAGCAAACGTAGCATTGGCACAGGAACACCACGAAATGGCAATGTGTGGGTGCAGGAGCCCAGTATATAAAGGCCATACTGGGCGGGCTTAACACAGGGCAACCAATGAGAACCTCACATAGGATAACTGACAGAAACATAAAAACAAGGGATCACGGGCACCGTGATAGCATGTTATAATAAAGTCTGCAATATCACTAGTCTCCTCTCCTTTTTGGCCTCTAATCCGTCCGGTCACTTCGTCATCGGTCCTAGGTCCACAGGGGCCTAGGCTATGCCACAACGTTCCACTATATCCATTTACACCGTAAGCCCCGACCACAAGTGTACAGGCTGTACCTGTATTTGTGGGAAGGGCGAGAGGGTATTAATACCCCCTTTCGGCTGCCTGTTCCTGGAGACACATTTTGTAATTGTTCCCTCCACTACCCCACCCTTAGCATCACATTTCTCCCCTTTTTCATCTTTTCATCTAGGCTGGCCCTCTGATCAGGCCGGCCTCTTTGTCATCGGTCCTAGGTCCACTGGGGCCTAGGCTATGCCACAACATTCCACTATATCCAATTACACAGTAAGCCTCGACCACAAGCAAATAAATAAGACACTTCCCCAACCTTCCCGGGGTGAGGCGTGGGGGACAGTGTGCAGTCCACTACCAGGAGCAGACACTGAACCTTAGCCAGACAAAGTCACCAGCTAGGAGAGAACCAGAGCGAGAGCAGAACCACTGAGGTAGAGGAAAGTGTTAAACGTGCTCTAATAACCAACAGCAATACCTTAGAACGCTAGGGTTACAGAACACCAGGGCGAGAGCAGAACCACTGAGGTAGAGGAAAGTGTTAAACGTGCTCTAATAACCAACCGCAATACCTTAGAACGCTAGGGTTACAGAACACCAGGGCGAGAGCAGAACCACTGAGGTAGAGGAAAGTGGTAAGCTGCTCTAATAACCAACCACAATACCCTAGAACGCTAGGGTTACAGAACATTACGCACCCTTGAACGCTAGAGGCACAACAACCCCGGAGGACTTAGGCTCTGCTGTACTACTGACAGGATTTACCTGACCAAGGACTGAGACTGAGAGCCTGTAGGGGCCTGCAAGGTCTCGGGAAGTGACAGAGACTATACAGCCAATGGTCAGGAAGTTCAGGTAGTAGACAAGCCAAAGTACTTAGCACAGAGTGGGAAGTCAGACAAGCCACAGTACTTAGCAAGGAGCAGGTAGTCAGCCAGGCCAGAAGTCATACACGGAGCAGGTAATCGGACAAGCCATGGTCAGCATGGAGCGGTTAGTCAGCCAGGCCAAAGGTCATACACAGAGAGGATAGTCAGACAAGGCCAAGGTCGGTACGGAGCGGACAGTCAGCTAGGCAAAAGGTTCAGGCACAAATCGGTAGTCAGACGGAGCCAGGGTGATACACAGATCAGATTCAGCAGCCAGGAACGGATCACAACGGAAGACTCAGAAAGCACTCAGATGCTTCATATATATGAAGAAAGTCCTATCTCTAAAACCTTTATGGTTTGAGAGATATTCACTGCTAAAGTTCCCCCCTCCCTTCTCCTGACATCAGCGCTCTACTAACAGCAGGAGATCCCGGTCCTGGGACCAGAGGCAGATCTTCAACAGAAGGAGATTCAAGTTGTGCTCCTCGAGGCAGTACTTCAGCAGAGCCAAAATAGCAGAATCTAAAAATAATTATTTCATTGGAACGGTCTAGAAAGTGTGCCTGGTTTGCAAGTACCATTTGTAGACTGTTTCAATGAAGCAGTTCTTTTTAATTGTCACTATTTTGGCTTTGCTGAAGAGTCACCTTGAGTCGCACGACTCAAATCTCCTTCTGTCAGCTTTACAGCTGACATGAGGGAGGGGGGAACTTTAGCGGCGAATATCTCTCAAACCATAAAGGTTTGAGATATAGGACTCTCTTCATATATTTTATTTTTTTAACATCTACAATATTTAATAGACTTAAATTTCGGCATTACTAACCCTTTAAAGGGATAGTAATGTTTGTACATAAATTCAGCTTTGATCATTCCTCATAGTTTTTGCCATGATTCTTGTGCATTTTTATCTTTGAAGACTACATCCCACTGAATATCCTTTAATACTGCTTTTAGCTTTATAAATTAGCCCTTTTACAATTGAATGTTTGGTTAAACTCTTGCTATTGGGTTTCTCATAAAAACATTTCAAAGGGTACCATATTTTGGTCACTACTGCATAAATGTTCCTTTACCTGTACACTGTTTATCATGTTAGCATCGTTTGAGAGGATTAGGTCAAGCAAGGCCTCTTTTCTAGTTGGCTCTACTACTAGGTGGGATATAAAATTATCATTAACCAAACTTAAAAAATTATTTCCCTTTGTTGTGCTGGAAGTGATATTGCTCCAGCCAATTTCAGGATAGCTGAAAAGTTCCCATTATGATTACTTTTCCTGACCTATAAGCCTTTTCCATTTGCAGCAAAAGCTGGGTATCCTTAAACATCCCAATATCAGGTGGCTTGTAGTAGATCCCTGTGACGGGGGTACAGGGGTTACTGCTTGGTAGACCGAGGGTTAAGAGATTTATCCAGCCAGACAAAAAGATAATAAATTGCATTTATTAGAGAGGTCACGGCACAAACATAGGACAAGAATTACAGGCAAAACAAAGAGGGGTAAAATATAAAAACTAAACACTTCTGCAGTTCTCTTCTTGGTTGCACAGATTGCCAGGGGTTACATATAATACTCACAGTCCATTTTAGCTTAATGCTGGAGCTTACACATAGTCCCACTAGAGGCAAGAGTGAGCATCCTGCCCACTACACATGCTGCTGGATTACATGGAGGTTCCTTGGATCTTTTAGTCCTGACAGAGGAGTTGGGAACGGCATCCTAAGAGATGATCCAAAGCCACTTTCTTTAGTCTTGGGCCATAGCCACCGAAGTTTAGCTTCCTGGCCACAATCCTTGGGGGGGGACATTAGGGTACTTTCTGTGGCTTACAGCCCACAACTGAAAAGGGCACCTGGCCACTACAGTGTCCACTCACTCTAACTCTTCCGGTGAGGGCACTCACCAGTCCCAGTTTCTCCAGTACCCCTTTAGAATGCCCATGGACCCTAGGCCTCCCACCATTATGGAGAGGCCTTCTCTCCTCTTCCTACATTTTTCAACTCTGTCCCTCTCTCTCTCTTCTCTCTGTCTGTCTCTTAGGTTTTTTCTAGCCACCCCCTACAGGATCTCATAACACAATCTCTGTGGTCAGCTAGACTGGATGGCTCCATTCCACTGTACATCATACACACTAACCAACCCAGTCAATGCTGGTAAATGGCCAACACTCTCTAATGCATGTACACATAGGGGACATTAATGTTTTCAAGAATGGGAACACATATGAAACAATGGAGATCACTGAAAACAGACAGGGTTCATTCTCAGGGTGACAACCATTCCGTCACAATCCCCATTAACATATTTTTATTATGTGTGCCCTCAGTGTGTATTTCTACCCACAGGGACTCTACGTTTTCACTGGGCCCTTAATTTATATCTTCCCTTATACTAGGTTTTAAGGCATGCTTTACATATGTAATACCCCCTCACCCTTTTTTGCCATTCTGAAAAATTACATACTTTGTAAAATGTATTTGCCTTTTATCAGGCTGTAATACTGACACCTCCCTATTGACACAAATACAAATATATGCTAGACTTGGAGAGAGACATTGTAGAAGAGCTTCCACTTGAGTCTTGGTCCAAAACACATACGGCAGCAGCCAAAAAGCTCACGTTGCCAACAGGGAATGGGCTTACAATATTCTCTACCGCTGCTACCTGATCCCTGTCCTTTCGCATAAAATATACCCTTCTGTTTTCTCCTTGTGCTGTCGGGGCTGTCACAGTCCTGGGGATATATTCCATACGTTGTGGTCATATCTGATCACCCAGCGCTTCTGGTCCATAGTGCTGACATGCTACCTATTCATTTGGACCTGTGCCCATAGCCGATGGTTCTGGGCTTGATCCAGATCGGCCTTTACAGAAGCCATGGCCTTCTGCTCCCTCACATTCTCTTGGTCGCTCAAACTCTCCTTGTAACTGCCTGGTGGAGAACTACTTTGCCTAACGAGGAGGCGCTCATCCATGGGATCTGGAAGATCTATGTCTTGGAGAGCCTGACTTCTCAGCTTTCTACCGCCCGGTCCAGGTTCCAGGTGATATGGGCACCCTGGATGGAGTTTACAATTGGGGTCTGGGGGGAAGGCCCTTAGGAGTTACTCTATCCTCTCATGGAAACAGTGGGCTTGGCCCTCAGGATCCTCCCCCAGCCTCCTCCACTAGTCACTGTGGTTCCAATTTTTTCTTCTTGTTACGCGGTCTCTTCTCTGTTCCTTCTCCTTCCTCTTCTCGCTACTCCCCACCTCTATCCAATAACACTCCCCCTTCCTCTTAAGAGCCCTACTGCGCATCTAGGCATCGCCCGATATTTTGCTCTTGGGTAATGGGTGAATGAGCCTCTTCCTTCCCCTCGCCATCTTGTCACCCAATTTAGGTATTAACCCTCCAATAAAGACTCTAACCTTCCTCTACCAGGTCTCCTTCTTGCTATTCCACCACTTTTTCCCTGTCTAAGAAAGACTAGAAAGTCTTAGGCTCCTCAGTAGGGCTTCCTGCTCCTGCACAGCTATCGCAAAAGTTCTTTCATATTGACAGATACCCCAGCACCATATCTTGAAATACTTATAACTGCAGGAAGATGACAAATTCTGGCTATTCTGTGCTGCTCTGTCCCTCTTCCCTCTCCCCCTTTCCCCCCCTACTCTGACCTACATGTGTAAGTTCATGTTTATTATTATGCATATAGTTGTATTTACCTATTTATAAAATCTATATGTACCATGTATTGCATTACGCCTCCCCCTTCCCCCCTCTCTTTCTTCTGTACTCTGTGAAAATGTTTAATAAAACTTAAAAGTTAAAAAAAAAATCCTATTTTCTCTTACGCCCACTATGGAACACAAATACCATGGGCATATTCCAACACTAAGCTTCCCAGTTGGGAAGAAGGAGAAAGGCCCTCACGCCTGTCCCCATGTTACTGGGGTCAGTGAACACTGAATAAGCACATCACACAAAAACAGTCTGCAGTAAAGAAGGAAAAAGAAACTAAGGTCCCTAGACAGGGAGAATTGCTAAAGGACTGGCAGAAAATGGTTTCAGCCAGAGGCAGAACATCAACATGGTAATGTTTTGCAAAGGTGTGCATGGAGGATCAAGTCGCTGCCTTGAACAATTGCTTAGCAAAGGCCTGATTCTTGTAGGCCCAAGAGGCCCCCACAGACCTGGTGGAATATGTACCTTGAAGGGAACAGGTTTCTTTCTGAGTTCATACACCTGGTTTATGGTAGTCTTAATCCATGAGGCAATAGTACGGTAGCCTTATGGTAGCCTTAATCCATGAGGCAATAGTAACCTTGGATGCAGGCCATCCAGATATAGGACCCTCAGGAACTATAAAGAGAGAGTCAGCCTTGTGGAAAGGCTACGTACGGAGTACATAAAATTTAAGGTAACGCACTACATCCAACAAGTGGAGATCCCTCTCCTTGTCACACTTTGTGTCAGGTCAGAATGAAGGCACCACAATATTTTGATTGATGTGAAACTCAGAAACCACCTTCGGAATAAACGCCTGAGAGGTTCTAAGGACCACCTTGTCCTTGTGAAAACCCAAAAAGTGTGGTTTGCAAGACAAAGCTTGCAGTTCAGCAACCCTGAGAACAGAGACTACTGCCAGAAGAAAGGCCACCTTCAGTGTCAGCTGACGCAAAGGGATGGTAGCAACGGGTTCAAAGGGAGGTCTCTGAAGAACCCACAAGACTAAGATAAGGTCCCATGGAAGAGTACAACCCTTGAAAGCAGGGCAGGCATGAGCCACACCCTGAAGGAACACCATGACATCTGGAAAAAACATAGAAAGTGCTGAAATCTGAACCTTCAAGGAACTCAAGCTTTGTCCCTTGATCAGGCCATCATGGAGAAAGGACAACACTGGAGGAAGGTCAAACTCCTGCGAGCACAGAGATCTGTCCACACCAATAATGAAAAAGAAAGGCTTTGGAAGAGACAGGCTTGCAAGCCCGAATCATAGGGGAAATTACCTCAAAAGAAAAGCGTTTTCTCTTCAAGATGTGGGCTTCAACAACCTTGCCGTCAAAGTCATCCTTTCCACATCCTCTTTCCACAGGTAACCCTGGAGAAGGAGGTCCACCTGGGAGGAAAGAGGAGAGAGTCCTGAACAGAAAGACTGACCAGGTCTGCAATCCACACCCTCCAAGTATAGTAAGGGGCGAACACATTCACAGTCGCTCCTTCCATCCTGATCTTCCAGAGCACCCTGGGAATGAGAAGGATAGGAGGAAAGGCATAAACTAGATGGAAGTTCAATGGAATCAACATGGTGGCCTTGGTGAAGGCCAGAGGAACTCCCCTCTGGGAGCAGAAGGTCAGAACCTTTCTGTTCTCTCTGGTGCCCATGAGATCTACAGTGGGCACCCCCACTGCAACACAGTCAGGTAGAAAGCCTCCGGATTGCGTTCCCAGTCTCCAGGATCCATGTCTTATCGACTTAGGAAGTCCACTAGTATGTTTTTTACTTCTGGAATGTGCATGGTGGAGATAGCCGGAATGTAGGCCTCTGCCCCCCTACAATATACCTTACCACAAACCAAGTTGCTGCACTTTGAGTGCCGCCTTGACGGTTTATGTATGCCAAGGCCCTCCCAGAGTTTTTCCTCAATTGTGAGGGCCAGTACACGATGACTAGACAAATCTCCCTGAGTTCCAGCACAATGATGGACTGAAGAGGTTCCTCCACAGTCCACCTGCCCTCGACCCCCAGGTGACCCAACACCATACCCCAGGCGCTCTGTCTGGTGTCCATGTTGATCAGAGTCTGTTCTGGTATCACAAAGGGTTTTCCCCATTCCAGGCTGCGCCAACGTAACCACCAGTGGAGGACCCAGCAAGCCTCCGGGGAAAGAGAGATCTGCTGATCCAGTTGATTCAAACTCCCTGGCCAAATCTGAAGGACATGCCTTTGAAGCTCTCTCGTGTGCATCTGAGAGTAGGGCACCTCTTCTAGTGCTGACAATAGCTTGCCCAAAGCTCTCATATACTCCCTGAATGTGGCCCAGGGCCACTTCAGAGTCTGAGACACCACCTGCATCACCAGAGAAACCATCTCCTCTGGTAGGAAAATTTTCCCTAGTCGGATATTGAACCTCATCCAGAGTTCCTGGGAAAGTACTGTAGAGGATTTCCGCAAAACCCAATGGTCTCCTACCGAGGATTCCCAGCCGTCTCAAAAAAAATGAGGATGCCCCCCCCACTGCTAAATGCGGACCAGGATTCCGCAAGTCATGAGGAATACAGCTTGACAGTCTTAGCCCATGGAGCCTCTTGCATGGTCTGCCACTGCTGTCTAGGCTTGGCAGAGGAGCATGCGTGGGGGCCTGTGAAGCTTGTGGCCTTTGAGTCTCCGTTTGGCAGGAATGAAAAAGAAGCAGTTTCCTCACCATAGTTGGTTGTTTAGAGGACATCTGAGGCAAAAAGTGCTCTAACCCCCAGTAGAATCACTAATGCTCTGCTTTAGTTCAGGTCCAAACAGGGACTTTTTGGAAGACTGATCTGCAGACCAAATCTTAAGGTACATGGTGCATTGCGCAGCAACAGAAAAAGCAGAGGCCTTGGCGAACAACCTGACCTCCTCAAAAAAGCTTCTGACACATAATTGTTGACCTCTTTAACCCAGGCAGAAGCAAAGATGAGTTGAAGTGCCACATCAGTGGTCACAGAGATGGCCCTGGGAATAGAATCCAGTTTCTTATCTGCCGGATCTATAAGACCAGCTGCATCTGCCAAGGGCAAGGCAGTAGTTTCTTTGCTAACCTGGTGACAGAAGAGTCAGGAGTTGGAGGAAAGGCCCACTGTTCTAATTCTGCCTCAGAAAAAGGGTACAGTTTAGTAACAGACAGTCGTTTGTTTGGAGTTTTCCACTCATCCAGAAGTATCTGGTCAAGAGTGGCTTTAGGGGGGAAAAAAGCAGATATTTCTTACTCCTCTGGAAGACATCCACAGAAGATGACCCCTCAGCAGAGGTGTCAGAGACCTGAAGAGTCCCCAAAACAGCTCCGATGAGTCCCTCAGCTGAGGGAAGGGGGAGGTCAGCTTCACAGGATTCCCCACCTGGAAGTCTCGTTTGACGTGAGGAACAGTAGTCGGGGGGGGGGGGGGGTAAGGGATGCCCCTGAGCCCTTAATCTTGGATTTACTCCCATGACTTTCAGATTCTGACATCCTGACAGTATACGTTTCTCAAACTAGTATAAAACAGTAGATGATATCTTCAGATTAATAATTCACTTAGAAAGCCCAGAAAAGTCACTTATCTGGCAGGTGAAGACCTAATCTGGAGAAGGAGAGCAAGGAGAGTCTCTGTGTAGCATAAGCAAGAGAGAAATAAAATGATGACATTCTGGGAAAAGTAGTCTCCTTAATTGCTGTTGCCTAGCAATGCCAACAATTCTGTCTATGAATCCCCATGGGCCCCCAGGACATGAACCTGATGAAAGGGCATTAGGAGACAAAAAGAAAGAGCCCACTCTGACTTCTGTATGTCAAACAGTTGCAGAGTTATATTCCAAAGAAATTTGCAGATAAAAGTCAACAGAGCAAACATGGCGGCGTGGGAACCTGTTCTTAAAGGGGCCACAATAGTATTTCAGTCAAAATTAATCAAGTTAACAAAAGACTAAAAAATGCCAGGAAATATGTGAGGGTAGCCAAAAAATGAAAGACCCCAGCGGTGGGGTGTGTGTGAAAACAGACACACAACACCCCAAACTAGAGAAAAACAGCAGATAAAGGATTAATGCTGGAAATTGCATCCATTCATGCTCCAAAGTTGAGGGAAAGGATTGAAATAGTAATAAAGTTACCCAACATGAGTGCAGGAGCCATCAAGGACTCATAACAGTCACTGTATGGAGAGACACAGGATTCACCAGTCTTCTGTATTTAGGATACCATTGTGAAGGAAGACAGAGCCTCAGAGAGACTCTGTTGGAAGGGCAAACTTGGTCTGCAAGATTCCCTCCACAGGGTTGCAAGGTCCACACAGCACCTTTAAACTGGTCAATCCACTCCAGGTGAAGCCCAGTAATGGTAACCCACCTAAAGGTGGAATTTTTATCTAAAGGGAAAACAATAAAAAGCTAAAAACTAAGGGAGGTGTCACTGTCCATCTGCATTCTTCAACTACACATTCAAAACTGTCTAATATGAGGGCAGGGTAAGGGTTGACCTGGAGAAGATGCAGGGAGTCTCCACTTTCAAGACTCTGTCTTTTAAGATGTCCCCTGCCCTCTAGTGGAGGGACTCAACCTTCAAGGTACCTGTGTTCCATAGTGTACGTAAGAGAAATTAAGATTCCCTTCTGGCAAAGCAGATGCGAGCATCAAAACGGTGACCGTATTGTTCATATCACTGAGGACTCAATCCCATGACCCTACTCCATCAGCAGTGAAGAACAGAGTGAGTTGTTCCCCACTGAGTTGTTTGTATTGATCTCAGATGTATTTGTAAATGGTAATCATATTGCCTCTTTGATGTCCCTTCTCTAAGGCTAACAACCCAGTTTGGCTAGTTTCTCTTTATATCTCATATCCCCCAATTCTTTTATCAGTTTTGTTACACATTTCTTCACTTTTTCCAGTCCAGTGATGTATTTTTATGAAGTAGCAACCAAAACTGTACTCCATATTCTAGATGAGTCCATACTAAGGATTTATATAGAGGTAGAATTATATTCCCATCCTGCATCAATAACCCTTATTATGCACGATAGTACCCTATTGGCTCTTGCTGCAGCTGACTGACACTGTACACTGTTGTAAAGTCTATTAGTATTCCTAACGCTTTAGTGTATACAGTATGATTGTTTCTGCAAAGAAAAAAAATCAGAATGCAAATAAAAAAATCTAGATTGCACTGTCTACTGGGGTGGGGATTATATAATTGTTCATAGCTGGCATATGGGTGTAAAGGCAATGCGTAAAAATGTCAAAAAACGTTTCCCCACAGACGGAGAGAAAAAAAACATTACACTAAAAATGCGCTCATGAGAAAAATCTCTCAGGAGCACATTTTTTAGTGTAATGTCTTTTTCTCTCCATCTGTGGGGATAAGTTTTTTGACATTTTTACTCATTGCCTTTGCACCCATATGCCAGCTATGAACAATGGTATAATCCCCACCCAGTAGATAGTGCAATCTAGATTTTTTATTTGCATTATTTGCAATCTCTCAGGAGCACATTTTTTTAGTGTAATGTCTTTTTCTCTCCATCTGTGGGGATAAGTTTTTTGAAATATGATTGTTTCTCTAACCCCAAATGCATAAACATACATTTATCTATATTAAACTACATCTGTAGCTTTTCTGCCCATTCACTCTGATTATACAAATCCCATATGTATTTCCTAGAACGGTTTAGTGTCATCAGTAAGGACTGAGACACTACTTTCAATGCCCAATTTAAGATCATTAAAGTGCAACTATCACAGAGTTTGATTCCCAGTCCCAAGTATTGCTCTCCATGAAAGACGTTGGAAAAATATATTAATCTTGTTTTAAAATGTATATTAAATATTTAAAAATACAGTTTCCTTTCCTGAAAGTGTGAGGAAGAGCAGCGCCATGTTCATTACATTTCTAATGATTGGCAGTGCTCTCCCTCATAAGCAGTTTCCAATCTTGGTCACGAAGCCTACCCCTTGATATGGAGACAGGTGAATATTCATTGAAATAAAGGAGTCTGGGGCAGCTGGTGGGTGGGAAATTAGTGCACAGACGGCAGATCCATAGAGAAGTGTGGTATAGACTGTACTGCACTGAACCTCACCACATCATTACTGCACAGTTTGGAGTTACTTTAAGTATACAGATCTACTACGCTCAATTTCATTGGGTGTGAACTTAAGTACCCTTGTTTGTATTCAAAGAATGTGACAAGCACTCACTGAGAAATAAACAAAATGAAGTAGCTACTCAGTGGTAATTAAGTAAAATTTTTAACTCTCATGTGCCATTGAAGAGAGGGCATTTTCTAACGATATTAGATCAGTCCCTCCAACAAGAAGTACAACTCCAAAACATCAGGCAAGTCCTCTGCACTAGAGGAACAGCACATCCACAGGTTTCTGTCTCAGCCTGTCTCGTCAGTATGGTGAAACTGATTCATATAGGCACAAAGAGAGCAAGGGCACAAACAAAGAATGTGACGAGCACCCACCAGGAACACAGGGAAAAAGAGGCCCCTCAGTGGTGCTCATGTCACATTTTTCACCTTTGTCTGTATGTCATCAGGTCATGGTGCTTAATTCACCATTAATTCACCATAAATGTTCAGAATCTCTTTTTGACTTTGTCCTCAGTAAGCCACACACATTATGGAGGAAATGTTTTGATTCTCCATGTATGCCTAAAGCTTGCCACTGTTGCTTATTTTGTATATACTGAAGGAAATAATTTATTTAAGGTGTCCGCCGTCACCTTATACTCAATAATTAATCTGCTTGTCTCAATATTATGGGGAAAAATATCAACCATAATCTTTTTGCCATTTATCTACATTAATAAAAATATGGAGAATTCTCCTTCCATGTCAGTTATATCCCAGGCAGAAGTAAGGAGGAGATATGCTAATCTTCTCCATACTGCTTCTCCAACACATACAGGGAGGCATGATTTTGACAAGAGTGGCCAGGACTTTCATGTCCCTCACATCCCCCACCCAATCGCTATGTCCCCAGTCCCACTCTGCTCCCACCTGTCCTTTCCAACCTCCCCATTGTGTCTTCTCTTCTTTCTGCTCCCTTTAACTCACCCCACTGTGTCATCACTTCTTTCTGCTCCCTCTAACCCTCCCTGTTGTGTTCCCTCTTCTTTTTGCTCCCTCTCACTCCATTCTGTTCTGTCTTCTTTCTTATGTACATCACTTCTTTGTTAATAAAGCTTATCTAAAATAAAAATAAAAATCCCTGCAAACTGAACTGCAGAGGACAGAGGAGGAGGAATGTGGCAGTGGAAAGCAGTTCCAGTGCATGGTGTAGAACAGCACAGCTCATCCCCTCTGCAATGCCTACCCATCTATACACCTTTGGTTTCCTGCACCGCCCTTCTCACAATGAATCGCCCAGGCTGCCCTGGCTGGTTTGGCTCACAAATACCTCCAATACATACACCATCACTACTTTTCATATTAATCAGAGCCACAGATAGAAGGGTATCCAGCACATTGCAAACCAGTGTTGTAGACACTCCTCTACCACTCACATTTAGTCCACTTAACCATTTCAATGTCAACAGATTCAGGACTCCTTTGGTATTCACACTTCCATATTGTTCAGATGCTCATGGAAGTTGTCATCTAAAACAAGCTTGAGAACTACAAGTTGAACACTGCCTGCATAAAAATATAATTCTCTAAATGCAAAATTGCTGCCCAACCCTGCAGCTCTCAAGAGGTTAAAATGTATTAACCTTTTCAATTCCATAGAGGATGTCTAAGGCACCATGTGCTACATAACTCTCTGACAATCAAATGGTTAACACACTTTAGTTCTTTGTACAGGTAATGCCGTGCCACTATTGCTAGTATACTTAAGAAATGTTTAGGATTGTTCTTGCTCTATTTGCAATACATCTGTCATGTTAAATTTTAGATAACCCATTGCTTGTTTGCAGATTATATTGCATTCTTCATATTTTTATAAGCGTTGCATCTGACATTTCTGACGTAAATAATTAAGGGCCATTTCCCTATCAAACTCGTTGTTAAGCCACACTGGTCTTAATTTGTTCTCTTGTGTTTATTCCCCAGTGGTATATATTGAGTTGACACATATATTTATCCAAGAGCATTCTGAACAATTCCATCTGTTTTGTGCATTGTTATCTTAGAAGATTACATCCCATTGAATGTCCTTCAATACTGCTTTTAAGCATTGTAAAAGTACCCTTTTTAAAGTTAAATGAATTTTCTAAACCTTTGTTAGTGTGCAACACATAACAAATTTCAAAGGATACCATATTGTGGTCACTGTTGCCTGATATCACTATATTTTGTATACAGCACTTAATGATATGATTTGTTTTGTATATCTATTTATCTATATCTATTTATCTATCTATCTATCTATCTATCTATCTATCTATCTATCTATCTACACACGTATATATATATATATATATATATATATATATATATAAATATATATAAGCATTCAAGTATACTCAGCCTGGGTTGATCCTGGCTTCATATGAGACAGCACTCAAGAAGCTTTAAGTAGCAAAGAAAAACTGTTACTTTATTACATTCATGCCTAGTGCTTTCGGTCCTCACAGGGACCTTCCTTGAGTGCTGTCTCATATGAAGCCAGGATCAACCCAGGCTGAGTATACTTGAATGCTTCTTTATGATTTTTTATGGGACGTGTACCTATTATTGCAACATTTAGGGTTGAAACATTAAGGTTTTGATTGAGTGAGTGCCACTGCTTATATTAGAAAGTGTATATATATATATATATATATATATATATATATACACATAGTATCATTTCCTGCAAGAGTTCACGTTTGAGGCAAACAAGCCATTTTCCAGCAGTGACATTTTTATATTCCTTCAAAAAAGGTACATTTTCACCCATCCTTAATATTGACATTTTGCTGCTTTTCTAATCAGTGTGAAAACCAATGTATACCTTCTGAATCTTCATTAAACTCTTCCAGTGTTTTGTCAAGCTGTGCAGCAATAAAAATGTCTTCATCTCCATTTCTGACTGATGCCACATCATCATCTCTTCTGAAATATAACCACAAAAGTATTACCGTTAGGTATAAAGACGTTTATAAATTATTCAACAGTGAACGTTTTCCAACCTATTACAGGAACACTAACACCTACATATGACCTGGGGGTTGCACACACTTTATATACCCTGTGCTAGCATCTATAAAAAAAAATCTTTGTTTCCTGAGGCCTAAAATCTGGCCTTACATGTGCTCTGTAGGGGCCATTGCTGCCTTTTTCAAGGCTCAGTGACTCCCATTACCATAGCAAACTTGATCAGAAGTGATAGTGATGTATAGTCTTTAAACGGGCTGAAATTTGGTAACAGCTTTTCTGAATAAGCAAGCTGTGGGTATTAATCTCAAGACATTCACTACCTTAGCTCTTATGTTTCATTACAAACAGCTCAAAATTAAACACATTGTGTCTGTACAGGACAGTCTACATATAAAGCATGTTTGGAATTATAGGTATCTAAAATAAAATACCTATTTTCTGCACTCTAACTGGAAATACATGATATTTAACCATTTGCGTGCCAGAGAGGTTCACAATGTATTGCAAAGCAATGCTTTGCATACCCCTCTGGCACTCAAAGGATTATCATTATATGACCCAATTATATTTTTATGTGTTAGTCCTCCTTTAAACCATCTTCTTTTTCACTCAGACAATAACTTCACCCACTCTTGCAACCATCTCAATAGCTTTTAAACCACATAGGGCTTGTTTAAGTAACATTGTACTTCTGGTTTGAAGAACATGTATCATCAACTACTACAAGAAGCTTACCTTTAACCAATCAGTATATAAAGCCTTTCTGCATTGGTGTGCATGTAGATATTATGAGTTATTTAACCTCTTCTATAAAATGATGCATTAGTATTATTAAAAATCATTTTACATCATCGTCATCATCATGAGGCCACTCTAGTATTAAAGGGGTTTATAGCCACATAATAAATAAAAGAGGATTTTAGCAAACTTAAAGTTAAATCCTTTTCTCTTAGTTCATGTGGAACACAGGAACCATGGGGGGGGGGTAAAGTCCCCTGTTCCGGAGGATGGGGCACTTCGAAAAAAAGTCAGGACTCTAAGGCAGAGACTCCCATCTTCCTTCTACTTTACCCCACCTCCTACTTCCAGTTTTAATAAATAGCAAACTCAGGATAAAGCATAAGTGAAAGGACAGAAGATTTCTAGCAAGATTCCTTGGAGGTAAAAAGAGAAAAAAACAGTCCATTGGTGAGCAGTTTCACAGGTCAAAACTGGTACAACATGAACCTCAGTTGTCAACAGGGTTCTGATCTCTACAGACCAACAATGGAATTAGGAGGACGCTTATACAGACAACAAAACCTGAAGGACCTTCCTGTCAAAGCTGGCCTCGTAGTCAAAGCCTGGTAGTTTACGCCTCGTAGAGTATTATCATGCCCAATTAGCCCAAATTTAGTCCTGGCATACCAATGTTGGCTTCAAGCATTGGGTACCAAACATGACTTAATCTTGGACCCCTCTCCTCTTACTCCGATTTTTAGTAATAACTTATTCAAACCAGGCTTAATTCTGCCCAACTTCCTCTGCCTTGAAGATTGTGGCCTTTCGCATTATAGGGACCTATATCAGTAAACTTGTCAATATCAGCCAATACAAACTTTTATCTCCTTACACTTTCTTCAGGTCCTCAGCTTTACTAGTTCCCTGCCTGTCCTTAGGAGAGCAGCCACCATGTCTACAAGGTCTGAGCAAGCCTGTCTGGCTAGCTATTCCTCCAGAGGTCTTATTTCTATCATATACTCCTGTCTAGTCATTCCACCTTCATCTGTTAAATTTGAATATATGTTATATGTTAGCTTTACGCATTCACACGAGGATTGGAGAGATATCTGGAAGCAAACCACTACGCTACTTTCTCTACCTGTGTTACCTATAAGGAACAGGCTTATAAAACTCTGCTTCTTTGGTATATTGTTCCTCTAAGCAGACCGTTCCAATGAAGCATTTCTTTTTAGATATCGCTATTTCAGCTCTGCTGAAGAGCTGTAGTCGGGTCACACGACCCGAATCTCCTGCTGTCAGCTAGAGGCTGACGTCAGTGAAACGGGCAGGAGGAGGGCAACTTTAAAACCTTATATCTCTCAAACTACACACGTTTGAGAGACAACGCATATATCATTGAATTTATATTTTTAATGTCTACATTATTAAAGATTATTAACAGCACGCATTACTATTCCTTTAAAACAGGAGACAAGAAGATAGAGCCTTTTCTGAATGTTGTAGCCCAAATAGTTGTACAGGTATGTTCCAGAGAAGTATTCCCCACAGAAGACAATGAAGCCTGCGGGCGGGCTCCAGTTCTTAAAGGGGCCACCACACTAAAATCAATCTACAACTGAAAAGATTGCAAAAGACCCAAAACCCACAGGGAACATCTGAGGGGAGTCTAAACACTGAGTCAAGTAGTGGGGGAGAGAAAATAAGCTCCTAAAGCATTCAAAGCCCACCCAATAGCCCAATCAGCACAGTATATATATATATATGGTAGAATATGGACCATTTATCTCCACTAAACAATAATAATAATAACAATAGAGACACAGATCACTATAATCCTCTCAATCTGATAGTTGACAGATTTGAAACAAAAATTACCAGAAAGAACAAAGGAAAAGCATTCCAGGTCTCAAGGGCCAGCACTTTGTGTTGGCACACGATCAAGGCATACCTGTTGTGACCTAGTTCATCAATTTCTAGTGATTCTAGTGTTTGACTCAGCTTTCCCTCGTCTTTCTTTTTGTCTCCTGATTTGGCTTTATCCTGTATTGGCTTGACCTTGGCTATTTTTTTGTCTCTGCTGCCTGCTGATTGTGTACTGCTTTGCTTGACTGGCTCTGACCTTGGCTTGATCCACTATTCTCCTGTCTTATCCCTGATACCATCTCTACCCGCTTACCGACTTGGCTTCTGGAGGCTCTCCTGTGCCCTCTGTGTCAAGTTTGATGCTGTCGACCACCTGGCCGAGTTCAAAGCTGTTTGTTATGTTTGCAGAGTTCGACTTCTTTGATCACATCTGCGGTTCGACCCCTTGAGTCTATGACTGGCTGTTATTATCCCTACACTATGACAGAGACAACTGTACTGCTGGTAGGTTACATATACTGATTCCAGACTCGGTGTCTAACTGTCTGTGTCTAGGGTTGTCATCCATATGGCTTTGCGGCCAGCACCTCTAACACTGCCTAGTAGTCTGTATTCTCTATGTGGGGAAGCCACTCTACAAAGCTTTAACCAGGCAGCTTACATTAGGCGCACCTAGTCTGATCATAACAATGGGGAAAAACAGTCCAATGTCAGTCACTATATTAGCGAGATAAAATGTTACAATGTGTAAGCTGGCTGAACTGTGTGGTACAATATCAATTAGCGGGCAGGTATAGCAATAGTATCTGTAAAATGTGGCTTACTCTCCCATCTCATTAGAGTTGATATCCTCCATGTTGAAGACTGACTCAAAAACAACAGTCTTGATATCTATTATCCAGCTCTCTCTCCCTCTCATGGTGGGAACTCTTTGACACTGGCACTGAGGAATCTCACAGTCACTCTATCAATAGGTAATACTCCAGCGGGCAGAGTATTCTTTGTAGACTTGGTGCTACCTTCAAATTTAAAGCATATAACTGTGCAGCCATGAGAGTAACTAAATGGATTATTAATCCTAAAAATATATTGCACTTGGCTGTCTATAGTTAACCTATGTGTTTCATATCATAGGATACTTCCTCAGGGCCCAGGAAAACAATAAAAGCCTAAGAAAATCTAAGAAGATGGCCTTGCCCATACAGTTTACTTGCAGGACACATGAATTCTGGGATTTAGTAGGTGGAGGGACTCAACTCTATGGTAACTGTATTCCATAAAAGGAGAAGCTTGGCAGGCAGCCAAGATTCTCGGGCACTGAACACACCCCGGGGTGTATACATACGTCCAGGGGCGGCAGTAAGGAGGACATATTCATGTCTCCTCCATACTGCCTTACTAGGGACATATAAGGGGGCATGATTTCCACAGGAGTAGCAGGGGGCAAAGGAATGCAAGTGAGAATCAGCCCATAACCTGGAAGTAGCAATCTCCAGTCATCACAGCAAAGCACTGTACCACACAAGTACAAACCAGATCATATTGGAAAAAAAATAAATCTAACAGTCATCATTTCCACTTTACACTAGGAGATACCCACTTAATACTTTGCTCATGTCAAGCAATTAGGGAACACATGAGTATAGCGACACTCCTTGCCATTGCACAGCCCTCACATAATGCAATCGTTACTGAACCCCAGCAGTGTCAGGTCCTGTTGGTGAACCTACTGTACTCACGCTGTAGCCCACCAAATAACCCGCTTTACCGACTCACTGCAGTGCAGCACACGCATGTCAGTGAGTCTCAAGCACATTGCAATGCCTAATTCAATGAATCCCATACACTAAGGTCATCCCCCAGCTGAATGCCAGCCCCAGTATGCCAAAATTTGTATATAACAGATGAGAGTTGGTACCGTGTTAGCCGTAGAAATACAGGATGCAGAAATACAGGTATCAACGTTACACAAAATTTCTGCATCCTATAATTCATATATTTCTAACAAGCCAACATTGCAAGGCCAAACATTAAAACTTAATTCTTTCACCTTGCACCACCCACAGCTCTTAACCCTATCAGTGCCACAGGGATATGAGATGCCTTCCTGTCACCCGCTCCTGTCACCTCCAAACTTACAGCAACCACCAGGGGGATCTGGTTGCTCTAAGTTCCAAGGCACAACATCCGCTGACAGGAAGGAGCTACACCAATCCTTCTCCTGCCAGAACACAGGAATCTAAGGCAATGGGAGAGGGATCTGCTCCTCTTCTAGCAAAAGTCACTTTGTTTTTCCAGCCATCTCAAAAAAGTGCTAATAGGGCATTGTGCCCTAACATCTCTCCCATTTACTGTGTTCCTGCCTCTTTTTGCCCTCCCTCACATTACATGACAGGGAGAGCCACTCAGAACCTCAGCATTCACCTGGTGCTGCAGGGGAGCAGGAGCATGCCACTGACAATTAGACCTAGGACCCTGTGTGGAGAACCACCAATAGATGAGGGAGAGTTTTCTGCTTTGGCACACTGTTCATGTACCGTTTTCTATGGTTCACATAAACATCTTTGTGTTACAGTGATGTTGCCTCTAACACTACACTTTAATAGCTCTTTCACAACCAGTACTTTTGTGCCAGTCAGTTAAGCCCCACCCCCACTCATGAATAAGCCCCACACCTTTTCCTCCCCATTCATGTACTTTATGTCACCCAGCTGCCCCACAGGAGTCTCCTCTGGGGACTCCAGAAGACAACGTTCCCTGGAATGGCCATAGGGAACAAATCATTCTCATTTTTTTACCATCTTTAACCCTTTGAGTGCCAGAGGAGTATGCAATGCATTGCGTACCCCCCCTCTGGCACTCAAAGGGTTAAATAATCAACCTTTTAATACATATACATAGTTGACACTACACTTTAATAGCTCTTTCACTACCAGTACTTTTGTGCCAGTCAGTTAAGCCCCACCCCCACTCATGAATAAGCCCCACCCCTTTTCCTCCCCATTCATGTACTTTATATCACCCAGCTGCCCCACAGGAGTCTCCTCTGGGGACTCCAGAAGACAACGTTCCCTGGAATGGCCATAGGGAACAAATCATTCTCATTTTTTTTACAATCTTTAACCCTTTGAGTGCCAGAGGAGTATGCAATGAATTGTGTACCCCCCTCTGGCACCCAAAGGGTTAAATAATCAACCGTTTAATACATATACACCGTATATTCTGCGGACCACTGCTATCCCTTGTCTACCACCTGAACAGTTGGCCCACAACTCTATCACGTGCAGTAATACCTCCATTTACTCACATTTTGTTCCTCTAACTCTACATATATTTCACAATATTTCTATACATAATACTAGCAAAATAAGCATGGCTTTGCCCGTGTGACAATAGGCAGGGACGTGAGACATATGAACCTGTATTCAGGGACCCATGTATTCTGCCTTCTGGCCCTCAAAGAGTTAAATAGGGAGCTCCCCACCACTCAGCTTTCTCCCAGGATACATGAACTGTTACATTAAAGAGGTGTTATGTACATAGAGTCCCCTCAATAGATCTTCTCATATCACAATTCACACTCAGATGGGAGCATGAGCCTGCAGTTTCCACAGATTTATAAGGATGGCATTTGTATGTGAACCCAAATAGTATATACTCGCAAAATGGCCACAGCGTTGCCCGTGGGGATTAAGTCCCTTGGATGCTTCAGGGGTTTTCATCGCACTGCTGTATAAGTACACCTAATAAATATGCAGTTAGGTGTGTATGTTCATCTAATACATATGTGCTACACATACCTGCATATTTATTACATCTACGTATACACCAATGTGATGAATACCCAAAGGACTTAATCCCCACAGGCAACGATGTAGCCCTTATATATAGGACGAGTTGCATTAACAACGAAACAGCTGTCCATGAGTGGTTCACTGGCTTTGCATCTCTTCCTGAGTTGTGTCTTAAAGCTGTTGCTCAGCAAACACATACTCTAAGGAATCTATGTTTAAAGGGATAGTAATACTTCGTTTTAACTTTATTTTATTTTGTAGGCATTAAAAAAAACATGAAGAATGATATAAGTCTTATCTCTCAAACCTTTATGGTTTAAGAGATATTCAACAAGCAAAGTTTCCCCTCCCGTCCCTTTTTCCTAGTGTAAGCCATCTCTTCTCAGATGTGAATCTGGTTGTAAGACCAGACAGATAACAGAAGGGGACAATCTTCTTTGTATGAAAAGAATGAAAGCCCTGCCCCCCTTGACAAGTTTTTCAGCTTTTTCCCTTATCTTAATTGAAGATTGTCCCTCTCTGCAGTCTAACTGGGCACCTCCCTTCTGATCTGGTTGAACAGGGGGATGGGGGGGGGTAGTTTGCTTGTGAATATCTCTTAAACCATAAAGATTTGAGAGATAAGACTTATATCGTTCTTCATGTTTTTTTAATGCCTACAAAATTAAATAAAGATAAAACGAAGTATTACTATCCCTTTAAAGAGGAATCTGATGCAAAAAGGTGATTCCTTGTTGAACATTTGCATATGCCTACCCAGAACCCCTTGAAGTAGTAAAAACACTGCAAATGTGAGATTTGTGTAGGAAAAGCAAGTCTTATGGCTTGACTGGTATATTTAGATTTTTGTTTAATATTCTATCTACCACCCTACATATATATATATATATATATATATATATATATATATATATATACACACCTATATATATATTATACGGTTTCTACTTTCCTGTAATATTAATACAAATTACAAATAATAAAATTAAAAAAGCCCAAGAGTTAGGAATATTTTTGCCAAGCTCTACAGTTTCCTTGCAGGATACAAACTGTAATGGCTTGTCAAGGAAAAAGTGGTTACAGTGTGAAACGTACTAAGGGTTTTACATACAAAGAACAACTACCTAACATTGGTGGATTACCAAAATGATGACTCTCATGTTTATGTTTTTTCAGAAAAGAAAACTAAGTTCAAGAGGTCAAGCAGTTCATTAACACAATGAGAGGTAGCCAGTTAACTTTAAAAATATGTATCTTAACTCCCCTTCTCAAGCCCCAAAAGGCAGAAGGAAATGCTTTCTTGTTTCTCATGCACAGAATAAGAACTACAGAAGAAGATTCTGAAGGTTTCATGTGGCCCTTGGGCCACCTGTTCCCCACACAACTGGATTCAATTTATTAGATTTTCATACTAAATTAGGTTCTTAACACTCTTCTCCCTCAGCGCAACTAAGAATGGTATAAGAGTAATGGGGCAAGGAATTAGAATTTCAATCATTAAAGTCATCAATAATATACGAAAGAACCAGTACTGCTATTGACAGCCTTTTTCCAGTTCACTGGATTGCTCAATTGAGTGTTTAACAATTGTAATTAGCTAAAGTAATGTCTGATTTTATCTTATTTAAATTTCATAACAAGACAGCTTTACAAGTTAAATTTAAGAATAATCATAAGCTGTCAATGCCTGTAAAATATAAAAGAAAGCATTGTTTTGAGTGCATTTTATAGGCACAATTTAACATTCCATTTCTTGCAAGTCTGGACTGAGGAAGAAACCACAGACAAGTATGTTTTGCTTCTTACAAGTATACTGCTCTGTGGTTATCTATGTTGACAGTATAGCTCTTGAGAATAATGTGAGCTTTATTATGGTTTCATGTTTAACATATCAAGCACTACTGATGGCTTTTTATCACCTGCCATAGTTTTTAGAGATAACTTGGAGGGCACTCTTGTGCACTACTTTTGTGAAATGAATTCCTTAAGGTTAGAGTCATGCGACCAACTAATTTTACAACACAAGAAATGTTTTAACAGTTTACAATAAGGGATTTAGATGACTCTAGAGGGAGAAGTACAAATCTGCCAATACCACTCATTTACACACTGGGACATTAATTTTATACTCATGCACCTGCATTAAAGGATATGCATTACAGTGTATGATCGCTTTAATGCATTCTGGTACAGACACCACTGTCATTACGATTTTAAAGGGATAGTAATGTTTCAAGATAAAAGCAGCTCCAATTAATCTTCATAGTATTTAGGCCATAGAGAGTGTTATTTCAATACTGTCAGAGTTGTAGTTCAAGAGTAATTAAATGATAAAGTATCCCCCTCCTACCCCTTTTACCTAGTTTAAGCCACCTACCCTCACATGTGGAATCTGGTCTTAAGACCAGACAGCTCACAGCAAGGGACAATCTTCTTATTGTGAGAAAAATGAAAACCCTGCCCCCCTTGACAGATTTTTCAGGTTTTTCCCTTATGCTAACTGAAGATTGTCCCTTTCTGCAAGCCATCTGGACACCACTTTTCTGTTCTGAGGTGAGCAGTGTTACCTCAGTAAAAGAGGCGGGAGGAGGATACTTTATCATTCAATTACTCCTGAATTACAACTCTCTCAGTATTGAAATTACACGCTCCATGGCATGAATACTATGAAGATTAATTGGAGCTGCTTTTATTTTGAAACATTACTATGTCTTTAATGTGAACAAGCCCCCCTGTAGCATGTGCAGGAAAATGTAGACGTTACACAACTCTCTTTTGCTCTTTGTTAATATTGTACATATCCTCGAAGTGCAGAGGAAAGGATTTTCCCTTAATACCCATACACTTTCCCACTGCCATTCCCTTGGTGCAAGCAGCATGCTGATGACCATTTTTGGCATTAGTAGTTTAGTAAATTGGTGTCAGGTAGGTTAGCAGTAAGAAATCTGTCCCGGTGCCTTTTTTAGTACACAACCTTTAGTATCAATGTGTGTGCACATCTAGATGACGTCTACTAGAAAAGCAAATTATGTCTCTCGGAGACCTTTGCTCAAAGACAAATAAGAAGACTGATTTTCCACAGAGCAAATTCCAAAAAATAAAGGTTATTAACTAATGTGTTGGTATATACTTTCCCTTATTATCCTCATTTTCTCTCTGTAGTCATCATATTCATCTTTTAATTCACATTTTTTCTTTCTACCACAACATAAGAAAGTACAAAGATTACTGCTGATTCAGGAGATGCAGGCTTTTTAATATGGCAATGTTTTTAATTCAATGTTAAGTAACATTTCTTTTTTCAACTACCAGTTTATAAGATCATATACAGTGGCTATCTCATTTTACCAGTATATTGATTTTTATATAGTCCTACAAGGTAAAGACACATTGAAACACTTTAATATACTTTTAAGACAAGTTTCATATCAAGGAAAACTTTCTTTTTAATTACAATAGTGCTGAAATATCAATCTGACTCTCCCTTGTTTATGTCTATGGAGAACAATGTGAAAAACACAAAATACACACACATAAAACTGGTTCTGTGGAACTATGTTTTTCATCAAATGGCAGATGGATACCAATTTTATTAAAAATATTATTTGCGTTATTTTAACTATGAAGTCTGAGTGTGATTAACACCTACTGTTTGGTGACATTATCATTGTTTTCACCCATTAAGCACTCATTAAATTCTGATCATTACCCTATAATTTTATCAACTCTACCAAAATGCATGTTACATTCCCATTAAATGTCTGTTAATTGACTGATAAATCATGGCTTTAATAAAGGAGGGCATGTGTTTGTTAAGGTTGTGGTTTAAACATTAATAAGCAGTCTTCAAAACTGAAAATAGAACACTATCACAGTTTCAGTGTCAATATTTGTATTTTAAAAAAGGGATATAATAACCTGTCACTAATTTTAAAAATATAATTAGACTCCGGAAATAAATTACTTAATTTGAAGGCGAAACAAAAAAGTAATGGCATCATGATAAGTCTTCTCATATAAATTAACTTAAAAGTATTCAGATACAAAAAAAGTTGTGATTAGTAGTTGAAGGCTGCAGTATGGTTGAGTTTAGTAGTCAAATTAATGAAAGATTATGAAAGAATGCTGTGGGATAAAAATACAATTTTATTCTATATGAAGCAACAGCAATTTCAGGATAGCCATCACCTAGTTTAATAAACTCAAAAGAGCTTAATAATATGCTCTGTTTAGTCGTGCATATCTTGGGTTTGTGCCAAGCTTGGAGCAAAGCCACTGATTATGGTCTGTTGAGGTGCTTGATAAACGAATCCGTGGAATAGCTACTTCACAAGTGCCTAAGTATAAAGATTATTATACCATACATGCAACAGAAAAAACAAAACTGTCTTTGGAGTGGTGCACAGTACTTAGTAATGTCAAAGCTTTAGTATGGCTGTATTTGGAAAGGCCTGCTGAGTAGAGTCATAAAATCATAAAACACTGCATAAAACACTGAAATGTGTAACACAGTAAATGTTTTCAACTACACTATATGCCTAATATATGTATAATAAAAACCCAAAAGAACAGAATGTACATTATTTCTTTACTCTAGTAAGAAGGTGGATGGCTGGCATTATACTGCAGTATGGCAGATCATGACACTATGTCATAAAAACTGCTATTAATTTCAACAAAATTTCTATGTGACAGAGCTGCAATCAACTTTTCCCTAATTTAATAAATAATGTCTAGGTTTTGAAGGCAGAGACCTTATTCTTTGTACCTATGTTTATACTGTTTTACGCTGTCTGTTATGCTAATATACCAGATTTCTTGTAGTATTAGTGGCGATTTTTATACAATGTAAAAAAAGAAACGGCCCATGAGTCATCACAGACAATGTGACAGAGAGGGACTTACAGGGATAGTAATGTTTCAAAATAAAAGCAGCTCCAAATAATGTTTATAGTATTTGGGCCATGGAGAGTGTTATTTCAATACTGTCAAGACTTGTAGTTCAAGAGTAATTGAATGATAAAGTATCACCCTTTCTGCCCCTTTTACTTATGTAACACTGCTCACCTCAGAGCAGCAAGACTGTCCGGATGGATCGCAGAGTGGGACAAACTTCAGGGAGCATAAGGAAAAACCTGTCAAGGGTCATGCAGGGTTTTCCTTACGCTCACAGTAAGAGGATTGTCCCTTGCTATGATCTCTCCGGTCAAGGGACCCAGATTCCACATCTGAGGGGAGGTGGCTTTCACTAGGTTAAAGGGGCGGGAGGTGGATACTTTATCATTCATTACTCTTGAACTATAACTCTGACAGTATTGAAATAATACTCTCCATACCCCAAACACTATGAAGATTAATCAGAGCTGCTTTTTTTGTGAAATGTTACTATCCCTTTAAATGGCTTATAATATTGGTCTAGATTACATTCCATCAAAACAGACCTTTAGCCAGAAAAAATGCACAAGAAGGCAATTTTTGTTTTCCTTTTTGTTACTCATGTTACTAAATTGCATCTGCTATGTTTTCTGACATAGGAATTTCAGGACTCATAGCAAACTCAGCAAAAACCATGACTGCCATCACATTTTGGCAATGTGACCTTTCCAAAGTTCCCTTTTGTGGCTAGAGAGGCCCACCCTGTCTTGGTGGCTCAGCTCTGTTTAATTAAGGAAAATGGCTTAATTGAATGCAAAAAACTATGAAAGCCACCCTGTTCTCATAAGTGCCCCCAATCACCTTCTCTACTCTGATTTAAGTCTTCATTAAGTCATCTGAGACCATACAGTCTGCATCGCAATTGAAGGGATACATGAAAGTAATATTAAAATTAAACTACCCTGCCATCACCAATAGTCCAACTGGAGCCACCATTAACCAGTCCACTGCTGGAATATCTTGGCATGCATTGCAATTAGTTTGCAATTTCTAGCCTCTCTGACAACTTGTATTCCCTCCCTTAATGAGTTAAAGAAAAAATATGGGGTATATTCACTCCACTTTAAATTATTTTAAAATTAAATAAATAAATATGGTATACATTTAAACCATAAAATAACTAAATAATATGGGATGCAGAGGACCCATACTGATTTATCTGATGCACAAGAAAGGGGTACCAGGTACCCCATTCCTTACACTCCTACTGGGAGAGGAAATTAAAAAAAAAAACATTGATACTGGATATGGAGCCCCCAGATTAATCACAAAAATTCCCAAGGTCGGAAACCCTATACTCTCCACTCCATAAGGTAGAGGAATAAAAAAAAAAAAAAGATTAATATAGGGTCTGGAGAGCCAATATTAATCTATAATTTTCCTCTATTCCAGAATAACAATGTCTAATGTGTATCTGTATGTGTGTATTGTAAAAGACATAAGAAAAACTGAAAAAAAAATAAATTCTAGTGATACTATTGATGACAATAAAATAAATAAATAAAAAGTAAAAAAGTGACAACCCTCCAAAGCCCAGGATCCAGAAAAAAATTAAACATGGATTGGCTTATATATGTCAATCCCTGTTTAAATAGGTCCCCATGTTTAGATTGGAATATGGAATACAGAAACCATGGGGATATACCAAAACTAATCATCGAGATTACAGGAAGGGAGAGAAAAAACCCTCAAAACACAAACCATTTCCAACAGAGATGAACAGAGGATACTGCAACACATGGTTCCTATGTTCCACATTGGATAAAAGACAAAAATTGTTATAAAAATATAGACAGACTTACTGTACGAAGACTGGAATGTATTGAAGGATAAACAGAGGAAGGTTAATTGCTTTACCAGAATTACAAAGCTCTGGCAGAAAAGAAAATATCCGAGTCAGTGAAAAGAGTGAGAAAGCTTTCCTTAGCTATATTAGAAAAAAAAATAAAAGGTGGCATCATTAGACTTAAAATAAGAGTATGGCTATATGGAGGGCGGTAAGACAATAACTGACTGCATAAGTAATTATTTTTGCTTAGTTTTTACAGCTGGCTGAAGTGGGAACCAGTGTTAAGGGAAACAAGAATTAAAGGTAAGGAAAATTAATCAAGTCTGTTTAGTGACAAGGAAGTCGTAAATGTAGTATCTAAATTAAAAGCAGGCAAGTCGGTTGGTCCAGATTAAGTCCAAGAGTCTTAAAGCTTAGGGATATACTTGCCTCTCCATTAGCTGAACTTTTTAACCAATCACTGAACAATGCCAGGTGACTGGAGAATTGTTGATATATAGTCTAGCTTTAAAAAAGAGCAGCAGGGAAGACTCTTCCAAGTACAGGCCTGTCAGTGCTATCTGAAACCTTCATATTCACAAGTTCTGTATCAGCATGGATTTACTTCAGGAAGGGATTTTTAAAACTTTGCATCTAAAGCCATAGACAAGGTAGGGCAGTATATATAGTAAAGCCTTTAGCACTGTCACACATAAAAAGCTAATTTACAAGTTGTATGGCTTGAGACTGGATTCAAAAGAAGTTGGCTGAAGGATAGTGATCGGGTCTGTTCTATATAATATATTAATTAGCAATAATGATGGTGGGCATCATTGGAAAGTGTGCCTTTACTCCGAGATATGTAACAAAAGTGACATTCTAGGTGGGGTAATTCAAACTGAATGTGGTTTTAAAAGGTTAGAAAAATGGAGAAAAGTATAGGATTTAAAATGTATTGCCAAAAAGGGTACATAATGCAGAATATGCCCATAGGCAGAATATAGACTTAATGGTATTCTGCTGACCATAATAGCAGAAGAAATTGAAATGGGAATAGTCATATCTGATAATTTCAAGGTAGGCAAGTGGCATTGCAAAGCAATGTATAAAGATAGCAGGGTACTAGGCTGTATATGAAAAGGAATTAACAGTAGAAAAATAAAGGTCCTAATGCCATTTTATAGATCACTAACTCAACATCACTTAGTGCAAGGTCCAATTTTGGGTAAAACCAGCTGCTCCATATGTACTAAATGAAAATTCACCAGATCCACATTTATTTAAATGAAACTTTGTAAAGAGTTTGATGCTTTAGAAGTGTCTATCATATCGCTTCTCAATATGTGGGAGACCTTTCTAGAATTAATGTTGTTTAAAGCCCCACTGAAACCCAGAAATGTTTACTTTTCCACTATTGTACAGTTAGTTTGCTCCAGAATTGCACTTCTTATGTTTTTTTAAATTAGGCCCCGGGGCTCAATTCTATTTCGCCCCCAGTAAAACAGCCAGTTAGGGTATAAAAAAAACAGAGAGTGATAAACCCACCTATGTACCACAGCTAATCTATAGCTTGCAAGGTACACGGAACAACCAGTGTTGGTGGCCAAAACGTGAAGCATATTGTTAGTTTTTGTTCCCACAACTCTCGGTCAATAGCGCAAATTGTGTGAACATCAAAGGAAAAAAAAGCTAACTCTCATTGTTTGACACAGTGTTAAAGGGATAGTAATACCTAAAATGTAAAAAAAAATATGTTGTAGGGTTTATCCCCCTGAGTAAAACAAGAGTACTCCCACTGCTGAAAGATGTTTCATTCAAAAGTTATTAATTTTCAAAGTTGAATTTTTTAGGTGCAATATCACAGTGGCCTGAAATTGTATAGTGGCGCTGTTGCTACACGATCCTATGGACAGCTCTGGTCTCAGGACCATAAATCTCCATAGGATGGTGTAGCAACAGCGCCACTGTAAAATTTCAGGCCACTGTGATATTGCACCTAAAAAATTCAACGTTGAAAATTAATAACTTTTGAATGAAATATCTTTCAGCAGTGGGAGTACTCTTGTTTTACTCAGGGGGAAAAACCCTACAACATATATTTTTTTACATTTTAGGTATTACTATCCCTTTAAACAACGAGAGTTATCTCAAAACAGTCACCCTCCCCATACCTCCCATACACTAACCCTACACTATCCCTAACATGACACTAAATAATACTGCTCCTAACACCCAGAAATGTAACACTTACCTGTTGTCCACTATATCTTTTTCTTCAATCTTCTGTCCTCCCTTCTTCTCCAATTCTTTACAATCTGCAAAATATTGAATGAGTAGTTTTGTTTGTCTTAAAAAAAAAAAAAATAAAGCCCCCAAAAGATGCCACAGTTAACCCTTTGAATGTACCCTCCAGCGCTCAAAGGGTTAAAAAAAGTGTGGCATCTGTCCTCCAATTATACATTTTTATTTTTTGCCATTTTGTTGTTAAATCAAATGATTTGTATTGGCCATTTGTATTAAAAAAGGAATGCGGCCACATGTCCCCCTTGACGCTGTCTCCGCTGGTGGTGGCAGGCATGCAGATTGACAAAGCTTCTTCCCCTTTCCTACCTATCTGGCCATTGACTGAGTCATACTGCGAGAATTTTGAACAAAGACTGGCTTTAATATGCCAGTTTTTGTTCAAAATAATAGGCAGGCTCCAACTGGCTGGCATGTTAGGTTATGCACTGCCCAGCCTATCAGCATAATGGGGGTTTCATAATCCCCCACTAGAAGCTGATTGGCTGGGAGGTAAGTAAGCACAAATACCAGCCAATTGGAGGATGCCAATTATTTTGAATGGAGAGTGGCACATCAAATCCAGTCTTTCTCTGTTCAAAATTCTTGCAGTATGACTTCAGCAATGGTCTGATTGGTAGGGGGGGGCATTGTCAACCTGCATACAGCAAGGGGGACATGTGGCCAGCATTTTTTATTAAACAAATGACAATAAAAATCTTTTAATTTAACAAACAAATGGCAAAAAAAATTTTTAGAATCGGAGGACAGGTGCCAGACTTTTTTAAAGCGGAACTACAACCCCGCCTAAACTTGCCCAAAAAGAATTATCCATCTGGCGACTAGCTGCTCAATAGTGCTAGTCACCAGAATTATTACCTCCTTTTAAAGAATTCCTATTGCGCTGTGGACTGACAGCCAGGAAACAGTACAGACATCTTTGCACAGTGACACCTGCGGGCCTGTGCTGTCAGTTCCAGTCTGCTCTAGGCGTTGCTAGGAGCCGCACAACACTGGAAGGGACTGACACCGCAGGCGCGCAGATGTCACTATGCAAAGATGTGCTGTTTCCTGACTGTCAGTCCCAGGAGCAGTAAGAATTCTCTAAAAGGAAGTAATAATTCTGGCAGCTAGCAGTATTGCACAGCTAGTCGCCAGATGGGTAATTCTTTAGGGGCAAGTTTAAGAGGGGTGGTAGTTCCGCTTTAACCCTTTGAGTGCAAGAGGGGTACCCCTACGGCACTCAAGTGTTAAATGTGGCACCTTTTGGAGGCTTTTTTTTTGTTTTTTTAACATACATAACTACGCACTGAATTTTTTTTACAAGGTTGTAAAGAAAAAAAGAACAGAAGAAGAAAGGGAAAAAAGAACACAAAAGATTAAAGAAGAACATGGCCAGTAGCTGCTCAAGGTGCTGAGGACCCCTCTGGACATCAGGATTACTGGTTTTTATTTTTCAGAACATGTGTTAACTATTGGTAGATTAACCATATGAGTGCCAGTGGGGTATGCAGACATTTTATCATCCCTCCAGCTAGCCAATCATAACTGAAGGGATGACGAAATGCACATTTGTGATCCCTCCATCTAGAAGCTGATTGGCTGGGAGGACAGGTTATGGCAGGGCACTTTTCATGCCCTGATTAACCCCATACCCCAGCCAATAGGACTGTGGGAACGAATCTGACTGGCCACATAAAAAACAGTCTCTATTCAGATTTCACTTCTTTTGGCTCTGGCAAGGGCCAGAGAAGGTACTGCAATGAGTATTTTTTTTTTCTCTCTGACAGCGGCAGTGGCGATGGCAAGAGTTAACAGGGGCATTTAATTTACTCTTTTTTGTTTTCAGAGACTGCAAAGAACTTTAAAGAAGTAGAAAGAAGCTTAAAGAAGAATTAAAGAGGAAGACCAGGGTGAAGAAGACCCCGCTGGACTTCCGACTTCAAGGTAAGTGTTACTGATATGGGGTATGTGTCATGGGATAGTGTTAGGGCTAGTATTTTTTAACTTTATTGTTAATGTTAAGTGAAGTGTAGGGCCAGGGGCACTGTTAGGGTTTGTGTTTAGGAGGGGAGGGGTAGGATGACTGTGTTATTAGCTCATGTTCGATGTTTGACACTATGTTAAACATTGAGTGTTATCTAGTTTCCTTTGATGTATTCATGCTATACAGCGTGTGTTGTGGGAACAAAAAAGATGAGATGACAGACAGCGCTTGTTGTAGTTCATGTCAATCAAGGAACTGAATTCCTACCATACAGCTATGTGTGTACCGGCCGAAACTCATTTTGGCCCTAACGAATGTTTTACTGGCTCTAATTGAATCGAGCCCCAGGACGCTTATTTTGAAACCTTGGAAGATAGAAGAGACAGAGTGAAACATTCATCAAACTATTCTTTCCCTCCATCCCAAATGAGAATCAGGTTGTTAAAATATCTTCCATACATTACAAATTATTTCCTAAAACGTTGATCACTCCAAATGTATGTCTCCTGTCAGAATTCCATATATAGATTGGTTACAGATAGAAGTAAGGTAGAACTCATGGCGATGCCCGCTTCTTGCCAGTAGAGTTTACCCTAAATGAGAAATTATGATTCATAACGAAGGCAGTTCAATCCAAAATGAAACTAGGTAGGAATTTCATACCATGCAAGTAGTGATAGACCTTTCCATTGTGAAATACATGTATAGAGAAACTGAGCATCAAGAGTAACCAATGCATAATTATCCAGTCCTCCACAAGTTGTAAGAGTTGAATGGTATCCTTAAAAGGGAAACTTAATTAGGAAGTTAATGTTGTATTGCACTCTAGTACAACACTGTACAAAATGTATACCAAACCTAGACAGGTTGTTTCATCAGTTTTGATTCTAATTACAATGTTTTATTTAGTTTTAGTTGTACAATTTCACCTCCTCCCGAATACTGCTGCAAAGCCTAGTGTAGAAGGTATAATTTTCTGGTAAACTATAAAATGTTCCATCCTAATAAAAAACACTGACCATTAGATTCTACAGGAACTGCATAGAGCCAATAGGTGGAGGGGGTTCAAAAGAGCATAATTCCTCAGATCATAGGCTCTTACACAAAATCTATAAAGTTTCCCTTTAAAGTAAGAGAGAAGGACCATCATTGTGGGTTTAAAAAAACGTCCATGCACTCCAACATTCCCAAAGACAAAGAGCCTATTCCAGGAAAAAATGGATGCCTGACAGGTTCTAAGGTTCTTATGAATCTTTGGCAAATAGCAAAAAACGGAAGCACCTGGATGTCCTAAACAAAGTTCTTTCATCCTCAGTGATGATACCATCCCTATATCCACTATTAATAAGCTCAAACTTCTCCTGGTGGAGTTTGTTAATAGGATTGGAATTCATGATGTTATATATGTGACTCTATCTCCTCCTCGTGTCTATCAATTGACTTCCTTCAAATAATCTGCTGTGTTCTGAATACACATCCAAATGTTTAATTGCAGACATCTTGTATAATGCATAGCACACATATATTTATTTTCTTTTGCTTTGTTTTTCTTGATTTTCCTGAGGCTGACTTCATTTTTGTTTAGCACTTCCCCATTCAATGATTTCATCTGAAAGTATATGTCTACCAGGAAGAAGACTGGCTGACTTGTGTTATTTTGGAAATGTGGAGAACGTAGATATGTGTGGACAGATCTTTTTTTCTTCTTCTTTTTTAAAATTCAAGTGCTGTTATAAGAGTTAATGAAAGTTAAAGAATGGAACTGGTACTAGAAAAGTTAACTGAAAACCCCATTGGATGAAATACATGTAAATTCAATTGTGAGGACTGACAACCATGCCCCTTGAAAAAATGGACTAAGTACAGTGAAACAACATAGGGAATACAAAAAATATTATATTTCATAAGAACATTAAGATGCCACCAATAGTCACCCTTTGAGCACCGGGGGGCTACCCCTCTGGCACTCAAAGGGTTAACTGTAGCATCTTTGGGGGATTATCTTTTTACAAAAGAAAAAAAATGCTAATGGATTTTTTCTTTTTATTTTACAGCAAGAAAGATGGCAGAAGAAAAGAAGAAGACGGCCGTAACCCCTGTTGGACATCAGGATTACTGGTAAGTTTTTAAAAGGGATCTATCACACCTATACAAGTTAGTCTAAAAGCTCTCAGGCCAGTGAGACCGCTCCAGCTTACATGCAGAAATCCTCCGTCATTGGAGGAGGCTGGATTCAGGGAGGGGAGCAGAGGAAGAGTGACAGACTGCAGCACAGAGCTGTAGCCGCAGTCTGTCCGGAAGGCAGGCACAGGATAATCTTTAAACCTTTAGTTTTGGCCAAATAACGATTAAGAATAAAAAAATGAAAACAGTATTCCAGCTAGTCGCTATGTAAACTAACTTTTTAGACAAACTTGTATGGGGTGATAGATCCCCTTTAATTTCACCACATGACAGGAGGCTTCGTATTTTGCATAATCTTTCTTTACTGAATCTCCATAGCAGCACAGTAACCAATCACAAAACAGAAACAGAAAGTATAAATAGCCTGGTATATGCAGACTACTTCCTCTTTCTTGCTGCTCCAACAAGCTGCACAGGTCAGAGTTTTTGAACCTTTTATTCCACTTGTTATTCAATGATTGTGAAGTTATGTGGTTTTAATGCTATTTTTCTGCAATCCCTGTTATGTTACTATCGTGTGGTGTTGATTTTCACCCTTCCTTTAACTTTGAATCTGTTGTCTAATTGTGTCTAGTGTGGTTTGACTGCCTGGTTCTCTAATACTCTTCACAGCCCTGATTTATTATCCCTGCTTGCCTACTTGTAAAAGGTTTGCTGGGTTGCAGTTTTTGTTCTTTGCGTTCCCCTAACTGTTCCCTGTGGACATTGTGGGGCGTTTATTTTCTGGGGCTGTGTTGGTTTGGGGTTCGCGGCAGTCACCGCTTCCTTTTGTGGTTTATCCTTGTCCGCTTCCTACTATGTTCCTGTAGCTTAGTGGACAGGTCCTTGTGTGTTCGATTCTATCAGCTCTCTTCCACAGACATTGTTTCTGCTTGTCGGCGGCGGTCCGCGGACCGGGCTGGTTCTTGCGGCGGCCATCTTGAATCTCATATCGCGAGATTCTCGGCGGCCATCTTTAGTGTGGGCTCCGCTCTGCGGCTGGGTTGTTCCAGCTTCGGAGCGGCGTCTGCTGCTGCTAGGACTTGCTTCGCATCGTTCTCCACTACTGCTTACACCTGCTTCATTCATGTTATGGCAGTGCAAGTTTATATTAATAAATGACAGTAACATGTTCTGTCTTATGCTGGAGCTGTTGTTTTCCACCTATATATCCATGAAATGTCTTACAACATTGCAAACTTAAGTATAATAAAGTGACTGTGTTACCTGGGTGAGCCCCAAGGTACTGCTGGGGTGAGCCCCCCTTATGTGTGTATTTTAAGTGGGGGAGCCCACATACCTTTAGGTGTGCCTCATTGGTTTGGTGAAACACTGAGCCAGTTCCTGGCATTAAGGTACACTGGAGGATTTTACAGTCTAAAGCAGCCTGTTTCATATTTGTGGGTGAGCCCCACTGTTATTTGGGGTGAGCCCCCTTCTTCCATGCAGGTTTGATCCTTCCTGACAAATAAGACAAAAAAAAAAAAAACACAGGGGTGAGCCCCCTTTTTTTCCCTGAAGGGAATGCCTTGTCATTCCACAAGGCTGGGGAGTGTTGTCTCCCTTTAATCTGGGTGAGCCCCAGTCTGTACCTTCTAGGGACTCACCTTTTTGTCTGTCATTTAGGTGTTCCCCTGCCCTTACGTTGGGTTTTTTATCCTTTGTTTTCCAGATTGGTTCACAGTTTGGCTATCACGCCATCTGCTACAGTATGAGTGCTCCTTCTGCTGACTTGCAGGCCCTTATTGATGCAGCCATTGCTGCATCTGTGGAAAAGGTGCTGTCCAGAGTCCTTGCTCCTGAATCCTCTTCGGCTTTCCCTGCAAGGGATGTCGGCCCTTTCTCTTCCAACGAATCTTCAGAGGATCGGACGGGGAACCGTGATGGCAAGGGGAAGGCCCCGTTGAAGTGTCCCAGACGTGATGATTCTTCCGCTCCCGTCCTCCACTCTCCTCATTCTTCAGTTGATGAAGCCTACTCTCCTAGACCTTTGGCGGTCGTGGATGAATGGTGTGCTGCCTCAGGTTCGGAGGATGATCTTTGGGATCCGGCTCCTGGTTCTTCTTCCTCTGGTTTCGTCAAGGAGACGGTGGTGGATGCTCCTACGGCTGCCCCGCAGGATGGTTCCTTTCCAGAAGAAGACCGTTTTCTGGATGCACGTGGAGTGCCACTGTTTGATCCCCGCTCCATTCGCCATCCAAGATCTTCAGAGTGGTGCCTGCCTGATCATTTGGCCCGCTTCGTCCATTTCTGGCTTCGTCAATCTATGGACCGAGAAGTGAGGGGTCGCCTTCGCGCCGAATGCCCACGGCCAGTCCTTCCGGACAAAGTCGCTGACACTCCTGATTTTGATCCCACGGTCCTTACGTTTATGACACGGTCTGGCCGGGATCCACGGAAGGGCATAGAGAAAGGTCTCAAGGCATCTCAGGATAAATTGCTGGACATTCTTGGTCCTCTGGCTAAGATTTTGTTCTTTGCTGACCAGGCTCTGGAACACCGCGACTCATTGGATGCTAATGCTATTAGAGAATGGGCTCAACGATCAATCTGTCTTTTGGGAAATGCTAATGCAGCCATTTCAGCAGAAAGAAGGAAGGCGGTCCTGCTGAGGATCGACCCCAAGTTGGCAGAGTTCGGTTCGAAAGAATTGGGTCCTTCAGCCAACGGATTGCTTTTTGGTGATCAATTCATTGCGGAGCTTAAACGTCATGTGAATTTATTCACCACCCTCAACAAGGCGCAGTCTTCCATGCGGCAGGTGTTCCGCCCTACATCTTCCAGGGGTGTTTTTGGAAGGGCTGGTCGGCAGCGGGGCCGTGCCACCAGCAGGTTCTGGACCTCCGGCCCCCGCTTCGCACCATCCTCGCCAGGATTCTTCCCTTCAACTCCCTACCGGGCCACTACTTTCTCCAGAGGGGCGGACAGAGCGAGAGCTCACAGAGGCAGAGGCCGGGCCAAGTTTCCAGCAGGTAAGCTTACCGATTTTACACCCCGTTCCAATTTCCCCTATGCAGTTTACCGCGGGAAAAATCTCTTCTCATTTGCAGGCCTGGCGAGAAATTTCTTCGGACGCTTGGGTCCTGCAGTGCGTTCAAGGCTATGTCATCGAGTTCCAGTCTCCTCCGGTGCAGATGAACTCACCTCCCGCTTCTCTCTTTTCAACGCGGGATCAGGAATTGATAGACAAAGAGATCGCCTCGCTTTTTTCCAAAGGCGCAGTTCAGTTCGCTCCAGACGAGACAGGTTTTTTCAGCAACATTTTTCTTGTTCGCAAAAAAACAGGGGATTTTCGTCCGGTCATCAACCTGAGACGGCTCAACGCTTTTGTCGTTTACCGACATTTCAAGATGGAAGGAATCCATCTTTTGCGCGATCTTTTGATCCAGGGAGACTGGTTTGCTCGTCTGGATCTGAAAGATGCGTACCTTTCTGTTCCGATCCACCCGAGCTGTCGTCCTTTCCTTCGCTTTCGCTGGCAAGGGCGTCCGTGCCAGTTCACATGCCTCCCTTTCGGTCTCAGCTCAGCTCCATGGTGCTTCACAAAGCTACTGAAGCCGGTGGTGGCTCGTTTGAGGGCTTTGGGCGTTCGCTGTCTCATTTACCTCGACGATCTTTTGATCTTCTGCAGCGATGCTGTCAGACTTCGATCTCAGATGCGCTTTGTGTTGCACTTTCTGGAGTCCTTAGGGTTTGTCATCAACGTGGAGAAATCGGCGTTGGAACCTTCTCAGGTTGTACAGTTTCTAGGCTTCGAAATAGATTCTGTTCGTTGCCTTCTTCGTCTTCCGGTGTCAAAGGTGGCGGCAATCCGGAAGGAAATTCGCCGCGTTCTGCGCATGCCTCTAGTTCCATTGCGTTTGCTGGCTCGTATAGTCGGTCTCCTTTCTTCCTCAATTCAGGCAATCTTTCCGGGACCGCTCCATTATCGGGCAATGCAACGCTTGAAGGCTCATCATCTGCGTTTGGGCAGGTCCTACGATCATTCAGTGGATCTGTCTCCGGAGGTTCGTGCAGAACTTCGTTGGTGGCTCCTTCATATGCAGGCCTGGAACGGCCGTGCAGTTTTTGGACCTTCCCCCGACTTTGTCGTGGAATCGGACGCCAGTCTTTGGGGTTGGGGCGCCCATTGTGCAGATCTGGCCACGGGAGGTCCTTGGTCAGTGGCGGAAGAAGGTCTTCATATCAATTGCTTGGAATTGATAGCGGGGTCCTTTGCGGTTCGCAGTTTCGCCAAAGATGCCGAGGGCTGTTGCATTCTCCTACGCATGGACAATTTCTCTGCAGTGCAATATATAAACAAGCTAGGAGGCGCCAGGTCGCGAGTCCTGACGGAGGCGACGAAAGACCTTTACAAGTTTTGCTTCAGCCACAACATTTCTCTGCGGGCAGAGTATCTTCCGGGGATTTCCAACTTCACGGCGGATTGGTTCTCCCGACATTGGAGAGACACGAGCGATTGGAAGCTAGATGTATCACTGTTTCATTGTCTGTGTCTCCTCAGGGGTCCTTTACGCTTGGATCTGTTTGCTTCCAGAACCAATCGTCAACTTCCGACATACTTCAGTTGGCTGCCGGATCCGGACTCCAGGGCAGTGGATGCGTTCCTTCAGCGGTGGCCGAATCAGGGGGCGTATGCGTTTCCCCCGTTTACGATGCTGGCGAGAGTCTTACACCAGGTTCGGGTTCAGCAGGTAAGCATTCTTTTGGTTACTCCGTTGTGGCCGAGTCAGCCGTGGTACCCGGACCTGCTGGAGTTATCGTTTCAGGATCCTCTTCTTCTTCCTTTGCATCCTCTTCTCCTCTCAGATCCTCAAGGGAATCCCCATCCTCTCGTCCTTCAAGAGCGGCTACATCTGGTGGCCTGGGCGATTTCAGGGGTGCTTGGGCAGTCGATGGATTATCGCAGGAGGCTAGGAAACTCTTGTGGGATTCCTGGGCCCCTGGTACAAGACGGACTTATATGTCCGCCTGGAATGCCTGGTTTGGCTGGTGTTTGGAGAGGGGTTGCGATCCCTTTACGGCACCTGTGACGGCCATCCTGAATTACTTATCTTTTCGCTTTTCTTCAGGTCAGTCGTTTCGTTCGCTCAATGTTATTCATTCAGCTATTTCTGCTGCTCATGTCCCGGTTGCGGGTGTTCCAGTGGGACGCGATCCCCTAGTTTGTAGGCTTTTACGGGGGATCAAGTTAGCTAGACCTCCGGGGCCTAGGTATTCTAGTTTTTGGGATGTGGACGTGGTTCTGCGTTTCCTGCGTAATTGGCCTTCTAATGATTGTCTGTCCCTTAGACAGATATCTGCGAAACTTACCATTCTTCTTTGTTTAGTTTCTTTTCGCAGAGTAACCGATGTCCGGGCTTTTGATGTGGACGGCTTTTCCGTGCTTCCTGAGGGGGTGTCTTTCTCTATTTCTCGTCGTACTAAGTCTGATTCTGTTTCGGTGTTTTATCCTTTTTTCCGGGAGGTTCCTCAGCTTTGTGTGGTGGAGGTCTTACTTCGTTATGTACATATGACGTCTTCGTTACATTCTTCTCCTTCGGGACAACTTCTCATCTCTTATGTTAGACCTCATAAACCTGTCTACACTACTACTCTGGCTCGGTGGATTCGTTGGGTTTTATCCTTGGCGGGGGTTGACTCTAGTTTTAGTGCTCATTCGGTCAGAGGGGCTGCTGCGTCTGGTGCAGCATTAGCTGGGGCTTCTCTTGCGGACATTTTACGTTCCGCAGATTGGTCTAGGGAGCACACTTTTCGTCTATTTTATTTTCGGCCTCCGGCTCATGCGTCACAAGTGTTGGTGTCTTAGCGTTAAAATTGCAAAATACGAAGCCTCCTGTCATGTGGTAAAATTGTAGATTATGTTAGCGTTAGTGTAGTCATAATCTTAATTTTAGTAATGACAGGAGGCGAGTATTTTCCCGCCCAGCCCTTTCCCGTTTTTTCCTTACTTTGCCTTCAAAGGGTGAGTATTGCCGGGTTTCTCAGGGAGTTTGTTTATTTCAATGATGTTCAATGTTGAGCTTGATTTTGATGCTACATATGATATTGAATTGTTTATTCTTGTTTGATATGCATTTTCTTGATGCAAATGCTGTTTTGTTTTATACACTGTGTTTTTTGTTCAGTGATCTTTCACAAGTATCTCTTTCTTTTTCAGTGTGATCTGCTTCCAGTGACGGACGGAGATTCTGGGGGTTAGAGGATCGTCTACAGGAGTTTTGTTGTTACTTTTGTTTTCCTGATGTCAGCTTGTTGTTTATGCTGCGAAAGAGGAAGTAGTCTGCATATACCAGGCTATTTATACTTTCTGTTTTTTTGTTTTGTGATTGGTTACTGTGCTGCTATGGAGATTCAGTAAAGAAAGATTATGCAAAATACTCGCCTCCTGTCATTACTAAAATTAAGATTATGACTACACTAACGCTAACATAATCTACAATTGTCAGTAGATGTATTATCTGTTTCTAGATTAACCCTATGAGTGCCAGTGGGGTATGCAACTCTGTATAATGCATTGCCCTCATAGTTTTTTCTTTGTTTCAACCACATGTTGGAAACCTGTTTTCCACCACACACTGGTTGTTTTCACCGCCTGTTCTGGGCCCTGTGCCTGCCTTCTCATGGTGCAGGATTTGGTCCATGAAAAAAGTGTGTTCCTAAACATGCAGTGAAGCCATCACATGCAACAGGATAGCAAAGGCAACTATTTTTAGTTGCTGTTCAATGGGTGAAAATTGTGCACCTGTTGAACATTTTTGCTTGGTTTTATGGTGTTGACAGCCCAGTTTATAGAACTGTAAATTGTGCTCTCAAAACCACTACCGCTTGTTTTAAAAATACCAGGGCTAATGGTATCTAACAATTTCTGCTGTTAATTCTGTTCCTATAAAACAGAGGCATTGAGTCCCCAATGCATGTTAAAAATCAATGCTGAAAAATAGAACAGCAACGATAACACATATGCATGCACAGCCAGGCATCCCTACCCTAGTGCCCCACAGAAAAATAGATATGGGGGCTGGGGCAGACTGACAGCACCCAGGGCTCTGGGGCAAATGTAAGTCATGGGCCCCCTTTTAGCCCAACCTCCAGTTATGCCCCACCCATATTTATGTCCCACCCCCAAATTATTTCTCCAACCTACTATCCCAGCCCAACCCCTTTTGCTAAATTTATAAATGGCATCAATGTTGTGAAGTAAGGCAAGTGATACCTTAGCTTACAATTTAAATTGAGCAACACTATACCACAGAACTTACAGTTAAACTGGAGCTATAATTCCAGTGTAGCTCCCATTTTAACTGTAACATTTGATGTATCACTTGTGTAACATAGGAACACAGCAACATAGTCGATGAATCTGAAAAAAGACATGCATTCATCAAGTTTAGCCCATGCCATATCACCCCTGTTAATCCAGAGGAAGGCAAAAAAAATAATAATTATCCCCAAAATTGATAAAAAAAAGTTTTTTTGACTCCAAATTTCCTGCTGTGAAACCAACTGTCATAATTCTCAATATTGTTCTGAGATAGAAAGGTATCCATTACTTTTCTGAAAGCAACTACATCTGCAAGCACATCATCTAGAGGGAACAAATTCCATAACTTTACTGCCCTTTCTAAAAAAAAACAATCCCTGCTTTTGCTGCATTTCAGTTGTTATTTCAGAGTTTAAAATTAAAATGTAGCTACACTAGTGATGCCACAGAGCTTACTATTTAAATGGAGTTAAAATACAAGTGTAGCTCCATTTCAACTATAAGCTCTGTGATATCACTTGTATAACTTCAGGAGACAAGTAGAGTAAACATTTTACCTTTATTGGTTTCATATCATATTGATTATAATACCACAGATATAACTGAAATTAATCTACATTATAGATACACAGAGCATACAAATGAATTGTAGCTACAATAGATATACCACACAGCTTAAAATGGAAATGGACCTACACTGCGCACCACCGCAGAGCTGCCCACTGCTCCAACCAGGACTTCTGGGTTACACTGAGATCACCTCAGTGCAACCAGGAAGTATCAAGTAGAGTGGAGGGAAGAGCAGTAGTGCTGCTCGCCACTCCAGTTTTCTGCCCAGCTGCTACCTATAGAAATGAAATGACAAAGGGGCCCTCCAGCAGGTCCTCTAGAAATCCAGTGGGACAGTTTGGCTGCCTGGGGTCCCCTTTTGACATAGAGGCTTCCGCTTCTCCTATCTCAGGCAATGACCCTAGGTAGGTCTCTTCTTTGTGATGGGCCCCTTCTCAGTGCCTGGCCCTTGGTCCGTGACCAAGTGCCCGATGGGTCAGTCCACCCCTATACGGGGGCCAAAGACTCCATTTCAATTCATGCAAATCTAAAAAAAAAGCCAAGATGTTCCCTAACACCCAAGCACTACCATCACTAAAATGAAAATAACATCCCCCTCCTAAACCTAACACTAATCTATACCCCTTGATCCCTCCCCATATGTTTCACAAGTAAATCACTGACCTTGATGTGGAGGTCCTGAGGTGTTCTTGCATCCTGGTCCTCCAGAATTTTCCTAATACTAAAAAAATAAAGATAAAAAACCCCAAACACTATTACCCCACATCCAGCATTGCCGCTGCTGCCTCTAAAAACAATTCCCACCTCCTTAGTCCTGCTTGAGACACTTCCCAAGTCAGAGAGAGAAAAATGAATAGGGATTGGCTTTTATAGAGAAAATCCCTTTTTAAATTCTTTCCCATAACCCCATTGGTGGGACGTGGTGTTACACAGGGCATGGAAACTGCCAATAGTAACCTCCCCTCCCAGCCAATCAGTATCTAGATGGAGGGGTCAACATGCACATAATGTCACCCTCCATCTAGCAGATCATTAGCTGGATGAAGAGGTAAGGTTGTGTGACCCCTACATCTAGATACAGATTGCCTGGGAGGGGTGGTTACTCTATGGCACATTCTGTGTCCTGCATAACCCCACTTGCCAGCAGACAATGGAAGCGTGAGAAAGAATCTGAACACGGATTGGCCATATAGTTCTTATTTTAATTTTCAGGAAAATGCTGATGGATCAGGCTGTCAAGGACAGTGGTGGACCTCCTACATCAAGGTAACGATTTAGTTATGAAACATGCAGGGAGGGGACATGAGATATAAATTAGTGTTAGGTCTAGTAAAGAGGGGAAAGTACTTTAATGGTAGTGTTATGTCTAGTGTGGGGGGAGTACTGTTAATGTTAGTGTTGATAGTGGTTTGGAGGGTGGGTGATTGTGAAACTATCTCACAGTTGACATTTGAGACTATGTTGAGGTTCCCACTTCTCATTTTGCTTAGCGTGAGTTGTGTGAAAAGAAAGCTGCAATGAACATTAGACCTCAGGTCAGGTTTGTGTGGCCTACACTCATTGCTGATCCAACTAGGGAGCTAATAGAACACTACTGGAAAAAGAGCATCTATTCTGATTGGTATTTCATTTAGCCCTAATGGCTGTTTTAAAAGCCCTTATAGAATCAAATCCAAGACGTGCTACCAATGGTCTGAGGCTGCCAAGGTTCACTCAGAGGTATGAAAGAACACTGGTATCTACATGAGGAGCAAAGGAAGGATACAAGAACAATGAGGTATTTTTACTTATTATAATTTGATGCTCAGGTAGTCATGTGTTCAATTGCATATCTGTTGGACTCTCTCCCTATTGTTTTGAACTGTTTGCACATATTTCTTCCTCAAAGAAGCATTACTGCTAACTTCCTGGTATTTCCATGGTTAATATGAACATATTTGCTCGACACTGATAGTATGTTTTTTCTCCCTCTAATGTTTATTGTTGCTATACTTAGGCAGATAATTATATACTGGCTATCTTAATGGCTCTATTAAGATTGCTTATCTACTGCTATAATAACTTAAAGCCTGAGAATTCTAACATACTACCTATACGAATAAGGAATATGTGCTAATCTTCAACCTGCTATACTGCTGTCATTTAACCTATTAACTATCTACCCCTTCAGTACTAATCCTATGAACTTTATATTTATAGCGAACGATGTGTTTTGTAATTGACTGACCAATATAGGAGTTGGTGTATTTATTTATTATGTACTTTGTAAAAGTTGTAGGGTATTATAGATTTTTAGGTTATACTAACAAAAGAGGCACAGCATTGCCTGTGGGGATTAAGACCTTTGAGTGCTTGAGGGTTTGGGTACATTAGCGGCAGTGAAAGGGTTAAGTGTTTGACAGCCAAAGAGGTATCTATGCAGTGGAATGTGATGATACCTCTTTGGCAATGAAGGAACCCACCACACTGGCCATTTTGTTTGTTTTTTGGTGCCAAAGAGGTAACCCTTTCACTGCCGCTAATGTAGCACAACCGTTGTCAATCAATGTGTTGAATATTCTACAAGCAGTCAAAGGACTTAATCCCCACAGGCAACCCCATGCTGCTTTTGCTAGTATACATATATAAAATAAATAACACCTCCCCCCAAAAAATTCCTCATGCAGTTTTATGCATGACTAAATAAACGCAGAATGTAATATATGACTGGTATTAATAGGGTTAAAAAATGAAGTGGGTTTACGTGTAGGACTATTTTTCCATGATATCCAGGTCAATCCAGAAAGGAGACAATGTTCTTAATGTCTGGATTTTTGAATTTGCGTGGGTGTTGTGTGTTTGTATTTTGTGTTGTGAATGTGTGTGTGTATTGTGCGTGTGTTTTGCACATGAGTGTTTTGTGTATGTTTTGCATGTGTGTTGTGTATGTGTGATTTGCACGTGTTGTACATGTGTGTGTTTTGTGTTTGTGTCTTGCGTGCAGGTATTGTGTGTGTGCATTGCATGTGAGTGTGTATTGTGCATGAGTATTGCATATGTGTATTGTTTGTGTGTTGTGCATGTGTGTTTTTTGTATATGTGCGCGTTGTGCATGTGTTTGTGTTTTTTTGTGCATGTGTGTGATGTGAGTGTTTGTGTGTGTTTTTTGTGCATGTGTGTGTATTTCGTGGGTGTGTACTGTTTGTGCATGTTGTGTGTCTTGTGGTTTGTGTGTTTATTATGTGGGTGTGTATTGCATGAATGTATTGTGCCTGTGTGTTTGTAGTCGTGCATATGTAATGCGTGTGTGTATTGTGTGGCGTTTTGTGTATATTGTATATTGTGTCTGTCACAGAGGGACGGAGGCGCTATATGACCCCAGTTAACAAACTTCACTGTTGTCTCTCGACAGAATGGTATCAAATGGCTCCAAAAGTCCAGCCGCCTTTAGCTCTCTTGGGAGTCCAAACTCTCCCCATCACAAATGTTCTCCCACAGATAGATACAAATGGAGCTTGAAGCTGACTATTTCTTGGAGTAGCCCTAAATAATAGAAACTATGCACAGTATCTAAAAATATAGACACTTAGATCTTAATAACAATTTAAGCCATCAAGCTATCAGAAAGAACAAAATCTATATATACTTTAAAAAGACCAAAGTCTATTTATTTATACTTTAAAAAAAAAGTTTTAATAGGAGGAAATTCCTTACACAAGATACAGAGAAGCCACACAACAATGGATCTCAATATGCATTACAATTTTAGTTTAGTTTAGTTGGATGCAAGCTTTCCTAACCCAGAAAAACTGTGGCCATGTTTGGCAACTATGTATCCATGTATGTTTCTTTACTATTTTTTGCAATTTTGTATGTTGTTTGTGTATATGTTTTTATACTGTGAAATATGTACTGCATATTGAGATCCATTGTTGTGTGGAACATGTACCTGACACTCCCAAGCAGCCACACAAACCTTTAAAATGCACTTTCCCAGGTCCATAAATTTGTTGGATCTCTTCCTATTCTTGTCCGTTTCTTTCTCTAAACCTCCAACTGATGATCAAAGACACTCCCACAAAAGGGAATCTAAAGGAGCAGAATGAGCTAAGAGTAATGGGTGGGATTTCAGATAACATTATCGGACTTATCTCAGTTGTGTCCTAAGGATTATGATCTTACATTCCATATCACTTTTCAGCATGTGGCTCTTAAGATGAAATCAAGCACAAGGGGCCATTTTTCAGACCCTCCAGCTAATCCACTGGGCTGCAAAATGCTTCCCTTGATTCTTTGACAGGCCTTTTCCCATATGAGTAGACCTGACAAGAGGCATTGAACATACACACAACAACAAAAGATATGATAGTCGTCAGAATGCATCATAGTTTTTGAAGTACGGTACTTTATACTATTGCCTCTTATAATGTTAATTCTGCTACAAAACACTTATTGCCCATTTAATTTGTACAGTCCACTGGGAAATTGATAAAAGCAACAGAGTGTAATAGAAATACAAACCAGTTTGCCTCTTTTGTTTAGTTATCAAGTAGGTCAAGTGTGTCAGCAGCCTGTAGCTATCCAGATGTTGTTGACCTGTAACACCCAGCATGCTCAGGTCATTGACTGGCAAAGGATGATGCAACTTGTATCCCAAATGGATGGATATTGTCAATTGGCTTTCCCATTTTTGACACTTTGGTTTACTCAAGAAAAATTTAGTTTTTTTTGTCTCAAGAGTCTCACAACTCTATATATCCAGGATCAATGTCAATTAACTGGTAAAATATAAGCATCCTAAAGACATTCAGTTGAATTTTACAGATATATGTTGATATGTTAACTCTTATTGATCCAAAATCTATACAGTACATTTAATCTTTAGTATTCATAAGTCAGCTTTTTCACATATGACAAATATGCAGAATCCTGCATATTTGTATATTGTATAACTATATGTATACTAATGCGTATTTGTCATTTGTCTCAGGCTGTGCTGCAATTAGTTAATCTAGAGCACTGGACATTTTAAACTATTTTCCTAACTCAAGACACAAAGTAGTATTTATATTTTAACCCTTTAAGACTGGAGGTGTGTATAATGCATTGTTGCCATATAACATTCAGATGGTGTTCTCAGTGTCATTCTATATTTCAAATTAAAATTCACTTCTGTGTTGGTCCCTTGACTAAACTGATGGAGACTAACTTACATAAAAGAAGAAAAAAGTTATGAAAGGCCATAAGATAACAGGGGACAAATTACAGATCTTAACCCCTTCGCATCCAGTGACGTGCCAGGACCGTCACGGCTGTCTGACACTTAAGGACCAGTGATGATCCTGGCACATCACGTACTTTTTATTCACAGAGTTCCTGCAGGAGCGCTGTGAGTAATAACAGGGACTGAAATTGATCACTGCAAGACCGGAGCGATCTCTTTCAGTCCCCTATTCGCGTGCCGGCTCATGTGATCAGTCACGTGGGACAGCACGTCGAACTTTCCTATCTGGTCCTTAACGGACCACACACCCTGGGACCGCTGGTCCTTAAGGGGTTAATGCACAGCTCATTTTCTGCTCTGGGATGCTGACTGCTGCAGCTGCATTATGGGGTATGCTCTAGAGCCAGGGTGCTCAAACCTGTCCTCAAGCCCCACCAACAGTGCATGTTTTCAGGATATCCCAATTAAACACAAGTGAAAACTGTTAACCACTAATTGATTCACAAGGGTTCATGTTTAGAAATCCTGAAAACCTGTTTTTTTAGTGCTCATAGGGACATGGAATAAAGCTGTACCACATCCTCTGTGCCTTGTTAGTAAAATACAAAGCAATTCTTACATAACCCTTTGAGTGCCAATGAAGTATCCAAAGCAATACCTGTCTAGCATTCAAAAGGAGTAAACAGGGTGCAGGGCAAAGAACACCTTATAAAGCCCATACACACACACACTGCCTTCCTCGTGACACATACAGCATATAGAGGATGGTTTTGGTATAAGCAGCTTAGTAAAATGGCATCAAGCTGGTGTAACACTAAAATTTGCTACATCATCACAATGTGTAAGAGACCTCTCTAACATTTAAAGAATTACATTCTACATTTAAATTGATATACATTTTGATGTTTTTCTTATCTATCCCTTGTGGTACAGTTGGGTTGCTTCAGAATGTCTTAATACATCAGTCTCACTGTTTTGTTCAAAAAAGGATTTGCAATATTGATCACAAACTGCTCAAACTTAAGCAGCCTAAGGGAGATAAGTACAAAGCCAAAGGTGAGTGGGACAGACAAAGTGTAACATAGAGATCAAAGGAAACTTCCCATTGATATAACTGGGGCTTTTAACCCACTGAATGCTAAAAAGGTATTCAAGTCGTATGTCAGGGAACACTCCACCATTCAAAAGGGTTATAAGACCCATTTAAATCAGTGGGCATTTTTATTTGTTCCCTGTGGTGAAGTTTATTTATTCTAGAATTGCACCACCTTTTACTTTGTACACATGGCCCTTATTGTTCTTGCAGTGACTGCCTTGTGTAGCCCTCTTGCTATGGCTGGCAAGCAAAACCAGGAGTCAGATGGTATAGTTAAAAGAACCTTTATTATGAGAATAATGACAGTAATGCAATATATAAATAAACACACAGCGGGTGATTGAAACGGCAAGCAATGTATCAGGAATAGCAGTCTCCCAATCTCTGCACCACACTGTCCGAGACTAGGCCTCCGCCCACTGGAGTCTCGTAGTAAGGTAACGCCCAAGAGATACTGACTCAGTCTGCACTTAGTAGCTAGGAGTCTGCTAGAGCCCCAGGTCAGTACTAGGAAGAATGTCTGAATAGCGGAACCAACAAACTGAGCGAACAGAGAGAGCCTTCTAGTAAGCACCAGATAGGATAGTCAGACGAGCCAATGTCATACATGGAGCGGGTAGTGAGCCACAGGTTTGCACCAGAAAGGATATCCACTGAAGCGATGGAATGCTGGATGCGCAGTGGATAGTTCCCCAGGTCAACACCAGAATGGGTAGTCAGACAAGCCTAGGTCATACACGGAGCGGGTAGTCAGCCAGAGCCACAGGTTTGCACCAGATAGGCTATCCACTGGAGGGTATGTATGCTGGATGTGCAGTGGATAGAGCCCCAGGTCAATAACAGAGTGGGTAGTCAGACAAGCCTAGGTCATACACGGAGCGGATAGTCAGCCAGAGCCATAGGTTTGCATCAGAAAGGATATCTGAGCCAAATCGGAACGCCAAGAAGAATAGTCAGACAGAGCCACAGGTCATTACCAGAATGGATGGACAGACAAGCCGGATCATACACAGGAATCAGGAATATCAGAAAATTAACTGCTCAGAACAACAACGTAAAGGTGACTGAGTCAGGACTCAGTCTGCCCTTTAAACCCCTCCACAGGAAGTAGGTAGGAGGAGCAGCTAGCGGGAGGAAGTAGGTAGGAGGAGACTACAAGAAACAAACACACATAAAACAGAGGCCTGCAGCATGCTTGAAGCATCTTGTCTGCAAATGACACGTGGAAAGAAGCCGAGCGTCGCTGAAGCGGAGGCGCTGGAAACAAGGTACTGTGACATCTCTCTGATCTCTATGAGCCCCTTTGGGGTAAAAACGCAGATCCCAGAAATACAGTATTTGAAACATAGAATTTGACAGCAGATAAGAACCATTCAGCCCATCTAGTCTGCCCATTTTCCTACAGTAAAAACCTCAAACCTTTTTTGGTACTTGGTCTTTTCTTACATTAAGGAGAGATTATGCCTGACCCATGTATGCTTAAATTCTGTCACTGTATTAACTTTTTTTCAGATCACTAGTAAGTGTGGAGCTCTCGGTTTAACCTACCAGCTTGGTGTATCCCATAGAATTCAATCACTATCATCTCTACGGTGTAGTTCATGAGTCTCTGAATCACTTCCACGGGGATTCCTTAGTCTCAGGTTGCCCAACTGAAAATAGACAGCCAATAGGCATGTGTTTTACTTCAAAGAGGCTTTTAGATGCTAGAGAATAGCTGAAAAGGGATAACCTAATGAAAACTGATTAGCTTGATATAATAGCTTTTTTTATTTGGTGAAATCATTTTACCAGGAAGGATCTTGGGCTCATTTTATCTACCTTAGGATGGTGAAAGGCTGAGCTGACCTTGCCAGAACTAGAACCTGCAATCTTGCGGTTAGGACAGATTCTACAGCTGGTGCATTAACCACCTCACCAGTTCTCTTCTTAATGTTCCTCATGCATCTTTGGTTTGCACATGTTCCACTTTCTTAGTGTCAATAAATTAGCCTCTTCTTTATATGCCAGGCAGGACATCCAGATACCAAACAGAACTACTGTACATCCAGCACCCGCATGGTTAAAGAGACAAACATGTCACCTACAAATGTGAAGGGTTCATGTTTTTGCCCTTTTACAGAGCATGAACTTCTAGCCAGAGACTGTAAAAAGTATTTCTTATGAGCATAAAACGTGTTATAAATATGTTTTTTCTAGGTAACTGTGTATGACCAATTTACCCATCTTTGTTTATGAAAGTGATAAAACCAGTGCATGGTATGACTGAGGTAGACACCAAATAAGAGAGAAGTGGGTGGGTTCTAATTCCAGAATAAGAATCTATGTTTAAGGTTTTATCTGTTCTTAACAGGCCTGATAACTTTAGCCACTTTTCATCTTTTTTTTTTTATAGATTTTTACAATTTATAAATAAATAAATAAATAAATTAATTAATTAATTCAAGAGAATGCTGACAAGAAGTACAGAGTATTTTAATGGAAATGGAGCCTTTTCATTTTTGGTAGTAATGTCCTTTTAATAGCAGTAAAGCCTTAGGTGGGGGATGGATATATTTTGGGGAAAAGATTATACTTTTGTCAGAGCCAAATCTCCTCCTTTTTACACAAGAAAGGTCACAATGCATGTCACTATAATTTTATTTCATAGCAACTACACTAAATTTTTCAGATAATCAAAATATCTGTCATGCTGAGAGTTTCATTCCATGATGGCCAAAATCAGATATTTCTGACACATGAACTGCTGAAAAATGAGAAGTGGAAAATGTGATAACGTTTGCTTTATAACTTACTTAACGACTCATATTGATTCAAATTAATACACAGAAAACAAACTGTTTTCAAAACACTGATAGAGATATTAGGACGAGGCAAAATGTCTCTTTTGACGTCAATATGTTACCGATAATTTGTTTTGGCCTAACAGACTTTATTCAATGTCTTCCATAATCCCAGTTGGTAGTCACTAAATTCAGAGAAAGGAGAAGGAAGATATTAGGCAATAGACACGAGTTGTAGAATTACCTTGTTCAGCCTCTCCTGGTTTCATGCAAGCTTTCACGGCATTGAAAGGCTTAACTGCTTAAATGAACACAGTTCAAAAAAGAAACCAAATATTCACGTATTCCAGGGCTTATCTGACAATATGTAAGTAAAAAATCAATACACTGGTGACCTTTCTGGTAACCAGTGTGAGTAATACATTGGCATCAATGCATCTTAAAAAAGCAAGTATTTGGTTATATTTCATTGTCTTACTGAAAGTCACTTAAAGCAATACATTGTGTTTTAATAGATTATGTTTTCTGTAAAAAAAAGATTAACATCTCAAGTTATAATATTATATGATAATGTACAAAATAATGCACTTTTACATGTACCAGCCCTTTACAGCCCTGAATAGTTTAGGGTTTAATGACATTCCTGGATAATGGAGAAGATAATAAAATTGTGTCTATGGTATCTTATAACACCATGCATTGTGGCTCCCAATGTTTAGAATTACACATGAGGTGTACATAAATGATTTTATGCAAACAAAATGAACAAACTGTTTTTTTGAGGGAGCAAAGGAGAATTACGTCAAAATTTTGTGTAGACTGGGAAGACACGGGCAACCACCATCCAAGTTTCCTGATCTGGCTCTTATTGCTGTCCTAGGGGAGTCTGGGGAAACAAGCAGTTGAACTGGTAGTGTTTTTTGTTGTTGCCAGTGATAGAGATGGGGGAGAGCTGTAAATTAAAATAAATAAATAAATGAATGAAATAAAAAATGAATAGGTGACAAGAGAAAGGAGCCCTGTAAGCTGTGACTGAGGCAGGCTGATACTAGATGAGATAGAGTATTTTGTACAGATCCAATCATCACAATCAATTCTACTGTGCAAACACACACACAGTAGTTAAATAATGTCCAGAAAACACACAAGGAATAGGGAGAGGGTGAAAGTATTAGGAGCAGTGCAGGGATGTAAAGTGGTAGTTCAAAAATTGACTGCAGCCATGGTAGCTACAGCATGTGTATCCCTCTCCTCCCAAGGAAGATGTAGATTGTCAAAGTCCCACCAAGAGTTCCACCACCCGCAGCACCAGTACTATTAATAAACCATCTGAAGATGACAACAAGTCACATTCTAGTGTTGATGGCATCATGCAATGAGGTGTAGAAGCTCAACCATCTACTGCATCTGACAGTGAGACAAACAAGCTAAAAAACACCTGTCCTGAAAGTAGTAGAAAATGTTGTGAAAACCCCTCAAAGGGGAAAAGTAAAAACAAATTGTTTGAGACCTCTAATAGCCTACAGGAATATAAAAGTAGTGGGGAACAAACCCAAAAGACCTATTGACTGACATTTGAAAGAGCTGTGACTGAGACTACAGTGATACATATCAGACAGATATGTACATGATATTTTATTTTCCTAATTCTGTTGTGTGCTATACAGTAAAAAACAACACTATTTTCATTATGTGCAGCAAACATCATAGGGGAAGGGGTAAAGAGAATTGACTAGGAGAAATAAAAGGACATGGTAGTAAATCAGAACTCCAAAAATAGTTTGATGGAGCTTCTACAATAAATTATATTCTTCCTCATTCTGAGGAAGCTGTTTGTAAAAGTGACATTGAAGATGACAATGAGTTGCATTCTAGTGTTGTTTCTATATTGGAGAAGGCTTTAACAGTTAAACCAACTGCTGTGTCCGACAGTGACAGTAATATCCATCTACAAAGTAGTGGTGAATGTTTTGTAATGTAAAAAGTAAAACTAAACTGCTTGAGACTTCAAAAAGCCTAAAAGACAATACTGATGATGACCTAATTATTGATAGTGATGTTGCTCTATAATATATCCTGGCACCACCCTTCCCTTCTTTTGACACAGATAGCGTAAAGTGTGAGCATGAAAGTGATGATGATACCACCATACAATTAGCTGAAAAGGCTCAATCTTCCACCACTGAAAAAAGCACTGTGCTTGTTTATAAACTCATTGAGCTATGAGTTGAAAAGTGTGCATCTGGACAAGCAAACATGCCTAAAAATACAGAGCCACTGACGCCTAATGCCAGTACAACTTCATCTATTTGTAGCTCCTCAGGAACCCCTCAATCTATGACATCTACAGTATTGATATACTTCCCTCACGATCAAAAAGCTAAACATGTTGCTATCTCTTGTCTGTGTATAAAACATGTGAGCAGGGGAAAAGCACATTCACATCAAGATCCCACCTCAGCACAACAGAGATGCCAGGACAAGAAGCACTCCTAAAATTGCCTTGGGCCAAAGGGCACATTATAATATTATGCAAATAATATTATAATGTGCCCTTGTTATGCAAATAAAAGGCACAGAAGAGGATTACTGAGTTAGTTGGTGGTGACAAAAATCCTGTATTCCCCACAACCACAGAATTAAGTTACACATTTGTTCTTTTATGTGCTGCCAACACACATTTACTGATTTCTTAGAAAGCAAAAAACTGCATAATCCAAAAGTGCACATGTGGAATGGCAAACTTGCCAAAATGTTGGTGGTAGATATGTTACCTTTTTCTTTTGTTGAAAACAAAGGTTTTAAAGAATTGATGCCATGTGAGGGCAACCTCCTTCTTGTGCCTCTTGAATAAATCAGGAGAAGAAGAACTAGAATCAGAGGTATACAATACTTTAAGTGTCTCTAGAATAGCCTGAATAAGACCCTCAGCAGAAGAAAAGGGGTCTTCCACATAAAATCCCCCAACAAAGAAGGACGAATCTAGGTTGTCTGCATCAGTTTTCCCTTCCTCACCACAGGAATCCCTAATAGAAGGGGTATGACTCTTCAAAACATTACAAGCTCATTTTGGGGGATACAGAATACAGAAGAAGGGATAGAACTGGCTGAAGAAATTTGGGCCTTAACTCATGTAGGCTTCTGCTTAGTGGCGGCCAAACAGCAAGAGGGACATACAGTACCATAAAACTTCATAGGAAGCCCAAACTGGCATGAAGAACAATGGATTAAATGGCTTAGAGGGACCCTCTGAAGCTTTAATAACCTTGAACTTGCCCATGTCTACCTTAGGTTCTGACCTAATCAAGAAACCCCCTAAAGCATAAAGTAAAATAAGTAAAAGTAGTAGAAAAATAGAAAAAGAGGACTTTTTTAAAGTACTTATGGGACTAAAAGAAATTAATGTGGCAAGCAGGAGGGTAAGACCAATCTCTACACAGCAAGCAGAATCCAAAAAAAAATATAAGGTTCAGTCAGGGGCTACATCTTTCCCCAAAAAGCCCAGGAAGAACGGGCTTCTAGGAAATATAGTTTCCCAGATTTAAAAAATGGCAAGGTGGCTCTCCAGCCATCTCTAAATGGCAACCCCCAATATGAGGGTGGGGTCCCTACGGGGCTCCATTAGTATGCATGTAAGGTTAGAATCACCTTCACCTTACTGCCTCTCAAACACACACAGAGGCAAGAGATTTCTCAGAATAGCATTGTACGTTCAAAGGAATATAGCCAGCGCCTGTGCCCATTCTTAAAGGTACTGTGACTTAACAAAGTGCAAAGCTGTATAAAATTAATACAAGTTAGAAAAAGTGTGTAAAAGTAAATAAAAAAGTATGTAAGCAACATTGCCAATAAGAGACTGTTCTCAAATGAAAAATCCCAGAGAGCAAGGAAACCCACTAATACAGAGAATAGGAACATAGAAGTGCTAAATCCTTTATAGGTGTGATGCATAAGCAAATCCATCTACAGAGTGCAACTCAGGCTAAAACCACACATAGAATTATGGCTGCCAGAGAGAGAAATTTACACTCAGTAAAAAATCCTCTCTTCAGTCTTCAATATGAACAGAGAAGCTTCATAGAAGCTATGAAGAAAAAGGACGATTAAACAAGCCATGCTTCACACACCAGGTCCTGTGCACTGGACAATCATTCCAAAGGAGGCCAGGGACAGGAGCCAGCATAATGGGGGATTATACAGCCCCATAACCTACAACAAAAAAATAAATAGGAACGCCAACTAAGAGTTTTGAGCTTGCTTCCTCCTCAGGAAAAGCACTGTTAAAAGTGTGCATGTCCAGGTGAGGGGAAAATGATGCACCTCAGCAACCTCTTTTGTTCAGTGCCCTGCCTTTCTGAAGGAGGGGAATTTACCCCATGGATCCTGTGTTCCACATAGGACATAAGACAAGTAGCAATAGGAATAGTTGAAAGTATATTTTGTCCAGTTTCTTTTCCCACCAGTATTTTCATTAAACCTGAAATTTGCCACTTTTTCCAAGGAAATTCCCACAACCCATACATTTTCTGCCTTTTCAATAATCCCAAGAAATTTTCAGCAATAAAGTTGCTGGTTTCTGCGTATGCCCAAGAATTCCTGATAAGGAGGTTTGAATCTAGTACATGTGGATCCATGGTTACCACCACAGTGGGGCAAGGCTGGGACTCAGATATTAGTATGTGTGGTTCTGTTACTACCAGTGCAGTGGGACAAGACTGGGGGGAGGGGGAAGGGCAGGAATTGTGGTTTTGTGGCGGTGGTGGTCAAGTGAGGCCATCCAGGTTATGGGGCCAGAGTATGTGCTTCTATGGCTACTGTGGGAAAAGGCTGGGGGGTTAATTAACAAATTAGCTCTTCATAGTTAACCTAAAGCATGAAAAAGACAAGTTTCTTTAGTGAACTCATCTGATTTATTGAGATATAAGTCAAGGACATGCTGTGCAAATTTGGAAGAGAGGATGTTCACTTCCTATATGCAATCCACGTTTTCTGAAACTGAACAGCTGTTTGCTACTGTGGTGTGAGTGGCCTGGACATGGGCCTTATAAGGACATTAAGTTCCTGAGCACTGTACTCATGGCACAGACAGCTATAACAATTCTATGATCCATAAACACTAGTAAATCTTTTCTTATGCTGCGGAACAGTTTCTGCTTAGTTACAGAAAAAAACATTGATGATTCATTCATTTCATGCCAAAATGTGTTATTGAGAATTTAGATACCTATAGTGTTTCATTTAAAAGTGGTGTAACTTTATAAACTTCAAGCAATAATTAAATCACAGCTATGAAGTTTTATGTTTTCATCTTAATGTGTTGAAACATAATGCTCTTCTATGTCCATGTTTTTTATGAGGACTACTGGTACTGGACTTCTGAAAAAAAATAAAAGCTAAATTATAGTTAAAATAAACACCATGGCCTATATGTGTGAAAATTATCATTTTAAAAACAATCCTTAAGGTAGATATAGAAACATCCCTCTCTGCCTCAGTCTGTAATGGCTCTGCTTTCAGGAACGGAATCTAGTTCCGGGACTGCATATTGTCACTCACACTGGGGTCGACACCAAAGATTTGAAAGGTCACAGGGGCTTAAACAGGTACACTTGAAATAACCACAAAACATTGAGCAGGTTTAGTTACACAAAGTAGAACCCTTATTACCAGGGAGCAGATATTAGAGACAATCAGGTTAAGCAGTACTTGTAATCAAATGTAAAGAGAAGGTTTATTAAATCATAGCAGAGGTATTATTACCCCGGAAACAGATATTAGATGAAGTCAGACTGATCAGGAATTTTATTGTAAGATAACCCAACTGTAGGCGTGTAATCTACCCAATCACCCTGTAATGAAGCACTCTCTATTTAGTTCTAAAGTTTAATTTCTTCTCTTGGTTTGCCCATTAGTGAGTGGGTATAAAGTGTTTGATAAATTTGCTTGGATATTTTAAGAAGAATAGGATTTCATCCACAATGGGCATGTGTACTGAAATACATGATCAGATAACATATCACTGGGTATACGATGCAGCTGAAAGAAAGTTTTAATTAAGTATTCAGATGTTTGTTCCGCTGAAGGCAATCCAGGGATGGGTATTGTATATACTCTTAAACTGTGTGTATGGTTTTTAAGGAGATAGAACACCAACGGTGAGATGGAATGTAGAGACTGGCTGATCTCTTACATGTCCTCATTCTGTGAAGAAATATATTAATGGCTTACAGCTATCATAATTATTTTCTGCAGTAGATATCTGCTGGGAAAATATACACAGGGATGCAGCAATATCTTGTCCTCCACCAACACAGAAGAACAGTTCCTACTACCATACCAGCTATTTGCAATAGATTTGTCTATCACGGTGCCCATGCTATACGGGCGACATTCTGTCAATCTGACTCTCAGTCTGCTCCCATTGGCTACTGCTAGTTGGCCCGCCCAGTATGTATATCAGTGTATGACCTGGATTGCCTGACCATTCTACTGCTGTTGTTCCTGCTCTGTATCCTGACCCGGCCTGGCTGAAGTTCCTGCTCTGTGTACCGACCCGGATTGGCTGACGTTCCTGCTTGTGTACCGACCCGGCCCGGCTGACGTTCCTGCTCTGTTACCGACTCGGATTGGCTGACGTTCCTGCGTGTGTACCGACCCGGCCTGGCTGACGTTCCTGCTCTGATACCGACCCGGCCCAGCTGACATTCCTGCTCTGTGTACCGACCCGGCTTGCTGACGTGCCGGTCATTCTCCGTTTCTGGTTGACTGCCGTTCCTGCCCTGTGTGCCGACCTGTTGGGCCTTCCATTACTGCCTGTCCTGGATTGCCTCCATTCGTGTAGTCTCCGGTTGGGCTTGGCATCTGGGCAGTGTGGTCCAGTACTGCAGCCCTGTATCCGTTGTCTCTGTGTCACGCGGGCGACACTCCTTTTCTGTGCCTCTTACTGCAGTCTGACTCCGGTGTTACCGTGTCGCGCGTGCAACATTCTGGTGTGTGCTTTGCTCTCTGTGCCTCCTTTCTACAGACCTTTACTCCTGCCATCAGCTGAGTTTGGGTTTGTTGGGCGCCTCAGGCTCTTCCGTCCTGGCAGTCGATTGTGGTCTTTACGCATATATCCATACGGTCTGAAGGGTAGCACACCACGAGTAATTCGACACTGTAGTCTCCGTTGAGCAAACCCTGGGCATACGGTTCAGTCCTCCGTTACTGCTACAGCAGTATACATCACCAGTTGGTGCCATTGTAGTCTCTGTTGGGCAAACTCAGGCATACGATTGTCCTCCACTTCTGCTACAGCAGCATCCGATTTGCTAAGGGCCTCCGCTCCTATCTGTGGCATTACTTGACATTTCTACTCTCCCCTCTCAGGGAGAGTCTCCAGGGCCTCACTCTGATAGGTCCCATCTAGTCTCTTGGACTATCAGTAACCCGTTAAGTGCTGTCTTGTATGCATATCACACTATACCTGACCTGTGTCAGTACATTGTTATCCTGTCTGTACAATTACTGGACCCGTGTGGGAATTCATCTGTAACCTGTCCTGTGTCAGTATCGCATTGTCTTGCTACTGGACCCGTGAGGGTTATTATTATATTACCTTGTTCAATAAAACTGTGTTTTTACCTAAACTACTGTTTCTGAGTGTCAAACAAACCGTTACAATGTCTCGCCTTGAAAGTGATTTTCCACTCATAAGAAACAAAGTACTCTTCACCACTATACCCAATGTTGAATAAAATAAATAGTAGACTAAATAAAATGTTCTATTTTAGTCCATATGTGATCCAGTCTTTGCAGATACCACCAAATATATTGAGAAAAAAAACATAAAGAGAACAAAGCATAAGTGATAAAAAAGCTCAACAGATTGACAAAAATCCCTATGAAGTACACTGAAATTCTAACAAAGCTAACAACCATCCTTTAGAAATGCTCACTTGTGGATAGGGACAGAAAGAACATTACATGGATATAACTCTTAATAACTGGCTGTAAATCATCATATGGACACAGTTTTTGACACTTCTAGAGTCTTGACTATTAATCACCTAACAGAGTCTCCACTCAATATCGCCTAATAAACACTCTCTCTCTCTCTCTCTCTCTCTCTCTATATATATATATATATATATATATATATATATATATATAGATAGATAGCCATAAACCCTCTATTTCAAGTGATGCCAGCTCCTAAAATAACACCCAGCCCTATTAGTAAGGTGGGTGTGGACACAGCTCAATTTACTGGACCAGGAGGAGAAAATCAAAGAAAGGGGCAAATATTAAAACTATGCATACATTTGTAAGGTATGTGAAAGTTATTTTTTCAGCTGACTTACATTTAGGCTAAGAATCTACTTTAACAGAGGGAAAAGAAACAGTACACTAGACTGTATAATAAAATATGGACAATTCAGATGGTTCATGGTCTACACAATCAAAAGGTATCAAAAAGACTGAAAGATCTTACTATTGATCCGTAAGAGGAGGGGTTGAAAAGAGTGATGTGATTATATAAAGGGATATAATACATTTCAAAAGGGAAGAATGTGTAAGACTAAGAGGAAGACTACAAAAAGTGTACATTATCTGAAATTAGATTATAGAACAATGAGTCTCACCTCCAGTACTTATGACACATTTTGAAAATATGACCTGTTGGTGTGTCCTTAGTACTAACATTGAAAATCAGTGGTATAGAAGATCCAGAGGTAAGTGTAATTACTACTTTACAGAAAGTATAGAACATTTATTATTTATTAATATCCTCCCAGAAGTAGTAGGTGCAAAGAATTTAAGAATGCTTTTTTTACTTAAAATATGACAATTGGAAGACTAGATGGGGCAAATATTTATATTTTACCACAAATACCTATGTTTCTATGTAAATGTTGCACTTTTTTGTACATGTATGCATTTCATCACTTTGGACCCTGGTCTTTAGGATTTACTCAAAACGCTATAAGAGCTAAACTGAAAGGTCCAAAACATCTAAGATACTAGAAAAAAGAATAGAAACGCAGTATGGTATGCTGTAAAAATTGGATGTTAAAGCAGTTGCATGCAAACTTACTTTCTTTGAGGGCTGCTTGACTCATCCACATTGTAAGAGTCTGATCTCTCTAAATGTAGCTTGGGTTTGCAGTTCTCAACCTTTTCCTTTGCATTGTCCTGATTCAAGGTATTCTCTTTGCTTTTTGTGTTATCATTGTGCAAACCCAGAGAAACAATATCTGATGGTGAGCTTGCCATGCCCGAATCACCTGTAAAGCTATTTAGTGATTCTGCTTCTTCAGCTTCTATTGACTCTGCTGTTAAAACTTCCTCAGAAGAAACACTGTTGCAACGTATCAAGCTTTTCTCACCTATATTGAACAGAAGAAAAGATTCTGTGACTTACAATAGCATACAACTCAGCCTTTGTAGTTTACTGAAGAAAATAAAATATCACCTATGATCAAAAGCTTGCAATTTAACTTTTTCATTGAAGCATAAACATCTAACGGTAATTGGATTTTTTACAATTTGATTAATCTAGACAGTAGCAGTGTGCAATGTTAGCAAACATTAAATTGGAATACAATTTTTAAATAAATTACATGAAATAAAAGATACAAGATAAAAGGCTAGACTAGATGAAATGATTGCAACTAACAAGTTATAATCACTATAAATTGTTAATAGAATGTCTTCTACATTGGAAATCAAATTCTTGATTTACTTAAGTTTAGTGAATATAGACACATTAATACTGCAAGGATAATGTGCTTTAAAAACAAAATCAATGCAACACTGAGTGTTTTCAAAAAGACAATTAGATTGGATGAAGGCCAAAAAAAACCAAAAATACACACTATGACATTTACATAATTATAAAAGACTACATTGTCTCAATTTTAGTACAGAAAATGATGCCTGTCTAACAATGTAATTAATGGCTTACTAGATTTTCCTAAGTTATTCAAGGATATCCTATATAATAATTCGCTAAAAGTTTGTAACGACGCAGTCATGTGCAGTACAGACTGCTGCACGTGCTGCAGTCATGTGCAGTAGAGACTGCCCGTAACGCGACTGATATGCATACCTGGGAACTTCTTTCTTGGGGCTGCCCGGAGGACAGCCCTCTAGTGCCGATGAGGGTATAGAAATGATGCGATTTGCGTAATTAAAAAGGGGCGGGGCTTAATCGTGAGGAGGGGCAGGACTACTAAACATAAAAAAACATACAGAATGCACTAGGGAAGGGGTAGAAGAGGGCGCAGAGTGGGAGGAACAGGGTGGGATTGAGCACAAGTGGGCAGGGTTTCCTCACATCCGGAGAATCTGACTCTGCCCCGGAGACCCTCTAATTCATTGTCAAACCTGAAGTCTCCGGGGCAAAACCGGAGAGTTCCCAGGTATGCTGATACGGAGAGGGGCGCCCCTCTCTGTATCAGCCGTGGCACGGGCAGTCTCTACTGTGCATGACTGCACTGCGACAGGCCGGCACTGTTGCCTGTGTACACGGGCTCTTCGACTAGTATTTATATAAATCCATCATATGTTCTGATAAATTTACAGCTATTTGGGTATTCTAAATGTAAGAAAAGTTGACCATTGATTTAAATCACTGATTTTCCATCTGTATAATTAGTGAAGTTTTAATTCTTATCCTTTCACTAACACTCAGGTAGGGAGATTTGCAAAACCTGCGCTGTTAGGGGTACTTGAGGGCTGTAATTGGGAAACTATGATCTACAATACCTAACTAAATTGCTGAAGATACTTTAAATATAATCCCCATTGTTCACCATATCATTACATTTGTTTATATCAGAGCTTATGAACAATAATTACTCAATAACTTAAATTTTCTTTCACTGAGGTCAGTTATACAACTAATCCATGCTATACCCAAGCTCATCCATCTTTTCACTTTTATCTCACAATGCAATGTTAGTTTTTGTAGCAACAACTCATATACTTGAGAGGAGAGAAGAGTAATCTCTAGCTATACAATTGCTGTTTAAAGTGATAATAATGTTTCACCAAAAAAGCAGCTCCGATTAATCTGCATAGTATTTGGGTCATGGACAGCTTTACTTCAGTACTGTCAGAGTTGTAGTTCAAGAGTAATTGAATGATAAATTATCCCCCTCCCACCCCTTTTACCTAGTGTAAGCTGCCTCTCCTCAGATGTGGAATCTGGTATCTTGACCGGACAGTTCAGGAAGGGACAATTTTCTTACTGCCCCTCTTAACAGATATTTCCTTATGCTCACTGAAGATTGTCTCTAACTGAGATCCATCCAGACAGCCTTGCTGCTCTGAGGTGAGCAGTGTTACATCAGTAAAAGGGGCAGGAGGGGGATAATTTATCATTCAATTACTACTGAACTACAACTCAGACAGTACTGAAATAACACTCTCCAGAGCCCAAATACTATTAAGATTAGATCAGAGCTGCTGTTTGGGTGAAATATTACTATCCCTTTAACTAAAACTCACATCACTAAAAGCCAGCCACTAACATAGGATTGTACTTTAAAAACAACTAAAATATAACAGATTGGCCACCTCAGATTTAAACTGTAGATTGATAGTTCTATGTTTGTTCTGTATTGGAAATAACCACCTCGAATGTTGAACAATAATAACACAGAAATAGAAATTCTTCAGAAATTATTAGTCCAACTCTAAATGACAAATATCCATATACACATTTGTAGATATTCAAAGTGTTTTGAAAAATTCTTAACAACTGGAGAATTCTGAGCGATTCTACTAATACAATTTATAATACTTAAAACGTAATTAAAAAACCTTTGTTAGGGTTTTTAAGGTTCTATTTAAATATTGTAGTTAAAGAGCTTTACTCAAGTGAAAAATATTATAGGTTAATGAATCTAAGCCTCTGTTTTCTATTACTAAAGAAAATGTAATTGTATTATCTCCCATGTGATATGTTAATCATTCAATAATTAAATGAGTCAATAAATAGAATTATTCAATAAATAAACAAAACTATTATTGTTTCATATTCTAAATAATATATATTCTATCTCACCCGTAAAACTTTCAAGTTACAAAATTATAAAAAACTGACAACAAATCTCAAAATTGCTGTAAACTTATACTGAAGTCATTAGACAAATTTTCTTAGCGATATGAGGTTTATGAAATCGGCTCTATTGAGAATTCCAGACAGGTTAAAAATGTGATAATCGCCATTCATTTTTTATGTATTCAGGGTATAATTTACCCTTTTTTCTGTACTGGGTAAGTTTTAAAATTGTGGGAAGAGGATAAAGTTAATAGAGAAGAGATAATGGGATAATGAGGGTAAAGAGGAAAAAGGAGAGAGAAGACAAAGGATACATGAAGTAAGGAGTGATAAGGTAGATAGAGGGACAATACATAAAAGTTGATGAGCTACAGAAATGAGGGATGGAGGAAGGGATGAAAGAAAGCTACACATGCAAAGGATGAACCTAATAATAGTTCAGAGCTCTGTATCGAATACCTTTTACAGTTTTTCTCAATGGGGCTCCAAACTGTAATTCCTGATGTTTGGGGGACTCCTGTAGAGTATCACTGTACCGACGAGGTCTCTACCAGAAATCAAAAATCCAATCAGGTCTGTTAGACACAACCGTTATCGTGATGCATGATAGTAGTCCTCAAAATGTGACGTTTAGAGGACCCCACTGAGAAAAGTTATACAGGAGCGGGGATAGTAGTGCATTCTAACACTATGTCTGCTTTTGCAGTTAGAGACCAGAGAGGAGATGCAAGAAGGGCCAATACCGGGCCAGGTTGTCTGTACCATCACATCTCTTTGAATACACAGCAAATATGCCAACATCATCACGAATCCTCCATACGTAGGCCAGGTTTATGATTTTGCAGTGTCTACTTCGACAATAGCTAAACTGCGTATTGAAATACAGCTTATCCCTTTGAGTGCCAGAGAGCTATCTAAAGCATTGCATTACAATGCACTGGATACGGATACTTCTCTGGCACTCAAAGGGTTAAAGAGCCATTGTTGTTTTCCCGTGGATATGTTTATATATTAATTTGGCAATCGGTTGGATGGATTAAAAAACTATAGCTACCTATGCTGTCATAGTCCAGGGTTCCAACTTTGCCAGCCTGAAGCGGAGTTCACAGCTCTCCCTTAACTCCCTCTGTGCCAGTGGTGCAAGCAAACCCACTGCAGAGCAATGGTCAACCCTGTTGCATTCAAATGTTACTGTGCTTTCTGTCTGCTTTGAAATAAGCAGCCAAGTGCACTCAAGTTGAAGAGATCTTAATGCATAGGCTTTATAAAATAAAGACATCTAACAGATAGCTGAGGTTGTATCCCAGTTCTCAAATGTATTATATGAAAATGCTTGGAAGAAAGAAGACAGAAGGAAAGCTGATGCAGTTCCATTTTTTAAAAAGGGAGCAAGATCCAAACCAGTAAATTATAGACCTGTGAGCTTGACTTCCATAGTGGGAAAGAGGGTTACTAACTGACACTATTCAGAACTATGTGAAGATAAACAATATTATTAGTAGGAATCAGCATGGTTTCATGAAGAATAGATCATGTCAGACTAATTTACTTGCATTTTATGAAAGAGTAAGTAGTAATGTGGACAGGGGAATTGCTGTAGATGTAGTATACTTGGATTTTGCAAAAGCCTTTGATACAGTGCCTTACAGCAGGTTATTGCATACATTAAAAGGCTTCGGTTTTAGCGGTGTTATCTATACATGGATTGAGAACTGGTAAAATGATAGATGGCAGAGAGTTGTTGTAAATTGAACTTTTTCAAACTGGTCTACAGTTATACGTGGGGTTCAGCAGGGTTCAGTCCTGGGCACAACGCTTTTTCATTTGTTTATTCATTACCTAAAAGTGGGAATTGAAAGTAGCATCTCAATCTTTGCTGATGACACTAAGCAACGTAAGGAAATACGTACAGAGTTGGATATTTTTTCTCTGCAGAAGGATTTAGGTAAACTGAGTGAATGGGCAGAAAAGTGGCAGATGACATTTAATGTAGATAAATGTAAGGTTATGCAGTTGGGCTGTAGAAACAAACTTGCTACATATTCACTAAATGAGAAACAACTTGGGGAATCCTCATTAGAGAAAGATTTAGCAGTGCTGATAGACAATAGACTTCATAGCAGTGTAGTCACTCAGCTGCTGCAAGAGCATATAGGGTACTAGCCTGCATAAAAAGAGGTGCAGATGCAAGGGATGCTAATATTATCCTACCTCTGTATAAATCCTTGATTAGGCCTCAACTAGAATATGGAGTACAATTTTTGGCGTTAGTTCTTAAAAAAGACATTGTTGAACTGGAAAAGGTGCAGAGACGTGCAACAAAACTGATAAAGGGATTGGAGGATCTGAGTTATAAAGAGAGACTAGCCAAACTGGGTTTGTTTGCATTATAGAAGAGACATCTAAGGGGTGATATGATTACCATTTACAAATACATTCAAGGTCAATACAAAGAACTAGCCAATTAATGATTTACACAAAGAGCGGGGCTAAGAACAAGAGGTCATCCATTAAGACTAGAGGAAAGGTGCTTTCAATTAAAGCAAAGGAATGGATTCTTTACAGTAAGGGCGGTAAGGCTATGGAATTCTTTGTCTCGGCATGCTGTACTTTCAGATAATGCAACTGCTTTAAAAAAAGCAATAGATGCCTATCTAGCACAGAACAATATTGAAAAGTATGACAGATGGCTTCAAAGCAGATAGGATGTTGATCCATGGAAATATCTGATTGCCATTTGGAGTCAGAAAGGAATTTTTTTTTTACCCACTTGGGGCTAAATGAGAAATTGCTCCAGAGGGTTTTTTTTTGCCTTCCTCTGAGTCAACAGGGGTGTTTTTTGCATGGGCTAGACTTGATGGACACATGTCTTTTTTCAGCCTCATCAACTATGTTACTATGTAGAAAATATATCAGATGACTTATGTCATCGCATATAGAAAAACCCGTTCAATACTATATGAATAGACTAGTGTAAGATTTAGCCAATAATTTTGCAATATAATCAGATTGGCAACAAAGTATTGGCAACAAAGTATCTATATCCTTCTGGAGATGGGGTCTCCAGTACTGTACACAATACTGTAGGTGAGGTCTAACTAGAGTCTGTAGAGTGGCATGACCACTTCCCTTTTCTGCTACTAATGACCCTGGTTATACAACCCAGCACCCTGCTTGCATTTCCCGCTGCTTTATTGCACTGCCTGCCTACCTTTAAGTCATTAGAAAAAATTATGCCCAAATCCCTTTCCTCTGTTGTCTCTGACAGCACAGTACCCTTAATAGTATATTTTTAATTTGGATTTCTATGTCCCAAGTGCATTATTTTACATTTATCAACATTAAACTGCAGCTGCCACACTCTTGTCCACTCTTGTCCATTCTTCTAATTTACCTAAAACATCTGTCGTATTTCAGTATTATCTGACTTTCAAATTATATTCTGACCAGGATTTACTGATAGTACTTTAGTTCCCCTGATGAAGCCGGCTGTGCTTCGTGAAATATGTGAGGCGATTCTGCTAGGGTTGATGGTTGTCGTCAACTTGGGATTGTGTTCTAGTGAGGGTAAATGTACCCTCCAAAAAATACTGAATATATATATATAGTCAGCAATGGTATTACCTACTTTCATCTCCGAATTAATGAGGGAAGTAATTCAAGCAGACTTGTCTGGGCCAAAGCCAGATGAGATTAGAAGAAATACAAGCAACTTTGAAATGAGCCAATGGTATCTATTATTAAAAAAACTAACATAATGTTTGAAAACTAACTGGCATTTTTATATGGGGAAAAGATGCTCAAATGGAAGGCTATACTTCATGCATCTAATTATAACTTCCTGAAACATTGAAACAGTCCCTGACAGAAAGCGCTATCATAATACAATTATATAGTCTTAAGCACCATAAGGTGCCTTTTCAATGTATCCTTCTTTCTCCCTTCCAAGGGCTGTTTAAAACATCTTATACTGTATACCTGGTACAGCGTGCAGCAGTTTATTTCTCTTTCACAGAACTTATGCCACATGCCAATATTTTAAATGTTCTTATTTGTATCGGAAGCTGGAGACTAGTATAATCAAGTAAGGAGTAATTTTGTCTCCTCTTAACTCTTCTTAAGTCCCACCTCTTTTCAAAGCTTCTGTTGGCATCTTCACCTGTTAATTATCCTGCCCGTTCACTCACAGCTGTCCACTTCCCAATGCTTTTCAAAAAGCTCCGATTTCCTTCTTCTGGGGCAAAGGATACGGGACAACTAACAGGTGAAGATGCCAACAGAAGCCTGGAGAAAACTGAAGCGGTGGGAGTGAGTAAAAGGTAAGGGGAGACAAAATTACACCTTACCTTACTCAATTCTTTCTGGAATACTCCATCTGAATTTAATTTCATCAGTCATTCAGTGCATTTGGGGATGCACAACCAAATCTACAATATAAAGATAATTTTTTGACTATTTTGCGAATCAGGGTTGTCATTATCATTGCATCAAGTATATTATATGTATATTAGAATTATGGCACTTCACACTATATAATATTTGATACAACCATTTTTTCTCTTACAAGTGAGGGTTTTGTGTGACTTAGCGACATATATAATCAGTTGTAGGGCGCAGTTCTAGGTATATATTTACAATCTGTCATATTACAACTGCAAAATGTATAAAGTACAACAGGAGGTTGACTGTCTTTTTAATAATAGATTTTTGTTTGTCCCTGCTCTGATACAAGACTGATCTAAAGACTTGATAATGGAACATGAAGCTGATATCACACTGCCCCTCAGAAACAATATAAGAAGAACTGGTGTGCTCTTTGGTGCACTTAAACAAGTCGATTGTTGCCTGTGTGAAAGGCTTCATAGCCCAGATGTTACATTTCACCTTTGGTGACAAACCGCCCATGTGAAAGGGGCCTTAATATATACAGTTTTATGACTAGCTTAAACTATCCTTTTAAAAGTTGACTTGTTACAGTCCTCTATTACCATACCTTAATTAAAGCTTATGAAGTTGTAGCCTTCCCTAAAAGAGAACAACTCTAAAACACACTCAGGCTAAAGAACTAATGTGCCCATCCTTCTGTACAGCTGCTGACTCTCACATTTTGTTCCTTTCTCGCTGTCCCTCGGTTTAACAATTATGGCAGTTATCTCATTATCTCTCTTTTTTAACAGCTCCAGATTTTTGAGTGCTGTGATTGGCTACCAATTACTCTCTGTCTTGCTCAGAACAGTTTGCTACTGGCAGCCAATCACTGAACATGAGCGAAGAGTGTGAGATGTGAGTTGTGTTTGGCTGCAATTTCATGACATTCTATGTAATGACTGGCTATCTCTGTAGTCCACTGTTCATTGCAACGTATCTGGAGCTCACAGACAGAGGGGCAACAGTATTATCATTCTGGAATAATGCTTATGTTTGAGGTACTGATTAAGGTTATGTAAATATGGTTAATATTTTATATACTACCAATGGGACTCTATAACAAACATCTTTCCCTAGATTACAAACTCAGTAGATCAGGGTAGATTACAATGTCATTGTGCCAGTTTATCTATGGGTTGCAATGGTTAGTTACATAGATTAAAAGCTTTTGTTAGTGCCTACATTTGTAGCAAATGTTGCTGGTTTGTTTTCTGTAGACTATAAGTGTATCATTTTAACAATTAAACCTATAAGTATTTGGGAAACGTATTAATAGACATGGTAGACTGTACCATGGACCCCACTTCTATGAAGGTTCCAGGTCCAAAATTGTATGTTTCTTTACAAATGTGTATTGTCCACATTTTGTACATCGACTGCTTGCTGGGACTCTATCAAGTGAGGTTATGATGCAGAGAGATAACCATTCCTGCTGTGGAATACACAACATACTAGGATTCACCACTGCCCATGAGAATAACAGTCTTTGGTCAAAGTGGTTCTGCACACAGCCACTGGCTGTGGAATGCCTTTTATTAGCCTTCCCAAACAAAAAAGTCACCCTGGCAACTGGCATAATTGAAAATCCAGTTTGGAGAACTGTAAGACCAGTTAAGGAGAACAAGAATAAAAAATTGTCAATACACACACACACAACGTTCATATCATCATCCTCTGAATCCCTTTTATTTTACAAACATCTTTAGCATTAAAGAGGTTAAAATAGATCATTGTAAGACAATCTCTTTAAATACATTCATATATTATAAGATTGAAAAATGCTGCATTTAGTATATATGCAAAAGTGTGGAACCACACCAGAATTAGGATCAAGTGGACAATAAATTAATTGCTCCCTCTACTTACTGCTACACCAGCTAGCAAAACGTTGCAAGATTAAACAGACAGGGAGATGAAAAAATGTGCTTAATGAGTAAGCAAATATATCAGATTGGTTTCTGCAGAAACAACTTTAGCTAAATTAATATGGACAGAGTAAGCATGATTTTATGAAAGCAATATACTAATGGACAAAAATGAAAACATAATATGGTTTAAAATGGAGTCCACTTCTAAAACTTAATGTTGGAAAATCATCAAAGTCTATACAATGCAACTTGGCTAAAGAATTCACTGCTGGCAGCAAGACCAATTAAATTTATTGGGATACAAATCACTCTTACCAATGTATCGGCTGACAAGCATTGATATTAATGGCTGAGAACATTAAACAAATTCTATTGTGACTGATTATAAGAAGAGGTTATTATGTTGGGGTCATTTCAGATCTTTAAAGTGTCATTGTACCAGGCAAGAATACTAGCAAAAAATGGCTTCAATGGGTCACAATGTTCAGCTATATTCTGTTATGTTAATCAAGTTAAATTAATGGGCACGAATGCATGCTAAGAGTCAGACTAAAATTCAGTAGGAGTAAGGAAAGTGCTTGCATGTACAAATCTAACATGCCTGCAACGGTTTTCAAATGCAAAGAAGCTCAATATTTAATAATTTTTACTTTTACAAGTTGCTTACTGTGCAATAAACATGCACCAAAATAAAAAAAACAAATACACACAAAAGGATTTTTAAATAGATATAAGTTCTTTCCAGAGTACCTTTCTTTTATTTTTATACTAGGTGATAAAATTGGCAATATATAAAATGCTTTATTATAAATAATACTTGAAATATACATAAATCATAAACTCCCTTTTATTTTTTTAAACTTCTCAGATATGTTTATCATTTGCATAATTTACCTTCTGTTCCTTCAACCACACAATTCGTTACACACCTCTCTGAGTTAAAATTTGCAGATGAGCATTATAAAGAATGAAATTAAAATTTACATTAGAATTCCACTTAAGGTGTACTGATGCAGAAAATCCACATCTGCAGAAACTAGCATCTTTCATGTATATACTTTTGTTAATTCTAATTTTTTAAATTAATTAATTTAGGCATGTAAAGGAAAACGTGTATTAGCTGAGTCTTTATTAAAGGCATAGTGATGTTTTAAAATAAGAGTATTTTAGACTATTGTACAATATTTTAGAGAGTGACCCACAACAAACTTGTAAGTTGCATCCAATGTCCAGGATGCAAAAAAACATATAAACAGAATATATTTCTTACTGAATCTGAGCGCCATTGGTGCTGCATCAGTGAATGTGGATCTGGCAACCTAAGACAAGTTCAGATTATTTTACAAGAACTGGAATCTGTATGTATGTTTTACATTGTTCTGTAAACAAAATCTGGATTACCCTTGCAAACTTGGATCACAAAGCTCTGTAGGCCCCTCATGTGAGCCATTACAAATGGCACTGCCTCCATGGTGGTAATCCAAGGTCAACTTCTTGGCTTGAATGGACTCGCAAACCAGAACTGAGGATACCTTGTTGTTGATTTTTTTAACCACGTCCTCTGTCAGAAAGACCATGCCCTGAAGGGTATCGAATAGGAGACCCAGAAAGGCCAATCTCCATGATGGGATTGGGTCTGACTTGTCCATGTTCAGAATCCAACCATGAAGGGTGATTGTGTGATTGCAGACCTGTACCTGCTGTTAGAGAAGTTCCCCCTAAGGGGCCCACAATAGCAAGTCGTCCATGTACGGAGTGACCTGAATCCCCCTTGTGTGCATGACAGAAATCAACTCACCCAAGACTCCAATAAACACTGTGGAGCTGTGGTCAGACCAAGGAGGAGAGCCAAAAACTGAAATTACCTTTTGTTGCAAGTGAACCTGAGGTACCGCTGGCTCTCCAGATGAATATCCTGCAGATCCAAGGAATCCTGGTGGTAAGAAGTCTTGAATTGAGGTCCTTGAGGTCCAGATTAGGACAGCAGCAGCCATCCGTCTTGGAAACCACAAATAGGTTGGAACGTAAGTCTTAACCTATTTCTGGTTAGGGAACCAGTTCCAGATCCTCCTTGTCCAAGAGATACTGAATGGACCCGTGGAAAAGACAAAGCTGTTCTGTTCCCAGAGGGGAGCGAGAAGGAAAGAAATGGAAGTGAGGGAAGAAGTTGAAAGGAATACAATACCCTTCGGAAACACCAGCAAAACTCGCAGGTCCACAATGTCTGCAGAAACACTGAAAAGAAAAAGCGCCACAGAAGAACACCCGCAGGTGAGTGTGGACCAAGGTTCAGCTAGTCCTGCAGAAGGAGGTTAGGCTTAGTGGAGGAGCTGCTTGGTCTCCAGTGTTACGGAGGCATTGGGATGGAGCACGGTGCCTGAGACAGCACCGAGTTAGACCCTTGTATTCCATCTGGACAAGCACAGGAAGGACGGTGCCTTCGTGCCTGAGGATTGCACTTAGGGGCCAAGGGAAACCAAGCACTCTGGCCACAAGTAACCTCGCTAATGATGTCCTTCAATTCAGTGCCAAAAAGGGATGTACCCTGGAAGGGAAAAGAAACCATAGATTGCCTAAAGATCAGGTCAACAGACCAGAACTTAAGCCACAGTGAGTGTCTAGCAGCCACAGAAAAGGCAGAGGCCTTGGCCTCAAGCCTAACAGCATCAGATAGGGCATCAGTTAGATAGCGCTAAGCCACAGAGATTTCAACCAAAAGCATCAAAATGTCAGCTTTAGGGGCACTCATAAAGACAGCTTCAGACAGCTGGTCAGTCCATACAGCAATGGCTCTGTTAACTGATGCAGAAGCCAGGGTAGCTCAGAAGGACGCACCTATGGCAATAAATGCAGCCTGTAAAATATCATCAAGCTCCCTATCAGTTAAGTCTGTAAGAGCAGAAGTATCCACTGCAGGTGATGCAGAGGAAGGAGAAAGATTGGCAATATAGGCGTCAACCTTAGGAGGTGTAGCCCACTGAGCCAAGGCCACATCAGAAAATGGATAGAGCTTAGATAATCTCTTAGACAGATAAACTCTTAACAGGGGTCTTCCACTCAGCAAGTATGATCTGGTCAAGAGTGGGATGAGGCAGAATAAATATTCAAGACTTCTTGCACCTTTGAAAGACACCAGAAGAAGACTAAGAACCCACAAGGGTAGTAGGAATGTGCATGGTGTTTAAATCCACCTTAATGAAACCCTCAGTAGAGGGTTTAGTAGCTTCAAAGGGGTCATCATAATATTGGGGAGAAGCCCCTTGTGAAAGCACACTATCCTCTGACTCTTACAGTGATTCTTCCTCAGAGGAAACAGACAAGACAAGAATGCAAGGAGCCATAGGGGCCACATGCCTGTACAAAGTAGAGGTCCTGCAAGACTGAAGAACCCCTTGAAGAAAAAGAGGAAACTGCACCATAGAGGCCCTTAAGTCCCTGACACAATGTGGCTCTTGTTTGTGACTGGAAGGCCCTGACAGAGACGCAGGGGCCACAGTACATGAAAGGCATAAGTGTCCTGAACACTCCCTTTGGCATGAGGAACAATAATCAAAGGGGGATAAAGACGCCCCAGAAACATCAGCCCTAAGTCCAGTCCCAAAGGGTCTGACATCCTGAGAGGAGATAAAGTGACTGACAGTCAAGGAATAACCCAATATTGTGCCCCAGATTAAAGCGGAACTATTACTTGAAATTAAAGTTTTATCATTGGTTTTAATCTTTAACCCAACATTAGAGCTGTGTGTTTTTTTTAAATTTCCTAGTAGTAGAGATATTAGCCCTTCAAAATCGAGCACTTCCGAGTTCTGCGGGATCGTATGTCCCCACATGATGCCTCAGGACTTCCCAGCTGCCCCAGGGAGCACGTTCATGCTCCCCTTCGAAGATGGATTTCTGTGGTGTAGCCTTACAGCAAACTCAGTAGCATTGTAAACGGAGTTTGCTGTAATGCTACACCACAGAAATCCAGCTATGAAGGGGAGCATGAATGAGCTCCATGGGGCAGCTAAGAAGTCCTGAGATGGTACACGGTCCCGTAGAACGCGTAAGTGCCCAATTTTGAAGAGCTAATATCTCCACTACTAGGCGATTTAAAAAAAAACCACACAGCTCTAATGTTGGGTTAAAGATTAAAAGCCATGGTAAAACTTTGATTTCAGGTGATAGTTCAGCTTTAAATAAATTATCCAGAAAAGGCTAAAAATACACTTATCTGGCAAGTGAAGGGTTAACCTGAGGAGGAGAGTAGAAGGATCCAAGCCCTGAGTAGGATACTAGTGAAAAGTAAGAAAATGGAGACTGAACTGTAAGTCAATCAGAAAACGGCCGCAAAATAGGCGTTTATGGGAAACATAGTTTCCTCTCAGAGTACCACAAAAACAGTGCCCACAACCCCCAAGCCACTGAGGTTGTGCACTGGAGTGTAGGGCAAGAGTAGACAAGAAGAATGAGCCACCTCTGAACTCGGTACGTGGAGCGGTTGCAGAGATATGTCCCAAGTGAAACTGTCCCATATAAATCAATGGAGCATTGCGGCCATGTGGTAAAGCGTGCCAAATTCAAATAAGAGAAAATTTTCAAAGGTGTCCCAAAAGTTATAAAACACATAGAGAACACCTGAACAACAGTGGAAAACACTGAATCCCAAGGGAAATGATTCAAAAACGTCCCCCAAAGCATCTAGCATGGCAGGGAAGGGTTAATGTACCACAGAAAACCCAAAATGCTCCAAGGACTCTAAGCAGACAGAAAGATAAACCCAAATGAGTGCAGGAGACCCCTGTGCAGAGGGGAAGCAGTGGGACAAGTGTACCATGGCACTCAAAAGGTTGCTCAACTTTTTTGCAGGTCTTCAGCCTTCAGATTACCATTGAGAAAGGAAGAAGCATCAGTGGGCTTCTCCAAGGGAAAAGACATAGCACGCAAGGTTTTCCCCCAGGGCTGGAAGGTCCACAACAGCTCCTGTAAACTGAGCAATCCACCATTGGGAATTCAGGAATGGTAACCCGCCTAATGGGGGATTTCTACACCCAATATCTAACCAAAAATAAAAGAATGTACAATTAAGCAGAACTGTTCTATGTAGCCTCTCTCTACAAGGAACAAATCTAACTGGGATGGGACTAGCTAGTCACCAGCTAAGGAGGAGAGGAAGGCTCCACCCTGCATTCTTTCCAAGAATTCTTCCTGCCTATTTAAAGGGGCTGTCGCCTTTCCAGAGTTACTTGTAAGCTATATTGGATGACAGAGAAACTTGGTTTTATTTGGAAGGGAAGTCCCGTGTTCCACTTGGCATACGGGCTATGAGAAAAGTACACAAAAATCCCCATTTCTATGTTGTCCATTGTGAAACATAGGAACTGTGGGGATATACCAAAGTTATCCCACCAAGATTCCAGAAAAGAATAAAGAAACCTCTCAAAACACACACCATTGTTCTCAGAGAAAAACTGAAGCAAGAATGAAATTCATGTTTCAACAGACACCAACAAACCAAACCAAGTAAAAGAAAAAATGTTAATGGAAGAAAAAACAAGAAGAAGGACATGCACAATGACGTGCAAGACCTTCCATCCAAAACTGGCTTCGGCTATAAAAAGAACAGACTCGTCAGTATTTGGCAAACATATCGTCACCTGCTCCAATTGCTCTGCAGAAGCCTGACTCTTATATGCTCAGAAAGAACCCATAGCTCTTGTGAAATGAGCGGTGACCCTAAAGCATAAAGGCTTTTTCTTAAAGGGGAACTACCACCCCGCAATAACTTAAGCTTGATTGATTCTTCATCTGGTGACTAGCTGCTTCTCCCAATCAAGCTTAAGTTATTGAGGGGTGGTAGTTCCCCTTTAAAAGCACAGGCCTGGAGAATAGTTTCCTTGATCCTGGAAGCCACCATCACCTTAGATACAGCCTGACCTGAACAAGGGCCCTCAGGAAAAACAAACAGTGAGTCCCATTTTCAGAAAGGGTCTATGCAATGAATAGAGTATTCCAAGGATCTAACCAGGTCCAGACAATGAAGATCCTGCTCCTGTCAGAGCACCAAGGACTATCAAAGAGCTTGGAAGAATCGAACAGCCTCAGCAAGATACACACTAGTCTCTATGATCTTACAAACAGTAAAGACAATGTCCTGAGTAAATGCATCTGCATGGACTGCTGCTAATAGATGCCCCCCCCAAAACAAATCTGGACCTAGTCACTCATAAAGCTGCTCTAGAGGTCAAGAAATTCACCTGTAGGAGGGAATACAGACTGGTCCTTAAGGTCTGTTGCATCTGCAAGTGGTAATGCTGCAACATTAGAAAGGCAATCAATGGGAGACTTAACTGCTGGAGGGGTGTAGCGTGGCAGAAGAGAAGGTATATATGAGAGAAAATCATCTGGGAATAAATAGTTTCTTCTCATGTGACTTCCACCCCTCAAAAACAACCTGATCCAGGGAATAATGGGGAGGGAAAAACATAGCATCTCTCTTACACCTCTTAAAGATATCTGAGGATTAAGCATTTGAATCAGAGGCCTCGGAGACCTTAAGGGTCTCCAAAACTGCCCAAATAAGTCCCTAAAAATGTGGCCTAGGGTCTTCCTCAAATGAATTCACAGGAATAAATGAGGAATCAATATCATCTTCATCCATTCCACTTCCTCAACAGAACCCCCCCCCCTCTTCCATGTGAGGAAATCCCCTTATAAAATGATGATCCTTTGGGGGGAAGAGGGTGGTCTTTTAGGTGGAACAGGTTTTCTTTTTCAATTCAAATCATTATATTAAAAAACTATTGTTAAGTTGCAGACAATCAAGATTTCTGACGTAATTTCAGGCTACATAGCACATTCAGCTGCCCAGGGATCTAATTTTGCAGGATCCAAAAAATATGTGTTGATAAACTGTGCATTTTTTAACTCCCATGTACAAAAAATAAACAATGAACCAATGGATTTTTAATATTTCAATATCCTTTTCTGTGGAATAGAATATACTTTATAGTTATGTAAGAATGTAATGACTTGTGGTTCTCCTATTAGAACCAAGGATACAAAGGCATGCAAAGGGTTACAGCTCACACCACATTACTAGTTTACACCTGACAAATCTGAAAGCTCAGGCTTTTGAGGATTTGCTATTAGGGAAGTTCTGAGACTGCCTTCGGCTCAGGGGTAGTTAATTGTTGGACCTCCAGCTGTTTGTAATTACAACTTCCATCATCCCCAACCAGCCATGAACATGCCATGCCCCAACCACATGCCCTGCCCCGCTCTATCAGCCTGTTAGACATGCATCACTGCTGGCAACAGCACCCGATGAAATGCCTCAAAGACAGAAGAGAGGAACAAGGACTAAGCTTGTTCAATGGAAAGAGACTCTTTACTTCACTGGCCTCTTCAAATTGCAGCCGTTTTAAACTCATTTGCATGTGCTTAGACAACTGGTAGAGAGTCCTGGCACATACACCGTGCTCCCAGTATCTCCCCCCCACACTGCTACCAGCATCTTCCCCCTGCTCACAGAATCTACCCCCTACTCCCAGTGCCAATCCCACATCACCCAGCTCCCCCACTCACTCTGTATTTCATTGGTCAATGTTCTGAGTGCCTCAAGAATTCCCAGACCTGAAGCATGTCCTTGTAGGCAATGCTTTGCCTGAGATATGCAGCACCCCACCCCCCGCACTTCCCCCTCTGCTCCCAATGCTTCAACTCTACTCCTAGCTTCTCCGCCTGCTCCCAGCATCTCCCCCTGCCCACTGAGTGTTGCAAGGGATCCAGATAGATAGGCCGCTATATGTTGGGGGCACCACTCTTTTGTGGCCCACATGTTCCTGGCCCTCAGCAGGGCCTTGCAGGAAATTTTTGGCCTGAAACCTTATTCTGTAATTTTGATGGTATTGGTAGTACTTTTTTGTTTGCATTCTTTGTATACTGTTTGGCCAGGGGCTTAGAAGAAGTGACTGGGGAGGTCACAAAACACGTTATCAGGCAATTTATTACATATATGTAATTTTATCTTTGGATGTATTTTTGAATACATTATTAAAATTAATATATTTTTTTAAGACAACTGGAGCAGAGATTTCCATTACAGATACCTGAATGGAGACAGGTTTATGATCCCCATATGTGCATGACGTTGGAGGTGATAATTTAGCCAGCTGAAAGTGTGAGTATATATACATCAAATTACACTTTTTGGAGAGCATTATTGGACGTACTATACCTTTGGGCACCCTCTTTGTGTTTTTGTTTGAAAACTTGCAAATTACTACATTGGCTGTTAGATCTTCACTGGCTTCTGAAAAGACAAATTCCCTCTCCCACCACCCCAAGTATGTTAGCATATGTGGAGTTGCATGCTGTCCCCATTGCAGTCGCCTGTTTTTGCAAGTAGAACTTATCGCTGAAGGTAAAAATGTTGTTTTCCAGTACAAATTCTAGAAGATGTATGATAAATTGATTGGTCTCTAAATCCTGTTGGCTTTTCATATTGAGGAAATACTGTACTGCATGGACACCATATTTAAGATCTATACTGGTGTATAGGCTTTCAACATCACTAGTCACCAACCATGTGTCTTTGAAAGTACATTCATACTATCTCGGGTGTACGAGGGTAAAGAGATTACAAACTCCCTCAACCTCACATCAATGTATCTACTTGCTTTTTCTGTCAGTTTACCTACTCCTGACACAATGGGATGGCCAGCTGGTTTCTCTGCATATTTATGTACCTTGGACCTGTGTTCCTTTGGACCAATAACCTTACAATTATAGGCATTATCAATTAGATTTTAATATTTTTGTAACAATGGTTCTGCAGGGTTTCCCAGTAGTCTTATATAAAGAAAAATGTTTATTGGCCTCTTTCAAATACATTTCAACTGGCCACAACAAAACATTCCCTCCTTTATCTCAGGGTTTTACTAGGGTATCTTCCCAATTTTTTATTTATTGTAATGCCTGCCACTCTTCATTTGTTGGGTTATGGTTCATATATTCAGTATTAATTTCAAGAAAGTCCTTGGTTACAAACTCTAGAAATACAGATACTTATGGAGATATATACAGTGATGGTGTGAAAGATGACTTAAGGGTTAATTTGCCTTTCCTTGATGTTTTATTATTATCTTCTTCATATAGTAATGCCTCTAGATTTTGAATGGTTTAAAATGTAAGTCCTTCATCAGTGTACATGTATTTATTTTAGAGGTAGGAGAGAAAGATAATCCCTTTCTTAATACTGTGTTCTGAGTAGGGGTTAGGGTAAATGAGGTTAAATTAATTATTTTCATTTCCTCCCCCTGCTCCTTCCTCTGCCCCTCCTTATATTTGACTGTCCCCTGTAACCAGTGTTGTACAGGTGTTGTGACATTTGTGGAACATTTTTATTATAGTTTCCTTTACCACCTCTTCTAGTTCTGCATTTTGTATTAATGGGGCTCTGTCTTTTATGGATTTGGGGTCTAAAAAAGTCATATTAGTTATTCCTGGTCTGAATGATTCTTGATCTGAACTTTCATAGATTGAGATATGTCAGTAATTTAATTTTCCTCAGTATTCCTTGGTATATTAGGTTTATCCTTATTCCATTTATAAACCATTTTATTATTATAATCATCAAGGTCTCTCTGGAATTTTTTCTTTGTTAAAAAAAATTTGTTCCATTTTGTCTACATGATTTGACATTTTTGTATACAGATCTTCCAAAACATTTTGATCCCTAAATTGTTTAAGTTGGACATCAAAGGCATCTATTTCTTTTTGTAAGCTATCTAATTTATGTTGGTCAGATTCAATGAGTAAACTAATGAGATCCCTTGAACAGATATTTAAAACTGTCTCCCATTTGGCACTAAATTCTAAGTCCTTTATATATGCTTCCAGAAAGACTTGGACTCTTAAGCCCTTAGGTATCATATTTTTCCTTATAATTCTCGAAGAAACTTAATGTGCACCATTTAGTTTGTTTAATGAGTGATTTTTCCAATTGTTTAACATATTTTTTTTAAATCATTAATATTGATCTATCAGCAGACATGAACAATAGATTGATTAAAAGGTAGAAGAACTTGGAGGATATCTTTCAGACCCAACATGAACAGGAAATTCCAGAGAATAATAATTCCAGTGATGATGAAAGCCTATACACCAGTATAGATCATAAATACGGTGTCCATTTAGTACAGCATTTCCTCAATATGAAAAGCCAACAGGATTAAGAGACCAATCAATTTATCATACATCTAGAATTTGTACTGAAAAACAACTTTTTTACCAAAATGGGGACAGCATGCGCCTCCACTTATGCTAGCATATACTTGGGATGGTGGGAGAGGGAATTTGTCTTTTCAGTAGCTGATGAAGATCTAACAGCCAAAGTAATAATCTGGTTAAGATATATCGATGACATTCTGTTTTTATGGGATGGAACATTGGAGACATTACATACATGTATGAAAACTCTCAATAATAATGATATGAATCTCATTCTCACTTATGAGTTGACTCTCTACAATGTTGGGGGCTCCAAAAGATATCACTAGGGATTAGAGAAGGAGATATAACAAGACTCAAGGAAGAATTCCAATGGATCTTTAAATTAAACTGCGTATACCCTAAAAGAATGAATGATGCTAACAATCTGAATAATAAGTGAATAATTTAGGCTGCTATTTTGTGTATCATTTAAGTGCCAATTTTAAACTGGCCAATTATGACTTTGATATGATATTATGAATATGACAATTGATTAATTAAAAATTTTTTACATCAATGAAATCCTGTTGATATGGTTACACCTTATAACAATATCATTCCTGACTGATCCTCAATGAGACCTGGCCAATATAAGTATGTTTTTTAATACATTATGTTTGGAATATTACTTTCTGAGAATGTGTCTGGTGGGATTACTTTCCAAGTTTATGCACAAGCGCAGAAATTTGGCATTGTATTGAGATCATGATCCGATCAGAGATCGGTAAAGAACTTTTAAGTTAAAATACATGCGCAATGGATATATAAAACTTATACTCGTAGCGTCTAAGTGCTTGTGCATGAGCACAGATTGAGGGTAAAACTAGAATAGCAATTATTCACAATACATTTGAACATATGTTTATAAAGGACTTTTGTTACATCGTCAGCTCTGCCATATATATGTTTTGGCAGATTTGGGAAAATACAAGTTCATTTAAATATGTGAAAAAGATTCCCTTATCCCATACTGATGCAGTGATTTTACTGAACTTGGAATTTCTATTTCTGTGTTTACACATGCGCAATAACAGATGATATGAGAAATAGATTATCTGTAAGAATACTAATGTCTATAGCTCTATATTTGGGCAGAAATACTTACAGTAAGTCCCAATATAAGTATAAAGTGAGAATAATGTCATTATACATGAGAATACTTATATGTGAAATCTTAATATATGGGCAAAATTAAGAAAATCGGACTATCTATAACAATGCAAACTCATGCACGAAAGATTTCCTTTTAGGGAAGACCAATATGCGATGACAATCAGTCTTCACAAGTACTGATTGGTTAATTACAAGTTTAAATTGGCGCCCTGATACCATTAGTGGGTTAGCTGCCTCTGAAGACGCTCATATGTTGGGAGAAACGAGTTAGGCGTTTGCCCCTGCTCTAAGTCAAAAATCATATTGCCCAGTAATGAAGGAATTTACTTCTTAAATATTAGAAGGATTTTTTTGTCTCTTTAAAATGATGGCTAATCAATGTATTAATGGCAGTATTTAAGTATTTCCGATGGTAGAGATAGCAGTTAACTCAGGACCTACTGAATTATTAATAACTCATTATCCCTAAATGGCTCTGGGTATCAGACTGACATTAGTCTGTAATGTAGCAACTTTTTCTATGATCCTAATGAAAGAGTTTATAAGCCGTGATAGTGACTACAATACATAAGGATATATAGGGGAATGAGTATAGAGGTCTGGGAAGGTGAAGTTAGCCGATGCAATGTAAATGAGATATCACTAAATAATGAATACGGTGAGTCACTGGAATATCGGCTAGGAAACAAATACACCCAACAGCTATAGACATTTGGTTAATACTGTTATTACAGTTTAATGATACTGTGAATAAGATACATAACAGATTTGAGTCAGATGAAAAGAATGGAATACCGTTTAATATAAATACGATGAACTACTTAACCAATGTTTAAGAATATACACACTGCATAATTATGGTCCAATACAGATAAGGAGCCGAATAAGAGAACATGCGCAAGGTGTATGTTATACAATACCTAACTTGTGTTTCTAAATCACCAGAACTCTCAATCTGCCACTCTTGTTATCTTGAGACACTACCTTCTGTTAGGCATAATATACTGTTACTTATTGAGGGGCATTGGCACATTGGTGGAATTGTGTGGAATGATCTACCTATGAGCCCAATGAGATTTTTAATAGTCTTTTTTTTCATTCTATTTTCCCTATTTCCTTTTTATGTTTCTTAATAAAGATTAATTTGGATTAGTTGTCCTAATTACTACTTTGAAATCCGAGTGCCTAATAAATACACTTGTTCTCTTTGTATAATCTTGTCTAATGGTATTATGGCACCCGTAGCCTCATATATATGTGTGGAACAGGTTTGATTAATCTGTACTATGGTGGGGTTGCAGGATTAATTTTGGTATTTAGATATATCCTAAAGAAGATTCCCCTTAATATATATAACAAAAATGTTCAGGCAGAAAAAGACAGTTTATCCCTGTGCGGATTAATAAACAACTTATATCATAGGACCTAAAGAGAAAAAGAAGGACTGAGTGCAATTTAGGTACAGACTATACTACAAGTGGATGCACAGAGTGAAATGGGACATAAATAATAGAACCATAGCACTCAAATGCTTAACTTACCAGTCTTCTTTCTTCAGGATTCCATTATACAATGCAGAACCACAGAGAAGTCCAGCTATGAGGATCAGACTTGTAATAAAGTCAGCCTCCACAGGGAAATGGCCCAGAAATACATCTGTGAACTGACAATCCAAAGACAGTTAAAGGGGTAGTAATGTTTAAATTTAAGTTTATTTAATATTGTAGACTTTAAAAATATAAGTACAACGATGTAAGTCTTATCTCTCAGACCATTATGATTTGAGAGATATAACTGGCTAAAGTTCCCCCTCCAGGCTGTTTCAGCACTCTATGGAACAGCAGCATATTCTGGTCATTTGACCGGACGGTGGCTCTTCAGCAGAGCCGAAATCACGGTATTTAAAAATAAATACTTCACTGGAATGGTCTACAAAGTATGCCTGGTTTGTAAACACACTTTGTAGACAGTTCCAATGAAGAATTTATTTCTAAATAGCCCAATTTCAACTCTGCTGAAGAGCCGCCGGCTGATTCCGGGACCAGAATCTCCTGCTGTCCACTAGATGGCAGACTTGTCTGAAACAGCCTAGGGGGGTAACTTTAGCAAATTATATCTCTCAAACAATAAAGGTTTGAGAGATAAAACTTACATCGTTGTACTTATTTTTTTAATGCCTACAATAAACTTAAATGTAAACATTAATATCCCTTTAATGGGAGCCTGCCTAATGTGGGATTATACAGCCCCATAGCTAAGCAGAAAAATGTAAAAGAAGCCTTAAATCTAAGAGCAGTGCCAGCCTACACTTCTCTTGAGAGGTCACATGAATCTGGTAGAGGGGATAAAGCTAGAGGAAGAGAGGGGAGTCTCTGCCTTAAACTGGAGGAAGAGAGGGGAGTCTCTTTACCCTATGGTTCCAATGTTTCATAGAGGATGTAAGGGATAAGGTATTTTTACAACTAACACAGTCATTTATACTAATCAAACCATTGCATCTCATAAGTCAGTACAAACCAACAATCTTACATACTGGTGGGAAAGCAAGAATCCAAAAGTACAGCTCTGCTGGTATTGTCCTCTAACTCCTGCAGCTGCACTTTTGGTGTAGAGAAGTGTTAGAGCTCAATTTCCACAAGTGGAGATTTTTATTTAACACTTACGGTACAAATAGTTTGCCCCAAAATTGATCCAGTTCTTCTTACTATATCAGTCTGTTTATGGTGAGAATCTAGATTATATCTGAGGCCTGTATCTGGTTTTAAATGTGAAGGCTGCCCTGCAGGAACTCCATAAAAAAAGTTAAAGGAATACCAACACCTCTTAATAATTGACCACCACTTGCATTAATCTGGGATCTGAAAATCCTAATGGCCACAATGTACTAATTCTGTGTGGATTAGTTCTCCAAAATTGATCTTGATTTAGTATTGTGTATCATGAACCAGAAGGAAGACATGATTAATTCTACAGGACACCAAACTTCGCCCATAGATGTCTTATAAGGAGGTATTCATTGAGAGGGATATGGGGTCTTGTAATCCAGTAAAAATCAAACGACATATCAAGTACTTATTAAAGGTTAATTGAGGAGAAACAGTCCATGTACAATAGATTCACAGGCCCATATGTTCAAAGACAAAGTGGAGCTATCCTGAAGCAAACAATCAAAACATTAGGGACAAACACAAGTTTCATGAATTCCCATTAATTTAAAAGGGCAATGCGCTGGAAATGTCTTTTGTATTTAAGTGGTTAAAAGCCCAGTTTAAATCAATGGTAATTGGGGAGTTTTTATTTGGCTCTAGCGTGTAATTGGTTTGCCCCAAAATTACCCCTCTTTGACTGTGACGGTACCAGGATTTACCGGACCCTTTTGGGGCTGTCGGTTCCTGAACCGCAGCTGCTGCTGCCCTCTTCCACTGCCGGCTGGAGCCCTGCTGCTTCCTGGAGGTCCTGGATGCTCAGGCAGGAACAATTGGATGCTGCCCCTTGGCAGACTGGCAGAGATAGCGAATTTAGCTGCAGGAACCCTATGTAGGATTTCCAGAGGCCCTACGCCAGTAGACCGGCGAGGGAAGTGAATTTGCTCCTGCAGTGGCTAAGGTGAGAATCCCCAGCCTAAGTCCCCTCCAGAAATACAGCCGAGACTTGTATTAAGGAGGGTAGAACAGAACAGCTTTATTGATGAAACACACTGCTTATATACACTTCCAGACACTCTTATCAACATTAGAATGTAAATTAGTGCTTGGGACAGTGTTGCTATGCTTGACCAATCAGATAATGGCCTACATTTCCAGTTACTCTTATCAAGATAAGAATACAAAGTAGGGTTTGGAAAAGGGGCATTTTGACTGGACCATAATAACTTCCCCTGATTGGTCAAGGAAGCACAGCAGGAGTCAATCAACATTCCAGTCATGGTTTAGCCAAGTTACACAGATCTGAAGTATATTGTAAGCAAGCAAGAGTGCTGGGCATAGCCTTTATTTTCTCTGCACTCTGGCTTCCAACTATCATATCCCTGTACAGGAATTACAGTAATACTCCACCGAAAATATTACATTATGTCACACAATGTACAACATAGGGATCAATATTTCAAGTGATATAGTCCTAAATCACTCCATCTGGTGACACTTCCCCCCCCAAGACATGGACAGACCTGGTGTGATCCCGACAGATCCACCTTGGCACTGTCCACAAAGTCTTTCAGGCATCTTCTTGTCGGGATAGTCCGTCTGAATTTTTGTTGTCCCTGCCAGGTCTGTATTGAATGGTGAAGTTGTAGGGTTGCAGGGAGAGGCTCCAGCACAACAACCGTCCATTGTCTCCTGCAACCCGGTTCAGCCATACTAGAGGGTTGTGGTCTGTTATTACAGTAAATTCTCGTCCATAAAGATATGGCTGTAGTTTCTTTAGAGCCCATACCAGTGGTAGGCATTCCTTTTCAATGGCTGTATAGCCCATCTCCCGATCTTGCTGTTTACGGCTGAGGTAGGGAATGGGATGTTCCTCTCCACTTTCATTAACTTGACTCAGGACTGCTCCCAGGCCAAACATTGAGGCATCTGTATGGACCATGAAACGTTTAGAGAAGTCAGTGGCAGCCAGTATTGGGGCTTTTCCTAAAACTTCCTTTACGTTGCGGAAAGACTTGTCATACTCTGGGGACCACAGGACTTGTCTGGGGAGCGACTTCTTAGTTAAGTCAGTCAAGGGTTTTGCTATGTCACTGTAGGAGGGCACAAATTTACGGTAGTACCCTGCTGTCCCTAGGAAGGCCAACACTTGTTTTTTCGTGCGGGGAATAAGCCAGTTGAGGATAGCTTCTATTTTAGCTGGCTCAGGCCGCTGCATTCCACACCCCACCCGATGTCCCAAGTACTGGACCTCTGCCATGCCCACCTGACACTTGTTAGGCCGGATGGTCATACCTGCAGCTTGAATCCGATCCAGTACCTTCCCCAAGTGTCAGAGGTGGTCATCCCAAGTGCGACCGAAAATAGCTATATCATCCAGATAGGCACAGGCAAAATCCTGTTGCCCATCTAGAAGCCGGTCGACCAGTCACTGGAATGTGGCAGGTGCATTCTTCATCCCAAGTGGCATAATCTTAAAGTGGTATAAACCGAATGGGGTGATGAAGGCAGACTTGGGAACAGTCTCCGGCGTAAGGGGAATCTGCCAGTATCCTCTACTCAGATCTAATGTGGTCAAGTAGGTGGCCTCTGACAGTCAGTCTAGCAGTTCATCTACTCTGGGCATGGGGTAAGCGTCTGTCACTGTTTTGTCATTTAGCCGTCGATAGTCCACATACAACCTGGTGGTCCCATCCTTTTTGGTAACTAGAACCACAGGAGAAGCACAAGGACTCTCTGATGGTTCAACATCTCATCTATCTCCTTTTTCATTCCATCTCGGACTGCCTCCGGTACCCGATAGGTTGGCTGCCGAAGGGGTTGATGTCCCAAGGTTTCCACCCGGTGCTGAGCCAATAGGGTGAAACCTGGAATGGTCGAGAACATGTCTCCCTGCTCTCTCAGCAGCTGCTGAGCCTGTTCTCGCTCCCTTTTCCCTAGCTGGGCCCCTATCTGCACCTGATCTAAGGAGCTGTTTCCCCGAGTCACCTCAAGGAGATCAGGTAGCACACAGCCCTCTGATTCTCCAGCACAAATAACTGTCACTGCCTCTTCCCATTCAAAGTACTCCTTCATCATGATCACATGGTAAGTGCGCCGACTCGCCCTTCAGGGCATCGAGCAAAGATGTAGGTGGTGTCACTGAGACGTTCAACTACCCGATGGGGCCATCCCAGGCTGCCTGTAGCTTGTTTTGCCTGGTTGGCTGCAGAACAAGCACCTTCTGTCCAACCTGGAATTCACGATTCTGGGCCCCTCGATCATACCACAGTTTCTGTTTGGTCTGACTGATCGAAGATTTTCACGGACTAGCCCCATCAAGCTTTCCAGCCTTTCCCTAAGCTCAAGTACATAGGGGATGATAGGGGTTTCCTCTTCTACACACTTCCCCTCCCAATATTCCCTTAACAGATCTAGGGGTCCTCGCACTTTCCGACCATATAGTAACTCAAAGGGTGAGAACCCAGTCGATTCCTGTGGCACCTCCCGATATGCAAACAGGAGGTGTGGTAGGAAGCGCTCCCAATCATTATGGGTGGTCACAAAGGTTCGGAGCATCTGTTCCAAGGTTCCATTGAACCGTTCACAGAGGCTGTTATGTTGGGGGTGGTATGGGAAGCTCCTGATTGGTCTGACTCTGCAAGTCTGCCAGATCTGCTGAATCAGATCAGAGGTAAATTGGGTACCATGGTCTGTTACTATCTCTCTGGGGAACCCAACCCTGGTGAAATTTTTAACTAGGGCATCAGCAACCACTTCCGAGGATATAGAGGAGAGGGCTACAGCTTCAGGGTACCAGGTGGCATAATCCACCACAGTGAGGATGTACTTCTTCCCCGTACGGCTGGCCTTGGCTAGGGGGCCAACAATGTCCACTGCTATCCGGTGGAAGGGCTCACCAATGACTGGCAGGGGGTGCAGGGCTGCCTGGGGATGATCCCCCCACTTCCCCACTCGCTGGCATGTGTCACAGGTACAACAAAATTGCCTTACATCCCGTGACAATCCTGGCCAAAAGAAGGCCTGGGTAAGCCTGTGGAGGGAGCGGCCTATACCTAGATGTCCTGCAAGGGGAATAGCATGAGCAATCTCCATGAGAGACCACCGGTACTTCTGGGGAACCACCAGCTGCCTGTGAGGAACCTAAGCCAACCCCCTCCCACTCCCTTCTGTCACCCGGTATAGAAGTCCATCTTCCCAGACTATCCTGTCTTGGGGGGCATCAAGGGGGTCAGTCTCTGCTCGGGTGCGATATACAGTTAGGGTTGGATCGTCCATGAATTCCTTTCGGAAGTCGTCTGGGGGAGCCCAAGTGATCTGGGATTTGTCATTCTGATTCAGGGCAAGTGTTCTTACCTGGGTCCCCTCAGTGTGTTCCTGACGGGCCTGGGATCGGGTCACAGCCATGCAGCCATCATTGGGGGACGATGGGAGAGAGCATGCGAAGGCACTGGCAAGATACCCCAAGTCATTTCCTAGCAGGACTTCCACTGGGATGCCAGACATCACTCCCACCTCACAGTTTCCTTTACCAGCACCCCGATCCAGTGTAATCCGGGCCAAGGGAATCTGATGTACGGCACCACCGGCAACTCTTATGGTCACAGTCCGTCCGGTTTGCTGAGTGAAGGGAACACGGTGGGGTTGCACCATGGTGAGGGTGGCCCCAGTGTCCCTCATCCCCTTGGCTGGCTGGTCATTCACCAGCACTGTCTGAAAATGGTGTCCTCTATTATCAACATGGGCGGTTTGGATCAGGCTAACCTCATGGGTTGGTCCCCAGACCTCATCCTCGCCAAAAGGGACAATGTTGCAATCCCCCAGCTCAGGGCCAGGGTTCTCCTCCAAACAGTATTGTTTGTTGCACTCCGGGGTGGGACTGGTGGAGGTACTGTCCTCTGAGGTATGGGACCAGGCTTGGATCGTCTCTGAGGGCAATTGCTCCGGACATGTGCCAGCTGGAAACAATCATAGCACCGCAGGCTGGAGCTGCGCCCTCCACTGGGCGAGTTGGAAGTTGCTGGAATGGGGCTGGGCAGTGGTACCTGGACCCCTCAGGGAGTGGAATTAGACCCTCTGGGTGGGAGAGGAGAGGGACGGGGCCCACTCCTCCTAGTTTCCACATATTTATCGGCCAACTTGGCTGCTTCCCCCACCGTAGCTGGATCATGGTCCTGTACCCAATCCCGAACGTCAGGAGGCGTATGTTGAAAGAATTGCTCCAGTAGGAAAAGCTGCTGACAATCCTCCATAGTCTTTGCACTGCAGCCCAGTAGCCAGCACAAGCACGGTCCATGTGGTACACCCATTCCGCATAAGAGTCCTGTTCCCTCCATCGGGTATCCCGTAACTTCCGCAGGTAAGCATCTGGGGTGACTGCATACCGGGCAAGCAGGCACCGTTTCACCTCCGCATAATCACGGCTGACTTCGTCAGGTAGGGCTCAATATGCCTCAGCTGCACATCCAGTCAGCTTGCCTGCCAGAATTGTTACCTAGTCTCTCAAATCAACCTCATGAAGGGCACATTGCCTCTCAAAATCTTGCAGGTACCCATCTATGTCACTTGTGCTCTCCTCAAACACCTTGAAGGCTTGATGAGGCAGTTTGCCGTTCCTGGATCCACAGCTCCGTGGAGATCCTGAATCTCTTGGGCCTCTCTCCAGTTCTGCCATCCTCATGCGCTCCTCCCTTTTTGCTGTCCTCTCCTGAGTCACCATGGCCATTACTCTATCCACTACATCAGCAGATGCATTTGGGCCATAAAAATCAAGTTGGATCTTGACAGCTCGGGTGAAGGCATCCTCATGCTCTGTAGGGCTCTCCCCGGATCCCATGCTGGTCTGTAGGCTTGCATGGCTAGCGGTTCCAACTGATAGGTGGTCCATCTGCATCAAAGCCTCAACCAAATCAGTCTTCCTGGGTCCCCTTGCTTCTCTGCCTCTGGCAGTAAGGATCTCTTTTAAGGTGGATCGCTTTAGCTGATTGTAGAACTCCTCCATACACCTGCCACTGGCTCCAGCAAAATCTCCCGATGGAGGTTGTCCCGGTAGTGGTTTGGATGCCTTTAGGAAGAGGGCATCCCACTTCTGACTCCAGATGTGATGGTACCAGGATTTACCGGACCCTTTTCGGGCCGTCGCTTCCTGAACTGCCGCTGCTGCTGCCCTCTTCCACGGCCGGCTGGAGCCCTGCTGCTTCCTGGAGGTCCTGGATGCTCAGGCAGGAACAACTGGATGCTGCCCCCTGGCAGACTGGCAGAGATAGTGAATTTAGCTGCAGAACCCTAGGTAGGGTTTCCAGAGGCCCTACGCCAGTAGACCGGCGAGTCAAGTGAATTTGCTCCTGCAGTGGCTAAGGTGAGAATCCCCAGCCTAAGTCCCTTCCAGAAATACAGCCAAGACTTGTATTAAAGGGATAGTAATACTTCGTTTTATCTTTATTTTATTTTGTAGGCATTAAAAAAACATGAAGAACGATGTAAGTCTCATCTCTCAAACCTTTATGGTTTAAGAGATATTCACAAGCAAAGTATCCCCTCCCCTGTTCAGCCAGATCAGAAGGGAGGTGCCCAGGTAGACTGCAGAGAGGGACAATCTTCAATTAAGATAAGGGAAAAAGCTGTAAAACTTGTCAAGGGGGGAAGGGCTTTCATTGTTTTCATACAAAGAAGATTGTCCCCTGCTGTTATCTGTCTGGTCTTACAACTAGATTCACATCTGAGAAGAGATGGCTTACACTAGGAAAAAGGGGCGGGAGGGGGAAACTTTGCTTGTGAGTATCTCTTAAACCATAAAGGTTTGAGAGATAAGACTTATATCGTTCTTCATGTTTTTTTTAATGCCTACAAAATAAAATAAAGATAAAACGAAGTATTACTATCCCTTTAAGGAGGGTAGAACAGAGCAGCTTTATTGATGAAACACACTGCTTATATACACTTCCAGACACTCTTATCAACATTAGAATGTACATTAGTGCTTGGGACAGTGTTGCTATGCTTGACCAATCAGATAATGGCCTACATTTCCAGTCACTCTTATCAAGATAAGAATACAAAGTAGGGTTTGGAAAAGGGGCATTTTGACTGGACCATAATAACTTCCCCTGATTGGTCAAGGAAGCACAGCAGGAGTCAATCAACATTCCAGTCATTGTTTAGCCAAGTTAGACAGATCTGAAGTATACTGTAAGCAAGCAAGAGTGGTGGGCATAGCCTTTATTTTCTCTGCACTCTGGCTCCCAACTATCATATCCCTGTACAGGAATTACAGTAATACACCACCCAAACTATTACATTATGTCACACAATGTACAACATAGGGATCAATATTTCAAGTAATATAGTCCTAAATCACTCCATCTGGTGACATTGTCCATAAGAATTTTAGAGTAAAGGTGGGCAGCACTCTTTCCTGCAATACTGTATGGTACTTAGGAAGCAGTGTCTTAGCCTCTTGGAGGCTAAAACCACTTCCAATGCTTTGTAAATCAATGTGTTAAAGACTTACTTCACTAGCTTGCATGGAATTAAAATAGCCTTGCTCTTTCTAAAAAGTCCCCTTTGTTTTTAAAGCAGATTTAGAAAAGAGATCAAGCAATTCCTGCATTTTATATTCTTTGTTTATTTGAGGATTATTTGAATTACTTATTTCTAGAAATGTCCCTTAGCATATTTGCTGATTTTATCAGAAGCACTGATATGTTGTACCTATTACATTTTAAATGAAAGCAATGTTTTGTGACAATCAAAAAGTGTGAAGTAATATTTGAAAAATGTATGGGCCAGGTATATGTTCAAACAACATTCTCATTCCAAACATTCTTTAATGGTTTCTCCTTTCAATTAAAAAAAAACCTGTAAATCCATTTTCTATGGTCAAGAATTATACTTAGCAGATAAACAGTTCTATTATAACCCATCAACCCTAAAATATTCATACTTCAAATAAACATATGCTGTTTGCTAAACTTTAGGCTCCTTTCACACATGTGACATCTGCTCAGCAGTGTTGCGTTGGTGATATCACTCATTCTGAAAGGTCCTGTGCTAGGCTATGGAGCCTTTCAAACAGGCAACTATCATCTTGTCTGACTGCACCAAAGTCCAGCAGGAATGCAGTAAAGATGAAGTAAGGAAGGTGGCACAAAAAATCTTAATGGCCCTTAGGAACTTTGCTTGTGTCTTCACAAATAACATCTTCAGTAGTCCTGGTTGTCAGGTCCAAGGAGTCAGATATGACAGTGGCTGGCAGTAAGAGTCAAGCACAGATTTGGCTGCCAATGCTGCTGCTGTACAACTGTCACCTCAGAAGACAGCAATACAGACTGGGGAGACCACTACTGTATCATGACTGCTCAGGGAACATGGTCAGACCAGGAAAACAATAGACCATCTAATTATCTGGAAATCCTAGCTATTAGGAGAGCCCTCAAGTATTGGCATGAAGATCTGAAAAACAGGGCTGCTCAAATTCAAGATGATAACAGGAATACTAATGTGCTAGGAAGGAACCAGATGAAGCATCCCGAATAATCTGGCACATAAAATCTACTCTTTAGCAGAGATCAATCTATTGACAGTGGCAGCCTCCTACCAACCAAGAGCATTGCATCTCCAGACAGACTTCCTTAGCTGTTATCAGATTCTTCCCAGGGAATTGTCTCTAAACACCATGAAATTCACTCAGAAAACATCAGCATGGAGGATAAGAACAAGAAAATATACCAAAGTAGAGTTTTTTTCCGGTGTCATGCAAACAGCCCTCTAGGCATTGATGAGCTGTCTCCGAAGCAGGAGTTTTAGCTAAATCGCATTTTTTTAAACTGGACCTGACCTCAGTATGGATGTTGAAAAGAATGGCCTGAAAGAACACAGACTTTCATAACCAGCTATCAACACCTTATTATACAGCATTAAAACGGAACTTTCAGATAATAGCCAGTCACCATGCATTCATTAAATGCATGGCGACTAGCTTGAAAATATATGTCTTACCAAAAAAAAAGTACCTGTGTGTAAACGAATCCGTCCCGTTTCGGGACTGACAGGCAGGTTAGTGCCGTCTGTGCGCCTGCGCCGCCAGTCCCTTCCGATGACCATATGGTGCAAAGCAGTCTACTCTATGGAGACCGGGACTGACGGCACATGTGCACAGACAAGATGTCTGCACTCTAGCCTGGGTTCCAGTCTCCAAACGGGACAGATTCCTTTAGAAACAAGTATTTTTTTTTTTTTTTGGTAAGACATACATTTTCAAGCTAGTCGCCATGCATTTAATGAATGAATGGCGACTTGCTATTATCTGAAAGTTCCGCTTTAATCATGCAACTTCCAATACATACTTATGTTTTTCAGCATGGTGTCTGTCCAAAATAACTATTTCCATTTTTGGAAGATGTTCTGGCTATTCTAGTAACATAGTTGATGAGGATGAAAAAAGTCAGTTGCCCATCAGGTTCAGCCTATGTCATATCAACTCTGTTGATTCAGACAAAGTAAAAAAAAAAAAAAATTATAAAAAAAAACGCTAAAGCCATTTCCAGTTAAGCCCCAAGTGGGAAAAAACAAAATCCTTCCTGGCTACAAAAGGTAGTCTGAATTTTCCCTGGATCAACATCCTATCTGCTTGAAACCAAATGTCATAATTCCCAGTATTGTTCTGAGGTAGAAAGTATCCATTATTTTTTGGGAGCAACTACAGTATCTGCAAAAACAGCATCCCGAGGCAAAGATTTCCATAACTATACTACCCATACTGTAACAAATCCCTGCCTTTGTTTTAGTAAAATCTTAATGGCTGACCTCTTGTTTTTTGCTCAGCTCTTTGAGTAAATAGTTCCTTAGAAAGTTATTTGTATTGACCTTGAATATATTTGTAAATGGTAGTCATGTATATCCTTCGACGCCTCTTTTCCAATGTAAACAAACCAAGTTTTGCTAGGCTCTATTTATAGCGCCTATTGTCCAATCAATTTTGTTACACATCTCTGCATTATTTTCACTTCAATAATATGTTTTTTTAAGAACTGGTGCCCAAAACTGTATCCATATTCTACACGAGGCCTTACTAAGGATTTATTAAGAGGTTGAATTACATTCCCATCACATGCATCTATAACCCCTTTAATACACTGAGACACTGTACACTGCTGTGACATCTATTGTCTATCATTACTTCTAATTTTTTCTCTAGCAAGGATTTGCCAAATAGTTTCCCATCCTACATAATAATTCACTAAAACGTGTGTAACTATGCCGTCATGTGCAGTACAGACTGCTGTGCGTCCTGCAGTCATGTGCAGTAGATACTGCCAGTGACGAGGCTGATACAGATCTAGACACCCTGAAGGAGTGTCCATCTCTGTATCAGCTGCAGCGCGGGCAGTCTCTACTGAACATGACTGCACCGCGACCGGCTGGCAGTGGCACTGTGGCCCGTGTAACGGGCTCTTCAACTAGTTTAGAGTATAAATAGCATGTTTCTTTCAACACCTGTTTGTATGCTAAATAAATTATTTGTTCATCTACCTTTTTCTCCTGCTATCTTAAGAACTAAAACCCCCTATATATGAAAATAGAGACACCAACAACAATGTAATAATGTCACTCCAGTCTCCAGAAGCAGGAAGTGGATCTCCTACCATCACCAGCACACTAAAATCAAGCTCTTAGCACATTTTCCCAGTTATATAGAAAGGAGGAATTTTAATCATTTTCACAGAAGAGGTTATACGTGTAAGTCTGCTGTTTGTTTGAGTCAATGGCTTTGTGTCTACTATTCACATGAGAAATTTGTTGCATTTTTAATGTGATAGTGTAGCAAGTATCTTTTGTTCTCTTAAAATAGCTTTCTCTCAATATAAAAAGCACCATTGACGTTGCATAGAAATATGAGCTAACTGTAATATCTGTGCAATCCATTGTGATTTAATTGAAACTTAAACTACAATTTTTTAAATCATATCAACTATGTAACTTTATTCACTATTTCATATCTTCACCACATTCTCTATACTGCATTGTGTTTTGCCCTAATTTATTTTTCCAGTGTCTCTCAGTCTCTAAGCACTTAGGCTTTTTGTAACCTCATAGCTGTAAAGGAATTTTATATCCTCATTGAAAGCATATTTTAATACTTGTTACTCTTTACAGTCAGATTAACATTTTTGTGATTCTTCTGTGAGCAACCCAAGGCAGAGAACTCATTTTTAATAATTTTGTTTTGTTTCACAACAGACATTGAACTTACAAAAGATACTTAAAGTGGTACTGTCAACTTAATTCAAGTCTGTATATTTTAAAACTGCATTAAAAATTGACTATATGTCATGTTAAACAAAAGTTCAGCAGATGTATAGTTTAGAAGATATCCATAGTTTTATTTGTGTGCAAAGTGACAGTGAACATTTCTTGGTACTGCACAAAGCTTTGTTAGCATATGAAACATCATTGAAACTTTCATTAGCATTTGCCACTTCAATGAAAGTGTTTCATTGGCATATGAAAACATCATTGGTACCACACAGGTACTGCAATTATCATACATAAGCATATGGCAACATGTGTGAATATCTCATTAACTAAACATTTGCTGATTTTTTGGCTAACATGACATATAGGTAGTTTTAAATTCAGTTTTCAAATATGCAAACTTGAATTAAGATCAAAGCTCCACTTTAAATATCCTCTAACATGATACTGAATATGTACCTAAAACTCAAACAATAAAAAAATATTGAAACTCCAATAAAGTGAATGATAAACTATCAGAAGAACATTCTTCTGTGCCAAATATGAGAAAAAAGTGTCAATATAAAAGTACTAAGCGCAATACATGACAGAGATGATTGATAGGTTGTCATAGAAGATGCTATCAAAAAGGAACATTTATTCTATAAAAAGTATAGAGAGGCACTTTTGCCTACAGCAAAGGCAAGTTTTTTTTATAGTGATTCTAGAATGCTGAATTCTTTGCTTCAGGAGGCTGTGTTGGCAGATACTGAACATTCTTTCAGTCATTTTAGAATGCCTTTATCCAAAGAACACAGAGGAGGCATGATGTTGATTCACAGAAAAATCAGATTGACTTCTGAAGCCAAGAATATTTTTTTTACCCACCTGGCAAATAAGTGGAAATGGCTTTAATCAGGCTTTTGTTTGACTTTCTCTGGATCAATAAAGGAGATATGGCAAAGTTGAACTTGATGTATTTTTACAACCTCATCATAGGTAATAACACAATGTTAAAAAGTTAATGACTGTTAGACCATTGGTTGCATTAATGATACATAAAATCAAGTATTAAATATGGCAGTGATTTTGTGAATGGAGAGTAGATCTAGATACATGAACATGGCACTGATGAGTAGTAAATAAATCCACAAGATTAAATGTGGCAATGATATTAACGTATAAAGCATAAAAGAAGCATGATAATAGTTGAATTAAATGAATACATTTGGAAAAATGAGATTACAACTAATGGATGAAGACAAATTAATCAACTGTAACATACTGTCTCCCAAACAGCGCAGTGTTGTCATGCTGTCCACCCACTCCATTCTCTCTTGCATTGTCGGCTGTCTCTCCTCCTTGTTCTCCGGTTTGGAGCAGCCCTGCTCTTCCGGGTTTGCCGTGTTACGTGACGGTGACATCATATGTCGGCGACTATATCCAGGCGCGCTCCCAGATGCTCAGTGCACTGACACAGTGTTCCTGTGATGTCTGGGCACCTGCTTTCGTTCAGAGTGTCCCCTTGCCTAGTTCTTGTTGCCTCTCTTGTCTCAGAGTTCTTTGGAGCCTTCCCGCGTATCTACCTGGCTTGTCTGACCCTGCTTGCTGCCTTCTGATTATACGCTGATTGCTCAATGCTGACCCCTGGCTTGTCTGACCCTGCTTGCAGCTTTCTGATTCGGATTATACTATGACCGCTCAACGATGACCCCTGTCTTTTTGGAGACCCTTCAGACCACTCTACCATTCAGGTCTGTACTTATCACTTTGGGGTGTTTCCTGTATTTGCATTTCTGGGGAGTTGTAGCTACTCAGTGGCCCACTCGCTCCATCTACGATCCCTAGCCAGCGCTCTCTAGCCTGCGGGAGATTGTACTGTGTACGGCGGGATCATCCTGGTCAGGTTCATTGCTCAACCGGGATCGGACATCTGGTTTCGCAGCCAGCACCTGTATATGGCCCTCGCCGCAGCACGGTCTCACTGTAGACAGTCACTGTGCTACTAGCACTGAACCCCAGCGTCGCACCCTAACACTCCCTCTCTTGCAGCTCTGTACCTGCTTCGTAGGATTGGTGACAAGTGTTTAATAATGGGACTGAAGATAAATTGCTGGTAAAAAGAAAAAAAAAAAAAGGAATTTGTTATATACAATTTCTATGAGTATGGGTGTATCAAGAGGATTACAGGGCCCCTGGAGTAATTTACATTGATAATGATGAACGCCCTGGGGTCATATACTCCTAAGCCAGTTTCTGGCAGATTGGTCTTTGCATCTATGTATAATGGCAATCCACCAGAAAAGGGCATCTCAAAGCTCAAACCTGTCTTTGCTTGAGTTGGACAGGTGAGTGTGCTAAGTTAAGCTTACATCATCAGTATGTGTCTGTGCACTGGCGCAATGCTGGTGGCCCATAGGTGTAGAAAAATCATGTATCTGTAACCTCGATTCATCTCCGAGCTGCACTGGATGAGTGCAGCCATCTTGATCATGTTATAATGACTGGCTTGGTCTCCTTCTGCTGAGCTGGATATCTACAATTTTAGCCTTTCCCTTTTCCTTGTTGCCAATCCATGTGCATGTCTTTCCAGTTCTCCCACGAGAGTTAACAATAGAATTCAGTGCAGGACACTGTTCATTTGGGCTACTTTGCAAGCAGCCAATTTCAGTGTCAGTGAAGCTCCAGGTTATTAGCAGCTGTCTTTATTTATGCTGTTATGCTGGTGAAGAAGGCTGAAGATATATAGCGAGAGAGCACGGACATGATCTCTGCACAAATATCATGAGATTACAGTGCAGGGAAAGCACAGTAACATAGTTGATGAGACTGAAAAAAAGACATGCGTCCATTAAGTCCAGCCAATGATACAGAGGAAGGCAAAAATACAAAAAAACATTGAAGCCATTTTCAATTAAGCAACAAATGGGTAAAATATTCCTTCCTCATTCCAAATGGCAGTCGGATATTTCCCTGGATCAAGCTTCATGTATGGGAACACTTGAAAGCAAGGGGCTTTGCACAACAGAGGAGACACAGTTTGAAAAGCCAGCCTAACATACTGCACTGTACTGCAGCAACGTCTGTGATCATGTCAGCAAGTAGGTTTTCAAATGGGGAATTTCTTTAAAAGGAAAAATGCTACTGAAACACAAAGTATAAGTAGTTTGGAGCAATCATTCGAGTAAAAGTTGTTTGGAATGGACAGGTCCACAACATGCAACACTACTCTTAAAAACTAGTCATCACTTACAAAATTAACCCATGCTGCCTCTTTAAACATCTTTTATTCTCTCCTTAAAGCCCCAGCTATAAATAGCTACTCCTTTTACAAAGCAGCTTAGCATCAATGCAATGCGTCATTTTAAAGATAAAGTTGGGTCCATTCACAAAAGGATACCCTTCACATTCTCACCTTAGCCACCATCAAAAACTTCTCCCTGCCACAGGAGAGGAAATATCTTTGTTATTATCCCTTTCTTCATCTACCATGTGCCCTCTCATCTCTTCAATTCTCTTACATCTACTTTTTTCCGAGCTTTACTACAATTGTTAACTCCTTGCTATCTACTGGAATTTTGCCTTCGTCGTTCAAACACATGATGGTCATATTTAGACTCAAGGAGCTTTCCCTTGATCCATCCTGAAATGTAGTGTTTTCATGAGCTTTATACCATTAAATCTAACTTTCATCTTGACCCAATATAATTTGTCTTTTTCTCCAATCACTCCACAAAAATAGCAATGACGAAAGTTACAAATTACCTATATATAGCAAAGACCACCAAAGTAAACTCATTCTATTGGACTTATTTCAACACAGCGGATGAACTTCTGCTGGACATCCCAAATATTTGTGGCATAGTCCTAGAATAGATTTTCCCCACTTTAATGGCATTTTCAGTGTTTCTTTTGCTAGCACCTTGTCTTTTCACAATGAGTGTACATCAAAGACCAGTCAGTCCTAGAATCACTGGCTGACTGTTCACTCACAAGTAACTCAGTGTCTGATTGCAACTGCATCATGAGTGAACCTCCATCATCTTAAACTCTACATCTAAGGCAGAACTTGCTGTATTCATTCACTGAACCTGCCCCCTCAATTCCTTTCTCCATCACAGTTGAAAATTCTAGTATATACTTTGTATCCAAAGCAGGTTATCTTAGTGTTATGAATTTTATCCAGGTGTTCTCTTCCCAAAGAAAAATATCACCAAAACCTGTCAATTTTTCCTAAAATACAAAGCCAAAACACCCCTTCCACAGTATATATCTTTAGATTAGATTGCTGCACATTATAGTTTTTTGTTTCATGTATTTCTCTGACTCAGCCTATCCCTAAGGCAAATGCTACAGTCACTACTACCCTTGCTCCCATCTACCTTCCTTCTTATCTCTTGTTGAAATCTCTTTTCTGTCTGCCCATAAATTCCAGAATTTCCTAAAAAATGCCTTTCCTCTCCTTGAACCCTTTTTTACGTCTGCTCTCTTGGTACAACATGTCCTGCTACCTGTGCTCTGCTATAGTTCTCTTTTTGTCCACTCCTTACACAACTCATAAATTCTCTTTGTCTTACCCTCACATTTGGAATGCAATCCCTATTACCATGCATCAATCACCCCATTCTCCATCTTAAAGCACGTTCTGAAAACTCACCTGCTCAAGGAGGCATCTCATTACCAATATTATTTTTCACACACACACACACACACACCTGCATTTTAATCAAACTCATTCTGCACTTCCTCTACGACCACCTTGAGTTGAACTAATCATCCCCCTCATCCTGTATCTGTATATTATCACTAATACTAATTAGTCCATGAGCTCTTGGGGGCACCGTTCCCTCCCCAATGTATGATTCACTTTATTTCACTTATTTCCTGCTAAAAATGCTCTTATTCCTGTCTATCAATTATGTTTCTGTAAAGCACTATGTACATGTATAGCGTTATATAAAGATACATACATACCATGTTTGTTCTATATGTCCATTGATCACATCTGAAAAACATGGGCTATAGCATCTGATATATTGTTATGTGCCTCAATAGGAAATGGTAACCCATTGTTATGTATCCATATACAAAAGTGGGTGACAGGTGCACAAAAGTACCTAGTGCATACAGTTATGGGCAGTTTCTCATTTTAAATGTTTTTGTCATACCTACATTCAAATGACCTTGATAAGATAAAGAAAGCATGCATGTACACTTGTTTGGAAAGTGCAATCTCTTTAGAGGCTGGGGTGAGATTGACAATTTTGATGGATTTGTTTACACTCCACAATAATTATGCTTTAAGAACCAATGGGGGTGAATTTCAACAACTCTCAATAGTAACCTTAACTGGAACATTGTAGCTGCTGTGAGGTAAGAGTGGTATTCCATCTCTCAAAGGACAGTAATGTTGTTCCTACTGAAGTGGTCTGAGACTGGCACATTTACAGTCTGTCTTTCCAAAAACCAACACATGTATTTTTTTCATATTACCAGGTGATCAAGTGAGAACCTACATGGGTAATCTCAAGAATTTCCTTGATTAAAAGAGGAGACACTCCTTTTTCAAACATGAGTACTGTTTTACTCAGTGGAGCATCAATACTACTATTGCTGAGTGCTAAAGTTGTTAGAAGGCTGAGGCTATGACAACATAAGCCTTGAATAATTATTATCAAGGTAGTAGGGACCCCCATTATAAGCCACTGGCTATGGTCTTACAAGATATGCTTAGCTTTTGGATCATGAGTGGAATATATCTACACTGAAGAATTCATAGACTGAAGGTTTCCTGAGGGACTACAACTATTATAATGACTAGAGGTTGCAACAGTACTAGCAGTAGGTGGTAGTGGCACTGGACTTTGAGTAGCAGCAGAAGCACTCATATTTAGGGTTGTGGATGGTGAACATGGTGTGGATGGTGGTTGGACTTAGAAATGGTGATGCTGATGATGATGACCGAGATGGTGTTCCTGTATTTGTTGACATGTTTAATTGCACGGATTATCCAACTTATCTCACAATTAATTTATAATTGGGCATATTGCTCTTTTTCAGTGGTGGAAGACTGAGGCTATCTTTCAGATACAGGTATTTTTGGCAATATAATCATTGATCTTAGTGTCCATTTCAAATGTATCAGAAGAGAAATGTGAAGGAACATATTCTATATCAACAATAATTAGGTAATGAGCATCAGCAGCATATTCAACTTCTTCCCTAGTACTTGTATATCCTTGTACATTTTTTAAAGACTGAAAAATCTTCTTTTTACTTTTCCCCTTAGGGGGATTTATAGAACATTGACCACTAGTTTGCAGAGGGATGTCACTGGCATTGTCTGATGCAGTACCTGGTCTAACTGCTAAATCCTTGGTCACTATGGCAATAACACTAGAATGTGACTCAGCTTCTTAAGTTTTAAAAGGTTCAGTAATACAACAGGTGGAACTTTTCATGCACTGTATTTGCTTGAATATAAGGCAAATATTTTTTTTCCAGGCATTTTAGCCTGTAAAAGCAATGTCACCTTATTTTCAGGTTTGCCCTTTATTCTGGCTGCCCTGTGGATTGGAAGAAAATTCTATCTGGCGTGTAGCCAAGTAGATCTTTTTCACATTACCTTTAAGCTGCAGTACTGGTAATAGATAGAAAATGCAAGCTTCAAAGAGACCAGTCCGGCGGGCAGCATGCTTGAATATATTGCCCGTTTCCACTCTTAAGTTGCCTTTCCATACTCAGGTTTTCCCTCACACACTCACGATGCCTCTCCACACTCAAGTTGTCACTCCATGCTCACTTTTCCCTTCCACACAGGACCTTCTTATTACTGCACATAATAAAGTCCTTACAAGACCTTTCTATTATGGGAATTAGCATAGAAATTTTCCTCCAGGGCCTTTCTAGTACTGTGCATACAAAGGTCCTTGCAGTACTTTATATTAATGCACAGAGAAAGGTCTTTCGGACCTTTCTCTGTTCATTGATGATAAGATCCTGGAAGTACCTTTCTCTGTGCACTGTTAAAAAGGTCCTGAAATAACCTTTCTATGTGCAGTAATAGAAAGGTCCTAGAAGGCCAATTCTGTGTTCAGAAATAGAAAGATCCTGATTGTAGGAGTAACATGAAGATCGAGGGGCAATGTGAGTGTGGAGGGGCAAAGTAAGCATGGAGTTGGGGGCAAATTCAAGCATGCTGCCTGCAGTACCGCCTTCCTGGAAGCCTCTGTTTTCTACCTATTACCAGTACTGCAGCTTAAAGGTAAAAGGAGGGAGGGAGGGCGGTTGCCTAACATTCAGGGTGTTTTTTTTTTAATCAATTAGAGTCAAACATTGGGGGTCAGCCTATATTCTGGGTCTTTCTTGATTTGTGCAGATACCGTAACTTATACAAACAAACTTATCCATTTACTGTATATGCTGCAGCAACAATGGCCACAGACAGATTTTTTGGTATGACTTTATTACCACCAACACTTCCATGCACTCATCCTACTTCTTTCCCTTTATCCTGTCTCTTTTTTCTGTCTAAAAATAATGTATGGTGTATCTGCCTCTGTCCTTTGTATCTGCCACTCTCAGTCTCTGTTCAGGTGTAGGATCTCCTGCCTGGCACCTGTCAGTGTCACAGCCTACAAATCACACCCACACTACCTGCATCAACAAGCAATTTCACCTCCCCCTCTTTGCCAGTCTTCCATTACTAAATCTAGCTGGTGACGAAATTTCAGCAGCTTTCTCTTTCTTTCCCAAGAACTGCAAATAATACTTTGAACACCCCTCTGGGCCTCAAGAGGTTAAAGAACTATATGACATTTTTTTAAAAATGGAAACTGAATTGGCCACTCTAGAACATTATGGATTACGTTATCAAACCAAAAAAGGGGTTGCATAACCCTACTCATATAATATCATAGCAATTGGAGATATTTCTTTGACTGCAGAGTAAGACAGTTGGTAAATGTAGGTATGTTTATTTTCCTACCTATTTATAAGTGAGCCTATATTAGCTGACAATGTATAGAGTTGTCAACTTCTTCAAGTGACACAACTCTCTTATTCAAACTTTTCTGCTTGTTCAATATTTTTTGAAAATACATAATGATGCAAATTATCAGCATTACTGCTTTGCTTACTTTAATGAAAATTAATCTATACATTTCTTTAAACATTTAGGGCCTTCTGAAGAAAGAATAAGAGTAGCAGCTTGAAACAAACTGCACCACAGAGGACAAATGCTATTTTAACCAATGCTAGGAAGGTCTAGCAAGGTTAAAGATGTAGCTAGCATTTAATTAATTAAAAGCCCAATTTAAATCAATGGGAAGTTATGTGCTCCCCACAGTGTAGTTGGTTTGCCCCTGAACAGATACTCTTTAGCAGTCTGAATACTAGTTTATAATTATAATGACAAAATTTGTGTTTAGCTCTGTATTAAGATTATAGATTAATTCAAGTTCACTTTAGAGCCATCATAAATTAATATATTGTAAGCTGCATTGCAGTAGATGAGTTTATATTGAAATTCTAGAGAGGTATGCAGCATCTTGGGCACCATTCTGCCACTCAAAGATTTAAAGGGATAGTATTGTTTCACACAAACATCAACTCCAATTAATCTTTATAGTATTTGAGCCATAGAGAGTGTTATTTCAATACGGTCAGAGGTGTAGTTCAAGAGTAATTGAATGATAAAGTTTCCCCCTCCTGCCCCTTTTACCTACTGTAAGCCACCTCCCCTCAGATGTGGAATCTGGTCCACAGACCACACAGCTCACAGAAGGACAGTCTTCTTACTGTGAGAACATGAAAGCCCTGCCTACATTGACATGTTTTTGAGGTTTTTCCCCTTATGTTAATTGAAGATTGTCCCTCTTTGCAATCCACTTGGACACTACCCCGCTACACTGAGGTGAGCAGTGTTACATCAGTAAAAGGGGCAGGAGGGGGATACTTTATCATTCAATTACTCTTGAACTACAACTCTGACAGTACTGAAATAACACTCTCCATGGCCCAAATACTATGAAGATTAATTGGAGCTGCTTTTATTATGAAACATTACTGTGCCTTTAATACTAATGAACAGAACCTCAGATGAAAAGTCCTTATCAGTCTTTTGTGCTGACTCCTTTCTGCTGAACAACTGCTGTTAAATGTTTATGGGTATGAAGAAGTCTTTGTTTGCAGAATTCTCCTTGCTAACATTCATTTCCTGGCCCTCCTCCCCAAAAGAAAAGTGTCATCGGCCAGTTGCCTTGATTGAACCATGGAAAAAGAAGCAGAGGTACAATAACACCGGATAAAGTCTTTCTGCTGCTATGCAACAATCAACAACAATTTAGTGGATACCATTGTATGGATATTTTACTGTGTTTTCTTTTTAATTTACTTGGAAACAAGATTTCCTGGGATATACCACCAAATACACTGTACATAAAATGTGCTTGCTTGGTGAAAATTAAAAATATACTTTTATGCAGTAAAGTTGGTACAGGGTCACATTTAAATACACTTACTACTAATGCTTTACACCCATTTATTGAAACTGGGCCAGTAAAATTAAAATGTTTATTATGCATTTATTACATGTTAATCCTTTGAGGACCAGAGGGGTTAAAGAACTATGTGAAACTGATTGTTTCAAAAAGAAAAGAGTTTGCAACCCTAGAACACTATGGGTAACATTTATCAAAACAAAAGTGAAATTATTCTAGAGTAAAAGAGATGCACCATATTTATTAAAAACAAAACAAACAAAAAAACAACTTTCCACTATTTTCAAATTGATTTTTTCTTTGATAAAAATTGAGTAATTGTTTTGCTAGAGGATTGTTCAGTTTTTGTTTTGATAAATACGATACATGCACTGGGAACTTACTGGTAAATATTTAAGCTTTGGGAGTTCTGTGTGTACATAATAAGAACATAATAAGAACAACAAGAACAGTTTTGGCACAATCAAACTTTACCATAGGGGACAAAAAACAATTTACAGTTCCTATGTTATTCTATAGAGCCTATTTTAGTGCATAGACTCCATAGAATAACATCGGAATTGGAGAAGTGATAAACTGGATAAGTCATCTACACTTTATCACCTCTTTATCACCGCTTAGTGAATCTCCCCCCTGTTCTTTTAAATGAGACTATTAGCACACCGAGTGCTAGAAAGGTATTCAACACATTGCAAATGAGAATTTTGGGGGATTTTTTATGTGTCTCCTATGGTGTAGTTGGATTGATCTGATTATTCGTATTAGATCAGCCTCAGAAAGGCTGTTTTAATTTTTAAAGTGCTGAGGTGAATCAAACTAGGAGGCAAATAAAAAGTAAATATACGATCAAGGCTAGATGCCCCTAAACAATGAATCTTAGGTACCATAGTCGAAATATGGTCGTACCTCACTCTTCACTGCAATGGGGTACCGAGAAGCTCTTTCTAAGATAATATACATAATTGTTCAGACATCATTCAACATATTTCAGTAAATTTTCTGTTCCAAAATACCTAATATGCAGATGTTCTCCATGCTACAGTATGAACAAACAAGGTTCTGTGATGTTTTTCATTATGATTTCACTACTTTTGATGGCCTTCTGCCATATTATTAAGTCTTTTTGCTAGAGGGTGAAAAATCTTTTGTTTTTACAAAAGCTATTTTCTGGAAAGGAACAGTTATTGTGTATTAAAAAGCACTCAAGTGCTTTAAGGAAAAGAGCTATGGTAATCATTGCATGAAGTATGTTTAAAGGGATACTAACACATCCTACTAATAATCCACACTTGTCCATCTATGGCAGAATATTCAAATGGCTTTTAGAATTTGTCCATGTGCCTTTGATTAAGAGATAAGGGGATTTTTGTACATTCAAAAAAGAGAATTTCAGTCCCTGTGGAACACAGGAACCATGAAGTTAAGTTGCTACCAGTAGGAGGCAAGGCACTTGCAGACAAAAGCTCCCAGACTCCCTCCCTGCGCAACTGAAGCTCCTCCGGCAGCAGCAGTTTCAATTTTAAAGACAGCCAAGACACATAGAAAAAGGGCAGGAAGGTAGTCACCACAACAGAGAACATCGAGGACACCTCTGTCCAGGAAGCAAGCCACATTTTTTTTTGGGAGGGATGTCTTGTGTTACACAAGGACTAACAGAAAAGGTTTTATTGGAATGTACACAAAAATCCCCTTTTCTCCTTTATCCATTGTGGAACACAAGAATCATGGGGACATACAGAAATTGTCCACACCAGAATTCCAGGGAGGAGGAGAAAATTCCCAACAATAAATTCAATCTCACAGAGTCAAACCAAATGAAACATGAATCTCAGGAAATGTCACACAAACCTATGCATCAGAAGAAAAGTTACTGGAAAAGGAGAAAGAAAATAACTCTACACAGGCACTGTGCCTAGAGGTCGTTTCTCTCCAAACTGGCCTAAGTCGAACCCAGCACGTTTTAATGCTTTGTGAATGTTTGAGATGACCACTTTGCACAATTTCTCCATGGAGGCCTGATTTTTGTAGGCAGACCTACCGTATCTGCATGTAAAACATGAAAAGGACCCTTATAAGACAAAGCCTACAGTTCAGCCACTTGCTGAATAGAAACAATTGCTCAAAGGAACATGGTCTTATGGGTAAGGAAATGAAGAGACATAAAAGCCAACAGTTCACAATGATGTCTCTGAAGGTGCCTTTCTAGTCATTCAGAAAAAACATGCTATGTGCCCATGCAGTCAGCCCTCCCATTGTATCACTCATGCACTGCTGATCCCAACCAGAGCCATGGGAACTGACCAGACATAGCTGCTATAATACAGCTATAAGTGCCAAGCTATTTAAAGGCGCAGTGGCCCAAACATATTTAAGGGTCCATGACCCTAAAAAAAGTACAGTAAAGTGGATGAAAGGAAAAATGATTAAGCCAACAAATAAAAAAATTTAAATATGAAGGTCAGTGTCAATTAGGCATCTTCCCATAGAAGAGACCTCAGATAGTGGACAAACAGATAGAAAAACTAGACACACAGACACAAAGAATTATGATCCTTGGACTCATAGCTCCAGTGATGTTTAACTGTAGAAAGGTAGAGCTCAAACCAGCAGACAATATGCCTTCAGTGTCCTTGTAAGCTCTGCAGGTAAAATGACAATCTATGTGGGGAAAATGTTTCCCATAAAACAGAAAAGAAAGCTAAAATAAAATAAAATGAAAGAGAATCAGAAAGTCCATTCACTTTAAGTGCAGGACACTAAAACTGAGGCTGCTATTGCTGGACAGGGGATAAGTGGGGCTGGCCGGGATCTCCTCCTCCAGAGAGCTTAGTTGGTAAGTAAGCTGTCTCCTATTGGTAGCAACTTAACCCCATGGTTCCTGTGTTCCACAGTGGATGAAAAAGAAAACATCTTTAATCCCTTAAGGACCAGGGAGAATCAAGGGTTTTTTTATACTAGAGGACCACAGCAATTAAGGGCCTTTTTTGGAATGTGTTTGTTCAATCATATTTCCCCGTTAATTGCTTTAGTACAGGCACACACATTATATACAACTTTTTAACCCTTTGAGTGCCAGAGGGGGTGCGCAGCATATTGTACTCTGGCAATCAAAGGCTTAAAGGATAAGTAGGGATTTATGGATATGTCCCATCTTATAGTTTAATTATAATATAAAAATTAAAAAAAAATTGTAGGTTTTGTCCCATGATAACTTTTTAACAGCGACTGGATAAAATTTGAATAAAACTGCCAATATTTTTGGCTATATGTAATTGCTGAAGCTCTGTTTTCTTCTTCTCTCTTCCTCACTATTACAGTGAGTTAGAGAAAGGCAGAGAATAGTTACAGAGGCAATGTATGGAATGTATTGCGTATGTCATTTGCTTAACCGGCACGTGTGATTGCTGAAGCATCATCACATGTACCAGCTCAAAGGGGAAAGGATGAAACTTACTGCTCATGTCCTGGAGCAGTCAGTTCCAGCTTCCCCAACATGATCATAGCATGCTCTGAAATGTGCAGCAATCATTAACTCCTTAAGGACGCAGTGGTCATTTAAAGACCATGGAGCATTTTTTTTATTGTATTAGATACCGGACTCCCCGAACGGAGTGCAGCCGCGCGGAGAGCCCGGAATTCCATGACGGTCCTGGTACGTCATCGGTCCTTAAAGCAAATTCAGCCATGAAGTACCAGGACCGTCAAGGGTTCTTAAGGGGTTAAACACATGATGTGTCAGGACTGTCACTGGTCCTTAAAGGACCGAAATCTGGGATGGTCCTCGCACATCTTTGGACGTTAAGGTGTTAATCAATACTCCATAGAGGTGGACATGACAGTTGTTGGAAGTTTTTTAAAACTGAAGTAAGCAGATTACACAAGCCTACTTAAAGGGATAGTAATGTTTCGTAATAAAAGCAGCTCTAATTAATCATCATAGTATTTGGACTTTGGAGAGTGTTATTTCAATTCTGTCAGAGTTGTAGTTCAAGAGTAATTCAATGACAAAGTCTCCCCCCCGCCCATTTTACTGATGTAACACTGTTCAGCCAGATCAGAAGGGAGGTGCCCAGGCAGACTGCAGAGAGGGACAATCTTCAATTAAGATAAGGGAAGATAAGATAGGATTAAGATAAGGGAAAAACCTGAAAAACTTGTCAAGGGGGGGGTTTCATTGTTTTCATAGAAAGAAGATTGTCCCTTGCTGTTATTTTTCTGGTCTTACAACCAGATTCCACATCTGAAAAGAGATGGGTTACACTAGGTAAAAGGGGCGGGAGGGGAAACTTTGCTTGTGAATACCTCTCAAACGTAAATGTTTGAGAGATTGAGAGACTCATATCGTTCTTCATGTTTTTTTAATGCCTACAAAATAAAATAAAGATAAAATGAAGTATTACTATCCCTTTAACTAGAAAAACAGCATGAACCCCACTGGTCCTTAAAGGGTTAAAGAATACCAAGTGCAGTTAGCAGAGTGTGAGGTCCTGGGTCCTGCTAGTATCTGACATGCCAACCCCATGGCTATGATATTCAGGACTGATTAAATACAGTAAATCTCTTGAAAAAATAAGCAAGGCCAAAATTCATAGAGGCCTTTAGGATTTATGGTCACAATAAGGGGGAGGGTTATTATTTAGAGGAATTAATAGTCTTCAAAGACATGCATCACAATGCATTGAGGACTTCTCCAGCACTAAAGGTGTTATCGATAATAAACAAACTGAAGAAAAATAAATGCGTATTTGAGGCATTTCTTCACTTGGGGGGGGGGGGATGCTAACCTTTTAAATGTTGAGATTAACTACCAGTTAAAAAGCCAAGATCATGTCCCCAGTGGTGGGGAACCGTCTTAGCAATCATCTACGTTATGTATTCAGTTTTAGGTCTTTATGACTAAGCAAAGAGCTAGCCCCGTGACACAGTGGGTGGTATCAATGGGTGCAGGACCCGTGGTTCCACCATGCTATAGTTTAAAGGGATAGTAATGTCATGCTATTAGGGCATATCCGATTATTACTTATTCTTTTTTATAATGCTCTGTACCGTTCTACAAGTTGATATCGGTGTTGTTTTATTGCAAGTTTTACTTTAAAGTTTCCCCCTCCCGCTCCCTTTTCCCTATGTCCCTCTTCTTCTCTTCAGATAGTAAAGCCGGACCGGACATATCACAGCGAGGGACAATATTGTGTCAGTATAAGAAAAACCCTGCTCTCCTTTGTCAAGGAGGCACGGTTTTCCTTTTACAGAGACAAGATTGTCCCTCATTGTGTTCTATACGGTCAAGCAACTGGCTTTCAGATCTGAAGGGAAGAAGCGTGAGTTACAATGGCACAAAGCATTATAAAAAAGTATAAGGAATAATCTCATATGCCTTAATAGAGTGACATTATTATATCTTTAAGCAATTTTAAAAATACACATTAAGGCACAATTAACAGTAAAATACTGTAGGGCATTGCTCTAACATTAAAGAACAATTAGTAAATTCACAAATATATATGTACTCCTCGCTTTCTGGTCAAGAAGCTGTACTCTAATATGTAAATCATAGCAGGAAATGGAGAGTGCAAAGAAAAATTGCTTCCTCCCAGTCAACTGAAATAGAGCATATCCAATATCATAAAACGTTAAGGTGAACAATGTGGTTTTTACACAGACTTCAGTCTGAGTGATATTAGCCGTAAGCAGAGCTCTACCAATGATTCAAAAGGGCCATAATATGTCCCAGTGCAGTTACAGACTGCAGAAAAAAGGAGTAAATTTATATAATTGCTATATGAAGGGCACCTACCAAGGTAAATCCTTATTAAACTTTCTAAAAGCCACTTATTCCAATGGCATAGCTCCCCTTTTGATTTTTTAAACTGTTGTAAATTCATATACACATATAACACATTTTTATGTATTTATTTTTTAGATGTTGCTGAGTATTATTTCAAATGTCAGAAAGTTTTATGTTTGCATTAATGGGGCTGAGTACTAAAGGAAACTGGTGCAGTTGTAGGACAAACCAACTGCACCACAGGAAACAAATACAATTTCCTATTGATTTAAATGGGGGCTTTAATGAGCTGAATACTAGAGAGGTGTTGCAATATGCTGAAGAACATTCATGAGGTTAAAAGGCCCATTTAAATCTATGGTGCGGTCCGGTTTTTATAACAATTTTCTTGGTATGTTATGCTCAGTTTCCCTGAAATAATTGTCCAGATACACATCTACAACATTTAGAATATGTAACAGAAATATAAGCTACTTACTGAAGCAGGATCCGGGAAGCCACAATATCTGGTTTTCTTGGGAATCCTAGTTGCATAAATCCATCTTAATTATTACTGATTACAGCTTGACATATTATTTTTTGTCTTTCAAAACATGCAAACAATATTGCCATCCAGTATGAATATTAATATTACTGTGTTTCAGAATTAGTTTCTTCTCTAAAACTAATGTGCAGTGTCTTGTCTGGTTTAGTTCACTGAACCTTATTGCAGAATGGTATGATATTTACAAAGGAATGCCAGCGTAGCAACATTTTAGACTTTAACATGCTGTTAACTGATAAGAAATATCTTCTCAACTATGCTTATAAAAACATGAGACATTTATTGTACTGTTACTCCTGTGTCTTAATGCAGTTGTAAGAGTTGGGAGGTTTTCTCTTTCCTGATAAAAAAATATATCTAGTTGAAACAGAGAGAACAGGAATGCCCGGATAACTAGGCCATGCTCCTTTAACCCTTTAAGGAACTGAGAGTTATGCAACATCACTTCGCAATGATGGCACACTCCTCTGGTCCTTTAAAGGTTAAAAAACATATTGCATTCCTTGCGATGCATAACTTATCCTTTGAAAGTTACACAAAGGTCATTTATAGCAGCAATTTACCGTATAGTAAGTTGAAAAGGAAAGATTCATTCACAGACTCATAAAGCAATAGAACTCCTTGTGAACAAGGTAAAGTAATGAGTTCCCTTAGAACCTGAGTCCTGCATTCAGCAAGTCAGGCTGAATATATAGACTGTGTGGGTAGATTACCTTGCAGTGCTGTTGGATTGTTGACTCCATTAAATAGCAGTTGGGTGATATAACCAAATAATTTCACAGTTTAGGCCTTTTTTTTTTTTAGTTAACATACAATCTCACTGAAAAGGAATGTCCAGGTAGAGTAAATGAAACAGGTTTGCTAATAAAGCTAGAGAAAGATGGTACAAATTGTACGACTTGATCCAGTGGAACAAATCTAGTCCTGTTTTTATTTATGCTTAACAAGGAGTTTGTATACTCTGACATTCCTGCCTTGTCCAGTGCTCCAAATGATTGTCCAGGAATATCTGTTGATGGGTTGAGATACAATAACAATATTTCTGACTAAAAAAACATAAGGTGCTAATCATATTAATTAACTAATTTAAACATTCAGTAATGCTCTATGAAAAGGACACTTTACTAATCTCTTAAAAAACAAGTTTAGGATCATATTTTATGGGTAAAACAATAATCATTTTTACATATACTATTTATACAGACCAATTTCATTTTTGGCATTGGTGTTCATTTAAACTCTGCAGAACCCTTTTACCATATCTATACATTGCACTATATATAAAACAGGTTTAATTATTGGGCCCACCCCCTTTTCTTTTTTGTCAGGACTACAAACTGTACACTGTGGAGTGTGAGAGGATTAACATTTTCCATGTCACCCTCTCCTGTCCCAGTTACAATCAGAGTGCATCAGCTGGAGCATTCTTCAGTGCTGTAGGAGAGGTCTCCCCACCACTTGGATGCGGAAGACCCCTTTTGTCAATAGGGAACCCATGGTATTAGGTCCTAGAGAAGGTGTTCCGGATGAGGTGGAGGAAGGGGAAGTTTATTTAAAATTAGTAAAGAATAACATGTAACTAACTATTAAATCCAGTGAGGGTGGACCACATTAGAAGAGGCCTCTCGGTCTGATTCCACAGTCAGCTGCACTGCCTATATGCTTGGATTCTCTTATCTATGACCCTGGGGTCCATGTGCTGTGATGATGTAATCACAACAAGCAGACCTTGTGATTACAGAGCACTGGGACTAAGCAGAAAGGGCAGGCAGTGAGAGTCAGTGGATTACCTGAGACCTGCATCTCTTTTAGTTATGCCTCTCAGAAGGCTGCTGCTAAGTCGGCCAGTTTTGGCTGCTCCAACAGCATTGTCCCAAGGCTTATCTAGCAGCTGTCCCTAGTTGTATTCCTTTTTTGTATGTAGATACCTTGTATCTCCTGGCCATTATATTCATCTCCTAAGCATATGGCGAAGTGAATGGTATGATCTGTACATTGTCTGACATCATATCAGTAGGAACACTAAATGTACGATTCGTATATTGTTTTACATCATACCAGTAGCAATACTTATGGTACAATTCTTATATTGTTTGACAATAAACCAGTGACAATACTGAAGGATCGAGTGGCATCAGAAATACGATTCGTACATTGTTCGACATTACATCACCAAACACTATACGCGAAAAGCACAAAGCTATATGCAAAACTGCACATGCAATAAACCAAATGCTATACACCATACGCCAAATACCACAGACTAAACCCCATCCTTAAGGGGTTAAACTAAACTATTCAATGCTTTTGTTTTTTTAAGAAAGCATTGAATCATTTTGTTTAACCCCTTAAGGACCGGAGGTTTGGAACATTTTTTGTCTTTGTGGACAATGGCTGTTTTAACACTTCTACTGTGTTTGTGTTTAGCTGTAATTTTCCTCTTACTCATTTAATATACCCACATATATTATATACTGTTTTTCTTGCCATAAGATGGGCTTTCTAAAGATACCATTATTTTCATCATATCATATAATTTACTATAGAAAAATTATAAAATATGATGAAAAAGTAACAAAAGCTCTTTTTAAGCTTTTACATGAAAAATCTTTTACACATCTACAAACGCTAAAAAACCCTTGCTAAATAAATTACACCACCTATTACCCTAAAATGCACATTCACTACATATATATATAAGTTTACACCAAAACAAGTCAAATAAGAAAGCACTCTCAGGACTTTGAATGATGTAAAAAAAAAATCTAAATTTAATCGATCATTAAATTTGGATTTTTTTTGACATCATTCAAAGTCCTGAGAGTGCTTTCTTATTTGACTTGTTTTCGTATATATATATATATATATATATATATATATATATATATACATCCATACACACAAACACACATATAGCACTGTTAACCCTTTTAGTGTACAATGGTATACAACGCATTGCTTTTCATTGTCCATGTGAATCAAAACAAAGAGGCAAATCAGTATCCAAACCAGGAGTTTCAGCTCATATACGTAATTGCTACTCTAATATATGTGTATAATACAGCTTCAATCTTTTTTTTTTTTTTCATAACATTCTTAACTCCTTGAGTGCCAGATGGGTGCGCAATGCATTTCACAGCAATGCATTGCATACCTCTCTAGCACTAAAAGGGTTAATGTAATGGAGTTATAAGCCTTTACATTTCTACCTTCTCACATGCCTGGTTGGGTCGCCTTGGTACAGCTCAGTACCGAACGGGTGTCAATCAGCTCCCCTACTCCTTTCCTTTTCCTTTCCTTTTCTGCCTTGTTCCCACTTCCTTCTCAGATGCACACATTTTCATGTCACCTGGCGCCCTCTTTTGTGTGCATTCAATGTGTGCATCTATGAAGGAGGCACAAAAGGGAATGAGGAGGGGAACTGATTGTCAGGTGTTGAGTACTGAGCTGTACTGCTGAGGCCCAACCAGGCTTATAAACATACAAAACATGCTCATCTAAGCAATGTAACAAATTTAACATAGAATTTGACGGCAGATAAGAACCATTCGGCCCATCTAGTCTGCCCATTTTCATACTGTAAAAACCTCAAACATGATTTGGTCCTTGGTCTTTTCTTACATTAAGGACAGCCTTCTGCCTATCCCATGCATGCTTACATTCTGTCACTGTATTAACTTCTGCCACTTCTGCTGGTGGGCTATTTCACTTATCTACTACCCTCTCAGTGAAGTAAAACATTCCTACATTACATCTAAACCTGTGTCCCTCTAGTTTTAGACTATGACCTCTTGTCCTAACATTTTTACTCCTTGACATATACTTCCATCCTGCACTTTATTGAATCCCTTCATGTATTTGAATGTTTCAATCATATCCCCTCTCTCTCTTCTCTCTTCCAAGCTATACATGTTCAGATCCTTTAGTCTATGCTGATAATTCTTTTTCTGTAAACCAGTCACCATTTTAGTAGCCCTGCTTTGAGTTTTCTCTAGAGTATATATATCCTTCTGGAGATGGGGTCTCCAATGCTTTACACAATACTCTAGGTGAGGTCTAACTAGACTTCCCTTTTTCTGCTACTAATGCCCCTAGCTATACAACCCAGTACCCTGCTTACATTCCCCATTGCTTTATTACATTGCCTGCCTACCTTTAAGTTATTAAAAATAATTACTCCCAAATCCCTTTCCTCTGTTGTCTGACAGCACAGTACCCTTAATAGTATATTTTTCCTTTGAATTTTATGACCCAAGTGCATTATTTTACATTTATCAACGTTAAACTGCATCTGCCACACTTTTGTCCATTCTTCTAATTTACCTAAATCATTTGCCATTTGGCTTATTCCCCCTGGAATGTCTACCCTATTGCAGATCTTGGTATCATCTGCAAAAAGGCATACCTTTCCTTGAAGACCTTTTGCAATATCACTAATAAAAATATTAAAAAGAATGGGCCCCAGTACAGATCCCTGAGGTACTCCACTAGCAACACTACTTTCGTCCGAATATTCTCCATTGACTACCACCCTCTGTCTCCTGTCACTCAGCCATTGCCTTATCCATTTAACTATTTTTACATCCAGACCCAAACACTGCAGCTTATTAATGAGTCTTCTATGAGGGACAGTGTCAAATGCTTTACTGAAATCTAGATAAGCTATATCTACTGCTACCTCCTTGGTCTATTATTTTAGTTACCCAGTCAAAAAAAATCTATGATGTTAACACACTTCTGCATTTCTTACTGCAGATGAAACAATCTGACTTCTCACTTTGTAAAATACATTGCTTGGCAGCCTTACAATGTTACAGCAAACACAAGGCTGCTTAAAAGGAGGGGTCAGAGACATGGGATCCACTTGACAACGTGCCTTTTAATATCATTCCTGCAACACTTAACTACAGTGTTGAAATAAAATATAATCTGTAAGAATTAAGCTTCTCACACATTGCATATCATGTCAACAAAATCAAACAATTGCAAAATGATGCAATTTCTTAACCCTTTCAGTGCCACAAGGATACGCAACTCATTGCTGAGCAATCAGTTGCATACCCCTCTGCCACTCAATGGGTTAACACCTCAGGGGTCACTCTCTTCCATTTTGTCCTACTATCATCCTCACCCATGTAGCTTATAATCTTCAGTTTACTAACATCGGTGACATCATGATCATTATACTTCAGCAGCTCAAGATCCACGTCTCCTTTTTCTATGGATGTTGCCTATCTTCATACTGAGCTTGGGTTTCTCTCTGTTTCTCAGCAACTATGTATCTTGCAGTGAGTGTTTCATTACCCTTCTTCTGCCTGTGTGACACTGTGTGTGTCTGACTCATGACCCCCTCTTCTCAATGCTGTCACTTTCTTCATACTCTGTCTATGTGTATCTGGTTTATCTGCAACTATCTATGTTGCTGTGCGTTTGTTTGTCTCACAAACCCTCTTCTGGCGGTATGTGTGTGTCCGTGCCTCTGAATTAACACCCCCTTTTCTCATAGCTGTATGTGTCTGTTATGACCTTGTCTTTTCATGTGTGCGTGTGTTATACAATCCCTACATAACATGATGGGCAACACTGTCCCACATTGCTAGTATATATCTGTGCACACACAAGCACACAGACAGACTGTAGAAGCCACTGCATGGAAATATTGAGTATGAGGCCCTCAACTGTATGCACATTTGACATGCCTGTTGTAGAGGCTAGCTGTTATAAGACCTGTTCTACTCATAACTCTCTCACTAATCTGGTGAAACTCCAGAGTGATTCGGCCCTAGCACATAGCCACAACATTAAAGAACTTGGCTATGTTGTAAAGACACAACCTCAATTTATTTAACTGCTAGGAATCAGTGCAATACTGAGTAGGAGGACTCATGATCCCACATTTTGCTCCTTACAAACTTGTTTATTGCTATAAATGCCCACCTCACTCAATAACTTCCACACAGGTATGGACTGGACACTGTAAGTGAAGTCCTTTCGGTAAACCACCGGCCACACACGGTAGCGTAGATAAATAATGACACAACACAGTACAAGTAAGTTTAACCAGTTTACTAAAGAAAATAAGAGTAGCAATAGAAATGATATGAATGATAATAAGAGTGAACACCTCCTCACCCTTGGGGAGACAGGCGTGAGGCCAGTGTAGTCCACTACTCTAGCTGACACTGAACTGCAATCGGATAGCAAATAACAAGGGTACCGAACCAGACTTGGCTCTCACCTGGAACGCCAGGAATAGTAATGGAGAGTACCCGGACAACCTCCTGAGAGAGATGTCAGGTGATAGTGCACAGTAACGTACAGCAAGGTACCAAACAAAGGCACACAGTGGAGGTGCACTAGGAAGCTGCCAAATACGTAATTGCAGTAGCACAGTGCAAACCCAGGGAGAGATAGGCAGAGACATGAGGGAGCGCACAAAGGTAGTGTACCAGGAGGCAACTGGTATAGCGAATATAGGTAACACTACAAGCCCTGGAGCAATAGGAACGCACAATGCGGAGGCAACAAACAACGCTACCAGCAAGGAGAATTGTACAGAGCAGGTAGTCGGACAAGCCAGAGTCATACACGGATCAGTTAGTCAGACGGAGCCAAGGTTATACACCGGATCAGATAGTCAGACAAGCCAAGCATCGAGAACCAGGAGATATCGAATGCCAAGAAAAGGGCAAAGGTCAAAACAAGCAACACTGGAATGCGCACAGAAATACCACGAAAGGGGTGACTAAGCCCAGTTCGCAGGAAGGTTATAAGGCTGCCGCCGGGGGCAGCGCAATCTAGGCCACGCATACAGGAATGTTACGGTTGACAAGCAAAACCAGGAGTCAGACGGTATAGTTAATAGAACCTTTATTATGAGAATAATAACAGTTATGCAATATAAATATATACACACAGTGGGTGATCGAAAAGGTGAGTACTGTACCAGGAATAGCAGTTTCTCAATATCACCACCTCACTGTCCGAGACTAGGCCTAAGCCTGCTGGAGTCTCGCGGTAAGGTAACGCCCAAGAGAGATACTGACTCAGCCTGCAGTCAGTAGCTGGGAGTCTGCTAGCCCCAGGTCAATACTAGGAAGGATGTCTGAATAACGGAACCAACCATAGGAGCGAACAGACAGGGCCTTTTAGTAAGCACCAGATAGGACAGTCAGACGAGCCAAAGTCATACACGGAGCGGGTAGTCAGCCAGAGCCACGGGTTTGCACCAGATAGGATATCCACTGAAGCAATGGAATGCTGGATGCGCAGTAGATAGAGCCCCAGGTCAACACCTGAGTGGGCAGTCAGACAAGCCTAGGTCATACATGGAGCGGGTAGTCAGCCAGAGCCATGGGTTTGCACCAGATAGGATATCCACTGAAGCGATGGAATGCTGGATGCACAGTGGATAGAGCCCCAGGTCAACACTTGAGTGGGTAGTCAGACAAGCCTAGGTCATACACGGAGTGGGTAGTCAACCAGAGCCACAGGTTTGCACCAGATAGGCTATCTGAGCCAAATCGGAACGTAGAAGGAGAATAGTCAGACAGTGCCACGGGTCAACACCAGAATGGATGGACAGACAAGCCGGATAATGCACAGGAATCAGGAATACTAGATAATGAACTGCTCAGAACACGAAAGTAAGGGTGACTGAGTCCTGACTCAGTCTGCCCTTTAATCCCCTCCATAGGAAATAGATAGGTGGAGCAGCTAGAGGGAGGAAGTAGGTAGGAGGAGACTACAGGAAACAAACACACATAAAACAGAGGCCTGCAGCATGCTTGAAGCCTCTGCCTGCAGATGACGCGTGGAAAGACGCTAAGTGTCACTGAAGTGGAGGCGCTGGAAGCAAGGTACTGTGACAAGGAAACAACAAAATAGCAAGCGCAGACGCTGATAGTGGCAGACCAGAAGATGCATCCAGAACCCACCACCGGATAGCAGAGCAGGCAAGGAATCACGGGTACCTTGATACACAACAAGTCCATTTTGATATGGATTTGATTGTAAGTGGTCAGTTGTACACGATTGTTTGAAATTATATTCCAACTTCTCCAAAGCTGAGAAGTTAAGTTCCACCAGATCTTTCACGTGTGGGGTGAGTGAGAACCCCAAATATTTGATAGAGTCCTTGCAGAGGAAGGGGAAGAGAGTTTGTAAGTCGGTCCTGGAAGAGTCCGGGATTGTCAGATTCAATATCACAGATATTGAGTAATTAATTTTCATGTAGGAGATATCGCCAGGAGAGAGACAAGCATAGACAGAGAGGACCTGAGGTTGGAAATAAACAGTAGGGCATCAAACTAAAAAAAAAAAACCTTGCCACCTAATGCTTTGATATGAGTAACAGTGAGGGGGCATAATTTGTCTGGCACATCACATCCCCGCCCTTCCCAGACTAAGGGTAGAAAAACAACTATGACTTCATAGCTTCACAGAAAAAAGGAAACTAAAAAGAAACAATTCTGGGTAAACCAACTGCACCACAGGGAAAAAATAAGAGATCCAAAATTCCCATTAATTTAAATAGGGCTTTTCCATATATCTACCTTGTTTACATCATGTATAAACAGGGGAAGACCTTCTTCTAAGCGTTTGGGATGTTACTGTAGGGGAGGGGGGGGAAAGGACAGAAGAAAAGGGAGCGGGTTCCTAAATGAGTCGCAAGATGACAATAAAATAAGGGTGGGAAATGGAGGGAGAGAGAGAGTAATAAAAATAATATTGGGTTGGTAAAATACAAGATAATTTGTGGTACTTTGATGGGAGAGGGGCTACACTGTGGAGGGAAAGTTAGAAGACAGTAAAAATACAGATTGGTGGAGAAATGTGGTAGACCAGCAGGGAAGCATGATGGGGGAATGAAAAGTGACAATGATGTGTCTGTGTTGGTCCTGTGAGTAGACAGAGCTGCGAGACTGAAGTCTTGCAGTTCAGTTTCCTGTCTTGCATGATGCTGCTCCCACAGATCCACTGTATCAGGTTTGCAAGCCTGAACACAGGGTTTACAGAGGCTATGCATGCAACCCTCAATCTTTGTGGCAGAAAGTCACATATTTTGTGGTTTCTTTCTTGTCAAGGGGCAGTTTTCTGACACTCCTCCTAATAGTTGATAGAAGCACAGTGCAGCCCCAGACACACATGATCAGTGCCCATCAACATGATACAGATCCTACTGTATCCTCTGTGTGTTCATAATTTATGTCAAGGGGGAAGATGCACTAAGGTTCTATAAGTGGTGCATTTACTTTGATTATATTTTGACATATGTACTAAGATGTCTTTGCCATCCTAACCATTTGAACACACCACAAACAGGCCAACATTACCATGCTGGTTTTGCAGTCATTGTTTCACACTTTGCCAAATGTGCTAAACTTTTATAGCTGCTTATGCTGTCAGATTTCACCTTTGCAAGCACACTTTTTAGACCATTCCAATGAGGTCATTTGTTGTAAAGATCGCGATTGTGGCTCTGCTGCAGCCTCCGTGTCGGTTGACACGGATCTCCTGCTGACAGCTTTACAGCTGACAGCAGGAAACATCGAACTTTAAATGAAAATATCTCTCAAACCATAGCGGTTTGAGAGATACTTTTTTTGCTCTCTGTTGAACTTTTTAAGGACTACAACAAGAAAAATATATACATATACAGAAAATGAATTATACTCACAAAAGGAGTAGTTGTGAGAAGATATATACCACCACCAATAACAAAGGCCTGCAGAGGTATTAACCTGTCTCTGCTCAGGTTCTCTCAGTTGAAGGTCAGGAGTGATGCTTTTTCATCTCCAAAAATGTTTAATATCCAAAAATATAAAGATAAAAAGGCTAGGTATTAGTATAACATTTTGTAGTCACTTACCTACTTCATCAGATACAGCTTAGCCCATAACCTTCACAATCCATGACTGCAAGCTCTCTGGAAACATAGATCCAGGGAACTCAATGTCATGGACATACAATGTGTATTAAGAGAACATAAAGAAAAACAAATTAAAATACAATCTTACTTGAGGCTATAGTTTTCAGAGACAGCTTGTTTGAGTCTCCTGCACACAGCTGGGAAGAGCTGCCACTGCTTACAGAGTTCTCTCTCTGATTAAAAGATGCATATCATGCGCCTGTATGTGATTTTGTGTTACGGCCCTGTTAATGTTACATACAGGTACAGGACAATGGATCTTAAAGGGACCCCACCACAGAAAAACAATTTTGATGACCCTGAAAGGGCTTTCAAAAGCACCTATATGTTGTATTAGCCATTTTTTGTTATTTAAATTTATAGAGGATGCTACGTAAGGAATGTCAAGCAAGCATTCCTGTCTTGCCTCTACATTATCTCATATACTCACTGATATTTAATAATTTCACTGCTAAAAAGTAGGGGAGGTAATACAAAGCTAAGACACTAAGGGCTAGATTTAAAGGTTTGCGTTAAACTAGCCGCTAAGTAAAAAAGGCACATCAGCCGTAAATAACACATGATTAACGGCGAATTTAAAAGTAAGTGTACGAGAATAGCTAACGAGTGTAGGCACAACAAAAACACGTAACACAAAAACCTGCATTGCACCTGTTTTCGCATCACTGTGCGTCCCAAACACCCATAAAAAACAACTTAAATCAAAATGTAACATTGTGGCAGCCGTTGTCTAGCAACCGTGATAGATGCACAAACAAAATTCAAACCCACAGCCAATCCCAGGCCCCAAAGTAGCAAAAGTGTTCAAATACACCTATATATACCCCAAAATAATGGTCACACCCTGTCTGTGTTTCAAGTTTTGGAGAGCTAGATCAGAGGACCCAGGAGCGGAGGATAGTCAAGAGTTAGGGAGAGAGGAGCTGCCATTGGAGGTAGAAGGATTTTTTGGAGTGGAGAGAGAATTGGAGTTGCACCTAAGTATACACATAGCACAGTTTTGAACATTTCACATACACCCATACAAACATATACACATACACACATAGTCTTTTTTTTTTTTTTATAACACCTAATACATTTTTGTATTCATTCTGTGAATGAAAAAGTGTGACACAGAGTGAGTGGAATCGAGTGTGTGTCTGTGAGGGCCTGTGGGAGTGTCTGGGTGTGAGTGGGTGAGTGATGGCGAGGAGAGGAGGACAGGAGAGAGGGATGGGGAGAGTATTGGAGGAGGAGGAGGGAGAGCAGGACATCCTTGTTGAGAGTAGGGGTGGGAGAGGGAAATCCAAAGGGCGGAGGGGGACCAGGCCCACAAGAGCAGGCACATGGAAGACAGGGACAGAACCTGCAGTGGGACGAGGGATAGTACCTGGGGACCACCACACACAGGCAGTGGCACAGCAGGCAGGACACTATGGTTCTGACTCCTCGCATGCCGGAGCTGAGGGGGACAGGATCAGGGATCCCCATTATCCTGAGGAGGAGAATAGGGCCCACATGGAGGCTGTACTGGAGAGGGAGACCATCCTCTTCCAGAGGGAGAAGGTCCCTGACCTGTTTGCGAGGAGGAAGGCGGCATGGAACCAGATCTGCAGGTGGGTGAACGCTGTGGCCACATGCAGAAGGGACGTGGACTCTATAAAGAAAAGATAGGGAAACTGCAAGAAGGTGGTCAAAAATAAGTTGGCCCAAATCTCCAAGCACGCCCGAGGTACTGGATGTGGCCCACCTGTCCTGATCACCTTCTGCGGAAGGGTGGAGATGGTGTCGCAGAACAAGTCCACCACACTCATTGAGGGGGTCCCTGGAGGATTGGACACTGGGGAAGAGAGGAGCCACCACACTATTGGTAAGTGCAGCATCACATAACCACACACACCACATCGACCCACACAACCCTTACAAACAAACACAGTCACATTCCAACATATGCCCATCATTCATCCACACAACTGCACCAACACAGCACCCTCAGGGTTAAAACAGGATGCAAGACAAGGACGAATGTCAAGGTTCAACAAAGCCTAAACCTGGCCAACTCCCTGGTTAACCCTCATGTTGCTGTGCTTATCACACACAATACAAACAAACCATGCTCATAAAAGTGTTGTATGTTCAACATCAGAACTGCTCCAACACAATGTCCCCCATGTACCCACAGGGAAACCAGAACATAATCCCTTGAGTGCTAGAGGGATTATTAATGCATCGCTAAACAATGCATTGGCAACCCCTCTGGTACTCAAAGGGTTAACAAGAAAAAAAAACAGAAGTTGATAGGTTAACGATTGCATGTTACACAGGGGACATTCACTAAGCGGTGAAAAAGAGATGATGGAGTGAAATGAACACTTACATACCCTCACTTCACCAATCCCAATGTTAGTCTATGGAGAATATGCAATAACATGAATCAAGTGGAACACCAGCCACTATTTGCAGGATACACATGGGAACCAAATATGAACCATTTTAGTTTGGCCAACAACAGGTCATGAATGATGGATATGTCTGATTGAGTACAGCTGCCTCACTCAGAAGGATGGATGGGTTCATCCAAAAAAAAACACAGGCCTCAATCAAAGATATCCTTCAATACTGGCTTGATTGTTGCCCTTCAGGATTCAACTGGAACTGACCTCATGGACAGGATCCTGTAAATTACACCAATCTCTGATTACAACGGTGGTATCCCATGCATCACAATGTAATGCATAGGATACCATCATGACAACCAGAGAGTGACATGTAAAATTATACAAAATATTGCATTGTACGGGATAAACTGATAACATAGGGATGAATACCACTTGAATCACACTGCAGATCTGTTCAACAAATATATGTACACAAAGAAAAATGTTCATATATGTATGTGGATATGTACCTTTCAAATGGGTACAAATATGTCCCAACAAGATGTGAACCCAGAGATTGGTTCAGTACGTGTGATTGCCTTACTGCCCATATATGTGCACTCATCACAAACTGTTATTGATACCCTCAAAATACACATACCTAGTATATCCCACCTTAATTACATGGGATATACGAGGTATGTTTTCATTTATGATATCAATAAAAGTTAGTTTGTGATGGGTTCACATATATAGCCAGTAAGGCAGTCACATATACTGAACTGGTCTCAGGGTTCATATCTTGTAAGGATATGTTTGTACCAATAAGAAAGGTACATAGCCACATACATATCAGACCATTTTTCTTTCTGTGTACCTTGGACGGGATAGCAATGGTTAATTTCACCTTGATGTAATACTGTAGGCATTGGAAAAAGATGTGGATCGATGTTAGTCTACCCTAATGGTTAGACATTAGTGTTGAGCGAGCATGCTCGGCCGATGCTCGGATCGGCTCGAGCATCGCTCTGCTCGGCACATGGCGGTACTCGTACGAGTACCGCATGTGCTCGCCCGCCATGTTCGGGTCTCCTCCCCGCACGTTTTGCGGCTGCTGCGCAGCCAATAAACGTGCAGGGAGGCTCTGACATCGGTGTAATGCCAGCAGCCATGTTGGCTGCTGGCATTACACTGATTGGCTGGCCAGAACCCGTGGTCGGGTGCTGTATAGCACCTGACCATCGAGTTCGGCTCAGTCTGAGCCAGGGAGAGCTGAGGATAGGAAGGGAAAGGCAGTGTAGGGAGGAAAAAAAAAAATTGTGACAAAAAAGAACCAAAAGTCCTTTTTAGGACTACTGTGTGTGGGGGCAGCAGGTTATTTTGTGTGGGGGGAAAAAAACAAAAAAAAAAAAAAAAAAATATTCTGTTTAGTGTGAAAAGTTGCAGATTAGAGCACATTCTGTTTAGTGTGCACAGTTGCAGATTAGAGCACATTCTGTTTAGTGTGCAAAGTTGCAGATTAGAGCACATTCTGTTTAGTGTGCAAAGTTGCAGATTAGAGCACATTCTGTTTAGTGTGCAAAGTTGCAGATTAGAGCACATTCTGTTAAGTCTTCAAACTAAAATATCAAAGTCACGTATTCCATTCAGTGTGCGTCGCCGCAGTTTAGCAGCACATTCTGAGTACTGTGCAGAGTTGCAGAATAGGAAGAAATACTGTTAAGTCTTCAAACTAAAATATCAAAGTCACATATTCCATTCAGTGTGCTTCGCCGCAGTTTAGCAGCACATTCTGTGTACTGTGCAGAGTTGCAGAATAGGAAGAAATACTGTTAAGTCTTCAAACTAAAATATCAAAGTCACATATTCCATTCAGTGTGCTTCGCCGCAGTTTAGCAGCCTATTCTGTGTACTGTGCAGAGTTGCAGAATAGGAAGAAATACTGTTAAGTCTTCAAACTAAAATATCAAAGTCACATATTCCATTCAGTGTGCTTCGCCGCAGTTTAGCAGCACATTCTGTGTACTGTGTAGAGTTGCAGAATAGGAAGAAATACTGTTAAGTCTTCAAACTAAAATATCAAAGTCACATATTCCATTCAGTGTGCTTCGCCGCAGTTTAGCAGCCTATTCTGTGTACTGTGCAGAGTTGCAGAATAGGAAGAAATACTGTTAAGTCTTCAAACTAAAATATCAAAGTCACATATTCCATTCAGTGTGTTTCACCGCCGTTTAGCAGCCTATTCTGTGTACTGTGCAGAGTTGCAGAATAATAAGAAATACTGTTAAGTTTTCAAACTCAAATATTAAAGTCACATATTCCATTCAGTGTGTTTCACCGCAGTTTAGCAGCCTATTCTGTGTACTCTGTACAGTTGCAGAATAATAAGAAATACTGTTAAGTTTTCAAACTCAAATATTAAAGTCACATATTCCATTCAGTGTGTTTCACCGCCGTTTAGCAGCCTATTCTGTGTACTCTGTACAGTTGCAGAATAATAAGAAATACTGTTAAGTTTTCAAACTCAAATATTAAAGTCACATATTCCATTCAGTGTGTTTCACCGCCGTTTAGCAGCCTATTCTGTGTACTCTGCAGAGTTGCAGAATAATAAGAAATACTGTTAAGTTTTCAAACTCAAATATTAAAGTCACATATTCCATTCAGTGTGTTTCACCGCCGTTTAGCAGCCTATTCTGTGTACTCTGTACAGTTGCAGAATAATAAGAAATACTGTTAAGTTTTCAAACTCAAATATTAAAGTCACATATTCCATTCAGTGTGTTTCACCGCCGTTTAGCAGCCTATTCTGTGTACTCTGCAGAGTTGCAGAATAATAAGAAATACTGTTAAGTTTTCAAACTCAAATATTAAAGTCACATATTCCATTCAGTGTGTTTCACCGCAGTTTAGCAGCCTATTCTGTGTACTCTGTACAGTTGCAGAATAATAAGAAATACTGTTAAGTTTTCAAACTCAAATATTAAAGTCACATATTCCATTCAGTGTGTTTCACCGCAGTTTAGCAGCCTATTCTGTGTACTCTGTACAGTTGCAGAATAATAAGAAATACTGTTAAGTTTTCAAACTCAAATATTAAAGTCACATATTCCATTCAGTGTGTTTCACCGCCGTTTAGCAGCCTATTCTGTGTACTCTGTACAGTTGCAGAATAATAAGAAATACTGTTAAGTTTTCAAACTCAAATATTAAAGTCACATATTCCATTCAGTGTTTCACCACAGTTTAGCAGCCTATTCTGTGTACTCTGTACAGTTGCAGAATAATAAGAAATACTGTTAAGTTTTCAAACTCAAATATTAAAGTCACATATTCCATTCAGTGTGTTTCACCGCCGTTTAGCAGCCTATTCTGTGTACTGTGCAGAGTTGCAGAATAGGAAGAAATACTGTTAAGTCTTCAAACTAAAATATCAAAGTCACATATTCCATTCAGTGTGTTTCACCGCCGTTTAGCAGCCTATTCTGTGTACTGTGCAGAGTTGCAGAATAATAAGAAATACTGTTAAGTTTTCAAACTCAAATATTAAAGTCACATATTCTGTGTAAGATGAAGAAGGCGGGTAAAAAGGGACGGGGAAGTGGACGTGATCCTGAAAGTTCAGGGCGCGGGTCAGGACGCGGAGAAACTGTGCCTGGTGCCAGAGCACAAGAAAGAAAGACATCCACCATACCTAGCTTCATGTGTAATTTTACAGGGCGTCCCAGGACATCACTCTCGAGGTCCGACCACTGCGAACAGGTGGTCGGTTGGATGACAGCTGATACTGCTTCCAGTCGGTTAAGCACCACCCTGTCTTCCACCAAGTCCACTCTCAGTAGCCAAGAGTCTGGTCAACATAATCCTCACTCTGATCATCCTTCCTCCCACCATAGAGGGTCTGGTCAAAGAAGTGATCCCACACTGGGATATAGTGAGGAGCTCGTCTCATCACCAATCCTTCATTTGACCCTCTCTCCAAGCACGCTTGCAGAGGAACATGACATCTTGTGCCCTGATTCACAACCTCTAGAGGCTACCCAATCACAAGAAGATGACAGATGTGAACGGCATTTAAGGTCAAAGGAAGTAGTGGATGATGATGATGATGATGAGACACAGTTGCCATTAAATCAACCACTATTTCCGTCTCAAGACCTTGTTGAGGAGAATGTTATACAGTTGTCAATGACTGAGTATGTGGTGGGATCAAGACTTGAGGAGGATGATCAGAGTGAGGAAGTGGAGGAGGACTTGGTGGACGATGAGGTGACTGACCCCACCTGGGAAGGTGTAGAGCCGAGCGATGACAGCAGTCCTGAGGGTGAGCCATCTGCAGCACCGCAACAGGCTGGAAGAGGCAGTGGTGTGGCTACAGAAAGAAGGCGGACCGCACCAAACCGGCCCGCAAATGTTCCACGGAGCACCCCCTTGCGTAAATCTACCTTGCCAAGGGGTAGGTGTTCCGCGGTATGGCGTTTTTTAAGGAAAGTGCGGACGACAAAAGAATTGTAGTTTGCAACCTGTGCCACACCAGAATGAGCCGAGGCATGAACACTAGAAACCTCACCACCACCAGCATGATCCGACACATGGCATCCAAGCACCGTAGTAAGTGGGAGGAACGCCTGGATCGCCCATCTGTGTCTGCAGGCCACACCACTGCCTCCTCTTCCCCTGTTTTCGGTGCCGGCCAATCGCCTGTCGAAGGCGCAGGCCCGCATACCTCCCGCCCTGCACCTGTAGCATCTGAAGCACCATCAGCGACCACATCCACTTCCCTGTCCCAGCGCAGCGTCCAAATGTCGTTACCCCAGGCATTTGAGCGCAAGAGAAAGTACCCAGCCACCCACCCACAGGCCATAGCACTAACCTCACACCTTTCAAAATTACTGGCCATCGAAATGCTGCCATTTAGGCTTGTGGACACTGAGTCCTTCCGCAGCCTGATGGCAGCAGCTGTCCCTCGGTACGCGGTCCCCAGCCGCCACTACTTTTCCCGGTGTGCCATCCCCGCATTACACCACCATGTGTCCCGTAACATCACCCGTGCCCTGACCAACGCAGTTACTGGGAAGGTCCACTTAACGACTGACACATGGACAAGTGCTTGTGGCCAGGGACGCTACATTTCCCTGACGGCACACTGGGTGAATGTCGTGGAGGCTGGGAGCGACTCGGACCCTGGGATGGCACGGGTGCTACCCACGCCGAGGATTGCGGGCCCTACCTCCATCAGGGTTTCCACCAGCACCTACGTTATTGGCTCCTCCTCCTCCGTTTCCACCTCCGAATTCTCTACACACACCGCCACTCCCCCATCAGCCAGTAGCTGGAAGCAGTGTAGCACTGCAGTGGGGAAGCGTCAACAGGCCGTGCTGAAGCTGATCTGCCTTGGGGACAAACAGCACACGGCCTCAGAGCTGTTGCAGGGGATTAGTCACCAGACCGAGCAGTGGCTCTCGCCACTCAACCTGCAACCAGGCATGGTTGTGTGTGATAATGGGCGTAACTTGGTGGCGGCTTTGGAGCTCGGCAAGCTCACACACGTACCATGCCTAGCGCATGTATTTAATTTAGTGGTGCAGCGATTTCTAAAAACCTACCCCAATGTGCATGATCTCTTGACCAAGGTGCACCGCGTGTGTGCACATTTCCGTAAGTCATCAACAGCTTCAGCCGGCCTGTTGAAGCTGCAGCAGCGCTTACAATTGCCAGCTCACCGGCTGCTGTGTGACGTGAGCACGCGCTGGAACTCCACCTTCCACATGTTGGCCCGGCTTTGTGAGCAGCAGAGGGCAGTAGTGGAGTACCAGCTGTTACACGGTCGTCGCCTCTCCGTTCAACTTCCTGTAATCAGAAGTGAGGAGTGGGAATGGATGTCAGACCTCTGTGAGGTTTTACGCAATTTTGAGGAATCGACACAGATGGTGAGCGGCGATAACGCTATTATCAGTGTAACCATCCCACTTCTGTGTCTACTGAAACGCTCGCTGCTCACAATTAAAACCGACGCTTTTCATGTGGAAGAGGTGGAAATGGGGGAGGAAGAGCTTACACAAGGTGATAGCCAGAGCACCCTCACTTCGTCTTCTCAGCGACAATTGGAGGAGGCGGAGGAGGAGGAGGAGGAGGAGGAGGAAGACACGGTTGCCTCCGCTACAGAGGGTAGCCATGGAACTTTAGTTCCATCTCTTCAGCGTGGGTGGGCAGAAGAGGAGGAAGAGGATGAGGAGATTGAGAGTCATCCTCCTGGTGAGGACAGCGAAATCTTGCCTGTTGGTACTCTGGCACACATGGCTGACTTTATGTTAGGCTGCCTTTCCCGTGACCCACGCGTTGTACGCATTTTAGACAACACGGATTACTGGGTGTTCACCCTTCTGGACCCCCGCTACAAAGAGAATTTCTCATCTCTCATTCCTCCGGTGGAGAGGACAAGCAAAATGTTGCAATACCAGAAGGTTCTTGTCGAAAAATTGCTCCAAAATTTTCCATCTGACAACGCTGGCGGCAGAGTACGTGCTACCTTGGCCAACCGAGAAGGGGAGAAAAGGGGAGCACACAGCAGTTCCGAGAAAGGCAGGGCAACACTCTCCAAGGCGTGGGACACCTTCATGATACCCCGCCAGCACCCTCACCCTGATGCGCAGCCTAGTGTCACAAGGAGGGAAAAGTTTTGGAAGATGGTGAAGGAGTACGTAGCAGACCGTGTCAGCGTCCTCAATGATCCCTCTGTGCCTTACAACTACTGGGTGTCCAAGCTGGACACGTGGTATGAACTGGCACTCTACGCCTTGGAGGTGCTGGCCTGCCCTGCCGCCAGCGTTCTGTCTGAGCGGGTATTTAGTGCTGCTGGTGGCATCATAACAGATAAGCGTATCCGCCTTTCCACCGACAATGCTGATAGGTTGACACTTATAAAAATGAACAAGGCCTGGATTTCCCCTGACTTCTCCACTCCACTGGAGGAAAGCCCCGGGGGAACATAAACTCACTTTATATATGTTATTTACAATGATGTGAATACTCTGTATTCCCATTCACCCCTTCCACCCAAAAAACGGGTATATGGTTGACTCTTAATCTTCTCATCCTCCTCCTCCTCTTCCATATGCCCTGTGCTATAATTTTTATATAGGGCCAGCTCACCAGCGGGCCCTGTGATATAATTTTTATATAGGGCCAGCTCACCAGCGGGCCCTGTTTGCCAATTTTTATATAGGTCAGCTCACCAGCGGGCCTTCTCATATAATGTTTTATTGGGTCAGCTCTCTAGCGGGCCCTCTCATATAATGTTTTATAGCGTCAGCTCACTAGCGGGCCTTCGCATATAATGTTTAGGATGGTCAGCTCTGCAGCAGACCCTCACCCATAATGTTTTAGATGGTCGGCTCAGCGCACGTTTCCCTCTTAATCATGGCCTCAGTTCAATAAAATCAAGGAAATTTTTGGGAGAATTTGCCTCTGTGCACGTTTCCCTCTTAATCATGGCCTCAGTTCTGAAAATCAAGGAAATTTTTGGGAGAATTTGCCTCTGCGCACGTTTCCCTCTTAATCATGGCCTCACTTCCGAAAATCAAGGAAATTTTTGGGATAATTTGCAGATGATATACAAGTAAATATACAGCAAATATTGTTTGGTAACAATTTTTCGCCTAAAGTCGTTTTTATTTTCCTTTTTGTGTGTTTTATGGTCAGTCTGTAAAAATGGCGTACTACGGGCGAAAGATCGTTCCCAGCAGCGATGTTGGAGTCCAAGATGCATCCAGACATCCTCCCTATGCTGTCCCTGAACCATTTCTGTGGTGTTTCCATCATTTTCTGCCCTTTTCCTATGGACCAGGCACCCTCCCCTCATCAGAGCAGGGGGTGCCTGGTGTAATGCTCGAGTCCTCCCATTGACTTCAATGGGGCTCGGGTGTTCGGCCGAGCACTCGAGCCTCAGGGGGTGCTCGGTCAGAGCACCCGAACACCCGAGCATTGGGGTGCTCGCTCATCACTATTAGACATATATTGCTCTATGTGACAGATGGAGATTTCACTCATTTGACCACACATAGGTTCTTCAGCAGAGCCAAAATTGCACCATTTAGAGATAAATACTTTACTGGAATGGTCTAATAAGTGTGCCTGGTTTGGAAGCCCACTCTGTGGAACATCCCAATGAAGTATTAATCTTTAAATGGCACATTTTTGACACAGCTGAAGTGCCTCCGTGTGGTCAAATGAGTGAAATCTCCATCTGTCACATAGAGCAATATCTGTCTAACCATGAGGGTTTGTGGGATAGGACTGACATCAATCCACATCTAATTCCAAGTAGATCTTACAGTGGCGTCTGGTCAATCTCCATAGGATGGTGTAGCAACAGCGCCACTGTACAATTTCTGGCCACTGTGATATTACGCTTAAAAAATTCAAATTTCAGCTGTAATAACTTTGGAATAAAACACCTTTCAGCAGTGGGAGTGCCCTAGTTTTACTCAGGGGAATAACCCCCCCCCCCAGATTTTTCTTCTTACATTTGAAGTATTATTATCCCTTTAATCCTATCATGGCTACGTTTACTAATCACACCATTTACTTTCTCCACACAGCTTACGGGCCTCCAGCACAGCGGGTGCCCGTGGAGGAGGCTACGTCACCCCCCAGTGAGGGGTACACAGAGGAGGGGACCAGACGGTGGTCACCATACCCACCATCCTCATCTCCTCCAACACAGACTGCACCACCACTGGCTGCACCACTACAGGCTGCTCCACCACTGGCTGCACCACTACAGGCTACTCCACCACTGGCTGCACCACCCCACCACAGTGCCTGGATGCAACAGGAGGAGAGGTGGATACATCCCACCACCTTCAGGAGCTACTACCCTCCAGTAGCACCACCACCACCAGGGAGACAATGGCTTCCAGGGACAGTGGACAGCCAGCATTATGGCTCACGTGGAGACCAGATGGACATACCCTCCTGGATGGCTGCCCAGCATGGCCCCAGATCCAAAGTGGGGGCTAAGCACCTACCAGTGGTCAAGATTTGACTCTTGGCCACTGGACTACCAACACCTAGGCCTGATTGGGAAGCCCCAGCGCCCTCTACCCAGGGAAGACATCACTCTACCACCTCTACCAGCACAGACATCAGTGGGCAGCTGTGGGTCACTTGATGTGGTGAGTCTATACCCATCATCTGCAGCAGCCACTCCACCAGCTGTCACAGCGGCAGCAGCCACAGCAGCAGCAGCAGAGGACTCAGCAACCGCAACAGCAGCAGAGGACTCAGCAGCCACAGCAGCAGCAGAGGACCCAGGAGCAGCATCCACAGCAGCAGAGGACTCAGCACCAGCATCCTCAGCAGCAGAGGACTCAGCAGCAGCAGCAGCCACAGCAGCAGAGGACTCGCACCCATCGGCAGCACCACCAGCAAAGTTACCAGGCACATCCACCTCCACCATTGCACGCATCACGGGGATGGAGGCAGAGTGCATGGTGCTTCAGAGGAGGCTACTCCGGGCATGCCACAGTACTGATCACAACATCTCAAGGAGCCGAAGGGAATCCCGGAGGAACACCTCAAGGATAGAGCATCACATACATGTCCTGGAGGTTGAACCGACCAGGATCAACACACAACTCCATTAGTACCACATGGGCATGATGGACATGATTGGCCAGGTGATGGTGGAGTTGAGGGACCACAATCGCAGGGAGAACCTACGTGTTGAGAGGGAGCAGCGGTCAACAGAGGGGTCCACTGCACCCACCAATCCTTCCAGTGTGACCCCTGAAGCTACACCTAGGGGGCAAAGGGTGACCAGGCAGTCAGCCAGGGCATCAACATCTGGCACCCAGTCAAAGGTCCCCCAAAGAAAAAGAAATAAACATCCCAAGTTGTTCTTTTCCCCATAAATAAAATAATTGTGCCTTGGAATCCTATCTGATCTGCTTTGTGTTTAGTAATAGATTGTGTGGCAGAGTTGTCTCCAATGCAGTGGCAAGAAATGCAGTGAACACAACTTCTGCCTAGTTAACATGTTTGTAAGATGTTACAACATGTGTTCACACACACACACCATTGTTCAGATTCAACTGGCAATCCATCCCTGAAGCCATATAACATGACAGTGTTACATGGCAATGATGTGGGTTGAATTTGAACAACAAAACATACCCCTTAGCACAACAACTGGTGCAACACTTAACATTCGTCTGCATCAATTGTTGTGTTTAGGGGGTTAGCCAAACAAACAGCTATTTGACTTAGCAGATAACTAACAAGCAGGACAGATGGAACATGCAGCAAAATAGTCTTTGATTCACACTGTTATTGTGAAACTGACTTACTGGAGAACCCAATGTTCACCCTAGGATTTCAATGTGTAGCACACACATTGAAATCCTGGGGTAAGCATTGGGTTCTCCAATATGTCAGTTTCACTGTAAGAGTGTGAATCACGGCCTACTGGAGAACCCAATGTGCTACACATTGAAATCCTGGGGTGAGCACTGAGTTCTCCAGTAAGTTGAGTTGTTGTTTTCCTAAGGTTGTAACTGACTTCTCCAGTGATAACACTTGTCCACTTAGTCTGGTTGTTTGTTGATGTAGCCCATGTACTGAGATATGTCAAACTAAAGCAATCTCAGAACACTGATCATATTGAGCAACACAGAAACCGTGGACATGAAATCACTGTGGAAGTATGTTCCCTGTATCACCTCTTTATCACTCACAACACACATTATTGTATCACTGCCATTATCTGTTTGCATGAATACATCACAGAGTCTACTCACTGCCAATCAAGTAGTGGACTCCTGTGATGTGGGTCATGCCCTCCCATGTATGGGGGATACTCTAGTCTTGAGTGTGGTTATGCATTGACAGATGTGTAATCCAACATTTCTTCATACAGACACAGATTGAATAGTGATGGTTCTTCTTTACTGTGTCTCAAAGTACATTAGAACGTACATGTGTTTTCTGGGTATGTTGCCTATATGCATTAGACACTTGCATGAACACACTAAATGTACTTTGAAACTAAATCTTAATACTTTAGAAACACTACTGTCCTGCTCATGTGTTGTCCACAAGGTCTGACAACTCTGTAGATGAGCATTCTAACTGTACAGGTTTGATACCTGGATGTTAGTACACACATGAATCAGTGTTTTCTGTGTCTATATGAGAATGTTCCAGTATAGGTTGCTGTGAACATCAGGTCAAACATTGCATCACCAACACAAACACTTGGAACACCAAGGGGTGAGCTTCATAGAAGTGTTGTCAAGACATCAGTCCAGTCACATGGAAGATCGTCTGTCCAAGGATGGATCATGCTATGGATGCCTGTGGGACAAGAGGACAGGATTTGGAGCAGCACCCACGAACTGATCATCATGCAACAACTTCAACTTCCTAATCCCCTCAATCTTTTTCGTTACAGGTGAGTACACAAACCATTGCTTTGTAATGTGTTGTGTACTCATCTGTAACCCATTATGTAGAGAACTAAGGGAATTTGAACCAGCCCTAGGGATATGTGCCCCTGACATGAATACACACATCCACAAATATGTTCTGCAAGCTCCATGAAATGAATGTATTTGTGCTGCCACTGTGAGAGTGACAGTGGCAGCCCAAGTTTATTTGTTTCATGGAACTATTATGACATATGTGGTGATGTGTGTATTCATGTCAGGGCCACGTATCACTACACACTCGCAGGTCAGCATTCCTGGAGATCTGATCCACGTTTCATGACTTCTACATTGTGTAACAATACCACTGTAGATTCATCCCTCTGCTGCTCTTCTCAGCTCTAGCAAAGCACAGGTCCCATGTTGACTCCAATGGCCCTTTAACCAGTGATGTGACAGAGTGTTATCCAGTGCGTTGCACTGGATAACACTGTTTCTCTACAAGGCTACCATGGTTGCTCTGGCTATGATCATGGCAATTCAGGTTAGTTGCTGTCAATCAAGCCCTGTAAGATGCTGAACATGGGTTATGTGTTGTACCTTGTTTCTCCTGGAGGTGTGCGTGATATCCTTGAGGTATCAATGACAACGTGGAGAAGGGAATGGAAGATGGTTTTGGAGTCCTCACACAAAATATGCCACATCCATGGTATGCATGATGTTTGGGGCCATACTGCTGCCAATCCAGTGCTGTGGGGTGAAACAGAACATCATGTGCGGTGTGGTTAGTGTGTTGGCACCAATTCACAGGACTGATGGAGGACTTGCATGGATTGTTTGAATGCCTGTGTTATACTCACAGCTAAAGTGGTCCGTGATGAGCCTGTCTCTTATCTGCGCCCCTCTCAGAGTCTCCTCAACATGGCCGATGTCCATTGGCACTTCAGGTATGGGGGGGCCTGGATATCATCCACCAGCCTGGTGTTCACTGAGATGTTGTGCAGTATTGCACATGCCATTATGATGTCACGCACTTTTCCTGGGGCATACTGCAGTGCTCCCCCCGAGTGGTCCAGACATTGGGATCGAGACTTTAGGAGGCCAAAAGTCCACTCAATGGCATTCCGAGTTCTGCCATGAGCCTGGTTGTATCTTTCCTGGACATGTGTTTGGGGATTGGCGACCGAGGTCAGTAGATAGGATTTGCATCCATAGCCAGCACCACCTGTGTAATGTGAGTGACATGGTGAGACAAGGAGCACATGTTGTGTGAATGATATTTTGTGTGGTGGACATAGTAGCTGTGGGTCAGGAGCATGCTGAGCAGCGTTGTGTGTACACCTGTGGATGAGGTGTGATTTTGTATTGTGAAATCACCCAGAAGCCATGCCCCTGTATAAGTTCCATTCTCGAAGTCTCTGTGTACTGAGGAGTTTTGGAGAATGTACGAATCATGAGAGCTGCAAGGATATTTTGCACAGACATTCATAATCCTCATGTTGCTGTCACATACCATCTGCATGTTCATGGAGTGGAAGTTCTTCCTGTTGATGAATAGCTGTGCGTTACGTGCTGGGGCTTTGATACGGGCATGGGTGCAATCTATAGCATCCATGACCCTGGGCACGCCTCTCCTTGCGTAAAAGCCCTGCTTGAGATGGTTCCAGTCCATGTCGGTGGTGGGAAATGTATGTAGGTACTGGCCTTGCTTTTGAGGGCTGGCAAGTCCTGGGCCAGCACTCTGGAGAATGTGGCCTGTGACATGCCAGATGCGTAACCATCAGTGGACTGGAAGGCGCCACTTGCCTTGAAGTGTATGGCACACAAGAGTTTTTGCAGGCCAGATAGGGCATGGTTGTGGATGTAGATAGGATCCACCTGATCCTTGATGACCTCATACAAGGCAATGATGCTGTGTGGCATCAACCTGTAGCGATCAATCACCTCATCATCGGTCATTCCAAAGATGGTGACCCTTGGGCGGTATACCCTGGGCCTTGGTGGTCGTCTATCCATCCTCCGCTGCTGCAGGGGTCCCTGTGGCAGCTAGGAAGCATCCTGTTGCTGTGGAGCATCCTGTTGCTGCAGCTCTGCATCTGCAGGCTGGTGCTGTCCTCCAGCTGGGGATGGACTCCTTTGTGACTGTTGAGCCAGAGCCTCCTCTTTTGCAACAGGTGAAGGCTGTTGATCAGGTGTGCCTGGGTATTGCTGGTGTTCCCTAGCTCTCGCCCTTGCACGCCTTTTCTGCAGTCTTCTCATCAATAAGTATCGTAACATACTTAATGTTCTCTCTCTATCTCTCTCCCTGAGTGGAAACAAGCCACAAGTGAGTCTGATGAGCGGTCCCTTTAAGTACCTGGTAGGTCATTGTGTAGGTGTGGTGATGAGATGCGTGCTGACCAATGGGAAGGTGTTTGTTGTCCAGGTAAGTGTTTGCAGGTGTGTCTGTGATTTCAAATGTGGTGTGTTCTGATTGCTGTGTCTCTGTCAGTTGAGGGTGTGAAGTTGTGGGGTGCAGGTTGTGTCTGGATCATGTGGTGATGTTGCAGAGGTGAGCTTTTTTTGTATTGGCAGGTGTCCGTGTTGTGTGATAATCCACATTCTTCCATGCTATGTTGTGTTGGTGTTTTTCGGGGGGTCCTTGTCCCTGTGGTGTTGCTTGTTGTTGTATGTGAGAGTGATTTGTGGTGTCTGTTCATGTTTTTTTGTTCTTTTGGCATTGCACAGGTTAATTTTGCCATTTACATGCTTGTGCGGTAAGCATTTCATCTGTTTTCCTATGTAACGAGTTTTTTGTTAAGTGTCTAAAGGCTAAGTGAACTTTGTCTTAAGTTTTAGCTACTAGGTGTATATTTTTTTCAGCCGCTAACAGTACCGCAAGCCTTTAAATGGCTCTGGGGAATCTTGTTCTATGCGTCTCAATGCACATCAGTCTATCGGCCGTAAGGATTATCAAACTGCCGTTAGCTGTTCTTAAGACAGACCTTTGAACAACTTACAACACGTTAACGCACCCGTTAGTGGGTTTTTTTAATAACGCCTGACTTTAAATCTAGCTCTAATTGCCTGCATAGCATACCTTAATTAATATAACCTATAAATCTAAATAACTAAAAAACTAGAAAGCTTTCAAAATTGCCAGAGTTGTTTTAAAGTGGTTAAATAATTAATGACTTACTAAATGCATTGAAACAAAGTATATCTACTCTCTGGAAATAACACTCAGTTCCAACTCTTGCTAACTGGGAACGTATGGTCTGCCATGTTATGATAATGGAAATTATTTTTTAGATACTCGGCACCCATGGCTCAGTTTTTTATCTTGACCTTCTACTTGCCTGCCGCCTCAATCCTGACGCCAATCCATGTATGACCACTGGCTACCACTTGACCTTCCACTTGCCTGCCGCCTCAATCCTGACGCCAATCCTTGTATGACCACTGGCTACCACTTGACCTACCACTTGCCTGCTGCCTATGTCTAGATGCTAACCTGTGTATGATCTCTGGCCAGTTTTGACTATCCTTCCCTCCACTATTCCTTCACCGGAGAGTTACTGCTACCCAGCCTATGTACCAAGGCCACGTACCCCAGGTGTCGTACTCCAGCCTTCACTCTCCCCTGCAGGAGAGCTTACACAATCTGTGGTGAACCCATCCAGTACCGACCTATATGGCCCTGCCGCAGCATAGGTTTGTCACGGGTAGTCCACGTCCATGAGCCCCGTTCCCCACTCTACAAACCCAAGCACTCTCTCTCCTGCAGGCCAAAGCCTGCCCGTTACACATTTACAAGGATAGATTTCTAATCCTAGAGCAAGTTAAGTTGCAGACATTGACAGTTGAGATATATGCTTCAACCTCTCTTTCTTTACCTTACTATCTCCTTTTACTCTCTACCTCTCTATTTCTTCTTCTTTTCCTTTCTAAATCCAAACGATACCAAACCACTTACAATAATGCTTTATTGTAATGAATAGCTTCAACTATTGTTTCAATTTAATACTTCTTTATTTTATGTTTTTTCTTTTAACTTATGTGTATAAGATTATTCCATTCTGTAATGTACAATGTCGATGCACATGAATCATTTTTATTATATTATACACATACTTTTTTCAAATAATGTTTGTATTAAAAGCTTCAATAAAAAGCTATGTTTAAAAAAAAGTGGGTTGTACATTTTTACCGTTAATGTATTTTTGTGTTCATGGGGCAGATTGAAATAGTTAACAAGCAGTTTGCACATGTTACTATTTATTTATGATTTTTTGTGTGTGTTCATGGGGCAAACTGAAATAGATAACATGCGGTTTGCACATGGGTTACTGTTCCACTTAGGTTAAGATTTATTAACCACACAGATGAACAGTGTATCTTAAATGTTGCTCTTAGCTGCTAATTACTGTGATAATTCATAAAAACTCATGAAATATTTAAGAATAATTGGGAGAATTTCCCTTCTTAGCAATCTCCAGGGGGATATGGTACAAACCAGCACATGTAGGACTTGCTGTTGGTAAAGTTTCATTATGAAAATATATATTGTAGGTCTTTCCTGTAAAGTAAAACAATGGTACTTCCAGATTCTTCATTCAATCGGAAATCATTATATGCAGACATATATATATATATACATATGATCTGAAAGTGGTGAATTAGTTGTTATTTTATAATAAAATTATACAAATAATAAAATAAACATCTTTTTCATCACTTTAAGATCCGTGAGTGTATAGTCCATATAGTAGTACAGACCATAAGTATCTGGGCAGTGACCTGTTTTGGTTTTGGCTTTGTACTCAAGCACACTGAAATGAAACAATGATTAAAAGCTGCCAGCTTTAATATCAGCATATTAACATCCAGAAACCATGAATCATATAGGAATTATAGCCCTTTTTATACATAGCCCCTTCATTTGAGGGGAACAAAAGTAATTGGACATATAACATAATCTTAAACAAAGTCCTAATATTTAGAACTTTGCTGTAAATCAATGCATTCAATTACTGCCTGAAATCTGTGACCCATAGCATTACGAGATGCTGTATATTCCCTGGTGATGCTCTACCAAGCCTGTACTGCAGCCATCTGTAACCTGGACTTTCTGCTCTTGAGGCTTAGCAGTGGTTTGCAAATTGTGGTAAACCCTCTGTATTTATGCTGGTGTAGTCTTCTCTTTATGGCAAATCTGTGACTACATCCTGGAAAGTGTTTTTCATCTGGTCAACAGCTAAAAAGAAGTTTTTCTTTACAACTGAATGTATTCTTATTACTCGTATTACAGTCATCTTCCATGGTCTACCAGTCATTTTGTTTATTTATTTTTTATTATTGTTAAGCTCATGTGTATTCTTGCTTCCAAAGAATGTACAACACAGTTGAGTTTAACATATCTATTGTTTTTGCTATGTCTCCGATCAATTTTATTTATATAGTCTGATAATGGTCTGCTTTACTGATCCATTATTAGTTCTCTTTTGCATGAAGTAATGGTGCAACAACACACACCTGGCCAAGAAACAATGGGACATCCAACTGTCCAATTACTTTTGGCTGTAATTTCTACATGGTCCATTGTTTTATGCATGCAAATACCTTCAAATTCAAGCTGACAGACTGCACTTTATCCTCTTAGTCATTGTCTCATTTAAAATCCAATGTGCTGGAGTACAGAGCCAAAACAACAATACTTGAGTCACTGTCCAAATACTTATGAATATATATCATCATTAGCAGCAGCAGCCGTTGTTGACCAACTGCAGGATGAAGGCCTCCTCAGCAAGCCTCCAACAACATACCTACTTAAGTACTGGGGAAGTGTTTAATCACAGCTTAAGCATTTCTCTATGCCACAACACTTTAAGTAAGGAAAATGTGTGCTCATGGGCCTTATTCAACAAGCTAGCGGGTGCATTTCTAGAGTAGATAAACTGTACTATAGGTATAAACTGAGAAATGTAATTTAAATGGGGCCCTTAATGCCTTGAATGTAAGAGAGGTCTCCAACACATTGCAAAGCATTGTGCTGGAAATCTCTCAACTATTCAAGGGGTTAAAAGATGCATTTAAATTTAAATTTAAATGGGAATTTGCATTCCTTTTTCTATGGTTCAGCTGGTCTGCTGCAATATTGCACCTCTTTAGTTTGATGAATAAAGGCCTAAATATAATATTTTTCTTTAATATAACGTGTAGTTGGAAACGATTTCTAATAAAATGTGTAGTTATTTAGTTAGCCACATAGTGAAAGTTGAATTAAATCATGACACGATCATGTACAATAAAATATGGCTTAAGGGGTTAAAGGTGGCATCAGATTTTTTTTTAGAATGTTAAAATTATTTTTAGTGATTAGCTACATAAAACAAGGTTAATCTGGTTAAGTTGCGAAAGTTGTGTGTTTGTAAGACACCCTTGTTAAAGGGACAGTAATGTTCTAGTTGCTCTAGTTTTGTAGAGCAGGAAAAAATAAGCTGAATGGCACAAGCCCTATCTCTCAAACCACTATGGTTTGAGAGATATAAGCATTGAAAGTTCCCCCCTCCCTCCCCTTTCTCTGACGTCAGTGCTGTGATGACGGCAGGGGAATTCTGTCCGTGGACCAACCAGAGGCTCTGCAGGAGAGCCAAAATCGCATTATTGCAAAATAATTACTTCACTGGAATGAAGAAATTATTTTGCAATAATATGATTTCGGCTCTGCTGAAGAGTCTTCTCATGTCAGCAGACACGGATCGCCTGCTGTCAGCCTTACAGCTGACATCAGGAGAAGGGGAGGGAAGGGGAACGTTCAATGCTTATATCTCTCAAACCATAGATTTGTGCCATTCAGCTTATTTTTTTCCTGCTCTACAAAACTAGAACAGGTTTATATGGGACATTACTGTCCCTTTAATTTTTCTATATTAGAAAGAAGACTACAATTACTTTATTTGGATAATATCACATAATAAAAAACGTATACTGCCTTTTTTCCTTCTGACCACAGAGATATTTCTATTGCATTCTGTGGGTTAGTTGAACTTTAGCTTACTTCTCTTCCTAGAACAGTTTACCAACAGCTCATCCTTACAGGCTGTAATAACTTTTAAATGAAACATCCCCCAGCAGTGAGCGTGCCATTGTTTTACAAAGTAGGAAAAACCCTACAATATATATTTTTCATAATAAAATGTGCTGCTTCTTTAGTACTATAGAGACCTAGTCAAAATATCATAGCTGTTTATATATTAGTAGAACTAATCAATCAGCAAACTTTTGCCTGGGAAGAAATATGTCAGATGCCTCAAATGTAAGAAAAATGTATTAAATGTACCCAAGTCAGACCAGAACTCATTCAATAAAATTTGAGAGGGCAGGTTGTGGTCATCCCAGTGATGCGAGATCCTAACATTCATACTCCATGGGGAGGACATGCACTATGGCAATGTGTCTCTGGCGATGAGTTGCAAGCACGTGGCCTTGGCACTGGAGACACACGTCGCCATATGCACTAAGAAAGCAAGGAGCGGGTGATAATTTACTCATTAGCATGGAGGGTTGTCAAACTTCTTGCAATGTGTAAGGAATGCCAAGGAATAACACATCTTTCATGCACTCTTGTGAAGCACATAGTAATGGATATAAAAGCAGGGCATAACAACATGCCACATTCACACAGCCAAAGAGTACCCTCTGTGCTAACCATTATTGTCTGGTGGATCATTTGTATTAGGATGGAGATCTGACATCTCAGCTATGTTGCTCAGTTTCTACTTCCCCCATGAACTGAGGGAATCAAGCTGTATCTGTACACCAGAACTGGAGACAGAAGTAAGGAGCTGAAACTACAATTAACCAGGAAAACCTCATATAAGTAAAGAGTGGGGAAGTAGAGAAATGACAGCACAAAATGTTATATTAATTCTTCCACCTCCATTCCACCCCACCCCCCACACAGATTGTTCTCCCCAATTAATTCCCCAGTTACTCTGTAACAGGCTTCACTACTGTCCCACACACACACTTTTTCCCTGTCATATGAAAGGCTTTATACTACACTACATTATCTCTATATAATAATTCGCTAAAACGTGTGTAACAACGCAGTCATGTGCAGTAGAGACTGCCCGTGGCGAATGACTGCCCTGCGACTGACTGGCAGTGACACTGCGGCCCGTGTAACGGGCTCTTCAACTAGTATTATATAATTATGCTTACCATACAATTCCAACACCAAAATCTAATTTTATGTATGCAATCAGTTATTTATTGTTCTTTTAGATCTAAAAAATCCTGGTAGATAAATGAAACATGCATTTTTCTATTTACTTAGTCTGGTCAAAATACAGATAAAGAAAATAATCTTCAAAAGGGGGATGAATGCTGCATTTACCTGTATATTTGATAACTATTAATTCTACCTTTTAAAAAAGAAACAATACAGTGTTGTTTTATATGTGCATTTTTTGCTGTAAATGTAACTTTTGAAGACTGTGTCATCCTATATCCAGGTAAATTAATTTATAATCTGAACTGTTTTCAGAAGGTTTCAAACAATTTTATAGTAAAGGGGTTTTATCACCTCAATATAACTTAGCCTAAATTTTTAAATTATATATCAAATATGACTAAAAGTGTCTACATTTTTTTTTTTATTCTTTATTTGGTCTAAATTGAAGTTATAAAGTTTGCCCTGCAGCTACTTCTGCATAGACTGTCGTTACCTGCTCTGTAACCGCAGTCTGTCGCTCTCCTTCTGCTCCCCTCCATCTATCCAGCTTCCTCCGATGACGGAGGCTTCTGTCTGTAAGCTGGAGCTCTCTCATTGGCAGACAGCAGTCCATCGCTCTGCCTCTGCTCCCCTCCCTCTATCCAGCCTCCTCCTCTGATGGAGGCTTCTGTCTGTAAGCTGGAGCAGTCTCATTGGCTAAATATCGATCTCTGCCAATGAGAGCGCTCCAGCTTACAGACAGAAGCCTCAGTCATCGGAGGAGGCTGGATAGAGGAAGGGGAGCAGTGGCAGAGAGACTGACTGCGGGTACAGAGCAGGTAATCTCAGTCTATGCAGAAGTAGCTGCAGGGCACACTTTATAATTTCAATTTAGACCAAATAAAGCATAAAAAAATTAAGACACTTTTAGTCATATTTGATTTATAACCTAACTATTTAGGTTAAGTTAAATTGAGGTGTTACATCCCCTTTAAATATTTCCAATTTAAAAAAAAACATAAAATGAAAACCACAAAAGATGCCTATATATCCGTGTTCAGGAAGGTAAATATGAGCAGTTCTTGAACAAATCAACTGTGGCAATTAATTTCTTGAATGCAAGAGATTTCTCCAATGCACTGTTTTGCAATGCTATGGAGACCTTGAAATATTCAAGGGGTTAAAAGCCAAATCAACAGGAATTTAGGAAATTTGAAATTGTCCTCTATAGAGTGATGTGTCCCACAATTACTCCACTTTAGATTTCTAAATATAGCATTTAAAGAGATAGTAACACTTAATATGTAAAAAAATATCTATTTTAGGGTTTATCCTCCTGAGGAAAACATGGGTACTTCCACTGCTAAGAGGTGTTTTATTCAAATGTTACTGCAGCTCAAATTGAATGTTTTAGGTGCAGTATTTCAGTGGCCTGAAAGTTTACAGTGCCACTGTTGCTACATCATCTTATTTATAGCTCTGGTCAGTTGACCATAAACCTCCATATGATGGTGTAGCAACAGCACCACTGTAAAATTTCAGGTCATTGAGATGCTGCACCTAAAAAATTAAAGTTTATGCTGCAATAATGTTTGAGTATAACAGCTCTCAGTGGGAGTACCCATGTTTTACTCAGGAGGATAAACTCTGCAATATATATGTTATTACATATTAAGTGCTACTATTCCTTTTAAAATATGATTTTAGTGAACTTGCCATTAAATCCTTTTCTCTTAGTACATATGGACCACAGGAACCATGGGAACCATGGGGTGAATCTCCCCTGCTCCAGACAACAGGGCACTTTAAAAAAGACAGGGATTTTGAAGAGGAGACTCCTCCTCCCTCTTCCTCCAGCTTAAACTACCACCTTCCAGATTTACACATAGCACAGTGGCACAGAAAACTACCAAAAAGGGGAAGAAAAGAAAAAGTGTCTGGAAACAAAGACCCCAAGAGTACTCCTCTGCACAGGGAAGGTTTTTTCTTCTGGGTGGGAGCCCTGTGTTCCATATGGACTAAGAAAAAAGGATTTAATGGTAAGTTCATTAAAATCCTATTTTATTTTCTGTCCTGTATGGAACACAGAAAGCAGGGGATATACCAAAGCACACATAAGATTCTTGGGAGGAAAAAGAGAGAAAAACTCTTCCCACAGAAGTCCAGTATTCCATAGGATGAAACTGGCATTATGTAACTTTAGGTGTCAATATACACCGAACTGACACAGCAAACAATGAAACAAGAGCCAACAGGGCTCTAAACTACTGAACAGGATGTAGAAATAAGAAAAAGGGTCCTCACACTAGAATGATGCCTGAAGGACCTTCCAGCCAAACCTCACCTCAGACAAGGTCAAGGCATTAGAATGGTAGTGTTTGGTGAAAGTGTGAAAGCACAAATCATGTTGCTACCTTGCACAGCTGTTTTGTAGAGGCATGATTCTTGTAGGCCCAGGAGGCGCCCACAGAACTGGTGGAGTGCGCAGTGTTAGAGCGTCAGGGAAACAACCGCACCTAAGGTCCTATAGGGGACAGACCTTAGGTGGCGTCACAGCGTCCCCGAATATTCATACGGATAAACCACTAGTCTCCGTTGGGCTCTCTTTGGGCAAGAGTTCCATTAATTCAGAGCCACTTGTTGTCTCTGGTGCAGTGGGCCTCTTTATAGACAGTGACTTTGCCCAGAAGCACTCAATTCCATTGCAGCTCTGTACCACTCCACTTACCCTCGAGGCGATTGATGCCAGATCCCTACAGCCGCCGGTCACCCACAAAACTGCTCCTTTGTCTATGGCTGTAGGGGCACTTTATCACGAAACCTTCCAATTCCAGGTAATCTACTCTCCTCGCTATTCTGTGATTCTGGGTTATTCATGGTTAAGCAAACACAATCATACGGTCAACTGGATAAGGGCTGAAGTCATGGCATGGTCACCCACCTGTTCCAAGTCATGCCTAGTAAAAGTGGGGAGTGTGCTAACCACACCCCCAGTCTCTTTGCTGCCTGAAGAGTACCAAGAGTTCCGTGATGTATTCGATAAGGGCCAGGCTGGTGAGCTCCTTCCTCACCGGCCATACAATTGTACCATTGAACTACAATGGGGTACCATACGTCCTTGAGGTCGAGTCTACCTTCTTTCTGTCATGGAGAATAAGGCCATGGAGGAGTATGTTGTGGATGCGCTGCCGGGGATGGATTCTTCTTCGTTAAGAAAAAGAGTGGTGAACTGAGACCCTGTATTGATTACAGGGGGCTCAATCGTATCACTGTTAATGCCTACACTATTCCACTGGTTACTGAGCTATTCGATTGATTAAAATGGTATTTACTAAGCTCGACCTGCGAGGGGAGTATAATTTGGTAAGGATAAAGGGGCCACAAATGGAAAACTGCATTTAACACCAAAAACGTGCATTACGAATACCTCGTAATGCCCTTCTGTCTCTGCAATGCTCCTGCGGTTTTCCAGGAATTCCTAAATGATGTCCTATGGGACATGCTCCAACAACGCGTGGTGGTATACTTAGACGACATTCTGATCCATTCTCCTCCATAGAAAGCCACCACGCAGATGTAAACCAAGTTCTGAAAAGATAAAGAGAAAATAACCTATTTTACAAATTAGAGAAGTGTGAGTTTCACCTCAAACAGGTCACCTTCTTGGGGTAAGTAATTTCAGAGGTCAGTTTCGCTATGGATCATGAGAAACTCTTGGCTGTTCTCGAGTGGCCGCGACCCATAGGTCTCCGCTCTCTTCAATGTTTCCTCTGGTTCGCTAACTACTATAAGAAATGTATCCACAATTTTCCTCTATTGTAAAACCCCTTACCGACATGACCAAATAAGACGGTAACTCCACTCTCTGGTCCCCGGAAGCCATCAGGTCATTTGAGTCACAAAAATCTGCTTTTGCCGCAGCACCCATTTGGCAAACCCAAAACCCGAGCTTCCATTCGTACTTGAGGTTGATGCGTCTGAGACAGGAGTAGGCACCCTCCTGTCTCAACGTCCTACTGCTGAGAGCCAGTTGCACCTGTGTGGGTATTTCTCCAAAGACCTGCAGAGTGCAACTATGAAATTGGTGACCGTGAGATGCTGGCAATAATACTGGCTCTCACGGATCATAAAAACCTCACCTACTTGTCCAAAGCTAAGTGCTTATCTCCAAGGCAGGCCAGATGGGCCTTATTTTTGTCTCGTTTTAATTAAGTGGTTTCGTACCTGCCGGGTACCAAAAATGTCCGGGCTGATGCCCTGTCTAGACAGGTCTCGGTCGCTAAAGAGGAGAGTCCTCCTAGTCCTATTATTCCTCAGGACAAGGTACTGGCCACCATACGTACCAGCAAAACATCTCCCCTTGGGAAGAGAATACGGGCCACCCAAGTAGATGCACCTGCTGAGACTTCCTCTGGGCTCTGTTTTGTACCTATTAACCTCCATACCAAGGTATTTTTGTACCTACCCATTATACTAAGTCAGCAGGCCATCCCAGAAAGAACCAGTTTCTCTGGTTGGTTTCCCGTCTCTTCTGGTGGTCAGAACTTTGCAAAGATATTGTTGCCTGTCCAGTCTGTGCGCAGATCAAATCACCCCGTCACCTTCCAGTGGGCCTTCTCCAACCCATGCCCAATGGGAAGAAGCCATGGTCACACCTTGCCATGTACTTCATAGTCGACCTCCCTGTGTCTAACGGTAACATAGTCATCCTTATGGTCGTTGACCGATTTTCTAAGATGATTCATTGCATACTTTTCAAAAAACTTCCGTCTGCTAAAGAGTTGGGTACGGTCTTTGTCAAAGAGGTCTATCGGCTACACGGGGTTCACAAAGTCATAGTTTCCGACCAGGGTAGCCAGTTTGTCTCAAGATTCTGGAGGTCCTTCTGTGCGCAACTAGATAACCAACTCTCCTTCTCATCGGTCTATCACCCACAATCGAATGGGTCTCGGAAAGGGCTAATCAGGCTTTGGAGCAATTCCTGCGGTGCTACATCTCAGACCATCAAAATAATTGGTCCGACCTGCTACTTTGGGCAGAGTTTGCTCATAACAGTGCTTCTACCCGGTTCTCCCCCTTTATGGTAAATTATGGGTATCAACCCTCCATGATTCCAGATTCACTTTCTCCCCAGGGGATTCCGAGGATCATCTCCAGCGATTCCGTTACACATGGGTGCAGGTTCAAGAGTTGTTGTGATGCTCAAAACAATCCCAGGAGCTCCAGGCCAATCGTAAACGCCTACCCGCACCCTCCTACCAGGTCGGGGAGAGGGTCTGGTTGTCCTCTAGAAATCTCCACCTCCAAATGTCCTCTCAGAAACTGGCTACCCGCTTTGTGGGGCCTTTCCGTATCCTCCGACTTGTGAACCCTGCGGCTTATGCCCTAGACCTCCCTTCCAATATGCGGATCCACAATGTGTTCCATATCTCGCTGCCGAACCCCTGGTATGCAATCATTTCACTATGGTCACTCTTTGACCCCATTTGGTGCCTGTTGATGGCCATGAGGAGTTTGAAGTCCGCTTCATAATCGACTCTCATAGGTTCCAAGGGAGGCTTCAATATTTGGTCCATTGGAACAGGTATGGTTCAGAATGGCGCTCATGAGTTCAAGTTGCAGATGTGCATGCCCCCGCCCTGCTCCTTGTTTTCCATGCACACTTTCCCCATAAACCTGGTATTGGTCTTTGATTGGGGGTACTTTCAAGGCTGAGCTCCTCTAACTCTGCCTATTGATTCTGCTGTCTGAGCTAATCTAGTGCTCTGCTATCCTTTGCTACTGCCTTCTGAGTTCCTGGGTCAGCTGAATCGGCTGAACTCTCTGATTAGTCACCTGTTATCAGCCAACCCTCTAAGGGTATTTAAAGCAGCTTGGCTCACTTCCTGATTGTCGTTGTGTTTGTTGCTGCTGGCTGCTGTGGATTCTCCTGGACTCCTGTTTAGCTGTATTTCAGACCCTTGGCTTGTTCCTGACATCGCAAACTTCTGTGTTCCTGACCCTTGGCTTGTTCCTGATATCGCAGACTTCTGGATTCCTGACTCCAGCTTGGCTGATTACCTGTCTTGGTTCCTGACCCTGGCATGTCTTTTAGTTTATGCTCTTGGATCATGATTCTGTTTTTCTTACTTAAATATAGGTGTATTGCATTTTACATTTTGTGTCCTGTCTGATTCCTGGTCCCTAACATCCAGATCTTGAAGCCTTAGGAAGTCTGCAACCACATTTTCCACTCCTGGGATGTAGACTGCAGAGATGGCTGGTGCATGCGCTTCCACCTATTGAAGGACTTCCCCAACCTCTGTCCAAACTGATTCGCCTTCTTGGCTGTTGATGTATATGACTGCTGTTGCATTGTCGGACTGGATCCTCACCTGGGTTCCTGTTAATACCTGGAACCAATGAAGAAGTGCTAGACGAATAGTTAAAATTTCCAGGATGCTGAGTGATAAGAGACTCTCCATCCGGTTGCAGTTGACTTGAGCTGTCAGGTGACCCATGGTTGCTCCCCAGCCTCTAAGGTTGGTGTCCATAGTGACCATGGTCCAGTCCGGTATTATAAAGGGGTATCCCCATGTCTAATGAGGGTGATTAAGCCACCAGCATAGGTCTTCCTTCATCGGAGCGAAAAGATACATGGTCTGAGTCAGATGGGATCGCTGTCAGGACCAGTTCTTGAAGACATCCAACTGAATCTCCCTTGTGTGGAACTGAGTGTAGGGGACCTCTTCCAGGGTGGATACCAGATGTTATCTTCATAAGTGTTATCATTGTTGAAGGCCAGGCCAGTGTTTGGGACACATCCCAAAAAAGAATCTGGATCTTTCTTCTGGGCAAAAACGCTCTCCCTTGGAGAGTGTTGAATCTCATACACAAAAAGAACAGGGTCTCAGAATGAACAGGTGAGGACTTAGTGAGGCTGAAGACTTAACTGTGATGTTCCAGAATGCATGTTAGAGGACAGAATGTCCTCCACTGGAGCCTTGATCAGAAGATTATCTAGATACGGAATTAGGGAAATTCCTTGTGAGTGGCTGTTGGCATCCATAACTGCCATGATCTTCATGAAGACTGTTGGAGCTGACACAATGACAAAAAGTATGACAGTGAACTTGTAGTGGCTTTAAGGTGATGCAAAGGATGTGTTGGTGATCTGGATGCACAAATAAGAATCCTGGAGGTCTAGGGAGGCTAGGTGCTTTCCTGGACACATTGCTGAGATACCAGACCACATGAATTGCATCTTGAATTGCGTGATTCCACATAATGTTATAGACATTTTAAGTGCAGATTATTATGGTAGTCACTGTCCTTTTTGGGGACTTCAAAAAAGACTGGAGTAGAAGGCCAAGAAGTCTTCCTGGGCAGGGCACAGAATCAAAACATTTTTGTCCAACAGGGATGAGATGGCATCTATGAACATATGTGCTCGATCTTGGTCCTGAGGAACTTGACAAAAAAGGGATAAGGAGGAGGTACCCTTCTGTAATGACCCACAAATCCACTGGTCCATCACTGAAGACACCCTGTGTCTTGAAAAAGATGAAGATGAGACCCTACGGGTAGGAACATTTTAGGCCCTGCGAGTCATGTGGAGGTAGCCTTGTCATCCTTTTTATAACACTTCTCAATAATGTTTGAGTAAAACAGCTCTCAGTGGGAGTACCCATGTTTTACTCAGGAGGATAAACTCTGCAATATATATGTTATTACATATTAAGTGCTACTATTCCTTTTAAAATATGATTTTAGTGAACTTGCCATTAAATCCTTTTCTCTTAGTTCATATGGACCACAGGAATCATGGGAACCATGGGGTGAATCTCCCCTGCTCCAGACAACAGGGCACTTTAAAAAAGACAGGGATTTTGAAGAGGAGACTGTGTGAGAAACCTCAGTGAGCGCAATCTGATCCTCTGGAGTTCAAAATCATTTAGCAACTGTCCAGAAAAACTCCAGTGCATAAAGCAGGCATCGTGGGAAGTTATGAACTATGGCTTCCCGTTAGGATGGTGGCACTTTTTCATTAACTGTGTTTCTGGGACTGTGGCCACATAAACAGTACATTTTGTTCTTATAATGTTCAGATTCACTTTCTCCCCAGGGGATTCCGAGGATCATCTCCAGCGATTCCGTTACACATGGGTGCAGGTTCAAGAGTTGTTGTGATGCTCAAAACAATCCCAGGAGCTCCAGGCCAATCGTAAACGCCTACCCGCACCCTCCTACCAGGTCGGGGAGAGGGTCTGGTTGTCCTCTAGATATCTCCACCTCCAAATGTCCTCTCAGAAACTGGCTACCCGCTTTGTGGGGCCTTTCCGTATCCTCCGACTTGTGAACCCTGCGGCTTATGCCCTAGACCTCCCTTCCAATATGCGGATCCACAATGTGTTCCATATCTCGCTGCCGAACCCCTGGTATGCAATCATTTCACTATGGTCACTCTTTGACCCCATTTGGTGCCTGTTGATGGCCATGAGGAGTTTGAAGTCCGCTTCATAATCGACTCTCATAGGTTCCAAGGGAGGCTTCAATATTTGGTCCATTGGAACAGGTATGGTTCAGAATGGCGCTCATGGGTTCAAGTTGCAGATGTGCATGCCCCCGCCCTGCTCCTTGTTTTCCATGCACACTTTCCCCATAAACCTGGTATTGGTCTTTGATTGGGGGTACTTTCAAGGCTGAGCTCCTCTAACTCTGCCTATTGATTCTGCTGTCTGAGCTAATCTAGTGCTCTGCTATCCTTTGCTACTGCCTTCTGAGTTCCTGGGTCAGCTGAATCGGCTGAACTCTCTGATTAGTCACCTGTTATCAGCCAACCCTCTAAGGGTATTTAAAGCAGCTTGGCTCACTTCTGATTGTCGTTGTGTTTGTTGCTGCTGGCTGCTGTGGATTCTCCTGGACTCCTGTTTAGCTGTATTCCAGACCCTTGGCTTGTTCCTGACATCGCAAACTTCTGTGTTCCTGACCCTTGGCTTGTTCCTGACATCGCAGACTTCTGGATTCCTGACTCCAGCTTGGCTGATTACCTGTCTTGGTTCCTGACCCTGGCATGTCTTTTAGTTTATGCTCTTGGATCATGATTCTGTTTTTCTTACTTAAATATAGGTGTATTGCATTTTACATTTTGTGTCCTGTCTGATTCCTGGTCCCTAACATCCAGATCTTGAAGCCTTAGGAAGTCTGCAACCACATTTTCCACTCCTGGGATGTAGACTGCAGAGATGGCTGGTGCATGCGCTTCCACCTATTGAAGGACTTCCCCAACCTCTGTCCAAACTGATTCGCCTTCTTGGCTGTTGATGTATATGACTGCTGTTGCATTGTCGGACTGGATCCTCACCTGGGTTCCTGTTAATACCTGGAACCAATGAAGAAGTGCTAGACGAATAGTTAAAATTTCCAGGATGCTGAGTGATAAGAGACTCTCCATCCGGTTGCAGTTGACTTGAGCTGTCAGGTGACCCATGGTTGCTCCCCAGCCTCTAAGGTTGGTGTCCATAGTGACCATGGTCCAGTCCGGTATTATAAAGGGGTATCCCCATGTCTAATGAGGGTGATTAAGCCACCAGCATAGGTCTTCCTTCATCGGAGCGAAAAGATACATGGTCTGAGTCAGATGGGATCGCTGTCAGGACCAGTTCTTGAAGACATCCAACTGAATCTCCCTTGTGTGGAACTGAGTGTAGGGGACCTCTTCCAGGGTGGATACCAGATGTTATCTTCATAAGTGTTATCATTGTTGAAGGCCAGGCCAGTGTTTGGGACACATCCCAAAAAAGAATCTGGATCTTTCTTCTGGGCAAAAACGCTCTCCCTTGGAGAGTGTTGAATCTCATACACAAAAAGAACAGGGTCTCAGAATGAACAGGTGAGGACTTAGTGAGGCTGAAGACTTAACTGTGATGTTCCAGAATGCATGTTAGAGGACAGAATGTCCTCCACTGGAGCCTTGATCAGAAGATTATCTAGATACGGAATTAGGGAAATTCCTTGTGAGTGGCTGTTGGCATCCATAACTGCCATGATCTTCATGAAGACTGTTGGAGCTGACACAATGACAAAAAGTATGACAGTGAACTTGTAGTGGCTTTAAGGTGATGCAAAGGATGTGTTGGTGATCTGGATGCACAAATAAGAATCCTGGAGGTCTAGGGAGGCTAGGTGCTTTCCTGGACACATTGCTGAGATACCAGACCACATGAATTGCATCTTGAATTGCATGATTCCGCATAATGTTATAGACATTTTAAGTGCAGATTATTATGGTAGTCACTGTCCTTTTTGGGGACCTCAAAAAAGACTGGAGTAGAAGGCCAAGAAGCCTTCCTGGGCAGGGCACAGAATCAAAACATTTTTGTCCAACAGGGATGAGATGGCATCTATGAACATTTGTGCTCGATCTTGGTCCTGAGGAACTTGACAAAAAAGGGATAAGGAGGAGGTACCCTTCTGTAATGACCCACAAATCCACTGGTCCATCACTGAAGACACCCTGTGTCTTGAAAAAGATGAAGATGAGACCCTACGGGTAGGAACATTTTAGGCCCTGCGAGTCATGTGGAGGTAGCCTTGTCATCCTTTTATATTCTGAGCAGACATTGGGCTGGGCAGGCCTGGGGTAGATGAACCCTCTGCACCCCAAACTGACAAGGGGCAATGAAATCCACACATCTTCCAGTGGAAAAAAAGGAACGTTTAGAAGAAGTCTGAGGGAGAAGTGTGCTCTTGCCTCCAGCAGCATTATGGATTACCTTACCCAGATAAGGTCCAAAGAGATGCTTGCCAACAAAAGGAAGGGAAACTAAGGATCTCTTGGAAGATTTGTCTTCTGACCAGATCTTGAGCCAAAAAGTACAACACGTGGCAACAGATAATAGTGAGGACTTACCTGCGTATCTGGCGGGATCAAAGACCGCTTCAGAGAGGAATACGTTAGCCTCCAATATGCTGGCAAGCATAACAAGGAGTTCCTCCTTAGGAACATCACCATGGATGGCCTCTGCCCCTGATGACTGTCGCTCTATTGATCAAGTTGAAGCAAAGATGGCCTGCAAATCTGCCCAAGTGGACGCAAAGTTTTCCTTTAATAAGGAATCAAGGCATTTGTCAGTCTGGTCCTTAAGGCCTGAAGCATCTGCCAGTGGAAGAGCTGTATTTTCAACCAGTCTAAAAATAGAATAACCAACATCAGGTGGGGATGTACACTGTGCTGGAGCCTCAGCAGAAAAAGGGTATAATTTGGATTGGGGAGACTTGCATTTCTGGAAGATGTTCAGTGAAGCAGGATCCACACTGGATGCCTCAGAGACCTGAAGGGTCTCCAACACCACTTTGATAAGCCCCTCTACTGAGGGTGTAAGTATCACCCTCATAGGGGTCCCTAAAAGACACAGAAAATCCATATACTCTTCCTCTGTATCTATCTCCCCAACTAGCTGGCAGCGGCCCCACATGGGGGCTCAGGTCGCCATGAGTGGAGAACACCCTGGATGAATCAAGGAATGGATACAACAGAGGACATCAGGGATTTAACCTTAGATAGCTCTTGTTCAGTGTTGGAGGGCCCCAGAGATTTGGTAGGGGCCACAGTAGGGACAAAGAGTGCCATAATATTCCATTGGAAGCCCAGTGTAATATGAGGCACAAAGAGCTAAAGGAGTTATCTGGGCCCATGAACCTTTAGGCTTGGGTTTACCCATGTGTCCCTTGGGAACAGATATGTCCAGAAAAAACAACCACAAACTAGGATAAAGTCATCCAAAGTGGTAATAAATATACAATACCACCACAGAAAAGACCCCAGAGGTACTTATCTTATTGCAAGGGGTTAAATTAGCCAAGAAAGAGAAGGAGAGTCAGCCTATGTGTAACATAAGCGATAGTATAGTAGGATGGCAGCTAACTCACTGCCCATCCAGTTAGAAATTAGGATTATGGAAATTGTAGTCTTCCTCAGCATTGCATATACTAAAAAAGGTGGCTGCCCAGCTGCAAAACATGCCAAAATAAAGTTCTCTGAACATGCTGACCATGTTAATGTGAGCCCGCCTAACTGGTGATTATACGAGCCCAAAAAAGTAGACCTTAAATCCAAAAGTGCCATCAGCTTGCTCCTCTTGCTCGAGAGGTCACTTGAATTTGGGAAGGGTAAAGGGTTAAGCTGCAGGAAGAGGAGGGGATATCCATCTCAAATGCCCAGGTTTTTTTTAAGTCCCCTGTCTGCTGAAGGAGGAGAGCTTAGCCCTTCATGATTTCTGTATTTCATACAACACATAAGAGAAGGGATGATTTAAAGGAGAAGTAACACTTCCTACTATTAAGCCCACATTTACCTTTCTATTGCCAGAAAATCCTAAACAGCCCTATGAATTTTGCTCTAATGCTTTTGCTCAGGTTGCCAGATCACCCCTGGTAGGGATCCAGTGGTTAATTGTAATGTCCTCCTTTAAAGGGATGATCTGGTAACTCTAGCATTTGCTTAAGAAATAACATCTGCAACCAGTCCTATATGTCATGGAGGAGGACATGACAGTTGCTGGAAGTTTTTTCACTATGAAACAGGTAGAATGCATAAACCTGTTTAACACTTTAAGAACCTTAAAGGGTTAAGATTTCCATATGCACTCGCTGAACGGAAGATGTTATTTCTTGAAAAAAGGCAAAGCAAATGTAATGGGCACCATTAGTATTTTCTGGCCATAGTAAGGAAAGTGTGTGAGTGGGGTTTATTGTCGGTTTTACTTTTCCTTTAATAACGAGTGGCATAATTCTGAAGAAAACCAACATTAGGTTATTTTAAGCCCTTAAATTACGTTGAGACAAGCTCTTGCATTCCAGGGGTTAAAGCCTTATTTAAATCAATGAGAATCTGTATTCCTTTTACTAAGGTGCAGTCGGTTTGCTCTGAAACCGCCCCTCTTTAGCTTAATGAATAAAGCCTTAAATGCGATTGTTTCCTCAATGTAACCTGCAGTTGCCAGCAAGTCTTAGTTATTTAGCCTCATAACAGAATTAGTTCATCAATTAAATCAAGACATAATCATTACTTACTTGTACAACATTTGGCTTCAGGAATTAAAACTTGCATCATATTTATTTTAAGAATGATAAAAGGATTTTTATTCACTTTTGTGCTGATGATCTGCCACACAATTGTTCCACTTCTTTGTATTATATTGGCTTCATATGTTAACCCCTTAAGGAGCAGAGGGGTAAGCAAGAAACCCCTCTGGTCCTTAAGGGGTTAATGTTAAATTTTGAGGCATTGCATTGATACCCATTTCACAAACAGAAAATGAGAAACAATCTCATGTAATCAAAATGAGGGAGAGGGGGAAGAGATTTGAATGAGACAAAATAATTCCATGGTACATGATGAAGTCCAACAGCCAGGAAGAGAAGGACAGGAACAGAAGAAAAGTGGTGAATCTTGTGAAATGTGAAAGCCTTATGGGAATAGTCTGTTCAGTAGCGCTTGGTATGTGAAGGGAATGATGCACAGCAATAAACTGCAGAGAACAAAAAAAAGTTCAGAATGAGTAAGCTTAACTGGAAGGGTTACATGAGGCCAACAGTACCACCCTGCCCTAAGGAAAACAGGCAGAAAGCAATGCAATCACAAAACAAAAATTTCACAGCAAACCGCTGATAGTTAGTTGGGCTTTAGATTTAAAGTCAGTGCATTCCAAAAAACACAATGACATGAGTAACAGGAACTGAGACAAACGGATTAACCTCACATAGGCATGCAAGAAAGGAAGAAACTGTCAGAAATCTGCCATAAGTCACTGTGTGAGAAACCTCAGTGAGCGCAATCTGATCCTCTGGAGTTCAAAATCATTTAGCAACTGTCCAGAAAAACTCCAGTGCATAAAGCAGGCATCGTGGGAAGTTATGAACTATGGCTTCCCGTTAGGATGGTGGCACTTTTTCATTAACTGTGTTTCTGGGACTGTGGCCACATAAACAGTACATTTTGTTCTTAAAACTCTAAGAACATTTACACACATTAGCTAGATAAGAAGAAGTAATCTTAACATTAATATAGAGAGCATAACAGCCCAGATTTCTAAGAATCTGCATACAAATCAGTCTTAATGAGTGTCATTTACCGTGGTGTAAGCAACAAAGAGTCATGTTTAGCAACAAAAAAGTGCAATTCTATAGCAAACAGCATTATAGGGCAAGGGAGCTCCAACCTGTCCTCTGCCCTCTCATGGTACAGGTTTTCTGGATCTCCTCACATAAACACTGGTGAATCAATGAGGGAACAGGGTTGCCACCTTTTCTTAAAAAAAATAACGGCCATGGCATTCCCTCCATAGACTTAACATTGGACAGAAGCCAATTTTTTTACCGGCCTGCTGGTAAAATACCGGCTGGGTGGCAACCCTATCAGGGAATCAATCATTCTGAGGCATCTGCCTGCTTTAAAGATATTCACTTGTATTTAATTGGGGATACCCTGAAAACATGACTTGTGGGGTGGGGCTAAGGACACCATTGATATAAAAGACAAATGAAAATGCAGAATTATTTAAATGGGGCATTTAATCCACTGAACGCTATTGAGGTCTCCAGTGCATTGGTTTGCAATACATTGGAGACCTCTCTAGCATTCAAGGGTCTAAAAGCTCCATTTTAATCAATAGGGATTTGCAAAATTTTATTGCATCCCTCTATGGTGCAACTGGCTAGCCCCAGAATTTCTCGCAGTAACTTGTTGAATCCACCCAAAATGCTTGCTATTTTAGGTATATCTGGAAATGTATGAGGAGATAGACCCTAGGAACAAACATCTCTTTTTTGCTTAAAAACAGGGCATATCAAAGGATGTGTCCTTACATCAGACTGTCATAACAATATAGATTTTAATTTTCATTTTCTTTGTGTAGTAGTATACTGCTTATTTCTGGTTACGGTCTGTTCAGATATGCTGAAGACCACTGTTGTGATGACATGTGACCTAGAGTTAGAATGAAATGGTCTTACTGAGGGAATGTACAAATCCACTGGTACAGCTCATGTTCTGATGTGGGACAATGTCTATGAGCATGCTAGATATTATGATTGTTTCAGTGCATACCAGTGGACACTCTCCACCATTGCTACTAATTTAATGAGAGCAAGCTCCAACTGCCACCCCCTAGCACAAGCACAAAAACAGAGTATGCTGAGTCATGTTCCACTTTTAGTACTTTTAGTACACAGAGTTCAAATAAGTGCAGAAAGAAGGCCCATACACTTCACCAAAGGGCTTACCCTTGGCAAAAGAGTCACACAGAGGATAATTTTTGAAATAAATAGCACTTATCTATTAAACAAATGTGAATAGGTCCCCCTTAAAACATCATCTGGCCCTATAAAGAGGTTGCATATCTCTGTCTGCTTCAAAAACCTAATAAATGCAACTCAAACACCTTACAAAATATGGGCCACTAAAGCCTTAGAAAAACCTGTGGCACTCCAGCTATAGTGAGGCCACAACTCACCTCAGCCATTCACTCCAACAGGAGCTGAACAGTCCCATGTTTATCATTGTCTCCTTAGACTGATTGTATTTTAATCCCAAGAAATCTAGTGCTTGAGCTTAACCCTTTGAGCGCAAGAGGGGGTACACAACACATTGCTTTGCAATGCATTGTGTAGCCCTATGGCACGCAAAGGGTTAATAGCTGCATTTATTCAAACTAAAAGTTTTAACCAATAGGTTGTTAGAGAGGTATCCATGAAAATATTTAGGTTTAGTGGTTAAATGCATGTGGCGATGCCTGCAAAGATGAATCAATGACAATGATGGGTTTCCTATGTTAAGCTACATTAACGGCCCTATATTCAGGAGCAAATCAACTTCCCCATACAGAGAAATAAAAAGTCCTCTTGATTTAAACAAGGCTTTTAACCCCATGCATGTTAGAGAGGTATCCAAAGCATTGCTTCACAGTTACTTTGCTCCTTACTTGATCTTATTTTCTTCTCAATATAAAACCCTACATGTATCTTAATGGACTGATCATTAAAAATGTAAATTCCTAGTACAGTCATTCATCCAGTTCCTCTGATATTTGCTTTTCCACATGGCCAGCAGTATAACAGGGTTTGATCAGGGAGTAAATCTGCCCCTGCTCAGTCTCTGCATCAATGGTCATTGATTAGAACAGAAAAGAAGAGTTTTCATCACCCAATTCCTGCAAAACTCGCCAAGGGATAAGGTAATTCCCTGAGAAAATATTTAGTTCTGGTAAATTTTATTAATTCACTAGACTTAAGGCAGAATGCCCTTTAGGAAACATATTTTTGGGGAGTTTACTGTATCTTTATATCCTCCCATGAATGTATAGACACAATGTGCTTATCTACTGGATCACAGTTTGCTTACCGTATCTTCTTAAAGAGCGAACTACAAGGACACCTGGAACAGTATTTAGGAAGCTAAACATTATGAAGTAAAAGAACTACACCTGCGGGGGGAATAAAAATTTTGATCGATTATAATTGGTCTTCAAAAGTGAATACGTATAGTTTCATAAAGGTAGGGCTTAAAATGTGAAGTCCTTTGCTACTAGCCAGATCTGAAACGTTACTCGCCACTGCAAGCCATAACATACCCACCAGGGCTGAATTTCTACTCGTCAGGGCTAAATTTTCACCCGCCGTTGGCTAGTGGCGAATGGAAATTTTGAGCCCTGATAAAGGTATTATTTAATAAGTGGTGTTATTAGATCCCCCCCATCCCCAACACCCGCAGTTCCCCATTCCATCTGAGGGGCTGGGATGAGGCACTGAAAGCCAGGAGGGAGGATACTGATCCCCACCTATCTCCCTACCCTTCAGTATTTGATGAAAGAGTTTATCCTATGAACCCCCACTTATGAATTGGGGGCTTACTTTATACAAAGAAGGAATCCTTCTACTCCCCATCTCATTGTTTTTTGAGTGAAGTGAGCTATTATATAACTATGGATTCATATGACCACATTTACCTCTCTAGGAGTAACATTTTGCAAACCCTTCACTTCCACCCCTTTGCCTATGAATTTAGATGCACTGCCCCTTTGAGTGCAAGAGCAGTGCCCAACATATTTCAAAGTGATGAGTTGGACACCCCTCTGGCATTCAAAGGGTTAATAATTATGTGTTCTCATGAACCTAATGATCCCTCCTACTCCCATCCCATTCACTTTTCTATAAAAGTGGATCTACAGACTCCTTTTTACAGGCTTGTCTTTAGATTGGGAGGTCAAGAGAGGTCATCTGAGGTCCAACCCTTGAACATAAGGCTATAAGGTATCCTACTTGGGTTAACATGTTTTTGGTTAACAGTAGCAACTACATAAGGTGAACTAAATAACAAATGTCCAGTAACCCTGGCTCCTGTGCTTTAGCTCCAAAACAATGCATTTCACTAGTCTTTCAAGGGTTAAGTAGGCTCACGTACACTGTCTGCTTCAGTTTGAAAAACTGCCAGCATCATGTCTGCCTCCAAGGACATGAATAGTAAACTGCAAAAGGTCGCACCAGCAAGAGTACACAGACACCTAAAAATAAATCCCTAATAGCCAGGGTGCACTCATAGGCCAAACAACATATAAATAGAAAGTATGGGGGCAGAGAGAAATAGGAAGCAAATTTCACCCATAAAGAAAGGGCCTAATTCAGAGAGGCACATCAATAGGGGTAAAAAAACAACACATTTCATTCATTATACAAAACAATCGGTCAGCATAAAAACAATTAAAAACAATATAGGCAAGCCATAGAAATAGTACACTATACATTCCCATACAGTCATCAATAATCTAATGAATAGGACAAGTACACTGAATAGGATGATGTTTTGAATGAAGAAAAAATACTCAACAGAGTGCATACAGTGAATACAAAATATAGAAATAACAGACACAAAACAATGTGAAACAAGAGAGACATTATACTTATCTATACTTGTAACAAACGTATTATTTCTGTTGCTTGCCTGTATTATTTTTAATTGTTTTTATGCAGCCTGGTTATTCAACCATCCCAAACTGCTAGTTTTGTATAATTAATAAAGTGTTTCTGCTTTTTTTAACACCTATTTGTGTGCCTCAATGAATTAGGCCCTTTTTTTGTGGGGGACATTTGGTTCCTATTTCCCTCTGCCACCCTATGACTCCATGGACATGATATGCAAGACTGACTGAAGATGTTCTCTCTCTACTAAAAGACACATCAGAGATATTCATCAACCTTCATTGGGACCATGCTGATTTTCTGGCTATAGTTTTATTGCTGTTGGTTTTCCAATAAACAAATTAAGTCATTTAATCTTTAATCTCAATACTACCTATCAATGAATATGGAACATAGGTAAATACTAGCATAAGCATCTTGACTGAGTCCCTTAGATTCTCCCCTTAACATGTATACATATACATTATTTTCTTAATTTACCTATACAGAGGTAGAATGATCTGCTGAGTGTCTGTAGGGCAGGTATCTCTCTTCTTATTAATGTTAACATTTACTTTGCTATATTCATGTAGTTATACTTGTATGTATGTCCAGTATTCTAACTGTTAACTTGTATTTTATGTAAAATGCTACATAACTAGTGGCCTATATATATATACATACATTCAATGTGGGGCAGTTGAGCTGTATTAATGCATGATCTAAATGGGCCATGAAGTATAGGAAATCATCTAATTAGCACATTGAAATAAGCTATGTATTAACCAGGAGGTTCTCCACCAGTCAACGTCAGAGTCATCCTTTTACTTTCCCCTCAATGTGTGCTGATTGAGGTCTGGATAACATTGTAGCTGACAACTTTATCATTGGTTTTATGTACAAATTTCCCCACAGAATCCAACAGAAATCTGTGAGAAAACATTTATCACCTGCAATGTAACCTAGGCCTGAGTTTATAAAAGTTTTAGAATGGTGTATTGTATCAATAAATATGTTTAGGGCTCATACTGGGGTCTGTAATGGGAGCAACAGAAGATGGTAGCTTATATTTGTTCTTCTTTGTTCTTGTTCTCACAAATCTACTTTGCTCATTCTTTCACTTAAAGGCCTTTAAAGGTATGGTTTGTGGCATGTCTTAGCATGTCTTGTCTGTTTGAAATCAATTATTATTCTCCATGTGGCCTGTGGGGTTGGGTAATTTTGGGCCCACAAGGAGGACTGGTGGATCCACAGTCCTCTTGGGCCAGTATCCACTCGCTGCAGGCGTACAAAGGTACATTTCAGGTAAGTCCTCTTTTACATCTTTTTAAATAGATGTATGTTTTTATTTTTAATGCAGACACTGTGACTCACAGTCATTATATATACTATGTTACAGGGTGCCACCTACGTGTTTCATTACAATAATAGTACTTTTTAATCTAGATAGCGATTTACAGGTGCATTAGATTAGGACTTGCCATATATTGGGGTACCATGAAGGGGTTGGCAAACTGAAACATTTTGTTGGCCAAAATATTGAACTAAATCCCCATATTTATTAATACAGCGGTATTCTATATGCGCAATACACAGCACACATTTGCAATATTCGTATGGAGGAGCACAATTTGTTCTTGGTTTTATAAATACAAGACTGCCTAGTAAGGGAAATCACTGATGAGGCCTGGACTAAGATCTGGAGGAAGGCTACCAAAACATCCAACTGCACGACCACTCAGGAAAACATATACAAAATTCTATTAATGTGGTAATACACTACTGCTAGGATCCACTCTACCTATCATAATGCATCTAACGTTTACTGGAGAGGCTGAAGACAGGTGGGAGACCTACAACATGTTTGGTGGTCTTGGACCACCAAAAATTGCCCACTTGATCAAGCAGATGACCTGTGTATCCCATCACCTCGACCCTTATAGGAGCCCCTATGATGGGAGTTGTCTCTCACATACTGACTGCTGCTTAATTGCCCACAATTGGAAGTTTCCCTTTTTCCCTTCCCTTCAACTACCTTTTTCCTTCCAAACCCACAGGCTAAGGAGACTGAGGATTTCTGGGGACTTTCCCCCTCCCAATGTCCCTCCCACTCCTTTTTTTGTGTGTATGTGCTTGGAGTTAGTCAGTTTGGGTTAGTTTGTTCTGTACAGGTTCCTGGGATAAAGGCATAGTAATACTTAAAATGTAAAAAAATATATGTTGTAGGGTTTATCCCCCTGAGTACAACAAGAGTACTCCCACTGCTGAGAGATATTTTATTAAAAAATTATAACAGCACAAACTTGAAGTTTTTAGGTGCAATATCACAGTGGCCTGAAAATTTACAGTGGTGCTGTAACCAAAAGAAGCTATTATAAATTGATTATATCGTAATACTGTAAGGTAATTAAGGAGAAGAAAAGGAGAGTTTAAGCATATGGAAAATAAGAACTGCGGTAAGGTGTCATTTAAAGATCACTAATATTGGTACATATGAAATTCTGGGATGTAAGCACTATCCTGCAACAAAGTTGAGAAAGTTTAAAGTGGCCATCTTACCTACACAGCTATTAGACTCATTAAATGCAGCTATTTAAAGGGGCATTGCTTCTTTGATGATAAAAAAAATTAAAGCCTTAACACCTAGTTTGATATATTCATAATGTTCTTCCTATTCCTTCCAGAGAGCAAAAACATTTGCCATTACTAATGTCTGCATTAAACTTTAACGCCGAGTCTTCAACATGGTTTTTATAACATATTTCAATATATTTAATTACTTACATGTTTGTATTTCATAAGATATTAAAGCTGAAAGGATCCCCCCTCCTGCCCCTTCCGGACACCTCCCCTTAAAGCTGCAATCCAGTCGTGGGACCACCCAGATGCAGTGAGGGCCAAACTTCTATCAGCACGTATAAGGAAAACCCTGCCCTCTGATGAAGGAGGGCAGGATTTTCCTTTTGCTTACTGAAGATTGTCCCTCGCTGCATTTATCCGGACTAGACAGAGAAGCTGTGTGATGCGTCCAGAAGGAGCGGGAGGGGGATCTTTTCAGCTTTAATATCTTATGAAATACAAACATGTAAGTAATTAAACATAGAAGAATATGTTATAAAAACCTTATTGAAGACTCAGTGTTAATGTTTAATGCAGACATTGCTATCCCTTTAAAAAAAAAAAGTTTGTATGGTAGTGGTAAAGGTCTTTGCTCTCTTGAAGGAATAGGAAGAAGGAAGAGGAAACTAGCTGAATTTAGAGGCCCTAATAAAATGTAAAACATTATGAATATATCAATCTAGGTGTTAAGACTCGGAGATAACATTTATTGTACACATTACTATCCCTTTAACATCTTTCTGAAAAATAAGAGATGTAAGGACTAGAAATGTAACACTGATCTGATGTATTCTGTACTAATAAAATGTTACTATACTCAATTTAGTCCTAGGTGGAACTGCCCCTTTAAACTGCATATATCTTGCGATTTTTGCTTTCTAGTAGTCTCAGTTTTATCAGAAGAGACTTGGACAGGAAAAAGCAAGCATAACTAATTACTCACATGTCCAGAAAATCATCTCTCCACTTTCTCACATGGCTAAATCCTATCAGTCTCCACCGGGAAAGAGGGGATGGAATAAATTCATAAGGAGGAATATTTATGAAAATCCTTTCAAGAAGAAAACTGCCACGGAGGGAAAGATGATAATTCCACTTGGTGCATCTTATAATAAAAACAATAAGGACTAAAATGTTCCTTTCAAATAGGCAAACCTGTTTTTAAAGTGATCAACTTTAACAATGTTTGGCTATGTTATATATATGTGATCTCTTAATAACCCTCATTGTAAAAATTGCAGGAAGAAAAGAAAAATAGCCAGATAGGCCATACAGGAAAGGAAGATGATGTAGCTGTAAAGGTGGAGCTGACAGGAGTAAATATAGATATAGTACGGTTTTTAAACCTACGTTTAGCAGGTACCGGTACAAACGTGGTTGGTCCTGTTATGACTGCTCCATTTTCATAGACAGGTGAGTCCATAATATTGTATTCAGGTGGAGGGTAGGGCGGGGGAGGGGGGATCTCTAACTGGGGTGGACTTCTTGTCGTGCCTCTTGGGGGCTTTTGTGGCACCTGCCGTTCATTACCTATGTGAAAATTAATATATAAGCATTATTTAATTTGAATTTAAAATTGACAGCAATATCTAGGACATAGGCTGGATTACATTATAGTTTATAACTGGTTCTATCACTGATTCCTACTAATGTCGATTGGGGAATCTGTAGATTAAACCAGCAATAAAGTTATCACTTACAATGGAATCCAGCCCATAGTTATACAATCATGAACTGAAAGCTTTTACATGGCAACAGTTTGAGGATTGATATTTGCATTGAATTAAACTTCTTTCTTAAATCTCATAAACTATTTAGCACAATTAGCAGATGAGTTTGCTGTGATTAATGCAATGTATATTATGTCAGATGATGACTGAAGTCTGCACATGGGTACACATTCTATATTTAGAATATATCACATTTACCTATAAAAAGGCCCCAGCCATATTAAAATGAAAGCTTATATAAAATGCATACAGCAGCGCTGTCCTTATTAACCCTTTGAGTGCCAGGCACTCAAAGGGTTAAAGTGGGAGAATGAGCTCTAGGATACAAAAGACGTACACTTCAGTTGAATGTTTCATGAAGCCAAGGATAGTTTACAAGGACACAAAGTTAACAAAAGCAATAAAAGCCAAGCTATAGTACTTCACATACAGATTTCCATTTGTGTAAACACTGGCCTACTATTTTAAGCTTTTTTTGTGTTATAATAATTGGGCTTTGCTGCATATCCTACCAGTGTTAGCTGATATATTACACATTTTAATATCATTGTTATAGCTGTGATATGTTAGCACTGTTTCATATGTTTTTCTTTTGACCAAGACCAGTTTACAATATAAACATATTCATCCTTTCTAAAAAAACAAAGATGATGACATGCAGACAAGGACTGGAGCGATATTGGGGCAAAGCTCCATTTAAAGCAAAGGCAATGTGGGAAAGTCTTGTTTTGCTACTGCGGTGCTGTTGGTTTGCTCAGGAATAACTTTAATTCTTAGCCCTTTGAGTGCAAGAGGGGTATGCAACGAATTGCTCTGCAATGTGTTGTGTGCCTGTCTGGCAATCAAAGGGTTAACAATTCATTAACCTTACTGAGATTTACTAGTGAGAAGAAAAAATATATTTTTTTTAAACTTAAAGGAATAGTAATGTTTCATAATAAAAGCAGCTCTAATTAATCATCATAGGACTTTGGAGAGTGTTATTTCAATTCTGTCAGAGTTGTAGTTCAGGAGTAATTCAGTGACAAAGTATCCCCCTCCCGCCCCTTTTACTGATGTAACACTGTTCAGTCAGATCAGAAGGGAGGTGCCCAGGTAGACTGCAGAGAGGGACAATCTTCAATTAAGATAAGGGAAAAACCTGAAAAACTTGTCAAGGGGGGCCAGGGATACCATTGTTCTCATAAAAGAAATTGTCCCCTTCTGTTATCTGTCTGGTCTTACAACCAGATTCCACATCTGAGAAGAGATGGCTTACACTAGGTAAAAGGGGCGGGAGGGGAAACTTTGCTTGTGAATATCTCTCAAACCATAAAGGTTTGAGAGATAAGACTTACATCGTTCTTCATGTTTTTTTAATGCCTACAAAATAAAATAAAGATAAAACAAAGTATTACTATCCCTTTAAATCAATAATTACCCATATTCTGGAGTAAACCAGCTGCACCAAAGGGGGACAAATAAACATTCCTAAATTCCCTTCACTTGAATAGAACTTTTGAACCCCTCTCTGACCTCTCTATAATTCAAGGGGTTAAAAGCCCATTTTAACTCTTTGAGTGCCAGAATGATATCCAGTGCATGTGTTGTAATGCACTGGATACCTCTCTGGCACTCAAATGATTAATTTAACAGGAATTTGTATTTGTTCCCTATGGTTTACTCCAGAGTAACTCTAGTTCACTTTTATAAATATGGGCAAATATTCCATAGGAGACATAAAGTACAGCAAGCAATTACACAGTCATTTGATATTACCCTTAGACAAGCTTAGTTTGTTCTGCCTATATGTTGTACTAGCTAAATTTCTGTATAATATATTGTTTTTGAGAAATGACCCTTTATGTATTGATGGTATAGCGTGCCACTATTAGCTAATGCCCTACGCTGTGTGCTAATTAGTTCTAGTCCAGGCCAGACGTATTGCTCACTGTGCTATTAGATATGACCCCCAGTAACTGGAACCTGTCTAGATACAGTCATAGCAAAGAGAGGATAATGTGCTCAATTCTGGGGCAACCAACTGCACCATAGAGAGTACATAAAAAATCCCCAACTTAAATTAAGCTTTTAACTCCTTGAATACTAGTGAGGTGATACATACATAGCATTCAAGGTATTAAAAAGCCATTTTAATGACTGACAATGCTTATTAGTTCCCTGTGATGGGATTGATATGACTCTGAATTGCAAAAATGTTCTTAGTAAAAAATTGCATAAAGTGTCACTTTGAACAACCGACAAATACAGGTTAAATTCTTTAAAAAGCTTATTTTAGGAACAAATGCCTAGAATAACATACATTTTCTTTCAAATTACTCTGTCCAAAGGTGTCATGTCCACTTTAAATACAGCAACTCAAAATGTCATGTTTTACTTAATCTAAATAACAATGAATAAAATTCTAAAATAATATCTGCTTTATGTTATTTATGCTTGTATCAATTATTATACTGATCCATTAAGGGGGAATTCTTTAAATACCAGGGGCTCAATACTATTACCACTGGTAAAACCGGTGGTAATAGCAAAAACAGTATCACCAAAAACAATCAACCATGTATCCCAGCTATTCTATTGCTGGAGAGGTTCATGGCAAAAGAGGCTGGATTCAATTGCAGGTGCTAATATTATTACTGCTTTTATCACCAGGTTTCCCCATTGACTTCAATTGGAAATATATTCGATATAGGGTGACCACATTTCCCTTCTGCCATTCCGGGACGTGGTCACCCTAGTTGCCCCGTCATACCTTAAGTCCCTGGTGGTCTAGCGGCGTAGAATGTGCTCTGTGCCTCCTCCGGCACAGAGCTGAAGCTCCCGCGCGGTATGGCCAGTAATGCAGAGCGCTGGGAGTGATGTCATCTCCCAGCGCTCTGTATTACTAGAGCGCTTGCCTCCAGGTAAGCTGCATTGCCGCCCTGGATGTCAGCCTGCAAGCGGTGTGTCATATCATGGACGCCGCGAGCGGCGTCCATGATGTGACACACCGCTTGCAGGCTGACATCCAGGGCGGCTTGCCTTCATTCCGGGACACTTCATTGTCCCGGTTGAAGGGGACCCGGGACGCAGGACATAGCCCTGAAATAAGGGACAGTCCCGGACGTTCCGGGACCCGTGGTCACCCTAATTTGATAAAACAGCTGTTAACATTTATCACCTGCAATAGAATCTATCCCAAAGAGCATTATTGGCCAAAACTCACGTTTCGGCAAAATGCTTGTTATGGTTTTTTTGTTCCCACAACTCTCACTAAATAGAGAGAATTGTGGGAACATCAAAGGGAAAAAAAACTGTTGTTGTTTAACAGTGTTAAACAAAGAGAGTGCGCTAAAACTAGTCCGAATATGTAAGACTTACCTGTCATCCGCTGTCCGGCTTCTTCATTTATCTTTCCTTCTTTCTTCTCTTCTATCTTCATTTCTTCAATCTTCTTTTCTTCCTCTGATCTTTATTCTCTGAAAATATAAAAAAATCCATTAGTGCTTTGTATTGTTAAAATAAAAAAAAACTCCCACAAAGATGCTACTGTTAACCCTGTGAGCACTGGAGAGGTAACCCTCCGGCTCTCAAAGGGTTATTATTTATGGCATCTTGTAAGTAGTAAATGTGTTTAATGTGGCATCTTTTTAATTTTAAAATGTCTTGCTTCTGTGTGAATATGTTTCAGAAGTTTCAAATTCTTTACCGCCTTGCCTCCGCCGGGGTAAAGAATTTGAATCTTTTGAAACATATTTACACAGAAGATGCCACATTAAACATATAAGAACTACTTTCAAGATGCCACAAACAGTAACCGTTTGAGCTCCGGAGGGCTACCCCAGCGCTCAGAAGATAACAGTAGCATCTTTGGGGGAGTATTTTTTTTTTTATTTTAGCAATAAAAATACAAAACAGTAACAGATTTTTTTATATTTCCAGAGAAGAAAGAAGATCAGAGGAAGAAGAGAAGACTGAAGAAAAAAAGAAGCCAGCAGCGACCTAGCTGGACATCGGGATTACTGGTAAGTAACTACTTGTGGATTAACTCTATGAGTGCCAGAGGGGTATGCAAATAGAGCCTTTGAGACAACAGGTTTGTCAACGGCCCAGAGATAGCATCAAAGAGCCAAACAGAGGACAACCTGCCAGCAAAGGGGCCATGAGATACCTCAAAGACCCCAGCCAGAGAAATTAAATGGGTTAATAAGTGACAGTATAGACGTTTCCCTGTGAGGAGCAGCAAGAACTGCAACTGTTTTTCACAAAGGTAGGGAAGAGATACCAAGCGGATTTGAGCCACAGGACAAACAAAATGGTTGGAGAACTTTAGACAGAAGTAGCCCGGGGCCAAAGAAAAACTCTCAGAATACTCAAAGAAAAGGGTATAAACAGTTGCCAGGGCTTGGACTACCAGTTCTCAGGGATGGTGTAAGTACTGACAGCTGGTGACGGTATATTTATGTGCATGTCTGTTGAGTAGGGACAGACAGAGAATAACATGCTTTCTCAAGTGTATGAGAATCCATACATCCATATATATGCTCACTGGGGAAAGGATCATCTTTCTGTTTCAGTGATTGTGGCACTTCATCTTATCCTTACATTTTATTGCATATTCTTCTTCTGCAAGGTGCTGCACACAATTTGTCCCACCATATAAATAAAAAAATATATATATACATGCATTATACAGACATTACTAAAACATGACTATTTATTTAATATTAGGAGTTCATAGATATACTTATTAAGTACACACGTTACTACGCCTTGTACAGTACTAGGTACTATATTTTCTGTTGGTTGAATTCTGAAGAAAACATTGCATCTGTTTGTGATACACAACAGGATGACAGTTCACTTAAGGATAGCTTGGATAATGTGATTTAATATCCAGATAATTATTATCTGTGTCTACAGTGAAAACTTTTTTTTCTGTTTGCAGAAGCTTTAACTTCCTTTAAGTAGGTCAGGGTTGTTTAGGGCCATCAAGCCGTACACATTCTATCAACTACAATAAGCAACTTACAGGCATATCTCCTGCTGACTCTATTCATACTCAGTGCAAAGGGGGGCCATCCATCAAAACAGCTGTATGTTTGGAGAAGTTTCTAAGAAGCACATTTATCTGTCCTTGAAACAGTTAGTATATTTGGCAGGACAACAACACACTTAACTAGCAGTGAAAAAATTCTCTGCAAGGTTGACTCCAATGATTAAAGGAACATACTATCTAAAATTAACAAAGTACTGTGTAGTTCTAGTTAGAATTTGTTGAAATATATTTATACATTATGTTATGTGAAGATAGTGCAATTCAGATACCATTTTCAAAAATCATGCAGTATGACTTCTGAGACAAGCTATCAAAATTGCAATGGCAATGGCATATCTCCCAACATTTCAAATTGCCAAGGAGGGATACTTGTGTTATAGGGGGTATTGCTGGTCGCTTGGCAGTTGGGTGGGGCATTACAGATACATTTTTAGGCTATTTCATGACCTATTGAGACCTTTTTGTGTAACCTAATAATTGACTTATAACAAGACCAAATCATTTTATTTATGCAGACTATTTTATAAACACATATACTGACGTTTAAACAAACAATAATGTGAGTTTTATTGCTGTATTGCAATGTGATACACTTATATACACACTGCACAGTCTGATCTCCTAAAAAGAGGGACATCAGGGTGGGGAAGAGGGACAGAGGGATTTGGGTCTAAAAGAGGGACTGTCTCTCCTAAAGAAGTACACTTGGGAGGCATGCAATGGGGTGAAGAAGACGAAAATGGGTGCCAACATAGAGCATTTGTAATGCTACATTTTAGCTTAAGGAGTCATTTTACTGATGCTGACTTTGTATATAGGATATTTAAATGTATATAACCCTGGTTCATTTTTAGGTGTTATTTACATAATAAAATTGCATTTTAAAATGGATGATTTAATTTCAGGAGCACCAATTTTTTGGTTTTTTTTTTGGAGGACAGCAACCTATATTTTAGAAACAGTGATTTTTTTTCAGGTGCAAATGTTTGTAATGTTAAACTTGAAAGGACCAGGGGGTATTAAAGGGATAGTAATGTTTCACAAAAACAGTAGCTCCAATTAATCTTCATAGTATTTGGGCCATAGAGTGTTATTTCAATAGTGTCAGGGTAGATTTAAAGGCAGGCGTTAGGCAAAAAAAACACCAATGGGTGTTTTAATGTGTAGTAAGCCGTTCAAAGGGACATGTAATGAACTGCTAACGGCAGTTCATAAAGTAATACGGACGCTACACTAACGTGTGTTTTGCCCATTTAAAAAAAAAATGCTCCAATTTGCCATTTAAAGGACTGCAGTAGCTGAAAAAAGGGACTCACTTACTGCATAAAACGTATGACCCAGTTTGTTTGGCCATAAAGTCCCTTATCGGATCTTTTGCCAGCTAACCCAGCTGGCAAAAAAAAAAAAAACAAAGTCCTCAGTGTATGTATTGATATGGGGCCCTAAGCCCAACATCAATACATCCAAAGTTGCTAAAAGTTAGTAGGATTAACCTTATGAGTGCCAGTGGGGTATAATTACCACACCAGCATTCATAGGGTTAACTCTACTAAGTAAAGCAACATCACATTAACACCTACCATTGATCCTGATGTCCAGCGGAGTCCACAGCTTCCTGGTCATCTTCTGTTCTTCTCTTCAGTCTTCCCATCCTTCTGTTTTCTTTCTTCTCTCTTCTGCCTTCTCTTCAGTCTTCTTTCTTCTCATTCTTCTTTCTTCTCCCTGTAAAATAAAATCAAAGTATGAATACCAAGCATGAATGAAGACATCATATAACCCTTTGAGTGGCAGAGGGGTACGCACCGTATTACAAAGCATTGTGCTGCGTACCTCACTGGCACTCAAAGTGTTAAATATCATTGTGCCATGTATATTCCTTAAATTAAATGCCTCTTTTTAATGTCAAAGTAAATAACAGTGCCATGAACAAATAGTATATATATATATATATATATATATACACACACACCGAAAGATAAGTCATACAGAAATGCTAAGTAAAACTACTTAGCTAAAATCTTCATGTCTCCACCGCTTGGAGCGGCCGCGAGGGCGGTGGCAGCAGAGACACAGATGACCAACACGGGTCCCCCTTCAGCCCTGTACGGGCCGATGCCCATAACACACTGAGGGTATTGGAAGTGAGCCTGCCTTTATATATGGGCAGGCTTACTTCTGTTTCCTCACAGCCATTGGGTGGGATGTTCTTACTCACCTCCCAGTCAATCAGATTCGAGCTGCTGTTCTTTAAACTGATTGGCTGGTATGTGAGTAAGAACATCCCTGCCAATGACTTATCTTTCGGTGTATATGTATACTATTTATTCATGGCACTGTTATTTATTTTGGCATTAAATAGAGGCATTTAATTTAAGGAATATACATGGCACAATAATATTTAACACTTTGAGTGCCAGTGAGGTACGCAAAGCATTGCTTTGCAATGCGTTGTGTATCCCTCTGCCATTCATTCATGCTTGGTATTCATACTTTGAGTTTATTTTACAGGCAGAAAAAAGAAGAATAAGAAGAAAGAAGACTGAAGAGAAGGCAGAAGAAAGAAGAGAAGACAGAAGGACAGTGGATGACATGTAAATGTAACACGGATTAGTTAATGATCGGTGCTTGGCAGTATGTCAGGCACCGATAGTTAACTGTTTTTTACTGTTAAGTTCCCAATATCGCTTCTCTTAGCGGCGTTTTGGGAACTTCACTCACAAGAAAGACATTTAGCCACAAGACTGTTTCTGTGGCTTTACGTCCTTTGTGATTTTAGCTGGTAGGGCCTCTGAGTACTGCGTTAGACATGTTAGTTTTTCAGCCGGTATTAACTTTGGCCCTACTGGCTATATTAACACCTGCATTTAAATCTACTCCTCAGAGTGTAAGTAGCCTTCCCTCAGATGTGGAATCTAATCTCCTGACCTATCTTCTATCTTCTTACTGTGAGCATAAGGAAAACTCTGCCCCCCTTGACAGGTTTTTTCCTTATGCTAATTGAAGATTGTCCCTCTCTGAGGTACATCTGGACAGTCTTGTTGCTGTGAGGTGAGCAGTGTTACATCAATAAAAGGGGCAGGAGGGGGATACTTTATCATTCAATTACTCTTGAACTACAACTCGGAGAGTATTGAAATAACACTCTCCACGGCCCAAATACCATGAAGATTAATTGGAGCTGCTTTTATTGTGAAACATTACTATCACGTTAAATATATTACGTCACAATGCAATCAACACCCCTCTGGTTCTTAAAGGGTTAAAAATATGAAATACAATAAATTTTTGTGTGTGCTTTCATTTTTTTTCCCTTTGGCCTAAAAACGCTCAATGGTTTTTGAGCATCGAGAAAACTACTTGAAGACAATTTTAAATCTTGTTTTCTTAAGAATCAGGTATATACATTTTAAAGACTTTGATAATTCTAGTTTTCTGAGTGCCAGGGAATGGTGGGGTAGTAGTAGTATTTATTAAATATACTCCAAGGCATGTGGGCACTTGTATGTGTATCCGTAAGCATGGGGGGGGCATTGCACAAAATGGAAATGAAGAATAGCAACCATCCTTGTAGCATTATTAAGTAGAATAGGTGGACAACAAAGTCCAAAAAGCATCTAGAATAGTAGTGACTATATACTTTATCCTTTATCCTTTCATGCTTAGTGAATTTTGTATACCAATCATTTTACTATTCATATGTTTAGGTTTAACTCTCTTAGATGACTATAATTATATGTAGCAAACTATATATATATATTTTTTTAGAACAAATTCCACTTTTTCATGATACCTCACATGAAGTAAATCTTGTACCATTCAACAAGCTATGATGTTATAAATAGAAAAACAATTAAAGTATGTATTTTGCTAGTATCAGTTGTAGACATTCTAATTGTTTTTTAAAAGCCCTGAAAGCCATTGGTAAAAAAATTACATGTATACCTATATGCATTGCCAGCACCTAACCCAAATAAACAGGAACACAAAAGGGTATTTTAAATTTTATAAACTGAGAGATCGATATTATTACTCCCGCTATTTTTTTAAACCAGAGGTGGTGGTTTTGACAGCACAGTTTGCGATACTATTAACTGCACTGTCACCACCGCCTCACAAAAATGTTCAACGGACATCACGCATTCTACTGCATGCGATGGCTTCTCCGCATGTTAAGGTTCGCACTTTTCATGGTGAAAAAACTGCATCATGGAAAGGAGGTGCAGAGTCCCTAATGCGCGGTGAAAACCAGCGGTATTGCCTTTTTTTTTTTAAATACAAATAAAAAAAAAATGGACATTAAAATAACTTTTATTTTTTAAAAAAGGCAATAAAAAAAATAAAAATCGAAGGACAGATGCCATGCTTTTTAAACCCTTTGAGAGCTGGAGGGGCTTGATTCTTTTTTTTTTTTTTATTAAACAGTACTAATCCTTTATTATTATTATTTTTAAGATTGGAAAGAAGAAAGAAGAGAAGAAGGGAAGAAAGAAGAGAAGAAGGGAAGTAAGAAGACGAAAACTGCAGAAGAAGACAGACAGTGGATGACAGGTAAGTGTTACATTTCTGGGTGTTTGGATAGTGTTAGGGGTAGTATTATTTAGTGTCATGTTAGGGATAGTGTAGGGTTAGTGTATGGGAAGTGGGGGGAGATGACTGTTTTGGGCTCATTCTCGCTGTTTGACAACAACGAGGTTGGCTTTTTTCCTTTAATAATCCCACAATTCACGCTATTTAGCATGAGTTGTGGGAACAAAAACCAACAGCGAGCATTTAGCCATAATGTGAGTTTTGGCCACCAACATTGGTTGTTCCATGTACCAGGCCAGCTATAGAATAGCACAGTTCATAGGTGGGTTTATCGATCAGGCTTTTTTTTCCATTTCCGTCTATTTTACAAGTAGGAATAGTAAAGAGTTGTAACTCTTTATACTAAAATGCACATTCCATTAGTTACATACTAAAATGTAAAACAGCTCAGTAACTATATAAAAGCATATATTTCCTGAAAGCAGACTATGAAATTGAACATTGCTACACATAATAATGCAAGCGATGTGTTCACAATTTACTAGACAACATCTTAAGCAAGCTTGAAGTAACAAACAAAAAAGGATGAAATACGAATGCCACACATTTCTTAGGTACAATGGCCAATATGTATAGGTGTACAAATGTATGTTCTCTAGGGCCACAAACTGGTAATAGTACACAATAGAATGTCAACTGACATTTTCATGAAGATAACCAAATATATTAAAGTTCTTGTTTCTTTACTTACAGGGACCATTTATTAGCATTTGTATAGAAAAATATCCCCTATTACAGGAAAGTGTATTATGATAAATTCAGATTCCTTTATTTACAGGAAGCCATCTCTAGAACTAAACCCAGTTACAGGAACATGTATAATGTTAGATTCAGGTTCCTTTATAACCAGGGCCCATCTGTAAAAAATAGTATATATTCCTCAATTAGCATGAACTAAGGGAAAGCATGTATAATAGGCTGCTTCTTAGTGAGTACTGGAGCAGCATTGTATAGGTACTGCTGTGACAGGATCTATTGCAAAAAGAAAAGCTTCTTAATGTTATTCATATATAAGTAGCAGCAGTTATACTGAGATTGTCAAGCCATAGGTCACAGAAATGCACATGGACTAAGAATAGAGTTAAAACTTATCTAACACCATTGTATCATAAATGATGTAACACAACTGAACCATTGGTGTAGGATGTGTATAAATTATCAGATTCTACAATGAATTACCAACTTCAATGGGTTATGCAAGGTAGAGTGTTAAATCCTTTAAACAATGCTGAAAAGTCCTCCCTTGTGGCTATAATGATGAACTCTTCAAGTTTCAGCATTCCACATTGGCATTAACCCATATAGTGTTATTTAAAGTAGTGTTAATTCATACCATTATAGCACAAGTATTAGAACATAATAGAACTGTTAGAGTGGACTACAAGTAAGCTATGCATTCTAGTACTTGGTTATTAACTTTAAGGATAACTTGGTCTCCATTATTTATAATATGTGAATAGAACTGTTATTAAAAGCCATTAGTGTACACTACAACATAATGGTGTTATGAAAAGAACTTTATCTGTACAATAATACCTTATCCAATTAAATTACCATTCTAACAGAACATTATTCCCTTAGACCCGCATTGACACACTGTGTACTAGAGTACTAAATTGCCGAACACATTTTAGAAGCAATAAGGCTTGTTCATCCTGACAGGTTGCACCTGTCAGCAAGGGTAAGAACCTAGGTTTTGCAATACCGAAGTTTAAATGGATGAAGTCTCACCTACACAACAATATGATTATGGCATTTATAAGGTATTTAATGCTAACAAGCCATCTTATTGTTTTTCATCCATCAGTATGTCAAACAAAGCTATTTAAGGCTATATAAGCAAAAAAAAAAACCATGAAACCAATAATTTATGTCAAATATCCAATATTTTGGATCATGAACATCAAGGCACTTTTTCGTGGCTGCAACTGATGCAGCTTAGCTTACAGCACACAATTGGAAGAGGGACCAGGTCACTTCAGTGCTCACTAACCCTAACTGTTCAAGTGAGGGCATACACAGGTCCCAGCTTCTCCCATATTGACATAGCAAAGAACTAGTCAAAATCCATACTGGCCCAGGCCTCTCTCCATTCTACAGGGATCTTCAACATCATCTTCTATCTCTTCCTCTTCTTAGTGAGCTTCTGTTTCCTTGATATACCATCCCCTTCAGGATCTGATGTCACAGCTACCATTAACAATGTATATTTTGCATAGCCTTCTCTATGTATCTGCATAGGTATTAAATAATTTTCTTTAAGTTGTGATACATAGGAGAGCTATATGATAACAATTAATGTATTGTGTTAGTCAGACACCATGGCACCATCACTCTGTACTTCAAAAGTATATAATAACCCCTCCAATGCTGGTAAAATGACAACACTCTCTAATACATGCACACATGTTTGCAAGAAGGAGACAAGGGGGGTTGGTCAATAAAAACAGTCAGGGTTAATTCTCAGAGTGACCACCATTCAATCATACAATGTAACTTTCTCCAGTTCCCAGCTTGTAAGCCTTTGGGATTGTACATATGTTTTTCATAAAAATGCTTGCTCACCATGGTTAAGCCTTTCAGTCCTTTGTTCTTAACTGTTTGTGGGGCCGTTTGATATTTTCTAAATGTTCCAACAGTCTTATCCTCAATGCTCTTGTTGCCAAGCCTGTATATAATTTGTTAAAAGGCTATATTAAACAGAAAATGAAACGTTCTGATCTACAGTTAATAAAGTGATTGATCTATGTCCTTTTAGCAAATCTCCATTAACATAATTTTCAGCGTGATCTAACGGCACATGTTTATAATCTTTTCTTTTATCCACTGAAACTGATAGTAACTATGTACTAGCTGATCTTTCACATCTGGTGCACTCCTACAGCAAGTCTGTACACACGGCTATAGATATACTTTCAAAGTATCTTCTTACACCAAGATATGCAAATGTTTCTGCATTATTCTAATTATCTAATTCCACTGATGATTAAAGGTACCAATGAACCTTGGAATCTGATTACTCTTATGCTTCTTAATGCCTTGTAGTAGTTGTTCTCGTTCCATGTGTACAGCTGTTACAGGCCTTTTTATTTTTATTTCTATAGCCCCTTTGTGATAAGGGTGTTTTAAAGAGGAGCTATCATATCACAGTAAGTCACCCCCAATTCATTGTTATCATCTATGGAATAATGAAAATAGGTTAATAACGTTTGTTAAGTGTTGGCATAATTTGAAATCATAACTTTGTATAGTACCTACATGAATAGGAGAGTGTGGCCATCTTGTGCACCTGAGCTTTATGTCCCTGTCTCTGTCACTCACAGGGATTTGCCAGCGAGGGAGTTACATTGTAACTATGCGGAACAGCACAGGGAAGGACATCGCGGGCACAAAGATCCCACTTTGGCAAGATGTCCACACTCTCCTATTCATGTAAATACGATATGAAGTTATGATTTCAAATTATGCCAACACTTAACAAACTTTATTAGCCTATTTTCATTATTCCTTGGATACTAACAATGAATTGGGGGTGACTTATATTGACATGATAGTTCCGCTTTAAGTTGAACTGATTGTTTCTTAAATGAATCCAACATAGTAAAGTCTCATCTTATTCATGGATATTCCCCCATTGAGACTGACTTAATAACTGATATAAGGTGATGATTGGTTCCATGCAGAACTCTATTTGTGGCCGTCTTTTTACCATAAATTCAGTCTCAACAAAACTATTTTTGTTAAGGTATATTTTTAAACACCAAAAACTCTACACTCAATATTATAAGCAAGACATATTATTTGTTTTAAGGATCTGAAGGAATTCCACAATTGATTCAGACTGGAAAATCAGCAGGTCATCAATATACCTGTACTACGAGAGTATATGTTTGATGAACTAACTGTTCTGATCTGTGAACACAATTTTCTGTTCCCACTACCCGAGGTACATATGCTGTTACCACGGCTATACTCCAGGTTTGGAGGTAATACCGGTTGTTAAATGTAAAATAATCGTGGTTCAATATAAACCAAAACAGTTTTACCATGAAACTGATGTCCGCCTCACTGAATTGACCAGATTGATACAATATTGCATATGGAATTACATTCTATTCTAAGATCAATTAAGGCATATAACAATTCAACATCACAGGTAATGAGAAGGATATTATCATCAATTGGGAGATATTGTATTTTCTTAAGTATTTCAGAAGTATTTTGGACATAGAATGGTATACTAGGTACATGATTTCTAAGTTTTTCATAATATCTAATGGAGACAGAGTTGCCTTAACTCTACCTTGCATAACCCCTTAAAGTTAGTAATTCATAGCAGGAACTGATACTCTATATGCAGCCTACATTTACAGTTCAGTTGTGTTACATCATTTATGTTACAATGGTGTTAATTGACGCTACTTTCAATAACACTGTAAGGGTTCATGCAAATTCGGAGGGTTAAGCTTGAAGAGTCTTGCATTATAATCGCAAGGGATGACTTTTCAGCATTTGTATAACATTTAACACTATTCTTATTCCAAGTGCAATCCTTTGACCTATAGCTTCTCAACCTCAGTATAATTACTGCTGCATATATATGAATAACATTAAGAAGCTTTTCTTTTTGCAGTAGATCCTGTTACAGCAGTATCCATAACTGTTTTCCCGTGCACTAGAAGTAATTTGTAACTTGAAATAATTGTATATATATTCAGCCTATTGTACATGCTTTCCCTTAGACCATGCTAATTCTGGAATATTTACTTATTATTACAGATGGTCCCTGGAAATAAAGGAAACTGAATCTAACATTATACATGTTACTGTAATTGTGGATATTTCTTTGAAGTCTGTCACATATATTCCCCTTTAGAGATAGATTCCTAAAATAAAACATTTTCCTATAATAGTGGATATTGTTCTACACAAATATTAATACATAGTTCCTGTAAATAAAGTAACTGACTAACTAATCCTATTAGCACTAACATACATATTTGATTTTTGTGATTTTAACGTATACTAATAATTTATTAATGAAAGTTAAGTTTTAAATCAGTTCTTACATATCAATTGAAGTAAATCAAAACTGGTTTCTTTTGTGAACTCTGTGTTCCAGGCAAAATGTATCAGTATTTAAACATTAAAAACAAAGTGCATGTTTGAATTGCAATAAGTTTTGAATAAAGCATCAACCAAAAGTAGGAGTAACATTGTTTTTCATCAAAAGGAAAATATATTATATGAAAAATGATTATTCCTGTAAACAGCATCACTGAAATATGTATTATAAATATTTCAGTTTATTAGTTTAAATTTTAAATAAAGTATTCACATAAGTATAAAACAGGATTTTATTGAACTTACCTTTTCATTTTAGACCATATGAAACACAGGAACCATGGGGATTGAGCTACTTCCTCCAAGAGGGTCTTTGGGGTGGAAACTCCATCCTCATCCTCCAGCTCAAACCGCCTCCCACCAGATTCATGGGTGAAAAGTACCACCGAAAAAAGAACCAAAGTATGAAAGAAGAAAAGGAATATCTCTAGAATAAGACCCTAAGTGAACTCCTCTGCCCAGGGAAGGAACAACAAGTAGGTTTTTCTCTGGGTGGGAGTCCTGAGTTCCATATACACTAAAGACAAAAGAATTTATAGGTAAGTTCACTAAAATCCTATTTTCTCTTATGTACAAAATGGAACACTAGAGCCATGGGGATGTACTAAAGCATCTCAAAGATTCCGGGGAGGGAAAGGAGACAAACTCAGTCTTCCCCTAGGATACCAGTACTTCACAGGACTTAACTGGATCTATGAAACCTCAAATGTCAACACACATAAAACTATGACAAAAACCCAAACAAGATCCAACTGGGCTCAAACTACTGAATAAAATGTGGCAGTAGATGAAAAAGAAAGAAAACAGTCCTTACAGGCCACACTGACAGAAGGATCTTCAACCCAAAACTGGTCTCAGTTGAGGCCAGGACATTGACACTGTAGTGTCTGGTAAATGTGTGCAAAGTAGACAAAGTAACATCCTTGCACAGGAGAGGCCTGATTTTTGTAGGCCCAGGAAGCACTCACTGAACAGGTGGAGTGCGCTGTGACTTTGAAAATAACAGGTTTCTTCCTCATCAAGTATGCCTGGCATATAGTAGCCTTGAGTCAAGAGGCACTAGTGACTTTGGATGCCTCCTGACCGTCCCTAGGTCCCTCAGGAATGACAAAATGGTAGTCAGCCTTGCAAAAATCAGCAAAGGAGGTTTGCGAGACAGAACTTGCAACTCAGTGACCCTCAGAATAGAGTCAATGGCCAAAATAAATGCCATCTTGACCATCAGGAAAAACAAGGCAGGAAGCAGGTGGTTCAAAAGGACGTCTTTGGAGGACATGTAAGTCCAAGTTGACATCCTACAGGGCGTGGGGCTCATAATTAGGGGAATGCATGAGACACCACTTGAACAAAGTTTTTGAAGTCCTGAAGAACGGCGATACGTCTCTGAAAGAGGACAGAAAGGGCTGAGATCTGTACTTTAACAGAGCTTAGACTAAGGTCTTTGTTCACCCCATCTTGAAAAAAGGCCAAGACCATGGGGAGATATTGATGGTCTGGGCAGACACATCCTAGTCAGCACACCACTGGTGAAAGTTGAACCCCACATTCTATGTTATGCCTTAAAGGAGATACACTTCTAGGCCTGGACCACAGTAGAGATGACCTCATCTGAGAAACCCTTTCTTCTTAGAATGTGGTCTCAGGAGTCATGCTGTCAAACCAAGTCTATAGACATCCTTGTACCAGATGTCACTGTGCAGAATGAGACCTGTTCTTGGTGGAAGGTGGAAAGGTTCCTGAATGTAGATATTGTGAAGGCCTGCTGGGGCCAGAATGGAGCAATCAGGATGACTACTGCTTTCTCCATCCTGATCTTGATCTGGATTATCCTGGAAATGAGTAGAATTGGAGTGAGCACATAGGACAGATGGAAGATCCACGGGATGGACAACTTGTCTGTTGCAAAGGCCAGGGGATTACTCATCCTCATGCAGAACAGGGGAACTTTCATATTCTTGTGAGATGCCACTGGATCTATGGCTAGGATACCCATTCCAGTTCCCAGTTGCCTGGATCCATGTCTGAGAGAGTCTGCAACAACGTTTTCCACCCCTGGAATGTGGACAGCGAAAATGGCCTGTTCTAGGGTTTCTGCCCAGGGAGGAAGTTCCTTCACTTTCTTCCAAGCTGTATCATTTTGAATTCCACTTTAACAGATCTCCAGAATATTGATGGACAGGAGGCTCTCCTCCCTTGTCCACCTCTCCTGAGCCCCCAGGTGAACCAAGGTCGCACCCCAGCCCCTCAAGCTGGCATCTGTCATGATTAGGTTTCACTCTGGAATCACAGAGGGGCAGCCCTGAGTATAACGGGGACAATGAAGCCACCAACTTAGGTCCTTCCTAGCTTAGAGGAGAGAGGATCATGAGATGAGATTGTCCCACTATTGAGACCATGACCTGAGAATGTCTAGCTGAAGTTCCCTTGTGTGGAAATGAGCATAAGGGACTGCTTCCAGGGCAGACACAAGGCAACCCAGGACTTGCATCACTGCAAAAGGCCTCTACAATGCCCGCAAGTTGTTCTTGCGTAGGAGTTTAATCTTATGCTCTGTCAGGAACATCCTCCCTTGCAGAGAAATGCCTTGAGAATGTATGTATGAGGCCAGAGATGCCATGATCTTTGTGAAGATTCTGGGAGCAGAGGCCAGGCCGAAGGCCACTGAACTGGTAGTGACTGAATGATGTGAAGGCAAAATGTAGGAAACGTTAGTGGTCTGGATAAATCTGGATATGCAGGTAGGCTTCCTGAATGTCCAGAAAGGCCAGGAACTCCCATGAATACATCACTGGGATGACAGAGTGCAAATATTCCATCTTGAAGTGAGTAACAATCACGTGCTGGTAGAGACATTTCAGGTACAGAATAGGCCAGCAGCTGGTAACCACAAAAAGTTTGGAATAGAAACTTAAAAAGTGTTCTTGGACTGAGACCAGTACTATAACCTGTTTGTCTGTCAGAGGGGAGATGGTGTCTGTAAAGAGGTGAGGTTACTCTATGTGCAGTGTAACCTTTGGCAACAAAGTAGCTATGAGGAGGAAGGGAATTTACATCTATGCAGCACATTTTCAAAACCACCTGCAAAACCCACTGTTAAATCACAGAAATGCACAGGTATCTCGAAAAAGGTGGAAATAGCATTTCTTGTTCTGCCAAGTCTGTCTGAGCTTTATGGCAGGGCACTCTTGGTAGACTTGAGGTATTTGGGCCTGCTTCACCCAGAATTAGCAGGGGGTGCCAGAAAGGATAGTTTAAAATTAAGGAAAAGTCTCTTATCTGGAGTCTTCCATTCTGCCAGAAGAATGTGATCATTTGTGTCATTGCGAGGAATGATAAAGGAGTCTTTCTTGTGTGTGGAAAAAGTAGGAAACCCCCCCCCACCATCCCGGCTATTGTGGCCTCAGAGGCCTGAAGGATCTCCAGCAATACCACTCTGATGAGCCCATCTACAACGGGAACAGGTTTAGCTACATAGGAATCCCCACAGGACTCATCTTCCAATTCGTCATCAGAAGATGACACAATGACAGTTTGCACCATAAGGCAGGTTCAACCAGCTTAATAGTTGGTAAGGGTTTCCAAGAGACCCCCTTGAATGAAAGAAGGAAAGGTTTTAACATAAGGAGGCTGTTGGTCAGTGCAAGATAGCTCTGGGGGAGTAGTTGGGGCCACAGAACATGAGGGACATAGGGATGCAGAATATTCTCTTAGAAGCCTGGCATGGCATGAGGAACCCCTGAATCTTTGTTTTTGGATTTTCCCATATGCCCCTTAAGGTCGAACATGTCCGAAGAAAAGTGTATACCACTAAATAAAACTAGTTAAAAGTATGCCCAGTTTAATACAAAGCCCCCAGTAAGACCCAAAAAGTACTTATCTGGTATGCAAAGAGTTAAACTGGAGAGGGACAGCAAAAGAGTCAGACATTGCATAGAATAACTAAGGGAGAAGATGGCCTTGCAATCAGAAACAAGCCAGGGAAATGGAGGGGTCCTGGGTATTATAATCTTCTCCATTACTGTTGCCTAGGAATGTGTGGCTTTCCAGCTGTGGAGTGTAACAGGTCTTGTGGAAACTGCAAACCCTGACAAGCAATAGAGAATGAGAAGAAGAAAATGTCCTCTTTTCTAGCATGAATGGGTGCTGAGATATATTCCAAAGTAGTTGCTCCAATAGAAGCCTATGTAGCAAAGATGGCAGTGATGCAGACTCCTGTTCTTAAAGGGTTAGTAATGCCCAAAGATAACTTTATGTTTCATTGTAGATTTTAAAAAAAGAAATTATGTGCAGCAAATCCCATCTCTCAAACCTTTATGGTATGAATGATATTCGGTGCTAAAGTTCCCCCCTCCCTCCCCTTCTCCTGATGTCAGAGCTCTGCTGACAGCAGGAGATCCCGGTCCTGGGACCAGCCAGCGGCTCTTCAGCAGAGCCGAAATAGAGATCTTTAAAAAGAATTACTTCATTGGAACAGTCTGCAAAATGTGCTTGGTTTGCAAGCACACTTTGTAGACTATTCCAATTAAGTAGCTATTTCAGCTCTGCTGAAGAGGCTCCTTTACATCTGACATCAGGAGAGAGGGAACTTTAGCGGCAAGTATCTCTCAAACCATGAGAGATGGGATTTGCTGCACATAATTTCTTTTTTAAAATCTGCAAAAACATAAAGTTATCTTTGGGTATTACTAACTCTTTAACTGGTCACACACCTAAAATCAAACCTTCTTAAAATAAATTAAATAAAGTTTGTAAACCCCTGGGGGTAATGGGGGGCATGTGTACCCAGGAAAGATCAAAAAAAGTATTGCAATATGGCAAGGGTTAAAGAATAACAGACTAATGCAGCCATTTGTGCCACTAGGCATGAGAGGGAGAGAAAAGAGATAAGAATGTATGCCTAAACAACAAAAACAGTGTGGATACCTCAGAATGGGACATAAAGATGAACCATGGCAGTCAAAGGGTTACTCACCACTCTTCTGTCTTCAGGCTCCCATCTAAATAGGGCAGACTTTCTAAGAGATTCAGCCACGAGGAATAGATTTTCATAAAGCCTGCCTCAACAGGGAAACATGTCCATAAACTCCTGTGAACTTCACTCACTGGTGCGCTCTACAGAACTGCTTCTAGGTATGCAGTATTCTGACATGGTCTGTGTACGGAGTAGTAGGATCTTGAGGTGTTGTACCTTCCAAGGTAGTAAGGTTAGTACTTCCCTCACAGTTGTAACTTAAAAAGAAAACACAAAAAAGAGAAAGCGCAAAACACCTCTAAGTGTAGTATCCGAGAGCAAATGAAGATATCCTGCTTCAATGATTGCATTATATGGTCTTATAATTCATATTTTTATGTTTTTATAAATAAAATCTTTTAATTGACCTACTATTCGCTGGAGCATTGGTGCTTACTGTTACAATTAACAAGGTTGCGGTCAATTTGGACAGACTGTATTGCTTATCTGGTAGCATAAACCAGTACATGTGATTATTCCAGATGCAGGATTAAGCTTTTGTGTCTTGTAAGGAAAATCACTGAAGCGGGATATCTTCATTTGCTCTGGGATACTATGCTTAGAGGAGTTTTGCGTTTTCTCTTTTCTGTATTTTCCAGAAACTCCTGTGAACTGGGCAATCTAACTCCAGGGAAGCCAATCTAATGGGGAATTATACAGCCCCATATCTAAAGGAAAAAGAAGCTGTTTCACTGCACTGCCATCTTCTTGGATGCAGAGCACATGAATCTGGTGGGTGCGGTGGGGACAGGATTTGAACTGGAGAATTAGAAGCTCAACCTCCATGGTTCCTGTGTTCCATACTGGATATAAAAAAATCAGATTTATATAATTATGTCTTATGTTACTTATTTACAGCAAAATGTATTGTATTCAACTATATACACCTGTAATTGAACTTGTGCTCAGTCCACAACCTGAAAAATGTATTAAGTCGGTCTATAGCCTTGAGGTATAACTTTAAATGCCAAGCTCAAATTCTCTTCACATGTTTCTTTATTCACCATATGCATACTCATGCACATTTCTAGAATTCTTTTCAGTCAGTATGCTATGTGCACAGTAAGGAGTATTTATTAAAGTGTGGCAGATATAAACTCAAGAAAAAAACAGCAGCAGAATTTTCAATCCATCGAGCACCAAAGGGGTAAGAAAAAATGGAATGAGCACTAGCACAAGAGAACATGATTTAAAGTTAAGAGAAGATAACTCAGGAGTAATGTGCATAAGCACTACTTTATGTATATGGTGGTAGAATCATAGAATAGTGTATTGATGGAAGTAGCAGTGGCTATTACAGTACTGCAGTTTAGAAATGACTGCGATAAATGAAACTCTGTTTTTAGCTTTATGCAAGACTGAGCTTTTTGAAAAACAATGGGAAGTGGACCATAAAGTGTGCACAGGGGAGCACCCAGTCGTGAAAGAGTTAAAGAGAACTGTTTATGCAGGACTGCAGTGAAATAACAGGTGCCCCTTGTAAACCCTCCCAGTTTTAATGGCTATTTTAACTCTTTCAGTGCAGTGTAGCCAGAGCCGGCCCTTACATGGGTCCCGGTGGCAATTTGTCTCCCCAAGATATGTTCTTTCGGGTGCCAGGTCTGTATCCCACGTCACCCCCCACCACCACCGGGACAATAAAGAGTCCCAGAAATTTGCTCTTGCGCTGTGGCGGAGTGGCTTGCTCAGTGGCACCACGTCAGTAACAGACATGCACTACTTAGTGTGCTCAGATCAGGGCTCGCAGGCAGCCTCACAGCATACCTACACGCACCACCACCAGCCGAATAAAGAGGAGTGTATTTGCTCAATGTGGCTGCTTGGGGTGCATGTGTGGAGTGAGACAGAGGTGACGGCAGTGTTGCGATGCATGGCATGCACATGTAGATTGTGAGACTGAGTAAGCGTACCCAGTCTGGGGTAGGTAAACTGGACACTCTATTTGTTTTACACTTTAGATGCTAGAGAAGAGATTTGTCTGGTGATCACACTAGCGCACACATTTTAAAGGCACATAGAAAGGGTTATGTGTGGTTAATTGTTATGTGTTAAAACGTTTTACAGATCTTATTTTTCCACCCTTTGAGTGCCAGAGAGGTAGCCACTCTCTGGCACTCAGAGGGTTAAATTGTGATTTAACCCTGTAGATGCATAATGGGACATATATATCTGGAGACCAACTGCCACGTGGAGTGGGACACAAATATAATTTGCCATTGGGTGAAAAGTTTTTTGTTTAATCCCTTGTATACTAAAGAGGTTTCAAGACCACTCTAGTACTCATGGAGTTAAATCCCCATTTAAATGTATAGGGATTATGATTCTTCCCCTGCCACGCAGTTGGTTTGCCTCAAATCAAAAGTCCTAGTTGCACGTTTTGGGTTTTTTTTTAATTTGTTTTATTAATACATGGGGTGAAATTGTTTTTTGTTCAAGATTTATTAAACATTATTCTTGAGATACACATGACCAGAACACCAGCATCAAAGGGTTAACAAGAGATGCAAATTATAAATGTATTACAACTTCTACTGTCTCTTTACCCTTACTTAAAATAAGATTGCAACACTGATTAATTAACCCTTTGCATGCCAGAGAGGTTACAATTCTATTTACTGACACACAAATCACAATGTTCAGGATACTGCTCCTCTATTAGAGGAAAATATTTTATACAAATTATTAACCTCTTGGTTGTGGTGGGTGTGGTTTTTTTGGGGGGCAGCATTTTATCCTTGGATCCAGGCAGCACAATGTCTTAAGTGTAGCTCACTCCTGCTCACCTTAGGTTAGAGGGAACTCTGCTTATGGGTAGCCAGGGTATGCACTAAATAGTATGAAAGCTGTAGTGTATACCAGTAGACAAGCTCTGACAGTGTTAACCCTTTGAGTGGCAGAGGGGTAAGCAACACATTGCGTACCCCTCTTGCATTCAAAGGGTCAAGACCTTTATGCCAGCAAACTCCTCAATGCCTGAACCATAACGTGCTGGAAAATGGTGTAAAATCCCCCCATTTTCTCTACATTAAACAAGACGCAGAGTAAAGGAACAAGAATAGTAGTAACATCTGTTCAGTTACATAAAAATATAAATGGATAAAACTGACTGGTGTATGAAGGGTAAATTCCTAATTAAGTCCTCCTATTGAACTAATTAGGGCTAATTTATTTCAAGGATAACTATCCCTTTAAAAGTGCTTTATTTAAAGGAGCAGTAAACTTTTTTTATGAAAAAATATATATTGTAGGGATTTTCCTATTGAGTAAAATAAGGGTACTCCCACTGCCGAGAAATTTATATTTCCAGAGTTATTACAGTTTAAACCCATGTTTTTTTACACTAGCCGTGCCCTCTAGTGGTCAAATTCTAATTAGATTTAATGTTAAATTCTAATGGAGAGGAAAGTCAGAAAAGTCAGAGACATACAGTTCTCCATAGAATGTGACAGAAACTGCCTGTCACTTCCTGTCAGTTAGAAGTATCAGGAAGTAAACACAGTAAATTCACTTCCTGATTATTTAAACTGCTATAATCCTATATAATAATTCGCCAAGTTGTGTGTAACGCCTGACATGCGCAGTAGATACTGCTGCGCGTGCGGCAGTCACACAGTGGAGACTGCTCGCGCCGCGGCTGATACAGAGCTGGGCGCTCCGAAGGAGCGTCCAGCTCTGTATCAGCCGAGGCACGGACAGTCTCCACCGTGTGTGACTGCCCGCGACCGGCTGCCTGAGGCTCTGTATCAGCCGAGGCGCGGGCAGTCTCCACTGTGTGACTGCCCCGCGACCGGCTGCCTGAGGCACTGTGGCCCGTGTAACGGGCTGTTCAGCTAGTTTTTGAATAAAACACCTGACAGCGATGGGAGTGACCTTGTTTTATTCAGCAGGAAAAGCTCTATAAAATGTGTTTTCATAAAAAAAAGTTTACTGCTCCTTTAAACCTGCAGACTATGTCAAAATGGGTTCTTTCTGTTAGCTCAGTTTTGTAGTGATGACGTGCAACAGAGATCCACATGGAAGAAGCACATGTATTGAACAGTAGAAGAGGACAAATTATGTAGGTGCTGTATTCTTCAGTCTTAGTATAGATCCCTGCTCCATGCCTCTCATTTCTGTTGCATTATGGATAAATAATTCTGAGTTGGAAAGTCCTAAATAACTTATTAAAAAACATTTTAGCCTACTGCTTTCTCTTGCAGGATCATGCCTGCCAATCAAATAACACACCTAGATTTCTTGGAAATCCTTCAGTTTCATATTACTTCACCATAATTCTTCTGTCACTACTGATACTAATCGTATGGGCTCACATATTTACGAGCTTACTAGATCTAACTAAAATAATAGACCAGGTGGAAGCAGTAGATCTAGCTTATCTAGATTTCAGTAAATAATTTTATACTGTCTCTCATAGAAGACTCATTAATAAATTGTAGACAATGTCGAAGCAACTGTTCTGTTAAGAATGTTAAGTATCATCTCTGCTTTTGATATATGCCGCTTGGAGTCTGTATATGTTTTTTAAATAGGGATCAATAAAGCTTTTTGATTTTACAAGTGGGCTGTTTTTGATCTGGAGTGCCGTCATAACTACGAAAATTGTTTCTGTTTGTAGGACAATTGGATTACTACAGTATCACAGTGTGTGTACCGTCCAGTGTACATTTTTGCCCTACCGACAATTTTACCGGTGACTATTAAATCGAGCCCCTAGAGTATTGTGAAAAGTATTCAGAAGGATACAGATACTCTAGGGAGAAGTCAACTCTTAGAGGCTGTCCATGCAGTTGTGCCTAAAGAAAATTTTGTTGTAGCTGTTTCTAAAATCATTGAGGCTAACACTGTTTCTAAAATCCTTGAGGCTAACGCATATCTTAGCCTCAAGGATTTTAGAAACAGTGTTAGCCTCAAGGATTTTAGAAACAGCTACAACACAATTTTCTTTAGGCACAACTGCATGGACAGCCTCTAAGAGTTTTTCCTCCAGCCAGCAATGGCCCTAGCCACCCCAGTAACTGTGAAGGTGGGATGCCATTCAGCACCAGAAGATGCAAAATTAACTTTTAGGAGACAAGGCGCTTATCTGTCTGGTCCTTAAGAGCCACAACATCTATAAGCAGCAATGCTGTAAGTTTTTACAAAGGTGAGAAATCAGAGGGTCTACTGTTGCAGGGTACCCACTGTTAGAGGGCATGAGAAGAAAAGGAATATAGTAGAAAAATTAATTTAGAAATTAAAAGGTCATTTAACAGATGTATTCAATTCCTTCAGAACTACCTGGTCCAAAGAATGGTTGGGTGAGAAAATAGCAGAAACCCTTTTGTGCAAAACTTAAGTTTTCATCAGTTTTCCCTTCCTTAATGGAGGACTCCCCTTCCAAGGGAAAATGGCTCCCCACAAAATTATTAAACTGTCATTTAGAGGGAATGGAAGGTTCTAGGACTCAAGGAACCCTTGGATATAAGAAGAAATATTAGTCACAGAAGATGTCAAAACTTTAACTCATGCAGGCGTCTGCTCAGTTGAAGAGGGGCCCAGAGGCTGTGCAAGGGCAGTAGAGTCTTTCGGAAGACTCATCTGACATAGGGAGCAAGGGGTTAACAGTGAGACCCTGCCTGAAGACTTGGTGGTTTTAAACTTATCCATTGCACTTTTGTGCTCAGACATAGCCAGGAGACCCCCCCCCAAAAAAAAAAAAATGCAGGTCATGCCTCATGGGAAATGTAATTTAATTTCCCTTAAACTATAGAAAGGAGCAGTGACTCTTAACTGCAGATGCCCCATCCAATATGGCCACCATGGGAGCCCATATAGTAAGTCAAGACAGAGGCCACCTCCGAAGAGGAGGGGAATGGGAATGGGGCTGACAGAAAACAAGAGCAGAGTACAGAACTAGCAATTCTACCACAAAGCCTCAGAAAGTGGTGCTAGACATATAGAAAGAGACATAATCACAGGACATTTGCACTCTGAAAACTGGAATCCTCTACAGCCTTCAGGTTCCTATACATAAGTTTTGCTCAGACACAGAAGAGAAAAAAAGGCTGAAAGATAAAACTATTCTGTAGCACACCTTAAGAAGCTTACACACTGGTTCTTATCCATCAAGGAGGCAGGGTTAGGAACTTGTCTAATGGGGAATTAAACAAAAAAATAACACTAGTTAAGAGGATATTTGCCCTGATGCACCTCCATTGAGGTCACTTTTAAAACTGACCATGTCTGTGTGTTGGTGTCACGGTTTGTTTAGACTCTCAGACACAGAGTAAGATAAAAATCAAACTTTATTTTAAAGTTGATAAGAACCCTCACGGGTCCTAGACATACACATATGCGAAATACACAAGATAGGTTCAAAATAGTAGCAAATACACTGATACAGTAGTAGGCTCTACCAGCCTTGCCAAGTACCGGGCAAGGCAGCCTGGAATAAGCAACACAGGATGAATGAGACTCTACCGGCCTTGCCAATATACCAGACAAGGCAGCCTGGAGAGTGGCACAATACTATGAATGAGGCTCTACCTGCCTTGCCAATATACTGGGCAAGGCAGCCTAGAGGATGGCACAACAATATGAAGAAGGCTGTACCGGCCTTGCCAATATACCGGGCAAGTCAGCCTAGCACATTGACTGAGGAAACAGCCCCACTAGTGCTGTAAAGTAGGTAGCATCAGCAATAGATGGTATAGTGGAGCAAATCGCTATCATGTACTGGACAGCCAGGGAGGCCCTACCGGTGCTGAACGGGAAGCAGCTAGCACCCGGTGATATGGAGTAAACCAGTACCGCGTACTGGACAACACGGAAGCCCTACCGGTGCTGTAAGGGTAGCAGCTACCAACCGGTGATATGGAGTAAACCAGTACCTTGTACTGGACAACACAGAAGCCCTACCGGTGCTTGTAATGGTGGCAGCTAGCAACCGGTGATATGGAGTAAACCAGTACCGTGTACTGGACAACATGGAAGCCCTACCGGTGCTTGTAATGGTGTCAGCTAGCAACCAGCGATATGTAGTAAACCAGTACCGCGTACTGGACAACACGGAACCCCTACTGGTGCTTGTAATGGTGGCAGCTAGCAACCGGCGATATGGAGTAAACCAGTACCGCGTACTGGACAACACGGAAGCCCTACCGGTGCTAGTAATGGTGGCAGCTAGCAACCGGTCATATGGAGTAAACCAGTACCACGTACTGGACAACACGGAAGCCCTACCGGTGCTTGTAAAGGTGGCAGCTAGCAACCGGTGATATGGAGTAACCAGTACCGAGTACTGGACAACACGGAAGCCCTACCGGTGCTTGAATAGGTGGCAGCTAGCAACCGGTGCTATGGAGTAAACCAGTAGTCAGAATGTCGCCCAGGCGACCACAGTAACAAGGAGAATGTCAGTCCGGATCCAGGAGCAGGAACAACAGTCAGTCCAAACAGGATACTGGAACGGAATCAAGAATGTCAGCTACACCGGATCAGGAACGGAGGCAGGAACGTCAGCCACACCGGATCAGGAACGGAAGCAGGAACGGCAGACAACCCCGGATCAGGAACGAAAGCAGGTACCACTCAGGAGTAACGCTGACGTCTGGACACAGATACAGACACTGGCATGATAGCATAAGCAGGCCCAAGGACACAGGAACCAAGGGCAGGTGACCACTGACATAGAGAGACCACGAAAGGGCACTCAAAGGGTGCCTGAGCCCAGTCTATATAAGCAATACTGGGCGGGCAAATGACAGGCAGCCAATGGAGGGATCTTACCACTGACTGACAGCAAAAGCCAGCAATCACAGCACCGTGATAGTTGGTAAAGTGGAGCTGAGAAACAGTATATGCCCCCAGAGAGCCTTTTTAGGCAAGTGCTGTGCTCTCCTGGCAAAAGAATACTTTTTCTCATGGTTCCTGTGTTCCACATTGATGAAGTAGGACTTTGAATGGGCCACTGTAGAATTACCTTTTCTTGAGCCACTCCAGTGTTGCTTTCTCCTTCTACTTGGAATCACTGTCCTGTTGAATTCCTAGCATTCTTTGTTTTGTTTTGTTTTAGGGAGCTGAAGTAGGATCTCTTGCAGTATTTCCCTGTATTTTGCTTAATCCATTCTTCCTTAAATTTTAACAAGATGCTCAGTCCCTGCTAATGAGAAGCATCCCCATACCATGATGCTGCCACTACCATACATCATTATATGGATGGTATATCTTGAGGCATGGGCAGCCACACATTGCACTTTGAGTTTAGGCCAAAAAAGCTCAGTTTTGGCCTCATCTGACTGGAACATCCTTTCCCAGATTGCAGCTTGGACATTCTAATGCTTTCTGGAAACTCTAGACGTGCTATTAGATGGTACTTTTTGAGTAATTTCTTCTTTCTTGACACCCTCCCATACAGGTCGGTGTTATGCAGAGCTCTTCATATGGTTGATTTGTGTAGCTTTACTCCATTCCCAGCCACTGAACTCTGTAGCTCCTTCAAAGTGATTATTGGCCATTCAAAGGCCTCTCACAATTATCCTTGTTTGTGTACTTCAGATTCGAGAGATGGCTTCTCTTAACAGTACCTGAGTGGTATGATGTTGCATTAACTAACTGATTATGTATACAACTGTGCTCGTGGGGACATCCAAACACTTGTATATTATTTTTACCCTTTTCCTAATCTATACATTTGCATTACTTGATCTCTAATTTCTGTAGAATGCTCTTTGGTCTTCATTTTCCTTCAGATCCACAGTCTGACCAATGATCCTACTACAGTGGTTTTTATGGTGAAATTGAGAGAGAAAATTAAATGGTTTACAAGGAGAGATCCATGGTAAGGTAATTGTGTCCTCTTTAGGGCAATTTCTTCAATTTGCACAAACTGGGAGCATCCACAGAACTGGGGTTGAATATTTATGCAAACAACATATTTAATTTTTTTAGGTTTTATTAAATATTTCCCAGCATAAAACCAATGTCACCTTACAATAAGTGGTTCTGAGTTTCAGCATTTCAGAATTTATCCTACAGAATTAAATTAAATTTGCATTTGTAATTTAGTAATTTGAGAGAGCTGGAGTGGGCTCTGAATACTTTCTACGGCATGTATGTATTTTCATCATCATCTTCAGAAGTTGTTGATTCACTGCAGGATGAATGACTCAGCAAGCCTCCAACTTCTGTCCTATTTTTGTTGCCACTGTGTACCAACAAATTTGATAATTTAATCTAGCCATCTTGTCTTTGGACTTCTTTGTTTAGTATCTAGTGGATTCCATTAAAAAAATTTATAAATGTATGGCTGTTAGTATGTTTGCATGTATGTATATGTGTATATATATATATATATATATATATATATATATATATATAAATATATATATATATATTTATATATTCCTGGCGAGCAGATCTAAGTTGTATCTGTTAATGGGATAGTAATACTTAAAATGTGAAAAAAAAATATATTGTAGGGTTTGTCCCCCTGAGTAAAACAAGGGTACTCCCACTGCTGAAAGGTGTTTTATTCAAAAGTTATTACAGCTCAAAGTTGAATTTTTTAGGTGCAATATCACAGTGGTCTGAAATTGTACAGTGGCGCTGTTGCTACACCATCCTATAGAGATTTATGGTCAAGGGACCAGAGCTGCCCATAGGATGGTTATCAGGTTATCCAGGGCCACCCCCATTTTTGTACTAACAGGTCAAAGACCTCCAGATGGAGCTCCTACTCCCCGGGGTCCACCGTCTGGCAACTGAGGTAGTCCGCCAGAACATTCTCTACACCTGGAATGTGCAAGGCAGAGATGGCAGGAAAGTGTTCTTCTGCCCAGGCCAAAACAGACTTGACCTCTAACCAAGCGCTTCTTGTACCTCCTTGCTTTTTGATGTAAGACACAGCCGTGGCATGACTGACTGGATGCGGACTGGACATCCCCTCAGTGGAGAGGACCAGTACGCCAAAGCAGGAAGAATCGCCCTGAGCTCCAGGATGTTGATAGGCTGGAGGGTCTCATCAGTGGTTCATCGACCCTGAACCCTCAGGGGACCCAGGACAGCTCCTCAGCCATAAAGTCTGGTGTCCGTCATCACCAAGATCCAGTACTGGACCACAAAGAGTTTCCCCTTCTCCAGGTTGGAAATGTCCCACCACCAGAGAAGGTCTTGTCTCACTTCCTGGAGAAAAGAGACCAGACGATCCAAAAGATAGAGGTTCACCATTCAGGCTTGCGGGGGGAATCTGGAGAAAGGATACATCTTAGAGTATCTCTTGGATAGAGAAAGACACTTGTCTGGAGTCTTCCACTCATCCAGGATAACCTGGTCCTGAGTGGGATTAGGCAGAAACATAGTACTTCTTGCGCCTCTGAAAGACGTCAGAAGTAGACTGGGCCTCTACAGGGGTAATAAGAATATGTAGGGTAGTCAAAACTGCCTTGATGAGACCATCTGAAGAGGATTCAGGGTCAGCCTCAAAGGGGTTGTCATATGTATGGGAAGAAGCCCCTTTTACACTCTCCATCCTCTGACTCCTCAAATGAATTCTCCTCAGAGGAATCAGAAAAATCAGGAATGCCAGGGGCCTTAGGGGCCACAAACCCGAAAGAAGTGGGGGTTTTCAGGACTGTAGGACCCACTGAAGGGAAAGGGGAAACTGTTCCATAGAGGACTTTAAGTCCTTGACCCGATGTGGCTCTTGTTCATGGCTAGAGGGCAGAGAAGCAGGGGCCACAGCACATGAGGTTCATAAGTGACCTGAGCATTCTCTGCGAAGCCCCGCATGGAATGAGGAACAGTAAGCAAGGGGGAATCAAAGAGGCCTCTGAGTCCTTAGCTTTAGGCCTAGCCCCATGTCCCTTTGGATCCTGAGAATGTGAACCGCAATGTAGGACAAGGGGAGACAAGAAGAATGAGCCCTCTCTTAACTCAGTAAGTGAAATGGTTGCAGAGATATGTCCCAAAGCAGTCTGACCCATAGAAGTCAATGGAGCAAGTGCGGCTGTGTGGTAAATCGCGCTCTTAAAGGTGTGGAATTCAAAGATTGAAAACGTTTTGAAAATTGAATAAAAATCCCCAAAACACAAGTAGAACATATACTGATCAATAAAAACTCATGAATCCAAAGGGGAAATGAGATATGAGTCCCAGAACCCAATAAAAAAAGGCAGGGAAGGGGTTTATAACCACAAAACAGCTCAAAAATGCTCCAAAGACCCAGACATCAAACAAACCAATACCTAAGATGAGTGCAGGGGTTGTAAAGAACTCCAATGAAGCCCCTGTGCGAAGGGGAACTGTGGGACAAGTAGACCATGGCACTCAAAGGGTTGCTCACCTTTTTGGCAGGACTTCTTTCTTCAGATTACCATTAGGGAGAAAGAAGCCTCAGTTAGACCTCTCTGGAGACAGAAACATGGGTTGCGTGATTCTCTCCCAGGGCTGCAAAGGTCCAACAAGACAGCACCTTTTAACTGGGTAGTCCTCCAGTGGAAGCCAGTAATGGTAATCTGCCTTATGGGGGAATTTGAACACCCAATATCTAAAAATAAAAATACTAAAACTAAGCAGAACTGTTCTCAGCCATATAACCAAGACGGTGGAAGAAGTCTATCTGGGTGGGGATTAGCTAGGTAGCCTGATATGGAGGAGGGGGAGGCTCCACCCCTGCACATCTATCTATAGAATTGTTCAAGCCCACTGGGAGCAGCTGTCACCTCCCCATGGAACCTGTGAGTTATAATGGACGACAGATAAATAGCCTTTATTAGTAGTGTTCAAATAGTTACATATGTGTATAGTCAGGAGAGCAGCTAGACATATTTCTTGGCTACGTATAGAAGTAAACAAAAGGAGAAAATGCACATGAAATAGTGACAAATAAATATGACTTACTATAAATAAAACAGGGTGCCTTGATGGGGCAGGCGGGCTTTCCATGCCTTTGGCCAGAAACATGCAACTAAATCCCCACTGCTTTATTTATAGTAAGTTGTAGGTTGTTTGTAAAAGTCTGGATTTGATGTACAGACTTTCCTTTTGTTTTCTTAGTATATTGGGGTGCACTGACGGGGCAGGCGGCCTTCCCATGCCTTTGGCGAAAAACATGCATCTAAATCCCCACTGTTTTAGTTATAGTAAATCATAGGTTATTTATTTGTAAAAGTCAAGATTTGATATATAGCAAGGAAGGTGGAAGTACTCACTTCTATAATACATTAAATGCCTACAATCCCAAAAAAACAGTATATAAACATGAAGCAGAGAGCAGCACCAGTGGATCGTATAGCGGCAAATAGTATTTCAAACAGTCAATGTTTTGGTCCCACCTGGGCCTTTCTCAAGACAATGGAACATATATGCTATAAGCTTTACATCGGCTGTGTAAGTCGAAAGACATGAAAATACCTAATTGATGCAAAAAATACCCCCTGTGTATCGGGCTGGATGTTTGTCCTTCTACTGGATCAAGCCTTTTACACCTTCTATCCCAATTACTCATTGGCAGTCCCATTCTGGTCTACAATATCACATTTTCAACAAGCCTGATTCTGTAATACACCATTTCCACAACAATACTGTGTTTCTATCACATAGTGTATGTCATCTCACTGATTCCTTTTGTTTTTGGATTTGTGAATCCTCTTGGATTCAGCCCATTAACTTGTTACCACTTGATTAATTGTGCCATTATTTCCTGAATTGATTTACCATGTTGATTTTTCCCTGACTTTGGACATTTTTTTTATTCTTGGGTTCTGTTGATTTCAGCCTGCATTCTGTTTCCATTCTGAATGCTCACTACTATGTGTGGGTTCTTTCATTTTGGAAATGGTGTTCTGACGAGTGTTGTAACACACTGGAGGCTTTTTCCCTTGGTGCTATTGCCATTCTTTGATCACTTTTTTTTATATTTTTAATTATTTGTGCCTGATCTTTACTTATTACTCTATTCACACACTGCCAGTGACCCTTTAATGTAGCAGAGTGAGCATTGCAATGTGCAGGTTTTAGAGTAGATCGAGTATACTGGGCGCCCTTTCTGAAAAAGGACATTATGGAGCTAGAGAAAGTGCAGAGGAGGGCTACAAAACTAGTAAGGGAAATGGAAAGTTTAAGTTATGAAGAAAGGCTAGAAAAGTTAAACTTGCACACACTAGAAAAACGGCGTCTTAGAGGGGATATGATAACACTATATAAATATGTTCAGGACCCATACAAAGGGCTCTCTAAAGACCTGTTCATTAACAGAACAGTACAAAGGACAAGGGGCCACCCGCTTAGACTTGAGGAAAGGAGATTTCATCTACAGCAGCGGAAGGGATTCTTTACAGTGAGGACAATAAAGGTATGGAATTCACTGCCTGAAGAGGTGGTGCTATCGAATACATTAGATGCCTTTAAAAAGGGCCTGGATATGTACGTTAGTATTGGGATTAATATTTAGTTAGTGCTTGTTGATCCAAGGAGAAATCTGATAGCTATTTGGAAGCAAGAAGGAATTTTCCCCCCATTCAATGCAGAATTTGAAATTGCTGTATTAAGGATTTTTTTTTGCCTTCTTTTGGATCAGCGATGGTAAACAGGAATAGGAAAAGGGTTGAACTAGATGGACGCAAGTCTTTTTTCAACCTAAATTACTATGAAAAAAGAGTAGGAAATAAGGCTAGTCAATTCCTCCTTTGTGACAGATGAAAGAGTCCAGAATGGCTAACTTTTCATATTTGCATGTTACATCTAAAATAGGTTTCATTTTAATTTGTATAAATAGGACAATCTCCTTCTTTGCCTTTTAACTTTTTGCTTCTAACTGCATGTTTAGTATCTTCCTACCTTACCTGGCAACATTAACATCCTCAGTCGTATTTTACTGAAGATGTAATCTTCTTACATTTAGAACTGCCATATCTTTTGACAACCAGGTTGCCCTGCAAACACATTTTAACTAAACTGCACAACAAAGTGATCTATTGCCTTTTTTTATTACTGATTTTATTTTATATCATGTTCATATTTTGGACAGTGCATAGGAATCAACACTCTGCCTTTTTTTAATGATTCCACTTCTTAAAAAGTAGCCCCTCTGAAACTGAACATTTTGTTTTCCATCTGGTGAGACACTGTTACTGACTGCACACTAAGTGATGGTCAGTGAAACCAAAGACTAATCTTAGACTAACAATGTTAATTAGTAAAAGATACATGCACTTTTACTAGTTTATAAAATCCAGTCTCCAAAACAAGCCATGCACAGATCAGAAACAGTGAATGGGGACTGCATGCTGCAGGTATCATATAGTTCCAGAGTAATATTTGGGATAATTTTTCATTGACTATTGCCACATTGGTAAAAATCATCATTGCAATTCCCTGATAACACATAAAAGCTAACATATCTTAATAAGAAATTGTAACTGACTAACATGCAGTCTCCAGTTGAAAGCCTAAAGCTATTTCATGTTATCTAAATACAATAAATTACACACAAAGAAATTGTTATGTATGACTGAAAAATAATAATTGAAATAAAATCAACATATATATTTCTTTTATAAACAAAATGGCTTTTTAGGCTATCAAGTGGTAGACTTTATTCCAAGTCCAGTATTTTCTACCTTGAAAGTATTCTGAGAAAAAGGGGTGTACAATAAATTACTGAAGGGAGAAACAAGTGAAAGTAATCACTGTTTCATGTACTCACAGAATCATAATACATACATTGTTTAAATGGATTATCCTAGAAATATGTGTAAGATAAATTTTTTCCCATAGTATGATAAACAGCTGGACCTGACGGACATAGGCTGAGGTGTAAGCAAGTGTTCCTTGAACTGACATATAATAAGAATTGAGTTGCTAAAGTTTTTGGCATAACAGGAGAATTGCATAAAATAATTCCATCCAAAATATTTAGTAATTAGTATTCATGCATCTGTTATTCATCATACTTACCTGTAGTGCTTTTTCTGTTCTCCTCCTCTTCATTCACAGCATTTGGCACCTGGGAAGTTGGCGGTGGTGGTGCTCTCCTTTTTTTTTTCTGTTCCTCATTTTGGATGGTAGAAGAAAGCTACAGCGAAACAAAGACAGAGAATGGAGATATAAATGAAAGGCTTTATAACAGCACCATCAATTCAAACAATATTAATCAATCTATCTATCTATCTATCTATCTATCTATCTATCTATTTCAAATAGGCAATATATAAAAACAATGTGAAATCCCACAGCAAAAATTAAGTCCCAAGAGTGTTGTTTTTTCTAGCCCTTACTGTCTTTGCTGTATCACCTGTGGGGAACCTGCAGTGGGCATCATACTATGAGATGAAAGGAGATAAAAAGGCTAGGGGGGAGATCCTCTAGGAGGCATCTGATTTACTCCAACTCTGCCTGGCTAAAACCAGATTCCATCCTTTCACCAAAGTCCCCTGAGGTATGGCTTGTCCTTTACATCACCTTAGATTATCCAAGTTCTCCCTTCTCCTCCATCTTGCTTATTCTCTCTCTCGCTCTCTCTCTATCTATATATCGCCCCTCTCCCTCCCAGCCAGTGATGTAGTCTAAACAAAATAGTGCAATGGTTCACTCTGCTTTAACACTCGTTTCCCATGCTTCTTGATATACCCACCCATTTTCCCTGCAACGACCAAAAAAAAAAAAAACTAAAAAAAAAAACTTGCAAAATAAACCAGTTATTACTGCCATTATCTATAAAAATTGAGTGGCACACAACATATTCTAACATTCTATGGTCAATACACAACCCTAAGGATCAATTCAATAGGAATCCAATAGGAATCTATGACATATATGCACTGCATCCATTTGACAGCCCTACACATTCCATGTCTGCCTTCCATCAGAGATGCAGAGATAGGCTTCTAGGTACAGGAAAAGTGAGGATAGTGGGTTAATTTGCTAGTCAAGCAGTAGTGTAAATCACAGAAGAAAAAATGCGCCAGGGCTGCATTCTGATCTTCCCTGTTTCCACAACAACTGTGTACTGAGCCCCCTTTCCTAGCCATATACCCATTCTTTTTAACCCAAGTGCAAAACATTAATACATTTAAAGCTTGTCCACCACTCTTTTCCCAGTTTCTACATTACCTCTTCCCAGCTCTATACCTATCTTCAAGCCCCTCTCTTCTGCCCAATTTTCAATCCTTTCTCCACCTTCTTTTATTTTCCTTTAAAAAAATAAATAAATACCATCAATGGGCAGAGACGGTGTGAGGGTGTGCTTGGAAAGCCTCAGGGGGTTGAACTCTAGGCACCCCATATTGGTGGGACAGGCTGTAGCAAAAATGGGTTGCAGGGAGGCACCCGTGGACACATACTTCATGTTCAATAAAGAATCCAAGCATTTATCTGCTTGATCTTTAATTGCCTCAAAATCTGCCAGAGGCAGAGAGGTGTTCTTGGAAAGGTGAGAGATAGAGGGATCAAAGGCAAGTGGAGTATCCCACTACATCAAAACATCAGCTGAAAAATGGTTGAGATTAGAGATGCACCTGTTAAGAAACAGTCTTTGATCAGGCATCTTCCATTCTTCCAGGAGGACCTGGTCCAAAGAGTGATGGGGAGGAAAATGTACACCTCCTTTTTATGTCTTTGGAATATGTCTGGGGAAGAGGAGCTAGATTCAGAGGTCTCAGAGACCTGACACTTCTCAAGGACTGCTCTGATAAGTCCCTCAGCCAAGGAATATCCTTGTAGACATCACCCAATGACGGGGAGGAATCTCATTCATCTCCATCAGTCTCCCCTTCCTCTGAGGAATCCCCAACCAATTCAGAATAGCCAGAAATAGGACTTAAATGCCTGACAGGGTCATAAGGCATCCAGACCAAGAGTTTAGGACTTCCTAAATAGATGAGGGGATAGAGGAGATTGAAGAGATAAGAGCCTTAAACCAAACTGGCTCCTGCTCAGCAGGTGAGGGCCCCATAGTGAGGGCCACAGTGCAGGAGTACCAGAATACTCCCTAGGAAGCCCAACTGGCATGAGGAGTGAAGGGTTAAATGGGCTAAGGGGACCCAAGAACCCTTGACTTTTGATCTGCCCATGTGTCCTTTGGGTTCTGACAAGTCCAGAAGAACCCCCCTAAAATAGGACAAAAGTTGCTGAAAAGGTAGAAGTATATATAAGAGATCCGAATGCAAGAGATTAAAATGGTTGGAAGGAAATAGACACCAGCCTCTGCGTAGCATGTTCAAACATAAAGAATGATAGGTACTGAAAAACCACCCCAGAATAACAAGGAAACAGGGAATACTGGGGTTACAGTTTTGTAACATATGCTAAGCAAATGGCAGTTTTCCAGCCATTCCAAATGTCTGGACAGAGTCCCCATGGGGAGTGCTATGAAGATTAGGTCATCTGATTCAATTTAAACCCACTCTGACCCCTGGAAGATGAACAGCAGCAAAGATATGTCCCATTAAACAGCTGTGTGTAAAATAAAGTTGGCCACCATGCGGGCACAGTTCCTTAAGGGGCTGTGTCAAATTATAACCCTTTGAGTGCCAGAGGGGTGTGCAACGCATTGCACCTCTCTGGCACTCAAAGGGTTAAAGTGCATATAAAGGAAAATAAAATAAAATTGCAAAACAGCTAAAAAGTAAATTAATTAATAGAAACATGCAAGGGAGTAAAGCATCTGGATCAACAAGGAGCAGTACTGTCTCAAATACATAAAAAAATAAACAGAGATAAGGAAAATAAAGGGTTAGTAGCCCTTACAGTAAAGGCAGCCATCTAGAACACACACATAATAATATTAAAGACTGATAGTAGAGTGCAATACATGCAAAAACACCACATACCAGTGGGGTGCTAGCAGATTAGGAACATAAGCACAGGACCATTGAATTGAGCAGGTTATCTTCAGACTCCAATTTACAGAATAGTGAAGAGCTTCAGATACACTAAACAATGACATAAATACTTAGAAAGTCATGTCAACCTCTACAGGTTTAAGGTCCTTGAAATGAACTTGTAGAACTGGGCAATCTATGAATAAGGAAGCCAGTTAATAGGAGTCCATCTAATGAATATATAACCCCATATTACTAGGAATGAAAAATAAAAAAAGAAGTCTAGCTGTCAGAGGAGGGGACCTTACCCCATGGTTCCTGTGTTCCACTTTGGACGACAGAGAAAAATCCTTTGGGATTAATTGTTGAAACCTCCCCTCCACAAAACTACAATAAATAAACAATAAAGTGCAAACAATAACAAATAAAATATATATATATTGTTCTCTTAATGTAGTTGGAAGCTCCTTTTCTGCATTGTGAGGAGTAGTTTTGTCACCAGAAAAACTAATTGGAAACCCAGAATTGGTATACAGTATGTAAGATGTTGTTAAAAGATGTATAAAACGGTATGATGTGGAATATTAATAAGATTATAGTAGTATTCACAGTTACATGGTCTGCTTAGCGTCAGTCAAATTAATAGATTTACATTTTCTCTAGCAAGAGGAAAAAATGTTTGCAGCTTACAAAAGCACCTTGAAATAATAGAACATTCTACTCTATGACTACTAATAAACTGAACAACAATATAAGAGTAGATGACAAATGCTATAATGTAACATATCAGTTTCTCTACTTGACATCTGATCACATAATTATGAGGCAAATTCAGGTCATTACATATTCTCTGACATACTGATATTGTACAAACACAACCACAACTCCCTCCCCCCTTAGCCAAGCAGAAATGCTTCATAGAAAACATCCTTATAAAGATTTACTTTCTGCAAAGCAATGCGCGTGCGCACACACACACATATATTTTTTGGCAGTTCTTGAAATGGGATGTTTATTTTGCTTTATATTCAATATTCTTTACATAATTTTAGAACTACTTAAGTTGATCTCTTGAAAGCTATATTTCTGATAAACTATATATCTGAGATACTATATACTACAGATGTGTAACTAAGTCTTTCACATTCCTGTGCTAATAGATTTTGACACGTGCTTCAATTTACAGTGAAATTACTTTATCAGTCATTTTTCAGTTAATAGTTAATGCATGTAATATATATATTTTTTAAGATAATCCAGCACTTTCAAGATATATAATTGGTTTCTAAATATCATCTAACGTGCATACAAAAATCTACCCAGAAAGTGAAAAAAAAACATTAAATAACATCTAAACAAACCATTAATGCTCACTGCTACCAGACTCTGCATATCATGGGTTATAGCTCTCCTTCGAATACAGGTCCACATGCACATGAAGAAAATTAATAAACAAGAATCAGGTGAACTCTACCAAGATGACCATTAGAATTCAAATAGTTACATATATGTGCATAGTTAGAAAAGCAGAAATGACAATATTTTGGCTACATATTCAGAAAGTAAACAAAAGATAAAGTCATCGGATCCTAATAGATTTTAATAATTAACTGAACATGTATCTGCACTTACAGAACATGGTCATGTGAACAATAATTCTCCAGACATGCCACACACACAAACCAGGGTAGCCTGAAGGAGGAAATAAGCACATCTCCACCATTCACAGCACCTCAACATACATGGGGGCGTGGTTTTCACAGGAGTTGCCAGTGGGGATTAAGTCCTTTGCGTGCTTGAGTGGTATTGAATGCATTCATTAACAATCCTTTGGGTACATTTGTCGTAATGAAAGGGTTCAGTGTTTGAGAGTCAAACACATATACATGCAGTGGAATATGTCGTAGACCTCTTTGGCACTGAAGTAACCCAATACCTTGCACATTTTCTTTGGTTTCTTTAAACCTTTCAGTGCCAAAGACATATCCAATACTTTACACTGTATTTGGTTCTCAAATATTTAACCCTTTCAGTACTGCAAACATACACAAGTCATTGTCAATCAATGCGTTGAATACCCCTTAGGCACCCAAAGGACTTAATCCCCATGGGTAACATCGTGCCCCTTTTGCTATGTTTAATATAATGTAAATCTAGTAATCAATATATGGGTTACTGTACTAGTGATTGAAACACAAAACTACAGTCAACAGCTTACACCATATCTCATGTTTTTTTTTTTAAAAACATTATATTTAAACATGAACATAAAGTAGATATATCATTTTGGAATCCATACTACCGGTAATATCAAAGAGTTGTTTGCCTTCCTATCCTTAAGATGGAGTGAATAAATGTTTCCAGAAGCTCTTACAAAACAACTGCGGTTTTTATATCAAATCAGAGGACTTTGATATCTATATGAGCAAAGTATCTATGCTCAAAACATTTAAAGATGTCATAATACTTTTTTAATACCTTAACTTCCGTCACGCCTGTCTGGATGTTAAGGACTGTGACGGTCCTGGCATAAGGATACATCACTGTAAGTGGGAGGACCTAGAGTCGATCTGACATAGTGAGTCCACTTTTTTAGTTTGTATTACTGACATTACTAGTAATATTCAAGGTAAGGTATGCCTTTTTGCAAATTATATAAAAATCTGCAACAGGGCTGACTTTCCAGGAGGGATAAACCAAATGTGCGCGGATTTAGGAACTAGACATCTGGAACTGGAGGAATGGGCAAAATAATGAGATCTAATGTTTAAAGGGATAGTAATACTTAAAGGGATAGTAATGTTCCACAATAAAAGCAGCTCCTATTAACCTTCATAGTATTTGGGACATGGAGAGTGTTATTTTAATACTGTCAAAGTTGTAGTTCAAGAGTAATTTAATGATAAAGTATCCGCCTCCCACCCCTTTTACTGATGTAACACTGCTCACCTAAGAGCAGCAAGACTGTGCAGATGGGGACAATCTTTAGTTAGCATAAGGGGAAAAACCTGTCAGGGGGGCAGGGTTTTCCTTATGTTCACAGTGGGAAAATTGTCCCTTGCTGTGATCTGTCTGGTCTGAAGACCAGATTCCACATCTGAGAGGAGGTGGCTTACACTAGGTAAGAGGGGCAGGAGAGGGAAACTTTATCATTCAATTACTCTTGAACTACAACTCTGACAGTATGGCTCAAATACTGCTGTTTTGTGAAACATTACTATTCCTTTAACATGTAAAAAAAAAAGCTGTCCATAGGATGGTGTAGAAACAGTGCCCTTGTACAATTTCAGGCCACCATGATACTGAATGTAAAAAAAAAAAAAAAAAAAACAACAGGTTTGAGCTGTTATAATGTTTGAACAAAACACATTTCAGCAGTGGGAGTACCCTTGTTTTACTCAGGGGGATAAACACTAAGATATATATATATATATATATATATATATATATATATATATATATATATATATATGTATATATATATATATATAACGATCTGCAGATGTAAAAACATCATACATCAAGTGCACACTCAGGTCTTTCTTAAACATTAAAATCCTTTATTCAAGACATTAGCTCTTGTCAACGTTTCGACCCCTCTTGGGGCCTTTCTCATATATATATATATATATATACACACACACACACACACACACACACACACACACACACACACACACACACACATATATATATTAACATACCAAGTATTACTATCCCTCTAATGGTGGAAGCTAATACATTTAGGACACATGCAAAACAGTAAAGCAGTGGGAAAAGCAAATCAGGTTCTTGGAATTAGCAGCAGAAAGAAAGAGGCACTAATGCCACTACAGAAATCCCTGTTGAGGTCACAACTGAGACCACATATTCAGACAGATGATAATAAATTGTATGCAGTTCAAAGAGCAACTAAAATTGTGCATGGTCTGCATGACACAGGGTGCCTCAGTTCCCAAAACTCTGGGGGCATTGATAATGGATTAAAATGGTATTTTAGTGACCGTATACTGCCGCATTAAAGGGTTAATTACTGTTCACTGCAACTTCCACCTGGAAGAGGCTAGGCCCTAAGCAGAGCAAAACATGCTTATATGGTCATCTATGTTTCCAGTACATATGATACATACTGTTTACGTTAGGTTTCAAATGGTTTAAATATTTGTCCCCACATTTCTACTAAAAATAATCTGTTTGTTCATCAAAATTATACATAGCGTCCTTATTTTAACACCTCCCCATAATTTCACTTACTGATTATCAAAATGTATATTACTTGGAAGACTATGGGAGACCCCAATATTTAAAAAACTGTTTTCCACAATTTAGTGACTAATGCACAGTGTCTTAAAAATTTTTAAGGTAGGTCCTATGAAAGCAGTTTCACACAGCATCTTTGTGGGTCATAAAAATGACATATATAAGAGTGTAACTGGGATTTGCTTTCTTCACAATTGGTAAAATGACTGTTAGAAGGACACTGTGGCAATCCCTTTCTAAGTGTACACGCCTAGCAGCAGACATTACATATAATTGCTCTTTAATTGTAGCTCCCACATAAAGCACAAAATCAGCATTACATTGTGAGAAACTAGAAGTACATCACACCTATAAATATACATAAAACACTGTCAGCTCACTGGACATAAGGAAACTGTGACTGGGTCCAGTTTATGCTGCATGACCTAGAGTGACATCGCTAATGCAATGTAAAATAAGGTATCAGTATTACTGGAATTCCTTTGCTCCACATGCCTATGCCCATCCACAACAACTTCATGAGTCACAGCCTGTGTAAGGCAGGCAGAGACACTTTCAATAGCTGGCTGTAACCTGATAATATCATATGTGTGCAGTCAAAACAAAAACTGAAATAAATTTGTTTTCACCCTGTCCTTGAAAAACCTTAGTCTTAAACCTGAAAAGGAATAAAATTTGTTGGCTAATGATAAGAGCTGAAGAACCATTTAATAAAAATATATTAATCTATTTAACATTTTTCTTACAACTCCTCTGAAAGAGATTCTCTCATTAAAGATTTTATGTGTCTTTATTGGCAGCCTTAATTGGTGATTTTTTAATTTTTATGCATGGTGTGAACTTCTCCATCTTGCATTTTTTGCAATTACCTCTCCTTCATCCTCAGAAATTTTATAAAACTACATTTCTACACATTAAGCAATGTTTATTAGAGCTGTGAGTGGAAGGGGGAACTACAGAAACAGACCTCTATTGAATAGGGTTGTCATAAAGAAACACCTAGATATGGTGTAGCTACAAGAAGGAACACTAAATCTATTTGAAAATGAAAACTAATGGACCCCAACATACAAGGGCTTGGATTACACTTTAGCTCCATCATGCATCGGTGGGGGGGAAATTCCCTAAAAACACAAACAATGTGAGATTTTTTTTTTTATAAGTTTGAGCCATCACATTCTGGTGCTTCAACAGAGTAACACAGTAAACTAGTTGATGGAGCTGAAAAAGACAAGTTCAACCCATTCAATATCACCCCCATATCACCCTCTAGAGGAAGGCAACCTCCCCCCAAAAAAAATCTCTGAAGCTATTTCTAATTAAGTCCCAAGTGGGTAAAAAAAATCCTTCCTGACCTGAAACGGCAGTCAGATATTTCCCTGGATCAATATCCTATCTGCTTTGAAGCCATCTGTTATAATTCTCAATATCATTTTCTGCTAGGTAGGTATCCATTACATTTTTGAAAGCAGTTACAGTATCTGCAAGCAAAGAGTTCAGAGGCAAATAATTCCATTACTTTACTGGCCTCACTGTGAAAAAAAAATCTTGCCTTTGTTTTAGTCAAAAAGGCCTTTCCTCTGGTCCATGGGCGTCCAACGTGTGGCTCGTGGGCCAAATGTGGCCCACCTGACTCCATGACATGGCTTTTTGTGATTAATACCTAATTAACTAGCAAACATGAAACATTAAGTCAATAAGACCTAATCCTGTGCTTACCAGTACCATATAGTTCAAGAACTGATATATTTTAAATATCAGGATTGACATTGACTTCATCAATAAATAAATTAATAAATATTTTTGAATTTCATGATCATTATTAATTAATTAATTAATAAATAAATAATATAGTCCTACACTTATGGCTTTTCCGATCATGTGGCCCACGACTGAAAAAACCTGGACTTCCCTGCTCTAGTCTTAATGGATACCTCTTGTTCATTGCTCAGCTCTTTTAGTAGTAGTTCCTTGGAGAGATATTTGTATTGACCTTAAACATACTTGAAAGTGGTAATCGTATTACCCCTCTGATATCTCTTCTTTAATGTAAACAAGTCCATTTTGGCTAATCTCTCATATATACATATATGCGGGTGTGTCTATATGTGTATATGGATATGCATACATATATCTATCTATCTATCTATATATATATATATATATATATATATATATATATATATATATATATATATAGTTGTGGGTTTTTTTTGTTTTTTTTTTTTGTTCTAGTTTGTCTGGGCGGGCTCATGGGTGGGGGTCCATTCCCGGTATTGAGGGGTCCAGGGAAACCTGGTTCCCCCGGGAGCGGGGACTCTCCTATGGTGGGCCATAGCCTAGACGGATTGATTCTTCCTTACCTCTGATTAAGTCTATGGGGCGTTTTATATCGAATGACCACACGTAATTGCCCCGGTGGAGACAGGGATACATTGTCACATGATGGAGGGTGATATTGCTCGCTCATGCGACAAGAGGTTGATAGGGATTGATCATACTGATGTGTGTTTTTTGTTTGATAGGTGTGTTAGATTAGGTGTTTGGATCCACAGTACAAGGGTTTTTTTCTGGAGAGAGGGGAGACATAGAGAAGCGGAGGGTGGTCAGATGCCATTGAATTTTGTAACGATAAATTCACATGGATTAAATTCACCATTTAAGAGAGCTTGTCTGTATGATCTCTTACTTAGAGGTCGTATAGATGGAGCTTTTATATAAGAAACATATTGGAGGCTTAAAGATAAGGTACTATGGAAATATCGTAAATATCCATATATTTATTCATCTTCATTAATGGATAAGAAAAAACATGGAGTCGCTATACTTATATCTGCTGGGTTGAAATTTGAATATATCCACCATGAAATTGATAATATGGGGAGATATGTTATATTGTTGTGTAAAATTAAGGATGCATTATTTACTTTAGTAAACCTGTATGCCCCCTCTGAGCACCCAGATTAATTTTTAGATTCTATTACTGAGAGATGTGAGAGAGAATCACCAAGGGTTCCTTAATAATAGGTGGGCATCTGAACTGTGTTGCAGACTGTGAACTGGATAAAAAAGTACAAACAAAAACTATAAGTTGAATGTTAAATGTAAGGCACAGGCTAAAGCCTTCTCATTTATGTTATTTAGGAATAATTTATACAATGTGTGGCAAACTCAACATCCAGAGGAGAAAGATTTTACTTTCTTTTCTAAACCTCATATGTCTTATTCTCAGATTGATTTTTTCTTTATGAAGGGTACAGACTTGGAGACCTGTATTAGTTCATGAATAGGTAATATAAGCTGGTCGGATCATGCGCCAGTGTATTTTGTTATTAAAGACAACTCTAATTATAGTATGCAATCTAATTGGAGATTAAATGAAACTGTACTGTTCTCAGAAACAAGTAAAGAGGAGTTGTTGAGAACAGCTTATGCTTTTTTGGCAGATAATGATAATAATGCTGTTTCAGATTTTACAATGTGGTGTTCGCTGAAAAGTTATTTATGGGGTTACTTAATAAAACAGGGAGCATATGTAAAATGACAACAGGGTAAATCATTGGCATATTTGTATATCTTGCTTGCTAAATTAGAGAGAATAAATAAATTAGCCCCAGCCTTGGAGATTGGTAGAGAAATATCTGTGATCCAGGAGGAAATTAAAGTTAAGCTTAGGGAACAGGCAACTAAAAGTCTGGCCCAATTAAAACTAGAGTGGTATTATTCAAATAATAGGCCTGGGAGGACCCTAACAAGTAAATTAAAATTTATAAACCAAAGAAATAGAATTAAGCAGATTTTTATAATGGGAAAGTTTGTTACTCTCCTCTTCAGATAGGTGAAGCCTTTAGAGATTACTACCAATCTCTTTATAATTTACCAGATTCTCACAAAACAGATTTAGAAATAAGACATTTTGTGCAAAATCTAAATTTACCTTCTCTATCTGATGACAGGATTATGTTTAGTGAGATTTCTAAGGTAATTAATGATTTACAAAAAGGGAAATCACCAGGGGCGGATGTTTTTTCTTCTCTATTTTACCAAGCTCTACAACACTGTCGATCTCTCCTCTCCTGGAGCGCGTCTACAATGCTATAGATGATTCTGCTGGGTTTCCAGAGGAAATGTTGGAGGTTACGATATCTCCGATCCTGAAGCCCCGTAAAGATCGTACTATTGTTACTAACTATAGGCCGATTTAATTAATTAATTTGGATATAAAAATATATTCCAAAATTTTAGCTCAAAGGTTGAATTTTGTGATTTTGGATTTTATCCATCCAGATCAGGTGGGCTTCATGGTCACTAGATCTGGTGAAGACAACACCTGCAGAGTCTTTAACATTATTGAAGAAATACATCTAAGACAAATCCCCTCTATTTGTATGGCTTTAGATGCTGAAAAGCATTTGATAGAGTTAACTGGAGATTTTTGTGGGAGACTCTGCGGGTGTTTGGCCTGGTAGGTCAATTTACAACTTGTACTATGGCGCTGTATAAGGTTCTGGGAGCAAGGATCGAAGGTTCACTAAGTTTGATATTCGGAATGGCACTCGGCAGGGGTCCATTGGCACCCCTCCTATATACGTTGACAGTTGAACCATTAGCTGCTTTGATTAGGCATTCTAAGGATGTTTCGGGGATACAGACAGGCTCCCAGGAATCATCTGATCTCTATATATGTGGATGATATCCTTCTGACCTTGTCCTCTCCTAGCATTTCTTATATAAAATTCCTTGAGTTGTTGGATAATTATGGTACTTTTTCAAATTATAAACGTAAACTTTCTAAGACTCAACTTATACCATTTTATATATCGGAAGAGCAACTTCAGAATTTGAGAGGGCAGGCTCAGATGGATTGGTCCAATGACTCAATTTCCTGTTTGAATTAGAATCTATTCAGATTTAGCACATATATTAAATTTGAATGATGTAGAATTAATGAAGAATTTGAAAGATATAGTTTTGAAATGGAAGGGTCTAGAGATCTCCTGGATGGGACAAATTAATGTAGCCAAAACATATCTGGTTCCCAAAATTATTTTTTGTTTAGGGCTATACTGCTTCCTGTTCCTGTGAGGATTTTGAGGGAATTGATAATATCTGCATATGTTTGGGGCTCTATGAAGCCAAGAATTCTTAGAGAAATACTTAAAATGGATATAGATCAAGCTGGATTAGGATATCCTGATTTATTTAAAACACACAAAGTATGTATGCTCTCACATGTTTGCATGTGGGATATTAAATGTGATAAAAATTTGGGATGGTATAATATAGAAAAATATAGGTGTAGAGGACATGACCCGTTCCTTCTTTTTTGGGTGGACCCTCCTCATTTTAGAAGTCTTAGTATTAATAGTTCTATAATTGGAGACTTACTGAGGTGGGTCTACAAATTTAGAAAAAAGGAGGGGACGTCTTGTATTACAATATTTTTGAATTGATCTAACCCTATCAGAGTGGTATTGATGTATTTAGAATATCTGTCTTTAACCCAACGGTGTTCAAGGGGTCTCAAACTGATTTCTCATCTTTTTGATGAGGAATGTTTTATCCCTTTCTCAGATTTACAACTGAAGTTTAGTCTATCTTCGAGTGATATATTTAGTTATATTAGAGTGAAAGAGTTTCATTTATCGGAACCCATTCCACACTCAGATATAGGCATAATGCTTAATAAAATTCAATTGGGTAGTAAAGCGATCTCTAAAATAAAGGGCTCCTTGGCTAAGCTTAGTATCTCCAATAAGACTTAGAGTCTTTCTTCCCACTTAAAGATTGGTATTATGCATGGAGGCTCATGAGAAAAGCAGTACATTGCATAAATTTGCATGAACAGTATGGTACTTGGTTCCGGCTCGTTTGTATAAATTTCAACACGGAATATCGAATCAGTGTTGGAGGTGTGGAGATGAGGTTGATACACAAGTACATATCTGGTGGGGATGTTCTAAATTACTTAATCTTAAAAATAAAGTAGCTGAGGTGCTTAGGGATCTTTTTCAGTTGCAAACGGATTTGACACCTCAGACATTTATATTTCATCTGGAAATTCCAGTTTCTAAATATAGCAGAAATTTGTGTATTAATACTTTATCATTAGTTAAGTTATGTATTGCTAGGTATTGAAAGAAACAGGAAGTTCCTACATGGGGAGAGATTGCAGCCCAGATAGACTTTCAATGTGACTCTGAAAGAAACTTTCATATAAAAAAAATATAATAAAACATGGAATGTGTGGATACAAAGAATGAGAAGTATTAATAAGTAATGAGGTGAATAAATAAATGAAAAAAAAGCGGTAGAGAATTGAGAGAAGAGTGAATTTCTCCATGTGGATTTGTAGCAGAAAGATTATGAGGCCAGGGCCTCTCCTTCTCATACAGATATTAGTAGTTCTGAAAAGAATTTCCCTTCTACCAGTATGGATTAGTACTACTGTTGAGGATATGACATTCTTGATGTATACATATATTTTGGGTGCCCTTGTATGTAAACTGTACTTACAGGCTTTGTTCAAACCAATCTTCCCACCAATCTGATACTCACTATTGGAAATAGCTACTCATAGCGCAGTCTAGTGCTGGTAGAGGATGTGGAGGATACTTCTTTCTTCAAGCAGTTTTCTGGATAGGGATCCCCTCACCCAAAAAACCCCCCAAAAAACCACCAGTAGATAGCTTGCAAAAAGGAACTGTTTACCCATTTCCACTCGGGCATATTGGTATACTACTGATGTCGGGCATATTGGTATACTACTGATGTCCAGAGTGTACATCAGATAAGGATGTCCAAACAAAGTTGTTATTTATTAACAAAAAAATGTATATAAAACAAACACCAACCAACACTTTTGGTACATATACTTTGAAGTTCAGTGTTATACCAGTATACCCCAGTGTAATTGAGTGATAAAGTCAACTAATCTGCTCCCAGCACTGTAAGTTAAGCTACAGTTATCTGATGTGCTTAACTGTTAATACTGTTTGTGTGTTCCCATATACACACTCCTGTGCACGTACAAGAAGACAGCCTTTCACTGGGTTCACCATTTAAAATGATATAGGCATTTCTCAAATTGAGGGGTACAGGCTGTTGCTGACAGCCTATTTGCCTCATACAACTAAAGAGTAAAAAATGGTTAAAACAAAACAAATAAGCATAAAATAAATGTGTCCCTTTCTACTACAAATGTGTGCAAACGTTCAAGGGTGGAACCATGAACAAAAAGGTTTTTAACATTTGTATATATTATATATGTAAAACTAGGAATTGCATATTTAATTACAGTACTAAATGAAAGTTTATTCTATCCCCATAACAAAAAACATAGTTTGCTTAGGTAAAACACATAATAAACTGCTGAAAATGCAGGAAACCTGACATCTGAAGTGGTCATGAAGGCAGGAAAAATAGCACAGTCTTTAAGATTTTCATATGTGTCCCTGGATCTCATATAAATATTTAATTCTCTTCATCCCAAATGAGGTTGACATATGGGAGGATCATTAGATGTTCAATGTCCAAATTGGTTAATGTTAAGGCAGTGCCGTATGGCCTAATTTATTTCTATTTCTGGTGTCTGATCAATTCCAATACTATAGGGACCACAACACATTGCTTTGAAATATATTACAATCCCCTTTAGCAAAGTTAAATTTCAAGACTTTAAAATCTCAGTCTCCTAGGATCCTAAGTTGAAACACTAATTTACCCAAAGGTACACAATAAACAAATACAATTGTTTATCATCATAATGCCTTTTTTATTTCTGACCTATTAATGGTATTCAGTACAGGTGTAAGAATCATTGTCTACTGTCTTCCTATCAAATGATGATGTGTATGTGATTTAGCTTTTAATAAATTGTATCAAGAGCATGTACGATTATATTAACATAAAAATATTTCTTAATATCCTTTATAAGGTGGTCAAATAAATGAATGCATGATTTTAAGCGTTAATCATGACTGTTTTTTCTCTCAGACATAAGATTAAGAATAAAGGGTAAGGTTCATTTCCCTGCCGTCACAACTGTTCTCATTCCTAAAGTTCTTACTGAAATGTCAAGGTCACTGGCAGTTAAAATTTAATAAAAGCTTAATCTTCATGTTCACAAGTTTAACTGGATGTGTCAGGTAGGAAGTTACCCATAAACAAAACTAAGTTGTTAAATTACAAAAATAGCTGTGATTTCCTATGCCCAGTCAGTCTCACTATTTCTCTGCCGATTATATCCACTGTAAGGAAGTCTGTCTGTGCTGAGCCCTTTCACATCCTTCAACATGTCCAGTCTACAAACTACCAGAATGTTTGTTTTGACAACTATACTAGCTTCCTCTGGTGTTCCCAACACAATAAATCTAACCTATTTTTTAACTGCCTGCCAATACAACTTCCTCTCTGTCATTAGTTACAAAAGAAGTTCATACTTCCCAAGTGTCCCTCTTTAGGAGAGACAGTCCCTCTTTGAGACCCAAATCCCTCTGTGCCTCTTTTCTACCCTTTTGTCCCTCTTTTTAGGAGATCAGAATGAGTGGTTTGTATTATATTGCTCCACAGCAATAAAACATATATAAACGTGTTGCTAATTGTCAGGATACGTGTTTTATACATTAATCTGGGTAATTAAAATACTTTAGTCTTGCTTTAAATCATTTATCAGTTACACAAAGAGGTGCAGATGAGTCAAGAAATAACATAAAAGTAATTGGAAATGCCCTGCCTACCAGTCACGCCCCCAGAAATGCCACCTAAAACAGAAATGTCCCTCTTTGGCCATTTGAAATGTTGGGAGGTATGGAAGTGATCATTGCAAAGTTAAGTTTATAATTTGTTTGTTTAACCTTTAGAGCGCCAGAGGAGTATGCAACACATTGTTTTGCAATGCACTGCGTGCCCCTATGGCACTCAGTTAACCCTTTTAGTGCTAGAGGAGTGTCCAACGTGTTAGCCATCTGGCACTTAACTCTTCGAGTGCCAGAGGGGGTACAACGCATTGCAAAGCAATACGTTGCATACTCCTCTGACACTCAAAGGGTTAAGGGATTACAACAAATTTGAAACCCTCAAAACTGCTTTGAGCCTTTTATTAAAGCCTTCACTATAAAACAGTTGACTAGCCCCTCCCAAAATAGATATATTTATGAAACATTGTTAACATGTTCTCAATAAATCTGAGGTACTTATTTGGCACCATTACGCATAATGGTTTTTGATAAATACTGTAACTATTTTGTTTTCCAAATTTAGCACCTGAAAAACACCCAGTACAAGAATAAGTTTAACTTAGTGTACAAGGGACATTATATGTAAAAGAAAAATCTGGAGCAAACCAACTGCACAATAAGGAGATTGGTCTGGTTATTTTTTTCATTTGTTTTGTGTTTGTCACCTATGGTACAGTTGGTCTGTTCTAGAATTGCTACAGTTCTCTTTTTTACATAAGGCCCATTGAGGAATATTGCCTGTAAATTACAGATTCTAGTAGAGGGTCATCTGGTAACCAAATTTGATAGCCCATATTGCTTTAAATAACAGACATGTATAGCTCTGCCCTAAAGAAGATACTAATAATTAAAGGAAACAATAGCACATAGACTACTTGTGCTTCCCTATATCATATTGTCAGACCTTAGAGCACCTGTATTACTTTATTCTATTAATTAAAACATGAATACAAGATCACAATACTGTATACTGTAATTTCAATTCATAGCTACCTAAGAGCTGGATTATATTAATTTGGAAAACATATGGTATTTGATCTAGAAATTGGATGTTATAGTCTATGGGGAAACGTGGAGATAAAGGCAGTGACAACCATACCTGGGACCTTATAAAATGAGCTGACCCTGAAATCCTTTTAATATTAACCCTTACAGTTCCCCACTGCAGACAATATGAGTTTCTCTAGTTAGTTGTTATATTAGATTTAACATGCTACAATATGGATACATTACTTCTTAAACTCAAGACAAGTAGAATGACTTCCTTTATATTATTAGTTATAGAAATTACACCATTGTAGAAAATAAAAAAGCAGTTGCTGTTAATAGTGCAGTACTACTGTGAGGGCTTCACCTGTCTAAAAACATTGGACTCTCTCAATCTGAGAAAGTGGTCCTTCACAGAACCTGAGATATAGATCAAGACCCTGAGTCTCAGTTTTGGGATATGTTTATTAATAATTACTTTGATAAGAAACATTGGGGGAGATTTATAGGAAGCATACTTAGTGCACGTTTAAGAACTGCTGCTAAAGTCCACAGCATTGGTTCATATTTATAAAGAAGCAAAGTTACGTTTATAAATATGTCTGAGAATTTTCTGAGAATATTCTCAGAAAATTTGCAGATTGAGAATATTTTGGAATATTTTTTCGCATCCATAACTATCACTGTATACCTCCATTAAGAACGGGTTATACCTGTGTTAAGATTTAATCACTAAAACTGTCTTAATTCTTGGCGCAATTAGTGAATTTCTTTATACATACCGTAAAATCTCGGGTATAATACGCACAATTTTACCCCTCTTGACCTTATGTCAAGTGGGGGGTGCGTATTATACCCGAGAGTTTTTTTTCTAGACTTAAAAAAAAAAAAAAAAGTTAGCGCTTTCTGCTCCCTCTCTCTCCCTGCACGAACCGGTGATAAAGAAAGACTTACTTTTTGAATCTGTAATTCAATATTTGTATGGTGTACCAGTATCTGCAAAAAGATCCCGCGGTTTTCAGGACCTTCCTCCCATGGTATTACCCTGTGAGGATCTCAAGGTCCTGAAAGCCGATTTGAAGGAAGCGGGCGGCAGATGCAAGCGTGCCGCCCGCAGGGAAGATGGGAGAGAGGGATCTTTTTGCAGATACTGGTACACCATACAAATATTGAATTACAGATTCAAAAAGTAAGTCTTTCTTTATCACCGGATCGCGCAGGGAGAGAGAGGGAGCTGGAAGCTCTAACTTTTTTTTTTTTTAGGAAGGGGAAAACAAGGGTGCGTATTATACATAGGCACTCTTGTTTTCCCTTAAATCTTAGGCATAATAAACACCTGCGTATTATACACAGGTGCGTATTATACCTGAGATTTTACGGTACCTTATGACACAATTCTTATTTGTAAAAGATCATTGATTTCAATGGAGGCTTTAAACCTATCGTTTTTCTAAAATCTCCGTTGTATAGGAGAAATGTGCAGTTTAAGATTTACCTGTTACGTCATTGATGTATAGCAGCGGGGCAAGCTGTTCAAGTTGTAGTCCAAGAGTAATTGAATGACAAAGGTATCCCCCTCCCGCCCCTTTTACTGATGTAATACTGCTCACCTCAGACCAGCAAGACTGTCTGGATGGATTGTAGAGAGGTACAATCTTCAATTAACATAAGCGAAAAACCTGTCAAGGGGGGCAGGGTTTTCCTTATGCTCACAGTATGAAGACCCTTGTTGTGAGCTGTCCGGTCAAGTGACCACATTCCAAATCTGAGGGGAGGCAGCTTACACTTGGTTAAAGTGGCGGGAGGGGGGGATACTTCATAATTCAGTTACTCTTGAACTACCGCTCTGACAGTATTTAAATAACACTCTCCATGGCTCAAATACTATAAAGATTAATTGGAGCCGCTGTTTTTGTGAAACATTACTGTCCCTTTAATCCTTCCTCCCTTTCATTCTCCTCTCCCCCCAAATGTTCGCATGGCCTGGCGCGCACTACTCATGTGCGTCCAGGTCCTGGATCCTCAGTGAGAGCGCGTTCACAAGCTCACAAGAGATAGGTCCATGATAGGTCCACTCCTGAAAATATTTGAGGACTGGGGGTACCTGTCCTTGTTATATCCCTTTAAGTGCCAGGGAGGTTTGCAATACTTTATTCCTACAATTTATAGTCAACCCTGCTACACCTATTCTTCACTACATGAAAGTGCAATGCATTTCTCTACCAGTTCTGTTACATTTCCCTATCATGCGGTACCTCTTCTCTACTATCATTTTTTCCTGCTCTTACCAATGACTGCTGCAATCCAAGGTCCATTCATAAAAATAGAACTATCATGGTTGCAGTGTACAATGATTTTCATCCAGAAACTAAACTCATTAACGATAAATGAATTGCACACTCCTCTGGTGCTTAAAGAGATAATAATGCTTCACAAAAAAAGCAGCTCCGATGAATCTTCATAGTATTTGGGCCATGGAGAGTGTTATTTCAGTGCTGTTTTAGTTGAAGAGTAATTGAATGATAAAAAAAAGAATCTGGTTGCAGCAAAGAAGAATCTTCTTACTGTGAGAATAAGGAAAACCCTACGCCCCTTGACAGGTTTTCCCTCATGGGGGATACTTTATCATTCAATTACTCTTGAACTACTCATACAGTATTGAAATAACGCTCTCCACAGTCCAAATACTATGTAGATTAATTGGAGCTGTTTTTTGTAAACATTACTATTCCTTTAAAGAGTTAAACTTCCTCTTTGTTGCACGAAAAAGATAAAGCACTTTGGCCTTGTGTAAGTCTCTGTGCGAATTAAGCTGTGCCCTATCCAGGACTACAGTCATTTTACTGTCAGTTGGATGAACTGCATTGCATTCACTCAACCAACAAGGCTGCAAAACAGATTTGGCTAATTTGAGTTAGGAGGCTGCTCCACAATGCCTCCAATGGAGGAGATCACAGTAAGACTGTCATCTTGCATATGTGTCACAGTGCAAAAAGCAACAATCTTGTGTGCCCCCTTCTTCTCATGCCCTTCTTTACCTTCTTTGGCAGGGGTGCTTATCTCCATTTTTGAGGCACTCCATGTAGTGAAATGTTGTGAAAACAGACTTTAACAGCTGTATATTTCAGTCTGACATGCCTGTTATAAACTAGAACATGCTGTCCAATGTTGTAATAGAGCATATTGACTGTTTCCTCTCATTGAGTAAAGTGTAGTTATGAACTTTCATTCATTTTGAAAGACTTGTGCAAATCACTCAGAGAACCGCACTAAGGTATAAAAGCTAGTTATAAACATACACATCAGAATACATGACTGATGAAAGAGAACAATAACGCATGTGATTGATGGAATCCAGCCCAAAGGAGCTGTAGCAGAAAGAACAAATAAACAACCTAAGGGGGTGATGAATCAGCATCTCATGACTTTAAATTGATAAACCAGCTGTTAAACAATGTTTTGATATATTTTGGCCCTGGTTTTTGAAAGCTGTGTACTTTTTTTGCTTCTGTTTCTCAAAAAGAAAAAAAAAAGCTTGCTGAGATAACAACTTTTTGAAATGATCAAATAACCACATTTAACGCACTTGGATAGAGCCCTCACCGCAGATCTGCGGCTACTTTGCAATTTTACCTGTGGAGAAAGTCAGGCTGTAATGAAAGGACTGTGGATCAGTAGAAAAGAAGCAAGAGGGTAAACCCTGGTGTTCTTGGGCTCTTCCAGGCAGTCAAAGTGAAATGCAAGATTTGATGTTTTGCAGTTCAGGTCACATGGGGCTGAGAGTTCAACTTCCACCGACCAGTGAAGGATTTGCAGGTCCTACACAGGCAGTCTATGGGGATTCATGAGCAACCAGCAAACACTGTAAATGTGAGTCACAAACTTCCTGGTTGTGTCCATGTCATGATAAATGCCCTTTAAATACTTAAAGGGATAATAATACTTCGTTTTATCTTTATTGTATTTTGTAGGCATTAAAAAAACATGAAGAACGATATAAGTCTTATCTCTCAAACCTTTATGGTTTGAGAGATATTCACAAGCAAAGTTTCCCCTCCCGCCCCTTTTACCTAGTGTAAGTCATCTCTTTTCAGATGTGGAATGCAGTCCATAGCCCAGACAGATAACAGCAGGGGACAATCTTCTTCCTATGAGAACAATGAAAACCCTGCCCCCCTTGACAAGTTTTTCAGGTTTTTCCCTTATCTTAACTGAAGATTGTCCCTCTCTGCAATCTACCTGGGCACCTCCCTTCTGCTCTGGCTGAGCAGTGTTAAATCAGTAAAAGGGGTGGGAGGGGGATACTTTGTCATTGAATTACTCTTGATCTACAGCTCTGACAGAATTGAAATAACACTCTCCACAGTCCAAATACTATGATGATTAATTAGAGCTGCTTTTATTATGAAATATTACTATCCCTTTAATTCAAAGTAGTGATTTGTACTGATCACTACACAACTTTCTGTGGGCCAGTTTCATTCATGTAAATTGTGCTTTTTACAACATGAATGCCTCTATGTTTGAAATGTGAACTAGTAACCTCAAACTAATTAGGATATTTAACACTGAAATATATCTGTCCTTCTCTAAAACAAACAGAAAATACAGAAACATTTTAAGATGGAAAGATGTTAAAATATTAGAAAAGCTGGGGTGACTTAGCTATTTGGGTGATTTCTACCCAAACAGAGAAGAATTAGATAAATAATGATATATGGTGCACCACCTCTAAGTAATAGGGGTGTGAGTATAACACCAAAGGGGATGTGCTAGTTGTTAAATAATAATACAGCAAAATAACAAAAAGAAAAAGAACAACAATACAGCACCAATCCCACCCCCTTACTCCAACTCCTGGGTTACATAGAATAAATATAGGAAAAGGAATATTTAAATAAAACTCAACCTTTATTAGAAACTTCTAAAAAGCAGCGAATTAAAATAAATTAAAATAAAATATGATTATTCCTGGCCATATTTATCATTATAAGTATAATGATAAAAAATTGTTATGAACGGTGTACGTGGTAGCAGGTGTATATATTTTACTGTAACAATACTTTCAGTGCTTATTATTTATAGTTTATCCAACCGTTTTCAGAACCAACTAACATTACTATTGATCAAAATCATTAAATGTCTGCTGTATTTATTCAGAAATAATACAGACTCACATCCCCAAATGCGCTTTCGTTTAATCCAGTATCATAGGACCAAACGCGCTAAGTAAAGAGGTAAGTTCCGTCGTCTGCATAGAGGAAACTGAGCGGTTTCACAGTTCTCAGCTCAATCGAGTTAAAGCAACTCGATACAAATAAACAAATTTGTATAGGGCGTTCTGACAGCCCCTCCGTCCTGTACGCTCAAGACAGACCACTTAAACAAATAGATAATCACAGAATTTATCCAGCTCTAAGATAAAACAGTGAATCCCATCGTCGGATCACTGTAATTATCCCGTCTTATAGCTGAGAAATAGTGAACCGCAACAGAGTGGAGTCTACCTATACAATCACAGGGGAGAAAAACAGTGAATCCCACCATTGGATCACTGTAATTAATCCATCGTATGGTCATAAAACAGTGATCCGCAAGTAAGTGAAATCTACCTATTTAATCATAAGAGTAAGAAAAGGGAGAATGCTTTTAACAACTCCCCTAATCTCTCATGTATCTCTCTCCCGTTGCTACAGAATGTTCTAAAGCAGCGATACACTCCAATCCCTCAAATAATTGTCAAATACACACTGATCTCTAGTATCTACATCCCTATTATCCGTACTACCGCTAACTCAAACAGAAGCCATCATTTAAGGCTCAGGATATCTACATAACTTTCCCTAACGTACGTTTCGCTTAAAATGCTTTATCAAAGGGTGCTGACCGCCCGTTCTACGTCAGCTTTATACCCATGATTGCCCATCAATTAAATTCATTGGAGGAAAAATTAACCCCTTCCTACTATTATATGTGAATCACACCGTTAGAATATATTTACATACAACATACAATTGATACAAAACGTATGTGTCTATAAGTACAACCTAAGTTCTTTATCATATTGGTAATAATTAGTCTATATTATTTGCTCAAAATATTAGCGCAGGCTTAATTAAATGTATTGTATAACTCATCTGATCTTTAAACTAAAGTAGGTCAAACACTAGAGATCACATTTATTAACCCCTACTAAAAAAAGAGGAAAAAGGAGATTGATTTAATATATTTAACCCATAACCAACAATACTTGAATTAATAATCTAATGTACATAATACACACTGCTTCTAATGAAGTAATTATATTTATATATGGGCAGACATACGCATCCCTTCATTTAAACCATTAGGTACTAGGGATTGAAATAGGAAAATCCACCTATTTTCTTTCTTGAGGAGTGCATTTTCTATATCCCCTCCCCTAATGCCCAGAGAGACAAGTTCCAAGCCACATACTTTCAAAGTAAAATGCTTTGGCAGCATTTGGTATTGTTTAGGATGGAGGGACATTTAATAGCTGGCACAGAAGCAAGAGACTCTAAGGTAGAATATGCCCTTTAATAGAAACCCAAGGTGGAGTGAGCGGCTTTAGAAGACGGATACAAGTGGAAAGAAATGCACAAAAGATCCAGATATTGGTGGGCCAGAGGCAGACTTTCCACAAAGTGAATATGGATCAGAAAAGAGTAGAATGTGTTGTAACTGGTAGTTCATGATATGTAGACAGCTATATATGTGCACAGATTACCCTACAGGTGATAAGCATTAACAGATTCCTACTGTGATAAATGTATCATGCAATGTAATCCAAGTCCTTTTTAAATTTGCTTTTTGTGGTTGACCTATTTTATTTACTTATCCTATATAATAATTCGCTAAGTTGTGTGTAACGCCCGACATGCGCAGTAGACACAGCTGCGCGTGCGGCAGTCATGCGCAGTACAGACTGCCCGCGCCGCGGCTGATACAGAGCTGGGCGCTCCGAAGGAGCGTCCAGCTCTGTATCAGCCTGGCGCGGGCAGTCTCCCCTCCGCGTGACTGCCCCGCGACAGGCTGCCAGAGGCACTGTGGCCCGTGTAACGGGCTGTTCAACTAGTAATCATATAATAACCTATGTAAAGTTAAAGAATTCATTTATACTAAAATGGCATTGTGGGATTAAAGTAACTTTACATATATTACATGACTACTCCCAAGTGTCCACTTCAAGGAGGAAAGCAAAAAGTGGAATCTGGATGAATAAGAATGTCAGCAGATTTTAAGACAAATTTGAGTAGATTTAAAGCAGAGATGGCCTCCACAGCCCAACAGTGATGGTTTGAGCCATTTTAAGTCATTAAAGTAATGGGTGACACTAGTTTAGAAAGGATCACAATAATTCTGCTAAAATAGGACACTCCAACAGCTGGCAGTTGAATTATTTAAATGTTATAACAATTCAAACTGTCAGGAAATGAGTAATAGCTTCATGACAGTGTAAGAATCGTTGTCAGTGATCCACCTTTCCCATAGGTTGCAAAAGAATAACCATCTAAATGCCAGGTAAACTATAGGTTAACGTTCTGACCACTAGAGGGCACTGTTAATGTAAAATGAACCCAATAGTTTAAACTATAAAAACTCTAGAAAGATGCATCACTCAAATGTGGGAGTAGCCTAGCCTTGTTGAACTCTGCAGGAAAAGAAGTACACTATATGCTTTTTTTCCATACAACAGTTACTGTTCTTTTAATTAACCTAAGAAGAGCAAATGGTCATCACATTTCTCCAGTTTAGTGTAGTGATGTTTACACACTGCAGATACAAATTCGCAATGTTCCTAAACAGTCTTGGAGAAGACGAGGAGATTATCCAAATTGATGATAAAATATGTAAACTATCAGTGGTGCAAACCCCTGAAGATATTGTTTATAAGATTGCTGTGACATTGTAGAAGCCAAATGGCATGACCAAATACTCATAATGCTCAAAACAAGTGTTAATTATAGGATTTCAGTGTTCTCACCATTCAATCCTTTTCTCTTTAGCCCATATGGAATACAGGATCCATGGGGTCAGGTCCCTCCTCCAAGAGGGAAGGGCACATAACAAAAGACAGGATCTTTGGGGTAGAGACTTCAATCTCTTCCTCCAGCTCAAACCCCCCCAACACCTGCTTCCAGAATTCATGTGACAATAGCCACAGCAAAAAGAACTAAATGGATGAGAAGATAAGAAAGCTCCAAAAACGAAGAGCCTAACAGGACTCCTCTGCCTGCTTAAGGAACACAAGTATGTTTTTTCTCTGGATGGGAGTCAAGGGGGAATGCCTATAAGAGAACAGATATTATCAAAGTAAGATTGAGTGTTGTGGATGTGTCCAAGTTAACTAACACATTAACTCACAGGGAAACAGGAAAGTCCAGAAGAAGCTCAGAATTTGTATGTGATGATTAATAATTCTTTATTTCAAAGAACTACCCATTTCTCTACTCATAAATAATCATAAAAGAGGATTTTAGTCTTACCTGTTAAATCCTTTTCTCTTAGTCCATATGACATACAGGTACCATGGGGAGGCGACAGTGCCCCCCAGTAGGCTGGAACAATTCTGAAAGAAGTGCAGGGGTAGAGCCTCCCCCTCCTACATATCAGGCTACCTTAACCCCATCCCGCCAACAGATTTGAGACAATAACCTATTGACTAAGATAGCAGGAAGAAGGGAAAACTCCTGTGAGCGATGAACCCAAAAGGACTCCCACGTCCAGCCACAGAAGACCCAGCATGGTCCCTTTCACTTGGTGGGTTTAACAGGTAAGACTAAAATCCTCTTTTCTCTGTCATCCAATATGACATAAAGGTACCATGGGGAGGTATCAACATTGAGCTCACAGAGGTGGGGAAAAAAAAGGAAAGGACCAAGTGCTGGTCCCCCATGATACCAGAGTTCCCATGGACTATCCAGGACACGGAACAGCCCAAACTAACTAAGTGTCAACAGACACTGAATAACAAAACACAGCACATAAGAACAAGAGCCAACATGGCTCAAACAGTTAAAGAGCTATAAGGCACAGGAAATCAAAGTCCTAGACAGACAAAAATGCCTCCAGGACTTTCCTGCCAAAGCTAGCTTCAGCCGAAGCCAGAACATTAACCAGGTAGTGTTTGGCAAAAGTGTGCACAGTAGACAAGTGGCCGCCTTGCACAACTGTTCAAAAGAGGCCTGATTCTTCTAGGCTCAGGAGGCCCCAACAGACCTGGTGGAGTGTGCTGTAATGCGGAAGGGAACAGGTCTGCCTCTGAGCTCATAAGCCTTGTGGATGGTAGACTTAATCCAAGATGCAATAGTCACCTTGGATGCAGCCAAACTAAGCCTGGGGCACTCAGGGATGACAAACAAAGCATCTTTCTTACAGATGGACTTAGTACGGTGCACATAGAACTTGAGGCAACGCACTACATCCAACAAGTGGAGATCTCTCTCCTTGTCAGATTTTCAGTCAGGACAAAAGGCAGGCACAACAGTCTCCTTAATGGTAGCCAAGACTCAAACAGAGGCTGCTGCAGAATTCCCAGAGCCAAGTTAAGGTCCCACTGGGGAGTGGGAACCTTATAGGCAGGGAATGCATGAGCAACACCCTGAAAGAAGACTTTGGCATCCAGCAAAATGGCAATATACGTCTCTGGAAAAAGACAGAGAGAGCTGAAGTCTGGACCTTCAAGGAACTAAGGCTAAGGCCCTTGTTCAAACCATCCTGCACAAATAGACAAGATGGACAGAGGGTCACAAACCTGTGAGGACAGATCCCTGTCCACACACCAAGAATTGATGGTGGACCAAACCCTGTGGTAGGCCTTAGAGGACACAGGCTTTCTGGCTTGGATCATGGTGGAGACCTCCTCAGGAGAAAAGCCCTTCCTCCTTAAGATGGAGGCTTCAACAGCCATGCTGTCAAAGCTAGACTGATCACATTCTCTCTCCAGAGTTAACCCTGGAGGAGGAGATCCTGTCTGCGTGGAAGAGGAAACGGATCCTGATCAGACCGCGCCAACCAAGGTTGCCTGGTCCAATGAGGGAAATCAGTATGACTGATGCATCATCCATCTGACTCTTTTTCAGCACCCTGGGGATGAGAGCAAGATGAGAAAAAAATGTAGGCTAGATGAAAAAGCCAAGGAATGGATAAGGCGTCTACTGCAAATGCCAGATTATCCCCCCAGTGAGAGCAAAACAGACGATCCAAGAGTTCTGGATTCCCCCAGTAAGAGCTGATAGTGAACCTCTGAAGCTCCCTGGTGTGCTCCATGGAGTACGGAACCAATTCCATGATAAATATCATCTTTCCCACAAGGGATGAGAACTTGTGAACCGGAGCTGTGGTCCACTCCAGAGAATGGGACACCTTGCTCGTGATCTGCTGAACAGAGTCCTCTCATAGATAGACCGTACCCTGACAGGTGTTAAACCGGTGACCCAGGAAAACCAGATTCTGAGAAGGGACTGGAGCAAATTTGTCCATATTCAGAATCCATCCATGCTGGAGAAGGATCTTGGTGCATTCCTGGACATGGAGGTCCAGGAGTTCCCTGGAAGGAGCCTGCAGCAGAAAATCATTCATGTATGGAGTCACTTGAATCCGCTCGGTGTGCAGTAAGGCAATCAAGTGGCCCAAGACACATGCAAACACCTGAGGAGCAGTGAATTAGAAGTGTCCCAGAGCGCAAGCAAACCTGAGATACTTCTGACTGTCCAGATGAATCAGAACATGAACGTAAGCATCCTGCAGATCCAGAGAGTCCAGAAATTCCCTTGGACACATCGCTGTAATGACAGAGCAGAAAGACTCCATCTTGTAGTGAGTATGGACCACAAAAGAATTTAAGTCCTTGGGGTCCAAGATGGGATAGCTGCTGCCATCCTTCTTGGGAACTACAAATAGGTTTTAATAGAAACCTAAACCTCTCTCTTGCGGAGGAACCGGAGTCAGGACTACCTTGCCCAAGAGAGCATGCACCGCCCTGTTGAAAAGATGTAACTTTTCGTGACCCTGAGGGGCATGAGAAAGGAAGAATCTGAAGGGAAGCAGGGATGTGAAGGGAATCCTGTAGCCTCCAGAATCCACCTGTAATACCCCCTGATCTGTAACAGAGTCTGCCCAAATGCTTGAAAAAAGTTGCAGACGACCACCTACAGGTGTATGCGGACCAGGTTTTGGTGAGTCATGCTGAAGCAGGTTTGGTGGATTTGGATTTGGTGGAAGAGTGACTGGGCCTCCACTGTTGCCTGGGCTTGGGGGTGGAGAGCGGGTGCTGGCCTGAGACCCACCTGGATATGGCTTTTGCTCTTCACTTTAGGGTGTTTAGGAACTGTAGGCAACAAGGTACTCTTACCATCAGTAGCCTCACTAATGATGTTCTTCAGTTCAGGCTCAAAAAGAGACGTACCCTGAAAAGGGAAAAGAGAAATTGGTGATTTTTTAGATAATAAGTCATCAGACCAAATCTTAAGCCACAGAGTGCATCTGGCAGCCACAGAAAAAGCAAAAGCCTTAGCTTCAAGACTGGCAGTGTCAAAGAGGGCATCAGTCACATAATTCTGAGCCTCAAACATATTGGCTCCTTAGGGGCACCTTTGCAGACAGCTTCAGTAAGCTGTTGAGACCAAACAACAATGGCCCTGGTAGCCCAAAAAGAAGCCAAGGTAGGCCTCAAAGATGTATCTATGGCCACAAACATAAAGAAGTGGATTTAGACATTCTGGAAATGGGGGATCAACCTTAAGAGGTATAGCTCACTGAGCCAAACTGGAGTCAGATACAGCTTAGAGAATCTCTTAGAAAGTGCAGGACGCTTGTCTGGAGTCTTCCACTCATCCAGGATAACCTGATCAATAGTGGGATTAGGTGGAAATATGGTACTGGACTTCTTGCATCTTTGAAAGACATCAGAAGTAGACTGTGACACTACAGGGTTAACAGGAGTGTTAAGGGTAGTCAATGCCACCTTAATGAGACACTCAGCAGAGGGTTCAGGGTCAGGCTCAAAGGGGTCACCATAAGAATAGGATGAAGCCCCTTCTGCACATTCACCATCCTCGGACTCCTCATAAGAATCCTCCTCAGAGGAAACAGACAGATCAGGAATGCCAGGGGCCTTAGGGACCACAAACCTGAAGGAAGTGGGGGCTTCCAAGACTGAAGAAACCCTTGAAGAGATAGAGGAAACTCTGCCATAGAGGACTTTAAGTCTTTGACAAGTATGGCTCTTGTTCATGGTTTTAGGGCCCTAGCAGAAAAGCAGGGGCCAAAGCACGAGGGACATAAGTGACCTGAGTACTCTCTGGGAAGCCCTACTTGGCATGAGGAACAGTAATCAAGGGGGGGGGGGTCAAAGAGGCCCCTGAGTCCTTAGCCTTAGGCCTAGCCACATGTCCCTATTGATCCGCCATCCTAAAAGGAGAAGTGTCCTACAGTAACAGGGAACACAAATACTGTCACCCAGATTAATAAATCACCCCAAAAAGCCTAAAAATAAACTTATCTGGCAAGCAAAGAGTTAAACTGAGGAGGAGAGGAGAGGAATCCAAGCACTGCACAGGATACTCAGCTGAGGAGAGAAAAAAAAATGGTGTCCGAAATTGGATCCAGTCAGATAAAAGCCTGTGAAAGGGACCTTATGGGAAATGTAGTTTCTTAATTGAAAGTACCCAAAAAGCAGAATCCGAACCCCCAAGGGACCCCCAAGACATTATAGAGGTGAACCAGAGTACAGGACAAGTGGAGACAAGAAGAATGAGCCCTCTCTCAACTCTGTACATGGAGCGGTTGCAGAGATATGCCCCAAAGCAGTCTGTCCCATAGAAGTCAAAGGAGCATTGTGGCTCTGTGGTAAATCGTGCCTTTCAAACAAAACAAATAAACTAAAAAGTACTAAAACACATACAGAACACTTAATAAACATTAAAAACACTTTAATGAGTGCAGAAGTTATAATGAACTCCAGAAAGACCCCTGTGCAGAGGGGAACTGCGGGACAAGTGGACCATGGCATGCAAAGGGTTGCTCACCATTTTTGCAGGTCTTTGTTTTTCAGATTACCATGGAGAGAGAGACATGGGTTACATGATTCTCTTCCAGGGCTGCAAGGGTCCACAAACAACTCCTGTGACTGGGCAATCCTCCAGAGGATGCCAGTAATGGTAATCCACCTAATAAGGGACTTTGAGAACGCCATATCTACAAAAATAAATAATAAATTAACTAAAAACTAAGCAGAACTGTTCACAGCCTTCTAACCAGGTTCATAGAACAAATCTATCTGGTGGGGAGGAGCTAATGTAGCCTGATATGGAGGACGGAGAAGCTCCACCCCTGCACTTCTTTCAGAATTGTTCCAGCCTAATGGGAGGAGCTGTCTCCTCCTCATGGTACCTGTATGTCATATTGGACGACAGAGAAAATAGTTTAAAACCGGAAATGTAAACATAATTTTCTTCCTTTTAAATGTCAGAATTGTCTTTTGTTAAGTGACATATTAACTTACAAGCAACAGACAAGTACGCATAAATGTCTGTCCTTTACAGTTCAATTTAATTATTTTTTTTGAACTGATAACAAACTAAGAGCATGATTAAGTACAACTATTGCAGTCTTTTTAAATTTGCTAAAGGGCAATGATCAATACAATTAAATATATATAATCATGTTTTCTTTTTTATGGCTTTTAAAGGTTGGCAGCGGCTGCAGAAGTATTATCACAAGATATATAAAAAGACATTACATCATGGTAGGCAATGGCACTGATCACTTGACTGAATTTTAATGAATGATTGAATTGATTAACTATGTAACCAAGGATGTGAAAGCAAAGTCTGGAAGTCTGAGGGGCCTCAGGGCTAAATGGCATATTAATTGATCCTCCCAATTGATAAGGAAGAAAACAGAATACTGTAACATGTAATTGATACCAGGCAATCATTTTACATTATTTCTTATTCTTTAGAGGTCTTCAATGTAGGGGTTAATAACTGGTTCAATTGGTGATACTATGGGAGCACTAAATCACTCCCAATGATAAATGGTGTTTGGGACTGTATTCTGCATTTTTCTCTGTTTCAAAGAAAAAATATTTAAAAGAGGGGAAAAAATTAGAATATCTTGACCTCTGAATAACTACGGTAACTGTTCTCATACGTCACTAAAAATACAGACTTGCCTTCCCCTTACAGGATTTTCCTGTTAGCAACAGACATGAATAAATAAAATGTCCCAAACAAACATGTTATCTTTTTAAAGAAGCACGCTAATAGGGAACTGACGTCCTTTCCTGACAAAACAGAAAAAAGTATTTAACTTTGTTTCCCATTAATTATATCATGCACACTTTTCTTTCTATATGAAGATATTAAATGGAAATAAAATTTAAATTACACCGGTCACACATATAATGTTTTGCTTGTCAAAGACAATACCAAAAAGCAAATATCAATTTGTATGAAGAGAAACATATCCAGTACACCCCTCCCCCTTCACAAATATGCAGCAAAAAATCATTAATATTTTAAGGTATTTATAAATGATTACATTTACCTGCTTAGCATATGTATGCTAGGCACCAAAATACAATACAAATCAGCATAAGTACTATATACACTTATGCACCTATGCATATGTGTACTCACAAACTGTATGCATGGTATACATCAGTCAGGATCTGACATTATGCACACCTGGCTGTCAAATATTTGCATTCTCTCATTGCTAAACGAGCAAGTAGTAATATATTAGCAAGTGGCAACATGTCAGAAAATATGAAGGTATTTTGCTTCATGTCTGCCATTTGCATGTTGATAGCAACTTCACTGTACGTTTTGAAGCAGACACATAATTTTATGGTGCATTATTGTACAAAATACTAAATTCAACTGCATCATTCCCAAACATAGAAATGGATACCCAACTTTGATTGTGACTCCAAGCAAAGAAGGTTAAAGCAGAATCCACTGTTCCCTGGTTCCCAAAATGACAAACAAAAATATTTAGATGGGTGATTGTGCTGCACGCAGTTATCCACAAACAGAATGCAATGCATCATAGTGAGCTATTAACATGAGTGACTGCAGTAGCTGATTGACACACAAAAATAAGGCATGGCGCAACTTTCTATATATTAGAGACTAGCTGAACAGCCTATGTACACAGGCCACAATGCCAGGCAGCAACCGCCGTGGTGCAGTCATGCACAGTACAGACTGCCCACACCGCAGCTGATAATGGAGTGGGGAGCTCCGAATTCAGACCGTAGTCCTCTCTGCGCACCATTGGCTGAAAATGGAGCAGGGCAGACTACGGTCTGAATCCAGAACGTCCCGCTCCGTTATCATCCGCGGCGCGGGCAGTCTGTATTACGCATGACTGCAGCTTGTGCAGCCATCTGTACTGCTCATGACAGCTTCTGACAAACATCCATTAGCGAATTATTATATAGGATGGTTGCCAAAAAGTTACAGCAATTAAAACTGCAAAGCAGACTGTGTGGACAAGCAGATTGTTCAGACAAGAGTCTGAATTATTGTGACTCTCACCTAAATGATGTAATTAGCTGCTGAACCATAGGAGTATCAGCCAATCATGTATGGCCAACGTATCCAATGAGATAGCTCAGTGGTAAAATTCCCTGACTATGGAGCCTATTCAACCTCAGGGTTGCAGGTTCGAATCCCGGCAGGGCCAGCTCAGCCCTTCATCCTTCCGAGGTCGATAAATGAGTACCATTGATTGGGTTATAATAACACCTATTATTTCAGCTGCCGATTTGGTTAATTCCGAGAGCGTGCGCTGACAGCGCTTTGAGTCCCACTGGGAGAAAGACGCTATATAAATACTAGATATTATTATTATTATCCATCACCTACCAGTCATTGCACGTCCATCCCATCTGTAAGTGGCTCATGGAGGAGTGCAGTGCACAAAAGAAAGATGACTTGGGTGATTTGAAAGTGGTAGTGATACACATCCACAAATGTGCTGCAGAAACACTGCTTACTTCACTCCATGATCTAATTAGTGGATGAAACATAGGAGCATCAGCCAGTCATGTATCCATTACCTGGGACTCACTGCATGTTCCTCATATCTGTAGTTACAGTGCACTGATAGGAAGAGGACTTGGGTGATTTGAAAGTGGTAGTGATACCACCATACCTGAACCACCCATATGCACACAGCCTCGTAGACAATAAATGTGCTGCAGAAACATATCTTACTAAGCTAATAGTTCATATACCCTGGGATCAATGTGAAACAACTATTCCTCTGACCTGATGTGTTGCAAAGGCATACAACAAGATTTGACTGACATATATTGCTTTTTACCCCAAAGAAACCAAGAAAACATATTCTTTGTAATTTGATGTAAATGTTGCCCATGTAACACAGAATGCATAACTATGTCAGTGAAAAGAGTGATTATGAATATTCTGTTTTGTTAGCATTAGATTCAGACAGATGTAGCCCTACTCATGGTACATGTTTTCCTCAGACAAAATAATCCATAGTCAATGATAACTTTCATTTTGACACCTGCAACCAGCACACACTCGTATCATAGAAAATGCAGCAATTAACTATTTTATTTAACATCTGAAATGTACTTATTTGCTAAGATTTTTTTATTTGTAAAGTATTTTCCCAGAAGGAAGGTATAAGTAAAGGTAAGGTGCATTTCAGGTGTTATAAATATTGTAGCCAATGATGACTTTCAGAGGGAAAAAATGAGAGCTAGCATCAGGAATGTGTCTGTGAATGATGAACTGTAGATTGTGGTAATGGAAGTATGAGATGGGTAAATCAAAAGCACTTAGTACAAGGTACACATATAGAAATTTCAAAAGGAAGTGGATTTAATGTTTGTAGGGGCTCAAGAGAACAAGAGATAGTATAAAGTGCTATAAGAGGATTTTAGATTTACCTGTTAAATCCTTTTCTCCTAGTCCATACAGGTTACTGGTAACTTTGGGTAACTAATCTGCCCTTTAAGTAGGCAGGAACAATTCTAGAACTGATTGCAGGGGGTGGAGTCTACCTTCAATCCGTGGCTGCAGCTAGCCAACCAGCTCCAGAAAGATTTGAGAAACTAACTATTGACTACATAGTGGAAGGGAAAGAAGACTCCTGTGAGCATGACCCCGAAGGACCCCCACCATCTGCCACAGGAGATCCAAGCATGGTCCCTTGACAGGGTGGGAGACCAGTAACCTGTATGGACTAAAAGAAAATTATTTAACAGGTAATACTAAAATCCTCTTTTCTCTGCCGTCCAATACAGGTTACTGGTAACTTTGGGACGTCCAACCATTGAGTTTCCCATAGGCGGGAAGTAAGGCAAGGACCAGACGTAAGGCCCCCAGAGTCACCAGAGCAGATATGAACCATCAGATCAGATATAGCCCAACAAGAACAACTGATGTGTCAATGGACACTGAACAGGGATAACAACACCCCAAGAACTAGAGCCAACAGGGCTCAAAAGTGAAGGAAGCACCAAGAACCGGAGAAAATCCTAGAAAGGTAAGACTGCCTCCAGGATCTTCCTCCCAAAATTGGCGTAAGCCAGTGCCAGCACATCAACATGGTAGTGCTTCAAAAAGTTGTACACAGACGACCAAGTGGCAGCCTTGCACAACTGATCAGCGGAGGACTGATTCTTGTAAGCCCAAGAAGCCCCAATAGATCTGGTAGAATGAGCAGTAACCCTAAAGGGAACGGGCTTCTTCCTCAGCTTGTAAGCCTTACGAATAGCAGACTTGATCCAAGACGCAATAGTCACTTTGGATGCAGGTCTTCCTGCCCTGGGGCCCTCAGGAATGATGAACAGCGCACCAGATTGTCTAATGGACTCGGAGCGATGTACATAAATCTTAAGACAATGCACCACATCTAATAAGTGAAGATCTCTCTCCTTGTCAGAGGTAGGGTCTGGGCAGAAAGAAGGCACCACAATCTCCTGATTAATGTGGAACTCGGAGACCACCTTCGGGAGAAACTCCTGAGAAGTGCGAAGCACCGCCTTGTGTTTGTGAAACACCAAAAAGGGTGGTTTACAAGACAGAGCATGTAACTCCGGAACACACACAATCGCCAGGAGAAAAGTAATTTTCCACGTCAGCAGGCGTAGAGGAATAGTAGCCAAGGACTCAAAGGGAGGGCGATGAAGGACGCCCAAGACCATATTAAAGTCCCACTGAGGAGCGGGAGTCTTAAAGAAAGGACGAGTGTGAGCAACGCCCTGGAAGAAAACCTTGACATCAGGAAGAATAGCAATGCACCTCTGAAAGAAAACAGAGAGTGCAGAAGTCTGAACCTTAACGGAACTCAAGCTGTGGCCCTTATCCACACCATCCTGTAAGAAGGCCAGGACCGTAGGCAGATCATCCTGAGATAGATCCCTATCAGCACACCAAGATAGGAAGGTCGACCAAACACGATGGTAGGCCTTAGAAGAAACCGGCTTGCGGGCACTAAGCATAGTAGCCACCACACTAAAAGAAAAACCCTTCTTCAGTATTGAGGATTCAATTTTCAAGCTGTCAGAGCTAGATGATGAACATCCTCCTTCAACTGGTAACCCTGTAGAAGAAGATCCGAATGGCAAGGGAGCCAGAATGGCTCTGCCACTGACAGATCCAGAAGCTAAGGAAACCAAGCCTGCCGAGGCCAGTACGGAGCAATAACTGGACAGTGCTCCAGTCTCAATTTCCGTAACATCCTGTGCAACATGGGAAGGGGAGGAAAGATGTAAGCCAGAGGAAATAACCAAGGAATGGACATGGCATCCACCGCTAGAGCTAGAGGATCCCTCCAGCGAGAGCAGAACATCGGAACCTTCTGTTTGTATCTTGTCGCCATCAGGTCGATGCAAGGATGACCCCACTTCTGAACAATGAGGGTGAACCCCTCTGGGCGCAGTTCCCACTCTCCTCTGTCCACCATGTGTCGACAGAGGAAGTCTGTCATGACGTTGTCTACGCCAGGAATGTGCACTGCGGATATGGCAGGAACATTTTCTTCTGACCAGGACAAAATAGCCTTGACCTCTAACCAAATGGTGAGACTTCTTGCTCCACCCTGCCTGTTGATGTAAGCCACGGCCGTGGTGTTGTCGGACTGGACCCGGACTGGGCATTCTTTCAGCTGGTGTGTCCAATGGTGAAGGGCATGAAATATCACCCGAAGCTCCAACACGTTGATGGGAAGGAGAGATTCCTCTGGAGAATACCGACCCTGAGCACTCAGGCGACCCAGGACTGCTCCCCAGCCGGAGAGGTTGGCATCCGTCATCACCATGGTCCAGAAGGATACCAGGAAGGACTTGCCCTTCAGCAGATTGGAGAGGTTGAGCCACCATGACAAACTCAGTTCCACATGAAGAGGGAGGGATACTGACATCTTCAGAAGGTCAGGCTGACCCCTGCACACCTGGCTCACAAACCTCTGGAGTTTCCTGGTGTGAGCCATGTCAAATGGGACTGCTTCTATGGTGGAAATGAACTTCCCCACTAGAGTGGACAGCTTCTTGGCTGGAACTTGATCATGAGCCAGAACAGTAGAAACCCTGTGGGCGATCTGGTGAGCCACCTCTTCCTGGAGAAACACCATGCTCTGCTGAGTGTCGAAGAGAAGGCCCAGGAAGACCAGACGCTGGGATGGGACAAGATTTGACTTATCCATGTTGATGATCCACCCATGATGGGTGAGAGCATGAATGCAGTCCTGAACCTGCTGATGAACAAGTTCAGCAGAAGGGGCTTTCAGAAGCAGGCCGTCCATGTATGGAGTAACTCTGATGCCATCCCGATGGAGGACTGATACTAAAGTTCCCAGGACACGGTTGAAGACTTGAGAAGCTGTAGTCAGACCAAAGGGAAGAGTTGAAAGTGGCCTTGGTCGCAGTCAAATCTGAGATACTGCCGACTCTCTGAATGAATGGAGATGCATAGATATGCGTCCTGAAGATCCAGAGAGGCAAGGAATTCCCCCGGGACATAGCAGCAATCACCGTTCTTAGGGACTCATGGTGATAATGAGTCTTGATCACAAAGGAATTGAAATCCTTCAAATCCAAAATGGGACGACAGCCGCTGTCCTTCTTGGAGACCACAAGGAGGTTTGAGTAAAAACCCATAACTCTGTCCCGAATTGGAACAGGTTCCAGAACATCCTTGTCCAGAAGGGCCTGAATAGCGCCATTGAAAAGACGTTTTTTCTCTACCCCCTGGGGTATATGAAAGGGGAAAAACCGAAAGGGAGGAAGAGAGGTGAAAGGGATCCTGTACCCTTCCGCCACCACCTGTAAAATCCACGAGTCCGCCACTGAAGCCTCCCAGATGCTGTGGTAGTGACGCAGACGGCCACCCACAGCCGAGTGGGGACCTGGGTTCGGCGAGTCATGCTGGAGAAGGCTTGGAAGCCTTAGGCTTGAAGAAGACCTTGGGCTTGGAGGAGGAACGCAGAGCTGAGGGAACTGCCTGGTTCGCCGGACGTGTCTCAGTCTGGAAGGAACGAAAAAGCCAATTACGCTTCAGAGGTGTCTTCTTCCTGGGGACCATAGGCAGAAGGGTACTCTTGCCCCCTGTGGCCTCACTAATCAGATCCTTAAGATCTGTCCCAAACAAAGAGGTGCCTTGAAAAGGCAATGAGAGCAAAGCTTTCTTGGAAGCAGTGTCAGCAGACCAGATCTTGAGCCAAAGAGCTCGTTTGGCACCCACAGACATGGTGGAAACCCATGCCACCAAATGGATGGCACCAAATAAGGCAGCAGAAACATAGTGCTGGGCCTCAGAAATGTTGGCAAGAAGCCACAACATATTCAAAGTAGGAGCACCCTGACAGACCGCCAGGGTGAGCTTTTTAGTCCAGACCACAATGGCCCGGTTCACCCATGCCACAGTGAACGCTGGGCGCATGGCAGTACCAGCAGTGGCAAAAATGGACTTGAGGGAGACCTCAAGTTTCTTGTCAGTCCAGTCTTTCAGAGTGGAAGCATCAGCAACTGGCAAGGCAGTGGACTTAGCTAGCCTGGAGACAGCAGCATCCACTTTGGGGGGATGAACCCACTGAGCAAGCGCCGCCTCAGAGAAGGGGTAAAGCTTGGCAAATTTCTTGTAAACAGAAGGTTTCCTATCCGGAGACTTCCACTCATAAGACACAGGACGGTCAAGAGTGGGGTTAGGTGGAAAACAAGTATAGGGCCTTTTAGGCTCATGAAATACATGAGAGGGATCCAAAGAAACCTCCTGAACTAAGGGAATGTTTAGGGTAGTTAAGACGTCTCTGAGCAAGCCCTCAGCCAAGGGATCAGGATCAGCCTCAAAGGGGTCCCCAAAAAACTGGGAGGAGCCCACAGTAGAACATTCCTCAACATCTGAATCCACCAACAGTTCCTACTCAGAGGAATCTGATACATCAGTTACTCCCTGCGGTTTCGGCAGGGAAGATCTGACGGAAGTAGGGGTCTGCCAGGAGTGGAGGTCCCCCTGTAACTGGGATGGAAAGGGTTGCAATGTAGGCCGGAGGTCTCTAGTAGCAGCCTTGAACTCTTGCACCCAAATTGGCTCTAATGCATGGCTGGACGTCCCTGGGAGAGACTCAGGGACATCAGAACATGCTGGGCATAAATGACCTGAGAATTCTCTAGGTAACCCTGAATGACATGAGAAGCAATGCGCAAAAGGGGACACAGAGAACCCAGCCTCCTTTGTCTTAGGCCTGGCCCCAAGCTCTAACGGATTAGACATTCACACAGTGTCAAAACATTTAAAGTATAAGGAATCACCCAAATACAGTGTGTAAGATTAAAATTTCACCCCAGAAATCGCTAAACTGCACTTATCTGGCAGGTGAAGGGTTAATCTGCAAAGCCCCCTGAGCCCCCCAACACACATAAAACGTTAACCGGATGACAGAGCAAGGGCAGACAATTAAAATGAGCCATCTCTGAAGTCGCTACGTTGAGCAGTTGCAGAGAGATATGTCCCAAACTGTACAGTCCCAAAGAAGTGAATGGAGCAATGGCGTCTATGCTGTAAAAACGCACCTTAAAGACGCCAAACAGAAATTTTGCAAAGTTGAAACTGTGAATTAAAATTACATGTTGGCAGACCCAAAAAACACTGAACCCAGTAGGGAAAGTGCTAATAAGCCCCCAAAAGTTGCAAAACCAGCAGCTAAAGGGTTACCACAGAAACTTGCTCCAAAACACCCAACAGACATACAGATAAACCCACTGAGTGCAGGGCACTATGGGACATGTGGACCTGCAGCACTTAAAGGGTTGCTCACCTTTCCTGCAGATCTTCTGTTTTCAGATTACCGTGTATTAAGAAGAAGCCTCAGTGGGCAACTCCTGAGGAAAGAACTTGAACCCAAGATTTTCGCCCCAGGGCTTAAGGTCCAAAAAAAGCACCTGTATATTGAGCTAGCCACATCTAAGGGCATTGTCAGTTATGGTAATCCGCCTAATGGTGGTATTCCATATTTAACAGAAAAATATAAAATTAGCTAAAACTATAGCAGAACTGTTCTCTTGCCTGTGTTCTTACCAAGGAACAAATCTTACTGGAGCTGATTGGCTAGCTGCAGCCAAGGAGGGAAGGTAGGCTCCACCCCCTGCATTCACTTCTAGAATTGTTCCTGCCTACTTAAAGGGGTGGATTGCCTACCCAAAGTTACTAGTAACCTGTATTGGATGACAGAGAAAATAAATTATGTGACACAAATCATGTCTCTCGATGGTTTGAGAGCTATTCGCCTGTAAAGTTTCCCTTTACAGCTGACAGCAGGAGATTCGAGTCGGCTCTTCAGCAGAGCTGAAATTGTGTTATTTAAAAGGAACTACTTCATGGGAACGGTCTACAAAGTGTGCTTCCAAACCAGACACACTTTGTAGACCATTCCAATTAAGTAATTCTTTTTAAATAACGCGATTTCGGTTTTGCTGCAGAGCCGCTGGCTGGTCCCGGACTGGGATCTCCTGCTGTCAGCACAGGGCTGACATCAGGAGAAGGGGAGGGAGGAAGTTTACAGGCAAATATCTCTGAAACCGTAAAGGTTTGAGAGATAGGATTTGTGCCACATGATTTATTTTTTTTAACCTCTACAAAACAAGCATAATTTTTATGGGACATTAGTGTCCCTTTAACAAATCTTAATGCCTAACGTATGCAATTCAATTGCATATTTTGTTGGGGGTTTTTTCAATGGGCAAAAAGACCCGCACATTTATCACTCAACGTGTTTTTTTTTAATCCAGCATTTTTTACACAGCACAGGTAATTGAATAGCTTACCATGCTTGAAAAAATACTGTTATCGGACCCAACTGAATTGAGGCCTTACTCTGGCATTGAAAGAATGATCTTTAATATTCCTAATGCCAGTTAGAGAATCTTGTGGATTTGATTCTGCATATTTTATATCATATCCACAGTTGAATATAAAAAGTAACATATTCTAAAGAATCTTTTGTTTGCTAACTATGTTCTGGTAGCTTATATTAAAAGAACTCACCTGCTCTGGTATTTTCTGTTCCATGTTCTTCTCAAACACTACCTCCTGGGGAGCTGGCTTTGGTGGAGGAGGCGCCCTACGCTTTTTCATCTCTGGTTTAGCACCAATTCCGGAGATATTACTTAGTGACAAAGAGGCACCAAATGCAATAGGTCGTGAGTTCACTGAAGGAGAGCTTGGAGCTGTTGAAAAGCCCTATAAATAAAGATAATCCTTTTAGTCGTCATGGACAGTGGCATTGACAAGGCACACATTCACTTTAGTATGGAATAATCAGTATGAATTCTACCTACCCATAATTATTCATATTTTGAGAAAACAATATTCAAACTCAAACATATCAGAAAATAAAAAAGCACATGATTAATTATGTCACTAATTGTAAGGATTCAGCTGCTAAAAGCAATGTTGAAACCTTTTTCAGATGCGTATTTTAAAAATACAAATCCCAGTTGAAGCTGCCACCAACTGAACAAATTGCGTGCAACCATTATAAAGTCCTCTTTATTTCATGAGTCTTAAAATGTATAAAAATAAAATCTTTCAGTAATATGTTCATGGTGAGTTTCAGTGCTGTGACACATTTAGGGGAATTTAAATATGTAGTTCCACTAGAAAATAAAGTGTAAAAAGTAACCTCTAATGTCAAGGGCAGTGTCAGAGAGTATGTATGTGTGTTTCTGTCACCTACCTGACTTAAATCTCATTAAAATATTTCTTTAAACTACCTATACATTGTGCTTTCTAGATTTTAATCAGTTTCATGGTTTCAGAAATGTTACTGTTCATTAGTGAAACTCTAAACTCAGCAGAACAGAATCATATGATCCTGTGTTATTTAACCTGCTTAATTACCCACCTCTCGCAAAACTGACTCTCTACTCCTTATAAGAATGCATATCTGGTTAAAGGGATAGTAATACTTAAAATGTAAAAAAAATATGTTGTAGGGTTTATCCCTCTGAGTAAAACAAGACTACTCCCACTGCTGAAAGGTGTTTCATTCAAAAGTTATTAATTTTCAAAGTTGAATTTTTTAGGTGCAATATCACAGTGGCCTGAAATTGTACAGTGGCGCTGTTGCTACACCATCCTATGGAGATTTATGGTCCCGGGACCAGAGCTGTCCATAGGATCGTGTAGCAACAGCGCCACTGTACAATTTCAGGCCACTGTGATATTGCACCAAAAAATTCAACTTTGAAAATTAATAACTTTTGAATGAAACACCTTTCAGCAGCTGGAGTAGTCTTGTTTTACTCAGGGGGATAAACCCTACAACATATTTTTTTTACACTTTAAGTATTACTATCCCTTTAAAGCCTGTCAAGTGAGTTGATCCCACCAAGATCAAATAAATGGGAATTATTGTCTCCTACAGTGCAGAGGGTTTGCCCAGGAATTTCTCCAGTTCTGGTTAAAACATCAGGCTCAGTATATTACACTCACACCTTGTTCCACAATAACAACACAGCATTTTCTGTCTAATATCAACAGTTTCCCCTTGGATATTTTTAACTTATATAAAAACCTATATGTTATAGGTCTTTTCCTGTTTAGTAAAAAAAAGGTTTATCCCACTGCTGGTAGTTGTTTTGTACAGAATATGTAATTATTCAAACTGGCATAGAGTGATAAGGCTGTTGCTGTCACATCCTATGGAAAACCGCAGTCCGCAGTTTTATCAGAACACCTGGTGAATTGTAAGTAACGTTCTGGACACCAGAGTTTACTTGATCTTTACCCATGTTTTGGAATTTGAAAAATGTAAGTATATTTTGCCAAAATCATTTTGAGGTTTTAAACTATCCACACTAGGCTGTATTTATTCTCATTCCTGCTCAGAAAGCTTAAAATATTTAGTTAAATGGATACTCACACCTGCCCCACATTGTGTACTTTAAACTAATGCCTGCTGGGTGCAGCTTTACATTTCTAAATGTATATTCTTTTACATACCCCAGTTTCCTTGCATATGACACTGTGCAGTTAGGGTTGCCACCTTTTCTTCAAAAAAATACCGGCCATGGCATTCCCTCCATAGACTTAACATTGGACAGAAGCCAATTTTTTACCGGCCTGCCGGTAAAATACCGGCTGGGTGGCAACCCTATGTGCAGTGTGTTCCCTTGACACCAGTAAGAGTACAGCTTCTCTACTAGCCCAGTCTGAGCAGCCTGTCCCAGCCTCCTACTACATTCAAATGATGCTAATTTTATTTAAAATCATCACACCACCATTTGGTAGCAAAGTTGTATGTATTATACCACTGGGGGGCAGGGCCAGAGCACAGAGTACTTTGTAGCCTTCCCCCATCTTCAAAACCCTCTTCATCCCCTTACTGCTCCAATAAATGGCTATAGACACAACCATACCAACAATCTGAAAAGCCCATGGTTTCAACAAGCAATACATAGTATTAATAAAGCACAATACATGTATTCAATATTATGCATTTCTTAGAGGAGGAATAGGGAAGGTGTGAGTGTCCCTTTAAATTGCTTAAACTAGTGATACAAGAAAACAAGTAGTCAATCACTAACTATAACAGTCAAGAAAAAGTTATAGTCCACTACTGGAAATGGATCTGCTTCATAGCACATACATACTGTACAATCTCAGGTATAATAAGCACCTGTGTATAATACGCAGGTGTAAATTAAACCCAAGATAAAAGCCTATGTATAATACACATCCTTGTTTTCCCTCCCTCTACCCACCAAAAAAAAATTTACTTTCTTGTCTGCTCCCCTCCCTCCATGTTCCCCTCCCTCTACTCATCTCCTCATGAGGAATCTTGGATATCCATGTGAGGACCTGTGTTAGTTCAAAATACTGCTAGTGACCTTTGAGCTCTCTGCACAAATGTCCCATATGCCATTGGAGGGATGAGTAGAGGGAGGAGAAGGAGGGAGCATATTGAGGATATATATATTTTTATCTCTTGTGTGTAATACGCCCAACTTCACATAAGGAAAAAAGGGGCAAAAATTATTATACGAGTATTATACGTGAGATTTTACAGTGAGTCAGAAAGCAAATGAGAAGCATTTCTAGAGCAAACTAATGGCACTGTAGTGGGCAAAAAAATTCCTGTTAATTTAAATGGGATTTATTACCTTTGGAAACATCTCCAGTGCATTGCTTCATATAGCATCATTTCAATTAACAGTGGGGAGTGGTGATAAAGCAAAGATCACTTCTCCAGTTCTGTGTTATTCTATGGCTCCAATGCACTAAGATCTCTTTAATGTCAGAGATCTTAGTGCATAGGCTCCAGAGAATAACATAGGACTTGGAGAGTTTACAACACTGGAGAAGTCAGTTCTGCTTTATCACCACTTTTTCACCTCTTTATCTCTCCCCAGGTACTGAGGGAAATGTTTTTGTCCCGTTTTGCAATTGATTAGCTCCAGAATTGCTACTCTTTGGATTTCCAGATATGGCCTATTTGGTATTAACTAGTGTAAAAGCCTGTGTACATGGGCCAAGGTCTGCGTGATGTTAACCCTTTGAGTGCCAGAGAGCTATGCAACGCATTGCTTTGCAAATGTGTTGCGTACCCCTCTGACAATCAAAGGGTTAAGAGGCCAGTCCTGCTCTGCGTACTGCCTCCACCTCACTGGCGGTGCACGTGATGCAATCATGAGCAGTAGAGACTGCCCAAACGCACAAAATGCTCCCAGCATTCCGTGCTCCCGGTATTCTGTGCATTCGGGCAGTCTCTACTGTGCATGACTGCATCGGACAAACATTCTAGCGTTTTATTATATAGGATATGGGACTTTGATGCAAGAGAAAGGTGAATGACGTGTGTAGCAAACCAGTTGTACCATAGGGGAGAAATAAACATTCTCATTGGTTTAAATGTGGCTTTTAATAACTTGATTGCTGGAAAGGCCTGCAATGCTCCGATGACCTCTGTACTATTCAAGGAGATTAAAAATCTCCATCTAAATAACTGGGAATTTGGGGAAATGTTATTTCTCCCCTGTACTGGGGGTTTGGCCCACAATTCCTCCATTTGAAGGCCCTAAGTGTAAAGAACAGATATAATAACATGGATGAAATGAGAGCACATATTCATGTTGTGCTATTTCTTATATTTCACAAATGTAAACTAGCCGTGTAAACATTTTAAATAACTATTAATTCAAGCAGAAGGGGATGTAAAATGTCTGAGTGTATTTTTCTCCTAAGTATGCGGCCAAGTTAAACTGCAGCTGTACAGACAGCGAGGCTGATGTACTAAGGTATCCGGAGCAAACCAACTGCACCACAATGAACAAATCTAAATCCCAAAATATCCATTGATTTAAATAGGGTTTTTAATCCCTTTGATTTAGGGAGGTCTCCATTGCATTGCGAAGCAATGCACTGGGGATCTCCACAGCTATCTATAATTTAAAAGCCTCATTAAAATCCATGTGAATGTTAATTTGTGTCACTATGATACAGCTGGTTTGCCCCAAATGTACTCTACTTCCTCTTAGTACATCAGCTTCAGTATGATATGCGTCAAGAAGCATAACAAAGAGCACAGTTTATTGTAACCAACTCAATGTACTGCATCGGATACAGTGGGTGGAAAGCACTGTCAATGTCCATTTGCATCACTAGCCAAGTTCTGTTCTGAATGTTGTGTTTACTTAGGCACTGGTAGCATGTGACAGAGCCAAAGGATACGTAAAAGCTAATCGGAGCACTCCTGGAACGTCCAAAGAAAAAATGTTCTCTAGCAACTCACAGAGGTAATTTGTACTATGTTCTAGCACATACCTAAGTATTAATCAGACTTTATTAGTGTTGATATTGTGAAACACTGATAAGCTGTTCTTAAATACTATGTTGTTTTCCTTCAGATATAAGCATATAATAAGTATGTTTAGCTACAACCTATAATAACTGAATTTGTTCATAAGATCATTTACAGAAAATAAAAAATAATATGGCACAATTTGTGCAGCCTGAAAAGGAGAAAAAGTATTAGTTCCTACAGCATTTTGTGGATTCCTGGTTATACGGAAGGGAAAGGTGCAGGGTCTCCTCACTGAAGCATTTTATGAAATACAATTAGGCACATGTATTAAGTGATCACTAGTTCTAAAAAAATGAGCCTTGTGGTCAGTATTTGGACAGAAAATGACACATAACATGTTTGTCAGAAAGATCTGTGGCTCTGCACTGCATAGAGATAAGACTGCACCTGAGTTGGACAACCAATGGTCAGCTAAAAGGTAACCTAACAGGAATACCTCGCAGACCAAAAAAGCAATCCATTAACAGAGGCACTCAAAACGCAAGAAAGAAAATAATAATGAAAAAACATATTCTTTATTAATATCAAAATTAGCAATTCATCTCTGTTATATAAAAACACTTAAAAACAGTCATAGATAAAAGAGAGATATATCCCAACATGAGATATTCCTTATTCCATCTCCAAACAACAACAACAATAATAATAGTTTCAATACAGTTGGAAATGGGAGGTCATGAATATAAACTTTCTCCAGTTAATCGAAAAACAAAATTAATAGGACATTTGTGATGAGAAATGCCATAGTTGTATATAAAATGCAAGTGATTGAGAATAAAAAAATGTACATTAATACATCAGTGAATATATATACATACATATATATATTTTAACTATATTTTTATTTTTTTAAGTGAAAAAAAGCAAATATTTGGAAGATACTTATCAACAGATGTCCCAATGAAATAAATCCATAATGAGTTGAAGAGAAGAGGGGAAGCCATCTCTCTGTAACACTGAAAGCATGTTGCCTACTCAAGGCTTCGCCATTGATGGCTCTGTATGAGGCATGAAAATCACACTTAGTGTGATTAACAGGGGGAATGCACTTGATAAAGGCTACACCTGTTAGCCAAAATCTTAACATATTTCATAAAACATCTACAATTATTGGCAAGGTCAGTGATTTTCAGTCCTTCTGTGCTTACTATGAAGTTTTCCGATACTTATCGCAATGTATTGCATACCCCTCTCGCATTCAGAGTGTTAAAGTCATGCATAGGTGGAGAGGGGAAAAAACTGTGTTATCAGCCTCTCCCCACTCTATTTGTCATTGCCCTTGTTTCTGCTTGACTGTTTTTAAACCCTTCCTTTTGCTGCCTGCACTAAAGCTGCCACCCCCTCTCATGTGTTTCCCAATTATTGTCCTGCCTTGTTAAGATCTACTTCAATCAGTCCAACCCACCTTAAAAAAAAAAAAAAAAAAAAAAAAGATTTTTATTAACTTTGGTTAAGTAAAAAAAAAGTTAAAAGGAGCACACTTTGACATGAAATTAATCAGACCTTTGGGATCTTGTCAACAGATGGTATTTAACAAAAATATGGGACAAAAAGGATTTCTCCTTTTTTATCTCTTTTTATTTAATATTGCTGTGCAAGAACAAGTAAATATACACTACTTCAGTTAGCCATATAATGGTGCAATTTTATGATTCTTCTATAAAAAAATAGTAATAATAATAATTACAAGACTAAACAGAGCTGTACTTTCAATCCTATCTTGCTACAATGATATAAAACAATGTCTTGAGATTGCTTAACAAACAAATGTTAGACTTTAAAATATGTGTTCAAGAAATGATTGTAGGAGGCATTCAAAATTGGTTTGTCATCAAAATTACATTTTTGATGACAAATTTTGATGTTGTTGCGACCTTGACTTTGGGGATATTTAAATGTCAGGAAGGAACACAAAGCTTATTAGTTACAAGAGTGATTTGGCTTAGCAGCTTTGCAGCGATCAATTAAATATTTTCCAAATGTCAAGTTCTTCTTTTCTGGGGGCATTTTACTTATGACTTTGCACTGTGACAATTTAGCAAGTACTAACTATTTAAGCTATTGCTCCACTATTTACCTGTTAGAACTGTTTTGTAGAGGAAGAGCATATGTCAGTTGCCTTTTTTACTAGGCAAGGACTATAGCAGGACATAAAAATTAAAACTGATCATATACTCTAATATATAACAAATTCCTACCATTTGTAGAAAACAGCAAATGATATATATTATTTTTTTCAGACGATACAAAATTATTGGTTTATTGTTAAATATAGCATAAATAATATCTGCTGCCTCATTCAATCCTCCCTAAATGTTGACCTTCCCCCTTATTTTCAAAAAATATAAAAAAAGACCCCAAACAAAAAATAATACACAAAAAGCAAAAAAAGAAAAAAACAATAAAAAAAAAAAGTCAACCCACTATTAAAAACTACTGTGGTACCACCAGGAACAATCAATAAAGGACATATATGTCACATATATCTTCAACCCCCTATAAATAAAGACAAAATATCATATAAATGCTAAGGATCTAGACACAAAGATATTCTATATCTAAATAAATAGAATATAGACCTCACACTCAAGTCAATGTAGATATGAAGTTCAGCAGATAAACAGATGTCCATGGATATCAAACGGGTTATATAAATCAATTAATAGAAAGTTCCTCAAGTAAAGGCACAGTACGAAGTATCAATATAGATACCAATCCAGCATGAGCTGTAGGGACGACATTAATCTTTAATGCAACTATTGCAGTGTGCCAAGGAATTGAAGGAAATAATGTGAATTAAATTGTTGAAAATAATAAAATGCAACATATTTTAATGAAATATTATACCTAGAGAAATAGCTGGCTCAGGAGAAATCTGCAAACAATATGACTTATAGGTAAATGTCCTACATGCAGCAGTTGGTCAGATGTTTAGTATAAGTAGAAACTTTCACCCTGAATTTCCCATCTCTTGTTCATTTGAGTGAGAAAGTTAACACTGGCTTTAATGAAAGATGTTTTGTCTTTAACATTTCCATCATCATATTTGTGAACATATTTTATTAAAAAACATTTGTGTTTTTGATTAAAGGGATAGTAATACTTCGTTTTAACTTTATTTTATTTTGTAGGCATTAAAAAAACATGAAGAATGATATAAGTCTTATCTCTCAAACCTTTATGGTTTATGAGATATTCACAAGCAAAGTTTCCCCTCCCCGCCCCTTTTTCCTAGTGTAAGCCATCTCTTCTCAGATGTGAATCTGGTTGTATGACCAGACAGATAATAGAAGGGGACAATTTTCTTTGTATGAAAACAATGAAAGCCCTTCCCCCATGACAAGTTTTTCAGCTTTTTCCCTTATCTTAATTGAAGATTGTCCCTCTCTGCAGTCTGCCTGGGCACCTCCCTTCTGATCTGGTTGAACAGGGGGGGGATACTTTGTTTGTGAATATCTCTTAAACCATAAAGGTTTGAGAGATAAGACTTATATCATTCTTCATGTTTTTTTAATGCCTACAAAATAAAATAAAGTTAAAATGAAGTATTACTATCCCTTTAAATAAATTATTTAATGAAAACTAGTGGAACTTGATTGATCTAAACCAGCTCTATACATTTACACCTATATATTTCTGAAATGGGGACACCTTTTCTCAAATTTAAACAAAACTGAATATTGTAGATATGGAGAAATGGAGAGAGTACAGTGAAGAACAACAAAATGCATTAATGGAATGAAAGACCTCACACAGGAAGGATGTGCAGACAATCTTGGTTTATTTACTCTAGATTAAAGGTGACTAAGAGGAGATCTTATCACAATGTACAAGTTTATGGGAGCTCAATACAATGATCTCTCTGGCGAGCTTTTCATTTCAAGGCCAGATCAGATAACTAGGGGCCACTGTTTAAGATTAGAGGAAAGGAGGATTCAACATCAGCATAGGAAGGTTTTTTGTTTGTTTGTTTTTACAGTAAGACCTGTGAACCGTAGAGGTAAGGTAGAATTAATGTTTTTTAATTGCATTATAAAATACTTATTATTGTAGGCAGATAGGGGCTTACCTGAATCTGGGATGCCTTGATGGGTCAAGCAAGCATTCTATGGATTTGGCCAAAACATGCTACTAAACCCCACTGTTATATTTGTAGCAAATCATAGGCTGTTTATTTGTAAAAATCAGGATTTTATGCCCAGGCACCTCTTTATGTTTTCTTAATATATGTAGCCAAAATATTGTCTTTGCTGCATTCCTGACTATATGCATATGTAAATAATTGAACAATACTAATAAAAGCTATTTTGAGCTCCCCAGGAACCTGTATGTTTTATATTTCAAGGATGTGGTGATGGCAGATACAATGCATACCTTTAAGAGAATATTAGATAAATTTCTTTCAAGAGGGAACATACAGGGTTATACTGTGTATTGGTAGGCAAAACAGGTAGTTCTGCTAAAAACTAACTTATTTTGCAGAAGGAAAGCTTGCATAATTCTCATTTTTCTGAGTTATGAGGCAAAGGTTAAACTTGATGGACTTGTATTTTTTTTTCAACCTAGTTTACTATGTTACCCCCACAAGATCTATCAATGTATGACATGTTGTGTTATTTGGTTCGGTACATTTCACTAGGCATGATGATATAAAAAAAAATCTTTGAAGACATCCAATTAACATGGGGAACTACTAAATGAATTTGTATGAAATGTGTGGGGTTTGTAGAAACTGGCAGATGCAGATTGGCAAAAAAAAATCATTCTGTTCAAAAATTATAAACATTTGAAAAATGACACATAAATTTAAAGCGGAACTTTCAACTAATAATAAGTCGCCATGCATTCATTAAGCATATGGCGACTACCTTGAAAATACATCTTACCTAACGGGCAGGTTAGTGCAGTCTGCGTGTCTGCGCCATCAGTCCCTTACGTTACCATGTGGCAGGCTGCAATGCTTAACAGGTCTCCAAAAGGTAAAGATTTCTTTAGAATGTGGCACTTTTTATAGTTAAGACATGTATTTTCAAGCTAGTCACCATATGCTTAATAAATGCATGGCAACTTAATAATAGGTGAAAGTTCCGCTTTAATTATGTCTGTGTTACTGCCTGCTATAAACTATATTTTCATTTTATCTTTAGTTCAAAGCATAAATGGAACAATTCTCGGATAAATCAACTGTACCAAAGGGAGAAACTACAATCAATTTAAATTTGTGAATGCTGAGTTTCAAATATATATTTATGGAAATTGTTATGCACAGTAGGTTTGCTTTTGTTATTCTGCATGGCGGTGCCTTGAAAATTCTACACAGTGGGTTAGGCGTGTATTGAGCCAAAAAACAGCAAGAACCACTGCTCCAAGGAGAGGGAAGTGGAGGAATATATAGAAATTTTGGGGCTTTAATTCGTTCTGCACCTTTTCTCACCTTGTATTAACAAGGCATGAAGGAAATAGGGTAAAATGTTAAATTTTTCCTATGCATGATATAGGAGTAGTGCTGGGGCTTGCTTGAAGCCTTAACAAAGGTGGAGTGTGTAAAATGGAATGCACTAAAGTTTTCATACATGACTGTACAGACCCTGCATGCACAAGGTTTTCATGCTAACGTATTATTACAAAAATATTAGTTGCTCTTTCAAATGTGTCCTTTGCCTGTAATGTGTTTCTAGATCTCACTTAAAAGTCTCTCACATTTCCTCACAGTAGACAATATTTTTAAACGCTGTAAAGGTGGCCTTCATTGGACTGGAGGGAAAAGGGAGGGCTTGACTGCTGGGGCGCCTCTGCATTATTAGTAAATATTGTCAGTGGGGCTTCCTGTTTTTCCAGTGGCCGCATGGTAGCACATTAGTTTCCTTTGTTCTCTGCCTCCCCTTTTGATTTCTCTTTATTGTCACATCGCTTTGAGGAGTTGGCATTTGGTGGTCCTCGCCAGTGGTGTATGAATGATGATCTTGCCCATATTAGGCTTTGGGGAGTTAGCCCGTTATCCGGTAGCTAATGGTTCGGGTGGGGGTGAAGACTCTTGGTTTATTCTGGTATAAGGTTTAGTAAACTTTTAATAAATGCTGTGGCCTTTTTCTTACCCAAGAAGGTTGTCTGTATGTTTTTAATTGGGTGAAAAAGAGGAGCTTTTGGGTTATGGAGCATGAGCCCCCTTTGGCAGTCATGACAAATAACATAAAAAGTAGCTTTCCACCCACATGTATGTATCTTTATCTTTATCTATATAGTGCCATACATGTACGCAGAACTTAACAGAAGTTGAAATAATACAATACAAAAATACAGAAGCTAAAGTGCGATCATTGTATTATTTGTGGGGGAAAGTGCAGCAAGGGAATCATACACTGGGAAAGGGACCCTGCCCCAAGGAGCTTACAGTCTAATTAGAATTCAAGATGACATACAGAGACAGTAGGAGGATGATTATAAGTGCAAGTACAAGGTGTGTTGAAGGAAGTGCAGAAGGATTCTGATGTGATAATCTGTGTGCAAGAGGTGGATATCGCTACTGATATGCCTCCTTGAGCAGGTGGGTTTTAAGGAGATGCTTGAAAGTGATGAGTGTGGATGATTGGCGAACAGTGAGAGGGAGGGCATGCCAAAGTCGAGGGGCAGCCAGTGAAAAAGATTGTAGCCGAGAGATGGCTCAAGTTATGTAGAGAGAGGACAGGAAGAACCCTTGAGAAGACCGTAGGAGACGGGAAGGAATGTAGCAGGAGATAAGAGCAGAAATATAAGAGGGTGTTGAAGAACAGAGAGATTTACAGGATAGGAGGAGAATCTTGTACAAAATATTATAATTTATAGGTGGCCAATTGAGGGATTTCAGGAGGAAATGAGAAGGAAGGTATCTGGGAGCAAATGTGGTGATTCTTGCGGCTGAGTTGATAACAGATTGAAGTGGATAAATATGAGAAGTAGGAAGACCAGAGAGTAGAATGTTGCAGTATTTAAGTCTAGAGAGAATGAGTGCCTGAGATAGTGTTTTTGCAGTTGACATGCAGAAGAAAGGATGTATCTTGGCAATATTTTTCAGTCCAAAGAACAATGCAAGAATAGATCCAGATGAAATAAAATAGTAATGGTCAAAATAAAAGCAGCTCCAATTAATCTTCATAGTATTTGGGTCATGGAGAGTGTTATTTCAATACTGTCTGAGTTGTAGTTCAAGAGTAAAACATTATTATCCCTTTAAGTGGAAATTTGATAAATCCTATAGAAATCTCTGTGGATGAACACATGCAAACACATACACTGCATGAGTGTATGTGTGTGTGTGTGTGTGTTTATGGAATGGCAGCATTTATGCAATGAATTATGATCCATCAGTGAGCAATACACAAAAATATCAGTGGTTTCCTTTGAAAGGAAAAGTTTATCTGATGCCCTGGTCTTCCCGTAACTTGCTGAATTCCAGCCTTAAAGGGATAGTAATACTTTAGTATTACTATCCCCCATATTGTAGATATTTGCAAAATAATTTAATAGCCCCCAGGTTCATCCTATGGTTTGAGAGATAACCGAAGGCAAAGTTCCCCCCTCCCTCCACCTTCCCTGAAGTCAGCGTTGTACTGACTGCAGGGGAAGTCTGTCGTACGAAAGGCTTGCGGCTCTGCAGCTGAGCCAAGATCAAGTTAGTGAAAAAGAATTTTCACTGAAACGGTTTTCTACATGTGCCTGGTTTGCAAGCACATGTACAAGACCGTCTCAGTGAAATAATTCTTTTTCACTAACGCAATTGCGGCTCTGCTGCAGAGCTGCCTGATGAAAGTCAGACCGGATATCCCTACAGTCAGTACAACACTGACTCCAGGGAAGGGGGAGGAAGGGGGGAACTTTGCCTTCAGTTATCTCTCAAACCATAAAGGTTTGAGAGATGAACCTTGGGGGCAATTAAATATTTTTCAAATATCTACAATATGGGGGAATAGTAATAATAAAGTATTACTATCCTTTTAATGATTTCATTTGCAGGCATAGGCTTGGAATTTGTTGAGTTTAGAGATGAGCTAAGTCTTGAGGACAGGCAACTTAAGAAAAGCGAAGTAAAAAAAAAAGAGAAAAAAGCCTAAAGCTAGTATTATGGTCTGTCTTGTAAATTACTCTAAGAAGTGAGGGATCATTGATGTTACCCCGACCTGTGATGAAAACACCACAACTGACAGTGTGTGACCATGTAGACAGAAGCTAGACTACATATGCCAAGACACTCTGATCTGTCCTCAATTTTCATATTCTTGTGGTGATAAAATGTCTATTCATGCTGTTGCTGTGTCAAGAATGAGAATGCCTTACAATCTTTACAGCTGTGCAACATATATTATTCTTCATCAACTTGCAATATGTTAAAAAAAGGTTATCCCACTTGTAGTTATTGCTGTTGGTTTTTTTTTTCGTAATCAAATTTATCTAGTAGCCATTACAGGGAATATGATAGCGATGTTTCTTAACAAAAAGAAAACTTGAGAGTAAATGAGGTCTGTGAACAAGGAGACCTTAGCTGACCTGAAATTAGGTTAACTTTGTATACATTTTATTCCGTAACATAATTCCAATTAGTGTAACTAGTGTTCAGCTTTATTTTAGTTATAATCTACTAATCACCTCTTAAGTGATTTTGGTGTAAACTGTAATAAACCAAAAATTATAGTTAGATCATAAAAATACATTTCAACATCACTGTTTGGCAACATATTTGGCTTCAGATACTTTTAACCCTCTAACTTTGAGAGAGTTAAAGCAGAACTACCACCTGAACACAACTTTAGCTTAAATAACTCCCCATCTGGCGACTAGCTGCTTAGTAGTGCAAGTCGCCAGAATTATTACCTTATTCAATAGATTTAGCCTTCCTTCCACGGCTGACAGCATCACGGAACACGGACATCTTGCCATTATAGCGCTGTGCTGTCAGTCGCTTTTGGAGCTGGACGGCTCCTAGCAACATCTCCTAGACCTGGCTGGGACTAACACGCGTTCCGTGATGCTGTCAGCCCGGGAAGAAAGGCTAATTCTATTTGTCAAAGTAATAATTCCGGCGATTAGCACTACTAAGCAGCTAGTCACCAGATGGGGAGTTATGTAAGCTAAAGTTGTTTTCAGGTGGTAGTTCCGCTTTAATATTGTGTATGTTATCTGGAGAATAAGAACTGTATGTTATAAACTACATTTTAATGTGTGACTTTTTCACTGCATAATGTGTTGCGTTCCCCTCTGACACTCAAAGGATTAACCCCTAGAGTGCCAGGTGGGTACATGGTACGAGTTTGGACAGCTGTACCTGCTGTGCCAAGCTCGTACAATGTACAGCTAAAATGCGATTACTGCAAAAGCCTGTATAACCAGTTTGCAGTGGCCGCATTTTAGCTAAATTGTGGCCTAGCACTTCTGGGGGGGCATGAGGATCAATCCACATGCCCCCCTCAGTTACTGATCTCCCAGCCGAACGTGCTGGGAGATCAATATCTCCAAAGGACAAGCGCAGCTTCTCCTTTCCCCTCTCTCCTACCCGAACTTCCGGGTAGGAGTGGGTGGGACTGGGGGAAGCTTCCCAACATCATCGGTGACATGGTCACTGATGACTTTAGGAAAGTTTCCCCGGTCCCATTCACTCCTACCAGTGGTAGGAGAGAAGGGCAGGAGAGCTTTTGCTTTCATGTGGTCGCCATATTGATCAGCGGATCTGCTGAGAGATCAATAACTGAGGGGACATCAGGAGGGGTCCTGATGTCCCCCACGAGGTCTGATAAAATAAATAAATAAATAAATAAATAAAAGAGAGGAAAAGAAACCCTGTGAGTGCACTTCTTTTGGCGACTTTTTTATTGTAAGACCTCATTGGGGGGATCAGGGGGGTACTGATGCCCCTCAATGAGGTCTATAATAAAAAAAAATAAAAAAAAATTAACCCTGTGTGTGCCACAGGGGGGAGGGGGGGTCCAGTGCCCCTCCTGTGGCACACAGAGGGCTTTTATCATTACTTTATCAGAGATTGTTGGGGGGCCGTCAGGATTGGTCCTGATGGCCCCCCAACAAGCTCTGATTACAAAGTAATGATGAAAAAATTAACCCTCTGAGTGCCACAAGGGTCCAGTGCATTGCTTTGCAATGTGCTGGAGACCCCTGTGGCACTCACAGGGACACTTATTTTGACGACAATTTTTTTTTGTAAGATCTCATTGGGGGGGGGATTAGGGGGCTACTGATATCCCTCAATGAGGTCTATAATAAAAACATTTAAATAAATAAAAAACTAACCCTGTGTGTGCCTCGGTGGGGGGGTCAAATGCAGACCCCTCCCCTCCTGTGGCACACACAGGGCTTTTATCATTACTTTGTAATCAGAGATTGTTGGGGGGCCCATCAAGAGTGGTCCTGATGGCTCCCCAACAAGCTCTGATTACAAAGTAATGATAAAAAAAATAACCCTCTGAATGCCACAAGATCCAATGCATTGCTTTGCAATGCACTGGAGACCACTGTGGCACTCATAGGGTCACTTCTTTTGTGGACAAATATTTTTTTGACTAAGACCTCATGGGGGGAATCAGGGGGGTCCTGATGCCCCTCAATGAGGTCTATAATAAAAAATAAAAATGTTTTTAACTCTGTGTATGCCACGGGGAGGGGGGTTCAATGCAGACCCCTTCCTGTGGCACACACAGGACTTTTTATCATTACTTTGTAATCAGAGCTTGTTTGGTGGCCATCTGAATACAAAGTAACAATAAAAAAAACCCTTTTGCGTTGCAATCAACTGGACACCCCTGTGGCACACAAAGGATTATTTCCCTCCCCTTTTATTTTTTATTCAGACCTCACTGTATGGGTTCTGATACCCCCAATGAGGTCTAGGCAAAAATATTTGGGGGGATAAGCCCCAAAAAATGCATGTGCTTTGCAATGCGTTGGACCCCCTGTGACACACACATACACTTTTTTTTTTCCATTATTCTGTTTTTAGACCTTGATGGGGACACCAGGAGTGTTCCTGATACCGCCTCCCCAACAAAGTATTAATACAAAATAATAATTAAAAAAAAAAAAAAAAACCTCTTTGTGTGCAACAGGGGGTCCAACGCATTGTTTTGCAGTGCATTGGGCACCCCTGTGGCATGCACACAAAATGTCTCCAAACCCCCCCCACACACATGTACCGTATCCTCTTGCCTGTTTCCACAGCCAACTGCCAGTCCCATTCCCCAACCTGTTTCCACTGCCTACTGGTAGACTCAAAGTACCAGTATGCACTAGATTCAGACTGGGAATCAAACTTTGTATGAGGGGGGCATACAGTGCACACTGGTAGTCACAGATCCCCCATATACACTATCAGAAACTGCCCCCCCCAATCACTACCATCCATGCTCCTCTGCTCATACCCACACACACTGCCTAATCCCTCACCCTCCCACACACTTTGTTACATTGGTAGTCACAGGTCCGCACGTACACCTGCTGACACCCTAGCTACTTTCATCTGTTAGCCATAAAATCACACATACACTGTTTGCTTTCCTATCCCTGTTTCACTGATAGCTACGCTCCTGTCACCAAAATTGGTATGTCAACCCACAGCAGTGGGGTACCATTTTTCTTAGGCTGGCAAGAAGTCCTCCTAGGAAATCCCACACTGTTGAACCATTTTAGTATCTTTGAAATGACTGATGTGTAACTTTTTTTCCTGTAGCGCCACATTCTGGAAATAGTTGTGCACACTAACTTAGGGGTAAAAAGGCAAGTGCCCCCTCATTCAAAGTGGCAGGTTATCTTCTTTCCAAAATGGTATTGTTTATCTACCTTTTCTTCATTTCTGAAGGTGTTATAGCCATTTTCGTACAGGCAAGTCAGGTTTGAGAAAATGTTAGAAACATCAGAGGTTGTAGTAGGTGTAGTTTTCTACTTCTAGCACCCCCTAAGGCAATGTTTCTCAACTCGTTTCCTCAGGACCCACTAACAGGCCAGGATTTGATGATTTCCTTGTTAGAGCACAGGTGAGTTAATCAATGTGAATGAGCCTCTGATCACCACACCTGTGCTCTAGCAGAGAAATCCAGAAGTCCTGGCCTGTTAGTGGGTTATGAGGACACTGCCCTAAGGTAGGTCAGCTCATACCAATGGGGTGTCATTTGACTCCTAAGAGCACTAGCTAATGAATGCAGTTGAAAATTCCATGGTTTTCACAGAGTTCCATACATCTGAAGGGGCAGAAATGTAAAAAAATGCTATTTTTTCCTATATTGTCTCCTGCTGGAAACATTTATGCACACCAGTAGTGGGGTAAGAAGGCAAGTGACCCCTCATTAGATGCGTCAGATTGTTTTCTTTCCAAAATGGCATTGTTTCTCTACCTTTCCTGCATATCTGTTATGGTTAAAATAACCATTTCAGTGCAAGCAGATAATTTCAAAAACAAAAATGTCAGGTTTAAGTACGTTTTCCTAGCACCCACATATTGTATGTTAACCCACACAAATGGGCTACCATTTTTCTCATGTTGGTAGCAGGTACTGAACACAGCAGGAAATGTTACGGTTTTCAAAGATTTTAGTATCTTTGAAGTGGTGGAAATGTAAAAAAACATGTATTTATTCCTACAGCGCCACTTTTTGGAAATATTTGTGCACTTCAGCCCAGGGATAGAAAGGTAAGTGACCCCTCATTTGATGCGGGAGAATGTATACTTTCCAAAATGGTATACCTTTTATTCCGTTCCTTCATGTTTGTAACAGTTATGAACATTTTAGTACAAGCAGCCATTTTCGAGGAAGCAAACAGGTAGGTGTAGTTATGTGCTTCTGGCACCCCTAAGGTAGGTCCACTCATTCCACTGGGGTGTCATTTGTCTCCTAAGAGCATTAGCTAATGAATACAGTTGGAAATTCCATGGTTTTCACAGATTTCAGTACATTTGAAGGGGCAGAAATGTAAGAAAATTCCATTTTTTTTCTAAAGTGCCACATTCTGGAAACATTTGGGCACACCAGACTTGGGGTAAGAAGGCAATTCACCCCTCATTAGATACGGCAGGTTGTCTTCTTTCCAAAATGGTTTGTGTAGCCTTTCTTCACTTCTGTAGTTGTTATAACCATGTTTGCACAGATAAGTAATGTTTGAGAAAATGTTAGAAAAATTAGAGGTTGAAATAGGTGTAGTTTTGTACTTTTAGCGCCCCCTAAGGTAGGTGAACCCATACCAATGAGGTGTCATTTTTCTCCTAAGAGCACTAGCTAATGAATACAGTTGGAAATTCCATGGTTTTCACATCTTTCAGTACAGTTGAAGGGGCAGAAATGTAAGAAAATGCCTTTTTTTTCTAAAGTGCCATCTTCTGGAAGCATTTGGGCACACCAGGCTTGGGGTAAGAAGGCAATTCACACCTCATTAGATGTGGCAGGTTGTCTTTTTTCCAAAATGACACAGTTTGTGTAGCCTTTCTTCACTTCTGTAGTTGTTATAACCATTTTTGTACAGATAAGTAATGTTTGAGAAAATGTTAGAAAAATTAGAGGTTGCAATAGGTGTAGTTTTGTACTTGTAGCACCCTCTAAGGTAGGTCAGCTCATACCAATAAGGTGTCATTTTTCTCCTAAGAGCACTAGCTAATAAATACAGTTGGAAATTCCATGGTTTTCACAGTTGAAGGGGCAGAAATGTAAGAAAATGCCATTTTTTTCCTATAGTGCCAACTTCTGGAAGGATTTGGGCACAACAGGCTTGGAGTAAGAAGGCAATTCACCCCTTGTTAGATGCGGCAGGTTGTCTTCTATCCAAAATGGTATGGTTTGTGTAGCCTTTCTTCACTTCTGTAGTTGTTATAACCATTTTTGTACAGACAAGTAATGTTTGAAAAAATGTTAGAAAAATTAGAGGTTGCAATAGGTGTAGTTTTGTACTTGTAGCGCCCCCTAATGTAGGTGAACTCATACCAATGAGGTGTCATTTTTCTCCTAAGAGCACTAGCTAGTGAATACAGTCGGAAATTCCATGATTTTCACAGATTTCAGTACAGCTGAAAGGGCCGAAATGTAAGAAAATTCCATTTTTTTCCTATAGTGCCACTTTCTGGAAGCATTTGGGCACAACAGGCTTGGGGCAAGAAGGCAAGTTACCCCTCATTAGACGCGGAAGGTTGTCTACTTTTCAGAAATATATAGTTTTATATTCAACTGTTTTAGGGCAGCTTTACCACAAAAACCCTAGAATTCGCATATTATTTCATAAAGTTGAAAATGCCATTTTGCGCTCCTGGTGATTAGCGCTCTGCGCTAGCCATGAACATAGGTAAAACTATATAAATTTGGTATTTTTTTACTTGGAGGACTCAGGGCTTTTTCAAATAATTGAAGCTTTCACAATCAAGGAAAAAAATTTTGATACATAGTATGTGATTTTAGCAAAATAAGTAAATTTTCACTTTTTTATCATTATGACATCATAGCTTTTTGCATGATGCAAAATTCTCTTCATGTAAGGTACCACGAGAAAGCTCAATTAGTTCTGAAAAAAATAATATATAGTTTTCCATATGTAACTAGAAATTCCCAGAGTAAATCAAGCCTAAACCGAAGGACAGGAAAAATGTTGAAAAAGTGTCTGGCCTGCAGGGTACAGGAAATGGCCCAAGCCTCTGGCACTGAAGGGGTTAATAGTAAATAACATATTTAAATTATAGCATTTAACCCCCTTTTTCACACTAGAGGACTAAAGAAATTTTGGCCTTTCAATATGTCATTGTTCAATCATATTTTACCTCAAATTAATTTAGTACACCCAAATAATTTATATGCTTTTTTTTAAGAATAAGTAGGTCTTTGTTTTTCCATTTGCATATGTATAACCCATCATTAATTTGAAATAAAAAAGTGGAAAAAAAAAAAAAAAAAAAAAAAAAAAAAAAAATATATATATATATATATATATATATATATATATATATATAGGTTCTCCTGTGCTGATTTGTACTCAATTAGTGCATTTTTTAACAGGGACTAAATAAAAAGTATAAATGTTTATTCATACCTCTCTTTGTTGCTCTTTCCTACCATGGTGTTCCACTTTTAGGAGATCAGACTGTGTGAAGTGAATATATGTGTATTATATTTCTCCAAAGCAATAAAACTCACATTAATGTTTATTTAACCCCTTAACAACATGTGACATGCCAGAACCGGCATGCCTGCCTGGGCGGGGTCTGAAAGAACTCAAAGACACAGCGCATATAACAAGAGAAAAACATGGACAATGTATCTAAGTGTAGTAAACATAAAATAGTAAATAGTAGAAATATTAAGTACTACACTTAGATACATTTTCCATCTTTTTCTCTTGTTATGTGCGCTGTGTCTTTGAGTTCCTGCAGACCCCGCTTTCGCTATAGTTGACAAGGCCACTAAAGTTCTCTTCCTGTTGCACTTTCAAGTGAATCTTCATCACCATCATTATCATTTGATCTCCATCAATCATTCATCATTCAATTCCATCCCTGAACTGTGTCATTACTCCATCCTCTCATAAGTCATTTCATTTTTTATAGACTTTATTAACAGCACCATATCCTTCTCTATTAACCAGTGACTTTGATATTTACATAACACGGCACTTCATTTTCTTTATCAGTCTTTGCTATTTTTGTTGTTAACTTTCTTTTTCATTTAATTTATTTTATTTCTTCATTTATTCACCATCGTTTCATTCATCATTTTCTTTTCATAATTTTTTTTTTTAACTTTCATTTTCATTTCTCATTTCTTTTTTATGTCACTACTTTTTTATTATCTTCTTCCACATTTGGTGGTGTCCATTTAGGATCTGATACAAATGTTCTCAGTATATTGTACTTTGGTTCTATAATTGACTGTGTAGCTAGGAGCGCTCCTCTACAGAGATAAGCTTCCTACATTTTCTATGCCTGTCTGGATGTTAAGAACTGGGGACCATCCTGGCATGTCACGGAAGTTTACAATCGCAGTGGCTCAGTGATCACAGATCATGTAAACTGAAAAAAAAAAATAAAAAAAAAATGTTCAGAGCTCCCCACCCCCAGACCGCGTGATTCTTACGGGGTTAAAGTTCAGTATGTATATAAAGTAGTCTGTGAAAGAAAAAAATACTTTGATATTGCCCTAAATCCTTTATTTGGCTACACAAAGAAGTATCAATAGGCTATGAAATAACCAAACTTGCTCTACTCACCTGTACTGCCCTCAGCATCACCACATAACATAAAAGTTCCCCATCTCTGGCAACTTGACCTGTTGGGAACTTTGTTCTCTGACTCTCTCTTACGATCACAGAAGAAGAGAGAGGCAGAGAATAGTGACAGGCAATGGTCCTGTTCAGTTACAGCATTCCTTGCAATTATCACAGTTCGCCCTGAGGCATGCTGCAATCACTAGCCCATGATGTGCCAATACCATCATTGGTCCTCAAAGGACTGAACTGTGGGACGACAGTCCCTGCACGTGTGTGCCATGTTCAAGGCACAGCTAGGTTGATGTATTAAGAAGAACTCAGGACAAATAGGAATTCCCAAAGCTCACCTTGATTTAAATGGGTATTTTAACCTTTTGATGCTAAAGACATCTCCAAAGCATCGCTTTGCACTCCCTGAAATGTCCACACATAAGACAGACCCAGTATTTTAGTACCGATAACTTTAGTGTGAACCAGTACACACTACTCCAGAACGAGCCTCTAAGGCAGTGGTTCTCATCCAGGGTGCAGTGTAACTTAGGATGCCTCTTTTTTTCCCTATAAAAATTTGACAAAAATGAGAATGCTGGGTTTCAATAATACATTGCTGCAAACTGCTTTGCATAGTATGTTTTATTTTTCTTATTCTGATATATGTATACTAGTGTAAAAGCCTTTGTACACGGGCCAAGCATTCGGACAGTGTCTACTGCGCATGTCTGCATCGGAGTCTCTACTGAGCATGACTGCATCAGGCAGTCTCTACTGCAAATGACTGCATTGGACAAACATACATCTGGACTTTTATATATATACTAGTGTAAAAGCCCGTATACACGGGCCAAGGTCCGGGTAATGTTAACCCTTTGAGTGCCAGAGGGGTACACAATGCATTGCTTTGCAATGCGATGCGTACCCCTCTGGCACTCAAAGGGTTAAGAGGCCGCTACCTCACTGCGCCACGCGATGCAGTCTTGCGTCGCCTCACTCATGAGATGTAATTATGCACAGTAGAGACTGTCCGGATGCATGCAGTCTCTACTGAGCATGACGGCATCCTGACAAACATCCTAGAGAATTATTATATAGGATAGAAGATTTATTTATTTGTACCATTGACGCACCTTTGACACATGACCTAAAAAATGTTAGGGTTCCATTCAGCCGAAAAGATTGAGGACCACTGCTCTATAGTGATAAAGCCCTAACACCACCTCTACAGTATGAGAAAGAAAATGAAAGAATTTACCTCTGATATATACACTTTTTTGTGCATGGTGTAAACCATGGTGCAGAGAAATGGCAGGCTCAGATTCACTAATACACTCACACCATGCCTACCCATGGCACAAATAGAGCAACATTTGGTGTAAAACTATTTATACTGTAAGCATTAGACAAAGTAAGCACAAAAAATATGGTCCTAGCTCCAATGTTAGCCTAAAAACACATCTGGGCATTCACCTCATATTTGTTTATGTAATTCTGTATGCAGAATCCATTGCAACTTCATGTGCATAGACAAGATGTGGGCAACCTGCAGCCTCCCAGCTGTTGCTGACCTATATTTCCTATCATCCTCAACCAGCCAAGGGAAACAGAAAATAATGGCGTTCTTATGTTCCACCTCTCTTTGGTATGATAGAAGCAACAGAGTGAAAGTGAGGTTTCTGGGAAACCATAAATGCTCTGTAGGCTTGTTTTTGCTCAAAGGGTTAAAAGAGAGAGACCTGAGAAGAGTATAAGTGGATTATACACTGGCAACAAAGATCGGTATGCATGAAATAAAATGGAGTACTTCTGAGGCAAATCAACACCAACTGCTATAGATAGGACGTTTCAGACAATACATGCTATAAATGTCTTCAATAGATTGTAAAGCAAAGGGGTTAAAAGACCCATTTAAATCAAAGGGAACCTTTATTTTTCCCTATGGTGCAGTTGGTTTGCTGCAGTATTACGCCACTTTTCTTTTGGGTATAAGGCCCAGAAGGACTGATTACACTTCCTGAGGTTATGATGCACTGCACTGGGCACATGTGTAAAGCAGAAAGACTGGAAGAATAATGGCAAATATAATAGATTTAGTTGTTTCTTGACAGAAATAAAAGCAGATTCCAGCAATGTTACACAAGAGAAAATGTCAGGTTTTATTCATTGTGTGGATGTGATTAAAACAGAAAAGGCAGGAGTCAAATATCAGGCATTGTGATGTGGTGAATGGGTTTTTTGGCAGTTCCATCAACTGTAATAGTGCAGTTTGGTACAGGACCAGGTTTGGGTGGAAATATGAGGAGCTCTGTTTCAATAGGTCTGGGGATCTAATAGGATTTTAAAAGGAGGCTGCTGAATATGTTTTATTTATTTATTTATTTACTTACTTACTTAAACAATGTTTTACTAGGAAGGATACACTTAGATTTCTCTAGTTTTCTAGCGTGTCCTGCAAATCATAGGGGCCTCTCACGCTTATCTATAAATGTCACTTGGAACAGTTCTGGTGAAACGAACTGCATTACAGAGGGACATATAAAAACTTTCCAAATTTCCATTGATTCAAATGGAGATTCAAACCTCTTGAATGCTAGAAAGGTCTTCACTGTGTTGTGAAGTAATGTGTTGGATACATCGCTAGCATTGAAGTCAAAATACATATATAAATAGATGGGGATTGTTTTTCTCCCCTATACTTCAGTTGATCTGCCACAAAATATATTGATTTTGCTTTATAAACAAGGCCCAAACAAATTCATGTCTAACAAAATGACTAAATACGATACCCAGGAATATAAAAAGGTAAATTTTTAGAGCAAACCAGAAGCACCATAATGGGTGAAATAAAAATTCCCAGAAGTCCCACTGATTTAACCCTTTGAGTGCCAGAGGGGTATGCAACGCATTGCTTTGCAATGCATTGCCTATGCCTCTGGCACTCAAAGGGTTAAATGGTGTTTCTGACCTCTTGAATGCTGGAGAGGTCTCCAATGCTTTGTGAATCAAAGCACTGTAAACCTCTCTAGCACTGAGGGGGTTAAACACCCCTCTTTAGCTTCCTGAATATGGCCTTATAATAGGTCAAAACCTACACAGCCAAATAAAAAGCTACACATTAGAACTTGAACACATGTTTATGTATATGACAAAAGCAAATAAAATATGGCCTATCTACATACATAATTACACACACAAACAAGTCAGTCCCATACATGACCAGGTTAAAGTATTTCTTAACCCTTTCTTAACCCAATGCGTTACGTACCCCCCTGCCACTCACAGTCTTAATGCCACTACACCTTTGCCCTCAATTCTCTGTCTATTTCACACCACTCTATTCTTCTGTCCCTATTTACCAGCTTCGTATCATAGGCATGTGTACAGCACTCTAGGTACAGCCCTCAGATGGTTCCATTGTAAGTTTGTGCAGGACACATCACCAGCACCAGGGGTCCATCCTACCACCGGTCAAACTGTGGTGCACTGTGTGTGGTATACACATACGCAAGTGTACGCTGTGAGTGATGGTAGGAAGGTCCCCTCTGGTGCTACTGCTTTGTCCTGAGCAAGAGTAAAATGGAACCATTTGAGCCCAGCACCGACAGCACTCTACATATGTGTAAGATATGGAGCTGCCCATGCACCACACACTCCAGTCATCAGTGCTGCTGCTGTGTTCTGTGCAAGCTTAAAACTTAACCATCTGAGCCCACTACCGACAGTAACCAGCATGTGTGGGGCCAAGTGACCTCTGATACCAGGCACAAACAATGGCCCTCCCAACTGGACTGTCACACATGAGCACCAACATAGAAAAAGCAAAAATTACACATTACACATCCCCTTACACCCTACTTCACACAGTATACCACAATAGCATAATTACCCCCAAATACATTTACAATTAACACTTACATATACAGTGATAACCCCCCCCCCCCCTTAAACATTTACAATTTACACATACTTACAAACATGTACAACACTAGCATCATCATACCATTTCTAATGATCATTTTAAATTATACATTCCCATGTGGGTAACGCCGTCCCGCACTGCTAGTATATCATAGACGTCAAAGCTATAGGACTTTCTCAGGGGTTTTGTTGATTGCAGAGAAACACTGCTATCTGTGTCTCCCTGTCACAGATCCTGTGGGTCAGGTGACAAAGCCCATTGATTTAAATTCAGTTTTTAACCCCTTCACTATTAGGGGGTCTCCAAAGAATTGCTTTGCAATGTGTTGTAGACCTCTCTAGAATTGAATGGGCTTAAAAAAAATGGGAATTGAATTGAATGGGCTTAAAAGCCCCATTTAAATCGATGAACATTTGGGGAATTGCTATTTGTCCCCGTACTGTACAGTCGGTGCGCTCCAGATCTGCTCCTCCTTAACTTACTTTAACCCTTTGAGTGCCAAAGTGGTACGGAAGCAATGTGTTCCATACCATTCTGGTACTCAAAGGGTTAATTGGCTGATTGTGTTTTTAACTGTTTGACCACGTGCATATGGCATTCATCTTTACACACCTCCAGATTCATGAAAAACATACTGAGGCTTGTATACAAAGTAAAACTGAGGCAATTTTAGAGCAAACCAGCTACACATAAAACAAACAATTCCTAAAATTCCCAGTGATTTACACAGCATTTTTAGAGAGGATTTTTATTCGTCCCCTGTACTGCACTTGGTTTTCCCAATAATAACTCCAGCTCTTCTTAGTAAATAAGCCTCTGACTATCAAGTATTCTGCTAAGAAGTAGTAAAGCTGTGTTTGTATAGATGAAATCGCAAGCTCTCATGGGCCCTCAATCTATTATGCATGCATTAAGTGTTTTTTTTTTCTTTCAGTATGTCACTTTGATAAAGCCATGTCATAGTTCAAGGGACATGTTGGCTTTTTTATAATGTAATACTTATTACAAGGGATAATTGAACCTGTTCTATAGACAGTGCTGTTAGTATTAGGCCACCCACTCTCATCCTTTATGTTCTAGGAAAAGGTCATGGCAATAGTACTGCACTGTCTTCCTTACACCTGCTTAAAGTGCTGCTAATCTCATTTAGTTGATATATGCAAAAAGTGATTTATGAAATGCCACCCCTGTTAAGATTATTAGCAATACAAAGTGTAAAACAATTAAATAAATAGTGACTTCAAATTGAGAATTTGGTGTTTAACATTAGAAATAATTCCTATTTTCCAGTGCCTTTTCAATTGGTCTTTATGCACAAAAGAAAGAGGGAACATAGGGGATAAGGAAACATCCCCATTGATCTAAACGGATGTTTAAATCATTGAATATTAACAAGGTCTATCTTTCTCTCTCTCTCTATAACATTCAAGGGGTTTGAAGCCCTATTTAAATCAACGAGAATTTGGACATTATGGTTTGATCCATAATTGCTCTTGATCTTTATTGATTTATCTTTGTCTCATTGTTTAACATCACAAGAACCTGGCATTTTAACAGGGGTGTGTAGACTTTTATATCAACTGTATAAGATAAAAAACATTCCCAAAATCATATGGGCCATTAAAGGGACAGTAACGTCCAATAAAAAAATTTCTTATTATGTGGCACAAATCCTATCTCTCAAATCTTTACAGTTTGAGAGATATTTGCGTCGAAAGTTCCCCCTCTCCTGATGTCAGCTGTAAAGCTGACAGCAGGAGATTCGAGAAGGCTCTTCAGCAGAGCCTAAATCACGTTATTTAAAAAGAACTACTTCATTGGAACGATCTACAAAGTATGCTTGTAAACCAGGCACACTTTGTAGACCGGTCTAATGAAGTAATCCTTTTCCAATCACGCTATTTTGTCTCTGCTGCAAAGCCACCGGGTGGTCCCAGGACCAGGATTTCCTGCTGTCACTATAGCGCTGACGTCAGGAGAAGGGAAGGGAGGGGGGAACTATAGATGAGAATATCTTTCAAACCGTACATTTTTGAGAGATAGGATTTGTACCACATCATTTATTTTTTTTAAACTCTACAAAACAAGAAAAGAGGATTTTAGTCTTACCTGTTAAATCCTTTTCTCTTAGTCCATACAGGTTCTGGTAATTCTGGGTAGGTGATCTGCCCCTTTAAGTAGGCAGGAACAATTCTAGAAGTGTATGCAGGGGGTGGAGCCTACCTTCCCTGCTTGGCTGCAGCTAGCCAACCAGCTCCAGAAAGATTTGAGATGACTAGATAGTAGAAGGGAAAGAAGACTCCTGTGAGCATGACCCCGATGGACCCACACGGTCTGCCACAGGACAGCCAAGCATAGTCCCTTGACAGGGTGGGATACCAGTAACCTGTATGGACTATGAGAAAAGGATTTAACAGGTAAGACTAAAATCCTCTTTTCAAAGTCATCCAATACAGGTTACTGGTACCTCTGGGATGTCCAACCATTACGTTTCCCAGAGGCGGGAAGAAGGCAAGGACCAGGTGCAAGGTCCCCAAAGTCACCAGTGCAGATATGAACCATCAGATCAGAGCTAGCCACAAAACAAGGAAGTGTCAACAGACACTAAACAGGGGTAACAACACCCCAAACTGTTACACAGCAAACTGAACTAGAGACAACAGGGCTCAAAAGAGAAGGAAGCATCAAGAACCAAAGGGAATCCTAGACAGGCAATACTGCCTCCAGGATTTTCCTCCCAAAACTGGCATCAGCCAATGTCAGCACATCAACATGGTAGTGCTTTGAAAAGGTGTGCACAGACGACCAAGTGGCCGCCTTGCACAACTGATCAGCAAAGGCCTGATTCTTGTAAGCCCAAGAGGCCCCAATAAATCTTGTAGAATGAGCCGTGAGCCTGAAAGGGACAGGCTTCTTCCGTAGCTCATAAGCCTTATGAATAGCGGACTTGATCCAAGAAGCAATAGTCACTTTGAATGCAGGTCTTCCTGCCCTGGGGCCCTCAGGAATGACAAACAGTGAGTCAGATTGCCTGATAGACTCAGTTCGATGTATATAAAACGTGAGACAATGCACCAAGTCTAACAAGTGGAGATCTCTCGCCTTGCAGAGGTAAGGTCGGGGCAGAAAGACCAAATAGGGTGGTTTACAGGACAGAACATGCAGCTCCGCAACACTGTGTACAGACTCAATCGCCAGGAGGAAGGCCATTTTCCACGTCAAGAGGCGTAGAGGAATAGTAGCCAAAGACTCAAATGGGGGCCACTGAAGAACGCCCCATACCAAGTTAAGATCCCACTGAGCAGCAGGAATCCTAAAGGCAGGACGAGCATGAGCAGTGCCCTGGAATAAAACCTTCACATCAGGAAGAAGAGCAATGCACCTCTGAAAGAAAACAGAAAACGCAGAAGTCTGAACCTTAAGGGAACTCAAACTGAAGCCCTTATCCACACCGTCCTGCAAGAAGGCTAGGACTGTAGGAAGATCGAAATCCTGACAAAGGTCCTTGTCAGCACTCCAAGACAGAAAAGTCGACCAGACACAATGGTAGATCTTGGAAGAAAAAGGTTTATGGGCACTGAGCCGATGAACATTCTCCTTCCACAGGTAACCCTGCAGAAGAAGGTCTGGATGGTATGGGAGCCGGAATGGCACCGCCACTGACAGATCCAGAAGCTCCGGAAACCAAGACTGACAAGACCAGTACAGAGCAATCAGAATGACCGGACAACGCTCCAGTCGAATTTCCGTAACACTCTGTGCAACATAGGGAGGGGAGGAAATATGTAGGCCAGAGGAAATAACCATGGAATGGACAAGGCATCTACTGCCAGAGCCAGAGGGTCTCTCCACCGAGAGCAGAACCTCTGCAACTTCCTGTTGTTTCTTGTCGCCATCAGGTCGATGTAAGGAGGGCCCCATCTCTGAACAATGAGGTGGAACGCCTCTGGGTGTAACTCCCACTCTCCGCTGTCCACTGTGTGTCAACTGAGGAAGTCCGCCATGACGTTGTCTACGCCAGGAATGTGCACCGCGGATATAGCAGGAACATGTTATTCTGCCCAGGACAAAATAGCCTTGACCTCTAACCAAGCAGCGAGACTTCTTGTTCCGCCTTGCTTGATGATGTAAGCCACGGCTGTGGCGTTGTCGGACTCCACTCGGACCTGACAGTCTTCCAACTAAGATGTCCAATGTCCAAGGGCATGAAATATCGCCCGAAGGTCCAATATGTTGATCGGAAGGAGAGACTCCTCCGGAGACCACCGGCCTTGAGCGCTCAAGAGACCTAGTACCGCTCCCCAGCTGGAGAGGCTGGCATCTGTCGCCACCTTGGTCCAGAAGGACTAGCCCTTCAGCAAGTTGGAAAGGTCGAGCCACCATGACAAACTCAGTTCCACATGAAGAGGAAGAGAAACCTACATCCTCAGAAGATCAGGTTGACCCGTGCACACCTGGATCACAAGAATCTGGAGCTCCCTAGTGTGCGCCATGGCAAACGGAACCACTGGTATGGTGGAGATGAATTGCCCCACTAGAGAGGATAGCTTCTGGACTGGAACTGGATCCTGAGACAGAATTGCGGAAACCCTGTGGGCGATCAGGTGAGCCACTTCGTCCGTGAGGAAAACCATGCTCTTCTGAGTGTTGAAGAGAAGGTCCAGGAAGACCAGACGCTGGAATGGGACAAGATCTCACTTGTCCAAGTGATGGGTGAGAGCATGAATGCATTGCTGAACCTGCTGATGAATAAGTTCCACAGAGGGGGCTTTCAGAAGGCAGTTGTCCATGTATGGAGTAACTCTGATGCCGTTCCGGTGGAGGACAGATATCAAGGCACCCAGGACACGGTTGAAGACCTGAGGAGCCATCGTCAGACCAAATTGAAGAGCTGAGAACTGAAAATATCCCCTGTTGCAGGCAAACCGGAGATACTGCCTGCTCTCCGGATGAATGGCAATGTGTAAGTACGCGTCCTGAAGATCCAGAGAAGCAAGAAACTCCCCCGGGGACATGGCAGCAATGAGTGTCCGTAGAGACTCCTGGTTATAATGAGTCCGGGTCACAAAGGGAATGAGATCCTTCAAGTCCAAAAGACACCCACTGTCCTTTTTGACGACCACAAAGATGTTTGAGTAAAAACCCATACCCCTGTCCTGGATAGGTACCGGCTCTAGAACATCCTTGTCCAGAAGAGCCTGAACAGTGCCATCAAACAGACTGCGTTCTCTGCACCCTGAGGCATGGGAGAAGGACAAAAACAAAAAGGAGGAAGAGAAATGATAGGGATCTTGTACCTTTCCGTCACCACCTGTAAAACCCATGGGTCCGCCACTGAGTCCTCCCAAATGCTGTGATAGTGTCACAGACGACCACCCACAGCAGAATGCGGACCTGGGTTCGGTGAGTCATGCCGAAGAAGGCTTGGAAGCCTTGGGCTTGGAGGAGGCCTTGGGCTTCCAATGCTGTTTGGGCTTGGAGGAGGTACGCGTAGTTGAGGAAACCATCTGGTTTGCCAGACATGTCTCAGTCTGAAAGGAACGAAAATACCGGTTACGCTTAAGCAGCAATTTCTTCCTGGGAACCAAGGGTAGAAGAGTACTTTTACTCCCTGTGGCCTCACTGATCAGATCCTTAATATCTGTCCCAAACAAGAGGTACCCTGAAAAGGTAGGGAAAGTAAAGCTTTCTTAGAAGAAGTGTCAGCAGACCAGATATTGAGCCAAAGAGATCGTCTGGCTACCAAAGATATGGTGGAAACCCTAGCCACCAAACGGATGGCATCAAATAAGGCAGCAGAAACATAGTGCTGTGCCTCAGAAATGTTGGCAAGAAGGTGCAACTTTTCCAAAGTAGGTACATCCTGACGGACAGCCCGGGGTGTGCTGTTCAGTCCAGATCGCAATGGCCCGGTTCACCCACGCAGCGGCAAACGCTGGACGCATAGCAGAATCAGCAGTAGCAAAAATGGATTTGAGGGAAACCTAAAGTTTCTTGTCTGTCCAGTCCTTAAGAACAGAGACATCAGAGACTGGTAAGGCAGTAGATTTAGAAACATGTCCATCCAATTTGGGAGGATGAACCCACTAAGCAAGCACAGCTACAGAGAAGGGATAAAGCTTGGCAAATTCCTTGGACACAGAGGGTTTCTTGCCCTGGTTAGGCCTTCAGCGGAGGGTTCAGGATCAGCCTCAAAAGGGTCCCCAAAAAACTGAGAGGAACCCAACACAGAACATTCCTCAACGTCCAAATCCACCAGCAGTTCCTCCTTAGAGGAATCTGACACGCCAGGTACTCTCTGAGGTTTGGGAAGGGAAGACCTGACTGAGGAGGGGGCCTGCCAAGACTGAAAGGCCCCCTGTACCTGGGATGGAAAGAGTTGCAATGTGGAGCTAAGGTCACTAGTCGCAGCCTTGAACTCTTGCACCCAAGCTGGCTCTATTGCATGGCTGAAGGTCCCTGAAATGCTGTCAGTGACATCAGAACATGCTGGGCATAAGTGACCTGAGAATTCTCTAGGTAGCCCTGAGTGACAGGAAGAGCAATGCGCAATGATGGATACACAGACCCCAGCCTCCTTAGTCTTAGGTCTAGCCCCAAGCTCCAGCGGTATAGACATACTCACAGTGTCAAATAACCTTACTGTACAATAAATCACCCAACTGTAGTGGGTAGGATTAAAGTTTCAACCCAGAAATCGCTAAAATAAACTTATCTGGCAGGCGAAGGGTTAATCAGCAGAGGAAAGAAGGAGAGTCCAAGCCCTGCGTAGGATATTCGCTCTGGAAAGATCACAAAATGGCTGCCACAGTGGGAGCCATTCAGAAACAAAGGCGCAAAGCAAGCGCTCATGGGAAATGTACTTTTCCCAGAAAAGTACCCTAAACAGTGCCCGAAGCCCTCTGAGCCCCCCAGCACACTAGAAACATGAACTGGATGATAGAGTAAGGGCAGACAAGTAAAATGATCCATCTCTGAAGTCGCTAGGTTAAATGGTTGCAGAGATATGTCCCAAACAGTACAGTCCCATAGAAGTGAACGGAGCAATGGTGTATATGCGGTAAAGTGCGCCATACTCAAATTTTACAAATTTAAAAGTATAAAAAAGCAATAGAACATGTGAGGACACCCAAAAAACACTAAACCAGTAGGAAAAGTGTTAGAAACCCCTAAAAAGTGCCAAACCAGCAGCTAAAGGGTTAAATTACCACATAAACCTGCTCCAAAACACCCAACAGACATATAGATAGGCCCAATGAGTGCAGGAGTGTGCAATAGTAACTCCAATAAGTACACCCGTGTGCGGAGGGGCAATGTGGGACAAGTGGACCTGCAGCACTCAAAGGGTTGCTCACCTTTTCTGCAGGGCTTAAGGTCCACAAAAAACACCTGGATACTGAGCTAGCCATATCTAAGGGCACTGTCAGTTATGGTAATCCGCCTAATGGTGGTATTCCATATCTAACAGGAAAATAAAAAAGATTCTAAAACTATAGCAGAAGTGTTCTTTTGCCTGGTGTTGTCTTCACCAAGGAACAAATCTTTCTGGAGCTGGCTGGCTAGCTGCAGCCAAGGAGCGAAGGTAGGCTCCACCCCCTGCATTGTTCCTGCCTACTTAAAGGGGCAGATCGCTTACCCAGAGTTACCAGTAACTTATATTGGACGACAGAGAAACATTTTTTATTGGACATTAATGTCATTTTAAGATTTTCAAGCCATAATAAGGAAAATGAGGGGTTGCTATTATTAGGGGGTGTTACTTCCCATTTAACAATATGAATGCTAGAGAGGTCATCAACACCTTGCAACACATTGCAGACCTCTCTGACATTCAAGGGGTTAAAAATCCAGTTAAATTCATTATCATTTTTATTTGTCCTATCTGGTGCAGTCGGTTTCCTGCACAATTACTACTTGTTGCTTCAGAGAAAACGCCTTTTTCTGTAACTTTTCATTTGCACTATTTCGCCTCTGCTGAAGAGTCTCCTCGTGTAGGCCGACTCGGATCTCCGTCTGTCAGCTTTAAAGCTGACATCAGAGAGAGGGGAAAATTTAGAACGCTCTACCTCTCAAACCATAAAGGTCTGAGAGATCGGAATAGCACCAATGAATTTCTTATTTTATGCACTACAATATTACTTTTTATTTAATTAAGACATTACTATCTCTTCAAGAAAAAGAGGTGCACCATAGTTCCAATTTAATTAAATTTAGTAGCATTCAATGGGATAAAATCCCTGTTTACATGACCTCTTTGAGTATCAGAGGGCTATCTAACGCATTGGAAAGGAACATGTTGGATAACCCTCTGGCACTCAAAGTGTTGATGACAATTTTTATGTAACCCCTACCTTGCAGCTGATTTGATTTAGAATAAGGATTTTACAATGCAATTGTGCACACAGCAAAACAATCATTTATTTTCATTGATGATCTAGCTTTTCTAACCAAAGCAAATAAAAAAAAGAAAAAAGCCTGTGGTCAAAGTTTTATTATTATTATTCTTTATTTATATAGCGCCAACTAATTCAGCAGTGCTGTACAACTGGGAATAGACATACAGAGGTATTAAAGGGACAGTAATTTTTCATAATAAAAGCAGCTCTAATTAATCTTCATAATATTTGGGCCTTGGAGAGTGTTATTTCAATTCTGTCAGAGTTGTAGTTCAAGAGTAATCCTATATAATAATTCGCTACGATGTTTGTCAGAAGCTGTCATGCGCAGTAGAGACTGCCCAAAAGCATGGAATGTTGGGAACATGGACTGTTGGGAGCACAGAATGCTGGAAGTTCTGTGATGGGAGCACAGAATGCTGGGAGTTCTGTGCCGGGAGCAGAGAATGCTGGGAGTTCTGTGCCAGGAGCACAGAATGCTGGGAGTTCTGTCCCAGAGCACAGAATGCTGTGCTTTCGGGCAGTCTCTACAGTGAATGGCTGCTTCAGCGGAATGATGCAGAGCAGGACCAGCCTCTTAACCCTTTGAATGCCAGAGGGGTACGCAACGCATTGCAAAGCAATGCGTTGCGTATCCCTCTGGCACTCAAAGGGTTAACATCACCCAGATCTTGGCCTGTGTACAGGCTTTTACACTAGTTGAATGATAAAGTACCCCCCTCCCGCCTCTTTTACTGATGTAACACTGCTTAGCTTAGAGCAGCAGGGAGTATCCGGGTAGATTGCAGAGAGGGACAATCTTCAGTTAAGATAAGGAAAAAGATGAAAAACATGTCAAGGGGGGCAGGGTTTTCATTGTTCTCATAGTAAGAATATTGACCCTTGATGTGAGCTGTCTGGTCTATGGACTGGATTCCACATCTGAGCGGAGGGGGCTTACAGTAGGTAAAAGGGGCAGGAGGGGGAAACATTATCATTAAATTACTCTTGAACTACAACACTCACAGTAATGAAATAACACTCTCTATGGCTCAAATACTATGTAGATTAATTGGGGCTGTTGTTTTTGTGAAACATTACTATCACTTTAAATAGTACAATTAAATGTGGAGAACAGAAGGATCAGAGGGCCCTGCTTGTGAGAGCTTACAGTCTGCAATAAAAATGCATAAGAGTAATGGTAAAAGTTACCAGCACAGAAGAAGTTAATGTGGAACATAAGTGCAGTAAACTGTGTTTAATTGCATGTTGCTGTAGTAATGGAACCAGTGTTCCCAAAGTATTAAATGCAAGTCATAAAATTCGTATGACTCCTGACCTATGACAAACTAAAAGCACAGTGCAATTAATGCTGATAATACCCATGGCGCCTTAGCTCATCCATTAACAAGAGGGGTAGTAATGAGCTCTCTCTTTCTCAAGACCAGCAGAAAACTGCATTCTGTTAGCATGACATCATAGAAAGATGATTAAAGGGGGTTTTCAGGAAAATAACCTTTTTCTGACCATGTGCTAACAAATTTAAGGCAATACCTTAAACATTTAAATATAATTCTGCTAAATCAGAATCTGTTGGGTCTATTATTTAAAACAATTTACATTATTTGGGACATTATTATTTAGTGCAATCCTGATTTAGGAATGCAGTAGGCAGATATACTAATATAATTCCACTTTATAACTAGTATTATGCTTGTCTAACATCAATTCACTAAGCTAATTACACATAAATCTCTCCTCTTAACATGACTTACACCAAAAGGAGGAAAATGTATGAGCGTTTTGAGCATTGCTTTTCTCTATACCTGGTTGGATAGCATTGTTCTTATGGAACAGGAACTATGATTAAAGTAACTTCTTCTAGGAGGCAGTGAACTTGCATGACATAGTTCTCTGAGGCAGAGACTTCCTCCTAGCTCCACTTTACCCCACCTAGAAGCCTCAGTTTCAATGTACAGCATAGATGAAAGAAAAAACTGAAGTGAGGCAGGTAGGTGGTAACCACACCAAAGAACCCAAAGGATACTCTTGTCCAGAACTCAAACACCATGCTTTTAGCTTTTCTCTGTGAAGGATGTCCTGTGTTCCACAAAAACTAAAAGATAAGGATTCATTGACAAAAAAAATCTCTTTTGACCAGTGTGGACAACAGAAACCATAGGTATAATACTAAAACTATCCAACCAGGATTCCAAGGAGGGACAGAAAAAATGAGGAGGCTCCCACTATCACAGTGCCTGTGATCCTCCTGTCACTCTCACCTGTGGCATACTTCGATTTGCTGAGTTGGTTTGGCCCGCCCCCTGGTGACCTTTTTATACCTGACTTTCACATCTGTCAGATGCCCTTTTGTGGTGTTTCTGAGCTAGTCTTGCTGTTGCTGTGTTCCTGTATCCGGATTCCTGTGTACCGACTTTGGCCTGTCCTGACTACGCTCCAGTGTTCCTGATCGTGTTTGACCCGGCTTGTCTGAGAACCTCCTACGTGCTACGACCCGGCTTGTCTGAGAACCTCCTACGTGCTACGACCCGGCTGGCTGACTTCCTGCTTCGTGATCGACCACGGCCTGTTCCAGCGACCTGCGTTTGCCTGTTGTCGCCGCCGCAACATTCTGACTCCTGCTGTGCTGTGCTGACACAGTGTGACCATTACACTCCGGTGTAACCCATCTCCTAGTGCAGAGTTCCTTGCTGACTTGCATAAGCTGTGCTCCTTGTACCGAGCCTCCATACGCTTGCAGAGCTTAGTTACCATACCGAGCCTGGGAGATTTAAACGTACCCTTTAACCCTTGCAGTGCCGCTTCTCTCTTGCCGAACCTCCATTCAATTCTTAGAGCCTCTACCTTATAAGTCTACTTCTGCTGAGTTGGCAGCTACTTGGACGGCGACTCTGTTTCTCAACTGCAGAGTAGTCAAGTCCTGTCGGTCTGATTGGGTGCCCTAGGCTCTCGGTATCATGGAGGTATCCATTGCGGCTATTGGTTCTGAGTGGTAGCAAGGTTAGGCTCCAAGTTCTTGCAGGATCCGAAGGTCTATGCCCGTGGGGGCTATTGGCTCATGTTGTGCTCACTTTGGTCTCCGGTTATACCCCCGTGGGGGCTAAAACGCCAGCTTTGCATCTCAGGCTAGTCTCCGATTACGCCCGTGGGGGCTACATACTCTTGCATTGCAGTCTCAGTGGACTCTTTGGGAACGCCCGCGGGGGCTAGGTTTGGGTCATTGTTCTGCTAAGCTCATGCTGGTCACTGAACACCAACTATCCTCCATTGCATGAACTCTGTGCTGTGCACATTTGCTCAGTTTATCAGTACACCATTCGGGTGTGCCAAACCCCACAGCTGAGACGGACTGATTGTTCTCATTTACCCTTTAGGGACCAGTTCACTATTATCTGTACCATTTTGAGTGTGCCTTCTATTCATTATAGTGAATCTATGTGTACTGTGTATTCACTTGCAATTGCTGCTGTCACCTGTAGAGGGCTATCATTTGTACTTATTTTCATTCAATAAACGTTGTTTATTTTACCTACTGGTCTGAGTGTCAAAACAAACCGTTACACCCACACAGGCACTGTAGGACTTTCCTTCGAGAACTGGATTCAGACAAAGCTACCGACGAAAACGTAGCTATCTTGCACAATTGCTTGCAGAAGCCTGGTTGTTGTAGGCCCAGGAATCACACAAAAATCTGGTGGAATGAGCAATAACACAAACATGAACAGTTCTTTTACTAAGGAAACTGGCCTGACAAATGGTTGCCTTGATCTAAGAAGTCACTATCACCTTAGACGCCACTTGGCCTACATGTGGGCCTTCAGGGATAACAAAAAGCAAATTCGATTTGAAACATATTCTGTGCACTAAAAGTAGTATTTCAGGCACCTAATTATGTCCAAGCAGTGAAGCTCCTGCTTCCACCTGTTAGATGGAGCCAGACAAAAAGGAAGAACAATTATTAATACAAATACCAGAAATCACATTGGGAAGAAACCCAAAGGAACTAACATTGCAGTAAATTAGGTTGAAAAAGGACAAAGGTCCATCAAGTTCAACCCTTGCCTCATAACCCAGGGAAATGAGAATTATTTAGCTTTTCTGCTACCAAGTAAGTTAATATTTATCAGACCTTCCTGATTTGCCTACTAATACACAGTATAACCCTGTATGCTTCCTTTTGAAAGAAATGTATCTAATCTTTTCTTACATATATCCATTGTATCTCCCATAACCACATCCTTGGGCAAGGAATTCCAGACCTTCCTGAAAAAAAACCCTTCCTCTGCTGAAGTCTAAACCTCCTTTCCTCTAATCTCAAGGGGTGTCCTGTGGTCATTTGATCAGGCCTTGAAATGAATAGCTCACCACAGAGATCCTTGTATTTACCTCTCATATACTTGTACATTGTAATAAGATCTCCTTTTAGTCGTCTTTTCTCTAGCATATATAAACCAAGTTTGTCTAGTCATTCCTCATACGTCAAGCCCTCCATTCCCTTGATTAATTTCTCTTCTCTGTACCCTCTCCAGTTCTAGAATATGTTTTTTCAGAACTGGTGTCCAAAACTGCACTGCATATTCGAGGTGAGGCCTTATAATTTATTTGTACAATTGCTAAATGATGTTATCCACTCTTGCTTCAATACAGCTTTTTTATGCAATACAGGACTTTGTTTGCTTTTGCTACTGCTACTTGACACTGGTCACTGCTTCTAAGTTTGTAGTTTGCAAGGATTCCCAGGTATTTTTCTAATGAGTCCCCTAAAATGATTCCATTAAGATCATAAGTAGCATTGGGATTTTTTCTTCCCAAATGCATGGCTTTACACTTTCCCACATTAAATTTCATATTCCGTTTGGTTACCCAATCTGCCATTTTATGTAAATCCCTCTGTAGAGAGCAAATGTCCTGTTCTGAATTAATTACCCTGCACAATTTAGTGTCATCTGCAAATATTGATATTTTGCTTTCTATATCTATTTCCAAGTCATTTAGAAACATGTTAAAAAGCAATGGACCTAGTACTGAACCCTGAGGTACGCCATTCTCAATTTTAACTGAACTGGAGAATTGTCCATTTACAATCACACACTGTTCCCGATCTTTCAACCAGTTTTATATCCAAATTATCTAGATTGCTATTTACTTCTTCATAGAAGCTGAAAAGTCTAGTTTGGCATGATCTATTCCTCATAAAACCATGTTGATTCCTGCTAATAATCTTAATTTTGGTGGTGTAATGCTGAATATAATTCCTTATTATCCCTTCTAGCAGTTTTCCCACTACAGAGGTCAAACTCACAGGTCTGTAATTCCCAAGTTCTGTTTCAGTGCCCTTGATAAATAGAGGCGCTACACTGGCTCTAAGCCAATCTTGCAGCACTGAACCTGTGGTGAGAGAATCTTTAAAGATTAAAAAGAGGGGTCTTGCTAACACTGCACTGAGTTCCTGAAGAACCCTTGGATATTTACCATCAGGACCCAATGCTTTGTCAGTCTTAATTTTGTTCAGTCTTCCCATGGCCTTTCTTGTGTTAACCCAATATCTGATAATTGTGTTGTTTTATTTGTTACTTGATAAGGCTCGTCTACCGTTCCTCATTCCCTTGTATATACTGATGCAAACAAACTGTTTAGAACATCGGCTTTTTCCTTATCCTCTTTAATCAACTCACCCATTTCATTTTTGAAAGGTCCAATGCACTCCCTATTAAGTTTTTTGCTATTTATATATTTGAAAAACTTTTTTAGACTAGTGTTGCACTTCCTTGCAATTCAAATTTCATTATTTCACTATTTTTGCAAACTTAACTGCCTTTTTGCAATCTTTCCTGCACTCCTTGCAACCAACCTATCAGCAAGAAAAATCAGAAAGGGGGATCTATAAGCCAAAGCCTGTAGTTTGGCTACACACAGGACAAACACAAGAAGTAAAAGTGTCTCAAGAGTCAATCAAAGAATACATACAGAAGCCAAAGGCTCTACAGGATCCTACAGGACCAGGTTTGAGTTCCATGGAGGAGTGGGATCCTGTTAAACAGGATATGTATAAGCTACCCTTTGCACAAAAATCTGCACACCTGGCAGCAAAGCAAAATGCCTCTGAAAAAGAACAGATGAAGCTGAAATCTGGAACTTGATAGAGCTAAGCCTAAGACCCTTATGAAGACCATCATAAAGAAAAGCCAAAATAACTGGAAGGTGAAAGGAACAAAGCCATGACCACTGGTTTTCAGCACTTGAAAAAAACAATGACCAGACTCTATAATACACCTTAAATGCAATCAGTTTATGGGCCTTCAGCATGATCATGATGACAGGTTCAGACAAACTTTTCTTCCTCAGAAGATTGGCTTCAACAGCCAAGCTTGTATGCACCATGTTTGGAATCAAAGTAATATTCAAACCCCATGTAGCCTGAGGGGGTTGGGAGGAACAGGCCTATAAAGAGGGCTGGTGGATCCACAATCTTCTTAGGCTTCCACCCACTCACTAAAGGCTAACAAAGTTTGACATCAGGTAAGTCTTTTTTACATAAAAGTAAAAGCTGTGTGTCACTTGTTTTTAATATATATTCTGTAAGTGCAATGAATACTATTTCCTACACGTTCATCCACAAGAAAGCCTCAGGGAATGTTTTTCATTTGGATAGGGATAAATGTGTGTTTTAGATAGGACTTGCCTGATATTGAGGTACCGTGACATGGCTGGTAAGCTTAAACATACTTTGCACGAAATATGGAGCAAAAACTCATTATTTATTAACACAACTGAATAATATATGCCTTATGCAGGGCACACATTTATACAACTTGCATGGAGGAGTGCAGGTCTGTTGCTTGTTTTGCGTTTACATTTTAGGTTTCAGCCTAATATTTGGGGGTCTGCAGAACCCTCTTACACCTTGCTGCTATCTATTCTTTATTCTCTTGGTCTCTCTTTTATCTCATTTATTAATATGAATATACTAGGGTGAGTTAGTGCTGTGAGCTTTTTCTTTCTAATTGTAAATTCAGTATGAAAGTTCTAGTTAATTAGTAAATATTAGCCAGTATTACATTGCACTTGATTACTTTATCAGTGGTTTTATCTAAATGAAAATTGTTAGATAAAACCAATAACACTTATATATGCAAAGGAATCTAGGCCAACAGCATTTAGAAGAGTGTATAATAATGTATTGGACGTGTGTGAACATGTGAGTGTTTGAGCATGTGTTGCGAGCGTTTTGAGCACGTGTGTGCCCATGTTGTGAACATGTGTGTGTGCGTTTATTGTGAGCATGTGTGCGTGACTGTTGTGAATGTTTATGCGTATGTTGTGAGCTGTGTATAAGTGTTGTGACTGTGTGTATAGGAAAACCAATGTTCACACTTGAATCTACAAGTTTATTTTCCTTTTTCATTTTTTTCATAAACACAATTACTATACAACTAAATTCAGAATATAAACAGAAAACAATATTGCAATATGCTGTGCTCCATGAGGCACTGAGGCCTCACAGTGTATACTGCCCAGTCATGCCCAATATCCCTTACCTTCCACTAGGCAGCAAAAATCTTCCTCATCCACACGCTTCCTGCCAGAGACCAGAGGCAGACTCAGTCGTTACTGTGAGCTAGCTCCTCTCTCTCTGTGCCTCTTCCCCTTCTCTGCGCATGTCTACGCGACCATTTGGTCAACGCAGCATGCGCACTTATGGCCCAGATAATAGGTAAGGGGGTTAACCCTTTGAGTGCCAGAGGGTACGGAGCGTATTGTTTGCAATGCATTCCGTACCCCTCTGGCACGTAAAGGCTTAAAAGATCCTGAAAGGCTGAGAATTAATTTTAACATAATATGGATGTATGTATGTATTGAAAGGCTTGGCCTTGTGCAACACTCATTATTACTCAGTAGACTGGAGTGTACATGCCCACCAAATAGACACCGGTGAGATTACAGAGGACGTCAGTGGTAAATGGTGTATGGAAGCATGGAAAAAATGCGAGAGAGAGAGAGAGTGTAAAATATACTAAGTGTAGTAGTACTGAATAATGGAATGAGCAATATAATGTGACAATAGCAACCAAGCACAAAGCCTAAAACATGATTTGAATAGATATAAATAATGAAAAAATATATATTTATTAGACAAACTTTTTATTACACAATTTATATAAAACAAGGATTATAATCCCACTGTGGAGACACAGAAGTGTAAGCAATCAATTCTATATATAGTGCCTTACATCAAAGTTCCACTGAACTGGTATGCACATAAAACACATATAGGCAATGAGATTTGACAAGGAATTAGGAGGATCTGATACTCTCAATATGTTTTGTTCTGAGCAGTATTAGATGGTGTAGGGCAACAAGCACTTATCCTAATTCCCTATCAAATCACATTGCCTATATATGTTTTATGTGCATACCAGTTCAATGGAACTTTGATGTAAGGGTGCATTCATATACCACAACACTATATACTGAATTGATTGCTTTCACTTCTGCATGTCCATAGAGGGGTTATATCCCTTGTTTTTATATAGGTTGTGTATAAATATATATTTTGTCATTATTTATACCAATTCAAATCATGTTTTAGACTTTGTGTCTGGTTGCTATTGTCACATTATATTGCTCATTCCATTACTCAGTACTACTACACTTAGTATGTTTTCACTCTTGTATTTCTTCCATACACATCTGTACTGCCTCCCATACACCATTTACCACTGATTTCTTTGGCTCATCATTGGATCTGAGTACTATATGGGAATAGCCAAATGGTTGCAAGAAACGTATACAAGATTAACATCAGCACCTATAACTGGGCAGGAGATTAGGGACAGTTCATGTGTTATTTTGTCTATTACTTATAATATACTATAATAGTCAATTGCAGCATAGGGTCCAAATAAATTGATCCAAATGTCCACTCTTTTAAATGGGACTTTTTAACCCCTTTAATGCTAAAGAGGTCACCAACACATTGCTTCACAATGTCTTGGAGCCCTCTCTAGCATTCAGGGAATTAAAAGCCCAGATCAAATCAATGACAATTTTCATTTGTTCCCTATGTTGACATTTCTCCGAAGTGTCACTCTTTAGGATATATTAGGGTCCATGCCTCCATTCATTGGTGACCGCCAATGCAGCCGCAACAATGTTCTGGTGGCCGCCAGTGTGGCCACAGCCATATCGTGGTGGCCGCACTATGACATTACACGCACAAATGGTATAAGTGGATTAAGACATACAAAAATTGCATTCATATATGTGCCACAACAATAACATTACATCATATTACAATTTAAACATTCCAGAAACCACACTGGATTAAAAACAACCCAATAAAAGGTTCTTAAAACTTACTAGTTACTGGAGAAATATATTTCAGAGACAGTAATTTTTTCTTCCAGTCCTAAAGATTACTGCTTCACAGTTTGCAGCTCACAAATAAAAACAACCTTGATATAAAGATGTCTAATATTAGACACCTTTACATGAAGATTGTTTTTATTTGTGAGTACTGCACATTTATATTCATTTTTATATATTTTTTTTTGAGGAAGGGTAGAGGTATTTTCACTTTAAGGCAATATATGATTGTAGGCTATGTGATGTATACAGTTTAGGTATTTACATATAATTACAGTATAAGCCCGCAGGTGAACATGTCGTTTTTATAATTTTAAATATTTTTTTGTCTACTTGTGAACCGTGTGTTTGTTGTCCTTTAACTGCAGATAGTAGTCATCGTTTATATTTAACTCATTATTATGGTGCTCCACACTTTATACATTTTTGTGTAAACTAGTTTATATAGTTTATTTTTCATGGATTAGCCTAGCGTGCTCCTTTTTGTTTTTTGTCCTACAATCTTTACAGATATACCCTAACCCTACTTCATGACACAAGTACCTGTTCCTCCAGAGGTGCCTTGTCTCTAGAGCCGGATTAACTCTCTACAGGGCCCTAGGCAGGGTCCCAAATTGGGGCCCCCAAGCTTGCCTCCACCACCACAAACTCTTGGTTTGGCCATTTTTGTTGTGGCTAGCTAGAGGTAAAAGAAGGGCTTATAACTGAAATGGTGCTACACAAGAGTTTTCACTGAGCTTACACTTGAAACAGGACTACAGATAATTCCAATAAGCTTACAATTGAAATGGGGCTATGCAAGTGATTCCATAGAACTTAAAACTTAAATGGGGCTGCACTAGTGATACCACAGAGCTGACAATCTAAGTGGAGCTATGCTAGAGATACCAACACCATGTACACACATACATACACACTGAAACACTTAAGCCCACACATACACACACACCCCCTACACACACCCTTACACACACACACCCTTACACACCCTCACACACACACCCTTACACACCCTCACACACACACCCTTACACACACACACACACACACACTTTTATTAGTTACTGGTATGAAGAAAAAAAGCTTTACAACGTTTCCCTGTAGTGAACTTGGCTGGGTCAGCACAATGCTATGATATCATCTCGTTATGTGAACCTGGCCAAGGTCACAATACAAACGGCAGCACTGATATCTTTCTGAGGTTACATTTGTATCACTCACCAGGCTCTACTGTCATACCTCCGGTGCCGTCCAGAGAGATGGCCACTCTCTAACACTGGAACAAACTAAAAGGACGCACTCTCCGAGGAAATAGACTTAAATAAAACCAATTCTTTATTCCACTACAAGCACAGACAGCAAACAATAGAGAACATAAACCCTATGTCTCACGCGTTTCGTACTAAACTTACTTAATCATAGACATGTTTAATTAACTCACATGCAATGTTTTTAAACTTTGCAATCAGCATACGTCATTAACTCCCAAACCAATCATCAGTGAAATCAACTTTCTCATGTTTTGATTTAAAGGGAATGTTAGCATTTAACACTTTTCTCAATGACACATCAATTGCAACTTTTCAAAGAACTCACTTGATCCAGATTCACAATAAAAATGTGTATGAATGTAGATCACTATAACAAATTACTCTACCATAACACAGAATTTATTTAATACACACTATAAAAATATTGTGATTCGTAAAATCATTAATAAATAATCAAGTGGAGCTTTATTATATCCCTAAAATACAGCTTTTTATATCTCAAAAAGATTCAAAGATTGCACATATCATTCAAGTAAAGAGCATCACATCATATTCTCTATTTAAACCATAAGGAATACGACTTCCTAGAGTGAATATCCAATATACTTCTCTCTGTGACAAGCGAAGTGACAAATCTCCACCTCTTACCATCGGAAGAATTCGTTCTATACCCTGAACTTGCAGAGAGGAAGTGTCTGAATTATGCTTGGTACAAAAATGATGTGACACTCCAGTTGCTTGCTGTCCACATGCAATATTACTTAAACGTTCCCTAATCTTTTGTCTTAATGTACGGCTAGTTTTGCCTACATATTGTACACGACATAGGGAACAACTAATAAGATAAATTACATTTTTAGTAGCACAATTTATATAATGACAAATAGGAAATGATTTTTTATTAACTGTAGAAGAGAATCGTGATCCTTGACACACCTTGGGACATGTACCACACCTATTACCACCACATCTATACATTCCCTTAACAGACAACCATGTTTTTTTATCGTTATTTCTTTGCCTATCTCCCCAATATATAAACTTGGCGAAAGTTTTGTAGCCAATGTTGGTGCTTTCCTCGGGACAAATAGACATTCATTTTTTAAAACAGAAAGCAAAGAGGCATCCACATTCAAAACAGGTAGATGTCTCCTTACAATTTTTGTTATAGAATTAAATTCTATACTGTAGGGAGTGCTAAAGACTAACTTGTTGGTAGCATTATTTTCTTTAGTCTTATTAGCTAGAAGTTCTGAACGTGATGTCTGTCTAGCACGTGTTTCAGCCTTTTTAATCATCCATTGAGGATAACCCTTCACACTCAATTTTTTGCAAAGATCTTTACAAGCCTCCTCAAAGAGGTCATCAGTGGAGCAGTTCCTCCTAATGCGGAGAAACTGTCCCACTGGTACACCTCCAATCGTATGGACGGAATGGCAACTGTCTGCCCTTAACAATGAGTTTACTGAAGTTTGTTTACGATAAATATTAGTTATTATAGAGCCTCCATCACTAGATATCAATTCCAAGTCAAAAAACACAATTTTCTCCCTGTTATAATCCATAGTGAATCTTAGATTCAATTGATTGTTGTTGATATATTCAAGAAACTCGGATATATGATTTAACTCACCCTTCCAAATTAGTAGGATGTTGTCTATGTACCTCCTGAAAAGCAACAGATCCGAACGAAAGGGGTCACTACCCCCAAAGACATAAAGCTCCTCCCACCAACCCATATACAGGTTGGCGTAGGATGGGGCAAATTTAGCCCCCATAGATGTTCCACGTCTCTGGAGGTAGTAAGCCCCATCGAAAAGAAAATAGTTGTGCGTCAGGAGGTACTCGACGACATCCAATAAAAACCTCTTAAAAGAAGTAGTGAATTTACTATTTCTAGTGAGATGGTAATCAATAGCCTGCAACCCCATCTCATGTGGAATGCAGAAATACAATGAGACCACGTCACATGTGACCCAAGAATAACCTGGCTGCCAACATATACCATCCACAACCTTTAATACTTGCTTAGTATCTCTCAAATATGTTTGGAGGTTGTAAACACACATCGACATATTCTCCTAATTTTTCATTTAAACCATTTATCCCTGAGACTATAGGCTTCCCCTCCAGACTCGCTAAAGATTTATGCACTTTTGGAAGATGGTGAAAAATCGGTGTGACAGGATTATTAACTCTAAGTGCAGTGGCAATTTTAACAGAAATATGCCCTTCAGACACACCTCGTTCCAATAGCGAGTCCAGAAGGGATTGGTACAGTCTCGTAGGATCTCCCGACAAAACTTCATAGGTATTAATGTTGCTAAGTTGTCTCATCACCTCCCTGTGATAATATTCTGTGTCCATGACCACCACAGACCCCCCCCCCCTTATCAGCTTCCTTGATAGTAATAGCTGTATTCTTAGATAGGGAGTCTATGGCAGCCCTTAAAGATACAGAAAGATTTCCACATCTGTGACTCATACATGCAGAAGATGAAAGCTCTACTAAATCCTGCTCAACAAGTTCCTGAAAGACATCAAAAGCCCTACTTCTAGCATTTACTGGATAAAAATGTGAATCACTCCTAATTGGTATAACAGGAGTGATTAAATCATCAGAACCCACACAGGATTCTATGCCCAGAGTGGTCAGATCAGTAATAACACATTGATCCTCAAATGTTAAACCACTAAGCTCAATATTTTGCATCGCCTGAGTCAAAACATATGAGGATATATTCTCTTCATGTGTTGAGATACCCCGAACATCATCTATTGATATTTCTCGTGGATTCAAATTATCAAAATGTTTTCTCAAAGCTATCTTCCTTACAAATCTATTCACGTCAATTATGGTATTAAATAAATTGAAGTGAATAGATGGTGCAAACCCCAATCCTTTTGCCAGTACACTTTCTCATTTTCTGTCAAATTATAAGAGGAGATATTAATTATTGGTATCTCTCCCTCTGTCTTCTCATACGCCTTGGATAACGATGTCCATGATCCTCTTCCTCCTCTTCTGATTCTCCTCTTCTTGATTGATTCCTGTGGCGTCTGAATCTGGATCTTGTTCTCCGTTGTCTTCTCTCGTTTTTTGTTATCCTCATAGAAGACACATCACCATCGCCACTATCCGAAAATAAAGCCTCCGCTCTGGACACTCTCTCACTGTCCGTTGTTGTCACATCCGTAGAGGTGGCTCTCGAAGTGTCTAATTCAGACGACTCCAAATCAGTACTGGAAAAATTCACTCTTCTTCCATTTGTAGAATGCTTCAAAATAGAACGTCCTTGATTCCGTGTTTTATAAGGTTTATCTCTTTTCCAAGTATATACCATTTGTGTATCATAATCTTGCTTATCACGTAAGAATTTCCTTTGTTTAGATTCCATTATATTCATCTCAAGCTTATCTAAGTGAGACCGTAATTGTTCTTCCAATTTTTTAAAATTCAACTTATTTTGTTCTATTTTCAGATTTTCTTGCAAGATATGTGATTCTTCTTGTGCTTTATCTAACAAAGTCTGTTTATATTCAATTATTAGATACATTAATGAAAAGGAGCACTCCATTAAAATGGAATTCCACTTAATCAAAAACGGATCTGTATCCTGAATGAAGGTAGGTTTCTTTTTAATTCTCAAAAAGGTCACAACATGCCAGAACCTGTGTTAGAATAAGGCTGCAGATCATACTTTGGCCACCCCTACTCTAAATTGGCTGCCTGGCTGGACCCCAATATCCATTATTACTCAGATTTTTTTAGTGCTTCCTGCTGTATAGCATTCACAGTTATAGACTGTGGCTTTCAGCTGGGCTACCAGGAAGATGCAGAGGATGCGGGCCCCTGGGACACCAGTCTCGGGAGCAGCCGCACCTTCTCTAGTTATACCGGTTGTGGATAGATTTGCCAGTGAGGTACAGGATAGTTTCCAGACTCTCTTCAATTATGTATACATGAGCCCTAGCCAAACCACATATACGCTAAGCAGCTCATGCCAGTCTCTAAACAAAGGGTATGGGCCCCCTCTACCCCTGGGCAACAGTCCTACCACTACCCACTTACTGGCAGCCCTGAGTAAGGTACCTCTTGATGTGCCAAATCCTCTGCTGCTGCTGCTCTACTGCTCCCCCTGTGCACCACACAGTAAATGAAAAAGCATATACTGTGACGTCATTTTGACTCCTCCATCTCATGATTTGCAGCAGACTTTCCATGCTTCTCTCCTTCCTCCCTCTGTTTAGCTAATAAAGGGTGGGAAAGTGTCACTCATGTGCGCAGCTACTCTTCCATTTCCTCCTCTCTGCTTCCTAATCCTGCCGCCTCGGTGCTCTGCCTTCCACAAAAATCACCCACATGCTGCAGCTTCGCCCCTTGAGTGCATAATCCAGCTCAGCTTGTCTCTCCTGTGCACGATCTCCTTAAGCGTGAATTACAAGGAAGGCATGCTAAATGTGGATTGGCTGACTGATGGAAGCCTCAGCCAGTCAAAATTTTTTTTTTTTTTTTTTTTAAATGCGCATCAACCATAACATCAATGCGGGCTGTGCGGCCACCATTTTGGCATTTCTCATGGTGGCCATACAAGAACATGCTGGTGGCCGCACTTGAGAACCACTTGTCTAGAGGCACAGCACAATTTACTCCACTAGTCTTTCACTGAAGCCTAGGTGGTTTTAAAGCAATAAATACTGTTATCTAACTCTAAAGGAACAAGGATGACACCTGAACTGATATGAATATTTCCAGTTCTATTTGACATCATTCATTTATATGACATTATCTGGCAACCATTTTAATCCATTACATTTAGAACAAGTTTGAGAAGAGTAAGATCAACAGTTTTAAATAGTGAGCGGGGAATGAACATAAAGTCATAATCTATCTTTAGACATCATGTTTAAAACATCACAAGCCATGCTCCCAGTCTTTTTCAGAACCATGGAACGTGCATATAACACAATGACATGCAACCAGAATCACCCCAGCACCGCATAAGCAGCCCACAAGTCCATCAATGGGCTTTACATTATGGTTAATATTTCTGAAAAAAAATTGGATAAAAAGTAGATTAGCCACTTGGATGCTAGAGACGTCTCTAGCACACATTGGTTTAAGGGGGAAAAGTGTAATTGAAAAAAAAATGGCCATGTACGACTTTCTGGGGTTAAATAGGGGTTTGTGATGTGGTAGGACCCACTGTTTGCCCACCAATGATATAACAAATCAAGCTGTTTATTATCAGAGACATTGTCAGTCATTAACACACTGAGAGGGATGTCCATACAAAAGTAAGCACAAAGACCAGTTTTTGTTAGCCCCTATTTGTAATGTGTTTTTTTAGGGTTTGTTTTGTAAATTTAAATGTCCACTTTTTGTCACTTGCTCCAAGGGTTGGAAATTGTTGGAAAGCATGCACATTTTGGGGTGTGCCATTTCTCTGCACCCAAATATCTGCTATAGGGGTGGCATAAAGGAGTTGCTACTTAATGTATGCCGGAGGAGTTGTGTGCTAATGTCATAAGGGTTTACGAAATTATATATAGGTAGGGGAAGGCCATTCGCTGCACCCTTTTATATGCAGATTTAAGAAGGAGCGGGAAGAACAGTGTGGTACTCAGTTCTGTGACATTCAGCTCTACACAGACAGCAATAGCAACAGAAACATTTGTCTTCAAAAATCTTGAATTCAAACTCTCAAAAAGAAAGGGAAATGCAAATGAGTTCCCAATATTAAGACAAGCATGAAAAACAAAATGGGAGCTAGACATAATTATTAGGAGCCAAACAAACATTTTAGAGTCCATTTAATGGGTACACATATACAAAGTACAAACAAATGTAGGGACCTACTTGGTACTTTTCATTTCACCAGCATACGCAGTACAGTTTGCTGTACCGTATCTGGACTAAATATACATTGCAGCACATCTACATTGGATGAATCTCTGTAAGCAGAATATATTACTTGTCCAAACACCTGTGGTCTTTACCTTTTACTTGATACGAAGAAAATATTAGCACAGCAGTAATACAATGCCAATTGCTGATCATTCTGGATGTATATTAAAACTAATGCTAAGCACACCGCAAGGCAAAAACATACATCTCTGTTTACCTATAAATCCCCAATGCCAAAAGACAAGAGTAAATAGTGGCGAGACAGGTTATTGAACATCTCATGATTACATCATTCCTGACCTGACTGCAAACGTGTCAATTTCAAAAGCTGTAAAACTTTACAGTATCTCATTATTCTATCACCCACAGCATACGTGTCTACTCTAATCACAATGTGCACATGTATCAGGTTATTGTGTATATCACTGAAGAATTCCTGACCATGTTAAGCAGAGGCACCATCTGAACAAACTGCACTGAGATTAAATGCATCAGGAAACAGAAGAAACACGTTACGTATATCAATAATGCATGAAGGGATTCATATACAGTAATCCAATGCTATTACTTTTAACCATTTGGGTGACAAAAATATCTCCAAATACAAGGAAAGCTTCTCTGCAACTAGACAGCAGGGGTGGGCAATGTGAGGCCCTCAGTTGTTGCCAGACTACAATTCCCATCATCCCCCCACCAGGATAAAGAGAGCTGTAGTCTGGCAGTAGCTACAGTTGCCCACCCCTAAACTAGGGGCTTGACAAGAGATGAGGGGAGATATTCAAATGAGATTGTCATTTTTTTGCAAAGGGCAATAATGAGTTAAAATGTGTCTTAATATGTATGCATATGTTTTGTAACTGATAGATGTTGTAATGTTTAATTGTTCAACAAAGCTCTACAAAATAAATAAATGAATAATTTAAATTCTATATCAACAGTCCACATGAAAAAACACTGACCATATATTAACCGCTTGAATGCCAGAGAGGAACACATGGCATTGCAGAGCAATGTATTGCGTACCTCTCTGGCACTCAAAGGGTTAAACATATACTTCATTATTCAGACATATCCAATCATACATATGCCTTTTGCAGAAAAGAAAAAGGTTGCAATTCTGGAGCAAGTCAAGTGTGCCATAGAAGGGGGAATAAAAATGCAATACATTGGAGACCTCTCGAGCATTTAAGAGGTTAAAAGTCCCATTTTAATCAATGGAAAAATTGGGATACCCCTCCATGGTACAGGTCGTATGCTCCAGAATTGCAACCCTTTTCCTTTGTGCATAAACCCTATAGAGCACAAAATAAAGAATATCCTATTATATATATTTTATGGATAAGAAGGATCAAATGTTCATTTGAAAAACCTTTAGATACTCTGACTGGATTCAGTTGATGGGGGGAGTGGACATGATTCTTGACCCTTTAAGGGGTGTGTGCAACCCACTGTGATGGGGGACTGGACATGATTCGTAATGCTTAACAACCCCCCCCACACGGTCCTTAAAGGGTTAAACTTAAATAATAAACTTAAACAAGTCTTATAGTTTATTTCTATCCAAAGTCCAACTGCTTGTACAAACATTCTCATGTAGTCTTATATGTTTAAAGTTAAGTTAATCTGTAATCTCTGCTTACTTTGGAGAGATGGCCACTGATTACTCAAAGAGCTATGTTTTAATTTCAGTTTCGGTGGGTTCCATGTTATGCTATGATTGTGATATAAGTATAAAAAATCTGAAAAACCCTTTGATCATAAAATGTACTATCCAGTAACTGCAGCGGATTCAGTTGTGCCAGGGCCCTGCATCCAAGGTGGAGGTAGGGGTATCCGCCCCAGGACTCAGTAGGTTCTAGTCATGCATCAATTAAAATAATTTTGTGTTTGCACCAGAGCTAATATTCAGTTAAAACACTGGTGCAATCCGTTTTTAAATTCAAACGCTAAATACAGGGAGTAGCCAATCCCGTTTCTCCAGAGCTAGTGAATGTTTTTGAGCAAACCAATTGAACCACAGGGGACAAATAACTAGGATGTGGCTTTTAAGGCCTTGAATGTTACTGGTCTCCAGTTAATAAGTATTCCGGGAATTATTATTTGTCCTCTATCAAGCACTTTGTTCTTTGAATATCAGCCTAAAAATATCCGTGTGGAATAAACTTTAAAATATAATAAAGATAGGTGGCAAAACACACTCTCCTGTATCAGGTGTTGATTTCTACATTAGTCCTGGAGACATACAGGTTGTTTGTGTTTGATAATAAACTTTAGATGACCAACATGAACAGTCTTCATAAATTACCAAGCTTTTAAACTGAAGCCTGTTTCTAATGTGCATCTATAAAGTTATTTGTCAGTGTAATAGTGGTCAAATAGTTGCTGCAGAGTATATATCAAGGCTGGACAAAAAAAAAAAACGCTCACAGGAGCCAAAACAATTTATATATGAATATATAGAGATGCATATAAAATAACCTCAAAATGAAGGAGCCAAAAGTAAAATTTTAGAAGCTTGTTATTCCATCCTTGATTTATATAAGCACTGTACAAGAATTTAGCAAGAATTTTGATTAACCCCTTAAGGCGTTTGTGTTGCATACCTTTCTATTACAAAAGTGTTAAAATAAATTCATTTGACTTTTCTTCCTCAAAGCAATAGGCACCTTTTCTGACCTCTCACCATTAGCTTGCAGTTTTGGGGATGTAAAGTGATGATATGAAAGAGATGCATGTGCTCTTATATGTATCAGTTTTCACATCTGTTTTGTATTATTGCCACAAAAACCTCAGATGTAAAATGGATTAAATCTCACAGAATGAAGAACTGAGTCATATGCCATAAATCCGACATGTTTTAACTCTTAACCCTGTCCCATGCAGAAATAAAGAATAAAAATGTGTAGTTGCTTTATTATATGACTACTGGAAGTGCAGTGTTACATACTGCAAAATCTTCTGCATGGTACCTGCCTTATGCTGTAATGTGTCTATATATAGAGTTGATAGCATAGTCGTGCATGTGAACCACAGACAAGGTCATCTCACCACTGGCAGTAAATGAATGTATTGAGCCCCTATTCGGGAAGCTAATAAGGAACAATTCTGGAGCAAACCAACTTCGTCATAAGGAAATAATCACATGATTATTTAGCTCCTTTAACCCTTTGATTGCCAGAAGGGATGCCCAACACATTGTAAAGCAAAATGTTAGACACCCCGCTTGTACTCAAAGTTTAACCCCCTGAATACTAGAGAAGTCTCCAATGCATTGGCGACCTCACTAGCATTTAGGGGGTTAAAATCCCATTTTAATGAAGGGGGATTTGGTGAATACTCATTTGTCCCCTGTGCATCTGGTTTGCTCCAAAATTGCTCATCTGCATAAGGCCTGTGTAGATCATCCTACTTGGAAAGAGCAAGTTCAGTGTTTCATAGAATGCCCTAAGGGAGCTCCATGATGAAATAGATTATATTATTCATTGGCTCCCTCTTGTGGTTGTCTTTACATATGAGAAAAAATAGTGTTTTTTACAAGGCCAGCTGGGGTTCTTCTTAGAGCCGCGTGGATTTCAAGCAAAATCTTAATAGGCTAAGAGAATGCAGGTTTTAGGTTTATACATGATTTTGACCAGATGGCATAATCATTGGCTCAGTCATTAAGCCTGAGCCATCAGTACAACATTAGGAATCTTGTAAACACCTGCACAATCTTGGCCCTCTAGTATCATAACTTAACCCTTTTAGTGCCAGTTGGGTATGCAAAGCATTGTGAAGCCCTCAAAGGGTTAAGAGCCTTGCACTATACAGAGCCAAAGGCATCATTCAGAGTAAACATATATGACTCATTACATACAGTCAAAAATATACTGATTTGTGGGCAAGTTGTTGTCTACTTAACCTGTCCCATAGGGATTCTAATTATCTTCAAGTGTCCCCTTACAAAAAGTTTTCTTAAAGTAAAGACATTTGTTTGTAATATAAATTATATATATAAATTATATACTTTATTAGCTCCTTTTTATATTATTTTACCCATTTTATTTGTCTACCTCTCATCATATGGGAAAGGCATTTTACAAACAATCACCGGCTTAATCCTGGCGCTCAAAGTATAAGTGATCAGTCACGTCTATCCACAAGAGAGACGAGGGGAACAGAACCCTCCCTGCTATTCATCTGGTCTACCAACTACATTGAAACCGCACGTGACTCCTTCCTGCATTCTATATAATACTGGGCAGAGATAGCCAGAGAAATACTTGGTGAGCATTGATCATCCCCATAATACTTGACAACATGAGCCAGCAAAGGAGATATGTTGAGCATATACCCATACCTCCCAAGTGTCCCTTTTTAGGAGGGACAGTCCCTCTTTTAGACCCAAATCCCTCTGTCCCTCTTTCCCACCCTGATGTCCCTCTTTTTAGGAGATCAGATTCTGTGGTGTGTATATAAGTGTATCCCATTGCTCTACAGCAATAACATTCACATTATTGTTTGTTTAAATGTCCATATATGTGCTTATAAATCAGTCTGTGTAAATAAAATACTTTGGTCTTGATAAAAGTCATTTATTAGGTTACACAAGGAAATGTCAATAGGTCATGCAATAGGATAAAATGTCTTGGTAATGCCCCGCCCACCAGCCATGCCCCCCAGCAATGCCCCCTAAAACACAAGTGTCCCTCTTTGGCAATTTGAAATGTTGGGAGGTATGTATACCTGCTAACTATATATTTCCAGGAAGAGGAAGGCAGTGTAAGAAACAATACCTGTGGAGACTATACCTGTCTATTTTTTCTATATAGACAGAGGAAGTGGCTCAGCAAGTCTATACACCAACAGACTGGATAGAGGAGAACGCGTACTAAATATTTCCACCGACATACAAAGAACTACTATAGATTCAGCGCATTACTATTCACTGTTCCAGAACTTCAGTAACATATTCCTTTCTATATATGACTGTATATACATGGAGAGATTAAAATACACACATTACGTGAATTTTAAACATTTCTTTAGGAGCTATATTTATTCATTCATAGCTGTTATATTATTTGTACAATTGTTAATAAATATTTATCTTACTACCACCTGATTTATATGTTCATAATATAATTTAGATTCATTTACAGAGGACTTCTTTGTAGAGATTTCCTTAGATTTTAAAACAAACTAAACTTGTTTTAGATTGTAAGGTCCACTTTAACCCTTTACGTTCCAGAGGGATACACAATGCATTGCAAGCCAATATGTTGTGTACCCAGCTTGCACTCAAAGGGTTAATACAGTGTCATCTACATTAGTTCAATTGTCCAAAACAATATTTTAATGCCTGAGTAATCTCTAATAAACAAAACAATCCAAAAAACCCTGTTCTCCTTACCATACAGCCCCTGAACCCGTGTGTTTGATGGCATTAAGGACCATATGTATAAAAAAAAAGTGGAACAATTCTGTGACAGACCAAATGTACCGTGGAGAGGAGGGGGGGCAGGCAAACATTCTTGAAACACATACCCCCCCACATTTCAAATGGCCAAAGAGGGACACTTTTAATTTAGGTGGTGTTACTTGGGGCGTGGCTGGTGGATGGGGCATTGCTGATAATTTTTAGGTTATTTCATGACCTACTGATGCCTTTTTGTGTAACTGTGCAGCACAGTGATACAATTATATACACACCACACAGTCTGAGCTCCTAAAAAGATGGACATCAGGGTGGGAAAGAAGGACAGGGGGATTTGGGTCTCAAAGAGGGACTGTCCCTCCTAAAGAGGGACACTTGGGAGGTATGAAATCATCACTGTTATAAACAGGTTTTTAAACTCTAGAATACTAGAGAGGTCCCCAACACATTGCAAAGCCTTGCAATCAGAGACCTCTAGCATTCAAGGGTTTTAAAGCTCTATTTAAATCAATGAGAATGTTTTAATTGTTTATTTGATCTCTTTGGAGCAGATGGTATTCTCCAGCATTGCTCGCTTTAATGCACTGGGGCCTAAGGGCCATTATAGAGAAAGTAAAAGAAGATTCTAGAGCAAGCCAGCTTTCCCCAAGGGTCAGATGAAATTTCTCTTTGATTTAAATGGGGCTTTTAACTCCATGATTGCTAAAGATTTCTCCAGGATACTGCCAAGCAAAGTGCAGGAGACCTTTAGCATTTTAACCCCATTCAAATGAAGATGAAATTTTGGGAATCTCTATCTATCTAGCTATCTATCTATATATATATCGTTGATATAAAGGGATCTGCTTCAGAGATCTCCAATTCCTTGCAAATACCCTAAAAATGATACACTTTAACTCATTAAGGACCAGAGGGTCCTTAAGGGTTAACAAGTTGTTTTATAGAACAATTACGTATTCCACAAACTATATATTGCAAATCAGTTAAACTGTAAAATACCTAGAAAGATATGACACCCTTTTAACCCTTTAAGGGCCAGAGGGATATGTAACACATTGCTCTGTAATGCATTGCATGCCCCTCTGGCCCTTAAAGGGTTCAAGAGCAAGTACAATGATCTTGAGAACAAGGGAAAGTGTTATTATTCCTGACAGGCACAGAAAATCACACTATGTCATTTATAGGTTGGACACAGGGCTGTGTAAGTTCATTATTAGTCCCAGGGAAGCAATAGGTTGTTGACGGAAGCATCCAAATGGTGTTAAGAACAGACGCCCTATCAATCTGAAACTTCAGACAATTTCAAGGTGAGCTGCCTTTTTAATATTTTCTTCTTTAAGGAATAAAGCGTTGCACACACCTCTAGTAATTAAAGGGATAAGGAGTCCTTGGAGTGTGTGAACAAATACAATTCCACACTAAATAAGAAGCTGGAATTGTTTTTGTAGCTCTGCTCCTGCCTCATGGCAATATACTAAGCTGCTTATGCAAAAAAGAGCTCACACTGCATTATGGGGAGGGCACTGAGGCAGTCGATGGACATTCCTTTCCTCTACTCCTTGTTTAACACTATGTAGAAGAAAATATGAGATTTTACCCCATTTTCCTGTACATGGTATGTATGAGGCGGGCATAAAGGGCTTGTTGGCATCAAAGTCCTAACAACTGCAGAGTGTGTGTTTCAGTGTGCCACCAGCACACTTGCTAGTTCATAGGCTGAAACACTTGTATTGGAGGTTAATGCCAGTTGAGTTGGGCTGCTGGATTTGTACATTAACCTCACTGAAGACCTTGGCAGCTATGTGGTTCTTCACAGCCTCTAAATATTTACAGTGGTACTGGCAATTATTTAAATTTCTTTTTATTATAATAAAATATGAACTTCAAGATGTTATAAAACTAGGCTTTATGGTTACTATAAAAAGATGTTTTTTTGATATCAGTTTTTGTGTCTGGAGTTATTCAATCTGTATGTTTTACCACTTCTCTGTTTAACCCTCTGGATGGTAGTGAGGCGTGCTATGCAGTGGAAACCTCTGTAGAATCCTAAAGCCAAAAAGAACATTCTTTATGTACCAGTAACCACACTTTTCCCTCCCTGAAGTTTGTTTTTTTGATATATTAAAAAAACACATAAAGAATGAAAACTGTATACCCACTACAACTAGTAACATAGTTAATGATAATACTTTATTATTATCCTATTGTATTAAATAGGAAGCTGCAATATCAGTATTTCTGCACAATCAGCACCTACCCCCATATGTAGTAGAACTGACCCTGATGTGTATATTCACATCCACCACCACTGACAACACTGAAGAGAGCTTTGGGTACATCTCCAGCACTCAATGACTATGTGTACAGACACTCATAGCTTCATACACATGGGATAAATGGAGAAGACCACAAAAGGGCAGTTTACAGGCGTTACAGGAGGTTTTTTAAGCAGTGTAAAACAGTGTCAGTATGTTGTGTCAACAGTGTAGGGCAGGTGACAAATGTTTGGTAGGAGATTTTGAATGATCTTTCATAATCCCCTAAATTGTTTTGTGGTGATTGAGCCACTTTAAGAAAAATAAACTTTACACAATATTTACAAGCAGACCAGTGCTGCTGACATTTCTTAAAATTCTCCCTTAACCCTCTGAGTGCCAGAGGGGTACACAACATATTGAAAAGCAGTGTGTTGTGTACCCCTCTGATACTAAAAGGGTTAAAGGGTAGACTTGGAAACAAATAAACCTGCTCTTCGTCTACAGAGGTAATTAAATACACAGACATGCCAGTTCACTACATCATAACCCAGGAAAGAGGCTCCAGTTTTGGATATTGCTGTTAATACTAGGGCCAAGTAGCATAACCATAAACACTTGAGAATTAAAGCCTCCTGTCATTTGCTTTAGCAAAGCATATTTAAACTTTGCTCAATAATAGAAGGTGGAATATAATTGCCCTGATTAAATACACTGAATTATCTTATAAACATCTTCTTTGTGAGAGATACGTGTAGTTTAGTACTTAAGGTATGACTTCATACCTTTGATTTATGAAAGCTGAAAGGCTCTTTAAATAAATGTATCTAATTTTAGAACTTGCTAGCATGCCATACAGGTTTCAACATTTTATGCAGGCTGTTTTATAAGGTAATAATGCCCTCTTGTGGTGATAAACACTACTGTCACTGTATAGGTAATGGTAATGTCAGAGTAGAATTTATAGGGGTCTACAAAGGCTAAGATCACACTAACAGGCATTGAACTAAATGTCAGTTTCTAAATATTATCCTATCTTAGCACAAATTGACCTTCAAGAATAACACACATAATTTGAACTTTTTCATATCCTTCATTCTTGAATGATAAAACTATTTTTATTTTATTTTTCAAAAATGCATCTAGCACTGAGATTTAAAAAAAAAAAAAAAAATCTTGACAATGAAAGGCTCAGCAAATGGCACACATGAAACTATTAGTCTTGCACGCAAAATGTTTGTACTAACAAGGGACCAAATAACCTTGCTTGTAGTGGAGAAACTGTAAGGATGATTGGGCTAGCCAAGGGAGCTTGCAACTGATAGCTTTATATTTGGGGTGGAAATTAATTATTGGACAGTTGGGCTTGGAGACCATTTTATTCGGTTTTTCCCTCCTTTCATTAAATATACATTTGCCAGCAAGTCAGTTAATAATACATTAGAGAATGCTCTATTATTCCATTGCCAAAACAAGAACACATTTACAGAATATTGCTCAGGATTTGTTAATGCAGCCAGCAAAGTGCAAAGATAAAGAACAACTTTTTCAGTTTTGGTCCCTGATTAAAATAATTTTACAGCTCGATTGATAACGTATCTAAATATTAATTAAGAAGCAAAAAACTATAGTTAAAAATCTCTAAGAAATTCAGGGTTAAAGTGTTATGAACAATAACTATGTAGGCCCCATGTGCTGTGTTGATGAGATTATTGACATCACAATTTACATAATTACATTACTAACAATAATACAATTCTTTAACCTGTATATAATCAGTGACATGCCAGAACCTTCACAGATTGCTTTCCTTTGAAGACAGATCAATGTCATGGGCATGTCATTGCAGGGAGGCTGTAACTGACTGCTCCTGACCAGAGCAATAAGTTCCAGCTGTTCCTCAGTGGCACAGTACATGTGAACTCTGCTACAGAGATCATCTGGGCCCCTTGAGCCACATGACAAATGCAATGTATGTAAACATTGCCTTTGTCACTGATCGCTGCCTCTCTCTTCCTCATTGTGATCCTGAGGAAGAGAGAGGCAGAAAGCAGAGCTCCCAGTACCCCAAATGGCCAAAGATGGGAACTTTTGTATGCTTTGAAAAGGTCTAGTAAGGTGGGCAATAATAATAAAAAAGTACAGGACAAATTGACCCCTCTTTTTGTATCTGAATAAACAATTTAGAGCAAATGAAAACAATTTTATTTACACATCCTAATTTACAAACACACATGGTAAAGTTTAAATATAAATTAATGTGATTTTTATTGCTTTTATTCATATTGCGTGGAGCAATATGATACAATTATATACAGACACCACACAGTCTAATCTCCTAAAAAAGGAACATAGATATTTTCATCTTCGAGGGGCAGTACCCCCTATAAAGGGACACTTGGGAAATATGAAAGTTCATACCTCAAAGAGCTCATTTTTTTACTGAAATTTTTATTGATTTAAACAATAAAATGTTAACAAATATGCAGATAATTTGTTAAAGTTTGTTACTTTTTTAAACATATCAAAACATTACATTAAATAGTAACATTTTCTTTTAATACAGTTTTAGCAAATTGTAAAATGGTAAAATTATTCCGATTTAGTTCAAATATATGGTAATAGTAAATACATAAAAATATTTATTACCCATCCTCACAGTATCAAGCTTGTAACAAAGATTCCAACCATGGAGACCAAGTTAATCTTAATTTAGAATAATCATATTTTCTATAGAGCAAAGGTATTCATTATAACAAATTTGTCCTATCCTTTCCTTTTTTCTGGCAGTCAATTGAGCACAAATCATCACAGGAAAACCTATTAAAAAATTGTTCATTTTTGTAAAAAAAAAAAAAAAATGTATATTATCAAATTAAATGATGGGTTATACATATGAATGTACCATCAAAAGAAAGCCCCACTTATCCTTCTAAATAGTATATAATGTGTGTGTTTACTTAACAAAACAAAACAAAAAATAATCCAACTGGCCCTCCATTGATATTAGTTGACTTATTGTAAGGGGGTACCAGACGCACAAACCTAAACAAGCTCTCATTTTTCATACATTTTTTCAAACATAACTTGCCTGTACTAAAATGGTTGCACCAACTACAGAAATGAAGAAAAGGTAGACAAAGCACACCATGCATCAAATGATGGGTCACTTGCCTCACTACCCCTAACTTGATGTACAAAAAAGTTCCGAGAAGATGGCACTACAAGAAACAATATATATTTGCACCTCTTCAAATGTACTAAAATGTTTGAATCTATGTACTTACTGCACTCATTAGCTACTACTCCTCCAAGGAAAATGGTGCCCCATTAGTATGGCTTGACATACTGGACGTAAAAATAGTTAAATGGATAAGGCAATGGCTGAGTGACAGGAGACAGAGGGTGGTAGTCAATGGAGAATATTCGGACGAAGGGGTACCTCAGGGAACTGTACTGGTGCCCATTCTTTTTAATAATTTTATTAGTGATATTGCAAAAGGTCTTCAAGGTAAGGTACGCCTTTTTGCAAATGATACAAAGATCTGCAACAGGGTAGGTATTCCCGGGGAAATAAGCCAAATGACAACTGACTTAGATAAATTAGAAGAATGAACAAGAGTGTGGCATCTGCAGATTAATGTTTATAAATGTAAATAATGCATTTGGGACAAAAATCCAAAGGAAAAATATACTGTTAAGGGTACTGTGCTGTCAAAGACAACAGAGGAAAGGGATTTGAGAGTAATTATTTCTAATGACTTAAAGGTAGACAGGCAATGTAACAAAGTGGCAGGGAATGCATGCAGGGTGCTTGGTGGTCATGCAACTGTACAGATCTCTGGTTAGACCTCAAATACATTATTGTGTGCAGTACTGGAGACCCTATCTGCAGAAGGATATAGATACTCTAGAGAAAATTCGGAGAAGGGCTACTAAAAAGGTGACTAGTTTAAAGGAAAAGAAATATCAGGATAGACTAAATGATCTGAACATGTACAGCATGGAGGAGAGAAGAGAGCGAGGGAATATGATAGAAACATTCAAATAAATGAAGGGATTCAACAAAGTGCAGGAGGGAAGTACATTTCAAAGGAGTAAAACTTTTAGTACAAGAGGCCATAGTCTAAAACTAGAGGAACACAGGTTTAGATGTACTGTAAGAAAGTTTTACTTCATTGAGAGGGTACCAGCAGAAGTGGTAGAAGTTAATACAGTGACAGCATTTAAGCATGAATGGGATAGGCATAAGACTGTCCTGAACATAACACAAGACCAAGGACCAAATAAGGTTTGAGGTTTTTACAGTACGAAAATGGGCAGACTAAATGGCCAGAATGATTCTTACCTGCTATCAATTTCTATGTTTTTATGTTTCTGTAGGGTGTGCCAGAAGCACAAAATCAAACCTACCTGTTTTCTTTTTTAAATAGGCTGCCTGCACTAAAATGTTCCTAACTATTAAGGATATGAAGTAAAGTTATACAAGTCATACCATTTTAGATATATTTTAGAGATATTCACTCCCATCAAATGAGGGTTTATTTGCATTTGTACCCCTGGGCTGGTGTGCACAATTATTTCCATAAATTGGCACTATTGGGAAAAAAATGTTTGTTTTTTTAACATTTCCACCACTTCAAATGAAATATTTGAAAACTATGGAGTTTCCTACTGTACTCATTACTTTCTACCAGCCTAAGAAAAATGGTACCCATTGGTATGGGTTGATGTACCACAGGGGGTGCCAAGAACACTAGCCTACACCTGCCACTTTTCTTTTTTGAAATGCCCTGTGTGCATTAAGATGGTCATTACAATGACATATGTGAAGAAAAGGTCAGAAAGCCACAACATTTAGGAAAGTAGACATTCACCCACATTCACCACAAATGAGGGGCTTCTTGCCTTCTTAGCCCTAGGATAGTGTGCACAACCCTTTTCAGAATGTGGTGCTATAGGAAAAAAAAGCACATACTTCTTTACACTTCAATAATTTCAAAGATACTAAAAACTTTCAAAGCCATGGGATATCCTAGTCTATACAGTAAATAGGGTCGGCCCAGGCAAAATGTAACCCCATTGGTATGGGTGACATACTTTAATGAGTGCAAGGAGCATGGCTACCAGAAAAGCAGGCAGTATATGTGTGATTCACTGACTAACAGTTGAACAAAGTGGAAGTGGTTGGGGGGAGTGTCAAACTGTGTATGCAGGGGTCTGCAACTAATAGTGGGAAGTGGAACTAGGCTGGGGGGGTCAGACAGTGTATGAGGGGATCTGTGACTTCCAGTGAACAATAGAACTAGGCTTGGGGGTCTGACAGTGTATATTGGGTCTGTGGTGAGACCAAGAAAGGGGGGTCAGTGAGGCGGGTGGACAGTGAATCAGAGGACTGGGGGGTGAATTCAACACATTGTAAAGCAGTGCATTGGATATCCATCTGGAACAGTTTTTTTTTTGTTTGTTAGTTTTTTATGCATTTATTTTTTATTTTATTATTTTATTTATTTATTTAACACTTTTAGTGCCAGAGAGGTATACAATGCATTGGATACCTCTCTGCCATTCAGGGGGTTAATTCAGACCTTGTGGGTGGAATCAGGACCCCTCCTGTTGCCCCCTCAGTTATTGATCACCCAGATGATTTGGCTGGGAGATCAATAAAGAGCTCACCTTATAGGGCACACTAATTCTGAGAAGTATGTAGCACTGCATTTCTTATTAGATAGGGATAGGCAGATCAGATGGACAGATTATAATTTTCTGACATCAAAATCTAAGCTTGTATCTACTAACAGTGTACCAACAAGGTACAGAGAAAACTAGTGTAAAATGACTCAGTTTTCCTGCACATACTTTAGGGTTGCATTCACATTGAAACTATCACAATGGCAGAGTCTGTGCACTCACACAAGCTAGTTCCATACATATCCAAAAGTGTATGCAAGTGATATCTAAACCAACATACAAGCACAAATAATTAACTGCTTTGGCACATTTGTAAATTTTCCACAATATTACTTTTTCGTTGCACTTATGTTTTAAAAAGAGCCTCGGCATATTTACAAAGCAATGCCTAAACGATTGCATTGGTTTTATTGACATTTGGAACTCGGTAACATGCTACAAAATATACAACATGGGTGCCCTATTTAGGAAGTTAACCACTTAACGACCCTTGAAGTGCCAGAACCATCTCGAGACTCCCAGCACTTAACCCTTTGAGTGCCAGAGGGGTACGGAATGCATTGCTCTGCACTGCGTTCCATACCCCTCTGACACCTAAAGGGTTAAGGACTGGAAATGGAATTCTGGGCCCCCGCGCATCTACCTGCCACTCAAGGACCCCGGATCCTTACCTGCCGGCTGCTCACTGCTGTGGCTGGACATTAAGGGGTTAAAGAGGATAGATTCTGGAGCAACCCAACTGCACCATAGGAGACAAATGGCCATTCCCAGTTATTTAAATCAGGCTTTTAGCCCCTTGAATGCTAGAGTGTGCTCCAATGAATTGCTATGAAGTGGGTTTGGGATGTCTCTATTATTTAAGGGGTTAAAAGCCCCATTTAAATCAATGAGAATTTGGGGAATTTTATATACAGTGTAGTTGGTTTGCCGCAGAATTTCTCCTCCTTTCTTCCTGAATAACACCCATAGTCCTTTGTTTAATATGAGATTAACTGCCCCAACCTCTATAGTAAATTACGAAGAATTTAGCAACTCTTTACGTTATAAAATCTCAGAAATGCAATTTTCATTTCTGCACTGAGTTAAACTTCAGATGATAGAAGTATAATTAAAATTGGGGTGTTACCAAACATACTGGCACAGACAGCCTGGTCTCCTGATCCATTGTGTGCTGTGTCGTGTTTGCTTTTCAGTAAAATATTTGCATTTGTAGTCAGATGAAACTCAAGCATCAAAACTCAGGACAGAAAGAGCAGATGCCAATACGTGCTATACTGTTACAGTTTTAAAGATATAGTAATGGTTCTTTTTAACCCATTTTAATCTTGTAGACATTAAAAATATGAATAGAATGCTCTATGTCCCATGTCTCAAACCTTTATAGTTTGAGCGATCGAAGAATCTAAAGTTCCCCCCTCCAGCCACTGGCAGAGGCTTTTCAGCAGTCGGAATAGCTATATTCAGAAATAAATACTTCATTGAAACGGTCTATAAAGAGTGCCTGGTTTGCAAGCACACTTTGTAGACCATTCTAATGAAGTATTTATTTCTATATATCGCTATCCTGGCTCTGCTGAAGAGCCTCCGTCGGTCCCGGGACCAGGATAAGTGTCTGTCAGCTAGAGTGCTGATGTCTCTGAAAGGGGCGGGAGGGGAGAACTTTAGATGCTTTAATCACTAAAACGATACAGGTTTGAGATATGGGACATAGTGCATTCTATTCATATTTTTAAATGTCTACCAGATTAAAATGGGTTAAAAAGAACCATTACTATCCCTTTGATATAAACATACTGAGCTTCATTTACTAAACATTACTGGAGAAATTCTGGGGCAAACCATCTGCACAACAGGGAACGAATAAAGATTCACATTGATTTAAATTAGGCTTTTAGCACATTGAGTGTTAGAGAGGGCTCAATTGCACTGCAAAGTGATGCATTGTAGAACTCTCTAGCATTTAAAGGGGAACTCTCACCTCTATACAAGTTTGCCTCCGTATAATGTTCCTATAGTGATAACATGTAATCTGTGTGTTTTTTGTAATATAATGCAGACTATGGCAAAATTTGCCATTTTAAAAAGGAGCCAATGACGGCACTTCAGGACAGGCTGTGGTTACAGCTCTGAACAATGTCAATCTTCATCTTTTCACTCCCCAAGCAGTGTCTCTTTCCAACCGCCTCCGATGACAGAGGATTACTCCGTGTTAGCCATTGCCAATGAGAGTGCTCTAGCTTACATGGAGAAATCCTCCATCCTCAGGAGAGGCTGGAACGAGGCAATACTTGGGGAGGGAACAGATGAAAATTGACAGGCTGCAGGACAAAGCTGTACCCGCAGCCTGTCCTGAAGTGACGTCACTGGCTCCTTTTTATAACTGTAAATTTAGCCATAACCTGCACTATATTAAAAAAAAACAAAAAAACACAAATTACATGTAATCGCTATAGGAAAATTACACAGAGGCAAACTTATATAGAGATGAGAGTTCCCCTTTAAGCCACCATTTAAAAAGCCCCACAGAAGCCCCATTTAATTAACAGAGATTTCTAAAATTGTTACTTGTCCCCTAAAGTGCAATTGGTTTACTTCAGAATTGCCCACATTCTTCTTAGTGAATCAGCCTCAGTATCTCCTTACACGCATTATTATATTGGGACTATTAATTCTGAAAGCTTCTTACATGGAATAAGTTAAAAATGTATAAAAGGAATATCAAATTGACAATTAAGAACTGTAATACAACAGTTAACAACAATAAATTCTAGGGTCCAGAAAAGTTCATGTAACTGTTTTTTACAGGTACACAAATAATTCAAACAGCAACCTACATGGGTATACTGGCATCATTAGGTGCCCAACATGAGCCCCTGTAGGGGTACACAAAGAGATTCACTAGTTTAGAGACTATTCCTATTCTTTGACATACAGAATGTGGAGAATCGCAATGAAGTTACAATAAAATGTTTACAACACCAATACTGGTACTGAGATGATTGTAATGAGATCCTCAAACATTTATTTTTTTTCATATTTCCGTCTTTAGAGATGACTTCCCTAGGTCTTGTTGCGCATTAGTATGATTTGAAGATAAAACCATATATTCATGCAATAATTATGTCTTCAGTGGTGTTGACACAATAATTGCTATCTGTGACTAACGAAAAAGATCTCAAGCACTAACATACAACCAGACCCAAAAGGGTAGTTTTTCAGGATTTTCTCATTTAACCATATTATGACTAATTCATTGATTGCTCTACCTGAGCTCATGTGGTTGTATTTATATAATGTTCATGGGTGGGGTGATCTCTAACAAGTGTAAAGGATATCTCTGTTTTAGTAAAAGTAAAATAGCTGACCCCCTGATCACTTCAGATATGCTTAATAAAAGGCACCCAAACCTAACCTGTCAGCATTCCCTCTTAACTAGTTTAGGCTAAACACTGAAAGACAAGAACATGGAAGTGCTATCATGCCATACAATCAATCCACCTGTTGAAACATGCAAAAGTGTCATGGACACACCGATGTTGCTTGGGTACTATGCTGCCACAGTCCTCCCTCGACCAGAACATTTAAATGCAGTTATGAACGTGTGCAGCCGCACTACCAAGACCTGAATAAAAAACAGTTACTACATGCTTGAAATATTATAAAAAGTCCTTTTCATTCGTAAAGTTTTAAACAGCATTTCAACATGGAAAGGCAAGGGTATAGCGGGACGTCGATGGAGGTACTAAGCACCCTAACAGTACCTCCATCCACTTCCCGCTACACCATTGCCTTTCCATGTTGAAATGCTGTTTAAATCTTTACGAATAAATAAATATTGTATTTCAAGCACATAGTAGCTGTTTTTTCTACAAGTCTTGGTAGTGCAGCTGCAGCCGTTCATAACTGCATTCACCGAAAGACAATTTTCAAACACCATATCCTAGTATTCTTTAAACAGTAAGAAACTGAACCAATTTAAATATAATCTGGATGTGCAATATATGGCAGACCTTCTCATGCAAATACTAGAGTTCCACATAACAAACATGCTACAAGAAGGTATGCACTCATGAGACTGTTATATGATGAAAAAGGGGAGGAACCTTTATCAGGAAAGACATTATTATTTATATCTACTAATTCTATAGTTACCACTTCCTAAAACTTCTGAACCCTGTATTATTGCCAAAGAAGGCAGAATGTGTAAACCCGGTCAGACCAGGTGACTGATTCAATGATGAAAGCGCAGTGCTGTGCTTTCTAAGAATGATCTGGTGACAGGGTTCATTCATTCAACAAGAGCTTGTACTAGAAGCGGCTTATACAGCCGCTCCAGTACTAAATTATTTCACACAGTTTTTCAGATATTCCCGAATGAATGAAATATGTTTACAAATTGTACTTGAATATAGTTAGCTAACATGGAAAAGCACAGTAGTGTAAACAGAAAAACACAAATGATTTTCAGTAACAGACAGAGAAACTGGGTGGCCAAAGGGGCCATAGTTCCATAATATATTATAACCCACTCACAGTCAATGCTCCCTCTAAACTTGTTTCTTTGCCCTTGTCTTCAGTAAAATGTGTACTCACCTCAGAATTGTTCCCACTTGTAGATGCAATTTTAAACACTTCTTCATAGTCTTCCTTATCTACTACTCCTACATTTCCTTCATTCTGAAATACAAAGAAAAGCAACATTTTTGTTTTCATTATTTCACTAGAGTTACACAGTATTAAAAAAATAAAAAAAAACAAAAGCAAGCTGGAATTCACAAAGCACAAGAATAATAGGTAGGAAAATGTTGAAAAACATTTCATATTTTAATGTCAGATGTTTGCCCCAGATATAAATGTAGTACCAAATGCAATATATAAGCAGCAGTTTGCTTTGCTCTAGAAAACAGATAGAACTTGCTAAGACTTTATAAATTATTTTCTGAATTAAGAACACAAAAAAAGCTACAGTAAAAAATATATTGATTTTAATAGACAGTAGCAATGATCATATCCCATTGCTGATATTATCATATTAAACAGAATCTTTTGATATCTACCACTTTGTGTAATGCACTGGACACCTCTTTGGCTCAAAGGGTTATAAGGTTTTAACCCCTTAACATCCGATGCCGTGCCAGAACCATCACGGCTGTCCGGCACTTAAGGACCAGTGACAGTTCTGACACATCATGGAATATAGCTTTCCCTGAGCGGCGTGCCCCGAACCAGATACAAAAAAAAACAAAACAAAAAAAAACTCTCTGTGATCTTTAAGAGCTGGCCACACATGCTGGTCCTTAAGGGGTTAACACTGAATAAAAAGAGCATATAATGAATAAAGGTAAAAAAAAAGTGAGGTATAATAAAATCTAATATAAAACTGTAAAAAGTAAATGGATAAGGAAACTCAAATTCTAGACTTCCTAAAACTTCTGAACCCTGTATAATTGCCAAAGAGGGCAGAATGTGTAAACCCGGTCAGACCAGGTGACTGATTCAATGATGAAAGCGCAGTGCTGTGCTTTCTAAGAATGACCTGGTGACCGGGTTAATTCATTCAACAAGAGATTGTACTAGAAGTGGATTATACAGCCGCTCCAGTACTAAAGAAGGCATACAATGCCTTCGGGATTGCCCCATGGATCATCTATCCCTTTGGATAGATGATCCATGATAGGGGGGCTATCAGGAGGGGTCCTGGTGCCCCCCTCGAGGTCTGAAATTAATAGTTACTTATAAAAAGTGCATATAACCTATGGCAAATATAGGTTATATGCACTTTAGTTAAAAGGTTGCCACATGGTGACCCCCTAGAGATCTGAAATGTTTACATATTACAGTAAAAGCACATATAATTTGTGGTACACATAGGTTGTATGCTCTTTATTTAATAATGGCAACTGTGGCCTGCATATATAACCTATCCTAATGGATAGGTTATCCATGCTGGGGGGGTGTAATGAGGGGTTATAATACCCCCTTGAGGTCCGAAGTTTTTTTTCCAATAAAATTAAAAATGTAATTAAAAAAAACAACAACATTTTTTACACATATACAGGAAAGGTATGCAGCCGCATATCTTACCTATTATCCCTATGAGTACCAGAGGGGTAGCAAACACATTGCAAGCGTTGCTACCTTTCTGGTACTCATAGGGTTAATTATACAATACAATGAAGGCATGTTGTAAAAAACAGGAGAAGAACAATGTCGAATTTAACTGGAGAAAAAAGTAATGGGAGCACTGTTAAGTCGAATTTTCAAGGGGAAGGGTTAAAATGTCCAAAGTGACCAATATTTGTTGAATTAAAGTGGCGAAAGAAAGCACTGTAAGTCGAATTTCAAAAGGGGGCGTTAAAATGCTGAAAGGGGCACCTTTTGTCGGATTTTGACTTCTGTCGTCAAACGTATGCCTATTTCCTTGGACTGACATTTTGCCTTTTTTTTATGCAGTACTTCAAAAAAAGCAGACAGCACCAATTTTGTTAGTACTCTGAAATGTGCTGTTACACAAGTTTTGTTTTACTGTTGTTCTGCAATAGAATACGGTGTAACACGTTTGCAAAATACAAGTTGCTTGTTTTTTCTTGTAACACCAGTTTTAGCACAGGTAATAGAATTGAGCCCATGATCTTTAGAGGAGAATTATTAGAGTGGGAAGAATTTAAGAAACAGTCTGGCGATTCAGACAATTATTTTGAGCTATTCTTGAAAATTAAAAATACCTTGGAAACATATTTGGGTAATTATATAGATATTCCCATATGCCCTATTGAGCATTTAGTTAGATTTTGGATAATGGGGTTAAGAGTGTCTCACGGATCTATAACATTTTAACTTTAGATGATTCAAAAATACGTGTATGTCCAGATGGGAAGAAATGGTGGCAGAAACTCTGGATGATAAGTCTTGGGCTGCCATACTGGTGAAAATACCAAAGTCTAGTATTAATATGAATTTAAGGGAGCAACTGTTCAGAATGCTACATTTAACGTACTTGGTCCCTTTGAAACTTTCAAGAATTTACTCTGATCACACTGACTTAGATTTTAGAGACTGTGGGGAGATAGGCTCTTTCCTTCATATCAGTTGGCAATGTAAAAAAACTAATGTATTTGGAAAAAGGTCTTTAATATTATGTCCGAATTTTCAACAAATCTTTTGAGTTTGTAATATGTGAGCTGCTATTGGGAAGAAAGATTACTAATCTATCCAAATATGAGGACAAATTATTGGCATTAATCAGTTTAGAGGGTGGAATGTCACTCGCTGCGCAGTGGAAATCTATACAACTTTCCTGGTCAAGGATAAAGAAAAGAATAGGGCAAATATGTTATAATGAATATCTATGTCCTATTGAGAATGAAACTTACTATAAGTTTTTATTAACTTGGTCTCCATGGTTGGAGTCTACGAAAGGAAACAAATATACATTTTTTTGCAGGTTTAACCATTTTAACTCTAGAGGCAACATATTTTCTTATTGATTTACATTTATATACTATATTGGGTTTAGCATATTTATCTTGATTCTAATATCTAACTTTGATTGTTGAAAGGTATTGTTTGAAATTATTTGAACTGTAGCTTTTGTTTGTATGTCTGTTTACCTTTCTTAAGTTTTACTGTAAAAATCAATAAAAAAATAACAATAATTTTGTATGACAGATCTGGTTTCACCCTTAGAGTAATGATTTTTTGGTGTACATTTTACATTCTTTCTTCTGGGAAAACTATCAGTGCCTGGAAGAGTCTAGGTTCACATATTACAAATATAATTTGGTGATTTCATATTGCTTTATTTTTCATAATTCTCATAAACCAGTGATGTGCAAACTTTCCCAAGAGTTAAAAGAGTTAGTATTACTACATATTGTAAAGACATTAATAAAATGTAAACTACGCAGACTTAAAAATTCAAGATTATTCAATATATTAGTAGTAATGAACGAATCTGCCAGGTCAGCTCATTTCTTCCTTATGTTACCAAAAAGATCATGTGAATGCACTTCAGTTGTGTATGATCACTTTAGTGCATACAGGTGTCCACACTCCACCATCATTCAGACTTTATTGTGTATAAGCCCAGAATGCTGCTCAGGACAAAGCAGCATTATGGAATGATTTCCTTTGCTCCTGCAGTATATAGCAAACAACAAAGTGCAGAGGACAAATATCCCAAAAAAAGATAAATTCCCGCAATGCCACTCTCTTGACTCATGGTGCATAAGAAGGATAATTTTATGTGTAAATGGCTTAAAAAGAGGCATTAACAGAACAGAGCACAACACAGTTCCTTTGCACGTGTGTGTATATATATATATATATATATATATATATATATATATATATATATATAGGCACATAATCATACCCCCCCTTTTTTTATTAAATCCACAACTGTTACCAAGCTATTTTGTATTTTGTTACATACAGTTACATAGGTAACATTAAAAGGTTTAACTTATTGTTAAAGATCAGGTAAAAATTATTGTTACTTTTACAGTTGGACACAGAATTTACTTGGAGCATAAATATGTTCAATGGCCACTAAATGGCCCCTGGACCTTAATTTGCTCATGCCTAAACAGTCAAACATCTATTTAGGATTCAGGGTGAATTTTTTTAAAGTCAAATTGAATACAATAACTACACATTGATGTACGAAAGATTCACTTGTAAGTTACTGGAACTTAATTCCACAGAAGAAAAAAAGAGCCTACATCAGTTTGAAATTAGAAAAATATAGGATTATGTTATCAATACTATATATTTAAAAGGACATTATTAACCAAAATGAAATGGGTTGGTTCAAAGCAATTTAATATGCTCACATTTTAGGTGCATAAGCCCCAAAATATGTGAGAAATGTACTTTTCCTATTCATGCATAGGAAGAAAGCAAAACCACTTGCTTACTGGTTCCTTGTGCAAACTCATAAAAAGTGAAACAGGCAATGTAAGTAATAAGTGAGGTATAACAAAAATGAATGTATTATGTATATATTAGGAGTATTCAATATTTAAATGGATATGAACCCTTAAAATGTGTAGGTGATAATGGTACTGTAATAAAACAAGATGCAATTTAAAATATAAAGGTTTGAGAAAGCAGGGCTATGAAAAGTGTAATTCATTTGTTATACAACCTGACCTTTCATATACACGTAAATGGCACCAGCAACTGATGTCATAGAAATAGAACAGTCAACAGAAACTGCAGTTTAAATAGTTCAACAGATGTCTTTTTGAATAGCTGAATTCTAATCAAAACAGGCCTACCCAAGTTATGGCATTTTCCAGCACTGAACTTTTTAGATAATGTTCTAAATGTATAATTGCACATATCACATATACAAACATACACATGTATACATGATTAAACATAAATTATCTGTGTATTCAGATCTCTCTATCAGAGAACACACACATATACATGCACAACAGTAGCACACACAAAAACAACAGAAGTGGCCAAAATAAAGATATTTTATTTACATGGCATGATATTGTCTTCTCCTGTACATAAAGTATTATTACTGTGCATATCTATGATCCTTCCTGTATGCTTGTAGCTGAAAATGCAATAGTCCATGGAGGAGACAAAGTATTGCTTGCTAAACAAGACAAAACAAATCCCAGCATGCAAAGCTATAAACTTTACATTTATACAACATGCTCTCTTATTAGGCACAAAAGCACAGAAAGTTGATGTATATGATAAAAAGGTACAGTGGAAACATACATCAGTATCCATTTCTATGCCATCAGTCAGTGGAGCTAGTTATATATGGAATGTTAGGGTGTGTGGAGTACCATTTTCAAACATGCAATACGTTTCATTTTGAGACACTGTAAAGTGGTTGTTACCTACATATTTGTACTTGAGTTCTTTCTTTGTGGATACAGACACAGGTGTGGTATGCAAGAGAAGGTGCAGAGTCAAGGTAAAAAAACAAAGCTGTGACACTCCTCTTCCACTCTATAAATAACTTTTTCATTGCTTGAAAGCTAACTTATCCTCTTACTGATAAACTACATGTTTTTCTTTCAAGGCAGTCGTTTATGATCTTTCAGGAATTCAGGTAAACTGAAGAACTCATACAACACTCATTTTAGCTTCCAAGAAGAAGAAGCTATATACTTGGCTGATATAGCTGTACAGAACACAGCGTAGTAATAATTATTCAAAAAAATATTGTGATACTGCTGATTATTAAAGGTAATCCTAGAGTCTGTGGTTGTGCTTCCTGCCCCCGCTGTTCATTTGAGGGGCTGCCACATCACCCCTTTATCTCTCTGAATGCCAAATGAACTCAAAACTTTAAATGGAAGTAATGTTTCCTAAAAACAGCAGCTCCAATTAATCTTCATAGTATTTGAGCCATAGAGAGTGTTATTTCAGTACTGTCAGAGTTGTAGTTCAAGAGTAATTGAATGATTAAGTTTCACTCTCCCGCCCCTTTTACCTAGTGTAAGCCACCTCCCCTCAGATGTGGAATCTGGTCCACAGACCAGACAGCTCACAGCAAAGGACAATCTTCTTACTGTGAGAACAATGAAAGCCCTGCCCACATAGACAGGTTTTTCAGGGTTTTCCATTGTGTTAATTGAAGACTGTCACTCTCTGCAATCCACTTGGACACCAATAGATCTGATCTGAACAGTATTACATCAGTAAAAGGGGCGGGAGGAGGATACTTTATCATTCAATTACTTTTGAACTACAACTCTGACAGTACTGAAATAACACTCTCCATGGCCCTAATTCTATGAAGATTAATTGGATCTGCTTTTATTATGAAAAATTACTATCCCTTTAAGACTGGACACATGAAAAATGTCTGCTACATTGATACATGGGAACCACTGTAGTTCCAAAGCATGTATTTTCATGTGTCCACTTTTAACCTTTTGAGTGCCAGAGGGGTGGGCAGCACATTGCTTTGCCAAACCCCTCTGGCACGCAAACGGATAAAGGAATTATCTGGCAACCAGCAGAAGTGGTAGAAGTTAATAGAGTGTCAGAATTTAAGTATGGATGGGATAGGCATAGGGCTGTCCTGAACATAAGACAAGACCAAGGACCAAACGGAAATGTATTATATTAATACACTGTACTTGATTTATGAGTTTGTTGTAATATCTAGACATATGACACTTGTAATATTGATGTAACATCATTTGACTCCTTCTTTGCCTTTATGTTCTCTTCCATTCCCTTCCTGTTTTACTATCCTTAGATCTTGTTCTTCTTATTAAAATGCAAAATAAAGGAAAAAAATATTAATTAAAAACACTTAGTTTCTAAGCACACTTTTTATAGTTAAATTATCTATTTCATGCTGTTTGCTATTCTTATATACCCCATCCTCTTAATCACACTTCTCTAGAAATGTACTTATTTCATTGTTGTCAGCCAGTGGTTCTCAGAAAAGGCGACATGATTTTTTGCCGTACCATGGTAATTAAATTAATATGCCTTTGTTTTTCTATGACGACAAATAAAACATGTGAATCTTGAATTTCAAATGTTTATTTATGGGAATTGTTATGCATAAGATGCGTATGTTTGTCATCCAGATTGAGATACATACAAATAATAATACATTTATATATTTGCACACTTCATTTTGCCCACGAAGCAACTGTTAAAGGAAGAATAAACTGTGATCAAGAAAGGCTGCAGGTGATCAGCAACAATGTTCTAGTAGGCCTTTGCATTGAGATATTGCTCCATTATCACGAAAACACACCATCAAACACCCATCATCAACAACTAACAATGCAGACACTGGGCACATTGGATTTCTCTGATTCATGCTGATGTTGCCAACCCTGTGCCTGTTGTCAGCATGGAACAACTAGCACTGGAATTCAACAGTCCAGATCTTTTTCCCACTCCTCAAATATCCAGTGTCATTGTAACTGTGCTCACTGTAGCCATAGCTGCTAACTGAAGCATTACCCAATAAAGAAATCTGCTGTTATATTCCATCATTGATAGGGTCTGACACATTGTACGTTGCAATATGACCCCTTTCAAACCACTCCAGTACTACTTTGACAGACTGTGGCTTATTGGGTAGACTGCATGATTCCTGCCAAACTGGTATGCACTGCTTGCTTTATATAGCCTAATATGCACAAGTGACACTATAACTGATGGAGTGTTATTTCTTTGTGGGGGGAGGGATGGTGTAATAAACTGCCCCTCAGTATATTTGTGCCATGAACAGAAGGTTACCTTAGAAAATATAGGTTTGAGAGCTGTAGAGGTTGTCAGATTGCTCTCAGAGGCTGGATTAAAAGTTCTTTTTTGTTTTTCTTTTTACTTCAAATATTTACTTTTCTTATAAGGGTAAAGGGGGTACAAAGAATAGGTATGAAAAAAAACACACACATTAAGTCTGCATTTAGTACAGATTTGCAAACTGGACAGAGCTGAACAATAATGAAGTGATAACATGGTCAGCGGTATGCAGATACATAGGGATTGCAACCCTGATGGCATGTACATTTGTAGAATTCACACAAGGTGAATTATGTGAACTATATTAAAAGCTGGAATGTTGGCATGGGCACTTGCCTGTCATTTTGGAACTGGACCACCCTTTTGGGCGGGATTAGTCTAATATGTACATGGAAATTTCTCCTCTGTAATGGCACTAGAGAGCTAAAACATGATGCTTCTGAGCAGTGACTAGCCGTAGGACAGTTTTATCAATATGTTTTATTTCTGCATCAGTTGGAAAATGTTATGAGTCAAAACACCCTGTTAGGTGTAGGTGCCCAGTGGGAAACAGACAATTATCTTTGTTGGGGGGACAGGACCGCTATAAACGGCACACTATACTGACTTTTTCCTCATATATAATAACAAGTGATATCAGGGCAAAATAATACAATAAAAACAACAATTCTTTATTGGTGATATGTTAAAATCAAAGAAGAAAAGGAAAGAAAAAAGAAAATAAAAACATACATAGGGAAGATGGTAGTCTATTGCACTTAACTGTAAACAAACTCAGACCAAAGAGTATTATGTAACTCTTTAAGTTTGGAGTTACAATTTGCTGGATCAAGGAAATGTTATTAGGCCCTTTGATATTATTAGCAAAGGGACATATTGCAAAATTGTAGTCATCTTGCTGATCTAAGTAGGTCGATACGTGACCAGTAGTTTATATTAGCAACATATGTTTGATTGCTTGAATTTAAGTCGGTGAAACTTTGAATAAAAGTATTCACACATCACATATATTTGACACAAGTATATTTTATTAGCTGGACAAGTCAGCAAATAGTAGCTGTGTGTATAATTGAGAGCATTGTCTCTATTTGATATATTTGACTATAAGAGGTTAATGAGCCGGGTTAAGAGCTCAAATACTTGAAACATACTAATCTCAGTTTAGCTACTATTTTGCAATATGTTCCTTTGCTAATAATATCAAAGGGCCTAATAATGTTTCCTTGATCCAACGAATTGTAGATCCAAACCAAAAGAGTTACATAATACTCTTTGGTCTGAGTTGGTTTACAGTTAAGTGCAACAGGCTACCATCTTCCCTATCTATGTTTTTATTTTCTTTTGCCTTTCCTTTTCTTCTTTGATTTTAACATATCTCCAATAAAGAATTGTAGTTTTTATTTTATTATTTTGACCTGATATCACTTGTTATTATATATAAGGAAGAAGTCAGTATAGTGTGTTGTTTATAGTGGTCTTGTCCCCCCAACATAGATAATAGTCGTAGGAAAGGCCATTTTGCTGTTAATCATCTTCAGAAGCCTCTCACATTTTGTATGCATATTTTGAATACTCTTAGGGGGTCTCCCTACGAGTGAAGGGTAATCCAGACATAGACCCCTTGCTCTCAGTGCCTAGGGAATCCAGCTCCACCCTCCTGACGAGGTCCAACAAGGGTGGAACATACGTCGGGGGTTAGCTGGTGTTCTTGTGCAGGGGAACTTGCCTGCCATTTTGGACCTGGAACACCAGGATTAGTCTAATATGTACATGGAAATTTCTCCTCTGTAATGGCCCTAGAGAGCTAAAACGTGATGCTTCTGACCGGTGTCTAGCCGTAGAACAGGTCATTGTACTGTTGTTCATCCTCAGAAGCCTCTCATATTTTGTATGCATATGTTGGCATGGTGTCTGATAAGTATCCTAGGTGGGTTGAGGACAGGGTTGTAAGCCCCTGAAATTATTTTTACTTTTACTTTTTTTAGCAAAAAAATTGGAGGAATTACTTGATAAGAGCAACATAGGAATGCAATATATACCATATCAAGCAATGGTGTCATGGTATAGGTGTCCAACATGCAGCCTGCAGGTCAAATGCTGCAGGATGTGTAACACTTGAGATTTTTAATAAAACAATGGAACTAATTCACTAACACGCATGAACTAGTATGTCAGTATAGCCTGATCACCTGTCTGTCTTTACGACTGTATAACTCATACTCTATAGGTCTCCAGAAAAGTCTCTTAAATACCAGGGTTCTCATGAAAGGATAACATTTAATCAGTGACTAGAAATAGGCCTATAACTATACAGTTTTGTAGAAATAAAGTTAATAACACAATTTTTAAATAGTTTACAAGATATAATGCCCCATTTTATCCAAGGAATGTTGCCCTTTGGATTTCTGAATATGTGACCAATTACAGAAAAAATTGATGTCCCTAGAGAATGGTAATTCCTAAACTGTGACTTGTTGGAGAGATGTTAAACCCAGGTATAATCCTCAACAGAGGCAATATTCTGTGGTATAACCCTGGGAAAGAAGTGAGCCATGGTTCTCAGATAATATTAAACTGTCATTGTCATGGTACTTCTGAGGCTAAACATGATTGATCTTGATTAAGACTGAGGAATCTTTCTTCCAGCAATTGGCAATGTAGCATGTAGTAAAAGCCAGTAAATGTTTTATAAAATGTGTATATGGTTTAGGTATCTGAGGAGAAGATAAATACTTTTTACCATGTGGTTAATTCTACATAAATGTTGTATCCATCAAAGCAAATCTGGAGATGATGCTGGGAAGAATGTCTGGAGTTTGTAAAGGAAGTTAGGCACCAATCCAAGAAGATTTTATAGTTGTTTTTCTTTAACGATGATGTTTTAGCTGTTTTCTCAAAAATTATTATCAAGATTTATAATAATTCTGTTTTTTATTCGGATCATGTGGCCAAATACAAAAAAAAATAGATTTTCCTGTCTAATTTTCAATCTTTATTAATCCTGTTGAAATATACATTTGGATGAACTACTGAGTGCAATCCCTATGTGTACAGTGGCAAAATGTATGAGGTGACAATATAACAGAAATATTCCCTGGGGGAATGATTTATAACCCCTTGACATGTCATTACCATCACTGATTTTGGTTCTTTAAAGGGATAGTAATACTTCGTTTTAACTTTATTTTATTTTGTAGGCATTAAAAAAACATGAAGAATGATATAAGTCTTATCTCTCAAACCTTTATGGTTTATGGGAGGTGCCCAGGTAGACTGCAGAGAGGGACAATCTTCAATTAAGATAAGGGAAAAAGCTGAAAAACTTGTCAAGGGGGGGGAGGGCTTTCATTGTTTTAATACAAAGAAGATTGTCCCCTTCTGTTATCTGTCTGGTCATACAACCAGATTCACATCTGAGAAGAGATGGCTTACACTAGGTAAAAGGGGTGGGGAGGGGAAACTTTGCTTGTGAATATCTCATAAACCATAAAGGTTTGAGAGATAAGACATATCATTCTTCATGTTTTTAATGCCTACAAAATAAAATAAAGTTAAAACGAAGTATTACTATCCCTTTAAGACCGGTGATGGTCTTGGCACGTGATGTGTTAGAACTCCCATTGCACCGCAGAGCAAGATGGGAGAACAGCTGTAAGACTGCTGCTAACTGCTCTGGTGGGAAGGCTATTGCTACCTGCTCTGTCACTTCTCACTGTCTCCCTCCTCCTCACACAGATCATGAGGAAGGGACAGAAAGAGAGATATCAATACAACATGTTACAAATTGTAACAAAGTGTTTAAAAGTATTAAAAAGTATTTTTTTGGTGAAAAAATACATTTTACCCCTTTGATCACTGTAATTCACAGTGATCAATTGTGCAGATTAGCACAGATTATTTTAAAAATATATATATAAATATAATTAAGTCATTATTTAATTAATTAAGTAGTTTGGGTAGGTAACTTTTGGAGAATAAAGGAGGTTTAGGGTATATGTGGGTTTGAGTTAGATTTAAGTTTAGGCACGGGGATTAAAAATAAAATAAACACTGTTACCATAAGAATAGTGACCATTTGGGTTTAAATATTTTTCTTTCAATTTAATTTGATTCTTTTTTGTTTCTATTTTTCAGCTTTTATCATATAATTAATTAGTTTGGATGGGTGGTTAGTGTTAAATTAGATAAGATTAAGGATTATATGGGTAAGGTTTAGGGTTAGTGTTTGGCTTAGGCAAAGGGAAAAAATAATAATAAAACAAATATACAGTATGTACATAGGAATAGTGACCATTTATTTTTGTTTATTTTTACAATTTTTTTTTGCCTTTTTGCAACCTTCAAATCTCTTCTACACCCACCAACACAAACACCTTCCACTATCTTCTCTGCCAAAGATCTTGCCACCCACTTCAAGGACAACATTGAATCTATCAGAGATGACATTTCATCACTCCCACCCCCACCCAGCCACCCTAGCCCTGTCACCTCTCCCACATACACACTAAGCTCCTTCTCACCCATCACCGAGGATGAAGTTTCCCATCTCCTCACTCACTCAAATCCAACCACATGTCCTCTCGACCCAATCCCATCTCGCCTCACTCAAGAACTTTCCCCTCTACTAACTCCAATCCTTACTCGCGTATTCAACCTCTCCCTCTCAACCGGCACTTTCCCATCCTCTTTCAAACACGCACTCATCACACTGATCCTAAAGAAACCCTCCCTGGACCCAAACTCACTGTCAAATTACCGACCAATTTCTCTGCTCCCGTTTGCCTCCAAGCTCCTTGAGCGTCTCGCATATAATCAGCTCACCAGATTCCTATGCTCCCACTCCCTGCTCAATCCCTTGCAATCTGGATTCCGCCCTCATCACTCCACCGAGACCGCCCTCACTAAGGTGGCCAATGACTTGCTCTCCGCCAAGTCAAAAGGCCACTACTCCATACTCATTCTCTTGGACCTGTCAGCCGCCTTTGACACTGTAGATCACCCTCTCCTCCTCCATGCCCTCCGCTCCCTAGGTATCTGTGACACTGCACTCTCCTGGTTTTTATCTTATCTCTGCAACCGCTCCTTCAGCATTTCCTACTCTGGCTCCACTTCTCCACCCATCCCACTGTCTGTTGGAGTGCCTCAAGGATCAGTCCTGGGACCCTTGCTGTTCTCACTCTACACCTCGTCCCTCGGAAAACGAATCAACTCCCTTGGGTTTCACCATCATCTCTATGCTGATGACACTCAAACATATATTTCCTCCCCTGATCTCTCCCCTTCCCTCCTGTCCCGAGCGTCTGACTGTCTGTCCGCTGTGTCTTCCTGGATGTCCTCCCGTCAACTCAAACTTAACCTTGGCAAAACCGAACTAATCATCTTCCCTCCCACCACAACCAGCCTTACCCCAGACATTACCCTCACCATCAACAACACTACCATCACACCGATCCCTACAGCTCGCTGTCTGGGGGTCACATTTGACTCTGCCCTATCCTTCATTCCTCACATCCAGTCACTCTCCAAATCATGCCGCCTCCACCTCCGCAACATCTCTAAAATCCGACTCTTCCTCACACATGACACTTCCAAAATTCTAGTCCAAACACTCATCATGTCCAGCCTTGATTACTGTAAGTCTTTACTAATTGGCCTTCCTCTCACCCGACTAACCCCACTACAGTCCATAATGAACTCTGCTGCAAGACTAATCTACCTCACTCATCGCTTCTCTGACACCAAACCCATCTGTCAATCCCTACACTGGCTCCCATTAGCATACAGAATTAAATTCAAAATTCTGGTGCTTACTTATAGAGCCCTCACTAACACCGCACCACATTACATTACATTTCATCTCTCATCTCCAAATACACTCCGTCTCGCCATCTTTGCTCTGCACACGACCTTCTCCTCTCCACTGCTCTTATCATATCCTCCCACTCCCGCCTACAGGACTTCTCCCGTGCTACACCTCAGCTCTGGAATTCCCTCCCCCGCACAATCAGACTCTCCCCCAGCCTTCAGATCTTCAGACGCTCCCTGAAAACTCACCTCTTCAGGGAAGCCTATCACCTGCCTCCATAAACAATATCACTAAGAACCACCCCTTGCCTTGACCACTGCACTCAACAGCACTTCTCACTCCCACCCACTGACTGGCAGGTCAGGTGGCAGGAGGTACTTACACCCAATAGCACTTACTCCTCCTGTGTCATGCCTACATTCCTCTAGACTGTAAGCTCTCATGAGCAGGGCCCTCTGATCCTTCTGTTCTCCACACTTGATTGTACTATTTAATACCTCTGTATGTCTACTCCCTACTGTAAAGCACTGCAGAATTTGTTGGCGATATAAAAATAAATATTAATAATAATAATAATAAACAATTTAATTTGGTTTGAGTAATTATATAGCTTGAGTGGGTAGTTACTTAGTGGGGGAATTAGTTATAATTAGGCTTTATGTTGCTTTACAAAATCAATAATATAATTATAATTAATAAAAAATTAAATGACATAGGTGGGTAAGTTAAATAGGTCAATGAGTGTGGGTGGGTAGTTATTTAGTACAAATTAAGCATTAAGTAGTTTAGGGTAAGTAGCTAGGTATGTAGATGCAGATGTTGTATAGTACTGAAGAGCCATATACTTTTTTGGTGTCAGATTCTGATGGCACTGTATGGGGGAATTTGGAACCCCATATCAAAGAAAAAATAATAAAATAACTAAAAACTAAGCAGAACTGTTCTCAGCCTTCTAACCAGGATCTTGGAACAAATCTATCTGGACGGGGCTTAGTGAGGTAGCCTGATATGGAGGAGGGGGAGGCTCCACTCCTGCACTTCTTTGAGAATTGTTCCAGCCCACTGGGAGGAGCTGTCTCCTCCCCATGGTATCTGTGAGTTATATTCAATGACAGAGAAAAAGCTTTTACAATGTTTATGTTATGTAACTGCTTTTTTTTTTTTGCTACCTTGAATTCTGCATTTCTCTGTAATTACTTCATTTCTTCAATAAAAAAAAAAGTTAAAAAATTATTTAGGCTGCCTTGGGGTGTTGCTTTGTACTTAATTGTTACTACTGCTCCTTCCGGTATCATAAGTCTCATTCTTTTCTGTCCGTACCCAGAAGTTGTCTTTGTTAATAAAAATATTTTTATTTTAAAAAAGGACCTCTAAATCTTTCTCACAAGAGGATTCCCAAAGTAGTTTCCCATTTAGTGTATATGTAGCATGTTTTTTTTCTGCAACCAAAATGTATAACCTATTTATATATATTGAACCTCACCTGACACTTTTCCACTCATTCAGTCAGTTTATTCAAATGTTTCTGCTCTTTATGTAATTCCTTACACAATTCAGTGTTATCAGCAAAACATGAGACACTACTTTCAATACCCACTTCAAAATTATAAATAAAAAATTAAAAGCTATTAGGCCCAGGAATGAATGCTAAGACACTCCACTTACAACTTTACACCAGCTTGAAAAGGTTCCATTTACCACTGCCTGCATTCTATAATTTAACCACTTGTCTATCCACACAAAAATACCAACACCACCCCACCACCAGCTGAAGCTTTTTAATTTATGTAGTATGGTTAGAAATCCTTCTAATATCCAACTATCTTACACATTAGGAAGTCAAACTCTCATGTCTATTATTTCCACTTAACTTTTTCAATAACCTTTGGTATGATCTCTATTACACTTAGAAAACTGTTGCTCTATCATTTCTATGTTATCTAGTTATCATGAAAAAGGACAGCACAACAAGAGATCAAAGTGCACTAATTTGTTTGTCGGACAGATATAAAGACATGCTGCATAAAAATTAGCCTTTTTAAAGTTGAAAGTATTAGTCGAACTCTTGTTAACTGGTTTCTCATAACAAATTTCAGATACCTTATATTGGTCACTACTGCCCTCTCACTAATGCTCTCTTACCTGTATTTTGTATAACATTTTAGAACTGCTTGAGATAATTAGATCTAGCAGGCACTCATTCCTAGTGTTCTCCTCTATTAGTTAGATATTTTGCTGAAAGACTCATTTCTCCAGTCAAATCTTTTCCATTTGCAGCAGCAGTTGGACTTCTCCAAACCCCTCAATATTAGGTGGTTTTAGCAAATACCTATCGGCATATTTGTATTATGTATGCCCCCAATGTGTACTCTAACCCATAATGTCTCTACAATCTCAGTCAATGCTTTATTAATCTATATATTTCCTTATACTAGGTGTTTAGGCTTGTGAAATACAACCATACCCCGCCACCTGGTTTATGTACCTCATCACTCCTAAAATGTGAATGTAAAGTCATAGCCCAGTCATGTGTATCATTCAACCTGGTTTCATTAAAGTTCATACTGTTCATTTAATTCAATCAGTTCCAACTCCCCCATCTTACCAGCTAGTTTACAAACATATGCACACATACATTATATGTTACTGCCATTCGGAAGATGTGCATTCTTTGAAATAATCTTTATTTGCTTTTTGTCGAGCTGTAACATAGGCACCTGCATATAATTTGTACTAGGCCTTCCCCTTTTTCTACCTCAAGCCCATTCTCTAATCCAGTTTCTCTTCTATAGGAAGATTTAAGTTAATCACTGAATGCTTGTTACCCTGTTTTAACCCACTGTGATTTATTTACTATACCTTTAACATTCTGAGTACCAGAAGGTTACCAAAAACATCTCAAAGCAATGCATTTGATACCCCACTGGCACTCAAAGGGTTAAGATAAAAAAATCCTTGTTTACCTTGCTGCTTTTCTTGTAGCTACGAAAAAATCCCAATATTCCTTTTTTCTCCTTTTCTGTGTTATCACTGCTGGTTGACAGACTTCGATTTTTCTCTGTAAAAACAGCAAAAAAGTAAATTTAAGTAATTAAATGGCAAGAGAAAAATAATTGTAACGCAACATATTATGACACAAACTCAGGATAAAACCACAACCATGAGCTGAATGTGAGAATATATTAGGTTATTAATTTTAATTTTATTTTCACTGCATACAAAAACTACCCAATACTGAAGGACATAAACCAAGATATAAAGAGGAGTCTTGCTACATACTGAACAGGTACAACATATGATGTATTGGTGCAAATATGGGGCAAACCAATTGCACCATATTGAGCAAATTAAAATTCCCATTTGCAATTTGTTGGATACAGATTTAGCTTTCAAGGGGTTAAAAGCATCCTTTAAACCAATGGGAACTTGGAAATTTTTCATATGATTCCTATGGTGCAGTTGGTTTGCCCCAATTGCTGCAGCTTATAGTACACCCCCAGTGCTATGAATCTGAAAGACAGCTTACCTGGAATACATATGCACCTTGAGCTCTAGGCACGTCTGTACTACCTGTTGTACTGACAGGGAGGATATAGAAACAGAAAGAAAACAGAGATGCAAAAATACTGTCTTACTGGAAAAGGCATAGTGCACTTTTATTGGATGGACTTTAGAAAAGAGAACAATGTCAGTGGCTACAGTAAACACAGTAATCTCAAGGTAATAATACAATAATATTAACATTTACAATGTAGGAGGCTTCATACATTATTCATATTGCATTTTCATACCATTCCTTGAATGCTTTTTACTGCAATCCACATCATACATTGTTCAAAGTTTCATAAGACCATATAATATTATATAGTAGTTAAAATCCAAATGAAAGCCAAGGTGACACTTTTCCAATAGAAGGTTTGCCGTTTCATATTACATATACCTTATACACATATGCGTACATGCTTTGCATATTTTAGTAGGGTTACATTTCCTACAGTCATAGTTATTTCTGTGGTGTGGACATAATCTGAATTAATACTGATTATTAAAATTACAGGAATTGATTAATACATATAGGACACTACGCAGAAAAAACAGAGGAGACATTCTGGAGAAAACAGATGTGCCATAGGGGAAACATGTTTTTCCTCAATTTACCATTGATTTAAATGGGATCTTTACTCCAAGAAGGCTAGAGAGGTTTCCAATGCATGGCTTCACAGAGGTTAAAAGGCACATTTAAATTACAGATTTTTTTTTTAGCCATTTCCTATGGTGTAGCTCAGTGATTCCTAACTGTAATCAGTCTCAGTCATTTAATTAACTCACATGCACAAGGAGGGAAACACTAAAGACAAGTCCTAGACGTCTCTAAGAGGGGGCTGGGAATCAAATGGGTATCTGGTTTGTCTCGGAATTGCCCCACGCACAATAACTCCATCATAGGGACTAAATAAATATACCCATTAAATTATATGAGGCTTTTAACTCCTTAAATTGATGGTAATCCCGAGCTGTGCATGGGATAGGCATAAGGCGGTCCTTAACATAAGAAAAGACCAAGGACCAAAAAAGGTTTGAGGTTGTGGGTTTTTTTTGTTTTTTTTACAGTAGAAAAATGGGCAGACTAGATGGGCCGAATGGTTCTTATCTGCCGTCAAATTCTATGTTTCTATGTTTCTGTGGGCAATCAGGTCAAAAACACTCTGGTTGAGTTCCCAATTTCCAGGATGTTGGTCACTTAAAAAGCCTGCAACCATGTTTTCTAACTTTGGACACGGGTGTGGAAGGTCTGTCCTCAAGGGCCACCAACAGGCCAGGATTTATGGATTTCCCTGATTAAGCACAGGTAAGTTATTCAGTGGCTCATTCATTCTGATTGGCCCACCTGTGCTCAAGAAGGCAAATCCTAAATTTTGGATTGTTGGTAGTACTTAAGGACTGAACTTGGACACGCATGTGTAAGGCGAATGGCCCTCACTCCAGAACACTGATTGAAAGAAGACTCTTTTCTCCAGTCCAGGCCAGTGTCCACAGTGATCGCCACCTACTCTGTGATGACAAGCGGATATGCCAGTGATAGATGGAAGTGTAGAAGCCACCAGCAAACGTCTGAACCATTTCCTGAGAATTTCCAACTGCAATTTGCTAGTGTGAAACTGAGCAAAGGGAACAGCTTTCAAGGTCAAAATTAAGCAATCTAGAACTTTTCCTGAACTGTTGCGGACAGTCAGGAAATTACTCGAGACGCCAGAAGGGACAAAGACTGGATCTTGTCCTCTGGAAGAAATACCCTATGTCTAAGAAATGCAGAACCTATGAAGGCACCAAAGAAGACTTTTTGAGATTGAGCACCCAACCGTGTAGCTCTAGTATGCTGACATTCTCCTGAATATGTCAGAGTAGAGTCCTCTCTGAAGAAGCTTTGAGTAAAAGGCTGTCTAGATAAGGAGTCAAGGAAATTTCTTGTCTGTAAATGTGAGTTGCTAAAGCAGACATGACCTTCGTAAAAATCCTTGCAGCAGATGCCAGCCCAAAAGGACTGGCAATGAACTGAAAGTGACTGCTCTGAAAGGCAAAACGCAGAAAATATTGATGAATCAGATGAATAGGAACATTTAGGTAAGCATCTTATAGGTCAAGGAAGGAAATAAATGCTCCTGGAGGCACAGCCGTAATGACATAGCACCAAGTCTCAATTTTAAAATGCAGAGCTAACACAAAGTTGTTAAGACATTTTAAGTCCAGAATTGGACAGCAGTCACCTACTTTTTTGGGAATAATAAAAGATTTGAGTAGAATCTGGTGAATACTCCTGCTCTGGAACAATGGCCAAAACCTGCTTTTCCTCAGGCAAATCAAGAGGAACTCTGGACAAAAACAAATGGTGTGAAAAAAGGGATTTGAAGTCTATGTCAGAGGCTAAAGTCAGAGGCCTGAGAGAGCTGAAGTGTTTCTAGGACCTCACTGATATGTGCCTTGACTGAGGAACAAGGGACAGGGAGTAATCTTATTTATCCATATCAGTCTTGCCTTCCTAATCAGAGAAATTCCGAACCAACTTAGAATGCCCCCCCAGTGTATAAGACAGTCTTAACCCAAACTGGTTCATTTTCTGCAGTGGATGGCACCAGAGTTGTAGTGGGGGACACAGTGCAAGAAGGACATTGTTTACTACAGTACTCCGTGGGAAGCCCAGTCTGGCATGAGGAGCAATGGGTTAAAGTGATTAAGTGTACCCTAGAATCTTTGACTTTGGGTTTGAACATGTATCCTTTGGGATCTAGTATGTGCAAAGGAGCCCCCCAAAAGTAGGACAAAATAGTCCTGATAGAAGAAAAGTGATAGAAAAGTCCTTAAAGAAAGCAAAAAAGCATTTATCTGACTGCAACATGTTAAATGGCAGGAAGAGAGAAGAAAACAGCCTCTGCATAGCACAAGCAATAGAAAAAGTATGATGCCTGCCAAAGAACCACCTCACCATAAAAACAAGGAAAAAAGGGATTCTGGTGGTTGTAGACACATGACATATGTTAAGCAAATGGTGGTAGTTCGATAATGGCTCTCACTCAAACTCTAAAGTGGGTCTCCATGGAGACCATTCAAAAAAGCATGTCATCAGATTGAATATGAGCAGACTCTGACCCCCGGGACAGAGAAACGTCTGGTTAAGAATCATGTTAAACAAAAATGGATACTGTGTGGGCTTAAAGTGGCAGCACCAGTGTTAAGAAATCTCATTAAAATTGAGAACTAAAAAAAGTATAAGAATCAAGGGAGCTAAGAGATCTCCTCAGGGAAGCCCTATAATATGATAGAAAATAAATCAAAGAACATAAAGTCTTAAAGAGTCCTTAGGGCAAGTGCAGACACTGTTGTCACACACACAGAATAAAAGAGATTATAAATAGAGTGCAATAAAGCCAAAAGACTACGCAACAGTAGGTGCCAGAATAACAGGGACATAAAAGTAGGACCATGGCACACAACTTCATCCTTCAGACTCCAATTGTTTAAAATGAAGAGCTTCAGAGAAACTCAGCAGCGAGGTATAGACTTAGAAAACAAGATAACCCCCACAGGTAAATGTCCTGAAATACACCTGTGAACTGGGCAATCCATGAACAAGGAAGCTGGTCAATGAGATCCCACCTAATGGGGGATTATACAGCCCCATATGGCTAGGAATAAAAATAAAAATAATCAAAGTGTACAGTGCCCAAACACCCTTTCACAAGGCAGGCCACTTGAAACTGGGAATAGGATGTGGGGGTAAAGTGGTAAGAAGGAGGAAGTCTATGCTTCTGAGGCTTTTCCTTTTTTGAGGTGTTCTGCCCTCCAGGAGGAGGCAACTTTACACCATGGTTCCTTTTAAAACAATGTATATTTGAATAATTTGTACTTGCTTGCTATGGTGAAGTTAGGTTGCCATGGAACGATTCTTATTTTACTTTGTGAAATTTTTCTCTATGTGTATAATCCATTCCTGCCATAATCAGTGTTTAATTCAGATTGTATGACTTCCACACCAAATAAATAGCTATACTTTTCTTAGTACATGAGGCTCACTTTTGCAGTGCAGAAGAGAGGCTTGTGATATCACAAGAAAGGCAGGGCTGGTACATTGAGTGCACTGCAGTCTTCCCAACCCTCCCAGCGTGACTAACTGGGACTATAAATACAAACATTATTAAGTAAAGACAGGATATGTTAAACTCTATGACCCCACATTTATTGTGAATCCTGGATTGTTCTGTAGTTGATAAGTTTATCAGAAAACTCTTCATATACTGTACTTAAATGGGAATTTGTTAGATAAAACCAGAAATACTTATCAGCTGTAATGTAATCTATGACAATATACTGAATGACAATGTCATATAAAATAGCTTTATTTCATACTAGCAGAAGTATCCCTGTATTGCTTGGGGGGTGTAACACAGATGATAATATACACAAACAGTTCACAGTTTCTGTCTCATTGTATATTTCATTCTGCCAGTTTCTATCAAACTTTCACACCACCTCTCGCTGTTGCTGTGTCAGTATCATTCTGTTTATCTTTCATGCATGTTCTTTTGCTTTCTTTCTCTCTCAACCATTTCTCTCTCTTTCTTTTTTCATCATTGTACGTGGGAATATGAACCAGTTGGGATGAGGAGAACAAGTCCTCAAAAGGAGTAGATTATGCTTTCTCTTTTTGTTTTTTAAATACTTTTAAACCTTTCAGTGCAGACGGGTTTGCAACGCATTGCTTTGCAATGTGTTGCATACCTCTTTGGCATTCAAAGGGTTAATAAACCACAGTGTTTGTCATTTATCATGTCCATGTCCTAGCACATGAGTTTGCAGATCAAACGAGGTGGAGGGCATCAGTTGTATGAAATGGCATAACCCCTGCCTGCACTCTCTCTTTATGACGGGAAAGCCAGTGTGCACTGTGCAGGGAGGATCTGATTTTACCCTGGCTGAGAGCTACTCAGCACTGTGCTTCTAGCTCTGCATATTAGCCCATTCTTTCTATTCTGAAATGAAAAGCATGATTCACTTTTTATTTGTCCCAAGTGTCTTCTTTATTAACCCTTTATGTGTTTAAGGAGTGTCTATCATGTTGCATAGCAATGCACTGGGCACCCAGTGGCAATGAAAGGGTTAAACATGAGACTAATGTAATGATAAATAACTGCACATTTATATTGAAATTATATGTAAATACTGAGGCACCCTATAAATAAGAGCCTAATTGTAGTTCAACAGTTGGTGAGCCATATCCTGCAGTAGCTACTTCTGTACAAGCTTTTTATTGATATATTTCTGCTATTCCAATATGACCCTGCAGAATGAATGTTTATTTATTTATTTATATATTTTTTGGAATCTATGTAAGATTTTAGCCCCAAGGAAAATACAGAAAATTTTACAGGCTATCATAGCATATAGGTTATTTAAATGCATGTAATTAACCCCAGATCATTTTAGGTATTCGTGTTCCTTAAGCTCCCTGATGTAAAACTTGCTCCAGGGATGAGAGAAATAATGGGTTAAAGCTAATCAAGGTTAAAGGAACAATATCATAATTTTTTTTTTATTTGTACCTGTTAACTTTTTTAGCATCAAAAAGCAGTACAAAGCTGTATAAACCTGTTTATGTTCTTTCTATAAAGTTATACTCTCTTTTTCTGCTTGTGATTATTGCAATTATGTGATTTGTATTTGTAACTTCCTTATCAATAATACAAGTCTGGCAATGCTTTTTCGCAAATATAGAAGTCCTATATAGACATAACTGGTACTTTTAATTTGAAAGAGCTTTAAAATGTTGGTTTTAATCTAAGTTGTAAGTAAATCAGATTTATTAATACAATGGTATCCACATCTTTATTCTTAGGAACACAGCTGATTCATAAATAACTCCTCCTCTTATTAACTGGGAAGGACAGTTGTGTACTTGATATATGTACAGAAAATAATGTGGAATCTAATTACATGAAACACACAAACTTTGTTATCCATTGATAATTTTACTTTGCCAATAAGGACGTGTGGTGTATCAATATGACTTACTAATCTTGCTGATATTTTGGCCTGAGACTAGTAGTATGGGTTGTAGTAGTATGGGTATAGCCCCAAAACATGTTTTGATGAGCTAATATGTGGAATTAAACTACTGAGATTTAGTCACTTCTAAATAATGGGATTTAGTGCCTCTTATCACAAGATATGTGCTATTATTTGTGCTTTCACAGTATTATACATCACATACGATAGCTGAGTCCACCACGATTTGAACATGTATCATCGAGTTGAAGTCCATATAATGACTGAGTCCCACAATGTATTGTCTTCCACAAGAACTCAATTTCATATACCACTAGGACTCACTTAAATCTCATTTTTCTCTCTTAGATAGGGGTAAAAATACCAAACTCATTCCAGGAACAAAATCATTCAGATAACTGACCCAGATTCAAGTGCATAATATTAAACACTAATGCTTTACTTGGATTGACCTTACTGTGTGTGTGGGCTTTTTTAAATTGCAACTTAGAATAAAAGCTATGTTTAAAAGCAATATTGCTCCTCTACACTGACCGTATCAGTGAATGCCTATAAACAGGATTTCTTTAAACTTCTATGTTTCTCCTTTTTGTGGTGAATCAATTTTCATGTGGACACCACTGAGTCATATCTGAGGTAATCAAAAATAATATATGGTAACAGGGCTGCCATCAGAAATCTTGAGGCCCAGTACAATCATAACCCCCAGCACCACCACCAAACACACACACACACAACACATGCATCTGAACTGCAACCTAGAAGTATATGTTAAGACAGAGTCCATGGAACTCAACAATGTGGTATGTCAATATGATATGAAACGAAGGACAGAACAGCAGAAGTGTGCTATGCTATGTTACCTACAGGAAATACTCTAAAGGGGGGCCTGCCAGGAGATCCTCTAGAATCCCGGTGGTTGTCTGGGGTCCCCTTTTGCCACAGCCCCCCCTCCATCTTGGGGGCTGCAGAGCCTCCTTGCCTGATCAGGTAGGTGGGCCTCATACCACCCCTGATGGCAGCCCTATATGGTAATTAAAGGCATGAATGTAGGTTCTTCATCCTCGCTTGGTTATGTTTTATGGCAAACCTTTCCCATTGTCACTGAATATCAGTGGACCTCTATGAGGAAAGACCCAGCCAAACAATGGAAGATATTTCACAGAATGGTTAGTAGGCCCAGCAATTTTTACTCATAGGCATCCTAGCTCCATGAGTTTTCCCCTCAGAGACCATGTATCCTTTTCGCCACTTATGCTGAAACGTTTAACATCTGCACATAGACCTACAGCAGAGGATTTGGCACAGAAGGAATGGATTTTGGTGGACGCAGTTTTTTGGCTAACAGGGAGGGGACCCTGTGAGATGCATTAAGTCCAAGAAGGGTACATGTGAGTAGACTGGAATAAGAATGTTCCTATATGTGAAATAAATTGCTGCACTTACACCATCTCTTTCTGTCTTTTTGCCCTGCTTCAATCTTCTTTAGATTTGCTCTGCACCGAGTGTACAAGGTTACTTTTGTTTTCAACTACAGCATAAGAGAAGGAGTGCTTTCTGGGTGCATTTACTGTAAAAAGAGATCATTCATTCCTCTCCTTTTTCACTCATCCATCTTCATTATCATCATCTTACAAGAACTCATTGCTATCAGACTAGTAATAATTTATTCTGCGACTTTTGGTATCATTGTTGATGTATATTTCCTGCATATATAACTGCATGCATTACTTTTTGTCTATATACTGGTTCATTATAGAACATGTGGATTACTGTAAATTATAATGGGTAGCCTAGGAGAGATTTTATAATATACATTTTTCTATTGTATTCTTACAATGGACTATTTTTCATTACAAGAGATACCCCTATCAGTGGATTTTATTGGGAAAAAATATCATAGTCCATTGAGTCATTTGTAAACAAAATCAGCTAAATTTAATTAATTTTAATAAGAAGTAAAAACTGTGTGTATGGTCTCTAGCAATTTGTTGTAATTGCTTTTGAGAAATTAACCTTAATATTTTACAGAAAAAAAGGCTAGTATACAATATAATAGGACTGTAGTGTTCTTACCTGTTAAACCCTTTTCTTTTTAGTCCATATGGTAACACCGATACTATTGTTTGAGTCCCTCCTCCTAAAGGGCAGGGCACATCACAAAAGACAGGGTCTTTGCAGTGGAGACTCCCTCCTCTGCCTCCAGCTCAACCCTCCCCCATCCACTTTCTCCCAGAATTCATGTGACCAAAAGCCACACAAACAGAAAAGTAAACGGAGAAGAAAAGAAGAAAATCTCCTGAGAGTAAGACCCTAACAGGCCCGGGAAGGCCTGTGTTCCATATGGACTAAAACTAAAAGGATTTAACAGGTAAGAACACTAAAATTCTTCTTTTTCTCTTATGTCCAGTATGGAACACAGGTACCATGGGGATATACCAAAGCTAGGATTCCCAGGTTGGGCAAGGAGAAACGACCTTAAACATGTACCCATGATACCAGAGTTCCCTAGGACTATCCAGTATTGGAATAACCCAAGCAACAGGTGTCAAAGAACACAGAAAACAAGCACAGCACACTAAACCAAGGGCCAACAGGGCTCAGAAACTACTGAACAACAACTGGCAAAAAAAAGAATGCAGATCCTTAAACAGGCAGAACCGGCTGCAGGACCTTCTGGCCAAAGCTGACCTCAGCCAAGGCCAAGACGTTGACGTGGTAGTGTTTGGTGAAAGTATTCAAGGAGAACCAAGTCACAGCCAAGCACAGCTCTTCAGCTGACACCTCATTCTTGTTAGCTCAAAAAGCACCCACAGACCTAGTAGAGTGTGCTGTGATTTTTAAAGGAACAGGTTTCTTCCAGATCTCACACCCCTGGCATATGTCAGCCTTGATCCAAGAGGCAATGGTGACCTTGGAAGCAGCCTGGCCAGCTCTGGGACACTCCGGGACTAAAAAAAAAAAAGAGTCAGCCTTGCCAAAAGCCTTAGTATGATACACAGTGAACTTAAGGAGAGAGCGCTGATGCGCTGCCTTATCAGACATAGGGTCAGGACAAAATGAAGGTACAGCAATCTCCTGATTGATGTGAAACTTGGAGACCAGCATGGGAAGAAACTCTTAAGAGGTACAAAGTACTGCCTTATCCTGTTGAAACACCAGAAAAATAGGATTTTAGCTTTCCTACCTATTAAATCATTTTCTCTATAGTTCATATGGAACACAGGTTCCATGGGGGTTGAGTCCCTCCTTCTGCAGGGCAGGGCACATCTCAAAAGACAAAGTCTTGTAGGTGAAGACTCCCAGCCACTCCTCCAGCACAACCCTCTACCTGCCTACTATCCAGTATGAATGTGACCAAAGCAACACTAAGCAGGCGAGTAAGAGAAGAAGAAGGAAATATCCTGTCATAATAAAGACCTTAAGCGGATTCCATATCCCACACAGGCAAGACCAAAACAGGTCCAGGGAGATCTGTGTCCAATGTGGAACACAGGTACCATGGGGATATACCAACACTAAGCACCCAGGATGGGAAGAAACGAGAAAGGACATCACACCTCTCCCCATGATACTGGAGTTCCCTAGGATATCCAGAATCAGAGTAGCCCAAACAGAAAAAAGTGTCAACACAAAATGAACTGCCACAACACACAATAACAAAGAGCCAAAGGGGCTCAAACAAACATCAGTATGGTAATCAAGTGTGCAGGTCCTTAGATAGGAAAGCTGTTTGAAGGACATACCAGCCAAAGCTGGCTTCAGTCTTTAGCAAAGGTGTGAAGAAAGGACCAAGTTTCAGCCTTGCACAACTGCTTAGCCAAGGCCTGATTCTTGTAGGCCTAGTAGGCTCCCACAGACATAGTGGAATGTGTTGTGACCTTAAAGGGAATAGGTATCTTCCTGAGTTAATTTGCCTGGGGTATAGTAGCCTTGATCCAAGAGGCTCCAGTTACCTTGGAAGCAGCTTGTCCTGCCCTAGGACCTTCAGGGATGATAAAAAGAGAGACAGCCTTGCAAAAAGGCTCAGTACGGTGTACATAAAATTCAATGCAAAGCACTACGTCCAACAAATGGAGATCCTTCTCCTTGTCAGACTTCAGGTGAGGACAAAATTAAGGCACAGCAATCTCTTTATTGATGTGGAACTCAGAAACCACCTTAGGAAGAAGTTTCTGAAAGATCCTAAGCACCATCTTATTCTTGTGAAAAAAAAGGAAAGGAGGTTTGCAAGACAAAGCCTGCAGTTAAGCAATCCTGTGGACTGAGACAACTGCCAGGAAAGCCATCTTAAGAGTCAGACGACACAAATAATGAAAGCAAGGGGCTCAAAAGAAGGCCTCTGCAACACTCCCATAACCAGATTAAGGTCCCATGCAGGAGTCAGGGAAAGCATGAGCCACCCCTTGAAGAAAAGCCTTGATATCTGTAATGATAGCACTACGTCTCTAAAAGAACACAGAAAGTGCTGACATTTTAACCTTCAAGGAGCTCAAGCGGAGTCCCTTGTACACTCCATCCTGGAGAAAGGATAACACCAAAGGAAGGTCAAACTCCTGCAAGGACACAAAATGAAATAGAGACCATACCCTATGTAGGCCTCGCAGGAGATAGGCTTGTGGGCCTGAATCATAGTGGAAACTACCTCAGTGAAGAACCCTTTTCTCCTCAAGATGTGGGCTTCAACAGCCATGCTGTCAAAGCCACCTTTTCCACATCCTCTTTCCACAGGTAACCCTGGAGAAGGAGGTCCAGCCTGGGAGGGAAGTGAAGAGGGTCCTGAATGGAAAGACTGGCTAGGTGTGCAAACCATGCCCTCCTACCCAAGTAAGGAGAGACCAGAACCACAGTTTCATTGTCCATCCTGATCTTCCAGAGTATCTTGGGTATGAGAGGAATCGGAGGAAAGACATAAGCTAGATGGGAGTTCCACAGAACCAACATGGCGTCCGCAGTGGAGGCCAGAAGATTTCCCCTCTGCAAGCAGAAGGTCAGAACCTTCTTGTTTTCTAGGCCATGCGATCTGTTGTGGGCACACCACACCAAAGCACAATTAAGTAGCACACCTCTTGACTGAGTTCCCACTCTCTGGGAGCCACATCTAGGAGACTTAAGAAGTCTGTTAGCACGTCTTCTACCCCTGGAATGTGCATGGCAGAGATGGTAAGAATGTGGGCTTCTGCCCAACAGAGAATGTAACTTACCTTGAACCAGGTGGTGGCACTTCTAGTGCCCCCTTGATGGCTGAGGTATGTCTTGGCCATGACTTTGTCTGCCTGGACCCTCACTGTCTTCCCCCTAAAGTGAGAAATCCAGTACACAAGGGCCAGACGAATTACCCTAAGTTCCAGAACTTTGATGGACTGAAGAGAATCTTCCACAGTCCAACTGCCCTGGACTCCCAGGTGATACAGAAACACACTGTACCCACTTTGGCTGGCGTCTGTTGTGACCAGAGCCTATCCTGTTCTGCTGGCACTGCCACCACTGAAGGTTTTGCAGGCTTCCAGAAAGAGAGAGATCTGGTGATCCAGGTGTGCAGGATTCCCTAACCAACTGTTACGGTTTTCTGACACTCAGACCAGGATATGAAGTAAAAATAGGATTTTAGTCTTACCTGTTAAATCCTTTTCACTTAGTCCATACAGGTCACTGGTACTTCTGGGGGGGCGATTCGCCCCTTTAATAGGCAGGAACAATTATGCAAATGATTGCAGGGGGCGGAGCCTCCCCTCCTACTTAAGCCACCTTCAGGCCAGAGCCACTAGATTGATTTGAGACCCTAAAACTGACCCCAGGTAAGCAAGAAGAAAGACTCCTGTGAGCATGCCCCAAAGGTCTCCCACTGAATGCCACAGGAGAGCCAGGTCTGGTCCCTTGACAGGGTGGGAGACCAGTGACCTGTATGGACTAAGTGAAAAGGATTTAACAGGTAAGACTAAAATCCTATTTTCACTGTCGTCCAATACAGGTCACTGGTACTTCTGGGATGTACAAACATTGAGCTGATCCAGAGGTGGGAAGAAGGCAAGGACCAGAACAAGGCCTAAGTCATGAAAACTGCTATGAACCAGTTAATTACATAGCCCAAACTGTAAGTGTCAACTGACACCAATCAAGGGAACAATCCTTGAACTAACACAGCACACGGAACAAGAGCCAACTGGGCTCAACAGTAAGGAAGCACTAAGGATCACAGAGCGGAAGACCTACACAGGCAAAACTGCCTCCAGGACTTTCCTTCCAAAACTGGCGTCAGCCGAGGCCAGCACATCAAGTCGGTAGTGCTTAGAAAAAGTGTGCACAGAGGACCAAGTAGCCGCTCTGCACAGTTGATCAGCGGAAGCCTGATTCTTGTAGGCCCAAGAGGCCCCAATAGATCTGGTGGAATGGGCAGTCACCCGGAAGGGAACATGCTTATTCCGCAACTTGTAGGCTTCACGGATAGTAGCCTTGATCCAAGAGGCAATGGTAACTTTGGAGGCCGGTCTCCCTGCCCTAGGCCCCTCAGGAATGACGAATAGAGCGTCAGACTTCCTGATAGACTCGGTGCGATGAACATAAAACTTGAGGCAACGCACCACATCCAACAAATGGAGATCTCGTTCCTTGTCAGATGAAGGATTAGGGCAGAAAGAGGGAACCACAATCTCCTGATTGATGTGAAACTCGGACACAACCTTGGGTAAGAATTCCTTGGTAGTGCGAAGCACAGCCTTATCCTTGTGGAACACCAGGTAAGGAGGTTTACAAGACAGAGCCTGTAACTCTGCTACCCGGCGAACTGAAACAATAGCCAAAAGGAAGGCCATCTTCCAAGTCAAGAGACGTAATGGAATGGAAGCCAAGGATTCAAACGGGGGTCGCTGGAGAACTCCCAGCACCAAATTGAGGTCCCACTGGGGAGCAGGACTCTTGAAGGCAGGTCGAACATGAGTCACACCTTGGAAGAAAACTTTCACATCAGGAAGGATAGCAATCCTTTCCTGGAAAAACACAGACAAAGCAGAAGTCTGAACTTTGAGGGAACTCAGATTGAGCCCCTTATCAACACCGTCCTGCAAGAAGGCCAGGACAGTGGGAAGATGAAATTCAAGGGATAATTTCTTATCAGAGCACCATGCCACGAAAGTTGACCATATGCGATGAAAGATCTTGGAAGACACAGGCTTACGAGCACTGAGCATAGTCGACACCACAGAAGGAGAAAATCCTTTCTTTGCTAGAATCGAGGATTCAACCGCCATGCCATCAAATGGAGAGAGTGAACATCCTCCTTCCACAGATATCCCTGAAGAAGTAGGTCCGGACGGACAGGAAGTGGGAACGGATCCGCCACTGACATGGCCATCAACTCCGGATACCAGGACTGGCGAGGCCAGTTTGGAGCGATCAGGATAACAGGACATCGCTCCCGCTTCAGTTTCTGGATGACTCTGATCAATAGAGGAAGAGGAGGAAAGATGTAAGCCAGAGAAAAATCCCAAGGGATCGACAAGGCATCCACTGCTAGAGCAAGGGAGTCCCTTCCCCCGGAAGCAAAACACCGGAACCTTCCTGTTGTGCCTGGAGGCCATCAGGTCCACCTCCGGCATCCCCCACCTCTGGGTGAGCAAGTGAAACACCTCTGGATGAAGAGCCCATTCTCCGCTGTCGACAGTATGACGACTGAGGAAGTCCGCCATGACGTTGTCCACGCCTGGAATATGAACTGCAGAGATGACAGGCACGTGATCTTCTGCCCAAGACAAAATATCCTTGACCTCCAACCAGGCGGTGCCGCTTCTTGTGCCGCCTTGCCTGTTGATGTAAGCCACCGCAGTGGCGTTGTCGGATTCCACTCTGATCGGAAGACCGGTCAGTTGAGATTCCCAGTGTCTCAGGGCAAGCCGGATGGCACGTAGTTCCAGAACATTGATGGAGAGAAGAGATTCCTCCAGACCCCATTTCCCCTGAGCACTGAAGCGACCCAACACAGCACCCCAGCCCCGAAGGCTGGCATCCGTTGTGATCGTGGTCCAACAAGGAACTTGAAAGGATCTCCCTTTCAGGAGATGGGAGAGATCCAACCACCAGTGCAGACTCGATTCCACATGAGGAGGTAGAGAAACTGACAGATGCTGATGATCTGGATGATTCTTGCACATCTGGATCACAAATCTCTGAAGTTCCCTGGAGTGGGCCATGGCAAAAGGAACCGCTTCGATCGTGGAAATGAACTTCCCCACCAGGGACGACAACTTCGTTACCGGCACTAAGTCCAGTTCCAGAATCCCCGCCACACGGATGGCTATCTGATGAGCCACATCCTCCGGCAGAAACACCATGCATTGGCGAGTGTCGAACAGGAGACCCAGGAACAGAAGCCTCTGAGATGGGACCAAGTCCGACTTGTCCAGATTCAGGATCCAGCCATGGCGGGTCAGAGTGTGGATACACTTCTGCAATTGCTGGTGAAGAAGCTCCGCCAAGGAAGCTTTGAGGAGGAGGTCGTCCATGTAGGGGGTGACCCTGACCCCGTCCCGATGAAGCACCGCTATCAAGGAGCCCAACACTCTCTGGAAGACCTGAGGAGCTGAAGTCAGCCCAAAGGGAAGAGCAGAAAACTGAAAGTGTCTCCTGTGGCAGGCAATCCTGAGATACCGCCTGCTCTCTGGATGAATAGGGATGTGAAGATAAGCATCCTGAAGGTCCAGGGAGGCAAGGAACTCCCCTGGAGACATTGCTGCAATCATAGAGCGCAGGGACTCCTGGCGGAAGAGGGAAGTCACCACATAGGCATTGAGATCTTTGAGATCCAAAATAGGACGAGCCCCTCCGTCCTTTTTGGCCACCACAAACAGGTTGGAATAAAATCCTGAACCTGTGTCCTCCTGAGGAACCACTTCCAGAACCTCTTTGTCCAAGAGATCCTGAATAGCGTCGTCGAACAGACGTCTTTTTGTGGGTTCCTGAGAAGGACGAGTAAAATGGAACCGAAAAGGAGGAAGGGAGGAGAAAGGGATCCTGTATCCCTCTGACACCACCTGAAGAACCCATGGGTCCGCCACTGACTCCTCCCAAGTCCGGCGAAAGATGCGGAGACGTCCACCTACAGCCGGATGCGGACCCGGGTTCGGCGAGTCATGCCGAAGCAGTCTTGGAGGTCTTGGCCTTGGGGGCCACTTTGGGCTTCCAGGACTGTTTGGGCTTGGAGGAGGAGCGCGTAGCAGGAGGACCCGTTTGGGCCGAGGAGCGTGTCTCAGTCTGAAAGGAACGAAAGGACCGATTGCGTTTGGCTGGAAACTTTTTCTTAAAGACTGAGGGTAGAAGAGTACTTTTACCGCCAGTAGCCTCACTGATCATTTCTTTGAGCTCAGATCCAAATAGCAAATTCCCCTGAAAGGGCAAGGAAAGCAAGGCTTTCTTAGAGGCTGTATCAGCAGACCAAATTTTCAGCCAAAGGGCACGTCTAGCCACCACAGAAGCAGTGGAGGCCCTCGCCATCATGCGCACAGCATCAAAGGCAGCGTCAGCAACATAATTCTGAGCTTCAGTGATATTAGCAAGAAGCTGTAACTGTTCAGATACTGGTGCATCCTGGCGAACTGCGTCAGTCAGTCGTTCAGTCCAGGCCGCAATGGCTCTATTAACCCATGCCACTGCAAAGGTTGGACGCATGGCAGTGCCAATGGAGGCAAAAATAGACTTAAGAGAAAGCTCTAGCTTTTTATCCGTCCAATCCTACAGGGCAGAGGCATCAGAGACAGCCAAAGCGGTAGACTTGGATAGTCTGGAAACAGGAGCATCCACCTTGGGGGGATGAACCCATTTTGCCAGCTCAGTCTCAGGAAAAGGGTACAGTTTAGCAAACTTTTTAGAGACAGAGGAGGATCTATCAGGATTCTTCCATGCCTCAGAGACTAGACGGGCAAGAGTAGGGTTAGTTGGAAAACAAACAACAGGCTTAGATGGTTTCTTTTGAAAAACGTCAGTAGGATCATAAGTGGATTCCTGAGTCAGAGGAAGGTTGAGCGTATTCAGTACCGCTCTAATCAGACCCTCAGCCGAGACTTCAGGGTCACATTCATAAGGGTCCCCAATGGACCTGTTAGACTCAATAACAGTGCATTCCTCAGCATCAGAATCCTGCAAGAGTTCTTCCTCAGAAGAATCAGACACGTCAGGAGCACCCTGTGGCTTAGGCAGGGAGGTCCTGATTGTAGCGGGGGTCTGCCAGACCTGGAGAGCCCCCTGTACCTGAGAGGGAAAGAGTTGAAGAGTGGATCTGAGATCCCTAGTGGCAGCTTTAAACTCCCTCACCCAAGATGGCTCAATAGCATGGCTGGGAAGCCCAGGGTTGCTATCTTGACCAGTGCATTTAGGGCATAGATCCCCCACATTATCACTAGATAGCCCAGTGTGACAAGAGGAGCAAAACGCCATGGGGGGGGGCAGACCCCCCATCCTCCTTAGACTTGGGTCTAGCCCCTAGCTCCAGTGAAGTAGACATGCTCACAGCGTCAATATACCCCACTTTAAACTCTATCACCCAGTAAGAGTGTGGAAGATTAAAGTTTCACCCCAGAAATGCCTAATTTTGGACTTATCTGGCCAGCGAAGGGTTAATCTGTTGAGGGGAGAGAAGGCTCGGTCCCTGCGTAGTGTACTCGCTGAGGAAGAGCTCCACAAAATGGCGGCCGTCAGGATAGCCAATCAGAAACGAGCGCGAACCGGGCGCTCATGGGAAATGTAGTTTTCCCCATACAAGTACCCCAAACAGTGCCCGAAGCCCCCCTGAACACCCCACACTAATAAAACACACACCGGATGATAGAGCAGGAGCTTAGCATTAAAATGAGCCCTCTCTGGAGTTGCTGTGACAAGCGGTTCCAGAGATATGTCCCAGACTGTGAAATCTCATAGAGAGTAAAGGAGCCATAGTGTCTAAGCTGGAAAAGCCGCACTTAAAGGCGCGGAACACCATTTTTAATAAAGTTTAACAAAACATTAAAAAGTGCCCAAACATACAGTAAACACATAAATAAACACTATCCAAGGCTCCAAACCCAGAGAATACCACAGAAACTGCATTAAAACATTGAATGCAAATAAAAAACACCCTATGAGTGCTGGAGTGCAAAGCAAACTCCCAACTACAAGCCCAGTAAAGGGACACTGTGGGGACAAGTGGACCTTCAGCACTCAATGGGTGGCTCACCTTTCCTGCAGGACTTCTGTCTTCAGGTGACCATGATGAAGTGGGAATAGACCAGAGGTAAATTCCCCAGTAGGGAAGCTGCTGAACTCAAGCTGTTCCCTCTTCAGGGCATAAGGTCCACAGAAAATCCCTGGAAGCTGCACCAGCCACTTTAAAGAGGGCAATTCACAGCCATGGTCACCCTCCTAATGGTGGTATTCCATATTTGAATAAAAAAATAACAAAATACTAAGTTGAATGCATAGATGTTCTCTACCTGGTGTGCACAGCACCCAGGAACAAATCAATCTAGTGGCTCTGGCCTGAAGGTGGCTTAAGTAGGAGGGGAGGCTCCGCCCCATGCAATCATTTGCATAATTGTTCCTGCCTATTAAAGGGGCGAATCGCCCCCCCAGAAGTACCAGTGACCTGTATTGGACGACAGTGAAAACACAGTTTTATTGAAATTAAAACAATGCCCCTAAAGGCCAGCACAGGAATAGCAGTAATGGCAATAATGACAAAGTGAATGCACACAATGATAGTGATAGGTGCTATGAATGGATAGGGAATATTCCCCCAAAGGGTTAACAAATGCAATAGGTGAGATATAAACAAGATTGGCCAACGCCCGGGATAAATAGCAGTCTCTGGAACACAGTCTCTCAATAGCTGGATAGAAATAAATAACTGCACTGAATACACTCTCAAGTTGGTATAGTAGCGCAACAAAGTCTAGAGCTGAGCCGATACCACCACCATGGGCTACAGAGGAATGCTATTGCCACGCTGTAGTGATCAGAACCAAAATCGCCCTTAACTGGAAAAGTAGTAACCCTGCGTGTGCCACTTGGATTGTGCCCAGACACCCCCTGGGTGCTATACTGATGGTGACTGCACAAGCTGTAGTAGAGCCGGCGCCCTCTGAAGTACAATGGGAAATGTAACTTCAGCGTCTGTGGGCTGGAGCCCGAACACCCCTCTGGTGCCGTACCAAATGATCACAGTGGGAGCGAACAGGCTACCAGAATACGAGCACGGAGCAGACAAGGCTCTGAGGGTGAATGAGAGACACACACAAGCACTCAGAGTAAAGGCTCAAGTCAGGAAACGTATGCTTGGCAAGATATGTCGGAGACACTAGACCGGAGACTACAGGCACTGCAAGGTTTAAGTGGTTCTGTACAGGAGCGTGCACCTTGGCAACCAGCAGAAGGCAAAGCAACCTCAGGCTACAGCTACTGACTAGTGAGAGGAACAGTGAGTCGCTTAAACAGTTCAGAATGTCGCCGGAGCGACCGGAATGATGCAGGAACACTGGAACAGCAGGCAGACCAGAACAGCAACCGGAACAGCAGGCAGAACCGGAAAGGTAACTGGAACAGCAGGCAGGCCGGAATGAATCACAGAGCAGGGTCGTCAGCCAGAACCGGGTCAAGTCACGGAGCACGGTCGCCATCCAGAGCTGGGTCAATTCATGGAGCAGGGTCGTCAGCCAGAGCCAGGTCAAATCACGGAGCAGGGTCGTCAGCCAGAACTGGGTCAAATCACGGAGCAGAAGCAGGAGAAGAGTCAGACTAGCCGGGTCAGTACACAGGAGACACAGGAATACGGCAACAAGGCGCAGCAACAGGAACACTACGAAAGGGCAACTGACAAGTGCCCAAGCTCCAGCATATAACGGCACATCCTGGGCGGTCCAATCAGTCTCCACCAATGCACAGGCAAATCAGGTCAGATTGACAGAAAGTCACGGGGACCGTGATACCAACATATCTCTGAATCTCCCTCCTATGTAATAGAGAGTAAGGCACAGGCTCTACTGTTGACAGTGGCCTGCCCAGCACTCTCATATACTCCATGATCATAGCTGGGGGCCACTCCAGGGCCTGCTACACCTCCTGCATAACCAGAGAGATCTTCTCTTCTGTTAGGAAAACTTTCCCTTGACATCTATGCTGCCTTCTGCCAGTGAGTCTACGAAGCAGTTATATTTCTAAATAATGTTGAATAATACAAGTACTGATATGCTTAACGCTATGGTGAAAATTTATTGGGGGGTACTTTTAACCTCTCTGTTTCTTCTATGACTGAAAAGCATTGTAGTGTACTATAGGTGTAGACAAGGGCAAAGGAGGGCTTCTGCACTCCTGGTTACCCTTGCTTGATCCATGGTTGAGGGTCCTGGAGTATGTCCTGCTGCTGCCCTTGCACCCAATTTACTAAGGTAGGGCTGGCTGCACCTTCATTTGGAAGACACAGCCAGCCTTGAGCAGGAAGCCTGCCTATGCATTAAGTCGCCAAGGGAGCCTGTGATACATAGGCCCACACCAGGCATGGCACATAGAACAGGTGGAACAATGCTCCTATAATATGTCTAGACTTGACTTGCCTGTTCTTAATACATGTTACTCAATGTGTGTCTAACACATTGTGATTTGCATCATTTGAAACCCCCTTGATACTCAAAGAATAACTGTGTCAAAAAAGTTAAGCTGATTTAGACACTGACGAAGATGCACTATGGTACGATAAAAACAAATAAATACACTTTCCAATTTCTTATGTTATGCTTTGTAGCCTTCACACTATTATATTTCAAACTGGAGAGATTTTAGTGCATAGGTTCCACAGAATAGAACAGGAGTTGGATAATTTATCACACTGGAGATTTTATCTCACCCCCATGGTGTTGCAGAAATGTAACCAGTTTTAGACTGTCAGATACAGTACTTATTAGCTAGAAAGGCATTTATCAGATCTGGTTCAAAAGTAATGACAAATTTGAACAGTTCTTCAAATGGACAGCAGGTGGCACTTTACTCACAAGTTAAATTCAGAATAAAAACAAAAAGAAAGCAGCTGCAGAAATTAACCGTTTCAGTGCCAGAGTGGTACCCAAAGCAAAGCATTGCGGACCTCTCTGGAAGTCAAAGGGTTATACAAGTGACTAACTTACCACCAATTTACAGTACATACAGTTTGACTTTACAACAGATAAAATACAATGCAGAAATGTGATTATTTATAAAATGACATCACTCAGATTATTTTCTTCATTTAGATAAAAATGCCACGTCACTTTGCTACGTCACCCCTCTATTATAGTGCTTATAATGTTCATACTTTAGGGCTGCACAGGAATTATTGAAGCCCTACAGACAGGGTTGTCAACCTTTGGCGCCACAGACATTCTGGAAAACAACTCACATCATCCACAACGAACAAGAGCATTAAATTACTACAACACCAACTGGAGGAATTGCTTATCCATGCTGTGGGGATGACAACATTTCTGTGCAACCTTGCAGTAGGCAAATTTCATAAGTGTCCAATATAAAAATAATCATTTTATTGAGTCCATGGAGGAAGACATGATTGTTTCCTGCAGGATTCCATGGCCAAAAACGTCTAAATGCTTGCAAAGAAGACTTAAATAGGAGGAGTTTTGGGTCCTGGATTCCTGCAAAAATAACGTTTGACTCTGTGGACATGATACATAATACTAATTAGAGATTAAGTTTGAGGAAACAATCAGCACATAACTGATTCATAATGACCATTAAGAGATTGTTAGTGTTCCTTAAGGAATAATTTGCAATACTGAGGAAACCCCCAGTGAATTTCTAGGGAATTTACATTAAATAATGCCTCTGATAATCCCATAAATTTTTGTATTTTATAAAGTCATAATAAAAAAAAAATAAATTGATGATTTTTCAGTGATCGTTTATATCTTATCAAGAATTTAACATCCCTAAGACTTAAATCCAGTGACAGGAATATTATTTACAGAGAATTTATCACAAATAACCTGGAATGTAATATGTTGTGCAGCATAAAAGTACACTGCTTCCAATCCAAATCCATACCACCCAACATTGCAAATGGCCAAAGAGGGACACTTTTATTTTAGGTGAATTTGTTTAGTGTGTGACTGGTAGGTGGGTCCTTACCAATACTTTTTTTGGTTTATTCATTACTTAGTGACAGCTCTTTATGCAAGTGATTAAATAATTTAGAACAAAATTAAATGTTTTTATTTTCACAGATATTTAATCATATATACTGAAGTTTATCCCTTTGAGTCCCAGGGGGTGAGCAACACATTGCTTTGCAATAGATACCCCTCTGTGTCACTCAAGTGGCTAAACAAACATTAATGTCTTAATGCAGCAGTGTGATGCAATGATATGCTCACTAAGCAGTCTGATCCCCTGAAAAGGACACCAGGGAAGGACTATCCCACTTTGAGACCTCAACCCCTCTGTCCCTCTTTCCTTCCCTTGTGTCCTTTTCAGGGGTTCACACTGTAAAGTGAGCATATAATTGTCTTACTCAGGAATGCAGAAAAGATGGAGCAAGGATAGTCTACACATCTGACTATGGGACCCCCGGCAGACCTTTCCACGAGCAATGTTGGAGGCTGCAGTGCTCATTGTAACCTCTATTTAATAACCAACCCATATGGGCACAGGACAGTAATATTACTAGCTGGAGCTCATGTGGGCCAGCTATCTGACTCACCCACCTTTTGTTAAGTTTACAATACAGGCAACAGTACTATAGCATTGGGCTATTAAAGTTTTCTCAACCAATGTGAAAGAGCCCAATATAACCTCACTTATGTCTAAGAGCATAGTTCCTCTTTAAGCAAATTAAAAAACAGTGTCCTCAGCACACTAAGGGCCATACACACACAACAATCATGGAGAAATTATGGAACAAACCAAGTGTCCAATAAAAGTTTCCCAAAATTCCATTTATTTAAAGGTTCTTTCAACGCCATACCGAAAATTGAAAATTACAAAACAAAATGTTAGCTTTTTAACAAATGGATAATGGTAATGTAAAATATACCTTTATACGCTAACTCAGTAGATTTAGAATGTAAACTTTCAAAACAGCTTAGCTCTCTTCATCAGGCATGTTAAAATAAAGGCTATAGAATACAAAAATAGGATTTTAGTCTTACCTGTTAAATCCTTTTCACTTAGTCCATACAGGTTACTGGTACACTGGGAGGCGTCAGTCCCCTTTAAGTAGGCAGGAACATTCTCTAAATGTATGCAGGGGGGTGGAGCCTCCCTTCCCTCTCAGGCTGACTCATCCAGTCTGCCCCTCAGAATTGTTTGAGAACGAAGTAGACTAGATAGAAGAAGGAAAGAAGACTCCTGTGAGCATGCCCCAAAGGACTCCCACAGAATGCCACAGGAGAGCCGAGCATGGTCTCTTAACAGGGTGGGAGACCAGTAACCTGTACGGACTAAGTGAAAAGGATTTAACAGGTAAGACTAAAATCCTATTTTCACTGTCGTCCAATACAGGTTACTGGTACACTGGGATGTCCAAACATTAAGCTTCCCAGAGGTGGGAAGAAGGCAAGGACCAGGTGCAAGGCCCCCAGAGTCACCAGGACCACTATGAACCAACCGGTCAGAGATCCCAACAACACGGAAGTGTCAACGGACACCAACTAGGGGTAAAACAGACCCCAGAAACTGTTACACAGCACACTGAACTAGAGCCCACAGAGCTCAACAGTAAGGAAGCACTGAAAACTACAGAAGAAGGAGACCCTAGACAGGCAAAACTGCCTCCAGGACCTTCCTCCCAAAGTAGACATCAGAAGAGGCCAGCACATCCACACAGTAGTGCTTCGAAAAGGTGTGCACAGAAACCCAAGTGGCCGCCCGGCACAGCTGTTCAGCATGTGCTGGATTCTTGTAGGCCCAAGAGGCCCCAAGTGACCTAGTAGAATGAGCAGTAACCCGAAAGAGAACACGCTTATTCCTCAATTCGTAAACCTTACGAATAGTAGACCTATCCAAGATGCAATGATTACCCTGGATGCCCGTCCCCCCTGCCCTAGGACCCTCAGGATGACGAACAGAGCGTCAGACTTCCTAATGGACTCAGTGCGATGAACAAAAAAACTTAAGACAACGCACAACATTCAACAAGTGGAGATTCCACTCCGTGTCAAAGGAAGGATTAGGGCAGAAAGAGGGCACCACAAGCTCCTGATTGATGTGAAACTCGGAGACCACCTCAGACAAGAACTCCGTATAAATACGAAGTACGGCTTAATCCTTGTGGAACACTAGATAGGGTGGTTCACAAGACAGAGCTTGGAAATTCGCCACCCGGCGAACTGAAACAATAGCCAGAAGGAAGACCATCTTCCAAGACAAAGGTGTAAAGGAATAGCAGCCAAGGACTCGAAGGGGGGCGCTGAAGAACCCCCGAAACCAAATAAGGTCCTACGGAGGAGCTGGACTCCTAAAGGCAGGACGAACATGAGCCACACTGTGGAAGAGAATCCTGAAATCAGGAAAAACAGCAAACACTCCTGGAAAAAGACAGAGCACCGAAATCTGGACTTACAGAGAACTCAGACTGAGCTCCGTATCGACACCGTCCTGCAAAAAGGCCAGGACAGTAGGAAGAGGAAAAGCATGAGACAGATCCCTGTCAGCACACCAGGACACAAGGTCGACCAGACTCAGTGATAGATCTTGGAAGAAACAGGCTGAGAAGCGCGCAGCATAGTAGCTGCCACAGCAGGAGAAAACCCCTTTCATCCCAAAATCGAGGATTCAACATATAGGTCAACAATTTGAGCCGAAGAACATAGTCTTCCACAGAGAACCCTGTAGAAGAAGAAGAGCTGGACGAGAGGAGAGCCAAAATGACTCCACCACAGATAGGGTCAAACCCCCAGATACCATGGTTGACAATGTCAATCCAGAACAATCGAAATCACCGGACAACATACAATTACAATGTCCATAACGCCCATATTAACATAGGGAGAGAAAAAAAAATGGCCAGAGAGGACGTCCAAGGATGGACATTGCATCAGCATCAGAATTACGGAGTCTCTCAACAGAGAGCAAAACGGCGTAACCTTCCTGTTGCATCCCATTGCCAGCAGATCCACTGGGGAATTCCCCATCTCAAACTAGGAGACGAAACACATCCTAATGCAGGTCCACGTTCCAATGTCGACTGCGTGACGACTGAGGAAGTCTGTCAAGACGTTGTCCACTCCTGGAATGAGCACTGCGGAAATGACAGGAACCTCTGCCCAGGACAGAATGGCCTAGACCTCTAACCAAGTGGCAAGACTTTGTGTCCCTCCCTGACTGATGAAATAAGACACTGCCGTGGCATTGTTGGACTCGTCCACCAGGTGAAGCACACGAGGATGGGAAGAAGGGACTCCTCCATGAACCACTTCCCCTGGGCGCTAAAGCGGCCCAGAACAGTTCCCCAGTCCAGGAGGCTGGCATCCAATGAGACCCCGGTCCAGGGGGAAGTAGGAAGGATCTTCCCAGTAGGAGATGGAAAAGGCCCAACCACCTACTCCAAGCTCAACTCGACATGAGGAGGGAGAGAGAGAGCGTTAGCTTCAGAAAATCTGGTTGGTCCTCCATATCACAAACCTCGAAGTTCCCTGGCGTGTACCATGGTAAATGGAACCGCCTCAATCGTGGAGATGAACCACCCCACCAGAGAAATAACCTCAAGGCCAGTATCCGATCGCGGGATAGGATCATAGGGGTCCTTCAAGTAAGTTGATGGTTACCTAGTCCGGTAGAAAAACCGTGGATCTCCAAGATCGAACAGAAGACCCAGGAGCTGAAACGGAACAGGGTCTGACTGACCCTATTTCACAATCCAACCATGAAAAGAAGGAACAGAATACAGGCCTGGACCTGCTGAAGAAGAAGGCCCACAGCTGATGCTTGCGTAAGGCAAGTGGTCCATGACAAAGAAGTGTGATGCTGTCCTGACAGAGGACGGATATCAAGTCCCCCAGCCCCGTTGAAAACCTGGGGCTGATGACAGACCAATGGAAGGCCGAAACTGAAAATGACCTCTGGCGCAGGCAAACCCAAATACTGCCTGCTCTCTAGAAGGACTGGGAAGTGCAAAACGCATCCTAAGGTCCAGAGAAGCTAGAAACTCCCCCGCAGCGAATACTGTGAGCAGATACTCCTGACGATAAGGAGACTGCACTACAAAGGAATTAAGATCTTATATATATATATATATATATACATAAACACCCAATGAGTGCTGGAGTGCGCAATGAGAACTCCCAAATATAAGCCCAGTTAAGGGACACTGTGGGACAAGTGGACCTTCAGCACTCAAAGGGTGGCTCACCTTTCTGCAGGTCTTCTGTCTTCAGGTCACCAGGGAAAGAGGAGTACCTCAGAGAGGAATCCCCAGGGAAGTTACTTGAAATCAAGATTATTCCCTCTTCAGAGCTTAAGGTCCACCAAAATGCTCTGGCTACTGAAACTAGCCACTTTGGAGAGGGCATTGTCAGTCCTGGTAACCCGCCTAATGGTGGTATTCCATATTTGACAGAAAATAAAAGAGAAATTAAACTTGATTGAGAGATGTTCTCCACCTGTGTGTCTTACACAGGAACAAACAATTCTGAGGGGCAGACTGGATGAGTCAGCCTGAGAGGGAAGGGAGGCTCCACCCCCCTGCATAATTTAGAGAATGTTCCTGCCTACTTAAAGGGGACTGACGCCTCCCAGTGTACCAGTAACCTGTATTGGACAACAGTGAAATACAGGTTGTTCATTGATTCAAATTTCTGGTTAATTTAAATTCCACTGAAAGTGAAACTTTTATCACTAATGTTTGTGTAAATTATTCTTTAGACTCCAGCAGAGGCATCTCTTTGTAGTCTGCCATGAAGTACAAGATTTATGTCCCTTTTGATGCACAAATAGCTTCAGAAAATCTAGTGTGCAGTAAATTTAGGGTGTACAATTATTTCCATCCCACCATTAACCTCAAACTCAGCCATTCAACCACACAAACTAACTTTTTTGGACATCACAACCAGTATTATAAACAACTCCATTTAGATGTCTCTGTACCGCTAACCAACAAACAGGCTTAATTATCTCAGTAATGACAGTTTCCATTCTAAACACACACAAAAAAATGCCTTAAGGTATAGTAGCACATACAATCTGAAACTTTTGACTGGGAAAAACATCTTACAAAAATATCAGGAGAGATTTTATCAATCACGGATATAATGCAAGTTCAGAGAGCCATCAGTGTATCCAGAAGAAACCTCCTGGAATACAAACAACCATAAGAAGAGAATAGTACCATTAGTAGTCACTTACAACACCCAGTTTGAAGTTCTGCACAAAATCTCAAAAGAGCTCCAAACAATACTACATACTGATGACATTAAAAAGAATATACCCAAAACCTCTCCTATAAACAGCCCCCAAACCTGAAACAACTGTTGGTAAAGAGAACCCTTATGAATGCAACAGAAAGTAGTACTCCCTATCTACAAAAGAGATATGGAACCTGTACTTACATATGTACCAGAGATAAAGTGCCCATTCCCATCAAAACCACAATATCAAAGTCAAATTCTCCTGCAGATCATCTAGTGTTATCTACCTCATCATGTGTGTGAAATGTCCCAAAACAGGATTATATGTATATGAGACAGGATAAACTCTAAGAAATATCATAGGTCTACTATGAACAAGAAAAGAAACACCCCAGTGGATGAACTTTATTGCAAAACTGGTCACAGCATCAAAGAGCTTGGGGTAATGGTACATGATAGGAAACTTTCAGATGGAGAGAGACAGAAAGACCTGGGAGTAAAAATTGATAACTAAGTTTAACACTGAACCATGACAAGGAATTTATGTCACATTATTCCACACAATAAACACATTTTGACCCTTTGAGTGCCAGAGGGGTAGACAGTGCATAGGAAAGTGGTGTGCTGCATTCCTCTCTGACACTCGGAGGGTTAACCCATACATTCTACATACACATCTTTGGCTGCAAGTTACAAACTCTCTACCCATGAAATTTACAGTAGATATTCACACATCAAAAGGGAAATAAATCTTCTACCACCAGCTACAAAGAGTTGCCTCTACTTGAATCTAAAGAATAATTTACACAAACAATTGTGATAACAGTTTACCTCTAGTGGAATTTAAATTAACCAAGAATTTGCATGAATGTACAACTTATATCATATATTTTGTATTCTTCAGCCTTCATCCTAACATGCTTGATAAAGACTAAGTTGTCTTGAAAGCTTACATTCTAAGGGTATTCAGCCAATAAAGGTATCACTTTTACTCTTCCAGTATCCTGTTTTTTCTGTGGCTAACGCAATACCTCCTTTTACCAACACTATTATTGTACATTTTAAGTGACAAGAGTTCATACAGTGTGCCTTTTGATGTAGTGCTTTTTTTTTGTTCAATATGAAAACACAAATTGATAATCAAAGCAAAAAAGTATTAAAAACCACCAAGAATTTGCATGAATGTACAACTTATATCATATATTTTGTATTCTTCAGCCTTCATCCTAACATGCTTGATAAAGACTAAGTTGTCTTGAAAGCTTACATTCTAAGGGTATTCAGCCAATAAAGGTATCACTTTTACTCTTCCAGTATCCTGTTTTTTCTGTGGCTAACGCAATACCTCCTTTTACCAACACTATTATTGTACATTTTAAGTGACAAGAGTTCATACAGTGTGCCTTTTGATGCAGTGCTTTTTTTTTGTTCAATATGAAAACACAAATTGATAATTAAAGCAAAAAAGTATTAAAAACCAAACTGATAATTAAAAAAAAAATCCCCAACATTTTTATACGTTTTCATAGTGTTGCAACTAAAGGTAAAATAGTAGTGTAGTTTGAGTTTGATGTAAAAAGTAAACCAATTACATAAATTAGCTGTTTTCATTACTTGCTCTCTAAGCAAACATATATGGAAATGATTTAATTTTTTACAAATATTTTTTTTCTGTTATCTTAAATATGGGTGTTTGTTTGATTGACACCAAGTGGATTAGAACTCATTTTTCAGGTGGGAAACAGGTTAAATCATCCCTCCTGTTGCCATCTTAAATGAACATTTTTCAAATGTGTACTTTGGAACAATGAAGACAACAGGCTGACTAAAATAATTATCTCATTAATCTTTTCTGTTTCTAAATTAGCATAACACGTATTACCAGTTTGTTAGAAGAAAGGCTTTTGGCAGCCATTTTAAATTTCCACTTGCAAATATTTTAAATATTACTATCATTAAAGTATCATAACAGTTGACGTGCTAGTACAACCCTGAAGTAACCAAATGATTACTTTGCATTTCTAAACAAAGGGAGTTTATTGACTGAGGGAAGAAAAATAACAACCTAACAGCCACAGGATAATCTTGTCCCTATTTTGGTTGCATGTCTTTATAAAACTTCCTGTTTGCAGAAGGATATGTTACATATTTCTCCAAAATATGGTATTTCTACATTATTTAAATCCATGGAAACCTAATAATATTATTGTGAGATTACAGATATTGTACACCAGAGGTACAATCTTAGGGCATACAACTGTTCAAAACTGAAAAGTCTTCATCTCCAGACAGCTTTTGGCTGGCTGGGGATGCTGTAAATTGTAGACCTGAATAGCTGGAGGGCCTCAGGTGCTTTAAGATTCAGTGGGTCTTATTTATAAAAGCAAGTGGTACAATTATGAAGCAGACCATCAGGGAAAAATCAAAGTTCCCATTGAATTATATTTGATTTTTAGCCCCTTGGATGTCAGAAAGGTCTCCAGTGCATTATAAAGAAATATATTGGAGCTGTCTCCCCAGGGCTTAAATTACCCATTCAGATTGAATTGAATTTTGAAGGATTTATATTTGTCCACTATGGTTCATTTGGTTTGCCCAGAATTACTCAAGTTACCCTTACTGCGTCAGCCTTATTGATGTGCATTACTGATTAGCACTGATGCCTTTCTGAGGATGGTATTATGAGGACGTTGTTTATAGGTGAAAATGATGTGTGTTACGCCCCAAATCATGCTGTAATTAACAATATGAGTGCCACAGGGTGTGTGTAATACCCCAATTATGGGTTGAGCTTTGCATACTTAGGCAAACTCACTGTTCTCATGACCCACAACTCTTGTTACATTTACTTGTTATTACCGCGTTAATGAGAATTATACACTGCTCCCGGACTGACCGCCAGGAAACAGTATAGACACCTTTCCATATTGACGTCTGCACGCCTGCGCTGTCAGTCCCTTTTGGAGCCGAACGGGTCCTAGCAACACCTCCTAGAACAGGCTGGGACTGACAGTGCAGGCGTGCAGACGTCACTATGCAAATATGTCTGCACTGTTTCCTGTCTGTCAGTCTGGGAGCAGTGTATAATTCTCATAACGCAGTAATAATTCTGGTGAGCAGCTAGTTGCCAGATGGGTAATTATTTGGGGCCAGGTTTGTAAGTGGTGGCAGTTCTGCTTTAAGTCATACAGAGCAAGTATGTTGGACGATGCACTAGTAGTCAAAGGGTTAATACGGACACTTACATCAGTAGGAATCATAAGCATTTTTATTTTTCTTCTATGTTGCAGGTGGATTTTTTTACAGATTTACCCTAGGTTTCATTTAAATATCTGGCCGTAAGTGTAGTTTATTTGGTTAAGAGTAGGCAAACAATATAAATCAGCTTAAAACAAAATTCAAAAGAATGAATGTGGCATACTAATGCTACATTACATCTCCATTAGACATGTATAGGACTATACTTAGAAAAGGGACCTCTTATTGATGGAACACGGTTTCAGTTTTGTAAACAGTTGTGAAAATACCTCCAGGAACCCCATTTGCTTACACAATTTCTTTTTAGTCTATCAGAAGTTCCTATCTAGCAATGTCTATCCCACGCCAAATGGACTATTAGAATACATACTCAAATAAATCCAAAAAGAAATTCGCAAAAATTAAAGCAAACTCGGTGCCCCTTGATTTGCAGATAATTTTTTCATCAAACTCATAGAAATATTACATTAAATGGATAGTAATGTTTCACCAAAAAATCAGTTCTGATTAATCTTCATAGTATTTGGGCCATGGACAGTGTTATTTCAATACTGGCATAGCTGTAGTTCAAGAGTAATTGAATGATAAAGCATCCCCCTCCCACCCCTTTTACCTAGAGTAAGCCACCTCCCCTCAGATGTGGAATCTGGCCTCTTTATCTGAACAGGTTGCAGAAAGGGACAATCTTCTTAGTGTGAGCATAAGGAAAACCCTGCCCTCCTTGACATTTTTTTCAGGTTTTTCCTTATGCTTACTGAAGACTGTCCCTCTCTGCGATCCATCCAGACAGTCTTGCTGCTCTGAGGTGAGCAGTGTTACATAAGTAAAAGGGGCAGAAGGGGGAAACTTTGTCATTCAATTACTCTTGAACTACAGCTCTGACAGTATTGAAATAACGCTCTCCACAGTCCAAACACTATGAAGATTAATTGGAGATGCTTTTATTGTTAAGAGTATTGCCAAGGTTTCATACCTCACTCTGTGCATGACTAATTGTACCTTGATTGGAGTACTCACATTGGTAATAATTCATCCTATTGTTAAACCCTCCTTGTGAGTATTCACCCTGGTAGGAGCTGTTCAGATTAACTCTAGAGACTGTCCTCGGCTGTCCTCTCACGGTGTTAGGTTGTCCCCTTTGTTTGGGTAGCTTTATAGACAATTTCTAACTCTATTTTTCTTATTGCCATTCTCATCTCTTTGAAACCTTTTCCTCTTCTTCTAAATAATCTATTTCAGATATGCAATAAAAAAGTATTTGTTTGAACACCTAATGTACTAAAGTCTTGGCAATATTTAACCCTTAGAGTGCCAGGCCCTGTACCAGGCATAAGCTTGGCCATTACCTGCCCATGCCTGTTATGTGGTGGCACTCTCCACCGTGGTTTTACTTTATTTGTTATTTACTTAAGTTATTAATTTAAATTGGGTCTCCTTTGGTGGCATCAGGAACTTCCTGAAGCTCCTCACCCCCTGGTATTAATCGCATAAACTTTTTGTAACAATCAATAATGCAACCAGAAGGCCCTCACTGCCTTCCTTTCTACCCTCCTCCTCAGCCTGGTGTTCCCAGTTCCCCAAATTTTCAAGTTAAGTGAAGAAGCAGGAAAGCCCACTTTAATCTTTGCTAATAGCAATGATGCTCTAGCGATACTCACATTTAATCATGGTTAATGGGGACATTTGTCTCACATCAACAACACATGCTTGTGAACAATTTGGCTTATCTCCAATATTTATATCTATAATCTATTTTAGATACTTTAGTCTTATCACTTTGTAACTGACATCACTGTCATTTTGATTACAATACAGTGGGTTCCAATAAGGAAGCATTATTTACACATAGGCATGAGACTGTATCTGGTCTCAGGCAGGGGTAATGACGTGTGCAGAAGGGGGTGTCCTCTTTTGACCAATCGGATACATGACGCAGAATAATATAAAGTCTGCCTTCAGCATCTGTTCTTCCTTTTGCCCTAGGGCTATTTTCCTCTGATAATGTGGCTGATAAGTCATGAAACGCAGTAGATGGCCTTTTACTCATGTTATTTATCATGGACATTTTTATGGTCTGAGAGCATTATTTACAGGAGATCCCTTCTACAAAAATATATTTTGTTAATAAGATATATGTATCCCTTAACCATTACTAAATACGAATGGAGCATATTTTATTACAGCATAAGAGTGACATATTTGTGATTAAGTACTACTGTCGCCACCTACTGTTTTTTTTTTATTATTATTATTGTGTTTTGTACATATAACATAGTTGATTTGATATATGTGAGATAGGATGTGAGGGCAGAGCAGACTGCCACTTCATAAAAGTGAAATTGGTTATAAGGCATTATTGGCAACCCTTAATTATTTTTTCTCTACACATATACCATTGCCAGCTAGATGGATATGATAAAGGAGTAGTCTGCCACCTATACTGTGTATATCTATTTTGTGTGTGTGTATATGTGTGTGTGTAAATATATGTGTGTATATATATATATATATACACACACAAACTACCATTCAAAAGTTTGGGGTCGCTTACAAATGTCCTTGTTTTTGAAAGAAAAACAGATCTTGTCCATTAAAATAACATCAAATTGATCAGAAATACAGTGTAGACATTGTTAATGTTGTAAATAACTATTGTAGCTGGAAATTGCTGATTTTTAATGGAGTATCTAAATTTGCTGAAAATGGAGGATTCTTCAACGAAAGCAAAGTTTGAAGGACACAATTATTACTTAAATTAAAAATCATTATTTCTAACCTTGTCAACATCTTAACTATTTCCTGTTCATTTTGCAACTTATTTGATGTATGTTTTCAAGGTTTGTGTGTGTATTATATATATATATATATATATATATATATATATACACACACACATACATGTCCAAATGTTGATGACCTGTAGTGTCGATGAATGTGACCAGCCACATATTGTACTAATAGCACCCACCTGCATTTTCTGTGTATTTTGCAAACTTCCCATTGATTTTAGTGGGGCTTCTAATCCCTTGAATGGTAAAGAGTTCTTCAATGTTTCACTATAAAGCAATGCACATTTTTAGCTGATTTCTGTGATGCAGATGGTTTGTGCCAATTATTTTAAGCACATCAGCATCACAGTGTGCTGGATCATATGCTGTTTGGTAAAAAGTCAAACTAAATGAAAGCTTAAGACATACATTATTATAAGAGCTATCGTTAACAGATCTGGTTTAAAAGGAAAACTAGGCCACAGTAAGCATAAGCCAAAAAGCACAGTTCCAACCTGTTTGCCTGGCTGGTCCTGGACGTCTGCCAACATCTAGAATGGCATGGTATAACCCAGATACATCATCCACAGCAGAAACAGGTATTCTGCACTGTAACTACCAGGCAGGGATGATGCACCCCCTTCACCTCAGGAGTGTTAACAAGAGATAATTTATGCCCTGGACTAAACTGGAATGTTATTGGGACATTTATATACTGAACTTTATGCACAAAACAAACAAAGAGCAATTCTGGAACAAAGACATGCGCCACAGGGGACAAATAAACATTACTCAAATCTCGTTGATATTAATGGGGCTTTTAATTCCTTGAATGATACAGAAATCACCAACATTCACAGTGTGACACAAAGTTTTGGAGACCGCTCTATCATTTAAAGGAGCAATAAACTTTTTTTATGAAAAAATATATATTGTAGGGATTTTCCTATTGAATAAAATAATGGTACTCCCACTGCCGAGAGATTTATATTTCCAGAGTTATTACAGTTTAAACCCATGTTTTTTTACATTAGCAGTGCCCTCTAGTGGTCAAAGTCTAATTAGATTTCCTGTTACATTCTAATGGAGAGGAAAGTCAGAAAAGTCAGAGACATACAGTTCTCCATAGAATGTGATAGAAACTGCCTGTCACTTCCTGTCAGTTAAAACTATCAGGAAGTAAACACAGTAAATTCACTTCCTGGTTATTTAAACTACTATAATAAAACATCTGACAGCGATGGGATTGACCTTCTTTTATTCAGCAGGAAATGCTCTGTAAAATATGTGTTTTCATAAAAAAAGTTTACTGCTTCTTTAAGGTGTTAAAAGTCCCATTTACATCAATATAAAGTTTTATTAATCCCCTTTTCTGCAACTGGTTTACTCCAGAAATGCTCCTGTTTTCTTTTGTGAATGAGACGCACTGCTCCTACACAGAATTATAATGGGGTGAATGTACAATTAAACCAGAGAAGCTCCAGTGGTGTTTGTCTCAAACAACATTGGCTGCACTTCATGGTATGCACTACAGCAGTGCTGGGAAACATGAGGCCCTCTATCTGCTGCCAGACTACAACTGGAAGAAGCAGGAGGGTCTTGCTTTGCCCACCACTCCACTACAGCATATGAGCACTTTAAGACATCATTTTTCATTGAAAGACTTTAAGGACAGAAAGCCTAGGCCTGCCCCATAGCATGCTCAGGAAAATAGTGTACAGTCTCGCCATTTCCTCTGCCCCATGTTAATCACTAAATCCACACTTGATTGAGAACATTTTACTGTATTGTAAGTTAAGGATGTTTGTACACAAAAGTGAGAGAAGTAACCTCGGTGAGTGAAACGTCTTCAGCAATTGCATTATTATATGGTGAATCGCTTTCAAGTTGTGCATAAATACATAATCAAATATTGGAATATGAGGATTGTTTCTCACTAGAGTAAATTATCTAATTTTGTACATTTTCCTCCAGCTGCTGCTTACATCTTAAAGCGATAGTAATGTCAAAAAAAGGTATTAACTATTTGGTAGACACAAGTAAAAGAGAGTACTTGCACTCTTTTACACTTCAATTGATTTTTCTCTCTTAAAGGGATAGTAATGTCAGAAAAAAAAAGTATTAACTATATGGTAGATACAATTAAAAGAGAGTACTTGCACTTATTCATATCTCTCAAACCTTTTGAGAGATATAGGAAAATAAAGTTCTCCGCTCCCTCCCCTTTCTGCTTGACAAGCTGTAAAGCTGTCAGAAGCAGATTCTGGTCACTTGACCAGACGTGGCTCTTCAGCAGCGCCGATATAACAATAGCTAAAGATAAATACGTCATCAGTATGGTCTACAACGTATGCTTGCAAACTAGGCATACGTTGTAGACTGTTCTGATGAAGTGTTTATTTTTAGGTTCCCTATGTTGGCGCTGCTAAAGGACTGCCGTCTGATCCAGGAACCAGAATTTGCTTCTGACAGCTTTACAGCTCGTCAAGCAGAAAGGGGAGGGAGCGGAAAACTTTATGTTGCTATATTTCTCAAACCATAAAGGTCTGAGAGATACAAATAAGTGCAAGTACTCTCTTTTAATTGAATCTACCATACTTTTTTTTCTGAAATTACTATCCCTTTAAGAGAGAAAAATCAATTGAAGTGTAAAAGAAGTTACATATACTTATTTTGTCAAACAAGGGTACTTTTTTCTTTCAAACTGCATTAAAGACATAAGACTGTCGCTAATACAGCTTCTGAAAAGCTGTTACAGAGATACTCAGTGTCCCCTGGCAGTAAAACATCTTGAACCAAACCTGTCAGAAAAATGATAAGTTATCTCTTCAATAATTTTTGAAAGAAGAATCTCCAGGCACTGGAAATATCCTTTTTTAAATCTACAGGAAAATCCCCACAGCATAGTTAAGGTATAATTTCCCTTTAAGTGGATCTGTCACCCTACAAAAAGTTCAGTTAATTGTAAAGACAATAAAATATACCAGTGTGTTGTGCTAGACATTTGATTGTAGTATAAATATTGTTTGAGAAATAAACAGTTATTTGATGGAGGCACAGTGTTTCACCTTTTATTACGTTTGCATCTGGGCCAATAATACTACTCCTTATGTTATTAATTAATCTAGACATAATCCATATACTGGGACTTTTTCTAAAAGCACAATGAGCATTAAGTTTAGCCTAGAAAAGAGTGGGAGTTATGTACTAAGGCATGATAAAGAGGTGATAACTTCTCCAGTGAAATCAGTTCTCCTGTTCCTATGTTATTCTATGGAGTCTATGCACTAAGATCTCCACAGATGGGGAAATCTTACTGTACTGACGTCATAGAATAACAAAGGACTTGGAGAAGTGATATCACAGCAGAAGTCATATCTGATTTATCACCTCTTTATCATGCCTTAGTGCATAACCTCCCAATGTATTAGTGGATATTGTGCAAGAATCAGCATTAAGTACCACACAGTGCCACCAAAATATAAAAGTTAATATCTCAAAAATTATTTATTTTACACAAAAAAGCCTAGCCCAACAGGCCCAGGCATTTTTTAATTAAACAAACAAAACTGGTCTATATAGCTATATAAAGTTAAACAGAAAAACCAATGGCATTTTATTGTTATGTATGTAAAGATGAGGTGATCCTTCGAATTGTCTGAGCTAAGCCATCTCAGTCTGATAAGTAACTTTCATTGATGTTTCTAAATATGAAAAGATGGGCAGGTCAGCTGACAACTGCTGCTAGAATAAAGCATGATGTCATGAACTAAGAAGTGTTTGCTTTGTCCAATGTCAAACCCTTAAAGTGATGTCTCCATTTTAACCATTTGAGTGCCAGTGAGGTGGGTAACACATTGCTTAGCAAATACTTTGTACACTTCTCTGACACTCAGAGTTAATGAGCCATTCACCCAGGTTGAGAAATCCAGTCATAGTCATTAGCAAAAAAGATTTGCGTTGGCTTTGTTTATATACCATCCATGTCAGGCAGAAATATTGTTTCATAACTTGGGCCTTACTTAGGGGAGGGCTGGCCTGGGGGGCAGTTGCCCCCTGGGCCAGTGATATGTCTGGGCTGGTGGGCCACTCCAGTTTGTTGCTGCAAATTTACCTACACTAGTGATACCACAGAGCTTGCAATTGAAATGGAGCTACAATCCAAGTGGAGCTACACTAGTAGAATAACCAGTTTCTCTTGTAAGTTATATGGTATCACTAATGCAGCTCTACTTACACTGTAAGCTCTGTAGTTGCACCAGTGTAACGCCATTTCATTTATAAGCTTTGTGGTATTGTTTGCCTTGCATCATACCACTAACCCTTTTAGTGCCAGAGGGGTAGGAGTGGTGTACCTCTCTGGCTCTCAAAGGGTTAATGTCAGTTTTAAAATTTACAAAAGGGGTTGGGCTGGAACGATAGTAGATTTGGGCCACTTGATTGTAGTTGCCTTCCAGGCCACAAGTTGCCAGCCCTCCCCTGGACTTACTCATCAGGAGGTGAAATGCTGGAGCACACCAAATGTTCCATAAGGTTGATATAATAATTCTGAAAATTCTAATTGATTTAAAGGATTAGCAGTGTTTCCTTAATCAAGCAGCTAAGATTCAATATAGACAAGTGTAAAGTTATGCATTTTGGGTATAATAATAAAAATGCAACATATAGTTTAAATGGTGTTTCTCTGGGGAAATCTACTAATGAAAAGGATTTAGGAGTAATGGTAGACAATAGACTTTGCAGTAGCATGCAGTGCCAGCTGGCAGCTGCAAAGGCCAATAAGATATTGGCATGTATTAAAAGGGGTATTGACTCAAGGGAGGAAGATATAATTATGCCTCTTTACAGGTCCATGGTAAGACCCCACCTAGAATATGCTGTTCAATTCTGGGCGCCCTTTCTGAAGAAGGACATTATGGAACTAGAGAGAGTGCAGAGGAGGGCTACAAAACTAGTAAGGGGAATGGAATGTTTTAGTTATGAAGAGAGGCTAAAAAAGTTAAACTTGTACACACTAGAGAAACGGCGTCTTAGAGGGGATATGATAACACTATATAAATATGTTCAAGGCCCATATAAAGGGCTTTCAAAAGACCTGTTCATTAACAGAACAGTACACAGGACAAGGGGCCACCCGCTTAGACTTGAGGAAAGGAGATTTAGTCTACAACAGCGGAAGGGTTTCTTTACAGTAAGGACAATAAAGGTATGGAATGCACTTCCGGAGGAGGTGGTGCTATCAAATACATTAGATGCCTTTAAAAGGGGCCTGGATACTTATTTAAAAGAGCATAATATAGAGGGCTATGCACGTTAGTATTGGGTTTAATATTTAGTTAGGGCTTGTTGATCCAGGGAGAAATCTGATTGCCATTTGGAGTCAGATGCCTTCTTTTGGGTCAGCGATGGTAAACAGGAATAGGAAAAGGGTTGAACTGGATGGACGCAAGTCTTTTTTCAACCTAAATTACTATGTAACTATGTAACTATGTTTGTCAACGATGTACTGATGTCCGATGCTGTCACTGTTCAGAACCGACTATTTATGTGTTATTTATACAATGAAGTTTACCCCTCCCTCCCCTTTTCCCGATTGTAAACCACTTCCCCTCAGATCTGAAAACCAGGCATCAGATCACTACGAGGGACAATCTTCCCTCTGTCAGTATAAGGAAAGCCCTGCCCTTTCCTTATACTGACAGAGGGAAGATTTTTCCTAATACTGACTGAAGATTGTCTCTCATTATGATCAGCTGTCAGATCTGAGCCACAGAACTCTGACATTGGGAAAAGGGGAGGCAGGGGTAAACTACATCATATAATTACAGCATAATTAGACAGTTTTGAACAGTGCATCATCGGACATCAGTACTATTAACGTGCAACTATCACCTAAGCACAAGTTTGCTTTAATCTCTTTATTATACCGATTCTAACAGTGCTGGGTTTTGTTTTTAAAAAAAACGCGATAGAAACGAAGTCTGAGGGTTTACCTTTCCCTCTTGACAAATTCTCCTCATTCTGATCTCGCCGATTGTGCCGATGAGAATACAGGAGAGATCCTCCTCCCCGCTGGTCTGTCTGTAAGCTGGAGCACTCTCATTGGCAGCGATCGATATGTAGCCCTTTGAGTGCCAGATAGGTCTGTAATGCATCGTTCTGCAATGTGTTGCATACCCCTCTTGCACCCAAAAGGTTAAATGGGAGCATTTAAAATTTTTAATGCTAGATAGGTCTTCGACAATGCGTTGGAGACCCCTACTATTCATGGGGTTAAAAATTCTACTTAAATCAAACGGATTTTTTATTTGTCCAGAAAAGCCATTAGTGAGAACATTCTCCATAGCCTGTGCCCTGCAAGCAGTCTAGGGGGAAAATGCACTAAATCTCCATAAGGGTCTAGGATGGTGATGCTGTGTCCAATCTGTGTCGAAGGCACATCGCCAATATGCGCTACAATATCTTCACCATCCTATCCCTGTCAATCTGCTACCAATCCACTGTCAGTGCCATGAATCAACAATGCCTTCAAAATCCCAACATCGCCTACCTGGGTTTGCAGATGCAGGGATCTCTCTGTAGCTCTCTTTGGAGCCAGAGGATAGTTTGCTGTCTCTGCTAAAGAGCAGATGCCCTCCTCCTCATCAGATGCCCTCCTCTAATCCTTTAAGTGCTATAGGGATGTTCATTGCACACCCCCGTGACACACAAAGTGTTGAGTACCCAATGCAAGTATAGAAATGCATTAAAAAAAAAAATAATGCAAGAAAAGTCCTCAAAGTGTAGTAATATTTTGTAAAGACAAACAACATCATACATATCTTAATTCAAATCATAAAAGGATGACAAAATAAATAAATATAAATATATGTTCGTGTGTGTAAAATGATACTATAACAGAGCGTTCCATAGACACTTACAAGTCAAGACAAGCGAAAGATTTGCCGGGCAAACGATCGCCACTCAAGGGTGGGAATGCTCTGTCATCCAACTTAGAGGATAAAAGAGAGATCAGCAGTGCATGTGATATGATACCTGTCTTTCATTCAGTTTGTTAAAGGGGGAGTCTGGTCAACTTAGCCCTTAAACCTCTACAAGACCTTGCACACAACTCTGTTAAATAAATGTGCTTGTTGCATATAAAACTGCATGTCAAGGACATTCCAATATTTAACTTGTCAGTTGCTGCATTATACTACAGACAGGTGCAATGTCTTGTTAAAGGGGGATGAGGAGAAAAATGCTTCAGAGCTGGCAGGAGCATGGCAGTGTGGGAGCAGTAAGTCTGTGGAAATTAGAAGGGTATGGGTTCCATAGAATCTGTGCCCATTGTGAAAGAAGGAGCATCTCATCTGACAGTGCTCATTTCTGCACTTATGCTGGGCACTTATGGAGTGTCACAGGACTGTACACTGTGTGCAGTGAACATTCCTATGGCACTTAAAGGGTTAGGCATGTTTCTGGTGCTGAAGGCTGTGCACATCCTCTCTGTGCCCCCTCCTCCCCCAGTGAACAAGCAGAGTGAATGTACTCAGACTTCAGAGTTGTCAAACTGCTGGTGATGTGGAAGATCGCCATCAGTTTGACAACCTTACATGCTAATGATGGAATTCTACCTCCTCTGCCTTGCATCCCTAATTCTTAGTGCATATGGTGATGTGTGCCTCCATCACCAAGGTGATGTGATCGCCACACATTGCTATAGCATCAACTCTTAGTGCGTCTTCCCTTATATAACCAGTGAGTCCATGTAGAGTTAAGATGTGCTGTGATTCATACAGTAGGTACCTACGAAATGGATGAGTTGGCAAGATTTCAGAAGGACAGAGAGGATGATGTAAGAATAACAGCAGTTCTGTAAAAACAAATAATAAAAAATCTCCAATTTCCCATTATTTTAAATAGCGGTTTTAACACTTTGAATGCTAGCATTCAAGAGATTAAAAAGTCGCATTTAAATTAATTGGAATTTGTATTTGTCAAGTGCAGATGTTTTGCTCAGTCTTGTGCTTTCTGTAAACGGCTCCAAATGTTGCACATTACCGAATGCAAAACAGACATAGAGATGGTGTATGCTTTGTGTAACTGCATTCTAGTAAAAAAACAATCTGTATATATATATATCTGTCAGTGTCTTGTAGCACTAAAAGCTTATTACATATTTGCCAAAAAAAAACCCATACAGAAAGTTTCCTAAATTAAACCTAAAGTTTATGAACTTTTAACCAAAAAGGTTTTTAATGCATTGTGAAGTATTTCCTGGCTGGTGGTTGTACTATGTGCAATAGAACACATTCCAGTTGTACTGCTGGAATCCACAGTACTGCCGCTCCTTAGGGAGACACCCATGGAGATCAGTTTGTTGGCTGACTTTCCCTGACACACCTTTTACACAAAGTCCAGAGCACATTTCACTGACAGCTGTTTGCCTATACTGGCGGCATGCCTGAGAATCCAGGTTTATTTGCAAACACATATCACAAGCTTCAGTCTCATGATAGCTGAAAGTTGCAGATTGTTACTCCACCTTTTATTATTACTTTCCCTGACTGGGGCTTATTCTGGTCAAATTTCATAATATTCTTTAAGAGAATATTAAACCTCAGAAAAGTATCCTCTCCATCACTCAAAGGGTTAAAGGAGAACTAATACCTACTGCATGAGCCTAGTTAACCCCTTTAAGAATGTACTGCACATACTTCTGGTCCTTGACCACCTGAGTTCCCAGTGAGTATCTGATATGGACTTGGCCATATATACTTGCACAGCCAAGCCCGTATCAGATGCAGGATTAACAAATATTATTATTGATCACTTATCTAATAGCATAGACGATCAATACCAGTGACCGAAAGGCACTAGCAACCTTCCTTCCCCAAATTTCCAGGTTGAGTGGGAGGACTGGGAAAGCTAACATCTTTGTGGATGTTGATTGTGTGCAAAAGAGAGAGAAAGTTAATGAACACCTTCCAGTTGAAGTACTGATTGTTTGCCAAAACCATGCGGAATATCAGGGGGTCGATTCAGCTGGGAGATCAATTGTAGTGATGCAGGGAAATCAGTAACTGAGGAGCATCAGGAAGGGTCCTGATGCCCTACCACAAGCCACACACCCTATATATATATATATATATATATATATATATATATATATATATATATATATATATATATATATATATATATATATATATACACACTGGTAAAGAGGATGCACAATCCACTTTGCTATGGTGAAGGCGATATGGTGGCCCCTTCAGCATGGACAGGACAGTCCCTCCCTTCCATTTGACACTTCACTTCCCTCTCCCTTCGATTCATTGCTTAACCTCCCCCTTTCTTGCCTCCCTTCCATTCAACATTTCACCTCCCCCACCCTTCAATTTGCAACTTCACCTCCCCCTTTCTTGCCTCCCTTCCATTTGACATTTCACCTCCCCCACCCTTCCATTTGCAACTTCACCTCCTCCCTTCCATTCAAACATTTCACCTCCCCCTCCCTTCCATTTACCACTTCACCCCCTTCCATTTGCCACTTCACCCCCTTACATTTGCCACTTCGCCTCCCACTTTCTTCCATTTTGTTGCTTCATCTCCTCCTCCCTTCAATTCACAGCTTCATCTCCCCCTCCCTTCCATTTAACCTTTCACCTACTCTTTCCTTCTATTCCACTGTTCATCTCCCCCTCCCTTCCATTCGCTGCATCTCCAAGGCGAGCAGGGTGCCTCCTACCCATGGTGAAGGCAGGCGATGAAAACCCCCCCAAAAAAAACACTTGAGTAATTTCCAATTAAGCGCAAAGTAGGTAAAAAATATTCCTTCCTGACTCCAAATAGTAATCGCTCACCCTGAGAATATGGCCCTTCACTCTGATATTTGGTTAAAAACCCTGAAACTCAGTATTAAACCTTGGGAGTTCACAGGTATGGTTAAAGGGTTAAGATTAACATGCTCATTGAGCACAGACTGAGAACTTGAGATCCTGCTAGCAACGGTCATGTCTACTTCCTTCTACATAACATTCAGGACTGACTGAAAAAGATATGTACTGAACAAGGGGTAAGGGAAAAAGAAGGGCCATTAGGATTTTATTTCCATAGTAATGTAAGTTGGGGGAAGGGTATAAACCCCCTCATGACCAGTGACGTGCCAGGACAGTCACGACAGTCCGTGTGTTAAGGACCAGTGACAGTCCTGGCATGTCATACATTTTTTTGATCATAGAGCCCCTGCAACTGCATTGTGATCATTGGGGTGGTACTAAAACTAATTGCTCGAAGAGCAGTCAATATCAGCCTCTTCAATGACGAATCTGTATGTGAGATTGCTCACACATACCAGCTCTCCAAACACAAAAAAATAAATGGCCTGTGCATCACCTGGAATGACGGACCTTAAGGGTTAATACTAGGAACTGTTAGTTCTCCTTTAACAAAACTTTCCACAGACATAGGAATCATGTATTTTTTACTTGACTCCCCTGAAGGCAGATAACAGTTTAAGGATCTGTAACATTTTATTGTGAAGAAAAAAAAAGATATTTTAAGGAATATGTTCCCATCGCTGTATTTAAACTTTATTACAGTTCAAACTGTAACAAAGTGGCGTAGCTGCTACCATCACATTCTATGAAGAACTGTTGATAAATGTTTGATAAAAAGAAAAGTAACAGTCTGTTTTATAATAATGTTGGGGAAAATATCTCCAAGCAATATCAGCACACTTGTTTTACTCAACTGGAAAATCTCTACAATATTTGTTTTTTTTTCCATACAAAAAAACTTTACTGCTGCTTTAAACATTTAGATTTTCTTTGTTCTTTGTGCTGAATGCTTCACTGAAAGAGGATTTAAAAATAGAATGCACACACATCCAATGTTACTGTATCTGGTGGAGCATTACATTTGGCAAAATAGTGCATTGTCACAATCCTCACTGCACCTGCTGCTACATTATTTAACATTAATCCCTGCAACACAGATAGTGACATGTATTTTCAGCCAACTGCATTTGAAAAGTGAACTAACACCTTGTAATAATAACTTATCCCCCACTAGCCTTACTATGGCCAGAAAATCCTAATGGTCCCTATGAAATTTGTCACTGTGAATAACATTTTCTTGGATGTCATGTCAATGGAGAAAAAAAGGAGAACGACCAATTGGCTCCCACCAGTATATTTTGGTTAACTACTCTCTAAATAAAGAAAACACCATATTGCATTTGCATAGAGTCCAACCTGGAGGATTTCTCAGAACTGTTGCTTCTACAGGGGGTTCCTCAGTGGCACCTTCACAATCTAATGCAGAACGAGAGAGGGGAAAAGAAGAGTGCAAGAATTTCTGAGAGTAATCCCCTGACAAGAACACAGTCTGCTAAGGGGGCGACGAAGTGAGCGAACGCTCATGAAATGAGTTGGGAAACAATGTTGACCATTGGTGTTATCTTACTTTGGATTCTTCATTGTTTATAAGCTTTTTTCTTCTATCATCCCGTGAGTAGGGTATTGTTGGGGCCAAATTAAGGTTAATCTTTACACTTAGAGGGTCCACTTGTATTTGGTTTTTCTCCTACAGCTAAGGGTCAACAGGCAGAAGGAAATAGTGAGTGACTACTCCTGGAGAATTAGACTGACTGGTCCAGACTTCATTTTCCTCTAAGAAGGGGCTACACATAGGCATTCTACATTTACAGCTATACTTATTTGAAGTTCTATTGCAAGAATCTTTCTTGTAAGTAAATTTCAACTTAGCAGACTATTCCTGTCACGGGGGTTACGCTCAGATTTTCTTGCACCCTTCTATTCCCATGTGTCCTTGAGGCAGACATGACAGGTGCTAGCAGGTACACAGGACATCAAACTCTATTCACTGCAATTGGCAAACTTAATCCTCTAACACGTTCAGGGTCAATGAAATGCCAGGACAATGATATGCCAGGGCAAATCTGCCCTTTAAGGACCAGTAATGGCTCTGGCAAGTCATGGGTTAATGATCAAAGCTCACCTCAGGGCGCACTGTGATCATTATGCAGAGGCTGTAACTGACTGCTCCAAGACCAGAGCCTTTCCCTGGTGGCTCTGCTCTTGCAGTCGTTGCTACAGTGATCCATATGCCAATAAAGCCTCATGAAGAAGGCAATGAAAATATAAATTGCCTTTGTCAGTGTTTTGTCTCTCTTCCTCACTGTGATTTTGAGGAAGAGAGATGCGAGAGGGGTATTTTTAGTTTAATTGTAGGTGCTGGGGGCAGGATTAGGGGTAGAGCAGGTTTGATCACTTGATGCCCTACTGCCACCTCTTTGTGTTATTGAATAAATTATTATTTACACAGATTAATTTAAAAACACATACAATGATGTTTAACCCCTTAACGACCCTTGACGGTCATAGTACGTCATGGGTAAATCCGAGTTAACAACCCACAATGTACTATGACCATCATGGAATTCCGGGCTCCCCCCTGCGGCTGCATGCCATTCGGGGAGTCCGGAATCCAAATTAAAAAAAAAAAAAAAATGCTCCTTGGTCCTTTAGTGACCGCCACGTGCCTGCACGGCCGATCAATAAGGGGTTAAACATTATATGAGTCTGATCTACAAAAAAGGAGGACACCAGGGAGGGAAAGAGGGGTGTAGAGATTTTCAACTTAGAGGGACAGCACCCCACTAAAAAGGGACATTTGGAAGGTATGAAAGAATGTTCTAACCTTTTATCCAGTCCCTGTTAAAATGCACTAAACCTGAGCACAAAACATCACAAGAAAACCTATGAATATATTGTGTTTTTTCAAAATGTTCCTCTTTTTTATTTTATAATCAAGCAAGATATTGGGCTATACATATAAATATGGCATCAAAAGAAAGCCCCTATTTATTTAAAGGGATAGTAAAACTTAAAATGCAAAAAAAAATATGTTATAGGGTTTATCCCCCTGAGTAAAACAAGTGTACTCCCACTGCTGAAAGGTGTTTTTTCAAAAGTTATTACAGCTCAAAGTTGAATTTTTTAGGTGCAATATCACAGCAGCCTGAAATTGTACAGTGGCGCTTTTGCTACACCATCCTATGGACAGCTCTGGTCCCAGGAACAGAGCTGTTCATAGGATAGTGTAGCAATAGCGCATCAATTTAATAATGTTAAACCCTCTAATGCTATATTTTTGTTTAGGATTCAAAGGGTTAAAAATTCCATTTAACTCAATAGGAATGTTAATGTTTAACCTAAAGTGCAGTTGTTTTGTCCTAGAATGGTTCCACTTTACATTTATACATCAGACCCATTGTATTGTTTATTACTTATGTTCTTGTGGTAATAAATATACATTACAGAATAATATGCAACAGCTAAGAGCAGAGGTGGCCAACCTACAAGAGTCCATTTGTTGTTGCTCTACTGATGAGGAAGGAAATTTGTAGTCCAGCTATTGCTAAAAAAAAAAACCACGGGTTTCTCATTCCTGGGGTAGAAGAACCATTGGCTGTGAGTGGTTCATGAAGCTTATCTGCTAAGTCCCTGGTGGCCCTCCCCTTTCTACTTGCCTGTGTACATAGATATAAAAAGACCAGGAATAAAAAAGAAGGAAGAAAAGACCTGGTAGGAACAGTAACTTTATGCAAATGTATAATATGCAATGCCGGGTTTCTTATCCTTTTTGTTATTTTTTTCCATCTTCGCCTGTTTTTTAAAACGTTTATATCTGGTAGTGAACTACTAGCATCTGGTAGTGAACTACTAGCATCTCAGCTTCCAGACAGCTGTCTAGTCAATAGACCATCAAAGAAAAATGTAATACAATGTTGCAATTTCTCTGCAGCCCTGAATGCTCTGTGTGTTATTTCGTTTACACTGTATAAGTTTTACATTGCATCACTAGACCTGTATTCATGTTTCCTATCAGAAAGATATCTGCAAATAGATCCAGCTAGCTCATTGTCAAGGACATACACATGAAAACAAAATCAGTGAAGATGAAAAAAAAAATAGTAATGTGACTGTACAAATTAAAGTATGCATTACAGGTTATGTAAAAAAGTAGAAGCTTTCTAAAGAATATAAAGACCCCTAAGAAATCTGCCTGATCAGTTAAAAGCAGCAGTGCCTCCTAGTCAGAACCTCCACCAGAACACTGTATCCAAAACATCGTAGAGGTATCCAACTCAGAGGTTAATAAATATAGCATTGAGGAACATAACCCTTACATGTCTAACATAAACCCCCTAAAACATTTCATATAATAAATATTAACTTGAAAGAGTAATTGTTAAGTGACTAGACACTGAAGTCAAGGCCTAGGAGTTCCCATATTTCCAATTATTATTAGTTTACTAGTGATGCTCATGAATGAGTGCTTTAGAATTAGGGCATATTCAGTTAGTTATAGAGGCATGATTCTGGAGGAATAAGGGGTGAGAAAAAAATTGCTACTGGTTTAAATGGGGATGATCTACAATGCACTGAACACCTCTATAGCATTAAAGAGGTTAAAACTTTTTAAATCAATGGTAATTTAGGGAGTTTTTGTTTGTCCCAATGGTGCAATTGGCATGTTTCAGAATTGCCCATGTTTTTGCATTCCCTGTAAGATCCTTATTGCTTAAGTCATAAACTACTCTCTCAAGAAGATATGAATTATAGTATGCACTGGATCTGTGATGCTCTAGTAAAGTCTGCTCACCTTGTTTGCTGTTCCAAACGTACAATTCCTTGATGCCCAAGTCCTTAAGTGATTTTGCCATATCCAGTTCCTCCTTGCTGATGGAGTCGCTCAGTAGTATGACATTCTCATGGTTAAATTCACACTTCTCACATATAGATGGGAGGATGCTCTGTAAGGGCACTTCAGGGTTGACTCTCACTACAGCCTTTTGGGTACCGAGGAAGTTCACAATAAGCCGAACAGTTTTCTAGGGAAGACAAAACAGGCCAAAGCATTGGAAGCTATCCACTGAGAATGGTCCAGCTTCCTGACTCTCACCTGCAATAACTTGCACTGTGACAGAACTCAGAATGGGCCTCCTCCTTTCACCTGATACCTCTCATACAGATCTAATGACTCATTACAATTTGACTGGTAGACGGGGCGGAATAGGTCACCTGTAAAAGGAGCTAACTTTTTCTACATGTAAAGCTGCAAGGTGCTCAATAGGCAGCTGAAAACCACAATCACACCTGGATTTGTTTTGGTTTTTTTCATCTACTACACCTGAAAAGTTGACAAAGGGCTTAGCCAGAAAGTCCAGCTATGTGGTTCTCATACCAGTTACTACTTTTCATGCTCCAGCGATTAGGAAGTCATAGTAAAAAAAGAAAGGAATGCAAGCAGAAAAAAAGAACAAAAGGCAACAGGAAAATAACATAATGAGTAAAGTAACTAGTAATATGCATGTATTGTTCCAAGACTTTTTTGCTGCAATGACAGTTCAAATCTAAACTGAATCTTACTAAACTGATGAAGCTACTCTATATTTGTGTAAATATCTAAACTCTCTTTCCTTCTTGACATTCTTAACTGCAAGAATTTAATTCATCTAAAACAACACATCAGGGGCTAGATTCTATTACAGGTGCTAATTTTATCATTACTTTTATCTCAAGTTTTCCCCATAGACTTCAATAGGAAAATATTTGAAAAAACTGGAGGTAACATTTATCTCCTGCAATAGAATCCGGCCCCAGATGAGAATTGTTTTGGTCAGCATCTTTATATTCAAAATAAAACTGGTACAATTCTGGGAAAAAAAAACAAATGCACCAAAAACTTCAACCTCATGACGTCTCTGATATTCAAGGGGTTAATAAGAGTTTAGTACTTTTATTTCTCCACTATGATGCAGCTGGTTTTCACATGTGTGTTTATGTGTGTGTATGTTTGTGTGTCACAACATATCTATAAAGTACTGTGATCAAAATAAAGACAGATTTAGGGCTCGATTCTATTACCAGTGCTAAAAATAAAACAGGCGTTGTTTTTTTTAAGTTAGTTTTTGCTATCCTATTACCCGACTTGTGAAAGCAAAATCAGCGGTAATTATACTTACGGCCAGTTCGAAAAAAGCCCATAGGAAACAACTAAAAACAAGGTGCAATTAGTATCCTATTACCCATGCTCAGTATTACCGCCTGTTTTGTGGTTACATTTAAGTCAGAAATTTCGCACCTCAGAGGTTGAGGAGTAGAAGCCATAACGACAGTTTCAAAACCATCAGTGTTCGAACAAATCAGTGTATAATACAGTATACAGCATAGAAATCTGACATAAAGTGTACCCCCTCGACATATTAACCCCCCTTTTAAAAGTCGACTTGCAGTACTTTCTTACACCACATTAATCCGACAAATATTGTTCATAGTCGACAATTAACCCTTCCCCTTCCAAAGTCAACTTACAGTGCTTTCTTTCACCTTATTAATTCGATGGATGTTGTACATCCGACATTTTAACCCCCCCTCCCCCTTGAAAAGTCAACTACAGTGCTCCCATGACTTTCTTTCATCATTTTTATCTCACATTTTTCTGCTCCTATTATATTCGACGTGCCCTTGTATTTTGTATTGCAAGATTAAACCTATGAGTACCAGAGAGGTATTGTAATGTGTTTGCTACCCCTCTGGTACTAACAGGGTTAACAGGCAACCTGTATATGTATAAAAAAGGTGTTTGTTTTTATTATATATGTAATTTGTGTGAAAATGTAATTAGATATTTAATTTATGCGTAACAATGATTTTCTTTTTTTAACCCCTTAGTGACCGGCCGCGTGCGCACGTGGCCGGCACTTAATGACAATGGGTTGTTTTTTTTTCCATTATAGTGAATGACTTCCTGGACTTACCAGGTAAGTCGTCTGTCACTAACTGACATTTTTTCATGACTTTCCTGGTAAGTCATTTGTCACTAAGGGGTTAAATTATATGTGTAATTTGTATATATGTATAACCTGCCACTGAGTTTGATTATAATATAAAAAAGAGGAAAAACTCGGTGGGTAAATGCACTGAACGTGCTTGAAAATTGAATTCATGCAGATGATACTTTGCTTCCATTTCTCAAGCTGAAGAATATTTAGCCTCTTATAATTGGCGGTATTCGTTAATTATTCCATCTCTTTAGCTTTCTTATTGAGTAATTTCTCATAGGGAACTATAGTCTAGGAATGCATTACAAGCTTGTTCGGCAGCTTTTTCTAATACATTGATCATTGACTTATTCTCTCAGAGTTTCCTTTTTTTTATTTAAATAACTGTTTATTTATAGCTTTTAGGAAAAGAGCAATATGGTACAGACACACATCAAATCAATACATCCAACTAACACTACAATAGGGATGGAATACATTACAGCCATAAACACTTATTGCTCCCTGGTATCGTAAAAAGCTGACACATTTGCCGCGATTATACGGAGGCAGTCAGGGGGCAGGTTGCTAGATGTAGCAGGACAACGTAACATTCTGGCCCAGAGCTCCAGCCTAGTAATATAATATATGTTTTATTAATTATATGTTTTGTGGATATATTTTGCCCCGGTAACATAATATCAATGCATATTCACTGCAATTTAAATTAATTGTATTTCTTATTTGTCCCCTAGGGTTGAATTGATTACCCCAGAATTGTTCCACTTCTAAGTAAATCAGCTTCTATGGTTTTAAAAGCCCTCCACTGCAAAGCTTCTGTCATTATCGGCTTCCTGTCTGCTTCATTAACTGTCATGCTTAGTTTACTTCTAGCTAGCTGTCAGATCTGTTCTATCAGCTGTTTTCAGTCAGCTGTCTGCCGGCTATAGCTGATTAGTTTTGCTCATTGACTACTCACTTCTTCTTATTCCCTCCTTCCTCTTTTATCTCAGGCCAAATTCCAAGATTCAGTGGGTTTTTTTTAGTCTCTATAGCATTCATGTTTCCTGATGTGGCTAGTTTCATAGTTTCTGCTATCTATCCACATGGCCTTGACCTTGACTGCAATTTACTACTCTTCTGCTTCTCCCTTTTGTACCTCAATTCAGACCAACCCCCCCACCCCAGACTCTATCTAGCAGATGGCTTCCTTAGTTCACTGCTCTCATTCCTTAGTCTGCTACTACACGCAGGCTGCAGGTAGTTTCAGAAACTCCCTCTGAGTAACCACCATGAAGCCATAGTAGGCTTCTCTATCCAGTTTAAAGCAATCATGCTCATCTGTACTTCTCAATTATCTAGCCCTCTTAAAGTGACAGTGTACTAATGCGCTTCTTAGTTTGGTAACCTAGCACAGTGAGTAACTTTCTTTTTCTCTCTCTCAGCTTGCCATATTAATGCTGTAATGCCCAACTTCTTAAGTCAGTATCTCACCTCAGTGCTGACTACTTTGCCAAGTGAAACCCCACTGCTACATTCTCCAGCATCTAGCATAGTTTTAGTTTTCTTTTGTGACAGAGATAATCAGGCCGCTCTCACAAAAGGCCACTAAAAACTCTGCTAGACACTGGAGAATGTAGTTGGGGGACATTGCTTGGGAATATAGACAGTTATAAGTGAGTACTTACTGCAACGAAAATGTTAGTAAATCTGAAAAAAAAAACATGAAAACAATAGGCACCCCCTCTAAATCAAATGATACATTCCAGTACACCCTTTAGTATGTCTCATTACATATGTTGCTTTTGCCCATATCACTAACCTCAGGAATCCTTGGAGGAGGTTTTCTGGGTTTAACCTCTGTGACTTTTTCCTTCAGGTATACCGTATCAACATCCAAAGTTCCAATTAAAGTGTTTGGCCTCAAAGTTAAGGGTTGCTGTGATGCTCCAAACTTCACTTCTAAAACATGCTGAGCAGGGTTCAAGTGGTACTGGCTACATAAATCCACCAACAGGTCCATCACTGCTTTACTAGAGAAAAGAATGTACATGTGTTACCAAAAACATTAACTGCATTTATAAAAACATGTGAGTGAATGAATGAATGAATGAATGAATGGAGTGTTTACATCCTATATAATAATTCGCCAAGTTGTGTGTAACGCCCGACATGCGCAGTAGATACTGCTGAGCGTGCGGCAGTCACACGCAGTGGAGACTGCTCGCGCCGTGGCTGATACAGAGCTGGGCGCTCCGAAGGAGCGTCCAGCTCTGTATCAGCCGAGGCGCGGGCAGTCTCCACCGCATGTGACTGCCCCGCGACCGGCTGCCAGAGGCTCTGTATCAGCCGAGGCGCGGGCAGTCTCCACTGTGTGACTGCCCCGCGACCGGCTGCCTGAGGCACTGTGGCCCGTGTAACGGGCTGTTCAACTAGTGCTGAAATAATATGAGTGAGCTCCCAGCTCTCAAACTACTTTAAGCCAATAAGGGGGACATACAGAGTACATAATGGTTAAGTGTGCAATATAGTGGTTGAGTTCTGGTCAGATTAGGATTAAACATAAATTAAAAGTTCCTTGGAAGTTTGAAGGGCAACCATTGGAGATACTGGAACAAGCAGGAGTTAGATTTAAACCTAAATTAGAGTTAGGTAACTTGTGCTACATGATTCAGTATGGATTGAAGTGTTTATAGAGTTGAGAGGCAGAAAGACCAAACAGAAGTAGGCTACAGTAGTCCATATGCAAAAGAATCAGTGGTTGCATAAGAGTTTTAATTGTGGAGGAGCAGAGGAAAGGACAGATTTTTGCTGTGCTATGTAAGAAAAAGCAGCAAGATGTAGCAGTAGCGGGAATATGTGGAGAGTATGAGAGAGCAGACTCAATTAGCACATCTAGGCAATGTACTTCAGTGACTGTATTTATGGTGGTATGATTTATTGTGACCTCAAAGGGCACTAGTGGGCCTGGTCTACATGGAATGAGGATTAGCTAAGTTTTAAACATGTTGAGTTTCAGGGTCCTACAGACAGGGCCGGATTTATAATAAGGCAGAGTAGGCATCTGCCTACAGGCGCACCCCACAGAGGGGCGCCTGTCATTGGGATCGTTTTGTTTTTTTTACACTTTTTTTTTTTGTGCCGCCCAGCAGCCCAGCAGCCCCACAGCCGCCGGATACTGCTGTCTTCCTGCACTGATGACAGCCGGAGCGCAACCACTCCAAACGCGGAGACGCCGCGTGGAGCGTGCAGGTATTTTCTTCCTCTGTTCTGAGGCCAGTTTAAAACTGGCGCCCAGACAGAGGAAGAAAACCCCTTCACGCTCCATGCGGCGTCTCCGCGTTTGGAGTGGTTGCGCTCCGGCTGTCATCAGTGCAGGAAAGTGAAAAAGAGGTACGGGGGAGAGATAGAGGCACAAGGGGGAGAGAAAGAGAAGTACATGGGGGAGAGAGGCACAAGGGGGAGCGAAAGAGAGAAGTACATGGGGGAGAGAGGCACAAGGGGGAGCGAAAGAGAAGTACATGGGGGAGAGAGGCACAAGGGGGAGCGAAAGAGAGAAGTACATGGGGGAGAGAGGCACAAGGGGGAGCGAAAGAGAGAAGTACATGGGGGAGAGAGGCACAAGGGGGAGAGAAAGAGAGAAGTATATGGGGGTGAAAGAGGCACAAGGGGGAGAGAGAGAAGTATATGGGGTGAAAGAGGCACAAGGGGGAGAGAGAGAAGTATATGGGGGTGAAAGAGGCACAAGGGGGAGAGAGAGAAGTATATGGGGGTGAAAGAGGCACAAGGGGGAGAGAGGCACAAGGGGGGTAGAGAAGTACAAGGGGGGAGAAATAGAGGCACAAGGGGGGGAGAGAAGTACAAGGGGGGAGAAGTAGAGGCACAAGGGGGAGAGAGAGAAGTACAAGGGGGGAGAAAGAGGTGCATAGACCCCATAGTAAAATAATAACAATGACACATGTTAATGTGTTAAGTTTTTTATTCTGCTGTTTGTTTTTAACACTGTTCATTAAATCAGTTTAAATAATGAAAAATTAGCATTTTTTTATCCGATTAATCGATTAATCGAAAAATATTTCAGTCAAAACTTTTTGAACTTTTTTTTTTTTTTTTGGCGGGGGGGGGGGCGCTTCAGCTTTCTGTGCCTACAGGCTCCTGAGATGTAAATCCGGCCCTGCCTACAGATATTGAATCTATGACTCTGGACTGAATATCAGGAGTGGGTTGAGGGGTATATATCGTTGTGTAGGTCTGTATTAAAGGGGAACTTTAATTTCCAAGCAAATCAATCTAATTGGATGTCTTTTGTATTGATTATATGGGTTTTTGTATTTTTTTGTACATTGTTGTATAAATAGCCTTTCAAAACTTTACCTTTTGAAGATGTGCTTGGCACAGAGCTGTGCAGCACTCATGCACAACTCTACAAGGCCATCATCGTCCAGATGCCAACGCCACCCAACACCTTCCTACCTCTCCCTAGCACCACCTTCTTGACTTCCAGTGCAGTTCAAGGTGCTGCTACTGGGGTAGGTTCCTGTGCTTTGCAATAGTTTCACCTCGATGGCAAATGTAGTCTTTTCTTAACCTTACATTTGCCAGCTATCCTGCAAAGGAGTGAGATCCCCGGAGGTAGGGTAAGAGTGAGTCACCCCCTGAACAAATGTCTTGACGTCAGGAAGAAATAGAATAAATGTCTGAACAGAGAGAGCTAATGTTTGAACCTTAATATAATTCTGACTGAGACCCTTGTTGATACCATATTATAGAAATACCAGAAGTGCAGTAAGGCTGAAAGACTGTGGGGACACATTGCCATCAGCACACCACTATAAAACAGAGAACAGATCCTATGATAGGACTTGGCCATGCAGTAAAAGTCAGTCTTCCCAACTGATGGTGATAAAGTGGACCCTGGTTCAGGAGATCTGGTTTCAGAGAGAGGAGAAATGGCTTTGTGATAGACAGATTGCGAAGATCTGAGACCTAAGCTGATAGACCCAAAAGAGGGAGATCAGAATGATCTGAGCTGTCTCCATCTTTATCTTCCTCAGCAACATGGAAATCAGGGGAAAGGTGGAAACACATATGAAAGATGGAAGTTCCGTGGAATGGACAATGCATCCATCACAAAAGCTAGAGGATCCTACTTCTCGGTGCACAGGAACATGAGATCCTCTGATGGAAAACTCCAGTGGTGCACAATCTGGTTGAACACACGCTGACTGAGTTCCCAATCTTCTCTATCCAGATGTTGGTGACCTAAGTTTGCGACCACATTTTCCACGCCACAAATGTGGACCACGGAGAGGGATAGGACATGAGCTTCTGCCCACTGAAGACATTCCCATCTCCACCCAAGTGGACTTGCTTCTGGTTCCTCCTTGGTGATTTATGTAGGCAACTGTTATCTGATTGGACCCTCACAGGTGTGCCAACAGTGCCTGGGACCAGGACGAAATGATAGACAAATATCCCATATCTCCAGAATGTTGTTTGGAAGAAGACTCTCCTCCCTGGTCCATCAACCCTGTGCCGATAAGAGACCCAGGGTGGCTCCACAGCCCATCAGTCTGGCTGACCATGGTCACCACCACCACCTATTTTGGCATGACAAATGAATATACCAGCATTAGGTGAGGGTAGTGAAGGCACCAGCGAATGTCCTCCTTCATTCATGGAGGCAGGGACAAGGCATAAGACAGGTGAACGTGTTGCCTGTTCATGCTGTATGTGCAACCACACACTTGCTCACACCTCTGAATGGAAGAGGTTAATGGAAATGGGCCTTCCCACGGGAATTCCCATGGGAGGCGGACAGCCCTGTTTTACAATAATTTTTTACTACTGCAGAAAATTCTACACATCCCTGATTACCGTTTCTCAGTGAATTCATCAAATTACCCTATCATAACATAGTAATATTGCTGATGAGGCTGAAGTCCAGCCCATGATAACTCACCTCTGTTGATCCAGAGAAAGGCAGAAAAACAAAAAACACAAAAACAAACAAAAAAACAATGAAGTCCAAATGGCAGTCAGATCTCTGGATCAACAACCTACTTTGAAGCCAACTTTCATAATTCTCAATATTGTTCTATGATAGGTATCCATACATTTTTTTAAAGTAGTTATAGCATCTGCAAGCATTGCATCCAGAGGCAAAGAGTTTCATAGCTTTAACCCCCTTACTGTAAAAAAGACATGCCTCTCGTTCTTAGAGTAAATAAATAATTGCACAGTTCTTTCTTTTGACATAGAAAATAATTGTAAATGGTAATAATATTCTCCCTTAGATGTCTCTTCTCTAATATAAACAAAACCAGTTTGGCTAATCTTATAACTCAGATCCGCCAATCCCTTTATCAGTTTTGTTGCACTTCTCTGCACTTGTTCCAGTTCAATAATATATTTTTTAAGAACTGGTGATGTAAACTGTACTCTACCAAGGATTTATACAGAGGTAGAATTTGCATCCTGGGCAAATTCTACTTGCCCAGGATGGGCTAGACGGGCTAGATTCTATTACAGGTGCTAAATGTTAACTCATGTTTTATCAAACATTTTCCTATTGAAGTCTATGGGGAAAACTGGAGATAAAATTAGCACGTGTAATAGAATCTAGCACTATTTTCTCTTGCAGCAGATGAGTGACTCTGCACACTTCTGTGAAGCCTTTTGTCTATCAGTACTCCTAAATTTTTCTCTAATGAAGATTACCCAAGTTGTTTCCCTTTTAGTGTATATGTTGCTTGTTTGTTTCAACAGCCCAAATGCATAACCTTACATTTATCTGCATTGTCATCTGCCACTTTTCTGGCCACTTACTCGGTTTATTTTAATTCTTCTGCAGAGAAAAAGTATCCAGCTCTATTTCCTTACAAAGCTTATGTCATCAGAAAAGATTAAGACAATACTTTCAATTCCCACTTCTAGATCATTAACCCCTTAAGGACCTTGACGTGGAAGGACTGTCACGCTGGTCCGGCACTTAAGGACCAGTGACGGTCCTGGCATGTCACATACTTTTACTCACCGCGCTCCTGTAGGAGCACGGTGAGTAATAACGGGGACTTAAGTTGATCGCTCTAAGACCGAAGCAATCTCTATCAGTCCCCCATTCAGCACGCCACCCCACGTGATCAGTCACGTGGGACGGCATGTCAAAGTTTCCTATCTGGTCCTTAAAGGTCCGCACACCCCGGGACTGCTGGTCCTTAAGGGGTTAATAAAAAAATTAAAAAACATTAGGCCCAGGACTGAACCCTGTGACACCCCACTTACAACTTTAGACAAACTTGAAAATTTCCATTTACACAACTCTCAAGTCATTTGTCATTTTAACCAGTTCTCAATCCATGTACGATATCACCTCCCAAACCGAAGCCTTTTAATTTATGAAGTAACCTGTTGTAAGGCACTGTAGCAAATGTTTTAGCAAAATCCAAGTATACTACCGGCTTCTAATAATATTGTTTGTCTTCACATAGTTCTGAACACTGTGAGTCAGTAACCCTTCTAATATCTTACCCACTATGGAAGTCAAGCTCACAAGTCTATAATTTACTGGTTTGTATCTTGCCCCCTTTTTTGTACCATGGTACAAATCACAGGGCACTAAACCAGATGAACGTAAATCAATAAATATATAGAGTATAATAAAGTATAATGATCTTGCTATTACTGAACTAAGTTCCTTAAGTACCCTTGGGTGTATACCATCAGATCCAGGTACTTTATTTGACATAACATTCTCAATTTTCAAGTCTCTTTTGGACTTTGTCCTAAGTGAGTCATGTACACGATGGAAAGAATTCTGTGGTTATGTCTGTTTGCCCATAGCCTGTCATTGTTGTTTCCTTTGTATATACAGAAGAATGTGCTTAAGGTGTCAGCCATAGCTTTATCCTCACTAATCAATTCACCTGTCTCAGACTTACAGGGACCAATTTCAACTGTGATCTTTTTGTTATTAAAGTGATAGTAATGTCTAAAAAAAACTTTTTTGCATTTAGAAGAGCTTAAAAAGCTGATCTAAATGCAAAAAAACGTATCTCTCAAACCGCTATGGCTTAAGAGATACGGGCGTTTAAAGTTTGATTTTTCCTACTGACAGCTGTAAAGCTGTCAGCAGGAGATTCGTGTCCGTCGACACGGTGGCACTTGAGAAGTGCTGAGATCTCGTTACTTATACGGAACCCCTTCATTGGAATGGTCTAAAACATGTGCCTTAAAAAAAAAAAACGACATGCCAGTGGTCGTAGAGTCACCGGAGCCGAACCCGATCCATGTTCTGAATTGGAAGCAGCACCAGCAAGTTCCAAACCACCACTCAGCACCCCAGAATGAGCATGGGAGTGCACCAGACCTGCCACAGGCAGGCCCGGGAACTGCCGCACACCCAGACCAGGGCCAAGTGGAGCAAATGACAACATAGTCCGATAGTATTATAAAAGATGCCTACCGTAGGTCCAAGAGTCACCCAGAGCTGGTCTCCAACCATAAGCAAGACTCAGGAGAGGCACAGATGAGTCACAAACTCTAGTCACAGCAAAAACCTTCGTAGTAGAGCATTCACTCCCCAAAACCCATAAGGCACCAAGGAACTCTTCATGAGTTACCAGATCCAACCCCGGCTGCCAAGGGAGGCCAAGAGCAGCACCGGCAAGCTACAAAATACTGCTAAATCGGCCAACTTAGGACCAACAGTGACCGTACAGTGAATGACTTGTCATACATCCCCGAGTCACCAGAACCGATTCCAGCACTCAAAAAACCAGGAGCTGCACTGGCAAGTCACAGATCCCAATCATAGTGACTGACATGGGGGTGCAGAGCAAGCAAAGCTACAAGAAGTAGGTACCCACAAGTGGACCCCAGGTTACTGGAGCTGACCCTGGCCAAGTAAATTTAAAACCAGGAGCAGCGCCGGGAAGCCACAGACCACCACCCTTCAAAAAAGTTGTACAAAACGTAGAAAAAGTAACTTGAACCCACAGCTGACCATGAGTCATCAGGGCCAGTCCTGGCCAGTCAAGCCAAAACCAGGAGTAGCACCAACAAGTCCCAAGCCCCCCAACAAGATTAAACATAGAGAACATAGCAGAAAACACTGGGAACAATAAGCACCCGGAGATGGTTCCAAAGTCACTGGTGCCAATCCTGGCTTAAAGGGCCAAAATTGGGAGCGACACTTGCGTGTCAAAGACCCAAACCCCAGCACCAGATAAGGAGAGCAGAATAATCAACAGACAACATGCAAAAGCTCAGAGATCAAATACACCGGCCACAGTAGCAAAGTGGTACTAGCCATGGGGCTCCACTGTCTCAGTCCAAGTGTCTGGCCACAGGAGTGGAAGTCACAGGTCTACTTGTCTTTGAGATCCTGAAGAGGTTGAGTAGTAGAAACAGAAGGCAGAGAGGGTGGAGGATCCAATCCCAGAGTCTTACAGAAGTCTGAGGCTTCAGAGAGAGATCGTGGAGAAAAGCTGAGACCCCGTTGTGCGTAGCAGAAAGCTGGAATGGGAAACCCCAATAGTATCTTACTCCCAAATTTCTCAGATAATCTGTAAGGGGCTTTACTGTCCATAGTCTCTGCAAGTTTTGAGGAGATACGTCGTTAAAAAGATGTATCGTGCAACCCGCAAATTTGATCTCTCGGACCTCTCTGCTTTTTGTCATAATCTTCTCTTTCTCCGTGCAGGTATGAAGATAGCAAATCACATCACAGGGCTTCGAGCCCAGTGGGCCCCGCTGCTTCAGTGCTCAATGAGCTCTCTCTATCTTAACCTGCACTCCTTCAGGTAATCCAAGAAGCTCTGCAAACAGCAGTTACAATGAAGCCTGGAGATTCTTTGGGTGACGAATTCTGGGAGATCTTTAAAGTGTTAGTAATGTCCAAGTACAAATATGCTGCATTGTATAGAGCTTAAAAAGTTGACTTGAGTGCAAAAAAAAATGTATCTCGCAAACCAATATGGTCTGAGAGATACATGAATTCGAAGTCTGAAGTTTCCTGCTGTCAGCTGTAAAGCTGTCATCAGGAGATCTGTGTCGGCTGACACGGAGGCTCTGCAGCAGAGCCGCAATCCCGTTATTTAAAATGAATGATTGCACTGGAATGGTCTAAAAAGTGTGCCTGGTTTGCAAGCACACTTTTTAGACCATTCCAATGAAGTAATTTGTTTTAAATAATGCAACTGCAGCTCTGCTACAGAGCCTCTTTGTCAGCCAACACAGATCTCCTGCTGACATCTTTACAGCTGACATCAGGAGACATCAAACTTTGAATGCATGTCTCTCTCAAACCATAGCGGTTTGAGAGAAGTAATAGAGCTGTCTCTGGATGGTTTGGGTAGAACTTTGGGCCTCCACCACTCCGAAGACGCACTGGCAAATAGTCCAAAATCTTTCTACTGGAGGGCCTCTGTGCGTCCATTCGCCTTCGCCCCAGCATTCAGAAGGAAAAAAAACCCACAGGGCTACAAAAATAAATCTCTCTGTAGAGAGTTAAGAGCGAATTTTAGTCCACGAGCCCAGGAGCACACGGATCAAGCGGACATCTTCGTTCTCTGGTAGCTCCCGCCACCATTATATTTTTTTAAATGATGCATCTAACTTGTCTGAATTAAACACTTTAAAAGCCTGCTTCTTATTTCTCGTTACCCTGCAAACCTCATTATTAAGCAACATTGTTCTTATGTTCTCCTCTTGTGCTTATTGCCCAAAGGTATGTATTGACGTGTATATTTGTCTAAGAGCATTTTAAACAAATTCCACGATGTGAATGTTTATCTTTGAAGATTACATCCCACTGGATATCTGTCACCGCCTACCTGTCTTTGCCTGGCCCGGAGTTCGTTCTGTACTTTGCGGGCTTTTCCTCCCCCCTGCTCCGTCTTTCAAAGTGCTTGTTACTTCCGGGTTGTCGCATCATGTTGCAATGACATCATCTTCCAGTGCGCATATACAGCCACGCTTCTAGCCGCTCGGGGCACTTACACAGTGTTCCTGTATTGAGCAGACCTTTAGTCAGTCTCTCTGTGATTCTCAGTCCTGATCTTGTATTCTTCTCCTTGTCTCTGATGTGTATGACCTTTTAGCTTCCCTACTGACCATTCTATTTGCCTGCCGATTTGGACATCCTTGTCACTGATGTGTATGACCTTTTGCCTTCCCTACTGACCATTCTATTTGCCTGCCGATTTGGACATCTTTATCTCTGCCATGTATGACTTGTTGGCTTCCCTACTGACCATTCTGATTGTATTCAGATTCACATACCTACACCTCTGCATCCTTGGGGAGATCACGCTACCTCGTAGCCTCCGTACTCCAGCCACGTTCTCAACTCTTCGCTCTCTAGCCTTCACTCCCCCCTGCAGGAGAGTCTGTACTGTCTTTGGTGATTCCATCCAGGTCAGGGTCCTGGCTCAACCGGGATCGAACATCTGGCTTCGCGACCAGCAACTTTAATCTGGCCAGAGCCGCAGCATGGTCTTACCAAGGAAGTCACTGCACTACTAGCACCGCTCCCTATCCAGCACCCCCAAGCACTCCCTCTCTCGCAGGTTATAACCTGCCTCAGTAATTTTGTTCGGTCGTGACAATATAATTTAAAGCCGAGCTATCTTGTACATATAATTGATCCCCAATTAATTGATAGTATACTGGTAATAATCATAACCTTTGCTAATGCCAGCATTATTTGTTATAATAACTTCACATGGGGCTTAAATCAACCCAACAGCGCAGGCATCATACTGTAAAATGCAACTCCCGCTTTGACAAATAACCTATCAGTGATGAGACAGGGACGGACAGAGCAGGCGCACAGATCCTGATGCCAAGATGTCTGTGCTGTCATGATGATGTAAGTCCCATACAAGTTATAACTGCAAATAATGCTGGCAATTAACAAATATTATGATACTATTTCCATGATTGCCTGTATACTAACAATTAACTGGGATCAATTATATGTGTACGATAGTTCCGCTTTAAAACTGCTTTTAGCTTTGTAAAATTAGCCTTTTTAAAATTGAATGTTTTAGTTAAACCATTGCTATTGGTTTTCTCATAACAAATTTTAAAAGATTTTATTCGTGATTTTATAAAAAAGAAAAAAAAAGTCATGTTTGTTCTTTTAATTATTTTAATGACTAAATGTTGTGCAAATCAATGCAAATCATTAGGCCACATACACCTCCAGAACTCAGAAGGTAAAGTACCAATCTCTGGTAGGTTAAATGTTATTGTCACTTGGGATAAGTATATTGGTAGGTTTTCAAAGACCAGTTTAGCTCACATATGTCCTTATGCAGAAAGATAAAGAATAGGAATTGTGGAACAAATAAAACGTGCAATAGGAGGAAATAACAAACTACACTGATTTCTAATGTGGATTTAACCCCTTGAATGCTAAAGAACACGACAGCAAATTGTAATTTTGGAGAGTTTTATTTGTCATCTATAGTGCAGTTAATAAGCTCCAGAATAGCTCAACTATTTCTCTGCATAATGTCAATAGGACTGTATTCAATAAGCTAACAAGGTGCAATGTGGGTGCTAAACAATTGCACTATAAGAATGAAATTCAATGATTTAAATGTGCCTGTACCTTATGAGACCTATCTGCCATTCAATGGGGTTAAAAGTGAAATCTAAGTCAAGGGGGGGATTTTGAGAATTGTTATTTGTTCCCTGAGGTGCAGTTAGTATGCTCCAGAATATCTCAGTTTTTGCTATCTGCAAATAGGCCTTACGTATTATTAGTGTACCATGCAGTCCTATTGAAGATTACCATTAGGGAGACAAGGAGAGGCTGGAAACAAGATTTCTGACTTTAACCCTTTGAGTGCCGGGAAGGCATCCAATGCATTCCTCTGCAATGCACTAGATACTTCTCTGGCACTCAGGGGGTTAAACATGAAACCCAGGACTTGAGCCCTTCAGGCAGGACCTAGCAGTGGTCATTCTAAGAAAGTAATATCTGTGAGGCAGGGTATGACAGATATAGATGACAACAAGCATTTTACATTTAATAGGTACTTGAAACTAATAGTATGATGGATAAAATGAAATTATTTAAAGGGATAGTAATGTTTCACAAAAACAGCAGCTCCAGTTGTTCTTCATAGTATTTGGGCAATGTAGAGTGTTATTTCAATACTGTCAGAGTTGTAGTTCAAGAGTAATTGAATGATAAATTATCCCCCTCCTGCTCCTTTTACCTAATGTAACACTGCTCCCCTCAGATGTGGAATCTGGTTGCTTGACCGGACAGATAACAGCAAGGGACACTCTTCTTACTGTGAGAACAATGAAAACCCTGCCCCCCTTGACAGGTTTTTCAGCTTTTTCCCTTATCTTAATTGAAGATTGTATCATGGTTCCTGATTCAGGTCTATGACTTTACCTGTTCGTTCTCTTGTGCGTGCTCAGCGGAAGCATAACGGGTCAGTGACTTCCTGGTTACTCGCGCGTCATTCTGTGCTCTCGCTATTATTATAGCTTGTACTTGATTGACCTAGCTTGATCCGCCTCTCCAGTAGGCCTTATATGCTGCTTCCTGTCCTAGCCTCAGTGCCCTTTCGTGGTGTACCTGAGCGCTTCTAGTCTTCCGTTGTGATCCGTTTCTGGCTGCTGTTTCTGATATGTGTATGACCCTTGGCTCCGTCTGACTACCCAATTTGTGCCTGAACCTCTGGCCTTGCCTGATTATTTGCTCCATGCTTGATTCCTGGCTACGTCCGACTACCCGCTCCTTGTATGACCTTTGGCTTGGCTGACTACCCACTCCATGCTAAGTACCGTGGCTTGTCTGACTACCCACTCCGTGCTAAGTACTTTAGCTTTGTCTGACTACCCGATCTGTGTTTGACCTTGGTTCTGTCTGTCTTCATTAGCTCTCCCTAGGGTCTGGCTCCCTCTATGCAGGTTCCTAGTCCTGGTCCTTGGTCAGGGTAGGTTCAGTCCGTAGTCCAGCAGCGCCTGGTCCTACCGTTGCTCGCAGACCCTAGCGTTCTAGGGTGTGTGGTAGTTCCGGTGACCCTAGCTTACTAGGGTATTGGGCCTCAAGTATTCTGCACCTCAGTACTGTGTCGCTAACCACTAAACGCTATCTCTAGTGGTTCTGCTAACCTTACTGGTTTGCTTCCGGTCTGTTCGCAGAGTCTGGCCAAGTTCAGTGTCAGCTCCTGGTAGTGGACTGCAGCACTGTCCTCACGCCTGACCCCAGGCAGGTTGGGGAAGTGCCTATTCCCATTCTCCTGTATTTGATCTTAATAAAGTGGTGTTGATTTTACTTGTACCTGTCAGAGTCGTTATTTGTCTCCTGTGACAGATTGTCCCTCCCTGCAATCCACCTGGGCACCTCCCTGCTGCTCTGAGTTGAGCAGTGTTTTATCAGTAAAAGGGGCGGGAGGGGGATACTTTATCATTCAATTACTCTTGAACTACAACTCTGACAGAATTGAAATAACACTCTCCAAGGCCCAAATACTATGATGATTTTATTATGAAACATTACTATCCCTTTAAAACAAAATCTAGAGTTATACATTAGCTGTATCACATCATGGAACAGGTATTAGAAAAATCAACTGTGGTATAAAAACAAATCAGAACTTGAATGTCATAACTTCATGTTTGTTTTCTTACAATATTACGTCTGCTGTAGCAATGCAAATACAGAAAAAATTCAGAACTCATAATATTGTTTAAGTAAAATAAAACAATTTAAATGTCTTCTCAGTTGATGTTCTCCTTGTTCTGTTTAGCCCGCTAATTCTCATCTTTAGTTTTCAGGACACATCTACAGGTCAGATAATCCTTCTTGATGAAAGGTGGAAGATCATTAAATCAATCACTGTGTTTGATCTACCAGTGCTTAAATTGGGATATTCATAAAATATAACCACCTTTTAGCAAGATCCAATAACAGGATTAACCTGTTGAACTACAGATAGTTCATGTGTGTCAAACTCTTTTGCCAAATGAAATAAGTTAAAAGAAACAATCATTCATTTTATCACATAGTTGTAAAAGTAATATGTAAAGTTTTTTATATAATTTGGTTTAAAAATAAAATAAAACATGAATCTATCTGAATTTTTAAGGTTGTAAGAGCCAACACTTTCATTTGGAAAATTATTAAACTGAATATTCCTAACTATTGAACTAAAAACCATTTGAGTGCCAGAGTAGTATCCAATGCATTTACAAAGGGTTAATTTGATTTTACCTGACTAATAATTTAAAATGAATCATCCTGATTAGAGACTTAAATAACTTTAGTTTAAATCAAATTCACCCTGGCTGGTTTTTCCATATAACTCATGAAGACGTGCAAGGGAGATTTTTTAATGGAATGGTGGGAAAGTTATAGGATAGTCCACAAAGCCATAGCCACGTCTGATGTAATACGATCTTTGGTCTAAAATTCCATTTATCCACAGGCATCTCTTGAATGGCTAGTGATAATGGAAGTTGTGATCTCCAACTGGTGGAGGTCCAAAGAATGATTATCATTGCAATATTGAGGGTGATGTACTAAGATGAACTGGAAACATTTGGGTTGAACCAAATTAACTGCACCATAGGGAACAAATAAATATTTCCCTTAATTTAGATGGAGCTATTAACCCCTTCAATGCTACCAGAAGTCTCTAAGGTGCAAAGCAATACCTTGGAGACCTTTAAGGGGGAACCTTCACGTTGAATACACTTAGTCTCATGTGATACATCAAATAAAACAAAATGTGGATTTGTTTGTTGTTTTGTTCTGTTTTTTACACTTACTTGCTTTAAGAGATATGTGGTATAATATATACACTTCATGCGGTCACTTCCACATTCTGCGGCACAGGGGTAACGGAGGCACATCAGCGCAGCACTTTCCAGATGACCCGTTCTCCTCCCACCTCCCTCCTAGCTCTCCCTTGCAAGCTCAGTATAATGACAAATGGAGCTTGCTGTTACAGTAGACGGGATTCATATTAGTATGAAGGGAAGCGTGAATGTTCTCCCAGGGAGAACTGAGAGGGAGGTGGGAGGAGAATTGGTGGTCTGGGAAGGCCTGTGCCACTTTGCCACTATTACCCCTGTGCCGCAGAATGCTGAAGTGACTGCAGGAAGTGTATATTCCCTTTAAGCATACAAGCTGTTAAAAGCCCCATTTTTGTCTGGGGAATTTTTATTTGTCCTCTACAGAGCAGTTGGTTTTACCCCAATCCATCTTAGTACATCCACCTCAATTTGTGTTGTATATACAATGATATTGGCGTTTTAAACCGGGGTTTCTCAACTGCGGCCCTTAAGTAACCCAACAGGGCAAGTTTTCTGGACATCCCTGCCTGAGCACAGGTGACCTAATCAGATTAAAAGCTCCCCTAATTACACACCCATGCTAAAACAGGGAATTCCAGGAAACCTGAACTGTTGTGCTACTTGAAGGTGGCTTTTTGAGAAACTGTTTTAAACTGCAGAGCGTGTGCTACCTCAATTTGAACTATGCTGAATCAAAATTAACACCTTAAGGAAGAATTATGTGCCATGACAGTCACACAATTGCAACATGGGTTAACTATCACAGCAAGCATAAGGGTGTGCTATGATTGTGGTAGGAAGGCTGTAGCTGACTGCTCCAGAACCTTGATGGTTCCATTTTGATGCAAGCCACTTAGTAAATTGTCCTTAAGCAGGAGTAGGGCTAGAGGATTAATTCCAGTACTTGGCTTAGCAATAAATCCTACAGCTCCCTCCTTTCCTCTGCCTTGCAATACGCTGTAGAATTCAATAGCATTAAGGGGTTTAAAAACTCAATTTTGATCATTAAGAATGCTCATTTGTTCCCTATGGTGCAGATTATTTGCCTAAGAAATTATCCTCTTTAGGTTCCTGAATAAGGCAGTAAGTGTATTTCTCTCTCTCTCTGACTCAAAGAAGAACAACTAATTGACCAAAAGCTCTAACTTTCTTCTGGTGAGCCTGCTCTTCATAGTCCTTAAAAGGACAAATATAACCATTACTGCACATCTTAGTATGACAAAAATGCTATTCAACATTTTTTCCTACAAGTAAAGGACAAAAAGAAAAGTTAAAATTGATGGTACATCAAATGACAAATATGGTACACTATTTTGCTTTAAGTAGTACTTTATTGGGGGCTTCCTCTGTAGTTTGTATAAACTTTGGAAGCTCCTCACCAGAAGGTCACTGCTCATCTGTTCAACAGGAATTTGACTATGCTACATTCTCATCATATTTGTCTCTTATAGCTAAACAAAGTTCACAGACCAAGAACAAGGCTTGCATTTTTAACTTTAGGTTGATATTTGCCTAACATTAATAGAGGTGTTAATCACTCTTAAAATTTTCTGTTTTTGTTTTCCCTATCAGGAAACCCATATCCACCATTTCTATTTGGCATCTAATAAGTAAAACTTGAAAGGATAAGTTGAGGCATGTAGAATACACTATATCCCAACAAATCTGTTGTAATTAGTAGGTTTACACGACAAGTTTCAGGTTCACAGCCCTTTATCAGGTAAATGGTCCATGAACTTGAAAAATGTGTGAACGATTTTATTTAAAACACCCTTGCGGGGAATACAGCTTATCCTATGTGTACCTGCTCATCCTTTCAAGTTATACACTAGTATTTGTACTGACAGCAGTCTCTGTGTGGAACAAGCACTAGGGTGTTGGCTGCTGGTGTACCATGTACCATTTGAGCTGAGCCAAGGCCTTCATTATAAAGATATCTAATATGTACCTCTTAAACTTATTGGGTGGCTGTTACATAGTACTAGAAATAATAAGCAACTCATATCTAATTATCAGTTGGGTTTGTAAGATAATGTGTAGTAACAATGTGTTCCCAGCAGAGAAGTTCACTGTTAACATCAGGGACATGTTCCAATTGACGTCACTAGAGACAAAACAATGAGACATCTTGTATGTCCAAGGTCTACACACCATAGGCTGATTCTCCTTATACAGTAAATTAGCTCTTTCATTCTCAGAGTGGCAAAGCTGCAAGGTATAATATGATAAATACACATAAGTAGAAGAAAGGAGCCAGCACTCACACGTTACAAAGTTCCTCTTTGTTGTGTGTTACGGTACATCAGACAGGGTACGGTGGTCTTACATACACACTGTAAGCTGACAGCTGTTTCGTTCCATCAAGTCACTTTGTCGAGGCACTGAAAGATTGTACAAACTTAATACCCAATATTTAAAGACCCTAATGCCACTCCTATCTCTACAAGCAAATTTAAAGGGGAAGGACAATCCTGTGGGCGGTTGCTGCACATAACGCTATAATTACCCATAGCTTTACATACTTAACTCAGCACTTAACATCCTCTTACCCCATTATCTGTCTCCTTTTATCCATTTAGACTGTAAGCTCCTTGGGGCAGGGACCTCTCTACCATTGTTTCTATGAATGTCTCACTTATTTCAACCCCTCTTATTTATTGTAACATATGTCTATTGTAAGGCGCTGCGTACACTGTGTGGCGCAATATAAATAAAGATATACATACATACATACATACATACATACTTACCCTTTCTGGGCTCCACACATGGCACCAGACCTGATAGGTCCCTCTTTCCACCATCCAGGGGTCCAAGATTTGCAATCAAACATGCAAAACACACAGAAAGCACTCATAAACACATTTGTAAGAGGGAATAATTAAAACAAATTCCACAACTATAGCGAAAAGGGACATATTTAATTTTTTCCATTGAGACCCAATAAAGAAGTTGCTTGTAGTCTCTTAATCCACAATGCTTCCCTTTTGAGGAGGCTGATATATCTATCATCCATATGAGGGTTGGGAAGGACTCTCTCTATCCCTGCATAAGTTAACTTTTTCCCATCAGAATTATGTTATCTTATGTTGCACTCTAAAATGTAAAACCAATCTTGAATTTAGAGAACCTTTCCTAATTGCTCTTAGATGCTCCAAAATCCTTACTTTTAATGGACGTTTAGGTTTCCCTATATAAGATCTACCACAGGGACAAAATAAGACAAACTACATAGGTGGTCAGGCAGGAAATAACTTTACAGGGAATAACCAGGTAAAGGTGGAGAGCAGCCCACTACTATATGTCCACAGGCCAAGAAGCTGCAACAATGAAAGTTGCCCTGAGGACTAACACAGTCTAACCAAGTGTACTTATCCTGGTCAGGTTTATATTCACTCATGTCAACCTCATCCCCAAGGCTCCTCGCCCTCAGAAACTGACAATGGGATATGCTGCACAAATATCCCTCACAGAAGTGAATGGAGCAATGGCGTCTATGCGGTAAAAACACGCAAACACAATTTTTGCAAGGTTGTAACTGTGAAGTAAATTTGCACCAAACATCACTAAAACATGTCACTAGACCCAATAAACACTGAACCCAGTAGGGAAAGTGCCCAAAACCCCCCAAAAGATGCTAGACCAGCAACCAAAGGGTTAAGTTACCACAAAAACTTGTTCCAAACACATGTGGACTTCAGCACTCAAAGGGTTGCTCACCTTTCCTGCAGATCTTCTGTCTTCAAATTACCATGTATCAAGAAGAAGCCAAGATTTTCCCCCCAGGGTTTAGGTCCACAAAAGCACCTGGTAAACTGAGCTATCCACATTTGGGTGATGGGAATTGTCAGTGATGGTAATTCGCCTAATGGTAGTATCCCAAATCTAGTATCCCATATCTAACAGAAAAATAATAAAGAAGCTAAAACTATAGCAGAACTGTTCTTTTCGCCAAGGAACAAATCTTACTGGAGCTGATTGGCTAGCTGCAGCCAAGGAGGGAAGGTAGGCTCCACCCCTGAATTCACTTCTCAGAATTGTTCCTGCCTATTTAAAGGGGCTGATCGCCTACCCAAAGTTACCAGTAACCTATAAAAAAGTACTTTTCTCTGTCATCCAATATAACTTACAGGTACCATGGGGATGTACTAACAATGAGCTTCCAGAGTGGGAAGAAGAAGGAAAGGACCAAGCAGCGGTCCCCCATGATAGCACAGTTCCCATGGATTATCCATAACACTGAACAGCCCAAGTGTCAACGGACACTGAATAACATAACACAGCATGCAAGAACAAGAGCCAACAGGGCTCAAACAGTTATAGAGCTATAAGGCACAGAGTGAGAAAAGTCCTAGACAGGAAAACCTGCCTGCAGGACTTTTTTGCCAAAACTGGCTTCAGCCGGTGCCATAACATCCACACGGTAGTGATTGGCAAAGGTGTGCACAGAAGACCAAGTGCTCGCCTTGCACAGCTGTTCAGCAAAGGCCTGATTCTTGTAGGCCCAGGAGGCTCCAACAGACCTGGTGGACTGTGCTATAATGTGGAAGGGTACAGGTTTCCCTCTGAGCTCATAAGCCTTGCAGATGCTAGACTCAATCCACAATCACCTTGGACGCAGCCACACAAGTCCTGGGACCCTCAGGGTTGACAAATAAGGCATCAGTCTTACGGAAAGACTCAGTACAGTGTACATCAAACATAATGCAGCGTACCACATTTAACAAGTGCCGATCCTTCTCCTTGTAAGGTTTAGGGTCAGGACACAAGGAAAGCACAACAATTTCCTGATTGATGAGGAACTCAGAGACCACCTTAGGAAGAAATTCCTGGGAGGTACAGAGAACAGCCTTATCCATGTGACACCAGGGAAGGTGGTTTGCAGGACAATGTCTGCAGTTCAGCAACTCTGTTGACAGAAACCACAGCCAAAAGAGAGGTCGTCTTCCACGTCAGAAGACGTAGAGGAACAGTAGCCAAAGACTCAAAGGGAGGCCGCTGCAAAACTCCTAAAACCTGTCCAGCTGCGGACTGGGAGCTTTACAGGAAGGAAAAGCATGAGCGACAACCTGAAAGAAGACGTTGTCATCTGGCAAGATGGCAAAACATCTCTGGGAGAAGACAGAGAAAGCTGAGGTCTGCACCTTCAAGGAAATAAGGCCGAGACCCTTGTTCACGCCATCTTGCAAAAAAGACAGGATCACCGGGAGATCAAACTCCTATGAGTGCAGATCCCTGTCCACACAACATGAATAGAAAATAGACCAAACCTGGTGATAGGTCATGGAAGAGACCATTTTCTTAGCCTGGATCATGGTGGAGACCACATCAGGAGAATAGCCTTTCTGCCTTAGGATGGAGGCTTCAACAGCCAAGTGGTCAAAGCCATACAGATCATGAACAGATAAGGCCACTAGTACTGGGAACTAAGGCTGTGCAACAGAAGCTAAGAAGGGACCGCGTTGCCTTCCGCCGTCGTTCCTGGGTCTCTCCTTCTCAAAGCTGGACTGGCGCTCTCGGATGCACCGGTCGAGCAGATAAACGGTCTGGTGGTCGACTTAAAGTGGCGTCGAACCCCGGAGTAGCCGACTTTATGTCGAAGGGTGCAGATCGAGGAGGGGTCGACAGGCTCTCGAACAGTTGAGCTTCACAGAACCGGAACCCCAGGCAGTAGAGAGTGAGGCCTCTACTCCTGGGCTACAACACACGGGTAATGTGTAGCAGGAACAAAGATAGCGGTCGCCAAGAAGTTTGAGCGTTTCGTAGCTCGAATCGAAGGTTCACAGGAAGTGGAAGAAGCCGGGAAGAGTCCACGCCCAACAGCATCCAAAGTTGGGTAGCAGGATGCTGGCAGCAGACGGTCGAATGATGCAGGAACCTGCGCTCAGATGGGCGTCAGAGTGGCCGCTTTAATACCATAAGAACACACAAGACTCCAGGACTCTTGTTCACTCCAAAACATAACTCTCCTTTATTGACACAAACCACACATCTTTATACACAAATCTTACATTGAAACTCATGGAGAAACCAGATACAATGGGCAACATGATTCAATTACAACACATCAGACAAAGGCCAGCAACAGATGGTCTTAACAGATACAATAACTCAGACATGATTACATTTCAGATACAAAAGGGTTTGATGAACAAAGACTTGAGGGCTTGAACTAATTACCACACGGCAGGGGGTCTGACTGCAGTTCACAATGGCTTAATTAACACACAGCAGGGGGTCTAGCTACAGTACACATAGTCAAATGGCTGTAGTGACTTCAATACACATCTTAGGGACAGTGGCCCAAGGTTGGAGCCTTTGTTTGACTACTTTGAATGCCCTGCTCCAACCTTGATCAATCCCTGAGCTGCCTACGGTTTCCCAGCTTAGGCTATGGAAGATATTTGCATGCCTACTCCAGGGTTTCGAGTGACCCAGCTTTCCCCTCTTGCCCCGCCGCTGAACATTCAATCCGGTGGAGCTGATCGCACACCACGCCGGTACCCACCGACTTGTAGTCGGCGAGTGTGTAAACCCTCAACCACAACAATACATTAAACATAGACCATTCGACAGTACATGAACCAAAGTCTATGAACATAAGTCTTTTCTCTAAAGTAATGGCTGGCCAGTTCATACGACAGGGCACAACACAGAGTCCAAACAGTGCAAAATGTCCACAGTCTTTGGCTAAACAATCGGAGGGCCAGACAAGGGCTCAAGTAATGGGTAGGATCCATTACAGGCTGCCTGGCCCAATAAGGGACAATCACGATGACTGCAGCACCTTCCATCTGAATCTTCCTCAGCACCCTGGGAATAAGAGGGAATGAGGGAAGATGTATGCCAGATGAGAACGCCACGGAATTGACAGGGCGTCCGCAGCAAACGCCAGAGGGTCCCTCAAGCGAGAACAATACATTTGAACCTTCCAGTTGTCCCTGGCGGCCATCAGGTCTATCCAAGGGAGACCACACCTCTGCACCAACAGGATGGGTGGTGTTCCCACTCTTCTGAGTCCACCGTCTGGTGAATGAGATAGTCTGCCAGCAACTTTTCTACCCCTGGGATGTGCACGGAGGATATGGCAAGGAAATTATCTTCTGCCCATGCTAAAATAACCTTGACCTCGGATCAAGCAGGAGCACTTCTTGTACCTCCTTGCTTGTTGATATATGCCATGGCTTTGGCGTTGTCCAACTGAACACGGACTGGACATCCCCTCAATGGAGAGGACCAGGACACCAGAGCGTGAAGAATCGCCCTGAGCTCCAGGATACTGATATCCTCTGCAGTCCATAAGCCCTGAACCCCTAGGTGACCCAAGACAGCTCCCCGGCTGTAGAAGCTGGCATCCGTTGTCACCAGAGTCCAATACTGGACAACGAAGGGCTTCCACTTCTCCAGGTTGGATCCGTCCAACCACAAATGGAGGTCTGCCTCACTTCCTGAGGAAGAGAGACCAGATGGTCCAACAGATCTGGATTCCCACAGCAAGCCCGGGTGGTGAACCTCTTGAGCTTCCTGGTGTGAGCCATGGAGTACAGAACTGCCTCCATGGTGGAGAACTTGTGCACCAACGCATAATCTGCTGAACAGAATTTTCTGTCAGGAAGACCATACCCTGGCAGGTGTCGAACCTGAGACCTAGGAAAAATAAGTCCTGAGAAGGAACCGGAGTAGATTTGTCCATGTTCAGAATGAGGGAGGAGAATCTTGACAGTCCAGAAGGTCCCTGGAAGGAGCCTTAAGCAGAAGGTCGTCCATGTAAGGATTCACCTGAATCCCCCTGATTTGTAGGTAGGCAATCAATGCTCTTAAGATCCATGCAAACACCTGAGGAGCAGTGGGAAGCCCAAAGGGCAGATTGGTGAACTGGAAGTGCCCCAAGGCGCAAGCAAACCTGAGGTATTTCTGGCTGTCCGGATGAATTGGAACATGCAGTTAAGCATCCTGCAGACCCAACGAAGCCAGAAACTCCCCCCGGACAAATTACTTTGATGAGAGAGTGCAAAGACTCCATATTGTAGAGAGTATGGATCATAAGGGTTGAGATCCAAGATGGGGAACTGCTTCCATCCCGCTTGTGAACTACAAAGAGGTTTGAATAAAAACCTAAACCTCTCTCTAGAAGTGGAACTGGAGTCAGGATTCCCTTTTCCAAGATAGCCTGCACCACCCCATTGAAAAGACACAGCTTTTCTTGTCTTAGAGGGGTTCCTGAATGGAAGAATCTGAAGGGAGGCAGGGATACGAAGGGAATCCGGTAGCCTCCTGAAAGCACCTGTAATACCCACTGATCCACAACAGAGCCTGCCCAAATGCTTGAAAAATGCTGCAGGCGACCATCCATGGGTATGTGCAGACCAGGGTTCGGCAATATCATTACAAAGAAGGTTTGGTGTTTTGTGTTTGGTGGAGGAGAGTTTTGACCTCCACAGCTGCCTGGGCTTGGAGGTGGAGCGCGGGGTGCTGGCCTGAGGGCCACTCGGATTCGGCCTTTGTGCTTCACTTTGACCGGGATGAAAAAGATGCTGCTTCCTCGCCAAATTAGGGTGTTTGGGGACCTGAAGCAACAGAGTGCTCTTGCCCCCCAGTGGCCTCACTAATGATTTGCTTCAGTTCAGGCCCAAAGAGAGACGTGTACTGAGAGGGAGAGAAATTAGTGACTTCTTAGCTGAAAGGTCAGCAGACCAAATCTTAAGCCACAAAGTGCATCTAGCAGCAATAGAAAAGGCAGAAGCCTTAGCCTCAAGCCTGACAGCCTCAAAAAGAGCATCAGTAACATAATTCTGAGCCTCAGAAAAGGTCTTCCTTAGGGGCACCTTTGCAGACAGCATCAGTAAACTGCTCAGTCCAAACAGCAATGGCTCTGTTAAACCAGTCAGAAGCCAAGTTAAGCCTCAAGGCAGCCCCTATGGCAGCAAAGGCAGATTTCAGAATAGCCTGAAGCCTCCTATCCATCAAATCCTTAAGTGTTATAGCATCAGCCAGGGGTAGAGCAGTAGGCTTAGACAGTCTAGAAATTGGGGGATCAACCTGAGGAGGTATATACCACTGAGCCAAGGCTGCATCAGAGAATGCATACAGCTTAGAAAACCTCTTAGAAAGAGAGACACTTGTCTGGTGTTTTCCACTCATCCAGGATAACATGGTCCAGAGTGGGATAAGGCGAAAACATAGTAAGGGATTTCTTGCGTCTTTGAAAGTCATCGGAAGAAGACTGGGTCTCTACAGGATATCAGGAATCTGTAGGGAAGTCAAAACCACCTTAATTAGACTTTCTGCTCAGGGTCAGCCTCAAAGGGGTCGCCATATGTATGGGAAGAAGCCCCTTCTGCACACTCCCCTTCCTCTGAATCAGCCTCAAATTAATCCTCCTCAGAGGAATCAGAAAGGTCAGGAATGACAGGGGCCTTGGGCCAAAAAACTTAACGAGGTGTGGTGTTTCCAAGACTGGATTACCCCATGAAGTGGAAAAAGTGAAGTGTGCCATAGAGGACTTTAAGTCCTTGACCCAAAGTGTCTCTTGTTCAAGACTGGAGGGCCCGGGTGGAGTGGTAGGGGCCACAAAGTATGAGTGTCCTGAGAACTCTCTAGGCAGCTATCACGGTGCCCGTGATTCTTGTGCGACATTCTGACTTCCGGGTTTGTGCCTTGCTGTCTTTTATTGGTGCTTGCTGGCTAGCCCCTCCCAGGGCTAGCCTTTATATACGCCCTCCTGTCACCAAGCGGGTGCCCTTTCTTGGTGTTTCTGATATTTGTGACTCAGTGCTCCTGTTCCGTGTTGATCCAGTTTCTGGCTGACTACCGCTCTTGTGTTCTGATCCAGGCTGTGGCTTACTACTGCTCTCCGTGTACCGACCCAGGTTTTGGCTGACTACCGCTCTCTGTGTACCGACCCAGGCTTTGGCTGACTACTGCTCTCTGTGTACCAACCCAGGCTGTGGATGACTACTGCTCTGTGTGTGTTGATCTAGGCACGACTGACTCGCTATCCTGTTGCCCTCGCTATTGCAGTCAGTGCTATCCGGTCACTAGCGGTTACTGTTGCCTTCCGATTTCGCTTAGCCTGGTACTATCTGTTGCCTCCGTTTAGCACTTCCAGTCAGTGCTATCCAGTCACTAAGCGGTTACGGTTGCCTTCCTATATCGCTCAGCCTGTACTATTGGTTGCCTCCGTTTAGCACTTCCAGTCACTCCTATCCAGTCACTAAGCGGTTACGGTTGCCTTCCTGTATCGCTCAGCCTGTACTATTGGTTGCCTCCATTAAGCACTTCCAGTCAGTGCTACACAGTCACTAAGCGGTTAACTGTTGCCTCCCTATTTCACTCAGCCTGTTGCTATCCATGGCCTCCGTTAAGCACCTCCTGTCAGTGCTATCCGGTCACTAAGCGGTTACTGTTGCCTTCCTATATCGCTCAGCCTGTAACTATCGGTTGCCTCCGTTAAGCACTTCCAGTCAGTGCTATCCAGTCACTAAGTGGTTACTGTTGCCTCCCTATATCGCTCAGCCTGTGACTATCTGTGGTCTCCGTTTAGCTATTTTAGTCAGTGCTATCCAGTCTCTAGCAAGTCCTTGTTGCACCAGATATTAGGCTGCCTTACCCGGTATTCGGTAAGGCCGGTAGAGCCTCCTCAGTTCCTTGTTGCACCAGATATTAGGCTGCCTTACCCGGTATTCGGTAAGGCCGGTAGAGCCTCCTCAGTTCCTTGTTGCACCAGATATTAGGCTGCCTTACCCGGTATTCGATAAGGCCGGTAGAGCCTCCTCAGTTCCTTGTAGCCACAGATATTAGGCTGCCTTACCCCGTATTTGGTAAGGCCGGTAGAGCCTCCTCTGTTCCTTTTTGCACCATATATTAGGCTGCCTTACCCGGTATTCGGTAAGGCCGGTAGAGCATCACTATTGTATGTTATCTTGTATGCCCTGTCTTGTGTCAAACTTTATTACTGCTGCTTTGTAGAGTTTGGACCCGTGAGGGGCCTTGTGCTCTTTATTCTGTCTAATAAAGCTTTCCTATTTTATCCTAACCAATTGTCTGAGTGTTCATTAAAACCGTGACAGCAGCCCCATTTGGCATACCACAAAAGCAGCCAACCAAGCTCCAATGACCCAGAGAACAAACAAATAAATACCAAACATGAATGCAGGAGTTATAAGGAATTCCAGCAAGACTCCTGTGCAGAGGGGAACTGTGGGACAGGTTGATCTTGGCACTCAAAGGGTTGCTCACCTTTTTAGCTGGTCTTCTTTCTTCAGATTACCATTGAGAAAGAAGAATCCTGATAGAAACTATCACGGTGCCCGTGCTTTCCTGTCACTCTCTGTGCTGGGGCTCGTCCATTGGAGGAGGCTGATTGGCCCGCCCAGGGTGTTCCTTTATATTGGGCTTTATGGCACCTGTCAGGTGCCCTTTCGTGGTGTTCCTGTGCCTGCGCTATTGTGGCTGTGATCCTGTATTCCTGTGTACCGACTCGGCTCGTCTGACTACTCTACGTTCCTGCTCCATGATTGACCCGGTTCTGGGTGACTTTCTGTTCCGTGATTGACCCAGTTCTGGCTGACTTCCTGCTCCGTGATTGACCCGGCTCTGGCTGACGTTCCTGCTCCGTGACTGACCCAGTTCCGGCTGACGTTCCTGCTCCGTGACCGACCGACACTGGCTGACGTTCCTGCTCCGTGATCCTTCCAGTTCTGCGTTCCGCTTCAGCCTGGCGACATTCTGAGCCTGCTCGCAGCTAGCATCAACTGATCACACTTTCGTTACTCTGTGGCTTCCGTTTCTGAGCCTGTTGGTTACCTACGTTTACTGAGCCTGTGAGAGATTACTGCCGAGCTGTGGCCGTTGTGTCTGTGCCTGTCTTAACACTTGCTGTGCCGGTTACCTCCGTTATACCGAGCCGTTGCATACACCTGCCAATCTTGTTGCCTCCGCTACTGAGCCTCTTTTACACCTGTTGAGCTATTGTCTGCATACCGAGCCTAGCTTTACATTGCAGAGTTGTATACCTGTTTGGTGCCGTTTTCCAGTGTGTTGCGCCGCGTGGTGCAAAGGGCATTCCGATACTCTGGCAGTGTAAACTCTGTGTCAGCACTGCAAGGGTGCTTTGACTCAGGCCCTTCTCGCTCACTGTGTGGTTCCATCCATCCGCACTCGGTTGTGCGTTGGCTCTAGTATTCAGCTTGGGCAGTGCTTCCTCCGTTACAGCACCTAAGGGGTGCTAGGCTCAGGTCCCATTGGCACTCACAGTGTCCACTTCTACCGTACCTAGGGTGCTTCCTATTCTGGCTCCATAGGCTCAGGCAGTATCTCTCCTTGTTGCTCACCCCTGTAGGGGCATTGGCTCTTGCTACAGTTGGTTACTCTATTCTCCTGGCATTTCCAGACCGAGATCTGGCCGTGATTCAGTTTGGTCGCTCTGCTTGAGCTAGCTGCTACACTACTACTACTACTGGGACTGTTGTATACCGGGTGTTGGCTAATCACCATCACAGAGACTGACTACCAGCTTGAGTGTTAACCCTTTATTGTGTTTATGCTATATTTTACTTGCTCTTGCTAAATCGAGCCTGTATATCACTCAGTACTGTATTACCGATTCTGGCCCTCAGGGGTGCTGTTCCTTATTTCATTTTAATAAAACTGTGTTTTATCCCTAACCCTGTCTGAGTGTCAGAAAACCGTAACAGAAACACTTTCAGGAGAAAGACATGGGTTGCATGATTCTCTCCCAGGGCTGCAAAGAGTCCCCAACAACAACACCTGATAACTGGGCAATCCTCCAGGGGAAGCCAGTAATGGTAATCCGCCTAATGGGGGAAGTTGGACACCGCATATCTAGCAATAAAAATAATAAAATATCTAAAAACTAAGCAGAACTGTTCTGAGCCTCCTACCAGGAACATGGAACAAGTCTATCTGGGCGGGGCTAGTGAGGTAAACTGATATGGAGGAGGGGGAGGCTCCATCCCTGTTCTTCTTCTAAAATTGTTCCAGCCCACTGGGAAGAGCTGTCATCTCCCCATGGTACCGGTGAGTTATATTGGATGACAGAGAAAACTGTGTTAATATGATTTGCCATAGGTGGATAATCAAAGACAAAAAACATCCTTTCCTGTGTGGGTTTCTTTCCCTTTGCTTTCAAAAGAGACTTTTTATTTACATTTCTTGCTCTATGAAGAGCTTTATCCAGGTTATCCCTATCATAGCCCCTACTCAGCAATCTACAATAAAGAGCCTTTGCTTATATCTCAAAATTGTCCTGTGTCTTGTTGTTCCACCTTAACCTAAGAAATTGTTCATAAGGAAAGGATTTGACTGTGTGTGCAGGATGAAAACTAGCCCCATTTGATGGCCTTCGCTTTCCAATAACCTTTTGTCATCAAACTTCCACCATATATGTCCATCTCCAAATCCATCATTTATCATTTATCTATCATTTATGTCATAGGTGAATGACTTATTAACATCATTCACCCCAAGAGATGACATAAATTCCATAAAAGCAGCAAAGCCTCCATCCCATATTACCAACACATCATCAATAAATCTTAACCATAATCTCTATTCAACATTCATTCACCTATGACATAGGTGATACTAGTGTTCATTTTTAGGATTTGGAGATTGACTTATGTGGTGGAATTTTGATGACAAAAGGTTATCGGAAAGGGACAGCCACCAATTCTATACTGCATGGGGCTAGTTTTCATCCCCCAAACACAGTCAATTCCATTCCTTATGGACAATTTCTTAGGTTAAGGAGGAACCAGTCACAGGATGATTTTGAGATACAAGCAAATGCTCTTTATTGTAGACTGCCGAGTAGGGGTTATCATAGGGAGAACTTGGATGAAGCTCTTTATAGTGCAAGAAATGTAGATAGGAAGGCTCTTTTGAAAGCAAAGGGTAAGAATCTCACACAGGAAAGGATGTGCTTTGTTTTTGATTATACACCTATGGCATATAGTATTAAAATATTTATCCATGATAACTGGTGTATTTTAGGGACTGACCCATTATTGAAGGATATTTGTGGAGAGTACCCCATTGTCAGTTTCCTCAGGGCGAGGAGACTTCAAGATGAGGTTGTCAAGAATTAATATAAACCTGACCAGGATAAGAACACTGGGTAGGACTGTGTTAGTACTCAGGGCAACTTTCGTTGTGGGGGCTGCTCAGCCTGTGGACATATGGTAGTGGGCTGCTCTCCACCTTAGAGATCTTATTACTGCCTGAACACCTATGCAGTTTATGTCTTATTTTGTCCCTGTGGTAGATTTTATACAGGGAAACCTAAAGGTCCATTAAAATTAAGGATTTTGGCGCATCTTAGAGCAATTAGGAAAGGTTCCCTAAATTCAAGAATGGTTTCACATTTTAGAGTGCAACATAATTCTGATGGGAAAAAGTTAACTTTTGCAGGGATAGAGAGAGTCCTTTCCAACCTTAGCATGGGTGATAGACATATCAACTTCCTTAAAAGGGAAGCATTGTGGATTATGAGACTACAAGTAACTTCTTTATTGGGTCTCAATGAGAAAAATTAAGTGTCTCCCTGTAGTTGTGGAATTTGTTTTAATCATTTGTTCCCTCTTACATATGTGTTTATGTATGTAAATTATGAGTGCTTTCTGGTGTCGTGTGTGGGGACCAGGAAGGGCAAGTATGTAAAGCTATGGGTAATTGTAGCAATATGTGCTCAGTGAAATCCATATAATAGGATGGATGAAGAAATTGTTTATCCCCGCTATGTCCTAATGTGTATGTGTTATTGAAAAAGGTGTTAAGAAGATTTTCTGTGTAGCCAACTATATTTCTCCAACTTTGGAGATCTTAGTGCAGAGGCTCTCATCCTGCAGTGGATCGACAAAGGCTGAAGAGGATGATGATTTATGTATCCATCCTCGTAAGCCTGAATGCTACCAGTTCGGACAAAGTTTCCCAAATAGCTTAAAGACACAGCAAATAATAAAGTTTGAAAATATATATTGTAAAAATTTTACTATGGCATAAAACAATTAGGCATACACAAATAAGAGCTGTCAACCCCATTTATTACCCCATTAAATAACCAGAGGGGTGTCCAATGACTTTCTTAGAAATGTGTTGCATGTCACTCTTCTCTTAACCCTTTGAGTGCCATAGAGGTATCTAGTGCACTGCATTGGATGCCTTTCAAGCAATCAAAGGGTTAAAGGGCTAAAAGTTGCCAGAATTGACCTTTGCAGTGGTATTACTATGTGCCCGCTATGTTTTGTATGTGACACAAACTTACATAACATGAATCTCCCTAAACATTTTGTTGTTGATGATCATTTTACATGGAGATGTGATTCCCATAGTAACTAAAGTTGTTTTGCAGATAGCACTTTGGGAAACACACTGCTGTTTGCCATTTTAGCATTATCTTGGAATCTGTTAGTGGCATGTTTTATCAGTTAAATATCTCAGTCATTTTTTTCCTCAGTTGACACAACAAAAGGCACTATGGATATATATTATGCATTCAAAAGTCTGCATGTTGTGTCAATATCCATCTGGACCTTATCTAAGCTAACAGAATTCAGCAAAATAAAGTAGCAAATTTACTAAGAGTCTATAGCTTAAGGATGAAACCAAACAAAAGATAAAAATCTTGAACTGTCTGCCAGCTATTCTTAGCAAATTCAGTAATCAGGTTCCTTTGCTCTCTTACATTATTTATTGTACGATACTTAAAACTAAAGCTTGAAAGCGAAGAACTGTCAGCTCAGACATTAAAGTGAGCCCAAAATGGCATAAATTTGCAATGATATCTGAAAAAAACAAAACACTTAGGTTAGCTAAAATCAGACGTGAAAAAATAAGGCAAAATGAGACACCGAAGCTGATATATTAAGGGGGGGGGGTAGGCAGAGAATTATCTTAATCATTTACCTGCTTTAAAAGGAATGCCAATCTCTAAACTAAAACTACAAAACCATCTAAATTGACTACCATTATGCTACTGCTGTAGCTTAGGTGTGAATACTTAGTAAATTTCCAAACTATCTCATACAAATTCCTGCAGGATCAGTTAAAGCCTTCCTCTTCTTATAGCTTGATTGGCAACTGGTAGTATGGGCTCTGAGCAGGGACAAACTTCCTCACTGCTCAAACCTAGTATTATTACTGTAGTTGCACAAAGCCAGAATACACACATAATTATGGAAGATGTAAATATATACTTTGAACTGTGCCCCACAATTATGCAAAGTTGTATACAGTGTGAAGCGCCATAATAGTAATTTACATATAATCCATCCAATGGCTATGACCACCCTAGTTTGCAAATAGGCAAAAACTATTAAAATATAAAATAGACAATTTAAAGGGGATGTATCACCTTATAAAAAGGAGTTACCATCTGCTTTGTTAATTAAAGTTATTCTAGAAAAGCTGTTTTTTTTTTTTTTTTTTAAATTATAACTACTTATAAAGATATCCCCTCTTCTGTGCTGTGCACTTCTGCATTATGTGCACAGCACAGCTCTACAGCACGTTTTATTTCTCCTCCCACCTCTCTCCCAGCTGCCCCACGTTCACTGTTCCCTGCAGTGTGCTGTGAACAGCTCCTAACGTTACAGCAAGCTGTGATTAGCATTAATCTGAAGCAATATAGTAGTAGCAGTATAATTCTAATTGCAGCTTGCTGTAACGTTAGTAGCCGTTCACAGCACACCGAAAGGAAGCGTGAATGCGCTCCCTGGGACAGCTGGGAGGAGAAATAGGACGTGCAGAAGAGCTTTGTCAGTCAGCATAATGTGACACACTGATTCTTCAGCAAAGCTCTTCTGCACTTCAAGATGGAATATCTTTATAAGTAGTTCGATTTTTTTAAATAAGCGCAGATATGCTATAATGACTGTTATTAACAAAGCGGATGGTAACACCTTTTTATAAGGTGATATATCTCCTTTAAAACAGCATACTTCCAAATATCCGTGGGTAACCAATCTGATCTTTGGGTACTATAAATATTACTGAATTGGTGATGTATACTTGGAATATCAATGTTCCCTACCTAAAATATACACACAATATTCACAAAATGTATATAAAACGTACATTGAACCTATGCATTCCTCCACAATGTCTGTTGAGGCTCACTACACAAGAGGTGTACCACACACACACATTAACTATGCACCACCTAATGCAAATTGCTCATCCGAGCCACGGCACACATTAAACAGAAGCAAAGTAGTTTGGATCAGATCGGATATAAAGTAAGCTTCTCTCCCCATACAGAGCCCCACATCCTATATCCGCTCATACACACTATAATGCATAAACTGAATATAAAGCAGTACTATAATAATCCAATAAATACAAGAAACTGAATAAATCTAAAATAAGTGACTGATATAATCAACTGTGTAAAAAATTATATCGCATAAATATAGTAATAATACACTAATGAATACAAAAAGTGATGTTGAACTAAATAATATTCAAAACAAAACCCATCCACAACAAGTGATGAATAAGGAATAATCCCTGATGCAATAGATGGAAATGAAATAATGTTCAAATAGTTGTTACTAGACAAAAATAATGAAGGTTAGTGAAAAAATAATAATAAATCCAAATGCATTTGGTCCATAAATCAAACTTGCAGTGAATAAAGTGATTAACAGAAATCAGAATGTCTTGTTTCATATAAAAAATGAGATGAGATGAAAAATGGAATGAAATGATAATGAAAGATGAAAATCAAATGGATTGCTCCATAAACAGTTAAATGTAATGAAATGGTTAATGTCTTGATTGAAGTCATGAATTAAATGGACTAATCCACATCCAATATCGGTAATGAAATGGTTAAAACCAGGAATGGGATATGCAGTGGGCTTCACCCATCCCAGCTGACCACTTTCCTTTGGGACTGGATATCCCCCAGTGTGGTCTCTATCCATACCTCCAGAATTTTCTGATGGCATGCTCTTGGCTTGTTGGGACCAGGACGATCGAGCACTCTCTTTCTCTCTTTCTATTACTCTCACTTTTACCTTTACTCGGGTTTGTATCTCATCCTCTTCACTCCTGTCCTCCCTACTCTTCTGCCACTTTACTCTCTATCCTGATCTCTCGTCTATCTTTGGGTCTCTTCTCCGACCCATTCTCTTTCTGCTCTATTCCTCCTCCCATATCCTTTACCATCCCCTCCCCTTCCCCCATTTACTGTTAAACTCTGACACTTGCAATGTCCTACTGTCACGGGGCTGCTGGTCAGGAAGGGGTGCAGACCACAGCAACTAAATAATAATAAGTAAAATGAACCCAGAGAGCAAAGAAACCAGCACACACACAATTAAAGGGAACAACAATGTACTAATCATTTGCATACATGGATAATTAAATAGCACTGCACAACAGAACAATCAAAGAAACAGAGAAGAATAGGGCCTCTGGGCAAACTAGGGACAGGATCTCTGGGCAAACTAGGGACAGGACCTCTGGAACTCTGGAGGTTGCAGCCGGGCTCTAGCAACTCTGGAGAGTGCAGCTGGGCTCTAGCAACTCTGGAGGGTGCAGCCGGTGTCAGGATCCCCTGGGACTCAAGCTCTACCAACCTATGTACTCTACCAACTGTAGAAAAAGTAGTCAATGGATACAGCGGCTCCTCCAACAAGGGCTGGTGGAGTGAAGGCTTGAGTGCGTCGCTGGGGAGCGTGGCTGGTGTTCGCAGGCCCCCTGTAGTGCGCTGTGCTGCGGCCAAGGCCATGTAAAGGTGCTGGCCGCGAAGCCAGATGACCCCCTTTGGATGAGCCGAAGAAGGCCCAGGAGGACACCCACCACCAACCCCAGGGAAGGTCTATTTCCAATACAGGACAAGAAGGGCTCACCAAAGGCAAGTCCAGAGGCTTGTAGGGCAGAGAGCAGGTTGGGCACAGGCAGAGGCAGGATTTCCAGAGCAAGAGGCCAGGGAACCAGGAGCAGGTCCCAGGGAAGGAGAGGCAGGGGAGCTGATAAGAGCTGGCAGAAGCAAGATTCCCTGAGAGGGAGCCTGGACTGCAACAATAGAATAGGAATAAGAGAAGGCCTAGGAGACTAGCAGGTACACTAGGTGGCTGCAAAAGAGGAAGCCAGGGACAGGCCAGGAACTGAAACAGGAACTACAAGACCTCTCAGGTGAAGTGAAGGCTGGCAGAAGCAGGGTCAGAACAGCAGAGAGCAGCAAATGGTAGGAAGGCAAAGCAAGGCAAGGAGATGCTGGAAGGCAAGCTGGGCAAACAAGGCAAGGATATGCTGGGAGAATCGGCAGGCGAAGGAAGACTCAGAAGACCGAAGAACAGGAAGCAGGTCTGGGCAATAAGGCACAATGCTACTTGACAGCACTAGGAACGCTATAATTGTGCGCCTCACCGAAGCAGTGCGCGGCTATAAAAGGCCCAGACCCGTAAGTGCGGGTAGAAGATGACATCACCACGCTAGTGTGGTGACGCGCTGACCGAAACCCGGAAGAGAAGGGAAGGCGGCAGAGTCCGCAGCACAAATTACGGGAAGGAGGACATGACAGTCGGGCTCTAGCAACTCTGGAACAGGAGGGGTGCATAAGCCTGCACTGGAACACAAGGAGTAGCCAGGCTCTGGAACTCGAGGGGTGCATCAGCCTGCACTGGAACACAAGGAGTCCATAAGCCTGCACTGGAAACAGGAACAAAGGAAGGCAGCTGCCAATTCAGGAACAAGGGACCCAGGGTCAAAAGGGAAAGGGAACTAACAGCGACTGATCTGGACTGATCAGCATAAACAGTTCAGTGAAGGAAGTATCAAGTATAATCTGGCCCAGAGCAAGGGAAGAGACTAAACTAAATAGGGAGATGGTGGATGGTTAGGTAGGGACAGCTGGGAACAAAATCAGGCCTCTGTAATTAGATATCAGCAGCCTTCAACAGCACCAAGGGAAGGTAGTGGCACTGGGAGGTACTACACCAGACTGAGGAGATGACAGGGTCATGACAGTACCCCGTCCTCAAGGAGAGACTCCTGGCACTCCAGCAATAGAAAAGGACCAGGAGGAATGGGCTGCCCATTCCACTCAAAGAAAGAAAGAGGAGGTGGTTCATGAGGAAATTAAAGTGGTATAGACCAAGGAACAAACCAGAGTAACAAGAAGGTTTTGGAGAAAAGATGGGAAGCAGGGAAAATCATGCATGGTAGACCAACAAGCGAGGTTATATAGTTAGTCTTACAGAAAAGATGCAGTTTTGCAAACAGCACATGAGTACCATTGGGAACCGACCACACAAACCGTAGTTCTGGGTCAGACAGAGATACTGGCATGTGTAATCCTCCAAACAGGAACTGAGGTACAGGTGAAGTAAGAACCAAAGGGATAAGATTTTCAGAAACAAGGGAGGTCTCATCAGAAGGGTTAACAGGCACATGGGTGTGGTTCAGTAAGTCAGAGTTCACCACAGTCTGTACAGAAGCAAATGATGAAGGCTTTAAACCAAGACCTACAGTGGAATCAATAAGCTTTATCCTATCTAACAACACATCAACTAATCCAGGTAAAAGAGTATTTACCATTGCATTTGTCTAGAATATTTTGCATCTGAGATTTCATGCAACACACAGAATGTTTAGCTAAAATGTCTCTCAAAGGAACAGAAACATCATTCACCTGAAGCAAATTAGGGAATCTACCTAACAAACATTCAATGATAGAAAAAAGCAAAGGTCAAGCATTACACATAACTTTAAAGTTTTCATGCACTTCAGAAACTACCTTAAAGATTAAAGGTTTAGGGGCTTTGCAAAGCAACTCCAGAATGGAGGAGCATATGTTTGGCATACTATAAACAAATTCTTGTATTTTACATACTTGACTATAGCAGGCATTAAGTGTAATGCGCTCATGTTGTAATGCAGATTCATTGTTATCAACAGAGCAAGACATTGTGTGTATAGTTTTCTTTGTGGGTTCAAAGAAATGGCCAGATTATTCTGTCACGGGGCTGCTGGTCTGGAAGGGGTGCTGACCACAGCAGCTCAAGTAAGTAAGTAAAATGAACCCAGAGAACAAAGAAACCAGCACACACACAATTAAAGGGAACAACAATGTACTAATCATTTGCATACATGGATAATTAAATAGCACTGCACAACAGAACAATCAAAGAAACAGAAAAGAAAGGGCCTCTGGGCAAACTAGGGACAGGATCTCTGGGCAAACTAGGGACAGGACCTCTGGGCACAGGGACAAAGTCAGCTCTAGAACTCTGAAGGGTGCAGCCGGGCTCTAGGAACTCTGGAGGGTGCAGCCGGGCTCTAGGAACTCTGGAACAGTAGGGGTGCATAAGCCTGCACTGGAGCACAAGGAGTAGCCAGGTTCTGGAACTCAAGGGGTGCATCATCTAGCAGTGGAACACAAGGAATGCACCAGCCTGCACTGGAACACAAGGAGTAGCAAGGCTCTGGAACTCGAGGGGTGCATCAGCCTGCACTGGAACACAAGGAGTCCATAAGCCTGCACTGGAAACAGGAACAAAGGAGGGCAGCTGCCAATTCAGGAACAAGGGACCCAGGGTCAAAGGGGAAAGGGAACTAACAGGAACTGATCTGGACAAACAGTTCAGTGAATAAAGTATCAAGTATAATCTGGCCCAGAGCAAAGGGAGTGACTAAGCTAAATAGGGAGGTGGTGAATTGTTAGGTAGGGACAGCTGGGAATAAAATCAGGCCTCTGTAATTAGATATCAGCAGCCTTCAACAGCACCAAGGGAAGGTAGTGGCGCTGGGAGGTACTGCACCAGACTGAGGAGATGACAGGGTCATTACACTTTCAGTGTCTTTCAGTGCCTTTTTTGGGGTCTATGATCTTGATCTGTATGTTTCATGTAATGAATACTGCACTGTTATATCTTAATTTGCATCTGCCTTATTGTCACTGAATGACTGTTATTTATAGTTTTATGCATTGTAACATTGCAGTTGTCTGAATAAAAATTGAATTATAAAAAAAAACATGAATGGGTTTGTATATCCAGATACACTTCTCCTTACTTGACCTGATAAATATCAAAATATACTTTCCATGATGATTATTGTTTCCACAGTAAGTATGCATGACATAATTTGGCAAATAAATCATAAAAACCTGAAAATGTCCTTTCAGTGTGTTCTTAATTTTCCCATCCAGGAACTGTTTAAAATATATTTAATTGTATATTTAGGACAGTGTGTGACCGTTTTTTTCTTTTACAAGACTCATTTGCCATATGCCCACATTTCAGATCTTTCATCCATATTCGAAGCTGGAGACTAATATACCCAGGTAAGGAGCAACTATATCACCTCTTACCTTACTTTCTTCACTCCTTTCACTTCAACTGGCGAGAGAACAAACAGGTGAAGATGCCAACAAAAGCCCGAAAAAAGACTGAAGTTTATTCAGCATACACTTGTCTACAAGCACTTCTCTCCTTCTCTCATGTCACGTATGGCACATTAAATATATTACGCTTATATAGCGTGAATGGTAATGAGTGTCAGTCTGGGGTGTGCTATACAGCTGTAGCTAGACTGAGGCACATGTCCGTGGTAAAAAAACGGCTATTTTTTTTTAACCCCCTTCACCTCTCCACCTCATTGCATACAGCTATGTTGCCTAGTTACTTGACATTGTGATGTCTAGACATCAGAATGTCGCCCTTTTCAACCAGACGACATAGTAATTGCGCAGTTTTGTTGGTCACCCATTAATGGGTGGCAATTCAGAAGGATACCTGCATTTTCTACATTATATCACTATCCCTGCTTTCACAGTCCCTACCAGTACTTTGTCTGAAAACAGATCTTGTGAGCTTTATGTGGCTCTATCACCTTAATTCAAGTCTGCATATTTGAAAACTGCATTAAAAACTGTCTATATGTCATATTACCCAAAAGGCCAGCTAACATACAGTTTAGGAGATATTCACACTTCTTTCATATGCTACTATATGCTAATTGTGGCACTGTGAGGCATGAGTGATGTTTTCGTATGATAATTTAGCAAATCACTTATGTTGCATATGCTAATGAAGCCTTTTCAGTGATGTGTTGTATGCTACTTGAGGTTTCAATGATGTTTCATATGCCAATGAGAAGGCAGGGGGAGGAAAAGGGGCACTAAGGCAGGAACAAATAGAAACATATTGTGACACCCAGACTATATGTGTGTTGTTTGCCTGGAAAAGGTACCTCTGGGTTTAAAACATCCAGAAGCTCCACCTCCCATGTCTTACTTCACCTATTTCCAACCAAGGGGTGTGGCAGGCAAGGATCGAGAACATTTCTAACACTGGGACCTGTAATGTGACTCATTTTATATACTGCTGAGTAAAATGAGGGTAACAGCAAACAAAGATGTCACACACAAATATTGTTTATTCAGCAGGGTCCTCTTCAACTAATGACTATACTTCATTAGGATAATATCCTAATGAAGACATGTCACTCACAGAAACATTCATCTTGCTGAAGGAATATCAATAAGTTACAAGATCAACGGCTCTTTGTTTGCTAATATCTAACTGCATTCACTGCAGTGGCCTAGTCGGTGAAGTCCTAGAGTGTTTTATTTTTCTTCCAAAATGCAAGGAGATGTTTCACTCAAAAGTAATTATAGGACAACTGTGTACTTCTTGAGAGTCTGAGCTTAAAATGTTTTGAGGCCAGATGATTTTGTTAGCTATTGAACAATATAGATAAGTTAGTTTACTATATGGTTAAATAAATATAGACCAAAGTTCTGAGAAATATGCTTGGCAGATAAAGTTATTACTATCATTGGCAACTGCAAAGTAAAGGAGACAACGTTCTAGCTTATTATCAAAGTCACTTGGCAATGTTCCTTAACAGATAAGAGCCCAAGCATCGCTAATAAAAAATTATCTCAGTCTCTGAATGGACAAGTGGACACAAGATATGTAGAGGAAAACCAAGTGTAAGCAGCGACTTAACTAGAATCTAATGGTTCCTGGAGCAAAATCTGATGCTGATGCTGGACCACCTAAACACACAAGAATGGTCTGGATCAAGTCTGAATATCATTTGCTGACCGAGACCTTATTTCATGTCCTGGACAATCTTAAATCATGAGGGAGACCCAGAATGCAATTCACCATCGGACGAACCCCGAAGTTATTTGAATAATAATGAAAAACAGAGAGGAAACTCAATTTGTTTGCAGCACCAGTGAGTTGATGCATCTTGTTTCATGACCCATATTCTGACAATAACCATTTTTAGTGCCAGTGGGGGTGTCCACTGCATTGTTGAAAAGGGTTAATAAACAAATGTGAAAGGACTAACCAATGCTATTTCTTACTAACAGTGTCTGTGTGAGTACTGTAAGGAGACAGCAGGGTAGAGCAACCTCTGTAGTTATACCCCTTTTTAGTGGCAAAACTGGAGCAATTCTGGAGCAAATCAAATGCACAATTCAAATTTCCACAATTAATTAACATGTTGCTGTTAATTCTGCAAATTCTAGACAGAGCTCTGAAAAAACATTCACAATGCAATGTAGACCTTTCTAGCATTCAGTGGATTTATTTGTCTGCTATAGTACAACGGGTTTGTCCTAGAATTCATCCACATTGACTTCATACAAGCATGAAAAAATAGACATAGATAGTGAATGATAAACAAAAAAGCTAACAATCTAAAACAATATAACTGGGATCACATACTACAGGGTTGTAAAAAAATTTAAAACACTCTCTCATTCTGACTCCCAGGGGTGCACTACTTCACTGATATGGTAGCTAGTGGAGGCCATCATACAGTGGGATGGAATATGTCCCTGTGAATATTCTCTATTCATTGCTATGAAACCAAGATGGCCTCTGCACCCATTCTTAAATGACAGAATTACAGAAAAAGTTAAAAACCCTTACTAAGTAACCAGTCACCTTTAGAGACATAGAATTTAAGAAACATGAACAGCATTATATACAAGAAAACCACATCCTAGTAGGTGCCAAATAATAGCAGGGACATAAGAGATAGGATCATATCACTCAAATAGTTAACTTACCAGTCTTCAGACTCCCATTTTAAAGGGGAACTTTCACCCCTTAATAACTAAATCTCCCTTTACTGCTGACCTGGCGACTAGCTGCTTAGTAGCGCTAGTCGCCAGAAAACTTACCCGGTTCTCAAGATTTCGCCGTTTGAAACGATCAGGAAGCACGGACGTCTCTTCACAGTGACGTCCGTGCGCCTGCGCTGTCAGTCCCTTGTCAGTCCCTTGTGCACCGTATGCACCGTACGGTGCACAAGGGACTGACAAGGGACTGACAGCGCAGGCGCACGGACGTCACTGTGAAGAGACATCCGTGCTTCCTGATCGTTTCAAACGGCGAAATCTTGAGAACCGGGTAAGTTTTCTGGCGACTAGCGCTACTAAGCAGCTAGTCGCCAGGTCAGCAGTAAAGGGAGATTTAGTTATTAAGGGGTGAAAGTTCCCCTTTAAATAAAGAACTTCAGAGAAGTTCTGTGGTGAGACATAGATTTATGATAAAGTCAACCACCACAGGGAAAGGTTCAGAAATACACCTGTGAACTTGTTAATCAAACTCCAGGGAAGCCAGCTATTGAGAGCCCTCCTAAGAATAAAAATAAGCCTAACTAAAAGAACAGTGCTAATACGCCCTATCTTGAGTCTAGGTCACTTGAAACTGGCCCTGCCTTTTTTAAGTGCCCTGCCCACTAGAGGGGGGAACTTAACCCTATGGTTTCTGTGTTTCACACTGGACATAAGAGAAAATATAATTAGTTTAATTCATGACATATTGAAACCTCTTTGTGTAGCTGAATAAATTATTTAGAGCAAGATCAAAGTGTTTTACTTACACACATACTAATTTATAAACATATACTGCAGTTTAAACAAACATAAATGTGAGTTTTATTACTGTAGAACAATGTGATACACTTATATACACACCACACAGTCTGATATCCTAAAAGAGGGACACCATGGTATGAAAGTGGGAAGATGGTTTTTGTCTCAGAGGGACAGTACCCCCCCCACTAAAAAGGGACACTTGGGATGTATGAAAGAACGTTCCTGCCTTTTATCCAGTCCTAGTTAAAATATGCACTAACTGAGGGTAAAGCATCATAGTAAAATCCATAATTTTATTTTTTTTTATATTATTCCCAAACTAAATTATGTGTTACACATATAAATATGGCATCAAAAGAAATCCCTACTTAAAAAATCTCTATATAATTTGTGTAGGTGTACTAAATGAATTAGAGGGATAATAAGGTTGAACAAAGGCATACTAAAAAAGGCCAATATTTCTCTTGCCCTCTAATGCAAAAACGCCCTCTTCACCAAAGGATACATTAAAAATGTGATATGTTGGTTAGCCCGAGGACTAAAGCTAAGAAACATTGATGTAGACTATAATATAAGCAGAGCCCTGCAAGATGGAGGAGGTGTGAGAGAAAATGCACAAGCATAATCACTGCTCACTCACACAGCATCAGTGATACAAGAATAGGGGAAAGGGGTGGGTCGAGCAGTCTTACACATAAACTGCACCATAGGAAACAAACCTATCAACTGATTTAATTGAGGCTTTTGACTTCTTGAAAACTACAGACTAGCATTCGATGGGTTGAAATCCCTGGTTAAATCAGTGGGGATTTTAATTTGTCCCCTATGGTGTAGTTGGTTTCATCCACAATGTATCCAGATCTTACTACATCTGCCTCAAAGATCATTAGAAAGCAAGCTTAAAATTTCCTTCTTTCCCCACCTGCCATCCACAGTGATTGCTTTTTCTTGGCCATCAGGTAAATATATGGAGAGATCCATCTTCCTAGGCAGCATGTTCTCCTTTACATCCTCCACACTCTGGTTTCCGCTCACATATGATTCGGAAAATGATCTCTGCTCCATTGATGGTTTGTGCACAGTAGCTTGGGTGGGTGGAAGGGGAGCCCGTGCCTTCAGTTTCTTCCTAATAAATATAACATTATTTAATTTAATTTAAAGATGCTATAAAAGTTAGATTGAGGAATACAAATACAACACAAGATATACATCAACATATCCCTATTCAGTATTTCCAGAAGTACTTAAATAATGAAATGAAGATGTAGAGTACAGTACACCAATATATTTGTCATTTTGAAACTCCACACTATCCATATTAGAACTTTTTTAACTCAGTGCCGGAAGTATACGCAATGCGTTGCATTCCCCCTGGTACTCAAATGGTTAATACATACGCTGCTGCATTATAAAACCTACCATTGATGCATATATTTTCACACTGTTTTACTGTTTATAGCCAGACATCAATTTCAGTGACTTTTTCTGCAAGCAAAACACACATTTCGTTTTTTTTCAGCAGAATTTGCACTTTTTAGAACATGCCAATGATTTGTTAGGACCACCAACAGTAGCTGAGAAATCTCCCCCAGAATCCCAAAATAACTATTTATTAAAATTGTGAATGAAAAAAAGTGAATAATAAACAACTGTGGGTAAGTGGACTATTTCTACACTTTTATAGCAAATTTATATGTACATCTGTCACCTCGTCTTGTTTCCAAAACACTAAAATCATAGTTTTACATTTAGGACATCCTGTAATAAATAGCTTTTGAAAATTAGAAGGCAATATTATTTTTGTTTTACATTTTGCAACATTCTGCAATTCAAGCATAAAACAAGTGAGAAAGAAACAGAATCCTGAAGTTACATAGTTTTGAAAAGTATATAAAATTCCAATTTCAGAGAAGGGGTCATTTGTGTTTCTGTCTCAAAAAAGAACACAATTACACTACATCAAACATACAGGAATGTTTTAAGATCATCGCATAGGTAGCCAGACTGCTCCTAAGTTAAATGATACTCATTGGTAGTGGTCGACATTCCACAGGCATAAAAAGGGTGCCATAAGCAGAAAACAGTAAAAAATACATACATGTTTACAATATTTGTTATAAGACATGCCTGAATTACTTATACAACCAACAGACATAAAGAGAGACAAGTCATCCTATTTTGGGAAGCGAAAATAAACAGATACGCTAGTGAGTGTTCACCTGTCTCTCTAGCCCTAGGCTGGTCCACACAAATGTTTCCAGAAGGTGACACTATAAATACAAATTTTTTAACTTTTTCCCCACTTCAAAGATAATAAAATCTTTGAACTCTAAGGAGTTTCCTGCTGTATTCAGTAGCTACTGTCCTCCTAAAAAATGGTACCCCATTAACAAGAGTTGACATAATGTATGGGGTACCGGAACCACTAAACCACCTACCACAATCTTTCTGTTTGCTTACTTTATTTCTAACAGGAAATGCCTGCACTAAAATTAGTTTAAAAACAACAAACATAAATAAAGACGAGAAAGACGAGAAACAAGTCATACCATTTTGGAAAGAAGACAACCAGATGCACTGAAATTGTTATTTATCTATATAACCCGGGGCTGGGACACTCAAATGTTTCCAGAATGTGACACTATGGACAGTTATTTGTTTGTCTTTCAAGTATTTTTCCCCACTAAAAAAATACTAACATTTTTGAAGAATGAAGTTCCCCACTGAATTCTGTAGATATTTTATTCACGTGTAAAATGGTTCCCCACTGGTATGGGTTGACCTACCTTACTGGTTCCCAAAAGCATTAAACCGCACCAACACAAACTATTCATTTTCTTTTTTTCATATAACACATATTCTAAGTAACAAATATATAAATACCATGCAAGATAGATCTATAGTGCATAGTAAAACATTCAGGGGGTTAAATGCCCCATTTTACTCATTATACATTTTTGATTGGTTCCCCTACTTATGATGCAGTTGGATTACCCACTCTGTATCTTCTTCTATTGTACTTTGTACAACCACAGATGGCTCCATATAAAAATAAGATCATGCATTGTGTAACAATAGTAACCTCATTAACAGTTAAAATGTTATAAAGAACATTTGCATTAAAAACAACTCATGGTCTTTCATCTCCAACAAAAATAACCCATTGTTTCTAGTAAAGGGTCTTAATGAAAAGCAGGTGAAAAGTATATGCAGAGGAAAATAACTGATTTAAACAAAAAATTAGTAATAATATGTCGCCCTTACTGGAGTATTCAAACTGTTCCTTAACCCTGTAAAGACCAGAGTGTTGTGCAATGCAATGTGTTGCACACCACTTTGGTCCTTAAAGGGTTAATATCTATTCACCTTTATTTATTAGGCAGAGGGTTATTACTAGGTGGTGTTGGTTATCTCTTAACATTCATCCTCTTTTACTATTCATCTTTTAATTTAGATCAATCACTACATGATTTTTATTCCTTTGGTTGTTTGTTTTCGTCCATATATACTAGAGAAGCAGGTTTTTGATCCCAGGAGATAAATGTGCAAAAATTCAACAACAAAAAGACAGAATGCACAAAAACATCCATTAACTTGAGGAAGCTGCAGACCGCTACACTGGTCAGGAACGTATTGTGAATACAACTCTGCTGCTAATTGGGCTTAAGGTATAATTCAAATATTGAGTTTAATTTTCATCTGACATTACCTATATCATAGATTAAACCGCCTTTCCATTCCCCACCTAGGATTTCATTATACACACAACATCTAATTCACCAGTATAATTGGTCTCAGGTGGATATTACAAATCACATGTGACAATTTCTTTGCAGATGTGTCCCTCGATGTTCATCATGATGCAAAACCTATAATCAGAGGGTTGGAATACGTTTGTGTCTTTCATAGTAAAAATATTACATAATCAGATGTAACCAATTTTCTGGTACTAAGAGAGTATTCAAGACAATAGATGAATGTGATTCCGCATTAAGTATGTGTAGGAATCAGTTTTAACCGTTTAAGGAAAAGATTGGTGTGCAATGCAATGCAAAAGCACACCACTCTGGAACTTAAAAGCATTAAAGTGCAATTCACAAAACTAATAGGAGCAATCGTGGTGCCAACCAACAGCACCATAGGGGGAACTTAAAATCCCTATTGATTTAAATGTAGCTTTTAACTCCATGAATGCTTCTAGAGAGGTCTCAACGTATTGCTTCACAAAGAGATGGATACCTCTCTAGTATTGAAGGGGTTAAAATTCTCATTTAAATCTGTGGACCTGTAGGGCATATTTTTGTATCCCATTTGGTGCAGTCGGCTTGCTCCCGAATTGCACCTCTTTAACATACAAATATGCATCTTTGGTTGCAGGGCCTGCCTGTCGCCTATGTACTTAAATATTTACATTAGGTGTGGGCAACATGAAGCCCACCAGCTGCTGCCAGACTACAAGGGAGTCGTAGTCTGCCAGCAACTAAAGGGCTGCACATTGCTCATCCCTGATTTATATGGAAATTTGTCCTTTTTATGCTGTTTGCACCAAGGTGAGACCAGTGTGGTTGTGTATGGACATATCAAGGTATTCCAACGCTCTGCAGTTTCTTTAAAACTTGGCTTCTTTGGGATTACTGGGGCTAAGCCCCCAGGCCATTTCGGTCGGGCAGGTCCATGATGGTGAGGTTGTCCTATACTTATGGGGATCTGGGAGAATGGTATTGCCATCTGGGATGTGAACTAGGAGAGTGAGATCCTTGTGTTATATTAGAGAAAGAACAAAAGATTGGGGTATATACCAGAGTTTGCTTATATCTCAAGAAGATGCAAGAGAATCCTATATTATAATTCGCTAAGATGTTTGTCAGAAGCCGTCATGCAGAGTAGAGACGGCTGTGAGCGCTGCAGTCACGTGCACTAGAGACTGCTCGCGCCGCGGCTGATACGGAGCGGGGAGCTCCGCTTGGTCCCAAGAAGGTGCACAGAGAGGACCACAGTCTGAATTCGGAGCGCCCTGCTCTGTATCAGCTGCGGCATGTTTGGGCAGTCAGTACTGCGCGTGACTGCAGCTCCATCCGTGTTGGCCCGTGTACACGGGCTTTAAATCTAGTATTAAATATGTGAATATAGGCCGAAAGCTACCTGGGTGTATGATTGTGGTGTATATACAAAAAAAAGAAAACACCTACCACCCTTAGGGGAAATATTCTGCTCTGCCTTTCTTTTGTATTGCACTGAATTAAATGGCACAGCCTTCCTACTATATTTTCATTGTTCTTTTGTGCTCTACAAAAATCTCGGCATATGGATGGCCCATGTAATTTTCCCTCCATGTGAACTGCCATTCATTGGAGATGGAGAAGTGAAAGATCTGCCAGCTGACCCGTAGTCTGTTGTACAGATTGCGATGCTACAAATGTAATGTGTTCCTGCAGGAACACAGTAATCTTGCAATGGGGGACCTTGGGGCACACATTCGAGTTCATAGCTGACTATGTGAACTGTACCGCAGCCACCAGCATACCGTTCAGAATGAGTGACATCACCAGTGTACTATCTCTACAAGTTAAAGTGACCAAAGAAACACTAACCTTTATCAAATTGTACCCTGAAATGTTAGCAGGAGATTACAATAGAGATCAGATGTAAATGAAAAAGTGTACAGTTAGTGACTACTGTATGAAGGTTGCTTACTTTCTGTTAAACAAATTACAAGCCATTTATTCTTAGGGTACAGAGTATAGGGTACAGACATCCACTTTGTTGTCATATTCAATTCATCCAGCTGCTTTTGAACGTAAATTAAAAGCACACAAGTATACTTTTGTTCACATTACAGTATCTCAGTTTCTTTATGTAAATGCTAACACAAAAGGCCATAACCAGGAATCTAAAGGATATCAATTCTGGAGAAACCCAGCTGTGCCACAAAAGACAATTCACATTGATTTAAATAGGACTTTGTTTAACCCCTTGAATGCTAGAGACGCCCTATGGATTATAACTATCAATTAAATTTATAGGAATTTCTATGGGGTACACAGAGGCATAACCAAACAATAAATAAGACACAAAGGACTAAAAGGTGGCAGTAAAGTTGCAGTTTTTATTGAATAAATAATAATAAATAATGAACCTGAATTCATAAATATCATTAGACTACACCTAGCAACTAAACATAAAATAATAAAGCATCTTACCTTAAAAACAAAATGATCTCTCAGCTTTATAGGCCAAGAGACACATTACATCCATATATCTAATGTTATGCTTTGCTCCACCTTCAAGACAGGACAAGCAATAAATGTAACACTTACTCAATTCCATTACTGGGCTAAAATACCCCTTGATCATTTGTTAAATTAAGGGAGGGATGGTGAGGTGCAGAGTATGGTATGGCTGGTAGGCAATGAGCAAAGCAAAGTGGCACATCTCTGCACTCCTATAAATACTATTTTTTCCCACCACTTATTTATCTGACTTAAAGGGATAGTAATACTTCGTTTTATCTTATTTTATTTTGTAGGCATTAAAAAAACATTTAGAACGATATAAGTCTTATCTTTCAAACCTTTATGGTTTGAGAGATATTCACGAGCAAAGTTTGCCCTCCTGCCACTTTTACCTAGTGTAAGCCATCTTTTCTCAGATGTGGAATTTGGTTGTAAGACTAGACAGATAACAGAAGGGGACAATCTTGTTCCTGTGAGAACAATGAAGGCCCTTCCCCCATTGACAAGTTTTTCAGGTTTTTCCCTTTACTTAATTGAAGATTGTCCCTCTCTGCAGTCTACCTTGGCACCTCCCTTCTGCTCTGGCTGAGCAGTGTTACATCAGTAAAAGGGGCGGGAGGGGGATACTTTGTCATTGAATTACTGTTGAACTACAACTCTGACAGAATTGAAATAACACTCTCCAAGGTCCAAATACTATGATGATTAATTAGATTTGCTTTTATTATGAAACATTACGATCCCTTTAAAGCGATAATAATGTCTGCAATAAAGCAGATCGCCGAGTGTTCTCTATTGTAAATCTAACACATTGTGCTATGTTTAACAACTTAGTCTGATGTAGTTCAAAAGATATTAAATGTAAACAGATCCCACTCCCTCCCCTTCTGGCCGCATCACCAATCATCTCATGCAGGTCCAGATGGAGAGCGTTGAAGGACAGACTTCAGTAAGCAAAAGAAAATCCTGCCTTCCTTCATCAAGGAGTGCAGGGTTTTCCTTTTACTTATTCCCTGAAGTTCATCCCTCGCTGCATCCATCTGGTCCCAGGACCAGATTGCAGATTCAGTGGGAGGCAGTGAGAAAGGGTGGGAGGGAGATCTTTTTACATTTAATATCTTCTACGTTGTTAAACATAGTGCAATGTGTTAGATTCACAATAGAGAAGAGTCAGCGATCTACTTTATTTCAGACATTACTATCCCTTCAACAATTCTCAATCACCTTGCTCATTACTTCAGGTAAATTTCTTGCTTTCCACACCACCTACCCAGTTTATCCTAAACTAACCATTGAGGTGCCCCACACCCCCATGTAGCCCCGATTTTAAATGAATTAGGTTCATATTTTTGTTCCCTATGATGCATTTGGTTTGCCCCAGAATTCCTATTCTTTAGTTTCTTGTATAAGGCCCAATATGGGTACTCATTGTTACAAAGGATAGTCATAGTATTCTCTGTACTTCAGCCTGTTTTTTTTCTCTACAGTGTAATAAATATACCTTGGTAAATTATGTGCAACAGCACCTTTCTGAGGATAAACTCTTGAGGTTAAAGCCCCAGTATCCCCCAGGGGTTTACACTTTTTTAACCATTTAAGGACTAGAGGGGTGTGTAATGTTTTGCAAAGTGATGCACTGCATGCTCCTCTGGTTCTTATAACAAACACATCTATGAACCACTAAATGTGTGAGATGAATTCTTAGTCTACAGATAGGACATATTAATACTTCAACATTGAGTGCCAATTTGAACAATTATTATACAATTTTATGCACTATCAGTTTATTACCATGCACAATATTAATTACTACTCAATGAACTTCTCTCAGACTGCGTTATTTCTTTCATCCTGTTTGGCTGGAAGTGTAATAATTGTGGATATTTACGCTACATTACTGTAATTTAATATGATTTCTCTGTCATCCAATACAGGTTACTGGTAACTTTGGGTAGGCGATCCGCCCCTTTAATTAGGCAGGAACAATTCTAGAATTGTATGCAGGGGTGAAGCCTACCTTCCCTCCTTGGCTGCAGCTAGCCAACCAGCTCCAGTAAGATTTGTTCCTTGGTGAAGACACAGGTATCACGGTGCTCGTGATTCACTATGCGACATTCCTACTTCTGGGTTTGTCTTGGCGGCCTCTTATTGGTTCTGGCTTGCTAGCCCCTCCGAGGGCTTGCCTTTATATACACCCTCCTGTCACTAGGCCGGGGCCCTTTCGTGGTGTTCCTGACCTGACGTTTGTATATGTGTTCCAGTTCCGTGTATGATCCGGTTTCATCTGACCTTGCTCCTGTCTCCGCGCTCAGTGTACTGATCCAGGCTTTGGCTGACTACCGCTCTCTGTGTACCGATCCAGGCTTTGGCTGACTACCACTCTCTGTGTACCGATCCAGGCTTTAGCTGACTACAGCTCTCTGTGTACCGATCCAGGCTTTGGGTGACTACCGTTCTCTGTGTACCGATCCAGGCTTTGGCTGACTACCGCTCCTTGTGTACCGATTCAGGCTTTGGCTGACTACCGCTCTCTGTGTACCGATCCAGGCTTTGGCTATTCAGCCTAAGGTCCGATTGTCACTAGTGCTTCCGTTGTCCCTGTTGTGCCCTATGCCTTGCCTCTACGGTAGCTGCCAGTCTGTGTTTCTCTGTTGCCTCCGGTTGCGCTTACTCTCAGCCTGTGCCTTATTGCAGCCTCCGTTACGTGCTATACGGCCTGTGCCCTCCGGTCACTAGCGGTGTTACCACTTGTCAGTCTGCTCCTAACTGTTGCCTCCGGTTGCGCTACTCTCAGCCTGTGCCCTCCGGTCACTAGCGGTGTTACCACGTGTCAGTCTGCTCCTAACTGTTGCCTCCGGTTGTGCTACTCTCAGCCTGTGCCCTCCGGTCACTAGCGGTGTTACCACTTGTCAGTCTGCTCCTACTGTTGCCTCCGGTTGCGCTACTCCAAGCCTGTGCCTCATTGCAGCCTCCGTTACGTGCTATACAGCCTGTGCCTCCGGTCACTAGCGGTGCTACCTCCTGTCAGTCCGTATATTTCGCTGTCTCCATTTGTTCTACTCCTGGGCTGCCTTACCCGGTTATAGGTAAGGCCGGTAGAGCCTCCTCTATTCCTTGTTGGCACCACTTACTAGGCTGCCTTACCCGGTTATAGGTAAGGCCGGTAGAGCCTCCTCTATTCCTTGTTGACACCAGTTACTAAGTTGCCTTACCCGGTTATAGGTAAGGCCGGTAGAGCCTATTCACCTCCCTACACCGAGGTGCCTGCCCTGCAGTATAGTTTCCACCTCGGGCCTTTCCGGTTCTGTACTGCTGAGGCTTCGTTCCTGTCTCGTTCCAGTCTCATTTGCATATTGTGTCAACTGTATTGCCCTGACCTGTGTCAGACCATATATCTGTCCTCTGTGTAAAGTCTGGACCTGTGTAGGGCCTTGTTGCGCTTTATACTGCTTTAATAAAGCTTCATTGTTTTATCTTACCAAATTGTCTGAGTGTTCAGTTAAACTGACAACAGGCAAGAGAACAGTTCTGCTATAGTGTGTTCGAGGGCTCAGGGGGCTTCGGGCACTGTTGTGGTACTTTTTCTGGGAAAATTACATTTCTCATGAGTGCTTGCTTTGCGTGCTCGTTTCTGATTGGCTCCCGTCACGGCGGCCATTTTGTGCATTTTCCAAAACGAGCATCCTATGCAGGGCTTGGACTCTCCTTCTCTCCTCTGCAGATTAACCCTTCGCCTGCCAGATAAGTGTATTTTAGCGATTTCTGGGGTGAAATTTTAATCTAACACACTGTATTTGGGTGATTCCTTATACTTTAAATGTTTCTGACACTGTGAGAATGTCTAATCCGTTGGAGCTTGGAGCCAGGCCTAAGACTAAGGATGCTGGGGTCTCTGTGTCCCCTATTGTGCATTGCTCCTCATGTCATTCAGGGTTACCTAGAGAATTCTCAGGTCATTTATGCCCAGCATATTCTGATGTCCCTGAGTCTCTCCCAGGGACCTCCAGCCATGCATTAGAGCCAGTTTGGGTGCAAGAGTTCAAGGCTGCTTCTAGGGACCTTAGGTCTACATTGCAACTCTTTCCATCCCAGTTACAGGGGGTCTTCCATTCATGGCAGGCACCTTCTTCAGTCAGATCTTCCCTGCCAAAACCGCAGGAAGTACCTGACGTATCAGATTCCTCTGAGGAGGAACTGTTGGTGGATTCGGATGTTGTGGAATGTTCTGTTGTGGGCTCCTCTCAGATTTTTTGGGGACCCCTTTGAGGCTGATCCTGAGCCCTCGGCTGAGGGCCTGATCAGGGCTGTCTTGACTACCCTAAACATTCCTTTAGCTCAGAAGGTTTCTTCAAATCCCTCTGATGTGTTTCAGGAGCCTAAAAGCCCCTTACTTTTTTTCCACCTAAACTCACTCTTGACCGCCTTGTGTCTGTTGAGTGGAAATCCCCGGACAGGAAACCTTCTGTTTCCAAGAAATTTGCCAAGCTTTACCCTCTCTGATGCGGTGCTTGCTCAGTGGGTTCATCCCCCCAAAGTGGATGCTCCTATCTCCAGGCAATCAAAGTCTACTGCCTTGCCAGTTTCTGATGCATCAGCTCTGAAAGACTGGACTGACAAGAAATTTGAGGTTTCCCTCAAGTCCATTTTTGCCACTGCTGGTACTGCCATGCGTCCAGCCATCGCTTCGGCATGGGTTACCCGGGCCATTGCGGTCTGGACTGAACAGCTCACCCTTGCTATACATCAGGGTGCTCCTACTTCGGATATGTTGCAGCTTTTGCCAACATTTCTGAGGCCCAGCACTATGTTTCTGATGCCTTATTTGATGCCATCCGTTTGGTGGCAAGGGTTTCCACCATGTCTGTGGTTGCCAGTCGGGCTCTTTGGCTCAAGATTTGGTCTGCTGACACTGATTCCAAGAAAGCCTTGCTCTCCTTGCCTTTTCAAGGCACTTCATTGTTTTTGCCAGATCTCAAGGATCTGATAAGTGAAGCCACAGGGGGTAAAAGTACCCTTCTGCCCTTGGTCCCCAGGAAGAAAACACCTCTCACGCATAATCAGTTTTTTCGTTCCTTCCAGAATGAGACACGTCCGGCGAACCAGGTGGTTCCTTCAGCAAAGCGTGCTTCCTCCAAGCTCAAACAGCAATGGAAGCCCAAGGTCTCCTCCAAGCCTAAGGCTTCCAAGCCTTCTTCGGCATGACTCACCGAACCCAGGTCCCCACTGTGCTGTGGGTGGCCGTCTGCGTCACTACCACAGTGTCTGGGAGGATTCAGTGGCAGACCCGTGGGTTTTACAGGTGGTGGCGGAAGGGTACAGGATTCCTTTCATCTCTCTTCCTCCCTTTCGCTTTTTTCCTTCTCATATGCCCCATGGCGCAGAGAAACGCCATCTGTTCAATGGCGCTATCCAGGCCCTTCTGGACAAGGATGTTCTAGAACCTGTTCCAGTTCAGGACAGAGGTATGACTATTTACTCAAACCTCTTTGTGGTCTCCTAGAAGGGAGGTGGTTGTCCTCCCATTTTATATTTGAAGGATTTCAATTCCTTTGTGATCAGGACTCATTATCACCAGGAGTCCCTAAGGACGGTGATTGCTGCTATGTCACCGGGGGAATTCCTTGCCTCTCTGGATCTTCAGGATGTGTATCTACACATCATAATTCATCCAGAGAGCCGGCAGTATCTCAGATTTTCCTGTGACCAAGGGCATGTTCAGTTTTCAGCTCTTCCCTTTGGTCTGACTACAACTCCTGAAGTCTTCAACCGTGTCTTGGGAGCTTTAGTGTCCATCCTCCACCGGGATGGCATCCGAGTTACTCCATACATGGACGACCTGCTTCTGAAAGCCCCTTCTGTGGAATTTCTTCATCAGCTGGTTCAGGACTGCATTCATGCGCTCACCCATCACAGGTGGATCAGCAACATGGACAAGTCGGATCTTGTCCCATGCCAGCATCTGGTCTTCCTGGGCCTTCTCTGCAACACTCAGCAGAGCATGGTGTTTCTCACAGATGAGGTAGCTCACCAGATCGCCCACAGGGTTTCTGCTGTTCTGGCTCACGATCCAGTTCCAGCCAAGAAGCTGTCCTCTCTAGTGGGGAAATTAATCTCCACCATAAAAGCAGTCCCATTTGCCATGGCTCACACCAGGGAACTCCAGAGGTTTGTGATCCAGGTGTGCAAGGGTCAGCCGAACCTTCTGATCACGTCAGTATCCCTTCCTCTTCATATGGAACTGAGTTTGTCATGGTGGCTCACCCTCTCCAATCTGCTTAACGGCAAGTCCAACCTGGTATCTTTCTGGACCACGGTGATGATGGATGCCAGCCTCTCCGGCTGGGGAGCGGTCCTGGGTCGCCTGAGTGCTCAGGGTCGGTGGTCTCCGGAGGAATCTCTCCTTCCCATCAACGTGTTGGAGCTTCGGGCGATATTTCATGCCCTGCGTCATTGGACACCTCAGCTGGAAGATTGCCTAGGCCGGGTACGGCTTACATCAATAAGCAGGGTGGAACAAGAAGTCTCGCTGCTTGGTTAGAGGTCAAGGCTATTTTGTCCTGGGCAGAAGAACACGTTCCTGCCATATCTGTAGTGCACATTTCTGGCGTAGACAACATCATGGCGGACTTCCTCAGTCGACACACAGTGGACAGCGGCAAGTGGGAACTGCACCCAGAGGTGTTCATCCTCATTGTTCAGAAGTGGGGTCTTCCTTGCATTGACCTGACGGCAACAAGACCGGAAGGTTCCGAGGTTCTGCTCTCACTGGAGGGATCCTCTAGCTATAGCAGTGGATGCCATGTCCATTCCTTGGTTATTTCCTCTGGCCTACATCTTTCCTCCCCTCCCCATGTTGCACAGGGTGTTGCGGAAATTGAGAGTGGAGCGCTGTCCAGTCATTCTGATTGCTCTGTACTGACCTCGACAGGCTTGATTTCTGGAGCTTTTGGATCTGTCAGTGGCAGAGCTATTCTGGCTCCCTTGCCGTCCAGATCTTCTTCTACAGGGTTAACTGTGGAAGAAGGATGTTCATTGGCTACCTTTGACGGCTTGAAAATTGAATCCTCATTATTGAAGAAGAAAGGGTTTTCTTCTGTTGTAGTGGCTACTATGCTCAGTGCCCGCAAACCTGTTTCTTCTAAGGCCTACCATTGTGTCTGATTGACCTTTCTATCTTGGTGTGCTGACAGGGACCTGTCTCAGGAATTTGATCTGCCTACAGTCCTGGCCTTTTTGCAGGAAGATGTGGACAAGGGCCTCAGTTTGAGTTCCCTTAAGGTTCAGACTTCTGCTCTCTCTGTTTTCTTTCATAGGCGCATTGCCATTCTTCCTGATGTCAAGGTTTTCTTTCTGGGTGTTGCTCATACTCGTCCTGTCTTTAAGAATCCCGCTCCTCCGTGGGATCTTAACTTGGTTTTGGGCGTTCTTCAGCACCCTCCCTTTGAGTCCTTGGCTACTATTCCTTTACGCCTGTTGACGTGGAAAATAGCCTTTCTCCTGGAGATCGTGTCCGTTTGCCCTGTTGCGGAGTTGGTGTTTCACAAGGACAAGGTGGTGCTTTGCACTTCTCAGGAGTTTCTTCCGAAGGTGGTTTCAGAGTTCCACATCAATCAGGAGATTGTGGTGCCTTCTTTCTGCCTTGACCCTACCTCTGACAAGGAGATGGATCTCCATTTGTTATATGGGTGCGTTGTCTCAAGTTTTATGTCCATCTCACTGAGTCTATCAGGCAATCTGATGCACAGTTACGTATTCCTGAGGGTCCCAGGGCAGGAACACCTGCATCCAAAGTGACTATTGCGTCCTGGATCAAGTCCACTATTCATAAGGCTTATGAGCTCAGGAAGAAGGCTGTTCCCATTTGGGTCATGGGTCATTCTACTAGATCTATTGGGGCTTCTTGGGCTTACAAGAATCAGGCCTCCGCTGATCAGTTGTGCAAGGCTGCCACTTGGTCGTCTATGCACAGCTTTTCGTAGCACTACTGTGTTGATGTGCTGGCATCGGTTGACGCCAGTTTTGGGAGGAAGATCCTGGAGGCAGTCTTGCCTGTCTAGGATCTTCTTCGGTTCTTTAGTGCTTCCTTCACTTTTGAGCCCTGTTGGCTCTAGTTCAGTGTGCTGTGTGACAGTTCCTGGGGTGTTGTTACCCCAGTTCAGTATCCGTTGACACTTCATTGTTTGTTGGGCTATCTCTGATCTGATGGTTCATATGTGCTCTGGTGACTTTGAGGGCCTTGTGTCTGGTCCTTTCCTTACTTCCCACCTCTGGGAAACGCAATGGTTGGCAGGGCCAGATTTGTTATAAGGCAGAGTAGGCATCTGCCTACAGGCGCACCCCACAGAGGGGCGCCTGCCATTGGAATCGATATTTTATTTATTTATTGTAAAGTGGCGTGCCATGTCACCCGCCGCATTTTTTCTTTTAAAGTGGCGTGCCATGCCACCCGCCGCCTGTTAAGGTCTGTGCTGCCTTAGGCTGCTGAGCTCCCTCGGCTCTTTAGTGTGCAGAGCGCTGGGACATGACATCATCTCCCAGCACTCTGAATTCCTAAAGAGAAAACCGCACGGGAGCTCCAGCAGCTACAGGTCTGTGCAGAAGCACAGACCTCTCCTGCTGCTGGACCACCAGGGAGGTAGGAAATGAATGGGGGGGCCAGTGTGAGGCTTAATGTGGATATGATGGGGGCAATGTGAGGGCAATATGGGGATGATAGGGGGCAAGTTGGAGCTGATGGGGGGGCAATGTGGAGCTGATGGGGGCAATGTGCAGCTGAATGGGGCAATGTGGAGGTGAAGGGGGGCAATGTGGAGCTGATGGAGGCAATGTGAGGGCAAGTTGGAGATGGGGGGTAATGTGGAGATTTGGAGCATTGTGAACATGGCCGGTGTGGGGGGGTGCTTCAGATTTCTGTGCCTACAGGCTCCTGAGATATAAATCCGGCCCTGATGGTTGGACATCCCAAAGTTACCAGTAACCTGTATTGGACGACAGAAAAAAAATAGGATTTTAGTCTTACCTGTTAAATCCTTTTCACTTAGTCCATACAGGTCACTGGTACTCTGGGAGGCGCAAGTCCCCTTTAATAGGCAGGAACAACTATGCAAATGATTTGCAAGGGGCGGAGCCTCCCCTCTTACTTAAGCCACCTTCTGGCCAGAGCCACTTTAGATTGATTTGAGACCCTAAAACTGACCTCAGGTAAGCAAAAAGAAAGACTCCTGTGAGCATGCCCGAACGGTCTCCCACTGGATGCCACAGGAGAGCCAAGACTGGTCCCTTGACAGGGTGGGAGACCAGTGACCTGTATGGACTAAGTGAAAAGGATTTAACAGGTAAGACTAAAATCCTATTTTCACTGTCGTCCAATACAGGTCACTGGTACTCTGGGATGTACAAACATTGAGCTGATCCAGAGGCGGGAAGTAAGGCAAGGACCAGGCGCAAGGCCCAAGTCACTAGAACTGCTATGACCAGTTAATAACATAGCCCAAACTGTAAGTGTCAACGGACACCAACCAAGGGAACAATCCCTGAACTAACACAGCACACGGAACCAGAGCCAACCGGGCTCAACAGTAAGGAAGCACTAAGGATCACAGAGCGGAAGACCTACACAGGCAAGACTGCCTCCAGGACCTTCCTTCCAAAACTGGCATCAGCCGACGCCAGTACATCAACTCGGTAGTGCTTTGAAAAAGTGTGCACAGAGGACCAAGTAGCCGCTCTGCACAGTTGATCAGCAGAAGCTTGATTCTTGTAGGCCCAAGAGGCCCCAATAGATCTGGTGGAATGGGCAGTCACCCGGAAGGGAACATGCTTATTCCTCAACTTATAGGCTTCACGGATGGTAGCCTTAATCCAAGAGGCAATGGTAACTTTGGAAGCTGGTCTCCCTGCCCTAGGCCCCTCAGGAATGACGAATAGAGCGTCAGACTTCCTGATAGACTCGGTGCGATGAACATAAAACTTGAGGCAACGCACCACATCCAACAGATGGAGATCTCGTTCCTTGTCAGATGAAGGATTAGGGCAGAAAGAGGGAACCACAATCTCCTGATTGATGTGAAACTCGGACACAACCTTGGGTAAGAATTCCTTGGTAGTGCGAAGCACAGCCTTATCCTTGTGGAACACCAGGTAAGGGGGTTTACAAGACAAAGCCTGTAACTCTGCCACCCGGCGCACTGACACAATAGCCAAAAGGAAGGCCATCTTCCAAGTCACAAGACGTAATGGAATGGAAGCCAAGGATTCAAACGGTGGTCGCTGTAGAACTCCCAGCACCAAATTGAGATCCCACTGGGGAGCAGGACTCTTGAAAGCAGGTCGAACATGAGTCACACCTTGGAAGAAAACTTTCACATCAGGAAGGATAGCAATCCTTTCCTGGAAAAACACAGACAAGGCAGAAGTCTGAACTTTGAGGGAACTCAGACTGAGCCCCTTATCCACACCGTCCTGCAAGAAGGCCAGGACAGTGGGAAGATGGAAGTCAAGGGATAACTTCTTATCAGAACACCATGTCACAAAAGTTGACCATATGCGATGATAGATCTTGGAAGACACAGGCTTACGAGCACTGAGCATAGTCGACACCACAGAAGGAGAAAACCCTTTCTTTGCTAGAATCGAGGATTCAACCGCCATGCCATCAAATGGAGAGAGTGAACATCCTCCTTCCACAGATACCCCTGAAGAAGTAGGTCCGGACGGGCAGGAAGTGGGATCGGATCCTTCACTGACATGGCCATCAACTCCGGAAACCAGGACTGGCGAGGCCAGTTTGGAGCAATCAGGATGAAAGGACAACGTTCTCTCTTCAACTTCTGGATAACTCTAACCAATAGAGGAAGAGGAGGGAAGATGTAAGCCAGGGGGAAGTCCCAAGGGATCGACAAGGCATCCACTGCTAGAGCAAGGGAGTCCCTCAACCGGGAGCAAAACACCGGAACCTTCCTGTTGTGTCTGGTAGCCATCAGATCCACCACAGGCATCCCCCACCGTTGAGTGAGCATGTGAAACACCTCTGGGTGAAGAGCCCATTCTCCGCTGTCGACGGTGTGACGACTGAGGAAGTCTGCCATGACGTTGTCCACGCCTGGAATATGAACTGCAGAGATGACAGGCACGTGATCTTCTGCCCAAGACAAAATATCCTTGACCTCCCACCAGGCGGAACCGCTTCTTGTGCCGCCTTGCCTGTTGATGTAAGCCACCGCCGTGGCGTTGTCGGACTCCACTCTGATCGGAAGACCGGTCAATTGAGACTCCCAGTGCCTCAGGGCTAGCCGGACAGCTCGAAGTTCCAGAACATTGATGGAGAGCATGGATTCCTCCAGACCCCATTTCCCCTGAGCACTGAAGCGACCCCAGACTGCACCCCAGCCCCGAAGGCTGGCATCCGTAGTGACTGTGGTCCAATGAGGAACTAGAAAGGATCTCCCTTTCAGGAGATGAGAGATATCTAACCACCAGTGCAGACTCGACTCGACATGAGGAGGAAGAGAAACAGACAGATGTTGATGATCTGGATGATTCTTGCACGTCTGGATCACAAATCTCTGAAGATCCCTGGAGTGGGCCATGGCAAATGGTACTGCTTCGATTGTGGAAATGAACTTCCCCACTAAGAACGACAACTTCGGTACTGGAATTTCGTCCATGTCCAGAATCCCAGCCACTCTGACGGCTATCTGGTGAGCCACGTCCTCTGGAAGAAACACCATGCATTGGCGAGTGTCGAACAGGAGACCCAGGAACAGAAGCCTCTGAGATGGAATCAAGTCCGACTTGTCCAGATTCAGGATCCAGCCATGACGGTTCAGGGTGTGCATGCACATCTGTAATTGCTGATGGAGAAGCTCCGCTGAGGAGGCCTTCAGTAGGAGATCGTCCATGTAGGGGGTCACTCTGATCCCATCCTGATGGAGCACCGCTATCAAGGAGCCCAACACCGTCTGGAAGACCTGAGGGGCTGAAGTCAGCCCAAAGGGGAGCGCTGCAAACTGAAAGTGTCCCCTGTGGCAGGCAATCCTGAGATACCGCCTGCTCTCTGGATGAATAGGGATGTGAAGATAAGCATCCTGAAGGTCCAGGGAGGCAAGAAACTCCCCTGGAGACATTGCTGCAATCACAGAGCGCAGGGACTCCTGGCGGAAGTGGGAAGTCACCACATAGGCATTGAGATCTTTGAGATCCACCACAGAAGAAGTGGAGGCCCTCGCCATCATGCGCACAGCATCAAAAGCAGCGTCAGCAACACAGTTCTGAGCTTCAGTGATATTAGCAAGTAGCTGCAACTGTTCAGATACTGGCGCATCCTGGCGAACTGCTTCAGTCAGTCGTTCAGTCCAGGCCGCAATAGCTCTATTAACCCATGCCACAGCAAAGGTTGGGCGCATGGCCGTGCCAATGGAGGCAAAAATAGACTTAAGAGAGAGCTCTAGCTTCTTATCCGTCCAGTCCTGCAGGGCAGAGGCATCTGAGACAGCCAAAGCGGTAGATTTGGATAGTCTAGAAACAGGAGCATCCACCTTGGGAGGATGAACCCATTTTGCCAGATCCGCCTCAGGAAAAGGGTAAAGTTTAGCAAACTTTTTGGAGACAGAGGAAGATCTATCAGGATTCTTCCATGCCTCAGAGACCAGACGGGCAAGAGTAGGGTTAGTTGGAAAACAAACAACTGGCTTAGATGGCTTTTTCTGAAAAACATCAGTAGGATCATAAGTGGATTCCTGAGTCAGAGGAAGGTTGAGCGTATTCAGAACCGCTCTGATCAGACCCTCAGCCGAGACTTCAGGGTCACACTCATAGGGGTCCCCAATGGACCTGTTAGATTCAATAACAGTACGTTCCTCAGCATCAGAATCCTGTAAGAGTTCTTCTTCAGAAGAATCAGTGACATCAGGAGCTCCCTGTGGCTTAGGCAGGGAGGTCCTGATGGTAGAGGGGGTCTGCCAGACCTGGAGAGCCCCCTGTATCTGAGAGAGAAAGAGTTGAAGCGTGGATCTGAGATCCCTAGTGGCAGCTTTAAACTCCCTCACCCAAGATGGCTCAATAGCGTGGCTGGGAAGCCCAGGGTTGCTATCTTGACCAGTACAATTAGGGCATAGATCCCCCACATTATCGCCATCCAGCCCAATGTGGCAAGAGGAGCAAAATGCCATGGGGGTAGCAGACCCCCCATCCTCCTTAGACTTGGGTCTAGCCCCTAGCTCCAGTGAAGTAGACATGCTCACAGCGTCAATATACCCCACTAATAACACTATCACCCAGAAAAAGTGTAAATGATTAAAGTTTCACCCCAGAAATGTTCTAAAAACGGACTTATCTGGCCAGCGAAGGGTTAATCTGTTGAGGAGAGAGAAGGCTCGGTCCCTGCGTAGTGTACTCGCCTAGGAAAAGTACCACAAAATGGCGGCCGTCATGACAGCCAATCAGAAACGAGCGCGAACCAAGCGCTCATGGGAAATGTAGTTTTCCCTTACAAGTACCCCAAACAGTGCCCGAAGCCCCCCTGAACACCCCACATAAATAAAACACATTCCGGATGATAGAGCAGGAGCCTAGCATTAAAATGAGCCCTCTCTGAAGTTGCTGTGACAAGCGGTTCCAGAGATATGTCCCACACTGTGAATTCTCATAGAGAGTAAAGGAGCCCTTGCGTCTGAGCGGGAAAAAGCCGCGCTTAAAGGCGCGGAACACCATTTTTAATAAAGTTTAGTAAAACATTAAAAAGTGCCCAAACAAGCATGAAACACATGAGAAACATAAATAAATGAATACCCAAAGCTCCAAAACCCAGAGAATACCACAGAAATTGCATAAAACAGTAATAATGCAATAGAAACACCCTATGAGTGCTGGAGTGTATTAAAACTCCCAAATACAAGCCCATCAAAGGGACACTGTGGGGACAAGTGGACCTTCAGCACTCAATGGGTGACTCACCTTTCCTGCAGGACTTCTGTCTTCAGGTGACCATGATAAGGAGGGAAAGAACCAGAGGTAAATTCCCCAGTAGGGGAGCTGCTTAACACAAGCTGTCCCCTCTTCAGGGCATAAGGTCCACAGAAAATCCCTGGAAGCTGCACCAGCCACTTTAAAGAGGGCAATTCACAGCCATGGTCACCCTCCTAATGGTGGTATTCCATATTTGAATAAAAAAATAATAAAACACTAAGATGCATAGATGTTCTCTACCTGGTGTGCAAGCACACCAGGAACAAATCAATCTAAAGTGGCTCTGGCCAGAAGGTGGCTTAAGTAAGAGGGGAGGCTCCGCCCCTTGCAAATCATTTGCATAGTTGTTCCTGCCTATTAAAGGGGACTTACGCCTCCCAGAGTACCAGTGACCTGTATTGGACGACAGTGAAAGATGATTTTAGTCTTACCTGTTAAATCCTTTTCTCTTAGTCCATACAAGTTACTGATCTCCCACCCTGTCAAAGGACCATGCTTGGCTCTCCTGTGGCAGACTGTGGGGGGTCCTTCAGGGTCATGCTCACAGGAGTCTTCTTTCCCTTCTACTATCTAGTCAATAGTTACTGTCTCAAATCTTACTGGAGCTGGTTGGCTAGCTGCAGCCAAGAACGGAAGGTAGGCTCCACCCCCTGCATAAAATTCTAGAATTCTTCCTGCCTAATTAAAGGGGCAGATCGCCCACCTAAAGTTACCAGTAACCTGTATGGACTAAGAGAAAAGGATTTAACAGGTAAGACTAAAATCCTCTTTTATACCCCCGTTATCCATTTAAGTTTGTACAAATACATATTCCACAGTTTCTTTGTCAGCTTCTTTGGTTAAACTCTTACTGTCTTATCCATCCCTCTCTTTCTCCCATGATCTTCTCTTTAGGCATATCTTTTTGATTATTCTTGATTAAAGCTTTATTGCTATTTTTTCTTTATTTGCTATTATTCACGTTTTGTTTGACATTGATTTCTGATTCTCTGCTTGGATAGGCATCAGATGCACTGTTTTGTGATGCACTGGATTACTCAGAGGCTGGATCCATTTTTCTATACTGTATTTATTTAACTTGTTTTCATGCAAATAATGATTCTCTAAGGTTCATTTATTTAATCCCCTTTACTTTGGCCAATACTATTATTAGTTCTCTTTGATCTCAGTATTATTTTCACTTAACATAACACTCCAATTAGCCTGACTGTTTGTCATGAGCACTGAGGGTTATTAACATACAAATAACCTGTCTTTACTTTGATGGCTTGTGCCACTAATCTTTCAATTGTGTGGTTATATATTTTATTCATTTAGGTCTACTAAGGTGACAGTTTAGTTCTTAATGGAGTATTACTCCAAGTTCGAGTCCAGGCCAATCAGGCTTTTCTTATTATTTTTGGTCATTCGCTTAGCGACCTTTTTCTTAATGTTTGTATTACACTATATATATTATTCTGTAGTCAGTGATTCCCAATATGCCTAAGAACTTTGTTTTATTTAATTTAGTAACTATGTTTACTTGAATAACAATACAGCATTGGCATATAGGGTTCGATGCCCCCTATATTTCTATGCCTGATCACATCAGATACTCTATGTCATGCATAGGTATACAATTCTCTTTCTTTGATATTCAGTTATATTTACTTTTCATACTATTTGTTATATGGATTTCAGGGTTTCTAGTTTTGATTACTGTTCATGCATTTCTACTATAATCTTTTTTTGTATACATTGTGCCATGACTTGTTTTCTCCTCCCCAGTGAAATACTTTAGGTTTATAAGGGCTCTTCACATTCTGTAATTCAACTAGTTAAAGGCCTGCAGCAGGGCCAACATATTTATTCAATACATTTTAGTGTGGTTATTTAGAAGTGGTGGTTCTCAAATGTAGGCTGTGGTTAAACCTTATATCCACATGAAAATGCAGTAGAACCCTAGTAATCAAACCCTCTAAATGGGAGCTATTGCTCTGAAATAAGTGTTCTTTAATTTGTATAACTGAAGGATGTGTTTATTAATGTGTCCATATAGCAGTTGCTTATTTCTATTTGCTGTTGTTTTCGGAGTTCAATTCTACTGTTGTTCATAGCTGAACAGAGACATCTTGAGAACATGCTTGTGTCCCATTAGAATCATGGGTGGGACTTCCTCTCTGACCAATCTTAATCAGACTGATACAAAGTGTATTGGGTATTGGGTAGGGCTGTGCTAAATATGGACCTAAAATAATAACAAATATATGCAAACTGCAAATACGTTGTCAAAATATTTAACAGATGTGCCTGATTGCTGTATGAAGGGCAAAAGTTAAGAGTTTCTGTTAAACACTTAATCCTAAGGCATACATGCCACTTAATCCTAAAGCATACATGGAATTTCTCCAGATCGGCCAAAGAGACTTCCATTTTCAAAGTTATTTGCTGGGTCTCCACTCCCCTTGATGTTACACCCACTTCCTGCAAGTCTTGCCTTCCCTAGTTTAATTCTGTCCATTGAAGTAAGCCCTGTCCACACTATAACATGTATCATGTTCTACCCCCTCCCTTTCTTTAAAGTGGAAATAACACACCATAATGATTTAGATCATTTTGGAAGGGTTTTCAAAATAATGCATACTTGCCAACATTTCAAAAACATTTCCAGTGATCTTTTCTCCTGGGCAATCACTTTACAGACTGTACTAGTAGTCTTGTACAAAAAAAATCAGAGCTGCACTTGCACAGTAAAATAGACATGACTCACACCTAATACAAAATGAAATAATATAAGTAAACAAGACTGTCATGTGGAAAAGCTCATAAACTGCTAATCTTATAAGGACAAGCATCTAAAATATGGGTTTGAAAAGTATTTTTTAAAAACCAGAGACAAAACCAGGGACAGCAGGATACAGGGACAAAAAAGCCCATACTAGGTAATGGTCCCGGAAATCATGGACAGTTAGCAGATATGAATATTTTATATTTACACCCACTAGACATGCCCAGTTTTAAAGTAGAGAAAATAATGAAGACAGCAGTGAGGCATTTTGGAGGTCACCTGAACCAGAGGACCCAAAGATCCCCTGCCATGAACTTAAACAGCTTATTTTTCTCTGGGAGTAAAGTCCACATGGACTAAGAGAAAGGAATTTATCTGTAAGTTTACAAAAAATCACATTTCTCTTTTGTCCAATGTGGAACACAGGAACCATGGGAATATACCAAAGTTATCCAAAAAGATTCCAAGCAAGGAGAGAAAATACCCTCAAAGCATGAACCAGTTCTAACAGGGACAAACTGGAACAAACTAGAACCCCAGGTGTGAACAGACATTTACAAACCAAACCAAGCCTCAGTGACCTTCATAGTCTCCAAAACTGCCCATCAGCCAGGCTCTTCCTCAAATGAATTCCCAGGGGTAAAGGATGAATCAAAATCACCCTCATCAGTTTCCCCCTCCTCAACAGTGGAATCACCTTCCAGGAGACACCACCAAACACACACACACACACACAAAATTACTAAGTGCTCTTTCAGGGGAGATGAGACGATCCTAGTTACAGGACTCAAAGATCCCCTGAATAGAAGAAAGAATATTATTCAGAGAAGATATAAGGGCTTTTAATCCATTCAGGCTCCTGCTCTGTAGAAGAGGGGCATAGAAGCGGCTGTGTAGGGGCCAAAGAGCAAGGGGGACATAAGGTATCAGTAGAGTCACTGGGAAGAATAGTCCGACATGAAAGCAAATGCTTAACAGGTAGACCCCTGAAGTCTGTTTCTTTTTTTTACTTGCCCATGTCCCCATGTGCTCAGAATAGCCAGAAGACCCCCAAATAAAGAATACAGGTCAGAAATGTAATGAAAAATATGTATCTGCCTGAAAGGGTTAAAAAGAGAGAAAAAAGAAGGAGAGTCCAGCCTTGTGTAGCGCACAATGCAAGAGAAAGGAATATGCTTCTCGCATAAGACTTCCTCTTATTATTGCTTGAGGTCCAGGAATAAAACGGTATCATGGGTGACATAGTGTTTAATCACCAAAGTGTGACTCTTCAGCCTTCACAGTTTTTGCTGTCCTGGTAGCAAAAAGGTCCCCTAATAGTATCCTATCATATGAGGAAAGCGATTGAAGTAACAGCCCCCTCTTTCCAAATGGTACCCACAGAGTGCAGCAGATGTACCATCCTATTTGGCCACTGTGAGTACCAGTTTCTTAAAGGTGCTGCTGGCACATAATGGAGATGACTAAAATAAAGTAAATTTTAGTGAGGAAAAAAAAGGCCAACTTCATGTAGCAGGGGAAGGGGGGATGGGGCTGACATAAATGCAGAACAAGCAATTTTACCACAGACCTCAGATTGTGGCTGCAAGACAGACAGGGGCATACTCAAGGGACCTGTACACTCTGAAACTAGAATCTTCAATCTTAAGGCTCAAATAATTAACAACATAAAAAGGACCGTCCTCTAGCAGTCCCAGGTCCCTTAAAAGTCTGCATCCTGCTCCATATCCATCAAGGAGTTCAGAGATCGGAGTCTGCTTGATGGGGGATTGAACAGCCCCATTTAAGTTAAAGAAAAAAAAATGTCTAAGATAATCTTTGTCTTGATGCACCTCCTTTGAGGTCAGTTTTAAAACTGAACATGTTTGGTGGGGGTAAAGTGGAAAAGGAAGGGAGTCTCCACCTCCAGGGAACTCTTTTAGGCAAGTGTCCTGCAGTCCTGGCCAGAAGATATTTTATCTCATGGTTTCTGTGTCTTATGTTGGAAGAAAAAAAATATTTTTGCTATTTTAAGTGCAGACTCAACAGTGATCTTAGCTCACAGAGGATATCAAGAATGGGGGGAGGTTGCTTATGAATTTACAAGTACAGCTCATTTAGTATAGATGATAGACTCCATCGAAATCCAGGGTAAGCAATAGATTGTGCAAGTACTTTAGTACAAACTTGCTCACATACTTTGTCAACATTAAGACTTTATTGTGATTAAGGTTCAAACACTTTCCCTACAGCATGCAAAAGGAAATGTAGTTATCCCAACATCCTCTGCTTCTTATTAGTGTGTAGCATTAAACATGGTACCAAGACATAAAACGTCCTGAAATTCCTATACACTGCAACACTATCTAACCATGGTGAAAGTGGTGTTATGGGGGAAATTTCTGTTTAAAAAGATTCATAAATAGGAGATAGGCAGGACAGCACTAATAAATCAATTCCAGCGACAGTACAATGCAACTTTTATTGATTCATCATCAAAATCCAGGTGGAAAACAAAAGAGAAAATAAATAATCAATTAAAAGAAAAGTAGTCTGTAATGCAATTCAACTGTAATGGTCAAAACCACAAATCAATATATATTTATCTAAAAGGGTGCAAGAATTCTCCTTCTCTGCCACACACACCCCTGGGAAGACAAACACATCCAGGGGTGATAGTAAGGAGAAGATATTCATATCACCCCCATATAATATCTCCTTGCATCACCAGGAAATACATGGGGGAATGACCCCACCTGGCCACTCCTGTCAAAATCTCTGCAAGGAGTTGGCCCGCCTTCAAGTTCCGTGTGGAAATACAAAAAAAACATGTCCAAGACACAGACACACACATAAACACACTCTACACACACACACACACACACACAAAATTGCCTCACCCGGACCAAGATTAGCTAAAATATGAGGTGGAGCGAGTCTCACTCACATTGCACAGCATCTCAGATTAACTGGTGAGGGCAGTTTCACGTGCCACTGACAGCAACTTAAGAGCTGGAATGACCGTGTGATTTCTCTGACATTACTGCTCACCCATAAACCATTAGCCCTTTGAGTGCCACAGAGATAGACAACGCATTGCAAACCAATGCGTTGCCTACCCCCTGTGGCACTCAAAGGGTTAAAGCTCAGGCTAGGTAATTGCCAGACGGACGGATAGTGTGGGAGGGCTGGGTGGAGGCCCAGGACTTTTTTTCCCAATACCAAGCCCTTACTCGACGAAACTACAGAGATAACTCACAGCATGGTTGTAGGATCCTCCCCCTAGTGCTGCACAAGGCCCATGTGATAAGTCCCAAGGCAAACTGGAAGAGCATCAAAGACAACTGTAACCTATGTTTCCTGTACTTTACAGCTTGTAATAGTAAAGTGACGTACAGCTACTTGATATGTATGCCCTCTCTGTTTTCACCCCATTGCTCTCAACTGCTGTCCACTACAGCTCCTTCTCAGTGGCTCTGTGCATCTCCCACAGGTAAACACTAATTAATTTCAGAGGTATAAGAAATATATTATTTTGTGCTACTGGGAAGATGACCCAGGAATTTCATATTGCACACATATTGTCACCCAAAAAACAGATTTCCATGATGATCTCCCTTCAGTGAAGTGCGTCAGAAGTGCAGGAGTTAATGTGCAGGGACAGGTAGAACAGTACCCACATCACACAGCCCCCAGTCATACCACTGTGCGCAGTAGCGGGGACCAGGATTTATTATAACTCTTTATCTAATTCTGACTTTTACTAGCCACTCTCCCCACACATTAAACCGCAGTAGTCTACAGGGAAGTGTATGTGTGCAGGAGTAAGTTGTCCCGGAGAGGTGAGGTGATAGGGTCAAATTTTCTGTCTCCCTGTGACACAAGGAGGAGGCTGGTAAGAAGCGTGCAGCCCCTCAGTCTGGCTCTGTGTGGGGCAGGTATGGAAGTACCGCTCTCTTATCGCTCGTCCTGCTGTGTGTGTGATTCATGGTCTCAGAAGTAGGCACTGTGTGTATTGTCTAATGGTGTGCAGTTGTGTGTCTGTGTGTGTTGTGCAGTTGTCTGTGTATTGCCCAGTGGTATGCAGTTGTGTGTGTTGAGCAGTGGTGTGCAGTTGTCTGTGTATTGCCCAGTGGTGTGCAGTTGTCTGTGTATTGCTCAGTGGTGTGCAGCTGTTGTGTATATGTGTGTGTATTGTCCGCTGGTGTGTGTGCTGTCCAATGCTGTGCAGTTGTGTGTTTGCATGTGTGCTGTTCGGTGATATGTGCGTGTGTGTGTTGTCCACTGATGTGCAGTTGTGTTTGTTGTCCAGTGATGTGTTTGTGCGCATTGTCCAGTGATGCTTGTGTTGTCCACTAATCTGTATGTGTGTTGTCCAGTGGTGTAAAGTTCTGGGTGTATTGACCAATGGTGTTCACTTGTGTGTCTGTGTATTGTCCAGTGCTATGTTTGTGTGTGTGTTGTCCAGTGGTGTGAAGTTGTCAGTATGTGTCTGTGTATTGTGCAGTTGTGTGTGTATTGACCTAGCCTGTACATGTGTGTATTTTCCAGTGGCCTGCAGTTGAATGGATTGTCCAGGCCTGTGTCCATTGTTTAGGGCCCTGCAGTCTAATAGGGGTTTACAGGGTGGATGTGTGCATTTGTGCATTTTATTGCAATTTCAATTGTTAGAGCCAAGGGTATGTTCTCTGTGCTTGTCCATCTGCAAATCCTTACCTTTATCCTTACCAACATGCTCTGATATTACCTGGCTGCTGGACAATGGGGTTGGCTTGCAGGGGACTGTTACTGACATTAATATCATATCATGTGTACAACTAATACATTGCACTGATGCAGAAAGTAAAATATGAGAAATTCTGGAGACAACAAACATTATCATGCCAGGGAGTGGGGGATAAAAGTTCCCCTACTGCCTATTCATTTAAAAGGGACTTTAAAAAAAACAAAAAACAAAAACCGTAATGTCAGAGAGGTCTTCTACATGCTGCAAATATTATTTCATGGCTCAAAAGCCTCATTTAAATAAATTGGAATGTTTATTTCCCCCATGTGGTGCAGTTGGTTGGCTCCAGATTCCTCTCCTTTTTCTTCATCCTTAATGTCTATTGTTTCTTATCCACAAGACACAATAGGAGCACTTTTGGACCAAACCCACTGCATCATAATGGGAGACAAAAAATTCACCAAATTTCGGTGGATTTAACTGGGGATTTTATGCCCTGGAATACTACAGGTCCTGAAGTCATTGCTTTGTAATGTGTCATACACCTTTAACATTCAAGCAGTTAAAAGCCCCACTTCATTAAATGGAAATGTTTTTCTTCCCTCCTAGGGTGCAGTTGGTTTGCTCCAAACATGTATACCTGCTCTCTTTGTTTATATAGCCAGGGTCACTCTGGGTAGCATGGCCTGGGCAGCCTGTGGATGTGGAAGTCTTCAGCCTGGGGTGTACAAATGCCAACAATTTGCCATCTTAAAGATTCACTGCTGGCGCTTAACCCTTTGAGTGCCAGAGGTGTATCCAACTTTGCCAAGCAGTTACAATTAGGGTGTATTTTATATACACCTCTCTGCCTGCAGCCATTTACCCTCTGATAAAGTGTGCAGTTGACTTATAAAAGAGATAGAAATGCTTCATGTTGGGGGTAACACAAAACATATATATATATATTAACATAGAGAGCATGGCATTGACCAGAAGGATTTTCTTTGAGTGCTTGAGGGGTATTCGGCACATTGATTGACAATGGATTGGGTAAGTTTACACCATTGAAATAATTAAAGGGATAGAAATACATTGATATATTTCCAATTAATAATGTACCTAGTAAAAAAATTAATTAATTGAGCCGTGTACGATCTCAGATATCAGCATACAAAGTTCACCCCTTCCCTCCTCTTGCACTGACATCAGCTTTCTATCTTACAGAAGGAGATCACGGTCCACAGACCGTCCTGTGGCTCTTCAGCAGAGCAGAAATCTCAGTCTTTAGAAATAAATACTTCATCTGAATGGTCTACATCGTGTGTTTGCAAACCAGGCACACGTTGTAGACCATTCAAATTAAGTATTTCTTTCTAAAGAGCACAATTTCGGCTCTGCTGAAGAGCGCCAGGACGATCTGCGGCCCAGAATCTCCGTCTGTAAGTTAGAAAGCAGAAGTCAGTGCAAGGGGAGGGAAAGGGGAACTTTGTCATTTTTTTTACTAGGTACATTATTAAATGGAATTATATTTATGTATTACTATCTCTTTAAGTGTTTGAGAGCCAACATATCCATGCAAATCCGGACAGTTCCCAGCTATGGATATGAGTACAGGTAAATACATTATTGCGCCCTTAAGTTGCGTCCTTATTGCACCCATTATTGCATCCTTAATGCACCTATATTGCTTCCTTAATGCGTCATTATTGCGCCCTTAAGTTGCATCCTTATTGCACCCTTAAGTTAAGCCCTGCTGCGACATGTTGTATTTGTGACTCTTTAACGCGCGATATAGTGAATTAACCATTTGGAATGATGCAACATGTAGAATTGGCGACTCTTTAAGGCGCAATATGGTGAATGCGCCATTCGGAATGACGCAGCCAAAGAAATGTAACAGTTTAAGACGCAACATTTTAAGTGCACCATTTCAAAAGGATACCAGGTAAGAGAGACAAAGAGTAAATGATACAGATACATAATATATAGATTTAACCCTTTGAATGTCAGAAGGTCACACAACGCATTGATTTGCAATGCATTGCATACCTCTCTGGCACCCAAAGAAATATGATAAAGCATATACGAAAATAAATAAAAGTAGAAGGAACTATGTGAAGTTGTGGTAATGTGTGAGGAATCCCAAATCCTTAAGGCCAGTGTGTTTGGTGTTGAAAAAAATGATCATCTTAATTTCAAATGTTTTTCTCGCCTGTGTATTTTTGAAGTTCCCTGTGATTATTTTGATTTTAAGATTATGAAGCTTCGAAATAAACTGATCCATCAGCTCTATGGAAAGAAACACAACTACAATACCAAAAAACAAGCCACATTTGAAAATCCATTGAAAAATAATACACATCTAATGGAACAATTAAAGATTGCAATACAAAACCTATACAAAAACGAGTATGTAAAGAACCACCTGGAAATACAAATCTGGACTGCACCAAGTCAAAACAAACAATGACACTTAAAACAAACCAGCTCTCAAATAAAATACTAACTACCTACCTGGATAATAATATAAAAAACTCTGGAATTGTAAATATCTCCAAACATGAGCTGCCTCTACCAGAGATATCAGTTCTCTCTCTAAGGAATTACCATTCTGCTGCATGAAAAAAAAAAAAAAAAAAAAAAAGCTCAACAGTACTCAACGGCCGCCCTCCGGATATGGTGGTTGTTAAGGGGTTAAGGTACCACTAGTCCATGTTGTTATAACATTTAAGAAAGTTTTGATGTTAGATGTCACATTGAGAAAAAAGTACAGGCGTTCCAGACACATATGTTCCAGAATCCTGTTTATAGAAGTTGCTACAGTTGATGTTGTTTTTCGTGGCATCAAAGAAGAGAAAGTGGGATTATTGGACCCTACAGTTATACAGCTTATTGTGATGTGATTGGATAAGCATTATATAAGGGGTGGGGTTATCATTCTGTTGTATACACTTTTTCTTTCTGTATCTGTTCAATTTTTGCTGTTGGAGTAGTAAAGATGGAGTTTAAATGCATAATACTCGCCTCCGTGTCTTTAATAAAATCCTGACTTTCCTTCAAGAAGTTAGGAAAATCCTCGAATTTTGCAGTACAAAATGAAGCAGTTTTCTGCTATTTTTTTCTTTATTTTTACTACTAAAAAAAGAATTGTTGGTTTCAATCTCCTGCTTGTGCCATCCTTGAGTAACTTCTTTGAATGCATGAGGGTTGTAGAATGCATTGCAGAGCAATGCATCGGTTATAATCACATATTGATAGCTAAACAAATTGAGGCTGATGTACTAAGAACTGGAATAATTCTGCATCAAAACAAATGCAGCAGAGGGGATAAACAAATATTCCCATTGATCTAAATGGGACTTTTACGGCCCTTGAATGCTAGCGAGCTTTCCACGTATTGCAAAGCAATGCACTGGAGACCTCTCTAGGATTTGATGGCCTTAAAATCAATTGATATTTCTATACTTCCCCTATGGTGCAGTTGGTTTGTTCCAGAATTTCTCCTATTTCTCTTAGCACACACACCAGTTTCAAAATAAGCATATGAGTACACTTCTGTGCAAGCACTGAAATCAATTTTTCTAACCCTATCCCTGCCTATTAGGGTGATTAGATGTCCTGGATTGCCCAGGACAATCCTTGATTTTAAATATGAGTCCTTATCCCGGGCAGCCCTAGTTTGGGACAATATAAAGTCCCAGGATCAAGATGCCAGAGCACTAAGTTCTAAACACTGGCAGGAGAACTGCTCATTGCCTACTGTGACACAAAGTGATGCCTCTGCTGGGCTACAAAAAATGGCTTCCAGAGCTGTAAACACTAGAGAGAGAACTGAAACTGATATCAAACAGCAGCTGCAGTACAAATTTGTAGTAGTGTAATGCTAGTCTAAAGCTGTGGGTATGAGTACATTTCCTTGCAGCACAGGCATCACTTTCACAGCAGTCAATGGGCAGTTTTCTCTGCAGTGTTTAGAACTCTGTTGTGCACCACAGAAAGTGCAGGTTGTCCACTGATGTCGAGTGACACATAGTAACTCCTCAAGCATAACTGCTCTAGATCTGTGAATAAGTCTCCACTGCTCTTGTCTCTGCAGTGTCCCTGAATAGCAGAATGGACATGTGGTCACCGTACTACCTACGCAAAGTTACTAAACTACTACTAAACAGAAAATTGACATTGAAGGCTAATGCCAGTGTAGCTGTGCAGACTTGATTCCTACATCCCCACACTGAATTTATATTCACCAGAATCACAGAGATAAACATCTCCCTACATATAAATTGGATGTCCTTGTTATCCGAATTAGACTTTGTAGCTTAACTCATATAAGAAATAGCTAATGATAATTGGCAGATGAGTGTATCTGATATTTTTATGTCACAGTGTGCACTGAATTACTTATAAGTATTCCTGGCTGCACACGTGTAAAGCATCAGCATTATACTAATGATTTCTAAACATAGGTGTGGGTGAGCAATTAATTACATAGTACTTGTACTTTTGTAGGACATGTATGCTAATATTTCAGGTTTAGCACTGTGAAATGTATTTACAGGTCTCTTCCTCTTAAAGGAACACCCTATTATTATTTGTCTCATTAAAGCAGGCTATGTACTTTGATACTATACTAGCAAGCCAGACATTTGTTTTTAATTAAATAAATAATTCCACGTTGGTGTCTTCTAGCTGCTGCTGCAATAGTTACTGAAAGCATTACTGCTAGGCAAGGATGTCCAAGTGTTTTCAACAGTGGGCACATGATCAGAAATCCACATGGGTATGGGCCTCCCAAGAGACCAGCAAGACCAAATACATCACAGTAAACTAGCAGGGCAACTTACCACTACATGCGACCAGCACTATGTTACCCGAAACTGGAGTGATCTCTTTTAGGCCCCAAAGCAGCGTGCCGATACACGCAACAAGTCACGTGTACCGGCACGTCGGCAAAGATCAAAGCGGTCCTTATGGGATGGAAACGTCCCAGGACCGCTGGTCGTTAAGGGGTTAAGAACCAATAGTAGAAAATACAAATGCAAGCAAAAAAAAAAAAAAAACAAAAGAAGAAAAGAAAATGCCAATAATATATACATTTGGACACTTTTGAATATGTCAGTGAAAGTATTTTAAACAAAACTTTTTTAATACAATTAAAAGAAAAAAGTTATATTCAAATTAATTCTCCTTGACAGTATATAGAGTACTATATCTGAGGTATGTATTCAGAAGTGAAAGATACACCAGACCAAGGATAACTGAATTTTACCACATGACAGGAGGCTTCATATTTTGCTTAACTTTCTTTACTTTAAAACCATAGCAGCACAGATCATTAGCATAGCCAATAGAAAAACAGCCAGTACAGCTATATAAGACCCTCACTCCAAAGACTCCTCCTCTTTCTTTGCTGCTAGCCTAGCAGTACAGGTCTGCTAATGATCTGTGCTGCTATGGTTTTAAAGTAAAGAAAGTTAAGCAAAATACTCGCCTCCTGTCATTACTAAAATTAAGATTATTTGTACACTACGTTAGCATAATCTACAATTATCCAACATAGAGACTCACATGTAGCGAACAGATAGACAGGATAGGAAATACTGTATATCATGAAAAGTACTTTTATGTGTGAAAAATCAAGTAAATTATACAGTCCCTGAGATAGCTAACATCTTTGCTAACTATTTTGACCAGACTTTATATAACTGCCTTCAGTGTTATGAACTGATCTCCAGGTGGATTAATATTGCCATTGGAGTATAGTCTCTACACATATTTTTGTTTCTGACATACATGACAACTTTGTAATTCTGCTTTCTGCATAATTTACTTGATTTTTCACAAATCTATTAACTTCAAGTTATGCACAAATAGAAGTATTTTTCACGATACACAGTATTTATTATTCTTTCCAGATGAGTGAGCAACAACCCTCTGGCAGTAATGGGTTATTTGTAGAAGAACCAATGCATTACAAAAGTTTAAATCTAGGGCCGTACGCACTAAAATAAAGTAATACTGGGATAAAACAACCTGTCAAATTAATATTGCAATTGATTTAAATGGGGCTTTTAAATACTTAAATACTAGAAATGTGTTCAACGAATGGTTCTGCAATATGATGGAGACCTCTCACATTTCAGGGGTTAAAAGTCCCATTTAAATTAAATGGAATTTGAATATATATATAGAAAAATGTTATGGAGCACTAACATGATTCAACTTAGCCATGTTTATTTGTAAAAAAAACAGCTATATTTAAGCCAGTGGCATGGCCTTAGTAAACACACACAAATATACACGAACATATATACACAGATGTATAAATACAAACCCACATATTTTAAAACAATGTTCCATGAAAATTCTAATACACTGTACAATCTAAAATAGAATGAAAGTAATGTGCAGATATTTCCAGAGTGTTATCTCCCAATGAAAGCAGCTACTTGGTAAAGCAGAGAGATTCAGATAGTACAATGAGCTATAAAAGTGAGGTATTCTGAGACCTCTAAACAGAGTGATCATAAAAATAAACAGGCTGTTAAAATGCATTCAGGCAGCAATATACATATTACAACCTATAGCAATTATATGATAACACTAGATAATACCTTGAAGTCACTATGTATGTTCCAAGAGTGACATCTATCCCTTCAGAAGCTAAATTTCCCAGAGATGCAGAAAACTGCCTTGAAGCTGAGAATGCTGGCACTGAAGCCTTGGAAACACCATAGTTTTTTGCTTCTTGCCACACAACAATGCAGGACATTGTAGCACTTTGCTATGTTAGCAAGTCAAAGTCCTAAGAACCACCGCCTGAGATGGTTACTCATTAATATAGGTAATAAGGTATGTAAATGCAGTCCTCCTAATCCTCAGGCAGTAGCAAGACTCTTCTGTAACACTGTATGAGTAACTGATGATTATAATTATATTGTAGTGGGTTCAGTTCTCCCAGCCCATGATTTCTCAAGTATTATTGACAATGCAGTACTGAGCCATAGTGTGGAATGTTGTGCTTAATTCATTGACCCACTTTGAGATTTAAAAAAAAAAGCATTATATTTAATTGCTTTACTTTAATATTTATCACACAAATTACTGTACATACTGTCTGAAAAAAAGTAAGGGGAATGTGCTAATATGATTCAATGCTACAAATTGTGTTAGAGCCGATGTGCTGGGGATTGTAGTCTTTAGTAGCTGGAGGGCCTTAGTTTTCCCAGTCTTCTTTTGGTACATATCTCAAAGTACAGCCACAGAAATTGTGTATAGCTGGACTTGTTGCATAAAAGCATGCTTTCCTAATATGCTCACTGCAAACAATTCACTACATTTTTATACATTTTATTACATGCCTTGGCAAATGACATAGAAACCAACCCTTCACAGCAACAAAAAGCAAGTTCACCTTTAAAAAGAGACTTTCTTTTGTGCATTGCAACATATGTCCCATATGAATGAAATAAAAGAATGGTGTTGTGCATATAAACCGAAAATCCTTATTCTTTCTGAAACCTGGCTGAGCCCACAAAATACCTTATACTGCCATTGCCATTCAAGAATACTCAGGCTTTAAGAAGGACCGAGCAAAGTGAGGAGAAGTCATAATTACATACACATAAGAGTCTATAAACTTTTGAATTACTCTTGAAACTCTGACACATATGCATACATGGCTGGTAAAATTGTTCTTCTCTCCTAAACCTCAAAGAGATTGATACTCAAAACAAGAAAAGCGAGCTGTTGGTTGGAGATGTTAATGTTAATTGGCAGGACCCCAGTAATGAAAGATTCTGTTAATTGTTTAAGACATTGCACTTATCACAACTAATCTCTTCCTCTATTCGCACAATTCAAAAACCATCTAACCATACTCTCCTGGACTGGATCCTTTCATCCTACCCAAGCCAAATCATAAAATTTAGGCATACTGGCAAATATATTTAGTGAACACTCCATAGCCTACTGTGTTCTAATAATAAAACCAATCAAATCATCTCCCAAAGTCATAGTTACTAGATCATTTAGGACATTTAATCTCCAGCCTTTCCTAAACGATCTAAGAAAATGACCGTGATATGGAATACACTAAATACCTGACCTGACCTAGACTCACTTTTTTTAACTCTCATTTCTTGCCATCTGTAATACCGATGTCCCTTAAAGAAGGTCAGATTAAAGGGGGTCCTCCTAAACCCATAAATGAAATCACAATCTGGGCGTGACCAACTACCAGCAATGTTATTAAAGCTCAGTGCCTTGGTAACTCCCCATCCTATTGCATCCCTACTAAATATCGACTTGTTATCCGGGTATATGCCCAAAGTCTGGGAACTGTCTGGAGTTGTGCCTAACCACAAAAGTGGTGATAAAAATGTAGTATCAAATTACAGACCATTATCCCTATTCCCCACATTGTCTAAAGTCCTAGAGAAATGTATCCACATGCAACTATATAAGTATTACTGACTGTCCAGTTTTTCACCCCTCTTCATTCAGGCTTTAATCCAAATCACTCAACAGTCACTGTCCTCTTAAAAGTATATAATGATATCCAGACTGGCATGGAAAAAAAAACTCACTGGGGCTATATTCCTAGATTTTGCAAAGGCCTTTGATACAGTAGACCATAATATTCTGATAAGTACACTCAAAAGTTCAGGATTGAGTAATCATTCTCTAAACTGGTTCTGAACCTATTTATCAGAAAGAACACAATATGTGTCTATTGCTGACTTCCGCTCAAAGTAACAAGTGAGATTCCCCAAGGCTCCATGCTTGGCATTCTTCTTTTTTTCTCTGTTTATAAATGATTTACCCATGATTTGTGAAGCATCTTCTGTGCACATGTATGCAGATGAAACCATAATGTTACCCATGTGTTGTGTTACGTTATACAACTGTCATATACATATTGTCATAGCTTATACATACGTTTGCCTGAGCACAACTAACTGTTTATGTTACACAGAGTCATACCATATTATAAGTGTGTCACATACATATTATGCTGTGATTAGTTACACATGTTTTATTTCTACTTGTGTACACGAGTCCTATATTCATGAATGGCACTTGGAAGTTTTATATGTGTTGTATTGTCAAATACAAGTGTCATACATATATGCTATTATTATAGCATAATTGTCTTATGTGTATTATTATCACTAATTATACTATTAGGGTATATCACATAATACTGTATCATATAGTGTTCTTTCTGTAACTTATTCTCTCACATTGCAAGGTTATGTAATACATGGCTACTATATGTGCCTTTGTATCTTCAATGGCACTATCGTTTTATCCAAACATTTCTATCTTGTTCATGTGCTGTTGGGAATCTAAAAAAACAAGATGATACCATGTCCTTATAACTATTCTACAGGTGCCCTGTTCTCACAGAAGATGCTGTTATGCTATGTACATCAGTAATGCGTTATTCACTCAGGTGGCACTAGCATCATGGACATGTATAGTATTTTCATGGGTAGCAACACTAGGTTATTCAAATAGCTTATTCTCCCATGTGATACCTGTGTACATTTTTTTTCACAGTGTAGTATTATTTGGTTGTGTCTATTCTTTTTATAAATAGCACAATGGGTTTATACATGAGTGCTTATTACTTGGTATTGTTCTTGCAAATGGCATTATGCTTACAAATTGCAATACTGAGTTACAAATGTGTTTTACTGTCATGGGCTATTATATAACTATCTGGTAACTATTAAGTAGTAGAACAATAAGGGGATAGAGGTGACTGAAGAAATTAGAGTTTTAACCCTTTGATTGCCAGAGGGGTATGCAATGGCACTCAAACGGTTAACCGAAACATGTTCCTGTTCTACAGTGGAGGGGTCCACAGCTGGAGTGGGTACTACAGTGCAAGAAGGACATTGTGTACATACATACTCCATAGTAAGCCCAGTCTGGCATGAAGAAAAATGGGTTAAAGAGGTTAATAGGATCCCAGAATCTTTAAGTAGGACAAGATAGTCCAAGCAGAAAGACAGTAAGATAAAAGTATTTAAACATAAAAGTACTTCTCTAACTGCAAGGGGTTAAATGATATGAAGAGAGGAGACACCAGTCTCTGCATAGCACATGTAATAGGAAATGATAAATGTTGCCAAAGAACCATCCCTATCCACAGTAGAAAGCCTTAGAAACGGGATTCTGGAGGTTGTAATTTGCAAGACAAATGCTGAACAAACAGTGGTTCTCCATCTGTTCAAAAATGGTGCTCTTCCAAACACTGAAGAGAGTTCACACTCAAAACAGTAGGTCATCTGATTCAGTATGTGCCAACCTGGGAAGAAATTAGGGGCAGAACTATGTCCCTGTAAATAATAATGTGAAATTAATATGGCCTTCATTCAGGCCCTTGGTTCTTAAAGTGACCATGCCAAATTCTTAAAAGTAAGATTAACGAGCACAACATGAACCTTTATTGTCACTTAAATGGCACACAAAATAACTGAACAAGAACAAACAGGGTTCAGAAGTCTGTGATAAAAAAGATGAGAAACATTCCTAAACAGGTAGCACCCCCTGAAGGACCTTCCAGCCCAAACTGGCCTCATGTGAGGCTAAGACATTCATCCAGCAGTGTTTGGTGAAAGTATGCACTTAGCATAAATGTTCTAAAGAGGCCTGCTTCTTATAGACCCATGACTGATCAGGTGGAATACACCATGACATGAAAAAAGCACACATTTTTTGCCTGCCAGACTATCGCAATGATCCAGGAAGCAATGTACACAGAGAATCCGATTTCATGTGTTCACTGAAAGTGGTACTTCAAGCAACTTACCGCATCAAACAGATGAAAGTCTTGCTCCTGTTTGTTGGAAGGAGATGGACAGATGGAAGGAAGAAAGAATAATTTTCTGGTTGGGAAGAAAAAAGCCTAAAAGTACTCAAGGCAGCCTTATCCTGGTGAAAAACCAGGCATGGGTATAGAGGACATTATTGGGAGTTCAGACACTGAGCAATCAGAGACAATGGCCTGAAGGTAGGCCATCTTGAGGGTCAGATATCGCAAAGAAGCAGCTGAAAGTGGTTGAAATGGAGGCTTCTAAAGAACTCCAAATACCAAATTCAGATCCCACAAAGGAGTGGCATCTGAAAAGACAGGGTAGGCGTGAATCAACCCCTGAAAAAAGGTCTTCACATCACTGAGCAAAGCAATGAAAAAGAACAGAAAGAGCTGAAATCAGAAACATGATAGAAATAAGACTGAGACCTTTGCTGACACCATCTTGCAGAAAGGCCAGAACCACTGAAAGACTGAAAGGCTATGGAAGAATATCACAATCAGCACACCACTTTTAAAATAGGGACCAGTCCCTATGATAGGCCTTGGATGAGATCTGCTTCTTAGCATGAATCATAGTAGAGATGACTGCATCCTAAAACCCCTTCTTCTTCAAGAATATTCAGCTTTAAAAAAAAGCCAGTCATCCTATATAATAATTTGCTAGGATGTTTGTCACAATGCAGTCATGCGCAGTAGAGACTGCCCGTGTTTGGGTAGTCTCTACTGCACATGACTGCATAGCGTGAGTGAGGTGACGCAAGATTGCATCATGTGGAGCAGTGAGGTAGCGGCTTCTTAACCCTTTGTGCCAGAGGGCTATGCAACACAGTGTAAAGCAATGAGTTGCATACCCCTCTGGCTCTCAAAGAGTTGACATTACCCGGACCTTGTCCCATGTACACGGGCTTGTAAACTAGTTTTTAAATAAAGCATCACTCAGAAGTGATAGGACACTTGTTTTATATATATATATATATATATATATATATATATATATATATATATGTATGTGTGTGTGTGTGCGTGTGTGTGTGTATGCACCAACTGTGCAATCTGCTCAAACCTTAGGATCTCAGGTTCTAGTCCCTGACAGGGTCAAATATCAGCCAACCCGCACTGGGCAGGCGTGGCAGATTACATTCCACACTGTCAACTTGATGAGGAGGCCTTCATCCTGCAATGCATTGACAATGACAATATGTATATATTAAAAAAAAAAAAAAATTATATATATATATATATATATATATATATATATATATATATATATATATATTAATATGCAAAGTTTTAGGCAGATGTGAAAAAATGCTCTAAAATAAGAATGCTTTAAAAAATAGACACGTTAATAGTTTATTTTTATCAACTACCAAAATGCACAGTGAGTGAACAGAAGAAAAATCTAAATCAAATCAATATTTGGTGTGACCACTCTTTGCCTTCAAAACAGAATCAATTGTTCGGCACATAGATTGTTTCAAACATCTTGCAGAACTAACCACAGTTCTTCTGTGGAGTTAAGCAGCCTCAGTTGCTTCTCTCTCTTCATGTAATTCCAGACAGACTCCATTATGTTGAGATCAGGGCTCTCCAGGGGCCATACATCACTTCCATCACCGAAGATAGTTCTTAATGACTTTAGCTGTATGTTTGGGGTCACTGTCATGCTGCAGAATAAATTTAGGGCCAATTAGATGCCTCCTTGTTGGTATTGCATGATGGATAAATATCTGCCTGTACTTCTCAGCATTGAGGTGACCATTAATTCTGACCAAATCCCCAACTCCATTTGCAGAAATGCAGCCCCAAACTTGCAAGGAACCTCCACCATGCTTCACTGTTGTCTGCAGACACTAAATCTTGTACTGCTCTCCAGCCCTTCGGCAAACAAACTTCCTTCTGCTACAAATAAATATTTCAGATTTTAACTCATCAGTCCAGAGCACCTGCTGCCATTTTTCTGCACCCAAGTTCCTGTGTTTTCTTGCATAACTGAGTTGCTTGGCCTTGTTTCCACGTCGGAGATATGGCAAGTCTTCCATGAAGACCACTTCTGACCAGACTTCTCCAGACGGTAGATGGGTGTGCCAGGGTACCACTGTTTTCTGCCAATTCTGAGCTGATAGCACTGCTGGACATCTTCTGATTGTCAAGGGAAGTAAGCATGATGTGTCTTTCATCTGCTGCCAAGTTTCCTTGGTCGACCACTGCATCTACGGTCCTCAATGTTGCCTGTTTTTTGTGCTTCTTCAAAAGAGCTTGCACAGCACATCTGGAAACCCCTATCTGCCTTGAATTTTATGCCTTAGAGAGACCTTGCTGATGCAGTATAACTACCTTGTGTCTTGTTGCTTTGCTCATTGTTGCCATGTTGTATAACTTTTGACATTAAACTGTTTTCAGCAACCTCATCTTGTTAGCTGAGTTTGCTGTTCCTCACCCAGTATTCCTCCTGCACAGCTGTTTCTGTTTCACTTAATGATTGTGTTTCAACTCACATATTAAACTGATGATCATTAGCACCTATTTGGTGTAACTGTTTTATCATATACCTCACTATATGTGTACAAAATCCATGACTTTGTGCAAGTGTACCTAGAAGAATTGATGCTGTTTTTAGGGCAAAGAATGCTCACACCAAATATTGATTTGATTTAGATTTTTCTTTTGTTCACTCACTATGCATTTTGTTAAAGCGGAACTACCAATGCTAAAAAACTTGAGCTTAAATAATTCCCCATCTGGCGCCTAGCTGCTTAGTAGCGCTAGTCTCCAGAATTATTACCTAGTTAAAGAGGATTATCAATTCTTGTCTGGCTGATAGACAGGATGGAGCGCAGACATCTTCCCATAGTGACGCCTGCACGCCTGCACTGTCAATCCCAGCCAGCTCTAGGAGGTGTTGCTAGGAGCTGTTCGGGTCTGGAAGGGACTGACAGCGCAGGCGTGCAGACGTCACTATGGGAAGATGTCTGTGCTCCGTCCTGCCTGTCAGCCCAACAAGAATTGATAATACTCTTTAGCAAGGTAATAATTCTCTGCGACTAGTGCTTCTAAGCAGCTAATCGCCAGATGGGGAATTATTAAGCTCAAGTTGTTTAGCAGTGGTAGTTCCATTTTAATTAATAAAAATAAACTATTAACATGTCTATTTTAGAAAGCATTCTTATTTTACAGCATTTTTTCACACCTACCTAAAACTTTTACATTACTGTTTATGCAACAATATCTGTTTTACTGGACTAACACTGAATTTTCAGGACAAGCTTTCAAGAACAATACGTTCTCTCTATCAAGTCTTGATAAATGGTGGTTGTTGCTCTCAAAAGCTTGTCCTGAAAACTGAAAGTTAGTCCAGTAAAAATGTATTATTCCATATGATAATATCCATTAATTTGGCATCTACACCACTGGACTAACATGGCTATCCTAAATATATAATGATGTTGCAATGTGTTTGTCACAAAATTGTTCCAGTTCTTATTAGTACATCCTCCCCAAAGAGATTAATCATTTTATGTAAGTAAAAATGTTGCAATGCATGGAAACTTTAACAACCCCCCACCCCCCGGATGCTAGAGGTGTCTCTAATGGAATGTTTTCCAAAACAATGAAATCACAAGTATTCAATAGGTTAAACATAAGAAGTGGCTCAATCTGCACTTGAGAGCACGGTCTAAAAATGTGTAGAATGAATCTCACATTATTTTCTTACCTATAAAGGTAAACAGGAGAAATATCTTATTTACATATGTGGTCACTGCACTTAAGGTCAACACACTAAAGTTCTCAGGGTCAGTCAGTGATTCAGCTATCAGTGTAATGCTGGTAAATCCAACAAGCATGCAAACTATGTTGAATATCCCAGTGGCATTGTGGATAATTAATGTACCTATTTTGGCAATAACTGCCATTTAGAAATTTGCATGTATTTATTCTTTTCTTACCAGCATGGTTACTATGTAATTTACTGTAAACCACAAAATTGCAGTAAAGATTTATATACACACTTACACAAAAACACATATATATTATTTCTCTCACAAATACAGAACACAGGCATATTCTCATACAGAAATTATACACATTCTTTCTCTTTAACCCCATAGTGACCGGCCGTTCGCTGACATGGCCGGCACAACGCCCGCCGAACTTTTTTCCCTTATTACCTTCAATGACTCCCTGGATGTACATGTACGTCCTCTGTCACTAAGTGACAGATTCTGCGGGACGTACATGTACGTCCATTGGCGGGATGGGGTTAATGACGTATAAACAAATGCTGGGGCCAGTGCCAGTGACATGAAGGTCCCACTGGGGTTTGCAGAATCACACATACACAGTCTGCTACCCCAGCCTTTTCATATGGTAGCCAAAGAAATTCACATACACCATCTGCCACACCACCCTTTTTCCACAGTCTACTGGCACTCAGAGAACCTCACATACACTGTCTAACATCACAGTATTGTTCCACTGACAGTTACAGAACCTCACATACACTGTTTGACACCTCAGCTTTGCTACCCTGTCCACTGGTAGCCAAAGAACTGCACTTAAACTGTCTGCTTACTCAGTCTTGTTCCACTGTCCAATTATAGTCACCAACCATACATACAGTTAGGTCTGCAAATATTTGGACACTGACACAATTTTCATAATTTTGGCTCTGTACGCCACCACAATGGATTTGAAATGAAACAACCGAGATGCAATTGAAGTGCAGATTTTCAGCTTTAATTCAAGGGGTTGAACAAAAATATTGTAATGAAACATTTAGGAATTGAAACCATTTTCATACACAGTCCCCTTATTTCAGGGGCTCAAATGTAATTGGACAGATTAACACAATCATAAATAAAATGTTCATTTTTAATACTTTGTCTAGAATCCTTTGCAGCCAATGACTGCTTGAAGTCTGGAAAGCATTGACATCAACAAACGCTGGATTTCCTCCTTTGTGATGCTTTGCCAGGCCTTTACTGCAGCTGTCTTCAGTTGCTGTTTGTTCGTGGGTCCTTCTGCTTTAAGTTTTGTCTTCAGCAAGTGAAATGCATGCTCGATCGGGTTGAGATCAGGTGACTGACTCTGCCATTGCAGAATATTCCACTTCTTTGCCTTAAAAAACTACTGGGTTACTTTCGCAGCATGTTTTGGGTCATTGTCCATCTGTAAAGTGAAGCTCCATCCAATCAACTTCACTGAATTTGGCTGAATCTGAGCAGACAGTATATCCCTATACACTTCAGAATTCATCCAGCTGCTTCTGTCTTCTGTCACATCAATAAACACTAGTAACCCAGTGCCATTGGAAGCCATGCATGCCCATGCCATCACACTGTCACCACCATGTTTTACAGATGATGTGGTATGCTTTAGCTCATGAGCCATTCCAAGCCTTCTCCATAGTTTTTTCTTCCCATCATTCTGGTACAGGTTGATCTTAGTTTCATCTGTCCAAAGAATGGTGTTCCAGAACTAAACTAATCTGGCCTTTCTATTCTTGAAGCTTATGAATGGTTTGCACCTTGTGGTGAACCCTCTGTATTTGCTCTCGTGAAGTCTTCTCTTTAAAGTAGATAATGATACTCCTACTTCCTGGAGAATGTTCTTCACTTGGCTGGATGTCGTGAAGGGATTTTTCTTTACCATGGAAATGATACTACGATCATCCACCACTGTTGTCTTCTGTGGTCATCCAGACCTTTTCGTGTTGCAGAGCTCACCAGTGCATTCTTTTTTTCTCAGAATGTTGATTTGGCAACTCCTAATGTTCCTGCTATCTCTCTGATGGATTTTTTTTTTTTGCAGTTTAAGAATGGCCTGTTTCACTTGCACTGAGAGCTCATTTGACTGAAAAAACTGTTGTGGGTTCACAGCAACAGCTTCCAAATGGGAATGCCACACCTGGAATCAACTCCAGTCCTTTTACCTGCTTAAATGATGAAGACATAACGGAGGAACAGCCCACACCTGTCCATAAAACAGCGTTTGAGTCAATTGTCCAATTACTTTTGGTCCCTTGAAAAAGTGGGGGCTACAATATTAAAGAGCTGTAAACACTTCCTCCAATTTGGATGTGAATACTCTCAAATTAAAGCTGAGAGACTGCTCTTTAACCCCTTAAGGACCGGGAAAATCTGAGTTAGATTTGACTTAAGGACCGGAGCAATTTTGACTTTTTTTTACTATGTCTTTGTTCAACCATATTTTCTCTTTAATTCCTTTTGTGCACCCACATAAATTATATACTGTTTTTTTAAGCACAAGTAGGGCTTTCTTTTGATACCACAATTATATGAATACCTCATTGTTTAATTTGATTAAAATAGAAAAAAAGAGGAAAAAAATTTAAAAAAAACAACATTTTGCTTACATTTTTCTGTCAGGATTTGCATACTATTAGTTAATGAAAAAATACCCCTAAATATATTCATTTGCTTCTCCTGAATATAAGAATACCCCATATGCCTAGTATTTTAGTCCTTTCCTCACATTTACAAGGTAAATATTACAAGATGGCTGCCGTTATTTCCAACTTGTGATTTTTCAACAATTGGCATGTGAGCATCATAGCTTAGCTGACGGTGCCAGAACCAAAAATGTCCCACAAAGGTATATGTTTATGAAAACGACACAACATAAGGTAAATAATCAGGAGAATTTTGGAGTTTTTCATGCAGCTATTTTTCCAGAAAAAAATTTCAAAATTGTGGTAATATTTTGTTTTTTTGCAGTTTTCACACTTACATTTCAATACTACTGTTGATATCAAGCACATGATAGGTGAAGATTTTTAAAAATGCATTGTTTAGTGTTCAGCTCCTTCTTCTGAGTACGGCAATACCCCATATGCATAAGTTTCTCAAGGTTTGGGAGAGCTACGGGGCCCAAATTGGAACATGCACGTTTCCAGTTTCACACTTTGAATTTTCACAGCTTGCATCTCTGGTGCCATGTCTCATTTGGGGCTGTGTAACAGTGCTCCACTCTAAGATTTCCCCCCAAAAGTATATATTTTTGGAAAGTAGACACCCCAGGCTTTCATTTTATGTATGTTTTCAATTGTTTTACGCAGCCATTTTACCACCAATCGCTCGTAAATCTTGACGTAAGTTAAAAAAACAGCGTTTTTCACACTTGCACTTCAATGTTGATGTGAATTTCAAGCACATTATAGGTGAAGATTTTGAAAAATGCATTGTTTAGTGTTCAGCTCCCTCTTCTGAGTACGGCAATACCCCCTATGCATAGGTTTCTCAAGGTTTGGGAGAGCTACGGGGCCCAAATTGGAACATGCGCGTTTCCAGTTTCACACTTTGAATTTTCACATCTTGCATCACTGGTGCCATGTCTGATTTGGGGCTGTGTAATAGTGCTCCACTCTAAGATTTCCCCCCAAAAGTATATATTTTTGGAAAGTAGACACCCCAGGCTTTCTTTTTATGTATGTTTTCAATTTTTTTACGCAGCCATTTTACCACCAACCCCTCGTAAACCTTGACGAAAGTAAAAAAAAACAAAACAGCGTTTTTCACACTTAGGGTTGGCGGCAGTATACTGGGCAGCATACAAATTGGTTTGGGACAGAATTTCACCTAAAATGTCTTCCCCCAAAAACAAATCCAAAAAATGATCATGGGTAAATCCTTCCACATCAGTTTGAATCCCTGGGTTGCCTTTGAATTCTGGGATTTGTGGGCATAAATTGATTGGTGATACCCATTCATTAGGATCAGGAGTGGCAGGTGTTGGGGAATTTCTTTGGGCAGGTCTTTTGGCAGGTGCTTGGGCAGTTGCCAGGGCAGCTCTTGGGGCAGCACTTTTGGCATTTCTTTGGGCAGGTATTTTGGTAGGTCTTTGGGCAGATCTTTTGGCAGGTGCTGGGACAGTTGCCAGGGCAGCTCTTGGGGCAGCACTTTTGGCATTTCTTTGGGCAGGTATTTTGGTAGGTATTTGGGCAGATCTTTTGGCAGGTGCTGGGGCAGTTGACAGGGCAGCTCTTGGGGCAGTACATCTTTTCTTTACAGAAGGCCCAGCGTCGTCACTAGAGCTGCTCTCACTCTCTGAAAACTGCATTAAGTCAGTCTGACGCAGTGTCTGTTGCCTCTGAGTCAGACTCCAAAAATGCATATACCTCTTCAACACTGTACACCTGCGCTGCATTTTGTCCACTTAATCTAAAAAACTTTTTTTTTCTTTTTTTTCTTACGCTATCCCTAAACCTAAATCTAACCCTAAAACTTACCCTAACCTACGTATATCCTGAACTTACCTAACCCAAGTGAACTACCTATCCAAACTACACTTATTATATATATTTTTTTTTTGGGGGGGGGGTTTCCCTAAACCTAAATCTATCCCTAAAACTTTCCCTAACACACGTCTACACTAAACGTACCCAACTACCTACCAAAGTACCTAAACTATATTTACTATTCAAATAAAAAAAAAAAAAAAAAATTTTTTTAAAAATTTAAAAAAATTCAAGGGGGATGGGGGGTGTCCCACAGATCATAAAACACTGATCTGCAGCAAACTGATCACTCCAAGAGTGATCAGATGGGGGAGCTTATTGATCACTGCAGAACAGTGATCAAAGGGTTAATTTTCTTTATTTAAACTTTTTTTTTACTTTTTTTTTTTTTACAGGAACACTGTAACACTATGTCTCTCTGTCTCTCTCCACCTCAGCAGTATTCAAGGTGGAGCGAGGCAGACAGATCTGACAGGGACAGTATTTACAAATACTGTCTCTGTCATTCAGGTTTTGCAACGTGTGATTCGCTTTTGAAGCGAATCGCATGTTGCAACAATGTTTCTACTGCTTGTTAAAGTAAAGTCCCATAACAAACATTTAGAGTTAGGCAGTGATTAAAAAAGAAACTAATTGAAACAAACCCTATCTCTCAAACCACTATGATTTGAGAGATATAGGGATTCAACGTTCTCCACTCCCTCCCCTTCTGATGTCAGCTGTAAAGCTGCCAGCAGGAGATTTGAGTCGTACGACTCGAGGAAGCTGTGCAGCAGAGCCAGAATCGCGTTACTTAAAAAGAATTAATTCATTAGAAAGGTCTGCAAAGTGTGCCTGGTTTGCAAGCACACTTTGTAGACATTTCCAATGAATGAATTATTTTTAAGTAATGCGATTTTGGCTCTGCTGCAGAGCCTCCTGCTGGTCCCCAAACCGAGATCTCCTGCTGTCAGCTAGACGCTGACAGCAGGAGAAGGGGAGGGAGGGAGGAACTTTGAATCCCAGGGTTTGTGGCAGTTAGTTTCTTTTTTTAATCCCTACCTATTTTTTAAGGGACATTACTGACCCTTTAAGTGCATAATATGAAAAGTCAAATTGTGCATACTTGTCAGCATTTTTTACACTTTTATGTCCCTGACAGTAAAATACATGGATCTCTTGTTACAGACAGCAAGCATTTTGGTCAATCGACCATGAAAGCAGAATAGTGATACATGGTAACACTATAACTACAGCATGTAATGTTCTGTATGCTATCCTTTCTCATATCATCTTCTTTTACATTGTATCTCTATATCAGCTTTAACCCTTTGAGTGCCAGAGGGGTACGCAACGCATTGCTAAGCAAAGAGTTGCGTACCCCTCTGGCACTCAAAGGGTTAATAGCATCTGACAGAAAGGTGTCTGGAAACAAATCCAGAGAGAGGGACATCTCAGTTTAAAAGAATAAAATAAATAAGTGAAGTTTAAAAATGTAATAAAAAACATGGTTCATTTTACATGATATAATATGCACTTAAAGGATATGTAAAGTTTAAAAGAAAAGGCTACCATCTGTTTAAGGACCAGAAATGTATGCAACTGCTTCACAATGCATTGACTGCTCTTACGAGCTTTAAAGAGTTAAAAATACTCATCTTTAGATAACCATTTCCATTTACAGTTACATGAAAGTCTGACATTTTCTCAACTCTCTCTATAGTCTACTGAGAGCAAGCAGATAATGATGCTGTAATCTCAAAACACTTAGGGTTTTCATGTAAAAGCTCCTAAAATGAAACTGATCTGTCATGCTGTGGAAAGACTGTGGAAAGATCAGCATATTCTTGAGGTATTTATCAGTATTTATCAGTAATCAATCAGAAGCATTGTCCTTGCATATTCTCAGGACACAAACACATACGGAAGTAAAGTATGCCAAACAGAATTCTATTGGACTCGCCAGCCTGAACCTGGCAGATGGTAATGGTGGACTTACCTGGCATTCTCTCACTGATAACTGAGTAAGTACCAAATACTATCTGGTCAATAATGAATTTACAGACGTTCACTGTGCGAGCAAATCGGTATATTCCCTTGTGCATTCGCTCAACTGCAGTTTTAAGACTTCTTGCTGCAGTATAAATATGATCTCAATGTATGCCATATAAAACTATTCTATGCATGTCTGGAATCTGTTTCCACACAACTAATGCTTGCTCTCTATATTTTATTAGATGCTGTAAACGGTGAGAGAGTTGAGATGGTTATACCATGAATCAGTGAGCTTTAATCTTTTGGCAGACTTATTTAGTATTAGCTTTGGGTGTGACTGAACTTCAGAATTCCAGGGCAGTTTAGTCTTCCTGCAATCTCCAAATACAGTAGCTAAAGCGTTATGTACAAGGCAATATGCCGAAGTGGTATATTTAAAAGTAATTTGTAATATTTAAGGAATGTTCTTTGTAAACACTGAGGATAATGTACTAAAAAGAAGTGCAACAATCCAGGAGCAAACCAACTGTACCATGGGGGATAAACATTCCTATTGCTTTAAAGGGATAGTAATACTTCATTTTATCTTTATTTTATTTTGTAGGCATTAAAAAAACACGAAGAACGATATAAGACTTATCTCTCAAACCTTTATGGTTTGAGAGATATTCACAAGCAAAGTTTCCCCTTCTACCCCCTTTTACCTAATGTAAGCCATCTCTTCTCAGATGCGGAATCCAGTCAATAGACCAGACAGATAACAGCAGGGGACAATCTTCCTCCTGTGAGAACAATGAAAGCCCTGCCCCCCTTGACAAGTTTTTCAGCTTTTTCCCTTATCTTAATTGAAGATTGTCCCTCTCTGCAGTCTACCTGGGCACCTCCCTTCTGCTCTGGCTGAGCAGTGTTACATCAGTAAAAGGGGCGGGAGGGGTATACTTTGTCATTGGATTACTCTTGAACTACAACTCTGACAGAATTGAAATAACACTCTCCAAGGTCCAAATACTATGATGATTAATTAGAGCTGCTTTTATTATGAAACATTACTATCCCTTTAATTGGGGCTTTTAACCCCTTGAATGCTACCAATGTCTGGATAAATTGCTTAGCAATGCGTTGGAGTCCTTGTTAGCATTCAATGGGTTAAAATCACAGTTTCAATCAATGGTATAGTTGGCTCCTCCAGAAAGGCTTCAATGCGTCTGTGTACATCAGCCTCGGTGTGCTTCACCCCTTAGTGTCCGATGAGTGCTACAGCTCTATGTCTATAACAATGATTTTCAACATTAGCCCTTGGGACACACCAACATGTCACATTTTCACAGATGACATTAGGGCCAGATTTCTCAATGGGCAAAATAGGCAACTACCTAAAGCTCCAAATTTTTAGGGGGTGCCTCAACTGTACTGGCCACACCCTCATTCTGGATTGTTGGTGTTGCCAAGGCAATTTTAATGTCCCTACTCTAGTTTTTTTCCCCTTTAGAGGGTATTATTTACATACCATAAGAGGGACAGTGCCAATTTCAGGGCCCATACCCACTGTCCTGCCTGCATTACACTATGTCCCGCTTTCCTGACCTATTTCCTGCTTCATAAGATTTGCCTGTATTGCTCTAGCAGCCTACAGACAGCATACTTATCTTGTGAGCCACGTTGCAGAGCGGTGAGATGCCTAATTGACTGCACATGCATGCAGTGTTTGCGCATTCTCCACCTTTGGCCTCCTTCTAATCAAAAAGTCTTGAGTGGATGAGCACTGCAGCAACCAGCGGCGCGCTTAAGAACGCAAGCCACTTGGTTAAATTGTACCTAATAGCTGTCTTGACATCCTGATCTATCCTCTTACTTGACAGGTACAAATACTAGTGACTTTCTTATCTCACTGTGGCTGTCACTGATGATCTGATCTGTCTCTCAGAACTATGAGTGGTGGTGCCTGAGTTCATTACACGTGGGGGGAGGGAGGTCATGGCCAAGCGGTGCTTCGCGGACGGGACATGAGTAATACACATTACCTCAGTGCCTGCCTGGCCCCGAAGTGACATGTAGGTGGCAGGCCAAGAAGGTGATAGTCCAGTGAGTTAGGCTGAAAACTGAATTTCTATGCACAGAGCACACATCAGGCATACCACCCAGCAGCCTCAGCAGTCAACGCTGCCACTGCTGGGCCTTGCTCAGCTGGCTAGCAGCTTGCTCAACAGTATCATGGCATCTATGCTTAACCTTTTGAGTGTCTGCCATAGTGGTATTCAGTACATTGCGAACACCTGGAACTCTGATGGTTACCTAAAGCAACAAGGTGAGCGCTGGATGCTGCTTACAGCAAACGCTCACCTCGTTGCATTAGTTAACCCTCTGAGTGCCAGGGGGTGCACAATTAACTGAATAGCACTTTGCCAGGCAGTCAAAGGGTTAACCATTTACGTGTTAATCTACCTGGGGACACTGGGTTATTCTGTGACAGATCGCCTCCCCTTAACTGGGATTTGGTGGTACAGATCTTATACCCAAGCCATTCCAGTTAGCCACCCCTGTGAGTCCTATAATAACAGGGAAGTTTAGAAAATGACTCCCACACAAGCTCCCTGTGTCAGCATGTGCAGACTAACACAAGGCTGGGCAGCCTATGGCTTACCAGCTGCTGTGGGATGGCAATTACTATCACAGGTTGCTTGCAGTTGCTTGCTTTCACTGGTCTACAAAGTCCTTGGCATTTAATGAATTAAAGTAGAACAAACAACTCATAATAATAACCAAGCTTATTTTACTATGTGCAGAAAACCCTAATGGCCCCTATAAATTCTGCCCTTGTACCTTTACAAATAAAACACATCTTCCATCAGTCCCGAATATCATGTCCATGGAGGAACATATGACATTTATTAGCAGCACCATACGGCCTTCAAGGGATAGTAATATTTAAGTATTACTAATCCCTATATTAAAGTCCTATTAAAACTAAATGTATTGTCTCCTAAAGTTGCCCTCTCCCTTCCCCTTCCCCGTAGTCAGCATTCTAGCTGACTGCAGGGAAGCCAGTCGTCCGACTTTCAGGCGGCTCTCCAGCACAGCCACGATCTTGTTAATAAAAAAGAAAACTTTCACTGAAATGGTCTTCTACGTGTGCTTGGTTTTTAGTGAAAAATTTTTTTTTTATTAACTCAATCGCGGCTCTGCTGCAGAGCCGTCTGATGATCTATGACCGGATTTCCCTTCAGTCAGCTACAACACTGACTTCGGGGAAGGGAGAGGGCAACTTTAGGAGGCAATACATTTATTTTTAATAGGACTTTACTATAGGGATTAGTAATACTTAAGTATTACTATCCCTTTAACCTCTTCTGACTGCACATGGTAATTCTAAAGTACAAAAGGTATTTTAGAAGATCTTTTAAAATCACCCATATTCATGACAGGTAGTTTTTATGTCAAACAATAGCCTGTGACATACTTAGCTTTATTTATTTGTAATTATACAAACAAGGTCTGTTCAATTACTTTTGAACTACAACTCTGACAGTATGGAAATAACACTCTCCATGGCCCAAATACTAGGAAGATTAATTGGAACTGCTTTTATTGCGAAATATTACTATACCTTTAAGAGGGAGGCAAAAGATTTCTTGCTGTCACAAAGAAACATCGAAACAGTTTGCTGGTGCTGTTGTCCCTTATGAATAAACACAATGTATATATCAAACAGGAAAAAGATATTGAAAAGATACAGTTACAAAAATGATCACACTGTGGTATCTAGTGATATATAACATGATAGCAGGGGCTGTGATGCAGCACTCAGAGGGTTAATGCATAACCCATAACTAGTATGTCTCCATCTGTGCCTTAACCCTTTGAGTGCCAGAGCTATGTGCGTTGTGGAGATAACTTTTAATGTTGAAGCATTGAAAAGGTTAACACGACTGTGAAGAAACAGGAGGTTAAACTTTCATGTACCTGTGACACTACATCAATACATCTGCTATAGACTTTTCCTATCTCATGTCCTTTGAACTCAACCTTGCCATCTATTGGTTGAATCATGCATTGCAGCATTGTGCGGTGCACTGCCATCTATTGGTTGGCGACAAGCATAGAAGCATTGTTCGGTGCACTGCCATCTATTGGTTGGTGACATACATTGCAACATTGCTATGTCCCATGTGAGTATGCAAATAGGTCACTGTTACATTCTGGTACCGTCAGTTTATCTGAAAATGTTTTAATTATATTCCCCCATCCTACACCCCAAAATTGTGATATTCTGTTATGTTGGTTGTATGTTTTGTCTTCTGTGTATTGTGATATTTTGTTATATTCATGTCGCCCCAAGTTAAATGTGTGCTGTGAAAGACCTTGTATTCAATTTCAATAAACTTAGATGAGTATTTCTAGTTCTGAACCAGATGTTTAGGCTCTATTACTGGAGGTGGAACTGAGGACGCCAGGCCTGTCTAGCCAAAAGCCCCTTGTTAAAGGTGGTGTTGTTTTACCAGGGCAGGGGAGATAGTTCCTGCCCGGAGGAAGAGTCACAGAGGGGACTGGACCTGCTCCCCAGAACAAGGCAGAGGGGTTAGTGCCTGCCTAAAGGAGACTTTGTGGCAGAGGGGACTATACCTGCTCTGCAGTGACCTGTTCCAGTGGGTAGAAGTGCGAGTCCCTATCCAGGTCACTGCTCTCCATTGGGCTGGCTGCACCTTGAGGTCTTACAATCTGGTTGACTGCTCCTCCTCTGGGTGGTGCAGCTGGATCCAGTGGCAAATGGCCCAGGTCTGTCCGGTGGTCCTCTGAGGCCGGTCCAGTGTAAATGACCTGGTAGGCGCCTGCTGTGAGGGCCGTCACTTTGGTGGCAGCGGTGGGATCTCTGCACTTCAGAGTCCAAACCACCACTGGGATTCACCTCCATCGGGAGGTTCAGAGAAGAGCACAGCCAAAGCCCTAGATGGAAGCCATTTATGAGCAGCTGACTGTTCCGTTTTTGAGGGAGCACATTACAGCCCGAGGTACCGAACCAGGTCAGAATCGCAAGTCTGAGCTTGTTGCCCAGCTGATCCAAATGGATGGGGAGACTAGCAAAGCTGGGGCCCCAGCTCCACCACAGGGAACAGAAACCCCAATTCAGCACAGGATGCGGGACAGACTGGCTTACTTGCCCACACCCGTCTCTGAGGGTGCCATGGTGGAGGTCATGCGGCAAGTACAAGAGAAACTAGACCGGATGCGAGACTTAACCGCCAACAGAAGCCTGTCCAAGGCTGGGTCCAGCAGAAGCAATGGCACGGTTATTGACCTTAAAGTAACCCACCAGACCGTCCAACAGTTTGACGAGGACCAGGGGGGGGACATTGATGGTTTTCTCCAGGATTTTGAGCGGCAGTGGGACTTGTTTAGGGTTGATCGCTCTGAGTGGGTCAGCATATTGGCCGGTAAGCTCACTAGCAGGACCTCTGAAGCCTACCGGGCCATGTACCTTGCAGCTAGTAGAGACTATGAGGTCAAGCAGACCCTCCTGGATCGGTATGCTATTACCCCAGACGCCTACCGGTGGAAATTCAGAAGCACATGACTGGCCGCCAAAGAAACTTACCAGGAGTGGGGCAGCCGGAAGGACCGAGCCAACCTTAGGTGGTTCGGGGGGGAGAAGTCCACCACTTTTGAGGACTGCCGCCAACTCATTCTGCTGGAACAGTTCTATAACTTCAGCCCCACAGAGGTCCGGGAGTGGGTAAGTTACCGCAAACCCCGAACTTTAGCAGAGGGAAGCCGGCTAGCTGACCAGTATATTGAAAGCTGTCTGGCCAGCCCCAAGCCTGTGCCTTCCATTCCCCCCTTCACCACCTTATGGACTCAAGTACCTATGAGGAAAGTGCCCCCGGACCGTGCCTAGCAGCCCGAGAGAAAGGTTGACCGGCGTTGCTATTTGTGTCAACAGGTGGGGCACTATGCAGCTGAGTGCCCCAGGAATCACAGACCTCCCCCCAAGCAGGTCTGCTGCCTTGACCGCCCCATGACAGAGAGCATCCCCGTCCCCACTACCCAGGCTGGGTTTGTAAAGGATTCTGTCTATTACCACAAATACCCAGCCTACCCTTTGGCAGAGGATACTGAGGAGGCCTATGGCGTGTCTTCTGTACAGCAGCCTCACCGGGATAACAGGTGGCGGCACTGTCAGGATGTACAAATTAATGGACGCCCAGCACAAGGTCTCCGAGATTCTAGAGCTACCCTCACCCTTGTCAAACCCCACTGTGTGCCCCACAGTGCCCTCTTAGCCAAAGGAGTATCCTTCTGGGTCGCTGGAGGGCAGCAGCATGTTTTGCCAATGGCCAAAGTGCATCTGGATTGTGGCACCGACCGTGGTTTTTTTGAGGTTGGGATTATGGACCAGATCTCGGCTGATGTGTTATTAGGTAATGACCTTGGGACACTGTCTAGTCATTATCTACCCAAGAAAGTAGCTCCAATGACCCGCAGCCACACCCGCCAACAATCAGTCAATGGCCTTGCTTCACCAGTTCCAGTGGCCCCTAGGACTATGGGGGTCGAACCTGATGCATCCAAAGCTGTGAGTAGGGGCCCAGTGCCATCCTTAGACTGATGACTTCCCTTCCCTGTCATGGGCTCAGCCCACTGACTTCAGACAGTCGATTAGGACAGACCCCTCATTAGCTTCCTTGTGTACCTGTGCAGACTCTGGTAACCAAGGGAGTGCAGGGGACCAGATAGTGTGGGAGAAGGGACTGCTATAGAGCCTCACAGGTAACCAGGACCATAACCGCCCATGGGACAGTAAGAAGCAGCTGCTAGTCCCCAAACCTTACCGTGAGACATTATTTAGATTGGCTCATGAAATCCCCCTGGCAGGGCATCTCGGGAAGAGGCGCACCCTGCACCACCTGCTGCAGGCCTTCTTTTGGCCTGGGGCATCACGGGAGGTGGTTGACTTTTGCCTCTCCTGTGACGTCTGTCAGCGGGTTGGAAAGTGTGGTGATTGTTCCCGAATGCCCCTCCAGCCCCTAACAGTCATTAGGGAACCCTTCCAGTGTGTAGCGGTGGATATCATTGGCCCACTTGTCAATCCTAGCCGCTCCAGGAAAAGGTATATACTAACTGTGGTAGATTATGCTACCCGGTATACCAAGGCAGTGGCACTATCCTCCAGATCCACAGAGAAGGTTGCTGATGCCCTGGTATGCATCTTTACCCGAGTAGGATTCCCAAGCGAGATCCTGTCAGACATGGGCCCCCAGTTTGTGTCAGAACTGCTACAACAGATTTGGGAGCTGTGTGGTGTCTGACCCATCCAGTCGGCCAATATCACCCCCAGACTAATGGTCTATGCGAACGCTTTAATGGGAAACTCACGGACATGATAAAAGCGTTTGTAGACACCGATTCAGATTGGGAGCATTTCCTGCCACACTATACAGGCATAAGATGCGGGGACCTTTGGAGTTACTCAGAGAATATTGGGAAGGACGGTGTACTTCTGAAGAGACCCCAATAATTCCCTATGTGCTAGAGCTTCGGGAGAAGTTAGAGATCCTTATGGAGTTAGCAGCGAATAACCTCCGGGCGGCCCAGAATAAGCAGAAAGGATAGCACAACTGGAAGGCGAGGTATAGGGAGTTCCACGTAGGCCAGAGGGTGCTTGCCTTGGTGCCCGTCACCAAGAACATTCTCCAGGCTGAGTGGGCAGGCCCTTGCACAGTTGTCCAGCAGCTGAATAATACCACATATGTCATAGCTAGGGACCCTCCCAGTCGAGCACATCGTACATACCATATTAACATGCTCAAAGAGTATGTTGAGCATCTAGAGGCCGTGTCTGCTATCTGTACCCCCCCGATGGAGATTGAGAGGGCAAGACCCTCCCTGACTTCCTTGCCAACGACCGTCAAGCCACTTCACTCGATCAGGTGGAGGTGAACCCCCAGTTGGGACTGAACGCCAGACAGCAGGTTCAGCAGTTTCTAGAGATTAGGGCTGCTATGTTCTCCCCTCTACCTGGTACAACCCCTCTGACTCAACACACAGTCGACACAACAGGTCATCACGCCCTCAGACAGCCACCCTACTGGGTACTGGAGGCAGTACGACCACACATGGAGGCTGAAATTGCAAACATGCTTGCCCTGGGTATTATACAGCCTTCCAATAGTCCCTGGGCATCTCCTGTAGTCCTAGTGCCCAAAAAGGATGGAACAACCCGGTTTTGTGTGGATTATAGGAGGCTCAATGGCATTACCGTCACTGACGCTTATCCTATGCCCCGTGTTGATGACCTCCTAGATAGGCTATCCTAGATAGGCAGAGGGGTTAGTGCCTGTCTAGAGGAGACATTGCGGGAGAGGGGACTATACCTGCTCTGCAGTGACCTGTTCCAGTGGGTAGAAGTGTGAGTTTGGGCTGGCTGCACCTGGAGGTCTTCCAATCCGGTTGACTGTTCCTCCTCTGGGTGGCGCAGCTGGATCCAGTGGCAAACGGCCCATGTCTGTCCGGTGTAAATGACCTGGTAGGCACCCCCCTAACGCTACAGGGGTGGGCGCCTGTTGCGGGGGCCGTCACAACGACCATCTCTTCTGTTTCATTTATATGACAGACCAATGCTTTGCTCATCCCTCTGACATTTAATGGGTTAAACATATCCTAGGGAAAATCTATAAATCCAAGTTCAGTGAATGAATATAAAGGAATCAAAAATTGTTTCAAATCTTTAGTTCAAATATTTGTCTTGAACAGTCTGTTGCTTAAAAACACGTTTTGGGGATTTTCTAATATAAATACAACATATAATAATGGGGAAAAGACGCCACAGAATTATGGGAAGTGACATTTAGGCTGGATTATATTAACCCTATAAGTGTCAATGAGATCCGCAACGCATTACAAAGCAGTACAGAACTGAAGGAACCTCAAAGTGGGGAAAGTCACTGGATAACTGGATATCTCTCAGTTTGCCTTTAATCGAAGGGGTTAAACTGCAGCGGCCATACAGCAATTAAACATTTATTGCAAACAAATTTTGCAAACATATTTTTCAAGAGCAAACACGAATGGCACTAACATTCCTATGCTATAAAGCTCTTTGGGTTACAAAACACTACCTAGAACTAGGATGCAGGAACTCTTCTTTAGGGAATTGTTTTCACAGATCAATCAGTATAACAGGCTTTTGTAGACACAGTCAATAGCAGTACTCCAAAGACAATGGGCCCTATGTATAATAAGCTGCAATGGGCCCTTTTGCCAGAAACCTGATGTTTAGACAGGGATATTAGAAAAGCTTCAGTAAATGTCAATATACCTCTGCATACTTTCACATTATCTTCCTAAATCACATCCGTATTTTAATTGGGATTCTTTCACAGCAATTTCGCAAACAAATTGCATAAACAGATGTTTGAAATTCTGCTTCTTAATACAGTACATCACTCCTTTAATTCATAGATACATAAATGAATGAGGGTGAAAAAGATCAAAGTTCAGGTTTCTGTATACTAGGGGAGAGAGACCAATTCAATTCAGAGTGAAACTAGGGGGTTATGCACTAAGGTGTGATAAAGTGGTGGTAAAGTGAAGATTACTTATCCAATTATATCACTTCTCCTGTTCCTATGTTATTCTATGGAGTAGATGCACTAAGAGTTCTCAGCTTTGGAGATCTTAGTGCATAGGATCTATAGAATAGCATAGGAACTGAAGAAGTGGTATCACCAAGTTATCACCTCTTTATCACACCTTAGTGCATAACCCCCTAGGTGTTATGACTGATTTCTTAGAACTAGGCCTGCTTAATGGCAATTCACTAACCCATTAAGGACCACAGGGGTGTGTAACACATTGCTTCAGAATACGTTGCACACCCCTCTAGTACTTAAAACGTTAAGCTCCTTACACAGAAAATATGTAGCATGAACTATATGAGGATTCAGGGCATTCCTTTCCTCTGAGCCATGATTAATCATATGTAGTAAGAAGGCAAAGAGGCATTCTTTACCAAATTCCGCTGCACATGCTATCATGGCTTGTAGTGTCAGCATTGGTATGCACTAGCATGTTCTTATGCTTTTGATCATGATTAAGAACAATGTGCCAGAACTAAAAGTGAACTGCGGCAGCAGATACCTTCCCCCCACTAGGTTTATCCACATCAACGTAGATAAATACAAATCCAGTGATGCAACCACAAATGTGATCTCAAAACATAAAACATTTCTTGATTACAATTTCACATCCCCTGACGAAGCCTTCCAGCGATACGTGTTGGGACTGTGCTTTTTAGAGGGCTGACCACTTATTTTTTTTGGTCTCAATGGCGCTTATTCTTCTTCATTTTCTTCCTATTGAGATATTATCATGGCTGTTAAGTATACACTGTTATATACATTTTTTCACTTGATATGTATTTGCACTTGCACTTTATGGATATTATGTATCATTAGTATTTCATTTTGGTTTGGGTACATCTTCTGAAGCTCTAATTATTGTGTCATTTGGCAAGGATATATATTTATATTATATTCTTTGAATATTGTTGGTCCCCTCTATTATTGTGATGTTGCTTTTAAGTATGCTTTAATTGTCTCCTCTGTGCTTGTATTTACCACAATAAAGATTTTTAGATTTTGGATTAAATTATTGTATGGGTTGTGTGCCTCATAAAGGGGTTGCGATTTCTTCATCCCTTTCCTGTGTTTCATGCCTGTTTCTCCCAGAGGCAACAAACTATTTAGTTTTTATTGCCTAGTTTCTCTATAGGTGCTGATCTCTTCTTCTACCGGTTAACATGTTTACAATTTGGGTCACACTTAAGATCAATTGTATCTATTGGAATTTAATTAGTATAAATAAGTTTAACGATTTTGTGCTAGTAATGCATGAAATGCTATAGTAGAAATGTCAGTTTTATCTGACGTCATCTCCTGTGAATTTCATAACAGTGAATACTTTACTTACACTCCTAAAGCTGAGACATCTTTTCCTATATCTTAAAATTTTAAATACCAGAAGGGTTTGCAACATACTGCTTTACAATGTAACATAGTAAAATGAGGTTGAATAAAGACACAAGTCCATCAAGTTCAGCCTTCTCAGGTGCTTTCACAGGTGCTCAATGTATTTATTGAGCACTTGTGAAAAGTATGAAAGGTCAACATGCAGATCTTTCTTGTTGCATTTTTGCTGCAGTCCTGTGTGAACCCTGTAAAAATGCATTATGCTGGGCTTTGATGTGTTGACATAAGGTGGCAATTGCCTGTGTGAAAGGTACCACAGTCCATCATTGTACCATTTTGCAATGGTCAACATCATGAATTTATCATCGTTGCTTCAATGACATCCATGAGAAAGGGCCCTACAATGGTTAAAACTTGTATACATTTTACAATACATTTTAGGGTACTGCATTTGCACCATCATTGTCAGCTCAAGATTACTTCAATTTCAATTTATATTTTTGCAAAGAATGTCATTGGCAGGCCATCTCTAGAAAATAACATTCATAATTTACTAGGAATACTTGATATGGAATATTTTGGTCCAAAACTAAAGTAGCATTACAATTCCACAAAAAAGCTAATTTATATTTTCAATAAATCAGAGTATAGAATCACCTAGACAAGGATTTCATGGGATAAAACACACATCAGAATGAAATGGCTGCAAACATTTGAAATAAATATTTTAGAATGAAAAGATACCCATTTCATGGTTGTGCATTTTATTTTTCTATAACTAGGCCACAGAATACCTATTAACCCAGCTTCACTGATCCAAGACAAGGACTTTTTTGTTTGTAAGCAACATGACAAGCAGCATTAGTAATGAAAATAGTGACCTGAGAGAAATGCAGAGCATTATGGAAATGTGAATGTGGCTGATTTGCATGAATGGAATAGCACAGCATTTTCTCTTTCAACCCCAGCTGCTCTCTTAGTTGCTGCTATTTTGAGACTTATCAGTACAGTCTTTGTATATGACACATGAGCACTAGACATGCATTCCCAAATATTAAAATAAGAATAGGGAGTCTATCACAGAATGGCAGACAAAGCCAATATTAATTTAACATGGAAAAACTCTCCTATGCCCCCAAATCATTTTATTATTTTAAAGGGGATGTATCACTTTCTAAAAAGAAATTCCCATATGCTTTGTTAATACAAGTTATACTATGAACACTGTTTTTTTATTATTTAACTACTTTAAAAGATATTTTATCTTCAAGTGCAGAAGAGCTGTGCCGAAGAATCAGTGTGTCCCATTATGCTGACCAGCAAGGTTCTTCTGCACGTCCTATTTCTCCTCCCACTTCCCTCCCATCTGCCCCAGGGAGTGTGTTCATGCTTCCCTTCGGTGTGCTGTGAAAGGCTCGTAGCTTTACAGCAAATTGCGATTAGCATTATACTGCTACTACTATATTACTATATACTATATTGCCTCAGTATAATGCTAATTGCAGATTACTGTAATGCTAGGAGCCGTTCACAGCACACCGAAGGGAAGCATGAGAGGGAGGTGGGAGAAGAAGTAGGATGGACTGCACAGCACAGAAGATAAAATATCTTTTAAAGTAGTTAAATTAAAAAAAACAAAACAAAACAGCATTTATAGTAAAACTTGTATTAACAAAGCATATGGGAACTTCTTTTTAGAAGGTGATACATCACCTTTAACTAAAATATGAGGTTAGGGGGTTTGGATCACACCAATTGTAGTTATGCAACATGGTACTATGTGAAATGATGTAAGTGCCAACTTACATGTAAGCACGTCTTCTTAATTTAAATCTTGATATTTATAACATTTGCTACAAATAATGATATATTTTTAGAGACAATTAATTACACATTCTGGCAAATTAAACGTGAAGCCACAATTATATCCAACAGCAGAGACTTACCAAACATGTTATACTATATGTTGTGGTTGACAGCTAAGGCAAGGAGACTGGAGCAATTCTGGAGCAAACCAGCTGCATCACAGGGGACAAATAAAAGTTTATATTGGTTTAAATTAGGTCTTTATCTCCTTGAATTCCAAACAGGTATCCAACACATTGATTAACATTGCAATGGAGACCTCTCTAGCATTCAAAGGATTAAAAACCATCTATGTCAAATGAAATTTTGGGAATATCTATATTCCCCCTATGGTGCAGTTGGTTTGCTCTGGAACTGTTTCAGCCTTAGTACATCACCCTCAGTGAAATGCCCAGGAATCTAAAATTGATATACACAACGACAGGTATATTACTGCTTAAATGAATAACATTTCCTATGATATGTAGCTCAGAACATTGAGCATATGTAATAGCACTGCTCTGTGATGTTCATATGCTTCAAATCTTGCTAATTACAGTGTAATAATATGTTGAATATGATTCCCCTCTCCCCTTTCCCCGACATAAACAGTTAAAAGAGCAGTAAACTTTTATTTATGAAAATACATATTTTATAGAGCTTTTCCTGCTGAGTAAAACAAGGTCACTCCCATCTCTCTCAGATGTTTTATTCAAAATTCATAGCAGTTCAAATAATCAGTGAATTTGCTGTGTTTACTTCCTGATTGTTCTAACTAACAGGAAGTGACAGGCAGTTTCCATCACATTCTATGGAGAACTGTAGGTCTCTGACTTTTCTGACATTCCTCTCCATTAGAATCTAACAGGAAAACTAATTAGAATTTGACCACTAGAGGGCACTGCTAATTTAAAAAAAACATGGGTTTAAACCATAATAACTCTGGAAATATAAATCTCTCAGGAGTGGGAGTACCCTTATTTTACTCAATAGGAAAATCCCTACAATATATATTTTTTCATAAAAAAGTTCACTGCTCCTTTAAGTCTGAGATCCGACATCGGATCACAAAGAGGGACAATTTTCAGTTAGTATTAGGGAAAACCTGCCTTCCTTCGACAAGACGGGCAGGTTTTTCCTTATACTGACTGACGGAAGATTGTCCCTCGTTGTGATCTGTCTGGTCAAGCGACCCAACTTTAGATCTGAGGGAAGACTGCTTCTGAATGGGAAAAACAGTGGGAGGGATCATATTCAACATATTATTACACTATAACTAGCAAGTTTTGAAGTGTACGAACAACGTTCTGAGCTACTTGTCATGTGAAACGTTACTATCCTTTTAACACACAGGCACAGAATCTGATAGCCAAAGTAAAACCTAATCTGACACGACAAAAAAAAGTTGATAACGTTAAAACAGGCATTTCTGCGATTATGAATATTATTATCCCTATTTGCTACTACATATTTTTTCCACTATATCATGCTACTCCAACTCATGCTGATGCACAGTAAAATAGTTGATGAGGCTAAAAAAAAGACATGCTTCCATCAAGTCCAGCCCATGCCAAATCACCACTGTTGATCTAGAGGAAGGCATAAAAAAAACTATAATGTTCTAGAGGAAGGCATAAAAAAAACCTAAAATGTTCACGATCATTTAAAAACGTTCAGTTTGAAAGTCAGACATTGTCTCTACTCCTTTCTTTCACTCATATATTCATTATATATTGCCATGTTTTGGTATTTGCTGACCTCCATTTTAGGTCTGTATTTCATTCACTTACTTTTACAATAAACGATAGTCCTTATCAGTATGAATTAGATAAGCCATAAAGCAAAAGCCCAACCTTGGCTCTTTTGGGTCACGCAAATGTTTTCAAGTAAACTGTGCAGCTACAGATTACAACAGAGTTAAAAAGACATTAAACATATATATATATGTTTAATGTATATTCAAATATATATATATATATATATATATATACACTTGAATACTATATGACAGACATACCTAAGTGAGTATGTCTATAAAAAAAGCCACGTTCTCCAAAACAAAATGCTGTCTTTTATGGATATAATACACATCAGGATTGTACTTTTTTGAGAAAACTTGAATTGAAAACTGATCATAATAGGATTTTAGTGTTCTTACCTGTTAAATCCTTTTCTCTTTAGTCTATTTGTCTTCCACTAGAGGACAGGACACATCTTAAAAGGCAGAGTTTTTTTAGGTGGAGACTCCCTCCCACTCCATCATCTCAACGCTTGCCTGGCCTTGTACTAGCCAGTTCTGAATGTGATCGAAGCCCCAATGACCAAGATAAGCAAGAAAAGAAGAATAAAATCTCCTCTAAGAAGAAGGACCTTAAGAGGACTCCACAGCCCAGACAGGTGAGACCAAACAGATGTCCCTTTGTCTGGGTGGGAGACCTGTTTTCCACATGGTCTAGCGAGAAAAGGATTTAACAGGTAAGAACACTAAAATCCTATTTTCTCTTACATCCACTATGGAACACAGGTACTTTGGGGATATACCAACATTAAGCTCCCCAGGTGGGAAGAAGGAAAAAGAACCTCACGCCTGTCCCCATGATACCGGAGTTCCCAAGGACTATCCAGAATCAAAACAGCCCAAACAGAATAAAGTGTCTACTGACACTGAATAAGCACAGCACACAAAAAACAAGAGCCAACAGGGCTCAAACTTCTGCAAAACAGTAAAGAAGAAAGCATAAACTAAGGTCCCTTAGACAGGCAATACTGCCTGAAGGACCTTCCAGATGAAACTGGCTTCAGCCGAAGCTAGAACATCAAGACTTTAGTGTTTTTCAAAGGTGTGCACAGAGGACCAAATCGCTGCCTTGCACAACTGCTCAGACGCGGTCCCACAGACCTAGTGGAATGTGCTGTGACCCAAAGGGAACAAGTTTTTTTCTGAGTCCACACGCTTGGCGTATGGTAGCCTTGATTTCAGAGGCAATAGTAACATTGGATGCAGGCCGTTCAGCTCTAGGACCCTCAGGTACAACAAAGAGAGAGACAGTAAGCCTTGCAGAAAGGCTCAGTATGGAAACCTCAATCTCTTGATTGATGTGAAACTCAGAAACCATTTTAGGGAGAAACGCTTGAGACTTTCTAAGGACCGCCTTGTCTTTGTGAAAAAACAGAAAAGGTGGTTTGCAAGACAAAGCTTGCAGTTCAGCAACCCTGCGAACAGAGACTACCACCAAAGGAAAAGTCATCTTAAGTGTCAGCTGATGCCTAGGGATGGTAGCAAGGGGCTCAAAGGGAGGCCTCTGTAACACCCCCCAAAACCAAATTAAGGTCCCACAGAGGAGTAGGACCCTTAAAGGTAGGATAGGCATGAGCCACCCCTTGAAGGAATAACTTGACATCCGGAATGGTGGCAATACATCTGTGAAAAAAACTCAGAAATTGCCGAAATCTGAATCTTCAAGGAGCTCAAGCTGAGTCCCTTGTTAAGACAATCCTAGAGAAAGGATTACAAATAAGGAAGGTTAAACACCTGTGAGGACAGAGACAGGAAGAGACAGGCTTGCTAGCCTGAATCATAGTGTAAACCATTCATCATTTTATTAGCCCTTCTCTAAATTCTCTCTAGAATATCTATATCCTTCTGGAGATAGGGTCTCCTGTACTGTACACAATACTCTAGGTTAGGTCTAACCAGTGTTATGTAGAGTAGCATGACCACTCCAGGCATCTTCTTTGCAAAAAAGGAACGTGTAGAAGAAATCTGGGTTAGGAGAGTACTCCAGTGGTTTCACTGATGACCTTGCTTAGGGCTCAACCAAATATACATAAATATAGATGATGTTGAAAGTCCTTTTAAATCCACCCAAGTCTTTATAAAGTGTTAGTTTTAATATAGCTGTCACGAGGAATTCGTAGGACTATGAAGCTGTTGCTTGAGAGCGACGCTGGGGCTCGTGGCACGGGTTTGGAGACGGCCAACCCTATCCCTTACTGCGGCCGAAGCCGAGTTAAAGGTGCTGGCCGCGAAGCCAGGTGCCCGATCCCGGTTGAGCCGGAACCCTGGCCAAGATGGGAGTAGAGAAGAACCGTAATGCTTCAGGTCCTACGAGGCAGAAGAATCCCTAATGCAGAGGATAATCGGATGCCCAATTGGCCAACTTGATTGCAGACAGAAGCAGATACAGCTGAGGGCTGTGGTACCCCTACCACCTTTCTTCACAAGACAAAAATAGGGAGATAGGAAAGAGAGACCCTTATTGCATGGCTTAGTCCAAGACTGGACATCAAATACCCTCCAGGGAGGCAGGGTAAGCCTAACCAATCCCAGTGACCCAGGGTCTATCGGACCAATCTATCCAAAGGGAGCATCCCTTACTACTAAGGCCGGCAAGAACAACCCCAGGGCGGAGTAAGACCGCTACAACAAAGGATGGGTGACCAAGGCAGGAAGGTCCAACTACCCTGGACAACCCTAGAATCAAGTCCTAAATGGACACGGCTGAGCTCTGACCTACACCCACTTGGAATCGGCTGCTAATAGGACCGAGCACAAAACCCTCTGGCAACAGACCGGAGGCACAGAGCACTTTTCCCCTTACTCCTCCCGCAGCCCTGAAAGCAGCCAGCAGAGAGGGTAGGCGACAGAGATCATCAGTAGCCTATCCCTTGCTTGGCCCGTCAGCTGGGAGGAGCAGAATCGGCGGCGGGACAGCAGCCCACTAACAGCCGAAAGCCGAATCCACTGGCTTTAGCAGAGTGGCTGACAAAACGTCCGAACCTAGCCGGGGGCGCCGCTCCTAGGGGTAGGCAACAGCAAGGCAACAGCCGGGGCTAGGGACGTCCAACGGGATCGGATGATCCAAGTCACCGGGGCGTCTCAATCCGGGAGCGGAAGTGGAAGGACAGGTCAAGTACCAAGCCGAGGGTCACCAGAAACGGGCACAGCGAAGAGGCAAGCCAAGCCAGCAACAAAAGAAATGGAGCAGGGAATACTGGAACTAGAACTACGATACAGGTAATGCTTGACAGCTCGAATAATCGGGCGCCCAGTAAACCCGGAACAGGAAATATAAAGCAAAAGCCTGCCAATAGGAAGGCCGGCCTGATGCTGCACTGAGCAGTGTAAAAAAAAGAAAAAGAAAACAAAAGGTAGCATCGTGACAATAGCTGGCTCTATTCTTTTGACACTAAAAAGGGTACCCCCATTAGTATCTACTAGATGACTAGCTTCTATTGATAGATTACTACAAACAGCTTTATCCTTACCTATAGTAAATGTAATGGCAACATTTTGGTTATTAAAATCACAGTTAAGCTCTCAATTAAACACAAAAAGCCAGAAGATAAAGATTTTATTGTTCCAACTTAACTCCACGCTCCCCCCCCAACGAGGAGGAGGGAGGCTTGACTTTCAAAATAACCTCATCAGTGGAGAAACTGGTTACATCACAAATGATCTCATCAGTGACATTGATGCAATTTTTCTTCAAATTATATTTTAATAATTTTTGAAAGAAACATATCCAAGCACTGGGAATATCCTTTTTATTGTCTAAGAAAAGCACTACAGCATTTATTTTCATAATTAGGGTATATTGCTCTTTTAAATACAAAAAATCATTATTTGTGTAATCCAGCCACACCATTTTTTTAATTTTTTTTTTTAGGAATGGAGATTTTTTTGATACAGGATAATACTCACTAGGGGTGCACCGAAATGAAAATTTTGAACCGAAACCGAAACGTCAGGATGCACTTGGCCGAAAACCGAAACCGAAACCGAAAATGACTTTAATGCATATTTTAAAACCGTAACCCTGACTTTTAAAAAGTTTTCATAAACTTAGCCTGTTATATTATGTTTTTGTTTGTAAAAAGGAAAAAAAATATTTTGGCCAGGGTTGGGCAAACATAAGAATCTCATTTCTGGTAGTGGAGAAATGAGATTCTTATGACTGCCCAGCAATGGCCAAGATGTTTCTATTTTACAAACAAAAACAAGTTTTAAAAGATAATTTTGTCAAAACTGGTTCAAAGTCAGAGATAGGGTTTTAAAATATGCATTATGAATGTATTTAAACCTTGACTTTGAAAAAGGTTTTTATAAAATTATCCTTTTACATCTAGTGTGGCTTTTTATTATTATTATTTATTTTTTCTATAGCTTTTAGTTCTTCTAAACATTTTTGGTATTTTGGATGTGTATTACCAATACCTCTTCTATGGTCCAGCAGAGGAATGCAGGCTGGGCATCAACAGCAGCCACTCAGGGTCTCCTGTCACTCTCGGCACGGAAAATGTCCAAAAGCAGCAGCAGGGGAGCACTGTGGTAACAGCTTACCAACTAGCTGTTTTTTTTGTGTCTGTTGATTTTAAGCAGCCCGCGCTAGCTACGTTGTGACGTAGCGCGGCTGCTCAGTACTAGGATTACTAGGGCTGCAACTAACGATTATTTTGATAATCGATTAGTTGGCCGATTATTTTTTCGATTAATCGGATAAAAAAAACAATATGCTAATTTTTCATTATTTAATGAACAAACTGAGTGTTAAAAACAAACAGTAGAATAAAAAACTTTACACAGTTAACATGCATCATTGTTATTATTTTACTATGGGGTCTATGCACCTCTCTTTCTCCCCCATGTACTTCTTTCTCCCCCCTTGTACTTCTTTCTACCCCTTGTGCCTCTCTTTCTCCCCCCTTGTACTTCTTTCTACCCCTTGTGCCTCTCTTTCTCCCCCTTGTACTTCTTTCTCCCCCTTGTGCCTCTCTTTCTCCCCCATGTACTTCTTTCTCCCCCTTGTGCCTCTCTTTCTCCCCCATGTACTTCTTTCTACCCCTTGTGCCTCTCTTTCTCCCCCTTGTACTTCTTTCTCCCCCTTGTGCCTCTCTTTCTCCCCCATGTACTTCTTTCTCCCCCATGTGCCTCTTTCTCCCCCATGTACTTCTTTCTACCCCTTGTGCCTCTCTTTCTCCCCCATGTACTTCTTTCTCTCCCTTGTGCCTCTCTTTCTCCCCCTTGTGCCTCACTTTCTCCCCCATGTACTTCTTTATGCCTCTCTTTCTCCTCCTTGTGCCTCTTTCTCCCCCATGTACTTTTCTCTCCCTTGTGCCTCACTTTCTCCCCCTTGTGCCTCTCTTTCTCCCCCATGTACTTTTCTCTCCCTTGTGCCTCACTTTCTCCCCCATGTACTTCTTTATGCCTCTCTTTCTCCTCCTTGTGCCTCTTTCTCCCCCATGTACGTTTCTCCCCCTTGTGCCTCACTTTCTCCCCCTTGTGCCTCACTTTCTCCCCATGTACTTTTCTCTCCCTTGTGCCTCACTTTCTCCCCCTTGTGCCTCACTTTCTCCCCCATGTACTTCTTTCTCCCCCATGTACCTCTTTCTCCCCCATGTGCCTCTTTCTCCCCCTTGTACTTCTTTCTACCCCTTGTGCCTCTTTCTCCCCCATGTACTTCTTTCTACCCCTTGTGCCTCTCTTTCTCCCCCATGTACTTCTTTCTCCCACTTGTGCATCTCTTTCTCCCCCATGTACTTCTTTCTCCCCCATGTACTTCTTTCTCCCACTTGTGCATCTCTTTCTCCCCTATGTACTTTCTCCCCCTTTGTACCTCTCTTTCTCCCCTTTGTACCTCTCTTTCTCCCGGTCCCCTGCGGCTGGCTGGGTCTGAGTTCCCTCCTGCCCGCCCGCATCATCACTCGCCCCTGCGGGCCGTGATGACATACATACAGATAAGAGGGCAGAGGCACCGGAAGAGAAGCGCTTGCTGCCAGACAGTAACGATCAGTCTGCTGGCAGCAAGCGCTTCTCTTCCGGTGCCTCTGCCCTCTTCTCTGTCTGTATGTCATCACGGCCCGCAGGGGCGCGTGATGATGCGGGCTGACAACATCTAATCCAGTGAAAAGGATTTTCGGCCATTTTTTTTATTTCGGCTTCTTGCCGAAAAGGCCATTTTCGGCCGAAACATTTCGGCCACCGAAATTTCGGTGCACCCCTAATACTCACATTTATGGCAACACAGACTATATGAACATGGAATTAAATAAATGTTTTAATACTTAGGTTAGGCTAATTTTAGCATTGCAAAACGCTAAAGAGATCTGGATACAAAAAATGCAATAAATATATAATTTTGACTGAGGCCAAAACATTGGGGTGAATGTACCAATTCACCAGTACTATCACACTGGTTTTCATGTCTAAAGTCAGTGGCCGTACTTAAGGGTATGCATTACAGCATTTGATCTCTCTAGGGCATACTAGCAGACATAATCCTCCCATGTTGAACTTAATGCCAACAAGCCTCATACCAACAGCCCAATAGCATGTGCAGGAAAACAGAGCACACTATCATGATTTCCTCTACACCTTGCTTAGCATATTGGTCTAAGCAAGGTGTAAGGGAAAGGACTGTCCCCTTGTCTTCCAATTGACACAAATAGTGTCCCATGTTTAGCCAATAAAGCATTGTGTGATAAGCTATAATATCATAAAGAGAACAAATTTAAATATGGGCTTACTTTACTAATGCACCCATTAGATACTGCTCTGAAAAATGGCACCCTATCAGTATGATCTGACATACATTAGTTGGTACCAGAAGTATGCAACTAAACCAACTAAAATCTTTTTTTGTTTTTACATTTTTCTAATATGTACTAAAATGGTTGTAACACTGCTGAAATGAAGAAAATGTAGACAAAGCATACAATTTTTGAAAGCAGGTTCCCAGCCACATCAAATGAGAGACTTTTCTACCCCTAGGCTGTGTAAAACTGTTTCCAGAACATGGTGCTATAGGAAACAACACATACTTCAGTCACTTCAAAGATACTAAAATACTTCATCAAAAGAGGATTTTAGTCTTACCTGTTAAATCCTTTTCTCTTTGTCCATACAGGTTATTGGTAACTCTGGGAGGCGATCCGGCCCTTAGAAGGCAGGGACAATTCTAAAAGTGTATGCAGGGGGTGAAGCCTCCCTTCCCTCCCTGGCTGCAGCCAGCCAATCAGCTCCAGAAGTATTTGAGACACTATGACTGGATAGTAGCAGGGAAGGAGACTCCTGTGAGCATGACCCCAAAGGACCCCCACGGTCTGCCACAGGAGAGTCAAGCATGGTCCCTTGACAGGGTGGGAGACCAGTAACCTGTATGGACTAAGAGAAAAGGTAAGACTAAAATCCTCTTTTCTCTGTCATCCAATATAGGTTACTGGTAACTCTGGAATGTCCAACCATTAAGTTTCCCAGAGGCGGGAGGAAGCCAAGGACCAGCCGCAAGGCCCCCAAAGTCACCAGTGCAGATATGAACCATCAGATCAGAGATAGCCCAACAAACAACTGAAATGTCAACGGACACTGAACAGGGGTAACAGCACCCCAGGAACTGTTACACAGCACACTGAACTAGAGCCAACAGGGCTCAAAAGCGAAGGAAGCATCAAGAACCAAGGAAAATCCTAGACAGGCAATACTGCCTCCAGGATTTTCCTCCCAAAGCTGGCATCAGCTGATGCCAACACATGAACACGGTAGTGCTTCGAAAAGGTGTGCTCAGACAACCAAGTGGCCGCTTTGCATAACTGATCAGTGGAGGCCTGATTCTTGTAAGCCCAAGAGGCCCCAATAGATCGAGTAGAATGAGCCGTGACCCTGAAAGCAACAGGCTTCTTCCTCAGCTCATAAGCCTTACGAATTGTGGACTTGATACAAGAAGCAATAGTCACCTTGGATGCAGGTCTTCCTGCCCTAGGACCCTCAGGAATGACGAACACCGTGTCTGATTGCCTGATAGACTCAGTGCCATGGACATAAAACTTGAGACAACGAACCACGTCTAACAAGTGGAGATCCCTCTCCTTGTCAGAGGTGGGGTCAGGGCAGAAAGAGGGCACCACAATCTCCTGATTGATGTGGAACTCAGATACCACCTTTGGCAGAAACTCCTTAGAAGTGCGAAGCACCGCCTTGTCCTTGTGAAACACCAAATAGGGTGGTTTACAGGACAAAGCATGCAACTCCGCAATACGGCAAACTGACACAATATCCAGGAGAAAGGCCATTTTCCATGTCAACAGGCTGTCACGGTTTTTGATGAACACTCAGACCAGAACGGTAAGGTTAAAATGACTTTATTATGATAAAGTACATACACGAAGTTAGGCCCTTAGACCCACACAAACAGAACAAAATATATATAATTAGGTGCAGCAATAGCAAGCCAGTCTTAGAGTGGTGTAATGTGTTAATATTAGACACAAGCGCCTAGAAGTACGATGAAGATCTGAGACTGTGCAAAGAAGATCGTTTGATTAGTTGGATCAGGATTGTTGCAATGACGCGCCAGTGTAACAGAAGACGCCAGCTAGTGAGGTAGCGTGCATGATATCAACATGAGGAGAAAAATTTGGCGAGGAAGATACAGTTGGAATGAGGCGTGCAATGATTAAAGGAATCTTGTCATCTTTCACACAGTGAACAACAGATAAGTAACGGGTGTTTTGAAAAGTATTGAGATCGGTAGTGGTTACTTGATATTGTACCATACTGTCTAATTAACCCCACTGTAAGGTGAACAGTGATGCTATATATGCACGTGCCTCGAAACTGATATCGTATATATGTTGGTGATAATCTAAATGTAGACGTGACGTGTATCGAATGAGAAGAAAAGAGAAATCTGGTGGTGTTACAATTTTATCTACTTCTATGGTACATTGCCCTTAAGGAACTTTTGTCTGCTGGTGTTACAATCTTATCTGCTTCTATGGGACATTGCCTTTAAGGAATTTTTTGTCTTTAAGAACTATTGACAAGCAGCTAGCATTATAAAGGGCTATATTTAAATTGGAGCCGTAATGGTGGAATTCCACTCCGTTGGATAATCTTTTTATGTCACATATTTTTTATTAAAGAATTTTTATACCTTTTTGATATACCGGTATATAGTCTAAGGATAGTGAGGTTTTGCTACTGGGATCGTAGAATGTAGGTAGTTTTTGGTAGTAAGGATTGTTTATATGTATGGACACTTTGTAGCCGGATGGTTTATTTAACTATTGGCTTCATTGTGGAGAGTAATTTGAGGGATAGATCTGCGACATCTCAATCTGGTGTGTGGTTGTGGTGCCTCAGAGGTAGATCCCGGCATTACATATTTTAGTAGCATTTTCCTTCCTATATAGGACAGCAATTTTGCAATTTTTGGTTTATTTGTTTTTATTATAATAAATATATTTGCTACTTTTTGGAGTGTCCGTCAATTTAAGTAATTTTTTATTATGTATATATGAAGCTTGTGTATGTTTCATTATATAATATTGTCTTGAAGGTTATTTTGCCCGCTGATTTTCAGGGGTTCATCCAATCATTAATTAAGTGCTAGATCAAGTGGTTTTGTATTTTTTGTTTTTGTACCCTAGGAGTAAGTATTCTGGTCAGGCAGCTTGTGGTGTTTTTGAACCTCCTGCTACCTTTTGATTAGCGCCACCCAAGTTGAATATTATTTGCAGTCTTAGAAGTGTATAATGGAATGGAAACAAATCTGGCAATGGAGGTTCTGGCTTGAACTGGAAAGGCAGAAGGCAACGCAGTCCAGGAACTGACAACAGGACTTAGGTGACAGGTAGTCCAGCAGCAGATGACCGGCAAAAACCCAGACGCCTGGGAGGCACAGAACCCAGAGGAGCCAGGCAACACTGACCCTGGCACTGGATCACAAATAGACACAGGCAACCGCTTAGTAGGCAGCACTGACCCTAGTGTTAGGGTCACAGGGAGACCAAGGCAGCTCTCAGCAAGCAAACCCTAGAACGCTAGGGGTGGATCTTAATAATAATATATATAGATATATGGAAGGCAACCAGTGTCCCCTCACTCAGAGGAATAGTACAACACAAAGCTGGCTCTTGAGCCAAGGCTACTGCAGTAAGGAATAAGCATGAACCCTTACCTGGAGGATCCAGGTACACAAAGGGTCAACAGGTAACGCCTAGTGAGATACTGCAACTCCCAAAGGGAGTGAAACCAGGGCTGAAAGGGAGGTGGACACAGAGAGATCAGAGTAACACAGTCAGTGCTAGGAACACTGTACCAGTACTTCGCGTGTGCACACAGAATGAGGCGGTTAAGAGAGTAGCTCAAGCACAAATGCTTAGCCAAAGGTAGACAGAATAATAGCGACACGCGGCGTACACTGACTAACTTAACGGAAAGGCCACAGCAGGTATCACTGGACCAACAGGAGGCAGCCAAGCAGTATAGCCAGGCACGGATGGCAATAGAGCGGTAATAAGCCTGACACGGTCAGTAACGGAATGGGTACTCTGCCAGGTATGGTCAGCAACGGAGTGGGTTCTCAGCCAGAAACGGTCAGCAACAGAGCGGGTTCTCAGCCAGATACTGTTCAGTAACGGGGCAGGTTCTCAGCCAGATAGAGTCAGCAATGGAGCTGGTTCTCAGCCGGATACAGTCAGCAAAGGAGCGGGTTCTCAGCCAGATACGGTCAGTAACGGAGCAGGTTCTCAGCCAGATACAGTCAGCAATGGAGCTGGTTCTCAGCCAGATAAGATCAGCAACAGAGCAGCAGTAATACAGGAAACTCAGGAACATCGTCAAGCATGTCAGGTCATACACGATCAGCAATATGCAGAACAGAAGTCAGGAACTAGTACACCACGAAACGGCACCATAGTGTAGACATGAAATAGGTTATAAAGGCTATCACTGAGAGGCGACAAAGACACTTGGCCAATCAGAGCAAAGTATTGAAATTAGGAAGGACAGAATATCGCCGTCTGCATCCGGGAGCCCGGGCACCGTGATACAGGTGTAGAGGGACAGTAGCCAAAGACTCAAAGGGAGGGAGATGAAGAACACCCAAAACCAAGTTAAGATCCCACTGAGGAGTGGGACCATTGAAAACAGGATGAGTATGAGCAAAGCCCTGTAAGAAAATCTTGACATCAGGAAGGATGGCAATGCGTCTCTGAAAGAAAACAGAGAGAGCAGAAGTCTGAACCTTAAGGGAACTCAAACTGAGGCCCTTATCCACACTGTCCCGCAAAAAAGCCAGGACCGTAGGCAGATCAAATTCCTGAGACAGGTCCCTGTTAGCACACCAAGACAGAAAGGTCGACCAGACACAATGGTAGATCTTGGAAGAGACAGGCTTGCAGGCACTGAGCACAGTAGCCACAACACCAGAAGAGAAGCCTTTCTTCTTTAATATTGAGGATTCAATTTTCAAGCCATCAAAGCTAGCCGATGAACATCCTCCATCCACAGGTAACCCTGTAGAAGAAGATCCAGACGGCAGAGGAGCCAAAATGGCTCCGGAAACCAATACTGACGAGGCCAGTACAGAGCAATCAGAATAACTGGGTAACGCTCCAGCCATAATTTCCGTAACACCCTGTGCAACATGGGAAGGGGAGGAAAGATGTAAGCCAGAGGAAGAACCGCGGAATGGACATTGCATCCACTGCCAGAGCCAGAGGGTCTCGCCACCGAGAGCAGAACAGTGGAACCTTCCTGTTGTGTCTTGTCTTCATCAGGTCGATGTAAGGGGGACCCCATCGCTGTACAATAAGTTGGAACACCTCTGGGAACAACTCCCACTCTCCGCTGTCCACTGTGTGACGACTGAGGAAGTCCGCCATGATGTTGTCTATGCCTGGAATATGCACTGCGGATATGGCAGGAACGTGTTCTTCTGCCCAGGACAAAATAGCCTTGACCTCTAACCAAGCAGCGAGACTTCTTGCTCCGCCCTTCTTGTTGATGTAAGCCACGGCTGTGGCGTTGTCAGACTCCACTTGGACCGACAGTCTTCCAACTGAAATGTCCAATGTTGCAAGGCATGAAATATTGCCCAAAGCTCCAATATATTGATTGGAAGGAGAGGCTGGCATCCGTCGTCACTTTGGTCCAGAAGGGTACCAGGAAGGACTTGCCCTTCAGCAGGTTGGAAAGGTTGAACCACCATGACAAACTCAGTTCCACATGAAGAGGAAGAGATACTGACGTCTTCAGAGGATCCGGTTGACCTTTACACACCTGGATCACGAACCTCTGGAGCTCCCTGGTGTGCGCCATGGCAAACGGAACTGCTTCTATGGTGGATATGAATTTCCCCACCAGAGAGGATAGCTTCTGGACTGAAACTGGATCCTGAGACAGAATCGCTGAAACCCTGTGGGCGATCTGGTGAGCCACCTCGTCCATGAAGAACACTGTGCTCCTCTGAGTGTTGAAGAGAAGGCCCAAGAAGACCAGACATTGGGATGGGTCAAGATCTGACTTGTCCAAGTTGATGATCCACCCGTGACGGATGACAGCCTGAATGCAGTTCTGATCTTGCTGATGAAGAAGTTCTGCAGAGGGGGCTTTCAGAAGCAAGTTGTTCATGTATCGAGTAACTCTGATGCCGTTCCAGTGGAGGACAGATATCAAGGCACCCAGGACACGGTTGAAGACCAGAGGAGCCGTTGTCAGACCAAATGGAACAGCTGAGAACTGAAAATGTCCCCTGTTGCAGGCAAACCGGAGGGACTGCCAACTCTCTAGATGAATGGCAATGTGTAAGTATGCGTCCTGAAGATCCAGAGAAGCAAGGAATTCCCCCAGGGGGCATGGCAGCAATCACTGTGTGCAGAGACTCCTGACGATAATGAGTCCGAGTCACAAAGGAACTGAGATCCTTCAAGTCCAAAATAGGGCGACAACCGCCGTCCTTTTTGGTGACCACAACGAAGTTTGAGTAGAAACCCGAACCCTTGTCCTGGATAGGCACCAGCTCCAGAACATCCTTGTCCAGAAGAGCCTGAACAGTGCTGTCGAACAGACAGCGTTTCTCTGTACCCTGAGGCATGTGAGAAGGAAGAAAGAGAAAGGGAGGAAGAGAAATGAAAGGGATCTTGTATCCTTCCATCACTACCTGTAAAACCCATGGGTCCGCCACTGAGTTCTCCAAAATACTGTGATAGTGTCATAGACGACCACCCACAGCGGAGTGAGGACCCGGGTTCGGCGAGTCATGCCTAAGAAGTCTTGGAAGCCTTGGGCTTGGAGGAGACCTTGGGCTTCCACTGTTGTTTGGGCTTGGAGGAGGTACGCGGAGGTGAGGGAACCGTCTGGTTCGCCAGACGCGTCTCATTCTGAAAGGAACAAAAATACAGGTTACGCTTAAGTGGTAATTTCTTCTGGCCCAAACAAAGAGGTACCCTGAAAGGGTAGGGAAAGTAAGGCTTTCTTGGAAGCTGTGTCAGCAGACCAGATGTTGAGCCAAAGAGCCTGTCTGGCCACCACAGACATGGTGTAAACCTTGGCCACCAAACGGATGGCATCAAATAAGGCAGCAGAAACATAGTGCTGTGCCTCAGATATGGTGGCAAGAAGGTGCAACTTATCAGAAGTAGGTGCATCCTGACGGACAGCCTTGGTGAGCTGTTCAGTCCAGATCACAATGGCCCGGTTCACCCACACTGTGGCAAACGCTGGACACATAGCAGAACCAGCAGCGGCAAAAATGGATTTGAGGGAAACCTCAAGTTTCTTGTCAGCCCAGTCCTTCAGAGCAGAGACATTGGAGACTGGCAAGGCAGTAGATTTAGATAGCCTGGATATAGGGGCAACCACTTTGGGGGGATAAACCCACTGAGCAAAAGCAGCCTCAGAAAAGGGGTACAGCTTGGCAAATTTCTTGGACACTGAAGCTTTCTTGTCCGGGGATTTCCACTCCTCAGACACAAGGCGGTCAAGAGTGGTATTAGGTGGAAAGTAAGTAAGGGGCTTAGCAGGCTCCTGGAATACTTCAGAGGGATCAGAAGGAACCTCCTGAACTAGGGGAATGTTATGAGTGGTTAAGATGGCCCTGATCAGGCCCTCAGCGGAGGGTTCAGGTTAAGCCTCAAAAGGGTCCCCAAAAAACTGAGAGGACCCCAACACAGAACACTCCTCAACATCTGAGTCCACCAGCAGTTCCTCCTCAGAGGAATCTGACAAGTCTGGTACTCCCTGAGGTTTGGACAGGGAAGACCTGACTGAGGAGGGGGCCTCCCAAGACTGAAAGGCCCCCTGTAACTGGGATGGAAAGAGTTGCAATGTGGACCTAAGGTCCCTAGTTGCAGCCTTGAACTCTTGCACCCAAGCTGGCTCTATGGCATAGCTGGAGGTCCCTGGAATGCTGTCAGGGACAACAGAACATGCTGGGCATAAGTGACCTGAGAATTCTCTAGGTAGCCCTAAGTAACAGGAAGAGCAATGCGCAATAGGAGATACAGAGACCCCAGCCTCCTTAATCTTAGGTCTAGCCACAAGCTCCAGCAGTATAGACATTCTCATAGTGTCAAATAACCTACTGTACAATAAATCACCCAATTATAGTGTGTAGGATTAAAGTTTCACCCCAGAAATCGCTAAAATAAACTTATCTGGAAGGTGAAGGGTTAATCTGCAGAGGAGAGAAGAAGAGTCCAAGCCCTGCGTAGGATACTCACGCAGAAATGCTCACAAAATGGCTGCCGCGGCAGGAGCCAATCAGAAACAATGGTGTGAAGCAAGTGCTCATGGGAAATGTAGTTTTTCACAAAAGTACCTCAAACAGTGCCCAAAGCCACCTGAGCCCCCCAACACACTATAAACATGAACCGGATGATAGGGCAGGGGCAGACAAGTAAAATGAGCCATCTCTGAAGTCACTAGTTTAAACGGCGCATTACACAATTTTTACAAATTTTAAAGTAAAACATTAAAATGTGTAAAACATCAATAGAACATGTGAGGATACCCAAAAAAAACCACTAACCCAGTAGGAAAAGTGTCAGAACCCCCCCAAAAAAAGTGCCAAACCAGCAGTTAAAGGGTTAAGTTACCACATAAACCTGCTCCAAACACCCAACAGACATACAGATATACCCAATGAGTGCAGGAGTGTGCAATAGGAACTCCAGGAATACACCCCTGTGCGGAGGGGCACTGTGGGACAAGCAGACATGCAGCACTCAAAGGGTTGCTCACCTTTCCTACAGATCTTCTGTCTTCAGATTACCATGTAGCAAGAAGTACCTCAGTGGGTAACTCCTGGGGAAGCACATGGAATCAAGATTTTCCCCCTCAGGGCTTAAGGTCCACAAAAAGCACCTGGATACTGAGCTAGCCACATCTAAGGGCGTTGTCAGTCATGGTCATCTGCCTAATGGTGGTATTCCATATCTAACAGAAAATAAAAAAAGATTCTAAAACTATAGCAGACCTGTTCTCAGCCTGGTGTTGTCTTTACCAAGGAACAAATTGTTCTGGAGCTCATTGGCTAGGTGCAGCCAAGGAGGGAAGGGAGGCTCCACCCCCTGCATACACTTTTAGAATTGTTCCTGCCTACTAAGGGGCAGATCTCCTCCCAGAGTTTGTAACCTGTATTGGACGACAGAGAAATGGGATTTTCTATTATTTTCAGTACCTAGTGCCAGCCTGGTAAAAATAGTACCCCATTGGTATAGCAAGTGCCATAGCAAGTGCCAGGAACACTAACCTGTACCTGCCTCTGAAAACAATGTCATTTCCTACTCTATTTATTAGCTACTGCTCTTCTGAGAAAAATGGCACACCACTGGTATGACTTGACCTACTATAGTAAGTGTCTGACCACAAAACTATGCAAAATACAATATCTCATTTTCTTACATTTTGTAAATATGACTTGCCTGTATTAAAATGGATATAACAATTACAAAAATAAAGAAAATATAGTATCATTTTGGAAAAAATCCAAATCAAAGGAGGAATTACTTGCTTTTCTACTCCTAAGCTAGAATGCCCAACCATTTCCAGAATATGGTGCTATAGGGAAAAAATGTTACACTTGTCACTTCAAAGACACTAAACTATTTCAACATCATGGGATTTCCTACTGTACTCAGTAGAAAAATGGTGTGAGTTGACATACAATAGCACAAGTATGGCTACCAGAAGGACAAGACTTGGAAAGCAGATAGGGTATGAATGGTTCAGTTGCTACTAATGGTACAAGTCTGGTTCTTTTGTAGTTCTATGGCTACCAGTAGGACAGTGGAACAAAGCTGGTGTTTTTCACAGTGTGTGACTGATTATGTGTCTACCAGTGTGCTCTAGAACAAGGCTAAGATGTCAGTGTATGTGTGGTTCTATGACTACCAGTGGAACAAGATTGGGAAAGCCCTCCAATGAGGTCTGATTGTTTTTGACTGTTATTTATAGTCTGAATACATTATGCATACATGAGATGTACATGGTCAGTCTGATTGTGAATTTTACCCCTGCAGTATTGGAAAAGTCATTGCCTACATCATGGCCAGTAGAGAAGCATGTAAGCACAAACATTCCTGTTTTCAAGTCCACTTTACTTGATAATCTCAAATACAAAAACAACAACACTAATAGAAAAGCATTATTTTTTAATTAAAAGAGGATACAATATAGTTAAGTGTACCCTCGAACATAAAAGTCATAATTTAACATTTCTGTGCAAAAGAACATGCCTATAGGTTTAGAAAGGGACTATGTTCTCCAGTAATTGGAACAAATGTAGCCCAGTCATATAGCACTTATTAGCAACAGTGCCAATGCCAGCCAGTCGCAGGGCAGTCATGCACAGTAGAGACTGCCCACACAGCGGCTGATACAGTGCCAGCCGGCCACGGTGCAGTCATGCTCAGTAGAGACTGCCTGCGCCACTGCTGATATAGAGTGGGAAGCTCCTTCGGAGTTCCCCGCTCTGTATCAGCCTAGTCATGGGCAGTCTCTACTGTGTATAACTGCAGCAGTCTCTACTGCGCATGACTGCATCGTTACAGACTTTCTAGCGAATTATTATACAGGATGATGAAGAGTGGCTAATGTACTAATAAGAACTATAGTAATTAATCAGAAAAATAATAACACCATAGGGATAAATAAAAGTCCAGTTGATTTAAGTGTGACTTTTAACCCCCTGAATGTTAGATATATCTCAAGAAGCATTGCAAATTAGAGCAATACTTGGAATTTACATTTGTCCTCTATGGTAAAGTTAGGTTGCACCAGCATTTCTCCAGTTCCTCTTAGTACTGAAAGTCTCAAAATGGTTATGTTTGATAGATGAGGATTAGCAAACAATTTCTCGTTATGGGTCTGTCAGTATGTGCACTGGGCTAGATGAATATCAAACAGTAACACAGCTCTTACAACACAATAAGACTGACATACAAAGAAGAATTGAAACAATTCTAGAACAAAGCAACCGCACTACAAGGGACAAACTAAAATTCCACAAATTCCATTTTAGGGAAACAATGCATTTGAGAGCTCTCTACCACTGCAGGGGTAAAAGCCCTATTTAAATAAATGGATATTTGTATGTATACTTTATGGTGCAGTTGCAGAACTTCTCTAATTTTTAGTATATCAGCCTCATTTAGTCTACACAGTAGACTGCAAAATTGCTGATCCCTTCTTTTCCTGCATGCTACGGAGTGTAATTAGGGTTGCCACCCAGCCGGTATTTTACCGGCAGGCCGGTAAAAAATTGGCTTCTGTCCAATGTTAAGTCTATGGAGGGAATGCCATGGCCGGTATTTTTTTGGAGAAAAGGTGGCAACCCTAAGTGTAATATGTCTTAACTTTCCTTGTTGAAACTACTGGCAGACAAATTCAGATTCCACTGGCTGTCTATGGGCATAAATGGCTTGACTATCCTTGTTCAAAGTAGTGGCAATACAATTACAATTCCTTTGAATGAAAACACTTTTGAAACATTTTTATATGTTTATCTATATGCTGTGAGTTCATTGGACTGTTCTCTGAGGTTATCTGTAAAATCTTTAGTCAGTGCCTCACTGTAGAGCTAGCATTCTACAAGTTAACCCTTTCATTGCCAGAGTACCCCCTGGCACTTAAACGGTTAAAGGCCTATTTAAATCAAAGGAAATGTTTATATGTCCCCTATGGAATGTTTTATATGCACCGGAATTCCATCTCCTCCCACTTATTTAAATTGGTTGTTCTAATTTTCACATTTGTTGCACCCTGTATTGGGAACCTCTAGCATTTAAGGGGCTAAATCAATGGGGATTTGAGGCATTATTTGCCCAGTCTGGTGCAGTTGGTATGAATTTCAAGATACAGCACAAAACAAAATAATCCATGAAATAAGACAATGAGAGACAGAGAGACACAGTACCTTTCCAGGCATACATAATAGTTGTGATAGTATACACAAAAAAAGAGAGTACAGTTCAATCATCCCAAAGCCCCCAATAACATTTTGTATATAAGGTAAACATACCTCCAACAACAGAAAAAAGGGTCTATGTGCTCCTCAGAGGATCACCCTCCCTCCCCACCACACACGGCACCCCTGGCGCACCAACCCTCCAACACCGAATTGGGCAAATCAGACCCAACCAACTAGGGAGGGGAGTCCATCTCAAAGTGAGCCAACCAAGCCCCACAGATCACATGGAACCTGTGCAGGGTCCAAGTGGTAGTGTGTAAGATTGTGTGAGGCGGAGTTACAGACATCCACACCATGGGAACTTTATATCTTACGTGCCATAACCAAAGATTCACTCAGAAGAGATTTAACAGGCTGAGTGTCTAGATCATCAGGGAAAATTGACAGGATACCCAGCTTTGGAGTTGGGGGGATATGTCTGTCCCGGAACCCTGAAAGAGAGGAAAAGTCCTGCTCCCAAAATCAGAGACCGCAGGACAGTCCCAAACATGGTGTAGAAAAGTAGCAGGTGCATGAGCATCTTTCACCTGAGCAGTTGTTCCTAGTACCCATCTTGTATAGTCTCACCGAGATAAAATACACCCTATGAAGAATTTTCAATTGGATGAGCTGATGTCAGGCTTGCAAGGATGCCCCACATGGACTAGTCTTAGCCATCGACCACTCCCACTCCTCCTGCACCCCCAGTCCCCCTCCTACTTCTGTCTCAGAGAAAGATCACCTTGGCAAACAGTGATTCTCTGTGGGATTCTAGGTTTTTGTAAAAGTAAAGTGAAGCAATACTGCCCTCCGATTTAGGCTTACGCAGAGTCAACAACTTGATTCTGGCCCCCCCCCAAAGAAACTGTTAAGTCTAATTCTTTAAAAACATTTTGGGCATGTGGATGGGCAAGTTCTGAAAAACATACAAAAATGTGGGTAAAAATAGCATCTTTATAAGGTTGCCCCCTCCTATAACATTAAGTGGTAAGGCTTGCCATGCATTTGTCTTATTCCAAAAATGATCTATTATTGAAACAAGATTATCCCTGATGAACACAGCAGGAGAGCCAGACACAAAAATCCCCAGGTACTTAAAAGAATTAGAGATTTACATACTACTGGAATATAGGTGGCTGACATCTGGAATCTGGTTCAGGAGAAACAGGGAGGATTTCAACCAGTTAATGGAGAGCCCAGAGTAAATTCCAAAGGTGTCCACGCACTCCAACAAGACCCCTAAGGATAAACGATCTCTCAAGTAAAGAAGCATGTAATTCACATAGACAGTGAGTTTTTTTACTTAACCCCCCCCAAACAAACGCCATAGATTTTAAAATCACTCCATATACCCGCTGCCAAGGGCTCTATTGCCAAAGCGAATAGCCCCGTCAATAGCGGGCAGCCCTGTCTGGTTCCCCAGACCAGAACAAAATCCGGGGAAGAGATTCTCTCCATGCGGACCGAACAAACAGGGTGCTGATCCAAAGAATAAAGGTTGTCCCAAAGTTGAATTTATCAGTACAGTCCAAAAATATTCTCACTCCATGAAGTCAAAGATCTTGGATGCGCTGAGGGAGGCAATAGCCCTATGACCTTGATTATCATGTGGAAGCTGGAGATCGGCATATAACTGCCAGAGATTATGAACTGTCAATTTATCTGGTTTAAACCCAGTCTGATCTGAGTGTGCAAGTTCAGGGATAATGGAATTCATCCGAGTCACCAGAATCTTAGCCAATATCTTAACATCTGTGGTTATGAGAGAGATGGGGTGAAATGATTCACAGAGAATGACATCCTTCCCCGGCGTAGGGAGTACAAAGAATGAGGCCCTGTTCATCGAGGGAGGAAGGTGGATTCTAAGGCCAAAAGAAAATCAATGTGAAGCTGAAGCGTAAGGCCATCTATGTAATTTTTATACCACTCTATAGATAGGCCACCAACCCCCGGGGATTTGCAGCTGTGTATGGCCCGTATGGCATGAATCACTTCACTCAAGAGGGAGTAAATGAATTGGCTGACCTCATGAGACAGCACTGACAGAGGGCACTGCGATAAATACAGTTTAATGTCTGCTGCTGATTTAGCCAGTCTGGATTGATATAGACGTTGAAAAAATTTACAAATTGAGCGTTGATGTCCCTGTCCGAGGTGAGCAAATGTCGCTCATCACTGCATAAACAAAGGATCTGTGGTTTATCAAGGTCACACTAAGTGAGCCAGGATCTTGCTCGCCTTATCAACATGCTCGAAAATGCAATGATGGACACAAAACAATCTGGCGCAGTTGAGCTCTGAAAGACAGATGTTGAAGCATAGAGTTGTAGAAATGAACACGGCATAGGAGTCTTTCCCATCATTAGCAGCATAGGCCCACTCTGCCCCTCGAGCCTCATCCACCAGCCTCCGCAGCATGGCCTTTAGTGAAGATGGACGTGAGAGATCAGGGAGCCCCAAGCACAAGCTTTGGCAGCCTCCCACACCCCACCGTCTCTTGCCGAGCCTGTATTGATATCAAAATACTGAGCAATGTCTTTGGAATGAGAGACAGCAACAACATCTACAGTCGGCCAGGAAGATCTCAATGTCTAGGTAGGAACACCAGTATAAACACCAGGGTAGCTGCCGGAATCCAAGGAAAGCAGTAGCGGTGAATTGTTGGATGCCACTCTAGACAGATACTCGCACACCACAGTACTCCCATGGGCAGTCCCAGAAACAAAAGCATGGTCAATGTGGGACAGGGTATGATGCGTGGTGAAATGGCAGGAATATCCCCAGTCAGTTGGGAAAAGGCTATGCCAAGCATCAATCAGTCCCATGTCTCCCACCCAACCGCTGAATGTCAGCAGAGCTCGAGAGCCAGTGTCCATCTCACCACCCCTAAACGGTCAAGGTCACGGTCCAGGATATAACTCCAAGGAATCCAGCAGAACTAAGTCAGAGAATGGGTTGGGAATATATATATTCAGAGAAGAACTGGGTGAAAGTGTTGTGGTCAGATGAGACCCAAAGAACACATTCCCAACCATCAAACTTGAAGGTGGAAACATTATGCTTTGGGGGTGTTTTTCTGCAATATATAGTTAGGGAAAAAAATATTTGATCCCCTGCTGATTTTGTACGTTTGCCCACTGACAAAGAAATGATCAGTCTATAATTTTAATGGTAGGTTTATTTGAACAGTGAGAGACAGAATAACAACAAAAAAATGCATTTCAAAAAAGTTATAAATTGATTTGCATTTTCCTGAGTGAAATAAGTATTTGACCCCTTTGCAAAACATGACTTAGTACTTGGTGGCAAAACCCTTGTTGAACTGATTTGCATTTTCCTGAGTGAAATAAGTATTTGACCCCTTTGCAAAACATGACTTAGTACTTGGTGGCAAAACCCTTGTTGGCAATCACAGAGGTCAGACGTTTCTTGTAGTTGGCCACCAGGTTTGCACACATCTCAGGAGGGATTTTGTCCCACTCTTTGCAGATCCTCTCCAAGTCATTAAGGTTTCAAGGCTGTTGTTTGGCAACTCGAACCTTCAGCTCCCTCCACAGATTTTCTATGGGATTAAGGTCTGGATACTGGCTAGGCCACTCCAGGACCTTAATGTGCTTCTTCTTGAGCCACTCCTTTGTTGCCTTGGCCATGTGTTTTGGGTCATTGTCATGCTGGAATACCCATCCATGACCCATTTTCAATGCCATGGCTGAGGGAAGGAGGTTCTCACCCAAGATTTGATGGTACATGGCCCCGTCCATTGTCCCTTTGATGCGGTGAAATTGTCCTGTCCCCTTAGCATAAAAACAACCCCAAAGCATAATGTTTCCACCTTCAAGTTTGATGGTTGGGAAGGTGTTCTTTGGGTCACAGGCAGCATTCCTCCTCCTCCAAACATGCAGAGTTGAGTTGATGCCAAAGAGCTCAATTTTGGTCTCATCTGACCACAACAGTTTCACCCAGTTCTTCTCCGAATCAATCAGATGTTCATTGGCAAACTTCAGACGGGCCTGTACATGTGCTTTCTTAAGAAGGGGGACCTTGCGGGTCGCTGCAGGATTTCAGTCCTTCACGGCGTAGTGTGTTACCAATTGTTTTCTTGGTGACTATGGTCCCAGCTGCCTTGAGATAATTGACAAGATTCTCCCGTGTAGTTCTGGGTTGATTCCTCACCGTTCTCATGATCATTGAAACTCCACGAGGTGAGATCTTGCATGGAGCCCCAGACTGAGGGAGATTGACAGATATTTTGTGTTTCCTCCATTTGCGAATAATCGCACCAACTGTTGTCACCTTCTCACCTGCTTGGTGATGGTCTTGTAGCCCATTCCAGCCTTGTGTAGGTCTACAATCTTGTCCCTGACATCCTTGGACAGCTCTTGTGTCTTGGCCATGGTGGAGAGTTTGGAATCTGATTGATTGATTGATTGCTTCTGTGGACAGGTGTCTTTTATACAGGTAACAATCTGAGATTAGAAGCACTCCCTTTAAGAGAGTGATCCTAATTTCAGCTTGTTATCTGTATAAAAGACACCTGGGAGCCAGAAATCTTGCTGATTGATAGGGGGTCAAATACTTATTTCACTCAGTAAAACGCAAATCAATGTATAACTTTTTTGAAATGCATTTTTCAGGATTTTTTTGTTGTTATTCTGTCTCTCACTGTTCAAATAAACCTACCATTAAAATTATAGCCTGATCATTTCTTTGTCAGTGGGCAAACGTACAAAATCAGCAGGGGGTCAAATAATTTTTTTCCCTCACTGTAAAATACAATAATGACGCATATCGCTGCCCATCACTGGGAACCCATGAGCGGCAAATTTGGTGCAAAAATCAGCAAAGAGATAGCAAGACATGCACATACATGGCACAGAGGACACAGCAATATTACATAAGCATCCTAGAAGAGGCTTGTATGATACAAACAGCCTTAAGGATGACAACACTGGCTTAAACAGAACTCAGGTAGAACATAAAAATACATAAGCATACATGTAACTTGGACATAAAAAAAGCCTTTCGTTTTCCTTTCCTTCTCCGTCCTCTTTTTTGGACTCAGCAACATGAACAAAATTATACAGGACTCCCACCCACCACTCCACCAGGCAAGATCAAGTTAAAAGGGTGATAGGATGGGACAGGTGGTAAGTCATGTTGCTCTCCAGCTGGCAGGAATACCTGAGGTGTCCATCCAGTCAAGTGGGGTCAAGGCGGGGATACTGTCTAGACACCCCCATCAGCTCTGCTGGTACAAAAGGAACAGGAACAGCCCGGCCATGGGGAGTCAACAGAGGACCGTTCACAGCTATACACTCCTAAAGCCTCTCATGCCAGGACAGAGCCTCCATTTCATAGGTGAAGAAATGAGCTCAATCACCATGGGTAACTCAGAGCTTGGCTGGGTATAACATATTATACAGAATTTTTCTCTCTCTCAAGAGCCTTTTGACATCCTGGAATTTCCTCTGCTGCTTCTGGATATATGCTGAGAAGTTAGGGAAAATGAAAACTTGGTTGTTTTCGTAAAATAGTTGGCCCTTCAGCCTTGAGAGTTGCAGAATAGCATCTCGGTCCGTGAAATTTAGGCACTTCGCTATTGTGGTTCTAGGGGGGGCTTCCAGGAGGCAGTGATACAGATGGTACCCTGTGGGCCCTCTCAGTGATAAAGCAGTTAGAGAGGCCCTCAGTGCCCAGCGTGGCTCTTATCCAACTCACAACTCAGTCAATCTCCCTTCTCAGAATTCTGGCATGCCAACAACTCTTTAACTGCAACTGTGAAGTCTATTTTCCAGATCACCCACCTTACAGGATAAATCCTGCACCTGGGAGCCACATCCTGAACAGGAGGTAGAACATCCTCATCAGTCTAGACCCGCCTCCACACATCCAGGACTTTTCTCTCATAGCTTGCTGGTCTGCTCGCAAGAGTTTCAGGTCCACTTGACCAGTATCAATTTTGGTAGTTAACACTGCTTGACAGCTGGCAATTGCAGCCATGAGCTCTGCAAAGTGAGATGTGGCAGAGTCCTCAGAACCTGATGATTGGCCAGGAGATGCAGGGGTAGATTTATCCTCCATAATAGCCTCCATTTCATCCTCAGCATCTGGCATCTGGCAAATTTGCTCAATTTTGATTTGCATTCACCGGATTTTATACCTATTTCGGGACTGGTGGGCAAAAGGAAAGCTGGCCATTGAAGCAGTGCCAAGAAGATGGACAGAAAGAAACAGTAATAACTTCAAGGCAGGATAATAGCATGATTAGAGCTCTCGAGATCAATTCACAACATGAGATTACACTGAAAGACTACATAATATGAAACAGATCTATAGACATTGCCGAACGTCAAGGGTTAGGCAAGATGATAAAGAGAGAGTGGCAGCATGAGCCTTTCTTGAAAGGAACCAACAGATAATTCCTGCTACTTCCCCCCTCCAGGGGATTTATGGTTTTGTGTGCGGAAAGGGTGAAATGGTGTCTACTAGAGTAGGGCCACACCAAAGTACACTGCTTACTACCCTGCCAGCAGGTAATCCCCAAAGCTCCCGGAGTGGGTCCAGCGGGTCAACGAGGAAGATGTGGGTGGCAGCCCATATTGCAGTGCCCTGGCTGTTGTGGCACACATGCAGCCCAAGAAAATTGACAGATGCGGCAACACTATATTGCACAGAGAAGTTGCTAGAGAGTCAGAGTTTAACTCTGGTAACACCAGGCAGGAACTGACCTAGATGAATGTGACCTTCCAGAACACATTGAGTTAAACTGGGTCCTCAGCTCTCAGCTGCAATGCACCGGGCACTCCACTTGAGGTCGCATCCTCTTCAGGCTTTGGGGGAAGAAAATGTAAATCCAGGGGGTTGTGTCTGGATGTACTTCACACCGGGCCTTCCTACCATCATGACCAGTGCCCCTCACACCACTCCAAGCAGGCCAGAGCTTTGCGGCCGACCACTCACTGAGTTGTTGCCAGGAATGACAGCAGTGCTGGTATATGCAAGTCAGGAAGGAGACTCCTGCTTGTTATAGCAGGCCACCCAAGGTAACTGGATCTTTTTTACTCAGGCATGTAGCCACACTATCCCCTGCTGCCCAGTCTGCAGCCACGGGTAGCCAATCCACGGCAGGAATAGTCTCCAAAAAGGTTCGGGGTGCTCCCAAGGTAACCAGGAGCAGAGCATAAAGTAATTTTAAGTGTAGATTTTTTTTTGCGAGGATGGTAGGGGATTTTTGATAAAGATGTGTCCTCTCAGTATGGCTGCCAAGCCACGCCCACAATTCACCATTTTTTAGATCATATTTTACTCTGACACCTAAAACAAAAAAGATAACGTACTATTCCAACAGAAAAACTAAGAACTTGAACTTCTCCAATGTTTTATGGCTAGGAATTTCTAATTTAGACATAGATTACATTGAAGTTGTTAAATGTTATAAATTGGTTTTATCTAACAAATTCACATTTAAGTCTCTGGAGAAATGCATAAATAGAACCCTTGATAATTTTATAATTTGCAGGTGCAATCCACTCCTTAGTCTCGGTTCTGTCTCAGGTCATTCATGTTGAGAAAACCTACTGAAGTGAGAGCTGTAACTAAACATATCAAGCATTTGAGTTATATGAGCAGTGGGAGATTTGCAACTAGATTCTTGTTGTAGTCTCCATTTACTCTTTACTTTTTTATCCCCTGGCTTTAGAAATACTGGTATATTCTACTGACTGACATATACACCTCCCACTTGAAATGCAGCAGTTCATGCAAGGTCAAGTTATTCTTAGGACAGTTAAAGGGACAAAATCACTGAAGATTACAACAGGCAGGGCATCCATCACAAATACTGAGCCTAAGACAAATGTAACTGGTAGCCCCTCCCCCCAAAATAAATAAAAATTGTTGTACCCCTACCCCAGCCAAACTTTTAGTGTAAGCCAGATGCAGAGGTAACCGAGCTTATAAATCCTCCTTTAGGTTTAAAATGCATTGGAAACATCTAGAGTATCCAAAGGGTTAAATCACTGAGTGCATGCACAGAGATAATGATCTATATAATATATAAATAAGTAAAACCAACACATCCCAGTTATTACACTTTGGTCATAGGACATACTCACCTGTAAACATGTCACTGCCATTAGTACAGTTTGATCCTTGGAAGGACTGACCCATAAATATGTTCCTGCCATTAGAACAGTTTAGTCCTAGGAAAGACTAGACCATAAATGTGCCACTGCCATTACAACATTTTGGTCCCTAGGAAAGACTAGCCAATAAATATATCCTGCTATTAGAACAGTCCAGTCCTAGGAAAGACTGTACCATAAACATGTCAATGCCTTTGACATATTAGTTGTCACCCCATAGCTAATCCTGGTCACTATACTGTACAATATATAACATATATGGAATAGTGAGTTGTGCAAATATGTGATACAATAAAATACTGGTTTAGGGGATAAAGGAAAGAATAGTGTGTGTTTGTGTATGTTGGGGGTGGGGTGGGGCAGGAACAGGTAGTAAAACAAAGTATTGTTGAAAAATATAAGGAGATAACAAGGGCAAGGAAGGTAAAGGGGGTACATGAGCGATGAATGAGACAGACTCTTCCACCTACCACTCTCTGTAAGAGGAAGTAAAGAAGAAGATAAAGAGGACAAGTGATGAAAGATAAGGGGAATGCAATGTGTGGGATAGATGGAAAGTGCTGTGTGGCTGAAACAGAGGCAGGGAATGGTATAGTTCATTCATCTGTCATTTAACTCCATTGACCTTTAAATCCTCCTATGTGTCATTTTTACAGTTTTGTCTTTTTTTAGGCCTAAAGGAAAAAGGGAAAGACTGGCAGATGAAAGCTAGCAAAGAATAAGGAGAGAGACCAGAAGCAGGACAATGGATCATGTTGAGAGGGAAAAGACAGAATGCTAGGGAGTAAAAAGTTGGCCGAAAAGATAAAAGGTGAAGGTGCTGATTCTTTGCAAGCTTAGAACACCTAAACATTAAATGCAGTGTAGGGAAGGAAGTCTCCTTATGCAACAAGGCAGCATGGGAGAGTGGAAAGGTTTTAACTCTCTGGGCCCAGATATTTCTGAACTATCTAAAATGCAAAGAGAGAAGATGACAGAGACAGTGAAAATAATGTGATTTAACCCCTTAAGGACCAGGTGATGTGCTTTGGCCATCACGGTGTTTAGATCCTTAAGGACCGGTCTGACCCAGTAGTTCCCTCTGTTCTCTCTCTCCATGATGGTGGCCTTGACAAGGGTACCTAGGCAAAGCAGTGCAATCCTGGGACAAACCAACTGTACCAAAGGTGACAAATAAAAGTTCTCATTGATTTAAAGTTTTTATTCTAACCCAATGATGCATTCAGGAACACTCTGCCAGGGAGTAGGAATATAAACAACAGAAACAATAAAAGCACTTTGATTGCATCATAAAGTTGTTTGTGTGCCTACTCCCTGAAAGAGTGTTCCTGTATGAAGTAATTAGTAATAGGTGATTTACCAGGTAAGTGGTTGCACAGTAGTGCTTAAAAAAGACATATAACAGCATAGTATTCCAGGACAAACTGTTTGTGTACTATGTTTTTTTAACCTCTTGAAATCCAGATATAAACACATTGCTTTGAAATGAAATGAAGACCTCTCTGGTAGTCCATGTGTTAAAAGCACTATTTATATCAAAGGAAAGTTGGAGAATTTTGGGGGAGATTTATAAAGCTTGAGTAATGAAGAAAGTGTCTGTAAAAGTGTTGCAAAGCTACATAAGGATATGTATAAATATTTAGATATATTTTCGATAAGAGATAACTCTAGTGTGTCAGTTTTTTTGAAAAGTGGAATAGAAATTATCTAAAGAAGAACTGTGGTGCAACATATTTATAAGAAATTCGCTGATGGTGCCAAAAGTAAAGGGACTTTAAAGGGATAGTAATGGATCAATTTAAAGGGATAGTATTACTTCAAAATTACTATCCCTCATATTGTAGCCCTTAATAAACTGAGTTAAATGACACCAGTGGCATCTCTCAAACCTTTACGGTTTAAGAGATAGCCGCTTTCAAAGTTTCCTCTCCCCTGCTGTCAGCGTTCTGCTGCCAGCAGGGGAATCCAGTCCCGGGACAGGCGGAGGCTCTTAAACAGAGCAGATATCTCGTTATGGAAGGGAAAATGATTCATTGAAACAGTCTTCTACGTGTGCTTGGTTACCAAGCACACGTAGAAGACTGTTTCAATTAATCATCTTTGCTTCCATAACCAGATATCGGCTCTGCTGAAGAGCCTCCTCTTGATTCAGAGACCGGATTCCCCTGCTGGCAGCAGAACGCTGACAGCAGGGGAGAGGAAACTTTGAAAGCGGCTATCTCTTAAACCGTAAAGGTTTGAGAGATGCCACTGGTGTCATTTAACTCAGTTTATTAAGGGCTACAATATGATGGATAGTAATTTTGAAGTAATACTATCCCTTTAAGTAAACTGAATATTGTAGCTATTAAACAAATAGAATAAATGAGGCCATTCCAATCTCTCAAACCTTTATGGTGCCTGGATTGCAAGCACACTGTGTAGACCGTTCCAATGAAGTATTTGTTTTTAGATCTTGCTATTTCGGCTCTGCTGAAGAGCCGCAGGATGGTCCTGGGACCAGGATCTCCTGCTGTAAGATAGAGTGTGAGATCTGTGAAAGGCAGAGGCATAACTAGAAGCCACCTGGACCTGGTGCAAGAACTTCCATGGATACCCCCCCCCCCAACATTACTCCCCCTCAACCACATTGCCCCCCCATTGGCCATCACCATTGGTCACCTCCACATTGTCCCCTATCTCCACATTGCCCCCAATCTCCACATTACCACCACATTGCCCCCCATCTCCACATTGCCACCACACTGCCCCCATCTTCATATTGCCCCATCTCCACATTGCCACCACATTGCCCCCATGTCTACATTGCCCCCATCTCCACATTGCAATCTCCACATTGCCACCACATTGCCCACATCTCCACATTAGCCGCATCTCCACATTGCCACCACACTGCCCCCCATCTCCACATTGCCACCACACTGCCCCCCATCTCCACATTGCCCCCATTCTCCACATTTCCCATCTCTTACCTCCCTGGTGGTCAAGCAGCGTGGCAGGAGTCAGGAGAGGTCTGTGCCTCCTTCCGCACAGACTTGTTACAGTGGTCTTAGGCAAATAAACACAAGGTACAAGTAAATTTAACCAGTTTATTGAAATAAGAAATAGGAGAGAGCACTTCCTCAGCCGTGGAGGAACAGGTGTGAGGACAGTGCCTAGTCCACTACCCAGGAGCTGACACTGTACTAGTTGTAAGTGATAATGAATAGAACCAGACGTGGCTCTAACCAATAGGGAGTTCATAAACCCGGAACACCAGGAGTCTAGAGAAGGAGCATACCCAGACAATCCCTGGAGAGGGAATCTGTCATATGGTAACTTCAGGCAGCTTACAGTACTGGGAAAACACAGAGCAGAGGCAACAGACCGAAGGCAGCTCGCAGGCTACCCAAGAGGTAACTGCTAGGTAGAACAGTGCAGAGGCAACAGAGCGAGAGACAAGCACTTAGATACCGGAAGGTAACTATTTGGTAGCGCAGTAAGGAGTTGACAGAGTGAGAGACAATCTGCGATACTATCAGTAAGGCAATAGCTTGATCGCACAGTGTGGGGGCAATGGAGGGACAGGCCACCTGCAACACTACCAGCACGGCAGCTGTTGCACTAGACAGATAGAGCGAGCCCGGGGGTGGCCAGGCCCCTGGAGCAACGGGCCCGGTCGCACGTGCAACCCCTGTGACCCCTATTGCTATGCCACTGGTGAAAGGGAAGGGAAGGGGAAACTTTATAATCATATATCTCTCAAACCATAAAAGGTTTGAGAGATCGGAAGGGGCTCAATTATTTTATTTTTTAATAGCTACAATAGTCAGTAGATCCATTACTATTCCTTTAATTATTAAATCTTAATGCCAGGTATAACCTGTTTATAAACTTGACTTTAGTTCTTCATATCACCTGTTGTTGCACATTTTAGGGACAATTCTTAACATGCACTAAGGAGGTTTTTATACATTGAGCCACTTTGACTTTATACATAAGGCCCAGTTTATCCTTTTAGAAGCAACAGTCTAATATTTTCTTCAGATGACGAGTAAGAGATTGTAAGACAGTAAAGGTGAAGGGATGGAAGCTCCACAAAACAATGTATATGTGTGTGTGTATATATATATATATATATATATATATATACAAATGTACTTAGCTGCAACTGGAGCCGAAGAGACAGCACTCAATTAAAGAGATGAAGATACAACTTTATTCCATCTTGTCTCTAAAAGATGATTTTAGAGACAAGATGGAATAAAGTTGTATCTTCATCTCTTTAATTGAGTGCTGTCTCTTCGGCTCCAGTTGCAGCTAAGTACATTTGTATACATACTGTATGGGACGTGCACCATGCCATTTAAGTTTTTAATGTTGAGTGCCACTGCCAACTCTTGATGCTTATATATATATATATATATATATATATATATATATATAAAATCAGCACTCACAAGACTTTATTCTGTAACAATTTTAGTTCTTTATTGTGCAGATCAAAGTTTCAATCTGTAGTAAAGACTAGCCTGTCCATTGAGTTTATTCTTTAAACATTAAATTGTCTTTGACATCAAATCACCATCAGTCTGGCATTTTATTGCACAGAAAAGCACTGGGCAGATTATCTGACCACATCGTCATCCATCAGAGAGGTTTCTGAATGCTTAGTCATTGCATCGACAATGGCGTATTTTCATATGGAAATTAGGCATAATGACTCATTTCCATATGGAAATGCAGTATAATGCGCCATTATCATATGCAAGGGGGTATGTTGATATGTTAATTTGGCACCACATTCACTAAATTCTGATAGCAGCCACTGCTGTCGGCATTCACAGTCTCAACTCCGTCTACTTGAGGCTGGTGAAGTTGGGATCTCCCTGTACTTTTCTATGCAGTAACAGCCCTCAAGAAATAATAAGTAGACAGGGTTGTAAACTGTTGTAGATGCGGAAAGGATAATCTCCCTTACACATCACCATCAGTACGACAATATTGAAGTCTGACAGAATTCTTTCTGCTGCCCCACTGGTCAGGGGGAGTGGACAGAGTGCTCTCAGCACCATGGACAGCCTCACTCCCTTCTACCTTTGAGTACCATAGGAATGTGCATTGCTCACCTTTGTGGCACTCAAAGGGTTAAAAAGAAGTACACCAAGCACTACACAATTATCCCCTTAGCTCTGTATCATATATGATACTTGTTGGGGGTCAGGCAGCATCATTGGGAATTTGTGGCTACCACTTACCCCCAGCCTTGTTCTCTTGCCCACTGGTAGCCATAGAACCCCACGTACACTGCTGGGTCCTCAGCCGTGTTCCCTTGCCCATTGGAAGCCATAGAACCCTATGTACACTGCCTGGCCCCCATACTTGTTCCCTTGCCCACTGCTAGCCACAGATCTCTATGGGCACTGTATGAGCAATGGGAAAAGGCTGGGGTGTCAATCGGTGTATGTGGGCTAAAACACACTGGTGATGTTCACCCACATGACTCATATCCAACATGTGGCCCCACAGTTCAAAGATGACATATGCTACCTCCCCATTAAAATGCAGCAAATGTTGCTCTTATGTACGACTCCCCAATGCTATCCGACAAATGTTACTCCTTCTGTACAACACCCCAATACTATCCAACAAATGTTGCTCCTTCTGTACAGTTCCCCATTAAAATGCAAACAATTATGCCTCACACTGTTAATCCTTTGTGTGCCAGAGGGATACACAAAGTTGCTTACCCCAGTGGCACTCAAAGGGTTAATGTCCACTTCAGTCTGTGTAAATCCCTGTTCGAAAAATGTAGCCCAGTGTTTTATATTGTAAAAACAAATCAGACATCGCAGGGGCATCAGGACCCCTTCTGGTGCCCCCTGACATTGATCACCTATCCAGTAGGATAGGTGATCAGTGTGGAGACCAGGAATGTTATTCCAGCCTTCCTCTTCTTCCTACTAAAGTCGACCACTTTTTTTTCAATGACCGGCTTAAGTAGGAATCCCCCTACTGAACCCAGTCTTCTCAACAAGCTGGGGGCTTGATTTATTCATGAAAAGCAGATACTCCTATGGCCTTCAAAGGGTTAAACTAACATATTAGAAAAACACCTCTGAAGATAAATAAAAATAAGAGCCACAAGTGTTGTTATGCTAACCTGAACTACTCTGTCTGGCTTACAAAACCACTCACGCTGTATAGCTGCACAGACCTCAGCTGAAAGGAAATCATTTGATACAGAGTATCATCTTTTTAATATACATTGAACATTTCTGCTGCCTGATCCTAATACTGTGGCACTCACTTATCTTATCAGTGGATATTCAGGTGTGCTTTTTTCAGTATACCTCGATATATATACAGTATCTCACATAAGTGAGTACACTCCTCACATTTTTGTATTTTATCTTTCATGTGACAACACTGAGAAATGACACTCTGCTACAATGTAAAGTAGTGAGTATACAGCCTGTATAACAGTGCAAATTTGCTGTCCCCTTCAAAATAACTCAAGACACAGCCATTAATGTCTAAACCTTGGCAACAAAAGTGAGTACACCCCTAAGTGGAAATGTCCAAATTGGGCCCAAAGTGTCAATATTTTGTGTGGCCAACATTATTTTCCAGCACTGCCTTAACCCTCTTAGGCATGGAGTTCACCAGAGCTTCACAGGTTGCTACTGGAGTCCTCTTCCACTACTCCATGACAACATCACGGAGCTGGTGGATGTTAGAGACCTTGCACTCCCCCACCTTCCGTTTGAGGATGCCCCACAGATGCTCAATAGGGTTTAGGTCTGGAGACATGCTTGGCCAGTCCATCACCATTACCCTCAGCTTCTTTAGCAACGCAGTGGTCGTCTTGGAGGTGTGTTTGGGGTTGTTATCATGCTGGAATACTCCTCCAAAGGGAAGGGATCCTGCTCTGCTTCAGTATGTCACAGTATATGTTGGCATTCATGGTTCCCTCAATGAACTGTAGCTCCCCAGTGCCTGCAGTACTCATGCAGGCCAAGACCATGACACTCCCACCTCCATGCGTGACTGTAGGCAAGACGCACTTGTCTTTGTACTCCTCACCTGGTTGCCGACACACACGATTGACACCATCTGAACCAAATAAGTTTATCTTGGTCTCGTTGGACCACAGGACATGGCTCCAGTAATCCATGTCCTTAGTCTGCTTGTCTTCAGCAAACTGTTTGCGGGCTTTCTTGTGCATCATCTTTAGAAGAGGCTTCCTTCTGGGACGACAGCCATGCAGACCAATTTGATGCAGTGTGTGGCATGTGGTCTGAGCACTGACAGGCTGACCCCCCACCCCTTCAACCTCTGCAGCAATGCTAGCAGCACTCATACATCTACTTCTAAAAGACAACCTCTGGATATGACGCTGAGCAAGTGCGCTGAACTTCTTTGGTCGACCATGGCGAGGCCTGTTCTGAGGGGAACCTGTCTTGTGAAACCGCTGTATGGTATTGCCCACTGTGCTGCAGCTCAGTTTCAGGGTCTTGGCAATCTTCTTATAACCTAGGACATCTTTATGTAGAGCAACAATTCTTTTTTTCAGATCCTCAGAGAGTTCTTTGCCATGAGGTGCCATGTTGAACTTCCAGTGACCAGTATGAGAGAGTGTGAGAGCGATAACACCAAATTTAACACACCTGCTCCCCATTCACACCTGAGACCTTGTAACACTAACAAGTCACATGACACCGGGAGGGAAAATGGCTAATTGGGCCCAATTTCGACATTTCCACTTAGGGGTGTACTCACTTTTGTTGCCAAGGTTTAGACATTAATGGCTGTGTTGAGTTACTTTGAGGTAGACAGCAAATTTACACTGTTATACAGGCTGTACACTCACTACTTTACATTGTAGCAGAGTGTCATTTCTTCATTGTTGTCACATGAAAGATAAAATAAAAATATTTACAAAAATGTGAGGGGTGTACTCACTTATGTATATATTATATTGTGCTTGCTATCATCTGCACTTTTCTATTTAGTCATTATTCCTATTAGTTGTTATTCTGTTATATTTCTTTATTGACATTATTTATATTGGGCTCTTCAGAGGTATTTGCGCAGACCATTCGCTTTTCTCCTATGTTAGTTGAACCATTTGAGTGCCAGAGGGTTGTACAGCGCATTGCTTTGCGATGCTTTGGATACTCTTCAGGCACTGAAAGAGGATGTACAGAAGGACTCGCTGCTCGAGGAGATCTCCTGCTTGTCGAAGCAGAGGACATCACTAAGCTGAGTGCCTTTTTGTCGAATGTCGGATGCCAGAGTCCCTCCACTTGTCGGACATTGCCAAGCTGCAGCAAATTCTTGTGTTTACACTGTGTGGCTCCAATGATGGACATGAGGCTTGGGAATGAATAGAGAGCTTATTTTCAATGATATTCAACTGTCTTTCATATAAGTAACGTGTTCAGTTTATGGTTGTCCTTATTTTTTAATAATTATTCTCTCTATCATCACCTGAGAAATGCTATAGGGATTACGAATCCCTGCCTGCCCCACAACTTTTTTTTCTTCTTCATTACTAGCTGCATTTTGCATTGCAGACATATTAACATCAAAAAAGGGTATGCAATGCACATCCCTGTGGCTCCGAAAGGGCTACAAGTCTGGATCATCTTCACCCCCCCCCCCCCCGGTGAGTGGGAGTACCATTGCTGTGTGGGTGGCTTAATATCTATTGCCCTTACAGGGCTATTTCACGTTCTCTTTTATAGTATACATTTTTAGTACAAATTATTCATGTTATCAGTGTTGTTGCTGCGTTACACACAAACACAAGTTTTTATTGAGAAGCTCCCAACTTTGGAGTCTGTGCCCTGTTAAACTGCCTCTTACCGAGTGTCAATTATCTATATAACCATATGTTTCTGTCACATGAAGTACCATTTCTCTTGGACCCACTCATTGCCCCCTTGAGGGTTCTTGCAATGCCTTTCAATGCAGTAGATTACCTGTTGCCATAGTGGCATCAATGCGATTTAACATAAACTACAACTCCCAGTACACATTGCGCTTTTAGCTACTTCCTCATTTAAAACTTCTACTGCCAAAATCTGTTCTTGTATAAACAGGGAGGCTACAAACTCCACTGAGGTGAGCAATGGATGTGTGATAACATAAACTGTATATTAGTTTACACTGTGTACATTAATATACATTATATATATACTGCTGTGTGCACAATGTGTACATTATTATATATTATATATAAACTATTGTGAGTAGTGTGTACACTAATATACATTATATACACTCCCGTGTCTACAGCATGTAGCTTTATAAACATTATATATACTCCCCTCTGAGTCAGCCTCACCTTAACCCTTTCAGTGCCAGAGGAGTGCACAATGCATTGCATACCCCCCCACACCACCACCACCACCACGCAAAGGGTTAAACATTCCTTAAAAAACAAAGAAACAGACAGGCAACGCCGTTCCAATCTGCTAATGAATCTATATTTGATAGTTTTAATTACATGCATTTTGGATGCTTTGATATAAATCCATGTGTTGCCCCCATAAAATATACATTAGGGTACAGATAAGACAGCTTTATTATGTCCTTCGTCCTTTTACTAGTTTACTAAAAGAGAATTTTAGTTGTATCTGTTAAATCCTTTTCTCTTAGTCCATACAGGTTACTGGTAACTTTGGGGTAGGCGATCTGCCCCTTTAATTAGTCATGAACAATTCTAGAATTGAATGCAGGGGGTGGAGCCTACCTTCCTTCCTTGGCTGCAGCTAGCCAACCAGCAAGATTTGAGACACTAACTATTGACTAGATAGTAGAAGGGAAAGAAGACTCCTGTGATCATGACCCTGAAGGACCCCCACGGTCTGCCACAGGAGAGCCAAGGGTGGTCCCTTGACAGGGCGGGAGACCAGTAACCTGTATGGACTAAGAGAAAAGGATTTAACAGGTAAGAATAAAATCCTCTTTTCTCTCTCGTCCAATACAGGTTACTGGTAACTCTGGGATGTCCAGCCATTGCGTTTCCCAGAGGCGGGAAGTAAGGCAAGGACCAGGCGGAAGGCCCCCAAAGTCACCAGAGCAGATATGAACCATCAGATCAGAGATAGCCCAACAAAACAAATGAAGTGTCAACAGACACTGAACAGGGGTAACAATACCCCAAGAACTGTTACACAGCACACTGAACTAGAGCCAACAAGGCTCAAAAGTGAAGGAAGCACCAAAGAACCAAAGAAGATCCTAGACGGGCAAGACTGCCTCCAGGATCTTCATCCCAAAACCGGATTCAGCCAATGCCAGCACATCAACACGGTACTGCTTTGAAAAGGTGTGAACAGACGAACAAGTGGCAGCATTGCACAACTGATCAGCGGAGGCCTGATTCTTGTAAGCCCAAGAAGACCCAATAGATCTAGTAGAATGAGCCGTGACCCAAAAGGGAACAGGCTTCTTCCTCAGCTCGTAAGCCTTACGAATAGTGGACTTGATCCAGGACGCAATAGTCAATTTGGATGCAGGTCTTCCTGCCCTGGGGCCCTCAGGAATGACGAACAGCTCATCAGATTGTCTGATAGACTCAATGCGATGTACATAAAACTTGAGACAATGCACCACATCTAACAAGTGGAGATCCCTCTCCTTGTCAGAGGTAGGATCAGGGCAGAAAGAAGGCACCACAATCTCCTGATTAATGTGCGAAGGACTGCCTTGTCTTTATGAAACACCAAAAAGGGTGGTCCACAAGACAAAGCATGCAACTCCGAGACACGGCAAACAGACAAGATCGCCAGGAGAAAGACCATTTTCCACGTCAGTAGGCGTAAAGGAATAGTAGCCAAGGACTCAAAGGGAGGGCGCTGAAGGACGCACAAAACCAAGTTAAGATCCCATGTAGGAGCGGGATTCTTAAAAGCAGGACGAGTATGAGTAACGCCCTGGAAGAAAACCTTGACATCAGGAAGAATAGCAATGAACCTCTGAAAGGAAACAGAGAGAGTAGAAGTCTGAACCTTGAGGGAACTCAAAATGAGGCCCTTATCCACACCATTCTGAAAGAAGGCCAGGACTGTAGGCAGATCAAATTCCTGAGACAGGTCCCTATCAGCACACCAAGACAGAAAGGTCAACCAGGCACGATGGTAGGCCTTAGAAGAAACAGGTTTGCGGGCACTGAGCATAGTAGCCACTACACCAGAAGAAAAATCCTTCTTCAAGCCGTCAAAGCTAGCCGATGAACATCCTCCTTCCACAGGTAACCCTGTAGAAGAAGATCCGGATGACAAGGGGGCTGGAATCGCTCTGCCACTCACAGATCCAGAAGCTCCGGAAACCAAGCCTGTTGAGGCCAGTCCGGAGCAATCAGAATGACTGGACAGCGCTCCAGTCTCAATTTCCATAACACCCTGTGCAATATGGGGAGGGGAGGAAAGATGTAGGCCAGAGGAAATAACCAAGGAATGGACATGGCATCCACCGCTAAAGCTAGAGGATCCCTCCAGCGAGAGCAGAACCTCAGAACCTTCTGGTTGTGTCTTGTTGCCATCAGGTCGATGCAAGAAAGACCCACTTCTGAACAATGAGGGTGAACACCTCTGGGTGCATTTCCCACTCTCTGCTGTCCACCGTGTGTCGATTGAAGAAGTCTGCCATGACGTTGTTGTCACGGTTTGTTAAGACTCTCAGACGCAAAGTTAGGTAAAAACACAACTTTATTGAAAAGTTTAAGACAATCCCATAGGATCTCATACACGTACATACATATATATTGAAATGACAGGAAAAGCAATAATAATAGCGAATTAGGCTCTACCGGCCTTGCCAATATACCGGGCAAGGCAGCCTGGACAGGCATACGAGGAATGGGTGGCTCTACCGGCCCTGCCAATATACCGGGCAAGGCAGCCAGGACTGGTACACTCAGGATAGTTGGCTCTACCAGCCCTGCCAATATACCGGGCAAGGCAGCCTAGCGGAACACAAGAAATATACAGGCTCTACCGGCCCTGCCAATATACCGGGCAAGGCATCCTAACGGAATACAAGAAGTATACAGGCTCTACCGGCCCTGCCAATATACCGGGCAAGGCAGCTTAACGGAATACATCTAGATACAGGCTCTACCGGCCCTGACAATACCGGGTAAGGCAACCCAAGATGATAATGAAAGAAGGGTTCTACCGGCCTTACCAATATACCGGGCAAGGCAGCCTTAACGGAGAGGGTGGCAACCACTGAGGCCTCAGTGACCGTCTAGATGACAACAACAGTCACATGGATGACATGCAGAGGCTAAATGAGCATAAGTGGCAAGCCAAGGAATAACAGGGAAGCACCAGTACCTGCGGACTGGGGAGCCAACGTAGCTGCCTAGGACTTGACAGCACAAACCAGCATGGAGCAAACCAGTACACGCGTACTGGGAATCAATCACATAGATACAACAGCAGCCAAGTGGCTGTGGAGTGAATCAGTACCCGCGCACTGACAATCAATAGTATCGAGGCAACAGTAGCCGTGAGGCTGTGGAGCGAACCAGTACCCGCGTACTGGGAACCCAATATAGTATCGAGGCAACGGTAGCCGTGAGGCTGTGGAGCTAACCAGTACCCGCGTACTGGGAAACAATCATATAGATACAACGGCAGTCGGGTAGCTGTGGAGCGAACCAGTACCCGTGTACTGGGAATTAATAGTATCGAGGCAACAATAGCCATGAGGCTGTGGAGCGAACCAGTACCCGCATACTGGGAAAACCCACAAGTGTGGAAATGTTGCCTAGGCGACCAGGGAGCAATCGCTGACACAGGTGAACTGGAAAATGAGCGCTGCAGGCAAAACAGGAACCAGCACTTTCCGATGGTCAACCGGATCAGGAACGGCAGCGAGGACTGGCAGCAGGAAGCAGCGACACAGGGCGACTCCAGCCGGATCAGGAACAGAAACAGAACCGCTGAACAGGAGGCTCAGGAACTAGATGATCTCAGGATAGCAGGAACACAGCAAGGGCCCAAGAAGCTCAGGAACATGATGAAAACGCGAGCAGCATAGAGACAACACGAAAGGGCAACCATAGGGTGCCCAGGCTCAGTCTAAATAGGCAATGCAGGGCAGGCTGAAAGCAGACAGCAAATGGGGAGCCCCCTACAGGTAACAGACACAAAAAGGCAGCAATCACAGGCACCGTGATAGTTGTTTACACCAGGAATGTGCACTGCGGATATGGCAGGAATGTGTTCTTCTGCCTAGGACAAAATAGTCTTGACCACTAACTAAACGGCGAGACTTCTTGTTCCGCCCTGCTTGTTGATGTAAGCCACGGCAGTGACGTTGTCGGACTGAACCCAGACTGGGCATTCTTCCAGCTGGGGTGTCCAATGAAGAAGGGCATGATATATCACCCGAAGCTCCAACACATTGATGGGAAGGAGAGATTCCTCCGGACACCACCAACCCTGAGCACTGAGGCGACCCAGGACCGCTCCCCAGCCGGAGAGGCTGGCATCCATTGTCACCGTGGTCCAGAAGGATACCAGGAAGGACTTACCCTTCAGTAGATTGGAGAGGTCGAGCCACCATGACAAACTCAGTTCCACATGAGGAGGAAGGGATACTAACGTCTGCAGAAGGTCTGGCTGACCCTTGCACACCTGGACCACAAACCTCTGGAGTTCCCTGGTGTGAGCTATGGCAAATGGGACCGCTTCTATGGTGGAGATGAATTTCCCCACTAGAGAGGACAGCTTCTTGGCCGGAACTGCATCGTGAGCCAGAACAGCAGAAACCCTGTGAGCGATCTGGTGAGCCACCTAGTCCGTAAGAAACACCATGCTCTGCTGAGTGTTGAAGAGAATGCCTAGGAAGACCAGACACTGGGATGAGACAATATCCGACTTGTCCATGTTGATGATCCACCCGTGATGGGTGAGAGCATGAATGCAGTCCTGAACCTGCTGATGAAGAATTTCCACAGAGGGGGCTTTCAGAAGCAGGTCATCCATAAATGGAGTAACTCTGATGCCGTCCGGATACTAAAGCTCCCAGGACACGCTTGTAGACTTGAGGAGCTGTAGTCAGACCAAAGGGAAGAGCTGAAAACTGAAAGTGCTCTTGGTGGCAGGCAAATCTGTGATACTGCCTGCTCTGTGGATGAATGCCGATGTGTAGATATGTGTACTGAAGATCCATAGAGGCAAGGAATTCCCCCGGGGACACAGCAGCAATCACCGTCCTTAAGGACTCTGGTGATAATGAGTCCTGATCACAAAGGAATTGAGATTCTTCAAATCCAAAATGGGACGACAACTGCCGTCCTTCTTGGAGACCACAAAGAGTTTTGAGTAAAAAACCCATACCTCTGTCCTGAACTGGAACAGGCTCCAGAACATCCTTGTCCAGAAGGGTCTGGATAGCATCATTGAACAGACAGCGTTTCTCTGCGCCCTGGGGTGTATGAAAGGGAAAAAAGCGAAAGGGAGGAAGAGAGATGAAAGGGATCCTGCACCCTTCCGTCACCACCTGTAAAACCAACAGGTCCGCCACTGAATCCTCCCAGACACTGTGGTAGTGAAGCAGAAGGCCAACCACAGCTGAGTGGGGACCTGGGTTCGGCGGGTCATGCCGAAGAAGGCTTGGAGGCCTTAGGCTTGGAGGAGACCTTGGGCTTCCATTGCTGTTTGGGATTGGAGGAGGTATGTGGAGCTGAGGGAACCTCCTGATTCGCCGGGCGTGTCTCAGTCTGGAAGGAACGAAAAAACGATTACGCTTCAGAGGTGTTTTCTTCCTGGGGACCAAAGGCAGAAGGGTACTTTTACCCCCTGTGGCCTAACTAATCAGATCCTTAAGATCTGGCCCAAACAATGATGTGCCTTGAAAAGGCAAGGAGATCAAAGCTTTCTTGGAAGCAGTGTCAGCAGACCAGATCTTGAGCCAAAGAGCTCATCTGGCAACCACAGACATGGTGGAAACCCTTGCCACCAGACGGATGGTATCAAATAAGGCAGCAGAAACATAGTGCTGGGCCTCAGAAATGTTGGCAAGACGCCACAACATATACGAAGTAGGAGCACTCTGACAGACAGCCAGACTCAGCTGTTCAGTCCAGACTGCCATAGCCTGGTTAACCCATGCCACAGCGAATGCTGGACGCATGGCAGTACCAGCAGTGGCAAAAATGGACTTGAGGGAAACCTCAAGTTTCTTGTCAGTCCAGTCTTTCAGAGTGGACACATCAGAAACTGGCAAGGCAGTAGACTTAGATAGCCTGGAGATAGGAGCATCCACTTTGGGGGGATGAACCCACTGAGCAAGCGCCGCCTCAGAGAAGGGGTAAGGCTTGGCAAATTTCTTGGAAACAGAAGGTTTCCTGTCCGGAGATTTCCACTCATCAGACACAAGGTGGTCAAGAGTGGGGTTAGGTGGAAAACAAGTAAGGGGCTTCTTAGGCTCCTGAAAAACATCAGAGGGATCTGAAAAAACCTCTTGGCCTAAAGGAAAGTTTAGAGTGGTTAAGACAGCCCTGGCAGGCGAAGGGTTAATCTGCAGAGGAGAGAAGGAGAGTCCAAGCCTTGCGTAGGATACTCATTCTGGAAAAGGCACAAAATGGCTGCCACTGGGGGAGCCAATCAGAAACGAGCGTGCAAAGCAAGTGCTCATGGAAAATGTTGTTTTCCCAGAAAAAGTACCCCAACAGTGCCCAAAGCCCCCTGAACCCCCAACACACTTAAAACATTAACCGGATGACAGAGCAAGGGCAGACAATTAAAATGAGCGATCCCTGAAGTCGCTACGTTGAGCAGTTGCAGAGATATGTCCCAAACTGCATAGTGCTGTAGAAGTGAATGGAGAAATGGAGTCTACGTGGTAAAGCACGCCTTACAATTTTTGAAACTGTGAATTAAAAGTACATGAAACATCACTAGAACATGTTAGAAAACAAAAAACACTGAACCCAGTAGGAAAAGTGCCAACAACCCCCCAAAAGATGCAAAACCAGCAGCTAAAGAGATACGTTACCAGACCAACACCCAACAGACATACAGATAAACCCAATGAGTGCCAGAGTGTGCAATAGGAACTCCAAAGAAAAACCCCTGTGCGGAGGGGCTCTGTGGGACATGTGGACCTGCAGCACTCAAAGGGTTGATCACCTTTCCTGCAAATCTTCTGTCTTCAAACTACCATGTATTAAGAAGAAGCCTCGGTGTGCAACTCCTGAGGAAAGAACTTGAACCCAAGATTTCCCGCCAGGGCTTAAGGTCCACAAAAAGCACCTGGATACTGAGCTAGTCACATTTAAGGGCATTGTCAGTTATGGTAATCCGCCTAATGGTGGTATTCTATTTCTAACAGTAAAATAAAAAAATAGCTAAAACTATAGAAGAACTGTTCTCTTGCCTGTGTCTTCGCCAAGGAACAAATCTTACTGAAGCTGGTTGGCTAGCTGCACCCAAGGAGGGAAGGTTAGCTGCACCCAAGGAGGGAAGGTAGGCTCCACCCTCTGAATTCAATTCTAGAATTGTTCCTGCCTAATTAAAGGGGCAGATCGCCTACCCCAAAGTTACCAGTAACCTGTTTTGGACGACAGAGAAATAAAAGTTACATTAATCCCTCTGTATCCATTAGCCTATAAAGCTTTTGGTAGGGGTAGTATATGAGTGCTGAGTTCAGCAGTTCCCTAGAGAATGCCTTGTATGAGCCTTGAATATATTAATATTGAATATATTTGTATATATTTAGTAATCACCACTTATACACCTTTACTCCAACATAAACCAACCAAGTTTGGCTAGCCTTTCTGTATAGCTAAACATTTCCAGTAGCTACTATGACATGTTTCTGTCCTTTTTTCAGTTCTATAATATCTTTTTTATGAAGAGGTGCCAAAAACTGTTTTTCATATTCTAGATCAGTGGTTCTCAGCCCGTGCCCTCAATAGCAACTAACAGGCCAGGATTTAGGAATTTCCCTGCTAGGGTACAGGTGTGTTGATCAGAGGCTCATTCAAACTGATTAAAGGGGAACATTCACATGCGGAAAACTTTCGAGCACATTTCCTAATGTTTCCCTGGTGATTAAACAAATGCTCAAAAGTTTTCAGGATGTGAATATTCCCCTTTAACTCACCTGTGCTCTAACAAGGAAATCTTCAAATTCTGGCCTGTTAGTGATCATTGTGGGGAAGGGTTGAGAACCACTGTTCTAGATGATTTTTACAAAGGATTTATAAAGATGAAGAATTATATTTCATTCCTGTGGCTCTATACCACTTTTTATGCCCTACTGGCTCTTGCAGCGACTGAGTAAGACTGCATAATGTTATTTATTGTCTATAAGTGCTCTTAAATCTTTCTTAAATAAGAATTCTCTAAGCAGCTTCCCATTTAGTGTATATGTGGAGTGCTTGTTTCTGCGATCCAAATGCATAACCTTACATTTATCTATATTAAAACTGGATTTTAGTGGTCTTACCTGTTAGATCCTTTTCTCTATAGTCCATATAGAACACAGGTACCATGGAATTGAGTACATCCTTTTGGAGGGCAGGACACATCTCAAAAGACAGACTCTTATAGGTGGAGACTCCCAGTCACTCCTTGAGCTCAATCCTTCCCCCACCTTGCAATCCCAGTATGAATGTGACTGAAGCCACACTAACATGGCAAGAGAGAGAAGAAGAAGGAAATCTCATGTGAGAAGAAAGACTCTAAGAGAACTCTCAAGTTCAGACAGGAAAGACCAACCTGAGGTCCCTTTCACTGGGTGGGAGACCTGAGCTCCATATAGACAATAGAGAAAAAGATTTAACAGGTAAGAACACTAAAATCTTATTTTCTCTTACGTCAAATATGGAACACAGGTACTATGGGGATATATCAACACTAAGCTCCCAGAGGTGGGAAAAAAAGGAAAAAGGTCCTTGTGACTGTCCCCATGATACCGGAGTTCTCTAGGACTATCCAGAATCACAATAGTCCAAACAGAAATTTCATGTTAATGGAGACTGAACTTATACAGCACACAAGAACAAGAGCCACCAGGGCTCAAACAGCTGAACAACAGTAAACCAAACAAATGTGCAGGTCCCTAGACAGGCAAAGCTGCCTATAGGACCTTCCATCCAAAGCTGGTTTCAGCCGAAGCCAGAACAACAAAATGGTATTGCTTAGCAAAGGTGTGCAAAGAGGACCCAGTCGCTGCTTTGAACAGCTGCTCAGCTGAGGCCTGATTTGTGTAGGCCCAGGAGGGCCCAACAGACCTAATGGAATGTGCTTTGACCTTAAAGAGAACATGTTTCTTTCTGAGCTCATATACCTGGGGTATGGTAGCTTTAATCGAATAGGCCACAGTGACCTTGGAAGAAGCTTGGCCTGCCCTGGGACCCCGATGAATGACAAACAGAGAGTCAGCCTTAAGAAAATGCTCAGTGCGATGTATATAAAATTTAAGGCACAGCACTACGTCCAACCAATGGAGATCATTCTCCTTGTCAGACTTAGGGTTAGGACAAAATGAAGGTACAATAATCTCCTGATTGATGTGAAATTCAGAAACCACCTTAGGAAGAAACTCCTGAGAGGTTCAAAACACCACCTTGTCCTTATGAAAGACCAAGAAAGGTGGCTTGCAAAACAAGGCCTGCAACTCAGCAAATGTGCGAACTGAGACTGCTGCCAAAAGAAAAACCATCTTAAGCATCAATTGATGCAGAGGAATGGAAGCAGGGGGCTCAAAAGGAGGCCTCTGCAAAACTCCCATAACCAAATTAAGGTCCCATGGAGGAGTGGGAGCCTTAAACGCAGGGATGGCATGGGCCAACCCCTGAAGCAACACCTTGACACCTGGAATGGTGGCAATACGTTTCTGGATGAACACAAAAAGAAATTAAATTTCAACCTCTGTTCACTCCATCCTGGAGAAAATATAAGACTTAAGGACGGTCCAGCTGCAGAGAAGACACAGACTTGTCCACGCACCATGAATGAAAAAGAAACCATACCCTACTGCTTACATTCTAGATTGCAGAAATTTGTTGTAAATGGAAACTTTTCAAGTTGGTCTAAAGTTGTAAGTGGGATACCATGGGGCTCTGTCCTGGGCCCAATGCTTCCTGACTTGTTTATTAATCTAGAAGTGAGTTCTGAAAGTAATGTCTCTGCAGAAAGATTTGGATAAACTGAGTAAATAGGCAGAAAAGTGGCAGATGAGGTGTAATAAAGATAAATGTTATGCATTTGGGCTGCAGAAACAAACATGCTATATATATATTTATATATACACTAAATAGGAAACAAACTTGGGGAATTTTCATTAGAGAAAGATTTAGGAATACTGAGAGATGACAGACTTCACATCAGTGTGCGGTGTCACCCAGTTGCTGAATGTGCAAATAGGATACTATCCTGTATAAAAAGGAGTATAGATGCATGGGATGCACATATAATTATACCTCTTTATAAATCCTTAGTAAGGTCTCATCTAGAATATGGAGTACGGTTTTGGGCACCGGTTCTTAAAAAAATAAGTTATTAAACTGGAAGAAGTGCAGAGACAGGCAACAAAACTGATAAATGAACTGAATGATCTGAGTTATAAATAAAAGCTAACCAAACTGGACATGTTTAGATTAAAGAAGAGACTTCTAAGGGGGCGATATGATTACTATATACAAATATATTTAAGTTCAATACAAAGATCTTTCCAAGGAACAATTTCTTATAGAGCTGAGCAAAGAACAAGAGGTCATCCATTAAGACTAGAGAAAAGGTGCCTTCAATTAGAACAAAGGCAGTGATTTTTACAGTAAGAGCAGTAAAGTTATGGAATTATTTGCCACAGGATGCTGTGCTTGCAGATACCGTAATTCAAAAAGTAATGGATACCTATCGAGCACAGAACAGTATTGAGGATTATGACAGCTGTCTTCAAGGAAGACAGGATTTTGGTCCAGGGAAATATCCAACTGCCATTTTGAGTCAGGAAGAAATTGTTTTTACACACTTGGAGCTTAATTAGAAATGGCTTCAGTTGTTTTTGGGGTTTTTTTTGTCTTCCTCTGGATCAACAGGGGTTTGTGATTTGGTATGGGTTGAACTTCATGTTAATAAACAAATAAAAAAAATAAGTCCAGGACTGAACACTGAGGCATTCTACTTACAACTTCAGAACAACTTAAAAAGGTTCTATTTACAACACCTAACTATATTCTATTAAAGTGGAACTATCATGCTTAAATAAGTTATCCCCAATTCATTGTTAGTAGCTTCTTAGTCATGGAAATAGCGTAATAATACTGCTTAAGTGCCAGCATGAGTTAGAATCATAATATCCTATGCAACTTACTTCAGTGGGACAGAACAGACATCTTGTCCATCCACTGTCCATCCCTGTCTCGTCGCTGACAAGTTATTTGCCAAAGAGGGAGTTGCATTGTACCTTAAGCTATAGGCAGGGACGGAAAGTTCAGCTGCACAGATCACTCTTCAAGAAGATCTCTGCGCTGTCCCACTGATGTAAGCTGCATACAGTGTTATGATTCCAACTCATACCAGCACTAAAGCAATGTTATTACGCTATTTCCATGATTTAGAAGATACTAACAATTAAATGGGGATAACTTATTTAAGCATGATAGTTCCACTTTAACTTGTAGGTATACAGTATTCTGCAGAAGATTTGCAAATTGAGTGAAAATAAACAAAATAAAAACAATGTACTGTCCACTGTACACATTAAAACAGCTAATACATCTTGCTCCCATGAAATGAGTCATTAGGTGACAATTTGTGCTTCCATCCTGGATCCTGGAATGTTTTATACTAGATAATATATATATATACTAGTTGAACAGCCCGTTACACGGGCCACAGTGTCACAGCCACCCGGTTGCGGGGCAGTCACACGCAGTAGAGACTGCCCGCGCCATGGCTGATACAGAGCTGGACGCTCCTTCGGAGCGCCCAGCTCTGTATCAGCCGCGGCGTGGGCAGTCTCTATTGCGCATTACTGCAGCACATGCAGCAGTGTCTACTGAAGCAGGACGTTCACACAAATTAAAGTGCCCCCCAAATAATTATTCATAAAGCGATATGCATACCAATACTTGTACGATCCCGAATAAGTCCAGCATTATTGAGAAATCCATCTTGTTCCGAGACTGATGGGCAGGCATCAGTGCAGACATCTTGCCTCTTCTGCATCTGTTCATCTGCACTGTCTGTCCCGGTCTACTCTGTGATTGGTGAAGGGGAGCTGCATTGTACCTTAAAGTACAGGAAGTGACTGATAGTGCAGGCGCACAGATGCCGCTACAGCAAGAAACCTGCCTGTGAGTCACGGAACAAGATGGATTTCTCTATAATGCTGGCCTTATTCAGGATCATACAAGTATTGGTATGCATATCGCTATATGAATAATTATTTGGAGGACACTTTAATTTGAGTGATAGTTCCGCTTTAAAATATTTTTCCTTTGGGGAGAGAAATAATTCTAAAAGATTGGCTAAATGGCTACAGTCTGGCTTGCTAAGAAACATATACACCTTAAAAAGAGATATTACTTCAAGATCAGAAGCCATCCTTTTCTGTTCACAACACTGATATCACCTTTGTTTTGTTCACCATAATTATGAGACCCATTGCCCATATCACTTATTGGAGGTGATTAACAAGCAGGGGTCTAATGGTCATGCATATCTGTCTACAACAAAATACTATTTACATCTGTTTCTATCCTACCTCTCTCTTCTCTCCTCCAAGCTATACATGTTCAGATCCTTTAGTCTATCCTGATCTTTCTTTTCCTGTAAACCATTGACCATTTTAGTAACACTACTCTGAATTATCACTACAGTATCGATATCCTTCTGGAGATGGGGTCTCTAGTCCTGTACACACTACTCTAGGTAAAGTCTATCCAGAGATGTGCAGAGTAGCATGACCACTTCCCTTTATCTGCTACTAATGCCCCTAGCTATACAACCCAGCACCCTGCTTGCATTCCCCGCTTCTTTGTTGCATTGCCTGCCTACATTTAAGTCATTAGAAATAACTACTCGCAAATTCCTTTCCTATGTTGTCTCTGACAGCACAGTACCCTTAATACTATATTCTGCCTTTGGATTTTTAAGTCCCAAGTGCATTATTTTACATTTATCAACAGCTGCCACACTCTTGTCCATTCTTCTAATTTACCTAAATCATTTGTCATTTGGCTTATCTCCCCAGGAATGTCTATCATGTTGCAGATCTTTTGTATCATCTGCAAAAAGGCATACCTTACCTTCAAGACCATTTGCAATATCACTAATAAAAATATTAAAAAGATTGGGCCCTAATATATTCTCCATTGACTGCGATCCTATGTTTTCTGTCACTCAGCTATTATCCATTCAACTATTTTTACATCCAGACCCAGCTACCGTGTGATGTATAGCTATAAAAAAGTACTAGAAATACAGAAACTGGATGTTGCATTGTTCACTATATAGATGAGAAATCATTCAGTTATTTGACTTATAGACACCTTAGTAATACTGTATACATTTTATATTTTATTAATCACTATTGGTATCAGCTAGCTTATGACTATTATTATTATAATAAATTATTTTATATTTGTGTAATTAAAATTGGATCCACCCAGAGGTCCTCCCTATACATATTGTTTGTATATTGACACGGCTTTGCCCATGCGGTTAATAACACAAATTTAAAGTGGAACTGTCATCCACGTTATACTGAGCCGCAAATACTACTAATAATAGCGATATGTATCTACATTCTTGTAATTTCATTAATAATTGCGGCATTAGTGAAAAATAGACCTTTATAGACTGACAGGCATCTGCAAACAGCACAGACATCCTGAAGAGAAGGCATCTCTGAGTCTGCACTGTCCATCCCCTTCTCCTCCACGACTGGAGAGTTCAGTGCCTGGTTACCTTAAGACACCAGAAGAGACTGACGGCGTAGGCGCAGAAAACACCTATGGCAAGATCCCTGATAATGCCTGTCTACCTATAAAGGTCTATTTTTCACTATTGCCACAATTATTTTTGAAATTACAAGAACGTAGTTGCATATCACTATTATTATTAGTATTGAGCACCAAATACACCAAATGATAGTTCCCCTTTAATTGATTGTAAGGGTTAGTTGTCTTTATCAGATTGTTAACTGAAATAATTACCATATAACCACAACACAGATCAAATGAAAATACATGTATATAAATATAGATCACTCTTGTGTTACGGACATCTACCTAAGCAATTCCATCTGAGCCACTACTCTATGATCATAGTTTCCGTTAACACTTTAAAGGGATAGTAATACTTCGTTTTATCTTTATTTTATTTTGTAGGCATTAAAAAAACATGAAGAATCCTTATGGTTTGACAGATATTCACAAGCAAAGTTTCCCCCTCCCAACCCTTTTACCTAGTTTAAGCAAACTCTTCTCAGATGTGGAATGCTGTCTATAGACCAGACAGATAACAGCAAGGGACAATATTCTTTCTATGAGAACAATGAAATCCCTGCCCCCCTTGACAAGCTTTTCAGCTTTTTCCCTTATCTTAATTGCAGATTGTCCCTCTCCGCAGTCTACCTGGGCACCTCCCTTTTGCTCTGGCTGAGCAGTGTTACATCAGTAAAAGGGGCAGGAGGGGGACACTTTGTCATTGAATTACTCTTGAACTATAACTCTGACAGGATTTAAACAACACTCTCCAAAGTCCAAATACTATGATGATTAATTAGAGCTGCTTTTATTATGAAACATTACTATCCCTTTAAGGGCCAGGGGCTAGATTCTATTGCAGGTGCTAATTGTATCACTGTTCTTATCTCCAGGTTTTTCCATAAACTTCAATAGGAAAATGTTTGATAAAACGTGTGGTAACATTTATCACTTGCAATAGAATCCAGCCCAAGATGTCCTCAAAGAGTTAAGACAAAAAAATTACTTGTTCACCTGAAAGTAAATACTTCAATCATTATACTGCATTAGTTATTGGTGCAGTATTCTAGCCAGTGGTTCTCAACCCATGCCCTCAGGATTAGGCATATATTCATCTCTTGTTTTCACACTCATATCCATCCAGTTTTCCCTGTCATCAGAAAACAAAAAAAAATGCTCTTAAACTACATTTCCAGTAAAGAGGTATATTAATTTGCCAGACAAGTATATACCCTGGACATTACAAAAGTATATAAACCAGTGGTTATTAACCAGGGTACCCTGGCACTTTGGTGTGCCTGGCACATCTGCTTAGGGTTCCCCATCCTATATAATAATTTGCTAAGTTGTGTGTAACGCCCGACATGCGCAGTAGACACTGCTGCACGTGCGGCAGTCATGCGCAGTACACACTGCCTGCGCCGCGGCTGATACAGAGCTGGGCGCTCCGAAGGAGCGTCCAGCTCTGTATCAGCAGTTGCGCGGGCAGTCTCTACTGCGCGTCACTGCCCCGCACCCGGCTGCCAGAGGCACTGTGGCCCGTGTAACGGGCTGTTCAACTAGTTGTTTCTATAAAGACTGACACAAATGTGCATGTTGGGTTTCAGTAGAATGCACAATGCAGGAGGAACACTGGTATGCTGTCAGCATAATAGCACTATAGCAAGGCTTACACCCCCCCATCCAACAATAGCAGTTAGCAGCAAGGCTAACCCCCCCCCCCCAACAATGGCATTCAGCAAGGCTAAGATGCCCCACCCCACTCCCCAATCCGACAATGCAAGTGAGCAGCAAGGCTAAGGGGTCCCTACCCAAATTTGACAACCAGGGCACTGTGGTGTTTTGGTGTTCCATGGATATCCACACAAGGTTCCTCATCTTTTCTAAAAAGTGTGAATGATGAGTTTCAAACGTATATTTTGGGGGAATTGTTATGAACAGTATATTTATGTATCTGTAAAATACTAGACACCATAAATCCTAATGAAAATAATCCTCATAATGTGGCTGCTAAACAAAATAGTTTTCCACTGAAAAACAATACAAAAATGTTAGGGGTACCTTGTGTAAAACAAACTTGAGAAACACTGCCCTAGGCATTGGTAAATCTGCCCCTGACTGCAACATATGTAAAATGATGTAAAATGTTCCAAGAGAGGGTGTTAGCTCATTCTGCAGGGATTTTAACAGTATTTCACCTAAGGGGATTGACACTTATGTTAAGAGGTTTTGACCTAGGTCATCAGTTTAAATCCAGATTAACTTGGTAAATCATAAATACAAACTGACAGCTGTTACTACCACTTTGCAGAAAGAAAGTGACACATCTTGCAACTGTAACTGGTAATTAATGGCAGTGGTAAAATAATTGTATCAAATGTGAAATGATGTATCTAGAAAATGTGATATGTAAAAAGATTGTTGACCACAAAAGAAAGCTATGAGGATGCAAAGGTTATGTGCTCCATCTATGAAAAATTACAGCTGCTCTGTTTGCCCACTAGAACATATTACCAATTAGAATCAACTATTTAATTACTACTAAGGGCTTTATGCAGACAGCAAAAAGATGGGCATGTCAGCTGCATCATAGGGAGCAATAAAAATATTACTGACACCCTGGACATGACCCATTCATTCTTCACCTGCTCAGCACAGGATTTTTCATCCTCAGCACTGCTCATTCACCCAATTTTATAATTAATTCTGATTAATAATTGGATACTGTCTGCTCAGTTTACATCTTGCTAAACAGAAGTACTTTTCCATTCTATCTTCATTCATGTGTCATGTTCCATTACAGGGAGTAATACTTAATTTTCAGAAAGTTTTATATTGTTCACATTAAAAAAGTAAAGTAAATGATGTAAGTCCCATTGCTTAACCCCTTAACGACCCTTGACGGTCATAGTACGTCAAGGGTCGATTTGACTTAACGACCGATGACATACTATGACCGTCATCGAGTTCCGGGCTCCCCCCGCGGCTGCACGCCGTTCGGGAAGTCCGGAACGCAACGAAGCAAAAAAAAAAATTTGCTCCGTGGTCGTTGAGTCGCGTCCGCGGCCGGATTCCCCGGTCGTTAAGGGGTTAAAGTTGTATAGTTTTATAGTTATAAGCTTATAAAGTTCCCCCCTCCTGCCCCTTTTACAGACGTCATCGCTCTAACTGACAGATTGAGATCCTGGCCCCGGACGGCTCTTCAGCATGGTACCAGTCACTGTCCAGAGTGTTAAACTTGGCTATCAGTTTATATTCAGAGATATTTCTGCTTCTCCATCCTAAAATTTACTATTAGTACATGAAAAGTCATCCTTTTTCATAGGGTTTGTCCTGTCTCACCCACATATAATCATGCTTGGGGACATTTCACACATATGATGAGGTAAACGACATTAGATGAGCTAATTTGCCCTTGATGTGGTTTCAGTGGGAATATGATATGAGCACCTTATGTGGTACATTTGTGTGCAAAGGTTCCACATATTTTTTGTAGACAGGGAGAAGTAACATTTTCTTTTGCATTCTTAAGGGAGTCTTCACCACCACCACCATTTGTTTTAGGTTGGGGGGGGGGGGTTGTTTATATGAGAGGAGCGGAGGTCTTGGGAATGTTTTTTTTAATCTGCCATAAGTATGTAGTATTGTTTGGAGCTCTTTTGCACTTGTTAAGCAAGTGAACTGTGGCACTGATTATGGTTGATAACATAGTAGCAGACCTGGAACACTGTGCCTGGTTGCACTAGCGAAGAGCTAGCTGCGACACCGAGTGTGTAGACAACATAGTAACAGAACTAGAAACCTGTCTGGTTGCACTTGTGTCTGAAATGAGGCCCTCAGTGGGTAGACAATATAGTAGCAGCACTGGAACACTGTGTCTGGCAACATAGTAACAGCACTGGAACACTGTCTGGCTGCAGTAGTGAAGACAGGCACAATCATATAATGCAGAAGCAGCAAATGATAAGAGTCAGGAACTTTGAAAAGACCTCAGGAATAATTGTAAGCAGCAGATAAAAACTGCTAGCATGCACAGAAGGTGGACATGGTGTGTAGAGGAGTAAGCCCAGGGAGGTCACTATAGGTGGAGGTCACTAACAAGGAGAGACAGCTTAGATCAGAAACAAGCAGCATCGATACCAGGGAGACCAAACTGGGCAAGAGGAAAAGGCAGTGAAAACGCACCAGGTCAAACCAAAAAGAGATAGTGTCATGGATTAGATGAGAGAACAATGATGAACTAGGTCAAAACAAAGAAAGCCAATAAACCAGGTAACCATAAACTTAGAAGGCTTGACATACAGGAGCCTTCCTGAGAAAAAAGACAGTTTTAAAAATGAAATCATGGCCAATGGGAGACAAAGGTAGGTGGAGACTCAAGATGGACAGGCAGGTTGGCGTTGCTGCAAAACACGGTGTGGCTACATGACACACACACACATATTACTATATATATATATATATATATATATATATATATATATATATAAAGCTTCCAAAAATGTTTGGAAGCCAAACTGTCTTCCCAGTCCTTCTTTTTAACTTTTTCTTTAGGATACTAGTCTTTTCCAGTTACTGCCTCTAGCAAATGTTATTAAATAGCCCTTGAGACAGTGTCCAGTGCAGACATGAAATGCGTTGGGCAAGAATTCAAGCACATAATATATTTTAAATTCTTAAATACTCTTTTGATAATTTGAATACAATTATTTTTTAATCACCTTCGAATCTTTCAACCTGGAATGGTATACTGTTTTCATCTGGAGGAGATCCTATCTGATTTTCATCTAACTCCTATACGTGCATGATTCTTTTCTTCATCTGGTGAGCACCTATAAGTATAAGGTGTCATTTATTTTACCATACAGATACACTCTTAGGGGGACCTGCTCCCTTTCTTTTTTGTTCCTATTTATTTACACCAATGAATTAAAATGCTAATTTCTGAGATGTGACTGAAAATGACAGAAGGTTAATGTGTATCTGTCACTTGGAAAAGCATGTTCTATTTCAAACAACAGTTTATGACATATTTAGATTTATTTGTCAGTGCAAATCTAGAGAGCACTGCCACACTGCTTTTCATCTCAAATGCCACTTACTACCATGATGTTCTACATTATTTGTATAAAAAAGGTAAGTTGTCATCAAAAATAATATAGTAGCAAACAGACATTTCACTATAAGGCATTTAAGAATAGAGACTGATCAGAACCATGTTTCCTTAAATTCAAAGATAAGTGATTTTAATGTATTTTAAATGTGATTGCCTTTTTAATGTTTTGTTTTGGGTTTTTTTACTCAATTTAATAAAAGTTATTTTTTATTAAACCCCCTTGCCCTTGAAGGTCATCCTAATGAGGTTTCACCATCTACCATATAGAGGTAGGATGGTTGTTAAAAAAAATCTGCTCGCTTCTTTAAAGGGAAACTATCACTCTCAAGACAATTTGTCTTATTGCATTCATCTCCTGAAATTATCTATAGAATGTACTTTTTTTTTTTAATTACCATATTTTATTATATATAAGTTTTAATGTTTCCCAGGGAGGTCACTAGTTACTCTGCGGCACAGCTCTGCAGGACATCCCCTATTCCTAAAATCTTCTCCCTCCCAGCTCTTCCTGGGAGTGAGCACATTCCAGCTTCCCCCCCTCTGAGTGGCCATAGTGTGTGCAATTTAATGATCGGCAGTGTGGACACTCAAAGAGTTAACCTGAAGACCAAAAGTAAAAACACAGGCTGATTCAACTGAGAGGCACTGCAGCTCTGTTCAAGCATTGCAATGTGATGGCTAAATACATACTGGTGAAGCAGACATTGTAATAATTTTCACTGTCTGCTTCACCAATATGTATTTATTCCTTAAGAGTTGCAATGTGATGGAATAGCGTCACTCCATCAACTTGACTGCAAAAGAAGAAGGAGCTTCATGGAGCAATATTGTTAAAAAGCTGGTGGACACCCAACCGTCACCAGTATAAGAAAATTAGTCACAAGGATAGTGTTCAGAAAAACACATGTGTTATCTGAAAGAGATGCAGGAGGAATGTTTGTACTGCCTCAACCACAGTCTGGATCCTGGTACTCCAACCAAGGTACACAATCCTTCATGGTTGCTCCGCCATATGACCCCCCAAGAGTAGAATGCATACAGGGAAAAACAAACAAGAGGGCGCCCAATGGTGCCTATTACCTTCCCCAAATACGATAAAATTAAAATCGAAATGTACTCACATAGATGTTGGTTGGATGAAGACATATGTCTACCTCCAACAGAAAAAGCTTGCAGAGATAATATCCTGTCTCTTCTCATGTTTTCAGAAAAAAATGATGAATCCAAGACTCCTGTATATAGTCTTACAAATGTATTTATTCCCAGTATAAAATACTTCGATCAAAGTTTAAAATACAATATTTAAAAATGGCAAGCTATTATTATATTATTTCTGCAAGCCTTTTATGTTGGAGGTAGACGTATGTCTTCATCCAACATCTATGTGAGTACATTTCAATTCAAATTTTATAATGTTGGAGGGGGAACTCTGTGTTGTGCAGCATAGGGAACAACACCATTGTGTGTTAGCCACATATACACTGCCTGACACCCCCAGCCTTCTTCACTTGCCCAGGCAGTGCCCATGGGGATTTGTGGTTAGCAGTGGGCAAGGGGGAAAGGCTGGAGAGGGTCAGACTGTGTAAAAGAGGATCTGTGGTTACCAGTGGTCAAGGAAACAAGTCTGGGGGCCAAGCAGTGTATATGGGGTTCCATGGTTATCACTGGTCATGGGAACAAGGCTGGGGGCAAGTGGTAGCCACAAATCCCCATAGATGCTGTGATCCCCAGTCTTGTTCCCCTGGGAGTGCTCAACAAGTATCATTTATGATACATAGCTAAGGGGATAATTGTGTAGAGCTTGGTGTACTATTTTCTTTTAACCCTTTGAGTGTCACAGGGGTGAGAAATGCACATCCCTATTGCACACAATGCTATCCATGGTGCTGAGTTCTCTCCACTTCCCTACTGGCCAAAGAGGGAAGCAGAAAGAACGCTGTTCAACTTCAGAATTGTCTTAGTAGAGAGGACATCCCTTCCACGTCGAAAGCACTTTGACAATCCTGTATGCTAATAGGGACCTTCTCCACCCCTCCCCTTGCATCAGACAATTTTAGTGAATATGTTGATGTGTGTTTATAAAATGTTGAAATGTTTCAAACACATAAACAAGATCAAATTGCCACAAAATCGAACTTTAGTGAATCTAGGTCATGGAGTAATTCTGTAGCACATTAGCTACATCATAGAGGAGAAACAGCATTTCCCAAAATTCCCACTGATTTAAAAGGGGCTTTCAACCACCTCTTGAATGCTACAGAGGTCTTCACAGCATTCCTTCCCAACTCTGAAACAATCATGCCATTCTATAATATGAGGATCACATCTGCCTCCCCTGTCCAGTATGCATCGACATAAACTTGCAATTGTTAACAAGGCATCGTCATATTTCTCCTAGGCATGAACTTGTCTGGTTTACCTTTAACTCCTTGGATGCCAGATACATTTCCAACTCAGCTCAAACTGTTTTATGGAATAATATTCTCTTACTGTTTGAATTAACCCTTTGATTTCTAGAGTTATCTCCAATGTATTGCTTCACAGCATACTGGATACTGAGACATTCTACATGTTAAGCAGGTAGCCAAAAAAATATCAGTGCACCTAGGAAACTGATGCGAATTCTGGGGCAAGCTGACTGCACCATAGCAAGAAAAAAATATGTCCCCAAATTCCAATTCATTTATATGGGACTCTTAATGCCTAAATGCTTGTGAAGTTAGCAGATAATTGTTTCACAATAAGTTGGGGACCTCTTTGGCATTCAAGGAGATAAATGCACAATTTAAATGAATGGGCAAGTCCATATGTTCTCCTTGGTGCAGTTGGTTTGGCCTCAGAGTCAGAAGAGTTGCTAAGAGTTGCAAAGCCTTAGCCTAGATTTGCACCTCTGTAAGCCCCTTTCAGGGCCAAATCAACAACTCAGTTGGTTATTTTGCCTCCGCTGAAAGGGTTATGGGTGGAAATGGGTGCCAGTCACACATAAACACACAAAAGTCCAGCATCTTTACTGCATTCACAGAGTAATTCAGCAAGGGATACAGCAGGGTAGATCTGCATGGCAACCCAAGGGACCACTGACAGTTCCTTCATATGACCTAGGTTGGGGATTGAAATGCCCATTGCAATCTTCAGTGCATGACAGAATCATTGGAGGAAAGCAAGAGAACGTAAATAGACAAGCATGGCAATGGAAGTGCAGCAGGAGGCTGCTATATTTCTGTCACCCATTTGTAATTGCTCTTAGCTTCTTGAATTAAGCCCTAAGTCATTCTGGGTCAAATTATTCTTTGCAAGACTATCTTCAAAGTCTTTTTTTGCACTAATAGTGTTTATTGAGCACTGTTCCAGTGAGATATGATTGTGAAATAAAATGTATTCAGTGCTAGTTAGAACGGACTAAGGAACTTGTAGTGCTGATAACAGCTGCCTAACAAAAGCATAATGTATGAAACATATCTTAAATCTTGGCATGCTTTGTCAAGCACTTGGATTTTGTTCTCTGTTCACTTGTTTATTTTTAGAACCAGATCAGTAAAATATCAGGGAAGGATTATTAGCTGCCCACTTAACTGCTGGTGATTACAGTCAACAAACCATTTAATTCCACATACATAACACAATAATGGTATTACATGGATTTGAAAGAAAGTAAAATTACTCAGAGACATGGTCACTAGTATAATATTTCAGTTTGAAAAAGGATATTATATTGGCTGAAAGCATTGGTTTGCATAGTATAGGTTAAATGTAATTTTATGCAAAATTCAAAACACCTCCTTTATCCCCTTAAATGATCTGAATTATTATTCTCTTTAAAAGTAAGACATTCTGCATATATATATATATATGCATGTGCGGTCAATCAAACAAAACAATATAAATAAAGAAAGGCTGATCGTGTGTTTAAAGCATGCTTGATTGAAGAAGAAAAAATTAGATGAAAGAAAAAGGTTGATTGAACAAACAAAGCATGCTTGATCAAACAACGCATTCAATGAAAATGTTTCAATCGTCCACAAGACACTAATTCAACTGAACAAAACATTAGACAAACAAATTGTCATTTGTGCAAGTTAAAGGGATAGTATGTTTCACAAAAACAGCAGCTTCAATTAATCGTCATAGTATTTGGGCCATGGAGTGTGTTATATCAATACTGTCAGAGTTGTAGTTCAAGAGTAATTGAAGGATAAAATTTCACCCTCCCGCCCCTTTTACCTAGTGTAAGCCATCTGTTCTCAGATGTGGAATCTGGTTGTAAGACCACACAGATAACAGCAGGGGACAATGTTCTTCCTATGAGAACAATGAAACCCCTGTCCCCCTTGACAAGTTTTTCAGGTTTTTCCCTTATCTTAATTGAAGATTGTCCCTCTCTGCAATCTACCTAGGCACCTCCCTTCTGCTCTAGCTGAGCAGTGCTACATCAGTAAAAGGGGCGGGAGGGGGATATTTTGTCATTGAATTACTCTTGAACTACAACTCTGACAGAATTGAAATAAAACTTTCCAAGGTCCAAATACTATAATGATTAATTAGAGCTGCTTTTATTATGAAACATTACTATCCCTTTAAGAGTGCTCAATCAAACAGGGTGAGACAAAAAAGGTGACATGTTCAGTTGAAAAAGTATTGCTTTTTGATTGCTTAAGTGTGCAAATCACATTTGCTCAATAAAAAAAGTCAATTGTGCTAGAAAAGTTTGTTCTATCAAACAAAAATACTGTCATTTAACTCAAGAGACCTAAAGTATGGAAACACCAGGTTATAATTCAGAGAATATAAACTCCGCAACCTCTCTGTAATTTGCTCTTATCAAAGTAAGGGGAGGAGGGGACTTCACACTGTGCTCTTTCCAATAGGAGATACTTTTATTTTAGTATGTGTTCCTTTAAAATAAACCAGTATATTACAGCACATGACTGATACAATTAAGTGAAAGACACAGAAAGGAGGCGCTCCTAGCGTAATATGTCAATGATTCACAATAAAATGTAACCAGATAAAGTCTACTCACAAGAGTGATGTTCAGTATGAAACATACGTTTCCACTGAGTTTCAAGCTTTGAGGGAACTCGGACTGTCCCAAAGGTCTACTCCAAACCAGAGTGCTTGATTTAGTGGCTGCATCTCTTCATCATACACTTCAGGGAAGTACATACAGAAAAAAGCACACAAAAAGAGAGGGCGCCAAATAGTGCCTGTAAATGCCACACAGAATTAATAATCAATAATATAAAAGGTTATACTCACAATTGGAGTTGCTGGTTAATGGCATATACCCAAAATCAGCTTTTGAGCTTGTGGAGAATTTTAAATCTGTCTCCACTCAGATAAACTTGAAAACTTGTCCAGGTGGTAACCAGTATCCGAGGGTATATTGTATTTTCCAAGGGCAAAATAGAGTGGAAAAAATTGAAAAAAACTGTAGAAGGCTGCTTGATGTCTAAAATCTTTTTCATTTATTAAAAAATATATATATAAAACAAGCCAATTGTAGAAAATGACAATGGGAGGTCAATGGATGAGGGGACATCAGGAGGGAGTCCTGATGCCGCTCGATGAGGTCTGAGTACAAAATAAAATACAAAAATTAAGATGCATGGCTGAAGGGTGTCCACCCATAATACTTCTGCAGCCATCTGATCCACTGTCCACTGAAAGTCATAGCCCCCCCTCACATAGATTGTTCCACTGCCCACTGGTAGTCCACTGGTAGCCCAAGATCCCCACACACATTATCTGACTCACCAGCCTTGTCCACTGTTTACTGGTAGTTGTACATACCTCCACATACATAGTCAGACCCCCAAGTTCCACTACTCAATGCAATTCACATACATCAGTGTTTCTCAACTCCTGTCCTCAGGACCCACTAACAGGCCAGGATTTGATGATTTCCTTGTTAGAGCACAGGTGAGTTAATCAACGTGAATGAGCCTCTGTTCACCAAACCTGTGCTCTAGCAGAGAAATCCCTAAGTCCTGGCCTGTTAGTGGGTCCTGAGGACAGGAGTTGAGAAACACTGACATACATTGTCTGATACCCCCCAGCCTGGCTCTACTGTCCACTATTAGTTACAGTTCCCTTCATACATTCTCTGCCCCCACCAGCATGGTTCCACTGGTAGTCATGAAACCACACATATACTGCCTGTTCCCCAGCTTTGATCCACTGAAGGCCATGCTCCTGGCACCCACAACTGTATGTCAGCCTATCCCAAGGAGTTTTTTTCAGGCTGGCATTAGGAACTGAATACACTAGGACTACAATAGGAAATTCCATTGTGTTGAAAGATTTTAGTATCTTTGAAATGCCTTCAAAGGGATAGTAATGTTTCACAAAAACATTGGCCATGGAGAGTGTCATTTCAAAACTGACAGAGTTGTAGTTCAAGAGTAATTGAATGATAAAGAATGCCCCTCCCGCTCCTTTTACCTAGTGTAAACTGCCTCCAATCTGACCAGACAGCTCACAGAAAGGGACAATTTTCTTACTGTGAGCATAAAGAGAAGACTGCCCCCCTGACAGGTTTTTTTCCTTATGCTTAATGAAGATTGTCCTTCTCTGCGATCTATCCGGTCTTGCCACTCTGAGATGAGCAGTGTTACATCAGTAGAAGGGGCAGGAGGGGGATATTTTATCATTCAATTACTCTTGAACTACAACTCTGAGAGTATTGAAATAACACTCTCCATGGCCCAAATACTATGAAGATTAATTGGAGCTGCTTTTATTATGAAATATTTATATACTTTAAGTGTAAGGAAATATGTGTTTTTTCCTATAGCACCACATTCTGGAAATACTTATGCACACTAGACTAGGGGAAAAAAGGCAAGTGACCCCTCATTTGATGAGAATTAAATTCTACTTTTTTAAAATGGTATGCCTTACTACCTTTTCTTCATATCTGTAATGCTCTGAACATTTTAGTTCGGGCAGGTAATTTAAAAAAGAAAAAAGTGTCAGGTGTACTTTACTGCTCCAGGTAGCCCATACCAATGGGATTCCATTTTTCTTGGCCTGGTAGAAAGTGTCAGATATACGTTAGAGCTCCTGGCACTGCATATGGTATGCGAACCCATACCAACAAGGTACCATTTTTCTTGGGCTAGTAGAAAGTATTGAATACAGCTGTAAATTCCATGGTTTTCAAAGATGTAAGTATCTATCTCTAAATTGTGGAAATGTGAAAAAAAATCACTTTATCTCCAATTTATGGATATCTTTGTACACAGAAAAGCAAAAAATACATTAAATTAGATGGTATGCCTTGGATATCTTTCTTTCATATCTCTAACAGTTAGACCCATTTTATTTTGCTTTGCAAGGTGTTGTGTACCCCTCTGGCACTCAAAGGATTAAAACAGGTTGGTGTACTTTTGAGGTTCTGGCACCCCCTACAGTATGTCAACCCACATCAATGGGGGTACGATTTTTCCTGGACTAGCATTAGCTGATAAATTCAGTAGGAAACTCTAGTCTTCAAAGATTTCACTACATTTGAAGGGGTGGGAATGTAGAAAGAAATATTTTTTCCTGTAGTGCCACCATCTGGAAACATTTGTGCACACCAGGTTAGTGGTAGAAAGGCTAGTGATGCTCCATGTGATGTGGTCAAAACCATTTTAGTACAGGTTTTTTAAAAATGTAAGAATAATTAGAGATTGTACTTGGGTGTAGTTTTGTGCTTCTGGCACCCCCTACAGTACATCAACTCATACCAATGGGGTGACATTTTTCTCACAAAAGCTGTATCTAATGAATACAGTAAAAATGCCAGTTTTCAAAGATTTCTGTACATTTGAAGAGGTGAACATTTGGAAACATTCTGGAAACATTTGTGCCCACCAGGATAAAGGTAGAAAGGCAAGTGATTCCTCATTTCACTTATGTATTTAGTTTTTGAGCTATTTTAGGGTAGTTTTACCATTCCAATGGCGTGTGCATTTTAGTTCATAAAAGGGAACATACCACTTTGCTTTCTTTGTAATTAGACATCTGTACAGGCCATGTAGGTAAAATTATACATATTTAGTATTTTTGTACTCAGGGGATTTTTTTCCAAACACCTAAATGCTTTTCAAATATAGTTCATGATATTAGAAAATATGTTTTTTTTTTTATTTATGAGATCATAACTTTTCACACAATACAAAATTGAGTTCTTGAGGTGCCATGAGAAAGCCTAATTTGTTTTGAAAAAGATATATCGTTTTCCATATATAAGTACAAAGTTATCAAAGGGAATCATATCTAAACAGATGGATAGCAAAAATGCTGGAAATCTGTACAGTCAGCAAGCCTCTGGCACTGAAAGGGTTAAGTTAGTGGCAATTTCTGTTTATTCATTATGATGCGGTTATTGTTTGTCCCACATTTGTTAAAATTTTTGTGCATAGAGCCCTTAGAGGGAAAGGCAGTCAATTCCAAAATGTAGCTGAATAACAAAGTGGAATTAACGAGCAATGTTTTAATGCTTTGAGTGTCAAAGGTGTATGCAACATATTACTCACAGTGCATTGGATACCTCTCTGGATCAAGGGTAGGTAATCCAAGGCTGTTGCTGGACTACATATACATTCATATCCTCCACAGTCAGTGGTAGCTTAGAAACAGCTGGGAGACCTCAGGTCCATCACTTATATGCTAGACAGGAGGCCAACATGTCGCTTTGCAATGTGCTGGAGACTTCTTTGATATCCAAGAGGACTAAATATTATTCACATGTTTTGTATTTTGGCAACAAACGATCAGAAAGAAAGCAATGCCATATGATGACAGGACAAATATAATGCAATTAGACACAAGAAACAGACAGAAAGATAAGTAAAATCAACTCTAGCACACAGATGAATCACATGATTTCATGTGTTTACAGTAACAATTAACAATGTAAACACAACACACATCTATATTTACATTATTCAGCAGGAAAGAGAGTGAACTGCAATTACAATCCACAGGGCTTGGAAGCACCCTGATATACACAAATTAGAATATAATCGCTCAGATGATGAAGCAAACACAGACACTGAACTTTAGATATGTGTGCAAGCTAACTTGCATTTTTAAAGGGGAAATGTGCCCTAAAAAAATGAGAAGTATTTATTTTTACATTGCGCTATTTCGGCTCTGCTGAAGATCTGCCTGCTTGCCCCGGGACCAGGATATCCTACCATCAGTTTACAGCTGACGTCAGGGAAAGTGGAGGGAGGGTGGAACTTTAGACTTCTACAGCTCTCAAACCATAAAGGTTTGAGAGATGGGACTGGGGTTGTTTAGTTTATTTTTCTAATAGCTGCAACATGATTTAATATACCGACATTACTAACCCTTTAATTCCAATATAATTATTAGAAGTAATGGTACTTGATTAATTGTTGTTTTCTGTATCTGGCCCTTGATGAAAAAAAGTTTGGACTACTTTGGGAGGGATGACAGAAGGAACTGTGAAGAAATGTCATCAAATGAGATAAATGTGCCATTCTTATCGCAATGAGTGATGCAAGATGCCTATTGCTGACCCCCCTGCATATTGCATATAACAGTAACTCTATGTGAGCTCAAATTATTAGAGAAAGCTCTATAAACTCCATCCTTACAATTTTTTATTATGCCAGAACAGTGGTACATTGTACTACTATCTTTGCTTTTAATGAATGAAATGGTTGGAGAATTCCTAGGTTCTGCATTTCCAAACCTGTCTTCAAGGGACTTAACACAGGGCAGAATTTAAGGATAAAGTAGATTAAGTACAGAACAGCTAGCAAGTGAATGGCTACTTTTGAAAGGTAAAATATATATTGAGAAGCTAGTCGCTACCTGCTTAATTATAGCAGGGCGACTTTATAGCGGTTTAAAGTTCCGCTTTAATAGGGAGGACCAGCCATGTCCATGGAAGGCCCCCACTGAGCTGAGGAGTTAGAGAGAAGACAGTTTATCTTTAACTCACCTGTACTCAAGTTTGAACTTCTTAAAGAGAAGCTGTCATCCCTAAAACAAAGTGCTAATTTTACAGGGGATGACATAGGACGCCTAGTAAATGTAGTTGTTCTCCTCTTTCTGCAATAAATAACATTAAGCATGTAAATATCAGCTTTACATCTCCCCCCCTTTCTCCTGTTTGCAGGGGCAGGTATTTTAGACTATGTTTCCTCCCACACCACATTCTGTACTTAACCCAACCCAGGTTTGGGCATCTCTGCTTCACGGCCATGAATGAGGTCCTTGCCCAAAAAGGTTACAATCAGAACATTGTTCCTTTTGAGTAGGGTAATGAATGAACTGTAAGATAAAATGCTTTGACATTTTCCATTAAGAGCATGCATGTCAACCAACCCTTTTCTGTAAAGGTGCCACAAAACTCAAAAGCCGTTTCATAACTTTATGAAAGAGGCTGTTGGAAGAATTTGGCTTTGACACTATGAAAACAAAATTAAACATAAAAAGGTTTTATCCCATACAAAAAAGGAAGATGACAAAACAGCTCTCTTCACCTATTTGGTAAAATAAAAGAAGGAATTTGTTTATTAAAATGTGTTTATTATTTCCACATTGTATCTAAAGATCAATTGTGTATGCACAGAATAACCTTACAGTTCAAATGATCTGCATGAGCTGTTCACTGCCAACAATAACATTTAAAACGTCCAAACAGAGTCTGACAGTCACGTTTGTACCAAAATGAAACTTTATAATGTAGATGGGCAGCCTGTGGCATTCCAGCTGTTCAGAACTACAATTTCCATCATCCCCAGCAAGCACTTGGCTAGCCAGGGATAGTGATAATTGGAGTACTGAACAGCTGAAGAGCCTCAGGTTGCCTATCCCTTTTCTAAACCATAGAATAACCTCTTTTTATTTTTATATATAAACAAACACCTGTCACTGTCTGTTCTTTGTTGTAAGGGGAGCAGGTAAGATAATGTCCCCAACACTACATAACCTCCATATTACATAGAAGCAGTGGGAATATTCTTCACAATTAATTACAACTAGTGAAGTCAGTCAGACAGACGCATGCTTGCTAAGCTTGCATAATTTATGAAAATAAAGTTATATGTTCTTTGAGGTGGGTGAACATTTTAACGTTAATAACATAAGAGCTCAATTTTAAGGCAAGTCAAAATATATACACATTTATTCAATCCACAGTGACACAGTGAAGTCATGGTGTGAAATGCTGAATAAAGACAGCAACTAATTTAATCTGTTTAAAGCAATACTAACATCAAAAAATTTAATTGGGATATATAATTTTACATTTCATGTACTTCCAGCTAGCATCTATAAAACGTAGTTATTTTATGTCAGATCCCTAAAATATAATCCTAAATTACATTTTAATATATGCGTACATTGTCATATACAGACACAGTTTGGTTAATTGTTTGCACAGGACTACCGAATAAAACACTACAATTCAGAGACACGTATAAAGACTTCTATTGCAATGGAAGCTTTGGAGAGCTGAAAAAAGACAGGAATGAGAATCCCAGAAAGAATATAACACTAGATTTTAAGTCTCTGAAAAAAAAAAAAAGAGAATTTTAACCTTTCGAGTGCCAGAGGGGTATCCAATGCAATACATGGCAAAATGTTAGATACCTCTCTGGCACTCAAAGGGTTAACAGATGCTAGCATCGAGTACAATATATTTAAGTGTGCATTACCTTGGGTTATTTCCAGGTTTTAGTATTCTTTTAAGAAACTGTCTACAGGTTGCTCCTGAGCAAGTCAAACAAGAAAAAAAAACAGTTCAGAATAATCTGCATTGTATTTGGGCCATGGAGAATGTTATTTAAATACTGTTCGAGCTGTAGTTCAAGAGTAATTGAATGATAAAGTATCACCCTCCCGCCCCTTTTACCGATTTTACATGGCTCCCCTCAGAGCAGCTAGACTGTCTGGATGGATGTCAGCAAGGGACAATCCTCCATGAGCATAAGGAAAAACCTGAAAAACCTGTCAAGGGATGCTCACAGTAAGAAGATTGTCTCTCTGTCAAGATACTAGATTCCACATCTGTGGGGAGGCGGTTTACACTAGGTAAAAAGGGTGGGAGAGGATACTTATCATTCAATTACTCTTGAACTTCAGCTCTGACAGTATTGAAATAACACTCTCCATGGCCCAAATACTATGAAGATTAATCAGAGCTGTTTTTTTTTTATAAAACATTACTATCACTTTAAGGCTTATAATTTCTCAGATCAATCTCCCACCCCCACTTAATCTATTTGACTGTATTCTTGTATGCCCCATACCATTTGTGGTGGATTTCATAACTTAAAGCGGCATATCACCTTAAAAGTTTTGTCTATTAATTAAAAGTGTAAAGTTTATTTTACATTATGTTAGTTTTTTTTCTAAGACATACCATTTTTTATGGAGGACTTATCACCTTTGCAAGTCCTCCCCTTAATGAGAGATTCTTTCCTGAAATGGTTTACATGATTATTCCTTCTTATAAATTAAGTAAGTCTAGGAGGACGGAGATGGGTGATTTTCTGGACAAGTGAGTAATTAATGATGCAGGATTTAGCTGACCAAGTCAGAAAACAAAGTTTTACTGACAGTAAATACCCCAAATACTACATGAAAAATCTTTAATTCTATAACCCCATTAAAAAAAAAAAAAAAAAAAAGCACATAGCACACACATTTTATAAAGATATATTTAATAAGACTAAAAACTGTACAGGTAACAGGTCCTCTATGAAAAAGAAAAAAAAAACTTCCTCTGCTGAAGCTTTAAACCTTCAAGCTCCAGGCATTGGGCACTCCTTTGGCACTCAAAGTGTTAACCTCCTTTCTTCTCAGGATTGCCCTTTAGTTATTTTCTCAAGCTATGGGATGAAAGTTTCCAGTGAGAGGGCTTTTGTATGACCTTGGAATACTTGTACAGTATAATCAGATTCCCCCTTGGGTGCCTTTTCCAGAATAAACAAAAAAGTTTGGTTAGTTATTCTTCTTTTTCCATTATTCTCCTTAATCATTTTGTTGCACATCTCAACAATTTGTGCCTCCTAGGGGAGATCTTACTAATGGTTTAAACAGAGGCAAGGGAAGCTGCAGTATTCCTTTTCAGGCAGAATATTATTTTGTTGAGTTGATGAACTGCGATGGCAGCAGGTGAGTGATAGCTACCCCTGTAGTGTCTCACTTACCAACCATCTGCCTCTTTATTAGCTTTTTGTAAAAAATAAAGGCAGATATTTTCTTGGTCATTTATACAAGTCCAATCTATTTTCAAAATAAATGCAAATAATGAACTGATACTTTTCAACAAGTTTACAGCTGTTCCTCACAATGCTCCACAAATGACTACTGTGGTATATATAAATACTTGCCTAAACTAGAAGTACAGCTGCTCAGGCCAAAGGGAGCCGACCAACTGGCACGGTCCTAAACTAGCAGAAGACTAAAAACTAGCATGCCACATACTACACAGTTCTCAAATATTAACCTTTTGGATGCTAGGGAGGTCTCTAATATGTTGCAAAGCAATCCAAATAATTGAATATGTAGAATTTATCTTTGATTGAAAACTCACAATATGTTTTTGTTTTATTCATAGAACTATGATCAATAAGTCAAAGCATAGAACACATCTCTAAAATCCAAGGGGTTAGTGTACAATGCACTGGCTACCTCATTAGCATCTCCGATGATAGGGTTATGCACTAAGTTTTGATAAAGAGGTGATAAAGTGGAGAGTAATTCTCCAGTGATATCACCTCTCCAATTCCTATGTTATTCTATGGAGCCAATCTCTAAAGTTGGAGAAATATTAGTGCATTGGCTCCATAGAAAAACATAGGACTTGGAGAGTTTAGAACACTGGAAAAGTCTTCTCCACTTTATCACCTGTTTATCACCTCTTTATCACACCTTAGTACATCTCCCCCAATGTGAGTTATACACTAAGGTATAATAAAGAGATATCACAGTGATATCACTTCTCTAATTCATATATTATTCTATGGAGCCTATGCACTAAGATATCCGATGGTGGAGAAATGTTAGTGCATTTGCTCCATAACATAACATGGGAATTGGAGAAGCGATATCACTGGAGAGGTTATCTCCTCTTTATCACACCTTAGTGCATCTCCCCTAGTATGTTCAGATCAGTTATGTATATGTCATATTATAGCAAAATGTTTTTTGTTTGCCATGAAAAGGAAACATTCTTATTTATTTATATGAGTGGTCAGGACAGTAAACTGTTATTATATCTACCTCAATCCCAAACAGAAAGGGCACATTTGCTTTTAACCCCTTAAGGACCAGTGCGCGCACGCGCGGCCGGCACTTGCAGACCACGGGGCATTTTTTTTTATTATTGCTTCCGGTTCAGGGCTTCCAGAGTGGCGTGCAGCCGCGCCAGGAGCCCTGAACTCCATGCCGTGCCAGGACCATCATTAGTCCTTAAGTGCTGGACCGCCGTGACGATCCTGGCACGGAAATGGTCCTTAAGGGGTTAATTTAGACATATTATTTATTATTATTATATTTAGTCATATATTTTAAAAAGTACACATGAAGGTTCTGTGTGAATCTTTGCATGTGCTTGTGGACAGGAAAGTGACATAACTGCACGTAATACACTGCACATGGTTCCTCAGCACCTAATTCACTGACTACCTCAGTTCACAATCTTCCTGCCACCCTCTCCCTATACACAATACCCACCCACCTCCCTATTTCATCACATAATACATCTGCCTTTACCCCTCAGCACTCTGCTTATCTGACTCACTCAGCACATAACCCCCTGCCTCCCTCCCCTCCTAATTAGCCACCCTTATTAATCAATCAGCTAAGGCTAGATTGACTGCCAAATTCCTATAGCCTACTTGAAGCCAGTGGGTCCCATTGTAGGCAAAAGGGGCAAACCTACACATTTGCATACACTTTATGTGTATATCTCTGGAATGGAGCCATTTAACCCAGGTTTTCAACATATTTCTCTGCATCTCCTATGCAAGGCAAGGAAATATCAATAATCATCAATAAATATCTGAAAGTATCGATCAATAACCTCAGAGAAATGCTGGCAAAGTGCAACATATATGAAACAAAGCTCTTGCTGCTCTTTGATAAATTGCCCCTCATAGTGATACTCAATAACAAACTAAGGCAATGTTCACATACATAACTTTGTTGCAGAGCTAACAGCTAAAGCAAAACATGCATGAGTTTAATATTGTGTCAAATGAGAAGTTTCACATGGGAAACTATAGCAGTACATATGTTAAGGATATGAAATATGGCCCATTAACACTGTGTTAATGCACCAAGAAAATTCTAGTTTGGGTTCCAATGGAACTGCGCAACTATCACGGGTAATGGTATTTGTTCTGTTTTGTTGCTGCTTGGTTTATATCGAAAGAAAGGGATGCTGAGGAGGAATAGACCTTTCTATACTATCAAACGTAAAATTCAGTAAACTCTCACCTATTTTTTTATGAGGTACTACTGCAGAAAGTAAAAATTTTGTTAATGTCAACATGCCAACTATTACACATTGACAGACACTGACCGACAGACAGACATTTAACTTTGCAGATGTCCCATATTGCTAATAGCTATAATTTAAATGGACTCAGGGGTGCAAATTGTGGTTCTCAGGATGTTGTTGAGTTTTAACCCTAATCTCCTCAGACTGAGACAGAGAGAAACACACAGAGAAAGGCAATGAAGTGGGAGGTACTAATATGATTCCATGGTAAACCAAGTGCTGAAACCGATGTTCTAATTCTTTGTCTGTCCAATGTCTGTTTACTAATTAATTTATACTGAAAAGTCTCCCCTGATGATAATACTAAGGAAAAGGTAGTGTGGGATTGTTTGGTGATTTAGGAGTGAACCTTTTCTCTATATCTTGTTTAACTCCATGTACTAAACAAGGCTCATGTAAATGGAAAATTTACTTAAAAAAGGGGAACTTTCACCTCTATATGATTGTGCCCTCTTCCCTTCCATTGTGTCCCATGTTTGTAGTGATGTGTCTTTTGTCGTGTAAAAATTGGTCTAAGTTGAGCAATACAAACATGAAAGTAGTACCTGATGACGCAATGGTTAGCTTAGAGCTCTCCCGCTGTGTACCGTATGGTGCAGAAGACACTCCCACAGGGCTTCTCACTGAATCCTCAGTCCAGCCCCTGAATCCTACATCAAGACCTTGTACACCACACGACCTGGCGCGCTCCTTGAATCCTGCGCGTCCAGGTCATGTCTGTCAGATGCGAGCTCGATTATGTACAGCACTCGCACTGTACAAATAAGCACCCAATTGTAGCCTATGTACCGTTCTTTTATGCCAATATGATTAATAAAGTTAAAGCCTTTCAGTGGCAGGCGGGTATGCAGTGCATTGCAATGCGTTGTATACCCCTCTAGTTCTCAAAGTGTTAACATTGTGGCCTAAAGTATTTTTTTTAAATCACAGAACTTAAGCTGCAACACTTATAATTCACTAAGGTTCCTGTTACTTTAATGTTATGCTTCATGTACTCTCTCTCTCTCATACCGAAGCGCAGGGAAGTGGATGGCTGTGCAAGCAGGAGTCTACGAAACTGTGTGATCGCGAAGTACAGGACCTAGTGCACATACACATAATTTGCATGCGCACTGTGCACGAGCTCGCGTCACATACAACTGACAAGACACAGGGAGAACTGGCGCATGCGCTCTGTAACATTTTTGGCAAGATGGCGCCGCTCTCCCTGGTCTTGCAACGAAGTTACAAGGAATAATTGCGTAACTTAGGGGGACAGCACAGGAGTTATATATAAACAAAGAGGATCATGTTGGGCACATCTTCCACAATAGGTGTTGTTATATGAAGGTGAAAGTTCCGCTTTAATTCCCTTGAGCATGCTATAGGGGAGGTGCTTGGGGGCTTGTTGGTGTTAACCCTTTGAGTGCAGCAATGCATTGGATTCCCATCTGGCATTGAAAGGGTTAAAGTTTTAACAACGGCAGTGTTCTAATACATAGTAAAGTGACCATATGCTTTAATGGATACCCCGATGTCCTGGAAAAGGGAACAAGCACTAAGCTTGCAGATTTGTACTTTTCCCCTCAGAGTGAATCATTAAAAGTCCCATTTAAAACACTGCAATTCTGATCATTTTTACTTGTCCAATATGGCGCGTGTAGTTTCCTATAAAAACGTGTGCTGCCCCCCCCCAAAAAAAAAAAAACACTGCTATTTATGCTAGTTATACGAAAATAAAACAAGACATATAGGATATTAAAACCATTATATTAATACTCCACACATGCCAACTATCAAGATTTCCAGGGCTAATACCTGGCTTTGGCTACCCCTTTCATGGCTTCTGCTTTTTATCCCAGATTTTAAAATTGCATTTCAAACACATATTTTATGTGCTTGTCAATAAAAGGTTAATAGTTTATTTGATTCCTTACATGGTAATCTTGCTTATTTGCATGATTTCATGTGGTATTTAGGCATGAGTAATGTATATGCTGGTTATCTGCTGGTGTCAGGCTGCACAGTACTATGGACAACTATGCCCAGGGGAAAAAGTGTCCCTGGAATTGATTTTGAAATGTTGGCTAGTATATCCATTACTATGAATTTTCATCCTGGTTCATCACTCTGGTTAAGGGTGACACCCTCTGATCAGTGTCAATAATTATCCTTTGAGTGCCAGGGTGGTTCCCAATACATTGCTCAGCATTTTGCTTTGCAATACTTTGGTCACTACACTGCCACTCCAATTGTTATTCAGAGAAGCAGACCTTGAAGTAAATACATAAAAACATGTATCGCATCATGCAGAGCACAGCTGTACTACAAATCAACAGAGAAAGGGGACATTCTTTTGTACCGGCTATTGGTAACTTCCCCAAAGCTGGGGAAGGTAAGAGGAGACTGCAGTCATCACTAGGGTAAATGAGGGAGCAATTTTATTAAAGGGGAACATTCACATCATATAAATTTGTGCCAACTGTCTTTATTTCATAAAACTAGATTAGCGTTTTTTTTTTAAGCATTACTAACCTAGAACTGAAGATACGCAGAGTTAAAATACTGCACTAACGCATTGTGCGGCACCCTCTGTGTGTGGCACCAAGCCACAGGACTTCCAACCTCCCTCACAGCTGTTCCAGGAGGCGGGAAGCGTGAACGCGCTCCCTGGGGCAGCTGGGAGGTGGGAAGTCCTGTGGCTTGGTTCTGCACACAGAGGGTGCCGCACAATGTGGAAATGCAGTATTTTAACTCTGCATATCTTCAGTACTAGGTTAATAACGCTTAAAAAAAAAAAAAAAAAAACAACGCTAATCTATTTTTATGAAATAAAGACAATGGGCACAAGTTTATATGATGTGAATGTTCCCCTTTAAATTTATAGTGCATAATCCATAGATCCCATGTTTAAGTTAAAATCAAATAGTAGCTTCAATGGCCACTGGAGTGATCAAGTAAAGTTCTACTTATAAAACTTGGGGCTGGCTACAGTGTTGGGAAAGTCCTTTCCTAGATATAGGGGCAGTTTAAAGCTTCCTGTGCAGGGTGAAGGTTCTAAAGACAACCTTGTAAAATTCATGAAGTTAATATTTCAAGTCCACTTTACCAACCCTGTGAATGTTACCTTCTTGGCACCTAAGAAAGCAATCATAAAAATGAAGTATAACAAAAAAAACATAAAAAGGAATAGTAACCTTTGATTTTTACTTTACATATGCTGCAAGTGCATACTATGTACAGTCAAACTGCCTATTCTCTTTTTTCCAACTACTTTTTGTTTTTTACACTTTTATGTCCTTGACAGTGAAGTCCCTGGATCTGTTTTCAGAAATCTTTCTGTCATGAGACATAAAAGCAGGTCTAGTGGTACAATGAAAAAAGAAACAATGTAAACAAGCTAGCACACAGAGCACTGAATGCTGCAGAGAGGCTGTAACACTGTATTGCACTCTGCTTTGTTAGTCTATCGACCAGGAAACGCTTTGGCAACTGAGATGCAGGAATCTCACTGTGAGGGACATAAAAACCAATAGGTCAAGAAAAAATAAATAAAAACACATATATGTCATTTGGATGTACATATTATCATACTTGCAGACTTTATGCCAGTGGTTCTCAATCTTTTTTTGTTCGAGGCTCCCATAACACGCACTCCAGAATGTTGATGGGACCCCTATCATTTTATAGGTCACTAACAAATGGAGCATGGCATTACCCGTGAATGAGCTGAGCATGTGTAAGATCAGGGTTGTGAAAATTAGACATACTCAGACACATACTGTACATACTCACTGCCACACATACACACCGTCACACGCACAATGTAACAAGCAGGCCAGGCTTGTTCCTCTGGTAGGCACAGAACCAATTACACTGGTTGGCAGCTAGCCTTATTCCACTGATAGCCACAGAAAGTCATTACAGTACCTGTCAGGCCCCTCTTGTTTCATTGAACGACATAAAGGCAGACTGGCAGACTGGGAGGGATGGAGAAAGCCATGAAAGGGTGAAAGAGGTGGTTGGGGGAGGGAGAAAGACACTGAGTAGTGAAAGGGAGGAAAGGAGCAAAGAAGAATGTGGTGAAAGAGAAAGTGGTGAAAGAGAGAGTGGGAGGGAGAAAGAGAGTGAGCGGCGAAAGGGAGGGATGGAGAATGACATTGACTAAAAAGGAGAGAGAGGAAGAAAGACACTGAGAGGCAAAAGGGAGGGAGTGTGAACATACACAGTAGGTAGCAGTGGCACAGCACATTGTTGTTTGTAAAATGGTAGAGCATAGGCTATCAATGTAGATAGAAGGTTGGGGATAGAGAAGTGCAAAGGCAAAGCATGGAGTCAGAATATACATAGTAATTGTCACAGGGTGATCAGAGCATTGTGGATGAAACATCACAGATGTAGTAGAGTCAAGGTGGACAGCAGATGGCTGGAGGAGACAATAGTTGTTAAGATTGTGTAGTACAATGTAAAGTTTCATAGCAGAATGCTTTGTGTTAATGGAGCACTATAGACAGGGTGGATAGTGTGCAGTGATTTGGCAATAATTGGGCAAGGGGCTTTGCCAAGACCCAGCAAAGTGTCATGGTACACTGGCTGGGAAACACTGTTTTATGCTGATTTGCTAAGAGGAACTGAAACAATGCTAAGGAAATTAAACTGTACTATAGTGGACACATAAAACTCCTCTTTGATTTAAATTGGGTTTTTAACTCCTTGAATCAAAAAGAGTTTGCCAATAGATTGCCAATGTGTTGGAGACCTCTCTAATATTCAAGGGGTTAAAAGACCCATTTGATTCAATGAATTTGGCAGATTTGTATTTCCCCTATGGTGCAGTGTAGTTGCTCCAGAATTATTCCAGATCTTCATAGTATATCTATATATCAAAAAGGCTACCCCTGTTTTGGTTGCCTCAAAAAAGGTTTCTTCATCAGTGGCAGCCACTCCCTGGGGTGGCCGTACTGCCAGTGGCCAGCCAATGGTATGTGTGGGGCGGAGTTTGAGTTGCCTTTGCCCCTGCCTCCTCAGCTAAACGGACAATGTAATTTGCCTCCTCAACCAGACACACAGTGCGTGTTGGCTGAGGAGGAAGAGGTCTAAGCCCCCTGCCTCTTCAGCCAAGCATATAAATATCAACTTTATCTCCCCATCCCTTCCATTTGCCACTTTGCATCCATCTCCCTTGCATTCTCCGCATCTTCCCCCCTTCCATTCGCCACTTCACCTTCCAATCTCTTACATTCGATGTTTCATCCACCCCCCTTCCATTTGCCACAGTGCCTAATTGCTTTATAGCCTGCACAGAGGGATGTGCAACTCATTGTGAAGCAATACGCTGCACAACACTCTAGTCCTTAAAGGGTTAAGAGTTTAATGCCAACAAATCCCTTATGCCTGCCACACAGCATGCATTAAACCATTTCTTCTGCACCATAACTAATAAGCAATGTAATACAAGTCAAAGAGGAAATGCACACCCCCAAAACTTCCACTTCCTCATTGGGAACAAAACTGTGTGAGCAACATAGTAAATTGGAGTTAGCCCAGCATACAACTAAGTGATCAATTACAGTGCCTTTTTCTGCATGTGACAGTATTCATTTATACGAGTTCTAACAAATTGTGAGGTTTTGAGATATATTGCTTTGTGAAAGGCTGATCTTAAAGGGTTAAGAGACAGTGGTTCTGAATTAGGGTACCCTTCTTAAAAATGAGAAACAAGTAATATTTTTAACAAAGTTCCACAAGAATGTACGCAAAATAACACAAATATCAAATAGAAATTAAATAAAATAAGGTTAGATATTTTTGAAGCAGCATTAATATATATATATATATATATATATATATATATATATATATATATATATATAAAAAAAACATTCTTTAACCCTTTCAGTGCCAGAGGGTTACACAACACATTGCAAAGCACTCAAAGAGTTAAACAGCTTCAAAAAAGTAAATTTAGGTGAAAACTTGTAACATGACTCTCAGAACCACAGCCAGTTATGACCCCTGGGTCTTAAGCACAAGAGAAAAGAGGAGCCATTCTGGAACAAGGGTTATAGAGTAAAATAAAAAACTAAAACTCCATTAATTTAAAGGAGACTTTTAAACCCTTTGGAGCTAGAGAGAGAGCGCACAGCAATATGCTGAAACCTCTAGCATTAAATTAGTGAAAATTCCTATTTAAAGGAGCAGCAAACTTTTTCTATAAAAAATTATTTTATATAGCTTTTTCTGCTGATTAAACAAGGGTACTCCTACCACTGTTAGGTGTTTCACTCACAAGTTATAACAGTTCAAAACAGAAATCCATTTCAAAACAGAGATCCAGGGAACTTACTCATACCTTCCAAGTGTCCCTTTTTAGGAGGGACAGACCCTCTTTGAGACCCAAATCCCTCTGTCCCTCTTTTCCACCTTGATATCCCTCTTTTTAGGAGGTCAGACTGTATGATGCATATTTTAGTGTATCACATTGTTCCACAGCAAAAAAAACTCACATTATTGTCTGTATAACCCTCAGTATATGTGTCTATAAATTAGTCTGTGTAAATAAAATACTTTGGTCTTGTTTTAAATCATTTATTTACTTACACAAAGAGGTGTCAATAAGTCATGAAATAACCTAAAAATTCCTGGTAATTTCCCGCCCACCAGTTACGTCTCACGTAATACCACCTAAAACACAAGTGTCCCTCTCTGGTCGTTTGAAATGTTGGGAGGCATGCTTACTTCTTGCAATTCTAAAGTGACAAGTGATAAAACCTCTACTAATACATTCTATGGAGAACTGTTGTCAGTGACTCTCTCACTGAATGCCACATAATAACAATCTGAAATCTGGTCACTGTCAATGTAAAAAGAAAACAACACTTTAAATTGCAACTCTGGAAAGTGTAATCTCCTAGCAGTGGAAGTACCTGTTGTTTTACCCAACAGCTCTAATGTTTGTCTTCATCATAACAATTCCTTTCTGCTCCTTTAAGTCAATGGAAATTGGTATTTCTCCCCTACGATACAGTTGGTTTCTTACAGAATTGCTCTGCTTTTCCTGTGTGCATAAGACTTATATGTTTCTTTGGACCTCCAAAGCATTGTAAAGCAATACGTTGGGAGACATTTTTAGCAGTAAAGGGTTTAAAATCCCCATTTAAAATAATGGAAATTTTTATTTGTCACTACAGTGCTGTTGATATGACCTGGAATTGCTCCTCCATTGTGAATGAAAAACTTTGCAACATATCATTGTTGTCAAAAAATAGACCACACCACGTGGAAAAAAGTAAGTATATAGAGCCTATTCATTAGAATATCTATAATTTCTCTGCTTGATACATGTCAAAGACATGCACTATTTGAAGAACTTGTTTGTACTTGAGAGTTTTTGCTGGTTGTTAAAAGTAGAACAATGTGCTTAATGATGAATAACCTTATTTTCTTATGCCATCTATGCAAATGCAACCAAGGTACAATTCTTTATTATATAACAAGGAGATTGAGACTCAGGCCACAAGCACCAAACATGAACTTTCCTTTACCTTGAAAGACTCAACAGAATCACTTTTTCTCACTGTGTGACTTAAGGTTTGATAGCTAAACACCAAGCAGGTCACTTTGACACAGGAAAGCCCATTCTGCAATAGAATAAAAGCTTTCCACTCTCTGGTCAGGCTGTAACCTAGGCAACAAGTACAAGAACTGCCTGACTATCCCAAGGGCTTCTCAATACAGCACATATAAAAGAAAGCCTGCACAGCATAGGTGTGAATTGGCAAATAAAAGAACATAATCAAGACTCTCAAGTTTACACAACCCTGTATTCATTAACAATACAGAAAAATATAATAGGAAAAAATAGAGGACAATTTAATAAAACTGTAGCAATTCTGGAGCAAACCAGCTGTACCATAGGGGACAAATAACAATTCACATTGAGTTAAATAGGGCTTTAAACCCAGTGGAATGCTCTCAAGCATTCAACAAGTTAAACACACAATTTTAATTAATGGTTGTTGTGGGGAATTTTTACTTTCTTCCTGTGGTGTAGTTGTTTCCTCCAGAATCAATCCTGGTCTTATTAAATCAGTCTTTAATCCAATCTGTGCCAGGGAGGTATCCAAAGCATATCTCCCTGGCATTCAAAGAGTTAAGAGTAAAATAAAAAGTGAAAATAAGCATAAAAAAGCTTGCTGTCTAATATTAAAGGGATAATAATGTACCAATATAAAGCTTTCTAAACATCCATACTGGTGTAGTCTGATTTTCATTTTATTGTGAAGTTTCCCCCTCCTGCCCCTTTTTTCCGTACGTCATTCTTCTTCCTTCAGATCCGAAAGCCAGTTGCTTGATAGGACAGATCGCAATGAGGGAGAATCTTGTCTATGTCTGTGTAAAGAAAACCCTGCACCCCTTGACAAAGGCGAGCAGGGTTTTCCTTATGCTGACACAAGATTGTCACTCTTTGCAATCCATCTGCACAGGCTTTCTGATCTAAAAGGAAGAAGAGTGACATATGGAAAAAAGGGCTGGAGGGGGAAACTTTACAATAAAATGACCATCAAACTACAACAATAGGGATGTTTCAAAAGCTACAGAGCATTATAAAAAGGTGTAATGAAGGAGGCCTGGACTATTATGGTAGGAACCCCCATAGAGCTGGGGGACACCAGCCAATTGTTGGTTTTAGGAAATAGGGGCAAGGCCCCTTTACGTTTTAAATTAATACATTTACTGGAAGGTTTAGTGGCATCTAGAAACTGCTAGAAGATATGTTCTTCTTGCCCTAGCAGGATACTGGCTGCAGGTAAGGTACCTTGCACCAGTTATGGCTCATAAGGAGGGAAAGACAGGTATAAATAACCCTATTGTGCCAAGAGAGCTTTCACCTCAGCAGAGATCCAGTGCGGTAAGCATTCCAGCTCCTACCCTCCCTCTCAAATAGAGAACGAGGTTGGTGGATACATGTTGTTCTGTTTTAAGTTGTTATGAAGATAATGTTTTTTTGGAAAAAAAAAAAAAAAAAAAAAAAAAAATATATATATATATATATATATATATATATATATATAAAAGAAGACTTTGTGCCTGCCAACACACACCCAGGGGCGGCAGTAAGGAGGAGTTACTGCTCCCATTGGGTGATTGAATGGGGGTGTGATTTTTGGCCCGCCCCCACTATCCATCCCGCCCACCACTATCTAAGGCTGAAAAAAAAGGCTGCCACTCACTCCTACACCACAGACACACACATGCCCCCCCATGTACACACATGTATACACACACTCATACAGAGACACACACACATGCACACTGAGCAGCTGAGGATGATGGGAACTATGTTCTATCTACAGGTGGAAGTCCATGGTCCAAATCTGTATTATGCATCAGGGTTCCCAGCACATAGATACAAGGTTATGGGCTCGCTACAATAAACCACTCATATGCAGCTTCTTCATTCCCTGTCTGTGACCCTGCACAGCCCAGCAAATAACTACAAGTGAGCCGATTTCTAACCAATCAGCAGGCAGGATGCTGGGGAGCTGACTTGCTAGCACAGAGAAGTTGAGAAAGTGGAACAACGGCAGAGACATGATCAGGCAGTGCAGAGCAGGGCTTCAGCTGAGCTGGAAATGGCAGAGACATGGGTGTCATTGTATTTATAAATTGCACAAAGAGAGAGAAAGAGAGCAGACTGTTTGTCAGTCTGTCTGAAAGTAGAGGTGCCAGTTCCTGCAATCATCTCCATGCTGTACATAGCTCACTGTATAGCATGTATGACAAACTATTTATATATATGGTCTGGCACTGTATACTATACAGTCTGCATGTGTCTGTGTATAAGGACTGGCACTATACAGTATAGGAGGGACAGTCCCTGTTTGAGACCCAAATCCCTCTGCTCCTCTATTTAGGAGATCACACTGTGTGGTGTGTATACAAGTGTATCAGATTGCGCCACGTCAATAAAACCCACAGTAATATGTGTATAAACGTCTGTATATATCTTATAAATTAGTCTGTGTAAAAAATACTTTAATCTTCTTCTAAATCATTCACTTACACAAAAAGTAACTTAACCATTTCAATGCCAGATGGGTATGCAATGCATTGCTTACCCCCTGGAATGCAAAGGGTTAAAAATTCTCTAAAATACACCACCAGCCACGCCCCCAGTAACACCACCTAAAACACAAGTGTCCCTCTTTGGCCATTTGAAATGTTGGGAGGTATGTTACTTACACTGCTCACACTGTATGTATGTATGTATGTATGTTCTGCTTTGTATATGTGTGTCACTGTTTGTGTATGTCAGTGCATGTGTGTGTGTGTATGTATGTGTGTCTCTCTGTCTATCACTGTGTATCCCTCTGTATATGTGTGTGTTTGCGCATGTGTCTGTGTATCACTGTGTGTACCTTTCTGACACGTACACCCTACACCATATTTCACTATCATAACATTTATTAAAAAAAAAAACATTACCTGCATAACATAACGGGCAACGCTGTCCCACATTGCTAGTATATATATATATATATATATATATATACACAGAATGAGAGGCAGCACCAGTGGGACTTTTTTTAAAAATATTTATTAATTGGGCAAAATAGGCAACAATAAGTTCAACGTTTCGATCCAAAGGCAGGATCTTTATCAAGACAATTTGTAAGATGGCAGACAGTCCTTTTAAAGACACCGCTGAAGTTTACACATGTCCTCCAGGATGATGGTGAAGTCATCACATCAGGGCAGTATGGTGTCCGCTAAGCGAAGTGTCAGCTCACAGCTGAACTAATAAATGTCTCTGTATGTGGAAAGAACACGGGGCTAGCTGGCTGGCTACACTAGTCAATGGTGAATGAGAGACCAGAGCATGCTCCTGGGAGCCAAAGCCGTGCTGTGGAGACAAAGTCTCCAGGGCATTGCACAGCGCAGTGGCTATAATGAAACTACAGCCATATATTGAAAAGAGTGATGACTAAGAGGGAGCTGTAGCAGTGCCACAGAGATAAAGTCTCTAAGGCACTGAACAGTAGCGAACACTAGGGAGCATGTAACATCAACTCAGTATTAAATGTCTAAGTGTCAATTCAACAATAAAAATACATAAGTGTCACTCTGAAGTTAAAAGCGATGGCCCTAAATATATGATAAATTGCAAAGTAGCTCATCATCCAAGTGTGATGTACAGCATTAAAAGGAGAAGAGACAGACAGTATTGTTATATAATGTGGAGAAACATACCTGATATAGGAAATGTGTCTAACTGATCAAAATGCATATTAATAGAATACAACCATACAACGAGAACTTATGATACAATGTATAGCAGTGAGAATACTTCTCTTTTAATCCATCCACAGTGAAATAGAAATAAATATAGATGTAATAAGCAGAATAAGACCAGAGTGGGAATTATATGGAGTCAGTTCAATAGTGTCTGGCAAATGAATATGAAAATGTTGTCCTTTATTGTTATCCAACGAAGTGTGTAGAGTGGAGAAATTGGCAAACAAAGGGTATCCAAAAGTAAGGCAGGAGAACCATAATTGTCCTATATTTATTGTCCATTGAAGTGTGTAAACTGGAGAAATAAGCATGCATAGGATGCCCAATAGTCAGGTAGGAGAACTATGTTCATGCCAATGACAGTCATATTTTTATGTTCAAAATGCTTAATGAATACCATGGTGGGATAGAACAAGATAATAGTATATGTGACATGGGAGACCAACGCCATATATAATGATCAATAAGAGGCATTATTACCCAATCCGATTGTGGGAAGGATGTTTGAAGTAGCAACACCAGTCACCGGACAGTATCTATGCCCAACCAACCCTGGAGGGGTAAAGAGTGCCTGAAACACTTTAAGAGAAGGGGGGGGACTAGTTGTACATGCATGAGAGTGAATCCAGAGTTGAATACGAAGCCTGTAATCTCAGGACATATATTTTAATTCACCAATATCTGGAGGTTTGCTATTCCAAGCCAGTGGAAAATCAATTAGTTCGTGGCACTAATAACCAGTCCTATTATGGGAAGGATGTGTATGTTGGCAACAACAGTCACTAGACAGGATCTATGCCCAACCAACCCTGGAGGGGTACCTAGTGGAGGTTTGCTCTTCCAAGGCAATGGGAAATCAATGCGTGCGTGGCACTTTTACCCAGTCCTATTATGGGAAAGATGTTTACAATGGCAACACCAGTCACTAGACAGGATCTATGCCCAACCAACCCTGGAGGGGTACCAAGTGTCCAAGTCACACGGATGAATATAGAATGTAAGCACCTGATCATCAAGAGAGTGTACAGAGTGAGAGATACAGTATGTATTCTCAAGTCAAATTATTGCAACTCTCCATAATTTGGAGGTGTGCTAGACAAAAGCAATACACAGTTAATAGAAACAGGAATAGTTGGTTTTAACATTCAGTCCCCTAGGGGTCAAAGTGTTCAATCTGTGAATCCAACGTTCTTCTATCTGTAAGAGTTTCTTATTTCTGTCTCCCCCCGTGGGAGTTTAGGCTGTTGGTCTATCACCATGTATTTAAGGTCAGCTAGAGTGTGACTTGCTTGTATAAAATGTCTACCCACAGGTTTATTGCTACTGCGTGTGTGTATGGCCTGTCGAATGGAAGTCCTATGATTCACGATTCCGTATTTAAGGGAAGTAATGTTTTTTCTTATAAACATGAGACTGCATGGACAAATGATGAAATAAATGACAAATTTGCTGGTGCAAGTAAGACGATAGTTGATTGAGATATTTTTGCCAGTGTGTGTATGTTTAAATGTGTCTCCGGTTAATAAGTTCCAACATGTAAGTCAGCCGGTGCATTTAAAGCACCCTTTTTTCTCCGATGGTAACCAGGATGAATATGCTCTCTTGTAACAATGAGAGGAATCTGTCAAAACCAGTTTGTCACGTAGATTAGGACTACGTCTGTAACATTGCATAGGTGTTTGTTGGAAGATCTTAGGTAAGGAAACATCATTTGCTACAATGTCCCACCGGTTAGTGATGGCTTGTTTAACTATTGTGCTGTGGGAGGTATATTTAGAAGTGAATACCAGTCTATCACTGGGGGGTTTTGGTGGTTTTGGCTGAAGGAGATCACTTTGTGTAGACTGAAATGCCCAATTGTATGCTTGCTGCAGTGTAGCTGGGGTATAGCCTCTTTGTAGGAATCGTTGAAATAGTTTGTTAGCTTGTAGAGTAGCTTGTTCTTTGTTGGAATTGCTGCATATAACTCAGAGAATCTGCGAGTAAGGGACCCCGGATTTGGAATGATTGGGATGGAAACTTTGGAAGTGAAGGAGAGTATTCCTATCTGTGGGCTTATGGAAGTTGGTGATGCCTAGACGGTTATTCTGGCGAAATACGGTGAGATCTAGGAAGTGTACCTCATGTGGATCAGCTTGCCAAGAAAATTTCGCTGGACTATCAAGTTTATTGAGATGCTCAGCAAAAGAAGTAAATGAATTTAAATTACCTTTCCACAGGAGGAAAACATCATCGATGTAATGACCGTAGAAGAGTATGTTAGTATCAAATAGATAGGCGAGGTGTGATATTTTGTAATCAGCCATGAAAAGATTAGAAAATTATGGAGCTACATTAGATCCCATAGAAGTTCCAGAAACTTGTATGTAGTACTTGTATTCAAATCTAAAATAATTATATGTTAAGCAAAAAGTCAGTAAAGTTTTGAGGAACTCTATGGGTGGTCTCCTGTGGGTTATAGATGTGTTAGATAGAGCTTTAATAGTGCTGTCAATGCCATCCTGTATTGGAATGATAGTGTATAAGGATTTGACGTCCATAGTTACTAGTAGTATCTCATCACTGTCTAAAGACACGTTACTGATTTTATTGATGAAATCTGTGGTGTCTTGTATATATATATATATATATATATATATATATATATATATATATATATATATGATGGAACTCTTTTCACCAATGGTTGGAGCCAGAAATCCAAATACTGTGCTAGCGGTTGGAGAAGGGAGCCTCGCGCGGATACTTTAGGGCGTCCAGGTGGTGATCCTGTGTCCATATGGATTTTAGGTAAAGTATAAATTATTGGACACACTGGGTGCTCTACAGTGAGAAAACCGCAAGTGGTCTCATCGATCCAACCACTAGATACTGCTAGTTGTAAACACTTGTCAATATTAGTTTTATATTTGGTGACAGGATCAGAACTGAGTAACTGGTATGTGGTGGAGTCTTTTAATTGTGAGTTTTTATAGTATATGTAGTCCAAGATGACCACAGCATCATCTTTGTCTGCTGGACAGACTACAATTGTGAGGTTGTGAGCCAGATTGTGAATAGCTTGGTGCTCTGATTTACTTAGATTATTGCGTGGTGGGTGTGAAGGTTGAGAGGAAGCGTCACCAGGAACCAACTGAACAAAGGTCTTAATAGATGGGTTCGTATGTATAGGTTCAAAGGAGCTCTTGGGATGAAATGTGCCAGGAGTAGGTATGGAGGAGGGAGAGTCTCTGAAGAAATAACACAATTTCCACATACAGAGACATTTATTAGTTCAGCTGTGAGCTGACACTTCGCTTCGATGACACCATACTGCCCCAATGCGATGATGTCATCATCATCCTGGGGGACATGTGTAAACTTCAGTGGTGTCTTTAAAAGGACTGTCTGCCATGTTACAAGTTGTCTTGATAAAGATCCTGCTTTTGGATCGAAACGTCGACCTTATTGTTGCCTATTTTGCCCAATTAATAAATATTTTGAAAAATAGTCCCACCGGTGCTGCCTCTCATTCTGTATATGTCTACTACTTTGTTTGAGGACTGTGCACCTGGGCATATATATTTTGAAAAGTGAGTGCCTCCAACTCTCTGCCTGATATATATATATAATTGTTTTAAACTTCTGTTGCCGCAAGAAAGGTTGTTTATGAAATTTGGTTATGGAAAATTTATGATAGGCTATTGGCTGGTACGGCAGTGCCTTGGTGTTCATTCATTTAATTTTATCAGGTTGTTATGGCTGATAAATAGTTAAAATAATGAATTATTTATATAATAAATGCTGTGGCCTTACCACCATCCTGAAAGTGTCTTCTGTATTTAATTTGGAGTTAATATGTTTTATTTAATTGGGAAAGTGTGGACTTACAGTTTCCATGAATAACTGGATCTACTTTAAACAGGGCCTGTGCAAGGATTTTTGTCTACAAAAGCAAAAGTGCATTTTGATGCCCCCCCCGCCACCAACCCCCCCACCCCCAAGGTTGCCACCTTTTCCTCAAAAAAATACTGGCCATAGTTGTGGGTCGGTGAGGGTGTAGCGACAAAAGAGAGGAGATGCAAAAGGGGCAGAACCACTCAATGTTGCAAGTTGATGAAGCTGGGGCTGCACTGTGAGCCCCTGTGTGCCAGGGGGGAACAGAACAGGTTTTGAAAAGAGACCTTAGGGAGTCCCCCATTGGTCCTGTGAAAAGAGACTGAACTGCAAGACTGAAGTCTCACAGCTCAGTCTCTGTCCTGTGACATGCTGTGCCCCACAGATTCTCTGTTTCAACCTTTAAAGCCTAGTACAGGGGGTATATAGGGGTTGTAAATATAACCCGTGAAGTCTGTGGCTGAGCACCATATACAGTATAAACAACCTACTGCACACGTACAAATCTGACCAGAGTATATTTTCCCTACTATATAAACCATTACATTATATGCACAGTACAATACAGAAATCACTACTTCACCTTACTGCGCACACTACCATAAGTACATACAAAGTACTACACACATACATACTGAGAAAACTGGAGTACTCCTGGGCAGTCGCACGGTTAAGTTCAAATAAAACACTGTTTATTGTGGCGTGTCAACGTTTCAGTGCAGCCATGTGCTGATGAAAGTGCACGTGGCTGCACTGAAACATTGACACACCACATTAAACACTGCTTTATTTGAACTTAACCCTGCAGGTTCTGGTTGATTTCATTTTGGTGTATGTATATATATATATATATATATATATATATATATATATATATATTTATATACACCACCTCTTGACTCTTGAATCCCCCCCTTTTGCCTCTTTCTCCCCCTCTTGATTACCACCTTTTCCTTCTTTCTCCCTCTCTTGACTCTTAAGCCCCCTCCCTTTGCCTTTTTCCTCTCCCTTTTGATCCCCCTTTCTCTACCTCCTTGACTCTTGATCCCACCCTTTTGCCTCTCTCTCCCCTTCTTGACTCTTGATCCCACCCTTTTGCCTCTTTCTCTCCATCCTGATCCCCCTCCTTTTGCCTCATGATCCCCCCTCCATTTGCCTCTTTTTTCCCCCCTTGACCCCCTCTGCCTCTTTCACCCGCTCTTGATGCCCCCTCTTGCCAATTTGCCTCTCTTTACCCCTCTTGATCCCCCTTTTGTCTTTCTCCCTTCTTGATCACCCCTTTTGCCTGTTTTCCACTCTTCCCTGTGACCTCACCGTGTCTGGTGACTGGCTGGCATGACTGGCATCTGCTGACTGACTCTGTCTCTCACTGCTCCCACCGGCCTCCCACTCGGTTCAGCCCTCTCTTGTCGCCGCAGTAGTCAGTGTTTAAGTTAGGTGTGGGTCTTGTGGCTGCCGGTGCACAGCAGACCCAGTGCTCGTCACTGGGTCTAGACCCGGCCTGCCCCCACTCACTATACACGGCCCAGCGCCGGCGGTTCTTGAAATCTCGTGGCCGCGGCCTGAGGTCCTGTCACCTTGAGGCTTGCGGCTGCAGATACATTTAACTGGAGCATGTTTTTTTAATAAGTGGAAAACAAAAAAAAATTATCCCAGTTTTGACGCCCCTCCGCTGCGCACCCTAAGGTGACTGCCTAAGCTGCCTTATGCTAGCGCCAGCCCTGACTTTAAATATAGTCACATTATTATCACTTTAACAAAAGCATCTGCATCTTACTGTACTACTTAACCCTTAGAGGGCCACAGAGGTGTCCAAAGTGTGGCAAGGCAATGCACTTGACATGCCTCTAGCTCATAAACAGTTAACATATGAGCAAAATGATATAATGACAAAATTAAATATTTTCAATCCAAAATTTTTTATGCTGTCACCACAACAAAAAAATCTTATTTTTTTGGATGGGAGCTTCCACTAAGGACTGCTGGTTCAAAATATTTAGTCAAATAATTGTCAGTCATTTTCAACTTCAATTTAAGCACATTTTTAGCAACCAACTGCTTAAAGGGATAGTAATGCTTCACAAAAAAAGAAGCTCCAATTAATCTTCATAGTATTTGGGCCATGGAGAGTGTTATTTCAATACTGTCAGAATTGTAGTTCAAGAGTAATTGAATGATAAAATATCCTCCTCCTGCCCCTTTTACTTAGTGTAAGCCACCTCCTCTCAGTTGTGGATTCTGGTCCCTTGACCAGAATGTGAGCATAAGAAAAACCCTGCTCCCCTTGACAGGTTTTTCAGGGTTTTCCTTATTCTCACTGAAGATTGTCCCTCTCTTTGATCCATCCAGACAGCCTTGCTGCTCTGATGTGAGCAGTGTTACATAAGTAAACTGGGCAGGAAGGGGATACTTTATCATTCAATTACTCTTGAACTACAATTCTGACAGTATTGAAATAACACTCTCCATGGCCCAAATACTATAAAGATTAATTGGAGCTGCTTTAATTGTGAAACATTACTATCCCTTTAAAATACAATAGGATAAATATATTAGCAAATCAGTTTAAATGTGCAATGCAAAACAAACTGTGATTAAGACTGCATTGTTAATATTTAATAATGATAAAAACAAATTTTACACCTAAAAAGTTGCTTTTATTGTAAAAAATGTATATTGCTTATAAAACATATTCATTGTTCTTAACAAAAATGTATAATTGTTCTTAAACATTCTCAGACCATCTAAAACTGTATGTGTTTGACTTTTTGGGTTTAAGGATATGTTCCAGACATCCTCTCAATAACTTTTATATAAACTCAGTAACTTGTATATAATTAAGATGACCAGGGTGGAGATGCACTAAGAGGCAAATAGAGAATTGCAATAACTTTGCCATGAAGAATAAAACACCCCTCACTATATGCACTAAGAATTGTCTGTACAAGGGGAAGGAAAGAATGTAATCATTAGCATACAGAGGTGAAGAAATGCTAGGAATGTCCTAGTAAAGGCAAGTGGAAAAGTGGAGAGGATGAGCTCAGACTTCAGTCCCACAAACACCACCATCCCTTTTATAACCCTTTGAGTGCTATAGGAATGTACAAGGCATTGCTCTGCAATGCACTGCAAACCCCTTTGGCACGCAAACTATTATGATTGAATTCCATGCCCTGTGCCACAGATTATTCAAACATAAACCAGCTGATCAGCTGTTTTCACCCTTTGAGTGCCAGAGGGTATCCAAAGCATTGATTTGCAATGCATGGATACCCATTTCACACTCAAAATGTTACTTTCGAAGTGGACTATTTGATGATCAGCTGATTCATATAAAAAGAAGACTCTGCTACACTCACCAAGGCAAACAGAGTGCGTGGCAATGTTGGTGTAATTGCTGCATATTCACTGGGATATGATAGTGACTACATCTTAATGCACACAACGAGATGGCATAAGTGCAAACACACAGATCATTTTTGAACCTTAGTGCATCTCTCCCCAAAATCTGCTCTTTAACGAATGCTAACACTTCCTTATAACTGCACCCCCCAAACACATACCCTTAATCTGGGCAGGAAATCCTAATGATCACTGAAAATAAATTCTGAGTGAATTGGTTCTGAAAAATGAATAATTAGTTCTGAGGGGATATAATGTTTTTTTGCAAGACTAAATGGTTCCATACTGCTGTTAGTACAAAGAAAGGATCTTCATTTTAATTCAAGACATTCTACAGAACTGAGCAGGACTAATGCAACCCTGCAGTGTGTGCTTTTTATTAGCTAAAAAATAAAGATTTGCTTACAAAACTTTAAAATGGAGCACCTGAAGGAGTAGAAGAGAAAAGGAGCTACTGTGTTAGCAAGAACAGTACATGTGCATAAAAGTGTGAAGTAAAAGTTATGTGTCAGTTATACCTTTTAATGAGTAACTGATGTTATACAAATGCAAGCTTTCAGGACACTAAGATACCTTCTTCATGCAAGGGTTAACCATACACCATACATGTTGCAAAATAAGCCAATAGTTGGAAAAGGATCCGCAAAAAAGAACTGTTAAAGTTATAGTAATGCTTTATTTTAAGAAGCTTTAATATTGTTCTAATTCAGTGATTCTCGACCTTTTTTTGCTCAAGGCACCTCAGCCCGAAATCTGGTACTTTCAGGGGCACTCCTAATATGGCTAATCTAATTTATCAAGGGCATAATAAAGGGCACAATTCATAAATATACAGATATGATTAGGTCTCACAATCACAGTAATAAAAATAAACATATTGTGCATAATAATTTCCATATGTCTACATTTGAAAGGAGAATTTTGTCAGTCTTCATAGAAAATATGGGGCACCCTAATCTGATGTCCGTGGTACACCAAAGTGACACAGCACCCTGGTTCAGAATCACTGTTCTAATTAAATAAAGCAAATGGTCTTACTCTTCTTTTCATCACTTTACAGTGTTCATGGAATATTAATCTAAAGTCTCTCCCCCCATCCCTGCCCATTCTACCCATGTTAGCTCTCTAGCTGACAGACTTACATTCTGGTCCTGGGGAAAAAACGGTTCGTGTGCAGAGACGAAATAACATGGCATACAACTAGAATCTTCATCATAATGGTCTACAAATTGTGCCTGCCTCAAACCAGGCATACTGTGGAAGATTCTCATTGTATGCCATGTTATTTCGGCTCTGCAGACAAGCCGTCCAGACCCGGGACCAAAATCTAAGTCTGTCAGCTAGAGCGCTGACATGGGTAGAAGGGGCAGGGGGACTTTGGATCAATTTTCCATGAAAACTATACAAGTTATGAAAAGAAGAGTAAGATCATTTGCTTTATTTATTTAATTAGAACAATATTAAAGCTTCTTAAAATGAAGAATTACTATCCCTTTAACCCCTTGAGTGCTCTGCAATGCATTGCGTACCCCTCTGGCACTCAAAGGGTTAAGATTTGTGGTGCAAAAGTAAGGTTGTTCTTTATGTCACAAGAACTCGACATACAGAAGCTGATGTACAAAGAAGAAACAAGAATGGGGTGGGGTCTGATAAAGAGGTGATAATGAAGAGATAAATTCTCCAGGGAGATCAATTCTCCTGTGCCTATTTCTTAAAGGATAGTAATACTTAATTTTATCTTTATTTTATTTTGTAGGCATTAAAAAAAATGAAGAATGATATAAGTCTTATCTCTCAAACCTTTATGTTTTGAGAGATATTCACAAGCAAAGTTTCCCCTCCCACCCCTTTTACCTAGTGTAAGCCATCTCTTCTCAGATGTGGAATGCAGTCCATAGACCAGACAGATAACAGCAGAGGACAATCTTCTTCCTATGAGAACAATGAAATCCCTGCCCCCCTTGACAAGTTTTTCAGGTTTTTCCCTTATCTTAACTGAAGATTGTCCCTCTCTGCAATCTACCTGGGCACCTCCCTTCTGCTCTGGCTGAGCAGTGTTACATCAGTAAAAGAGGCGCAAGGGGGATACTTTGTCATTGAATTACGCTTAAACCACAACTCTGACAGAATTGAAATAACACTCTCCAAAGTCCAAATACTATGATGATTAATTAGAGCTGCTTTTACTATGAAACGTTACTATCCCTTTAAGTGGGAGAAGTTCTCACCTCTTTAGCACACCTTAGTACTTAACAACCCCACAGAGTAATTGTCGTGGAAACTAAATGCATTATAGGGGAGGAATAAAAATACATAGGTGGTTATGCACTAAGGAGTGATAAAGAGATGATAAAGAGGAGATAACTTCTCCAGTTTTATCACTTCTCCATTTCCTATGTTATTCTATAGACGCTATGCACCAAAATCCCCAAGGCTGGAGAAATCTTTGTACATAGGCTCCAAACATAATAAAGGAAAAGTGATACCAGTGGAGAAGTTATGACTGCTTTATCACCGCTTTATCATACCTTAGTGCATCTACCCATACTGTTTTTAAATTAGGATTTTAACCCCTTGAATGCTAGGGAGAGCTGCGATGCAATGCTCTGCAATGTACTGGAGACTTGTATAGCATTCACGGGTTAAAAGCCCCTTTTAAATTAATGGGAATTTTTGGAAATGTTATTTGTCCCCTACAGTGCTGTTAATTATTCCAGGGGGAGATGCAATAATCCTATATAATAATTCGCTAGGATGTTTGTCACGATGCAGTCATGCGCAGTAGAGACTGCCCACATTCGGGCAGTCTCTACTGTGCACGACAGCATCGAGTGAGTGAGGCGACGCAAAACTGCATCGCTTGGAGCATTGAAGTAGTAGCCTCTTAACCTTTTGAGTGCCAGAGGGGTATGCAACACACTGCAAAGCAGTGCACTGCGTACCCCCTGGCTCTCAAAGGGTTAACATTACCAGGACCGTGGCCCGTGTACACGGGCTTTTACACTAGTAAGTAATAAACAGGTGATATAAGAGGAGATAGATAACCTCACCAAGTGTGATGCACTCTCAATTTACCATGTTATTTTATGGAGTGTATGCACTAAACTCTCTCCCACTTGAGAAATCTTAGAGTATAGGCTCCATAGAGTAACAAAGAGTATCAGAGAACTTATTTCACTGATGCTATCTCCTTGTTATCACACCTTAGTGCATAACCCCACCTCCACACACACACAAACAGTTCTTCTCAGTACATCGGCCTCAAAGAAAAGATTTGCAGTGATAACAGTTGTGGTACTCACCCCATAGCTGGTTTCGGAATAGTCTCCATGGATACTCCTTGTAAAAATCAGCTTGTAAAATCCCTTATTTTAGTTCTGGAGTAAACATTCACCATATTAGCTTTCTTCACAACCGGTCTGTTCGGTTAACCAATGTGCATTACATCCCTGGGATGAAAAGATATGAGCTCAGTGTTTAAAGAGAGAAACGTAATGACTTTATTAAAATCACTATGCAAACACAGATGATGATGAAGACAACTTTCTCAGCATAGTAAAAAAAAACATTAAAGTGAAAGTAGCACCTGGAAACAATTGTTGATCCTTAACCTCCTGGATGCTAAGAAATTACTATTATGTAAATGTGGTTATTCAAACAATACCATACATCTCCTGAGATGTTCTGAACACAAATGCAATAGTACACAGTGAGTCTGTCTTACAGTATTACGTTAAATTGCAACAATTTTGGAGCAAATCAAATTCTCCATGATTTAAATGGGACATTAAATCCATAAAATAATAGCTAACTCTTCAACACATTGCTTTGTAATACACTGTAGACCTCTCTAGCATTCAAGGGCCTAAAAGTCCCATATAAATCAATGGAAATTATGTTATGTTTTGCCTTCTATGGTGTAGTTCTGGGCTGTCCAAGTTCAGCCCTCAAGGGCCACCAAAAGGTCAAGATGTAAGGATTTCCCTGATTTAAGCACAAAATGAATGAGCCACTGATTAACTCACCTGTGCTTAGTCAGGGAAATCCTTACATCCTGGCCTGTTTGTGACCCTTGAGTACTGAACTTAGACAGTCCTGTTGTAGTTGATCTTCTGCAGAATTACTCCAGTACTTCTTAGCGGCCTATTTAATAGATTTGTGCTATGAAGGTGCTGCACAAACTGTTTCTGGACTTTATTTAACTATCCATTACACCAAAACTTACAAATCCCCCTTATATGTATACTTTGTGGAGATTTGACATGAAGATGCAGGAAGACATTTTCTGTGCATTTTATCAGCAGCAGACCTGTATATCTACTCTTCCAGCATCTGAAGCCACACGACATGTTGCGTAACCCGGTACTGAGTGAGACAATGTAATAAATGACTGCATGTCTTCTTCCATCTTTATATCAAATCTTCACAGAGTACACATACAGGGGGAGGTTATAAGCACCATTGTTAATGGATTATTAAATAAAGTACAGAAACTGTTTGCACAGAGTTGTCAATGCACTACTCTATAAAATAGATCCCTTAGTATGTCAGCCTCAGAAAGAACAAGAAGAAGTGGACTGAGAGAACAACCATGTAGTGTTTTTACACTCTGTGACTGATGTACTAAGAACTGGAGCAATTCTGGGGTAAAGCAACTGCACCACAGGGAACAAATTAAATTGATAGAGATCTCCAAAACATTGCAAAGCAAAGCACTGGATTCTCCTCTAATGTTCAAGGGACTAACCCTTTGAGTGCCAGAGGGGTAAGCAATGCATTTCAGCAAAAGCTGATTTAATCAGGAGACATATTCAAAATGTCTGTTTGTCACCTATTATTCTATGCAGTTGGTTTGCTCTAGAATTGCTCCAATACTTCTTAGTTTATCAACTTCGTGGGTAAAAGAGCTGCTTTGCAATGTTTCTTTACCTTCTGGTACTCAAAACATTAATGTAGCTGAAGAAATAAGGAAAACAGAGCCAAAGGCAAGAATCCCGCCAACATGTAGAAGAGGATATACAGCAGTAACGGGCAACAGGAGGCCCTCCAGCTGCTGCCAGACTACAACTCCCATCATTCCCCATCAGTCTGCGGCTAGCAGGGGAAGTTATATCTGGCAGCAACTAGAGGGCCTCACATTGCCCATTGCTACTTTATAAGATACATAAAACTGAGCACCCCTCTAGCACTTAACCCTCTGAGTAACCGAGGGGTACCCAAAGCATTGCAAAGGCACTGTGAGTGGTGCAACACTAAGGCTGGCGGAGTAAGAAAAATTGGGATAATTCTGGGAAACAACTGCCCCATAGGGGACAAATAAAATGTCCCACTTATTAAAATATGGATTTCAGAACCTTGAAAGATAGAAAGGTCTCCACCAAATAGAGAGGTCTCCAAGGCATTGCAAAGCACTGTACTGTAGACCTACTGACCATTCAAGTGGTTAAAAGCTGTACTTTAAATCAGTGGGAATTTTGGTCATATGTATTTGTCACCTATGGAACAGTTGATTTGCTCTAGTGGTGAGATGCACTAAGGTTTGTTGCAGTGGCAAAATGTCTGGTGATGAGTTTTCATCACTTGGCAATGGAGAATAGGACACAGTTCGCCATATGCATTAAGAATTAGTTATGCAGGGGGTGGGGGAGGCTTGAATCATTAGCATGTAGGGTTGGTATGTAAAGTGCGAGGATGGACTAAGACTTTAGCACCAAGAACAACACCAATTCTCCTTTAAACCTTTGAGTGCCATAATGGAATGCATTTCACACAACTGTAGCACTAAAATGATTATAATATAAAAATCCCCTGCCCAGCTTCACAGTTCATTTAGAAACAGAGTAAAAAGAAAATCAGTTGTTACATATAACAGCTTCTCAGACAGTTTGGTCTTTACATGAAACAGCTGATCAGCTGCTTTTACTACAGAGCAGACTATCCAATGATCAGTTGATTCATGACAACAGACAATTTGCAAGGCACTCCGTAAGGCAAACTGAATGCCTTGAGAATCATATGTTTACATGAATCAGTTGATCAGCATATAATTCACTTTGAACTAGAAATTACTAGTCATGTAGAGACAGAACCAGCCCTATGGAACTCAAAGGGAGCGTGGCCTCTGTTTCTGCTGAAGAGCAGAGACAGAAAACTGTCCTCTGTCTCCACAGAAATCTATGGTAATATCCTAAATAAAAAAAGAGATCCGATTTTCATGTTCTACATACTAGATCAATGTGAACATTACAGTTGTTGTTTATACAATGCCAAATGAGATACTTTCTCTTTCTAGTGCCGAGGACTTTTTTTAGACCGACTGAACAGATTCAATTCATTTATCGCATCTGTTTAATCAGTTAACCAGTTAATAATTTTAGTCCTATGAATAGGACATGTATATATAATTTTTGCTTATGGGTTGTAGGTTATTCGGCACTTGAAGAGTTAAGTATCTTGATTTTGACATATAGTGGTTTCCATATTGGACGACTTATGAGCCGATGATTAACAGCTGATGTTTCACGTTGTGATTGGTTGTAGTTACATTTAAATTTACCGGATTTAGTGTTGCTGGCTTTTGATGATCATGAGTAAGGGTGTTTACGCGCGAAACGCATTGATCGGATTCGCCTAAGAGATAACTATAGAGAGGTGCCCACTGAACTTTCTATACACTTGCCATGAAGTATGAGGTACTGTTCGTATATTGGATTTAATAAAGATTTGTTGATTTTAACTGCATCTAGTTATATCCTCGATGTATGAACGTGGTGCACCATTTATATAATATGTACAATATCCTAACTTCGCCATCTCAGTTTGGCTAAGTTGGGACTGTGCACTCAGAAAGCACAGACAGCTATTGGAGCTTAGTGCATTTGGCGAAGTGCCATATTAACATATAAACACACCCACAGGAATACTACAATGGCTCATTAAACTGAATTTCCATATCCAAATCAGCCATTATTAAAGTGATCACTGTAAAATAGTAAACCTGACAAAGACAAGGAGAAAGCATGGTAATGTTTATGTGCCTGCTGCACATTCATAGGTATTATGATGGCGAAGACTTCCTAGAGCATATAACAAGATGGATATGGTGCACATATGCCACAATATTGCCAACCTATTTGAACAATAGTGCACCTCACTGATTGAATGGCCCTTAGCCTTCAAACAGATTGTCATCCTTAATCTAAACATATTTGAACTGTACCATATTTATAAATTCCATACAAATCTATTGCAGTTTTATTTTGTTTGATACCCATGGCAGTAGATTTCTCCTAGAATTGTTCAACTTTTAGCTCAGTATATATAATCCATTATTGCTGGATGTAGGTATAGTTTCCAAAGTGATAGCCACTTATTTAAGAAAAGGATAAGAATATAAAGTTACAACAGCAATATACATTTTAAGTATTTTTTAATATATTTCTAAACAAAAATGAACAGCAGATCAAATGTAATCCAATTCAGTATTATGATGTTGTACTACCATCATTAACACAATGGGAATTTCTGTGTATTAAGGTAATGTATAAAATTCAGTACACTATGTAACAACTTTGTAACCCCTTAATAACTGGTGACATGCCAGGACCACCACCAGTAAACTTGCCTAAAGGACTGGTGATGGTCCTGGCACGTCCAGGGTTATATCCCTCATCGATGGGAGAGAAGTGGGTTGGCTGTTACTGTTACTAAGAGCTCTGATACCAGAGCACTTAATTTCAGCCAATGCCTATATTGTTGCCACATGTGATTCGATCATATTATAAGGAAGATCATTACCTGTTGTGCAATGTGGTACATTGAGTCCGGTAGTACCTGCCATGCTAGACCTAAGTCCTAGAATACATAGTGGTCTACATCATAAAGGACATGCTGTATTTACATATGTTCACTGTGCAGGTCCACATAAGCACCTTACTGTATGTTGCATCCAGTCCAATGTAGTTAAGCTGAAGTCCCAATCCGGTGGTACCCATTATCTGGGCAATGTAGTCCTGTTTGTACATAGGGGTCCACTTCATGAAGGAAAGAGTACTTCTAAAAGAATGGGTCATAAGATAGTTTCTCATTAAGCCCTTGCGGAGCAAAGATGTCCAGGTGCCGGATCCAATACATTGCTCGTTGTAGGAGTTTGATCTTCCTGTTCCCACCTCTAGTGGATGGTGGCACATGGTCTATTATCATAGTTCTGAGAGATGGTAGTGGGTGTTCTAATGTGAGAAAATGTCTAGGAACCGGTTTATCAGTACTTCCTGTGTTCAGTGCTGTTCTAATGGATGAGCGGTGACTGGCCATTCTTTCTCTGAAGTTGGTTTCTGCCTTTCCCACATAATACAAGCCACATGGACATATCAGGATGTAGACTATGTATTCGCTGGTACACGTAACTTTGTGTTTAATATTGATTTTGGCATTGGCATGTGGATGCCGAAAAAAAGTGCCACTGAGCATGCTATTACAAGTCGTGCAGTTAATGCATTTAAAGCAGCTGATTTTCTTCTGCGCTCCCCGTAGCCAATTCCCTTTAGTGTTGCTGGTAGTGGTATTAGAGACTATTGGGGCTCTGTCAGTTTGCATGAGGTGAGCACGCAGAGTACACCCTCTCCGATATGCGATATGTGGTGGCGGTATATTCTTGAATGGTAATGTGGGGTCTGATGTTAACAGATTCCACTGTTTCTGGATAACTTTTCCCAGTGGTTCAATACCTGGTGTAAAGTTCATCACAAAAGCTAATCATGTATTCGTGTCCTTGGGTGGTCTTTGTAATAGGTCAGTTTGTTTATGTTCCATAGCTCTATTAAGTTGTTCATTGAGGATCTTGTCACAATAGACTCTAAGTTTAAAGTTGTTCCTCATCTCATGTAGTAGGATCATTGCTGTTTCTTGGTTATTGTTGTTCTGTATGACTCTCAAGAATTGAGAATACGGGATACCGTTCTTCTGTGCATTGGGATGATAGCTTGTAGCATGTAGGGTAGAATTTCTATCAGTTGGCTTATGGTACAAAGTGGCTCCTAAGTGCGTATTTTGTATAAAGACCCTTACGTCTAAAATGTCCACTGAAGTCTGGATAAAGCTGTACTTAATGTGAATACAAGAATCTAACTGATTCAAGGATGTAGTCCATTGCATGAGATCCAAGCTGTTGCCCCTCCAGGTCGTCAATGTACCGTTTATAAAACCTAATGCTAGGGTGCTGTAAATTGTTTTTTTTCATACTGCCACATGAAGATGTTCGCATAGGAGGGTGCAACATTGGATCCCATGGAGGAACCGGCTATCTGTAGTTAGACGTCGTGTTCATAGCAAAATAAGTTTTTCGTTAATGTCAGTTCAAGAGTTCACACAATAATTCAGTCGGATATTTGATTTGAGTCGCATACTGTTATAGGGCATTTCTTACTGCATTGATGCCTGCGTTGTGTGGGATAACAGTATATAGACTGTCTACGTCCATAGTCACGAGTATGTCAGAATTAGGAGAAACTTTTATATTCCATATACATTGCAGAAACTGTGTGGTGTCTTGGATATATGACCCCATTTGTTGTACTATAGGTTGTAAAATGGTATCAAGAAAAACAGAAATCTGTTGGAATAGAGAACCACGTGCAGAAATTATTGGTCTGCCCAGAGGGTTAACAAGAGTCTTATGAATCTTTGGTAATGGATAAATAATTGGGCAGATAGGGTCTTGATTAGATAGATACTTGTATAATGTTTTGGAGATCTGGTTCTTCTGTAAAGCAAGGAATAATATGGTTTCCACATGTCTTTTAAATAAACTGGTGGGGTCTGTTGTTAGTTTTTGGTAGGTGTTGGTATCTGCTAACTGGCGTAAAACTTCTGTTTTATAGTCATCATGATCAAGTACTACAACCGCACCCCCTTTGTCGGCAGGTCTAATTACAATGGATGTGTCATTTCTAAGTGTAACAAGTGCCCTACGTTCAGCAATGGAAAAGTTTAGTCTAGTTTTGGAAACTGTCATTGTATGTGCCTCTGTGATGATAATACTTGTAAAGGCTTTGATGGTAGGATTAGTAGTTGAAGGGTCAAAGGTACTTTTAGGGCGCAGTTGTTCAGAGGTGGTAGTTACAGTCTTCTTGAAGTGGTCTTTTAAATTGAGTGTACGTTGGTATCTATGTGCGTCAATTTCAAATTGAAACAAGTTGGGTTTCATTGTTGGGACTAAGGATAAACCCCTGGACAGAAGGGTGGTTTCTGCTTGGGATAATGGTCTTTTACTTAGATTAAAGACTAATTCCTAGTCATAACTGACTGCCTTCCAATGTTCTTGTTTTCTCTCACCGCGCCTTTGGTGCAGGCATCTGTGGCCCCTCTCCCTCGTCTGTTGGCCCTTGTTTGTACCCCTAAAAAAGATGCCTGTGGGGGTTGGGTGTCTCTGTTAGATGATATAGTAGTGGGTCTCGCAGTTGTGGGCTCTTCTGAGTCAGAGGAGGAGTTACCAGAGCTCAAGTCAACTGTGCTTAAGTCTTGAGATCTGGTAATTCTCTTTGTTCTTTTGGGATGAGTGGGTCTAGTTCTTTGTCCTAACAGCCAGCTATAAACTCTTTGCTCTTTCTAGTCCTCTTGTACCTTGTGAAGTTTACTGTTCTTAAAGGTTATAAGCTCTTGCTTATAACTGGCTGTTACTGTCTTTAATTTATTGTACCAATCAGTGGTAGTATCTGCAACTATCGTCTGTAAACTATTTCTGTGTCTTTCTCTGCATTTCCGCATATCACTATACCTTTATGATATAATACTTTGTAGCGCATCTTGTGAATCTTCCTCAATGCACACTAGCATGCAATATACTTGTAATATACACTACGCTGCTTATTTGATGCAGGATGACACACAGAGATCTGTATTTTAAGTATGAATTATCATTTGTTTATGCATTGTCTGTTACAGTATTAATATTGATTATTTACATGTTTATGTATTCACTGTCATAGCACCAATCACTGGCGCTAGGTTTTGGCGTCTAAATGCTAGGGCTAAAGGTTTAAAAGGGAGCTTTGTTTTCTCCATTGTTATCCTGACAAAGGCTACCATGAGGCACCCGAAACGTTGATGAAATAAACACACGATTTTGTCACTGGATTTACGTCTAAGACCTGTGTGTGCTGCTGTTCTTTCCTGCTATACATTATTGCCACAACAGGAGCACCCAGGCTGATGCCTAAGTTTAAATGTGAATGCCTTAAATGTGAATGTCTCCTTCCTGGCAGATATACATTTGGAGTGAGATTCTACCCAATTCACTCTGTGGGGCTGATACACTAAGAAGAACTGGGGGGAGATTCACTAAGTGGTGATAAAGAGGTGATAAAGTACAGATGACATCTCCGATTTATCACTTCTACAGTTCCTATGTTATTCTATGGAGCCTATTCACTAAGATATCCAAAGCTGAATAAATCTTAGTGCATAGGCTCCACAGAATAACATAGGAATTGGAGAAGTGATAAACTTGAGAAGTTATCTCCACTTTATCACCTCTTTATCACCGCTTAGTGAATCTCCCCCCTGGAGTTATTCTGGGGCAAACCAAATCCCCATGGGGGATACATAAAAATACCCATTATTTATCAAAATCTTACATATGTAACACAAGACAGAAAAATAAATACTATGAATCATGTCTACTACATAAAGATACTTTCAGTTATTTATTTACGCGTTACTTCTAAATCAAGAAGTTTTTCCTTTTCTCCACCTCTATAATAACTCAAAGTAACACTATAGCGTTAGCAATACAAATGCATATTCCCTACCCTATAGTTACCTGGTGGCCGTTTAGGTGACCAGCCTCCAGCTGCAGGGAGAAATTAAAAAAAAAAAAAAGTTTTATTTAACTTTCCTCACTCACCCATTATTATTTTGTGTATCAGGACAAGTAGATTGTCATGAGGGACAAGTAGATTGGGCTCCCATTTTAGTCCCTTGGACAAGTAGTTTTTTTTTTTTTTCCACAATTTCCACATCCTTGTATATATATATATATCCTATATAATAATTCGCTAGAATGTTTATCAGAAGCCATCATGCGTAGTAGAGACTGCCCGAACGCACAGAATGATGGGAGCATTCTGTGCTTTCGGGAAGTCTCTACAGTGCATGACTGCGTCAGCGGCAGTGTATGATTGCTTTTCGTATCCATCTGGCACTCAAAGGGTTAACATCGCCCGGACCTTGGCCCGTGTACACGGGCTTTTACACTAGTATATATATTTATTTATTGGGGGAAGATTATAACCCAAACAAATCTGTATGCAGCCCAATACATTGCTGCCAATCTATCATCCTTCATTGCATACCAGGAAATATGGCAACCCAGAGATGTGACTGAATTCAAACAATTCTGGGAATTAACAATGACTATGGGGATAATAAATAAACAACAAGCATTAGGTCATACTGGAGCAAAAATCCCATCTGTGATACACCAATTTTCTCAAAAACAATGAGCACGACCAGATATGAAATACTTTTGCCCTTCATGCATTTCGGTGACAGTAAACTTTGCCTCCCAAAAGAACACCCCCAAATATGACAGGCTGTATAAAATTTGCCATCTAATAAATAATTTACAGAAAAAATTTACAGAAGTATATATGCCCCAGAAACACATATGCATAGACGATCCCTAATGAAATATAAGGGGAGGTTGATATTTAAATAGCATACCCCTCTAAGCTCTCCAAGTTAGGAGTAAAATGTTATAAACTGTGTGAAAGTGCCACAGGGTATACTGAATTTATGAGGGCATGGACAGCCAACTTGATCCATCTGGTTGCCCAAACTATCTGGGAACCAATGAAAAATTGTTTGGGACCTTATTTACCCTTTATTAAAGCAGAACTACCACCTGAACTAAAGTCGTCCTGCCGTACTTAGGCAGGTGGCAACTAGCTTAATAATCCTTATTTTACCTGTCAAAAGTGCCCAGGAGTAAAGTTATAGCTGATCTTCCGAGACTGACGGCCAGGTTAGTGCAGCTTGCGCGCCTGTGCCATCAGTTTCTTCCTGAGCCGTGCAAGGCTTGTGAAGGATGACGGAGACTGAAAGCACAGGCACGTAGACAAGATGTCTGCGCTGATGCCTGGCTTCCGGTCTCGGAACATCAGCGATAACTTTAATCCTGGGCACTTTTGACAGGTAAAATAAATATTATTAAGCTAAGTATGGCAGGGCGACTTTAGTTCAGGTGGTAGTTCTGCTTTAAATAAAGGGTATCACTTATATGTTGACAATTATTATACTAGCCCCTGTTTATTTAAGTTACTATTTTGTTTTGACACAGTGGCCTGGGGAACTGGTACACATAATTGCAGAGATATGCCCAAAGAACTCTTAGATGCAAAACTGAAAAAAGGAATGTCCTCAGCTTTGCGCCAAAAGGAGCTGCTGGCAGTTATGTTTAGGGACAAAAAGGATGTATACATGCTGACCACCATGCATGATGAGAAAACTGTGCCTGTCTTAGTCCGTGGAAAAAATGAGGTCCTAAGAAAGTCAGTCTGAGACAGAGACTACAATAAACACATGGGGGGAGTGGATCTCTGTGATCAACTGATGCAGCCTTACCTCACTATGATGAAATGTAGGGCCTGATACAAAAAGGTTGCCATTAAAATTATGCAGACTGCTGTTTACAATTCCTATTTCATTTTCAAATTGGCAAACCCCACTCTAAAATGCTCATTTTTACAATATAAACTTAATATAATTTTTTTGTTTCAAGGGGCACCAGCAGTAATTCCACAGAGACCCGGGCTATGCATTGGTGACTGTCAAGCAATACCATGTAGGTGCGACACCGTACTGCTGTAAGAGTTATTTTATTATTGAAATATCCTGTTTTTTAAGGGTTAGTAATAGCTTAAAATAATAACAAGTAGTATTGTAGTTAAGGAAAACAGAAATCCATTGGTGAAAGTCCTATCTATCCATCCTTTATGGTGTGAGTGATAGAACTTTTTAAAGTTTTCCTCTCCCTCCCCTTTCCGTGACATCAGCATCTACCTGACAGCAGGAGATCCTGGTCCGGGGACCGTCAGACGGCTCTTCAGCAGGCACACTTTGTAGACCGTTCTAATGAAGTAGATCTTTTTAGATTTCAATATCACAGCTCTGCTGAGGAGCCGCTTTGAGTCGGCCGACTGGATTCTCCTGCTGTCAGATGTACAGCTGACAGCAGGGAGAGGGGAACTTTAAAACATTATATCTCTCAAACCATAAAGGTTTGAGAAATAGGACTTGCACAATTGGATTTCTTTTTTACTTAGCTACAATACTACTTGTTATTATTTTAAGGCATTACTATCCCTTTATTTTTCAAAACACATTCCTCCTTAGATCTAACACCATGAAAATATAATGGAAAGCAATGCACCCTAAGTTTTTTCCATGTCTGTAAATGGAATTGTGCATGTTCCCAAATGGGCCCAGTAGCTCCCCCAAACCCTGACATACCTATGCATAAGGGGCATTGCTGTACCCAGTGTAACAGGCCGTAGGCTGTTACTGAAGGCACTTGCCAGTGCCATAGATGAGGATAGGCAAAGACTAAAGTTTCACACTGGAGTCGCAGCTCAGGTGGCTGGACGGGTAGTAGTGTACCACCAGGAATTTAAAAAAATAGCCAGCCTACCATGTTGTAGAGTGTAGGTGATTTTCTGATTGGCTGCCTACCATTCAATGTTAAAGTAATGTCGATGTCCAACCATGTAATGTTGATGTGTGATTGTGGGTTTGACAGGTAGTTCTCTGATTGGTCATCTTCCTGTCCATGTTACAGTATGTAATGTTGATGTTTTTTCTGTGAGTTCGACAGGTAGGCGCTGTTCTCATTGGTTTCCTCTTGTCAAGCAGTGTCACGAGCAGCGTGGCATTGTTTCGACATGTAGGCAGCTCTGTGATTGGTCGCCACCTGTCTACATCTTGTTGCTCTGGTTCTCATTGGCTGGAGAGCCAGTGCAGTAAGATTGAATTGTGTTTTGGTGTCCTTTTGTTCCATTTGTGTTCTAACTGTATAAAATGTCCCGATGTCCCCAAAATAAAGTGTTAGTCATTTTGGACTTCGTACTGCAGCATACAGTATCAGGAAAGCTCCGGTGGCACTCAGGATCTCCTGGATATAATAGCTCCTCTCCCCTTCAAGTTGACGTTGTCTGTGTCAATACAATTTAAGTGTTTGGAACTGACTGAATGGCACTTTCCTTTACCAAGGTGTGCAGTCTCTACTGCGCATGACTGCATGGCCTGCGTTTGGCCAGTCTCTACTGCGCATGATTGGATTAGACAAACATACATCTGGCCTTTTATATTATAGGATGGTCTAAAGGGTCCCCTCTGACCCTCACTTACAGATCCAGCATTCCAGTCTCCTGGCCCGACTACTCATCTGTAGCCACCTTAAGGAGGGAGAACCCCAGAACGATGGCCCAAGACTCCTCGGCATCTTGGGTTTCCATTACTCTCAGAAGATGTAGCTAAACAATAATCAAGCAGTTAGGTAGTGCCGCAGTCTCTTAACCCTTTGAGTGCCAGAGGGGTACAAAGAAAAGAAATGCGTTGCATACCCCTCTGGCACTCAAAGGGTTAACATTACCCGGACCTTGTCCCATGTACACCGGCTTTTACACTAGCAGACTAATAACGTACAAATCCTGACAGGAAAACGTATGCAAAATGTTGGGCTTTCTTTCTTTTTCCCTCTGTTTAGATTTTAATCGAATTAAACGATGGGGTGCCCATATACATGTGGTATCAAAAGAATGCCCTACTTGTGCTTAAAAAAACAGAATAGAATTTGTGTGGGTTTACTAAAGGAATTAGAGGGAAAATATAGCTGAACAAAGACATAGCCAAAAAGGTCAAAATTGCTCCAGTGAACCCCACATTTTCCCAGTCCTTAAGGGGTTAAACATTAATTTTGCCCTGGATTTTACAACACAATGCTGCTGAATTAATTATAAGAAATGGAACACTTCTGCATCAGACCATCTTCCATATGGGGCAAATAAATATTCCCAAAATAAGCAATAAAATTGGACTTTTAACCCCTTGAATGCTAGACTGCTCTCCAATGCATCTCTTCGCAAGGCACTGGCAACCTTTCCAGCATTCAAAGGGTTAAAATACATTTCTGAATCAATCCAATGCTGTATTTCTCTTGTGGTGGAGCTGTTGGCTTGCTCCAGAATTGCTTTGGGGGGGGCAATAATAAGGTGTTATAATGAAGTAATAAACTTTCCAGCGAGATAAAATCTCCATCATGACAAACTCCACTTCTTATGTTACATGTTACACTATGAAGCCTATGGCTATGGGTGCAATAATTTGCAGGATGTAATTTATTGCACGCATGTCTTATACTTCAATATAAAATAAAATATCGTAATATAATATTATGTGTTCTTAACTGCATAATTGTCAACATTTAAATAAAAATCTCCATGGACACTTTTACACATCACTAGTGTAGCATAACGCCAACAGAACACCTCATACAACAAAATTAGAGCTGCAGAATAAACATAATCCACATAGAAATACCACATGAAATAATATAAATAAGCAAGACTAACATTTTGAAAAGCTCATAATATAAACCGTGTAATGACAAGCACGTGAAGGTGGGCTTGAATGCAGTTTTAATACCAGGCACAGCAAGGTCCAGGGGAAAGAGCCAAATCCATGAACTGTCCCTAAACATCAATTATAGCTGGCAGGTATGTCACTGTTATAAAACTGCAATTCCCTTTACTACAGTTCTTAGCGACAGAGCCTGTATACATCCCAGCCCAGAACAGCAGCTGAAAGCGGAGAGCAGCTCTCACCACCTGACCCCCAGCAACTCTGCCAGAGACAACATAACCACATGGTAACAGGACACCCAACACAAACACACAGGGGCAATGAGCAAAACGCACTGCCAGCATACAAAGCAAGGGGCAGGAATAAGGGAGACACGATACAGGTATCACGAACGCTCCCTCCCCAAACTTTTCTGCATGCTAGAGCAACTGCTGCTGGTGCGCTCACCCACCACACTTACCTTACTGCGTAACGAGAAGCAGGAGGCTGGTGACTAAAAAGTTACCGGTGATCCCTCAGGCCGAGGTAGTAGAAATCCCCTCAGCTGTCAGTCTGTTGGGGACTGTTAGCTGCTTGGTATTAGTATCACAGTGCTCTCCCTCCCTCCTCTCAATGTTGTCTCCCAGTGATCTCAAGGGACTCTGTGTCCCATCCCCCGCCCTCTGGTAGCAGCTGCCAGCCCTGTGGAAGAGCGGCTTACTTTCCCAAGCCCTCCCCTACAGCCTGAATGCGGTCTGTTCTTTCTGTAGCTACCACCAGCAGAGGGACATGTAAATGTGCGCAGAGACTAAAGAAGGCAGTGGATACAGTGTATTTTGTGTTGCACGTGCACTGTGCACAGTTGCATTTAGCGAACTGTTTTGGTCACTTAGAAGTGTAAAAAAATGCCTTAACTGCGAGGTAATACAGGAGGTAGCAACAAGTGGCTCTCCGACCGTTTCGGTGCAAGCACTAGGCAGCTGCTTTAGGATGGAAAAAAATTGCAGGGTTGACAACTGAGTTTTATTCTTAGGCGGGCAGACTTCCTGAAGTTCGTTACATAATATTTTTTCGAGTATTCCCACTAAGGCGCTATTTCTGAGATCGGACAAAATGGGTTGCATTGTAGCAGGTTATTTTTGTTCCCCAAATATACTGTCCATGGAATGTTGCATTTGTCCCATATGGAACAGTTGGTTGACCCAAAAAAACACCTGTTCACTTTACTGAATGTGGTCAATTGAGATTGCTTTAACAACAACTGAATCAATATTGAGGTAAACCTGTTGGGGTCATGTAAACAAGTCCTTTGATCTGAATCATACAGAGGTCTCTAGCTTGCTTGTGCGTAATACAGTAGACTTCTATGTAGCGTTAAATCGGTAAGAAGTCCCTTAACATTTTGGGAATTTGTTTTGTGACCTAGGGCATTTAGTGTTAGCTCAATAATTAATGTCGTTTTGATTACGTCTTGGATTCTATTTTAGCTGTAACATCGAGGAATTTCATTATACATTTCTCAACAGATTTTAATAGGGATTTGTCATATTATCAGTGGCACTTATTCAAGAAGCTAGACAGGTGCAGTTTTGGAGCAAACCAATTGTTCCATCGAGGTCAAATGAAAACATCCATTGCTTCCCTTTGCTTTGAAGTATTTAGGAGGTTAATATCCGCAAGTAAATCCATGGGAATGTTCATCTTTTGTAAATAAGGACTAAGTACCCTTTCTCTCTGTTGTTGGACTCAGCTTCCATCATCCTCAGTCAGCCTACTTTTGTTAAATACCAAAATTTGGAGAACAGCAAATTTCCTCCTCCTGACCCAGTGGACTAATACTAACTTGCTCTGTAGTTCAAGGGTGAATCCCAATCCCATGGTTTTCCCTCAAGACTACGGATAAAGACCATGCACTTCTGGTCCATGATCAGTTCTATTGGAGTTGGGGCGGACATCTAAAGCCCCAGCAGAGCCAGTCCACTTGTTAAGTGCAGAAATCATGCAGGATTTCTGGGGGGTTATGCAGTAAAGTGTGATAAAGAGGTGCTAACGTGGAGATAACGTCTCCAGTGATTTCTGTGGAGCCTATGCGCTAAGATTTCTCCATCTCTGGAGATATTTCGTGCATAGGCTGTATAGAATAATATAGTAACTGGATAAGTGATGTCACTGAGTAAGTTATTTCCATGTTATCACCTCATTATCACTCTTTAGTGCATAATCCGCAACCTCTTTGTAAACTCTCTGGCTATGTGAGGGCTTGAGACATCAGCATCCATAGAGGAAGTCACTGATCATGGACCAGAACTGGAGGCTCTTTATCCCTAGCTTTAAGAGGGCACTGTGAAATTGACCATGTGACTCAGTAAATATTAACCCCTAAGCTACTGGAGCAAGATAGCGGTATGCAGGGGTACATAGCCAACATTTTACTTACTTTAAGTTACATGGGTCTAACATTACCAGCTGTGATTTCACTTACTATACCTCCCTTATGCTGTAGTATAAAGTGTGAAGTACAAATGTTGGTGCTATATAAAGAAAAATATACACACATACATATGTAATGCAATCCAGACCAAAAACAGCGACCTTTTCTAAACACTTTGTTGGCAGATATGCTTATGTGCCAACAGCACTCTCTACCATGGATTTCTGCATTAAAACATTAAAATTGCTTCTACAATTCCATATATTACTGTGTGTGAGTTCATATACACATATATCAAATTCATGGATATATTAAATTAATTGGTACCCTATTACCTATGTACCATTTTTTATATTTCTTTAATGTCCTACTTCCTTTCAAGTAAACACTTGAAGAATTCAACTAAGTGATTTGAAAACAAGTTAACACTTGAAGAATTCAACTAAGTGATTTGGAAACATCAAAATAATATGTTGTTCCATTGTAACACCACAGTTGGTACTCAGAAGACTACATCTCCATTTGTGGGACATTGTTAATGTCAGTATATGATCCATCAAGAGAAGACATATGAATAAGAACACAAGCTCAATATAATACTGCAGAGCATGACTGCAACATATGTACATGAAAAGGAATTAAAATTATAAATAGTGCATTCTTGTATAAAAAGATTATTGCTACAAAGCATGTGATTTTATTTTAAGTTATACTGAAAAATGTTTGGTGGCTTCTATATGTGCATGTAGTCTTTAATGAGAGGGTTCAGATTTGGTGAAGAGCTGGAGATTTCTTGAGAATTTGGTACTTTCTTTTTGCAACCCACATCCCTATTATATCACATCTGCTGTTTGTGTTGGACAGTGGTGTTCTTAGAATACTCCCTTTTGCCAGCTCCTTGAAGTTGTTAACATTTTTCACACTAAGTGCACAGCCACTTATTAAGAATGGTGTGATTGACGTCATGGTAGAGGATATACCCAGTACAGGAGAGTGCCCAGCTGTACTCTCAGAGGTGGTGGAGGAGGGGTCCTTACACTGTCAGATTATCAAGATGGTGTGAAAATTAAGTCTCCTAATTCCCAGGAAATTCTGAAATGCATATTTCAATATGTAATTAATTAATGCCTGTATGTATGTTTATCTTTATTTATAGGGTGCCACACAGTGTATGCAACATCTTTCAAGGATAGTATGTTACAATATATAACAGGATAAAATAAGTGTCACAGTCATAGAAACAACAGGAGAGCGGTCCCTGCCCCAAAGAGCTTACAGTCTAAATGGGTAATAGAAGGCAGACAGCAGGGTATGAGGGTGTGACTCACCTTCCTTAGCACAGCCCAATACAAACAAGTGCACCTGTTCGAATCCTCCATTATATACAAAAACCTACAACCCCCGCAGGACAGGCGTGCAGGGCAATAATCTGATAAGTCACTCCCGTCTTATATAACGTGCAACGTCACTGGAGCGAGACATTGGTCGCCCAACAAATTAATTGTTTACATTGTGCTATATAACAATAAGAAACATACAGTAGAGTGCCTGGAGCCTCATCTCCTGTTACTTTTTAGGAAGATTATCATGTAAGTAAGTACAATATGTAAAGCATGTCATCATGAAGCCCCCCGCATTTTGGGCAATCTACAAAAAAAAATTAAAGAAAATATTATTCAAACATACAAATACTCAAAACAAAGTGCCACAGACATATGTATCCATTAGTATATAATGAAACAGGCAAATTGTCTTTGCCTGTCAGTATATCAGACATGTTGCCCTATCCTATCTTTCAAAGCTTTGGTGGTCTTACATACATACCCCAGTCCACAAAGACATAAAAAGATATACCACAAATGTACTGAAGCATGTATAAAACCCATTGACTTTGAACTTTCTACCAGTCCTAGGATGTATGACCACATCTCCCTTAATAACACCATACAGGAGTAGCAAGGGTATGTACCAAACACTGTAGTGGACAAAAAGGTCTGCTTCTTTTCTCCATCCCTTTCCGCTTTAACTATTCTGTCCCTAAAATTCCCTGGCCTTATATAGGTCATACATGGGTTTTCCTTAAATGAAATCAGAACAAAAAAAACTTAGCATTTATTTAAAATGTATAAGATATCCGACATTTAATTCGCATACTGCGACTTTCATCAGGGAAGTTCTTATGTCCCTTATGAAAGTCGCAGTATGCAACTGAAACGTTGGATATCTTATGCATTTTAAATAAACGCTAAGTTTTATTAGAAGATTGTTACCCAAAAACATTTGTTTGTTCTTTATAGGGATGGCCCTTACAAGTTCTTTAGCTTGCTCCAAAGTCTGCAGACATGCTAGCCACCCTACCTATAGCCCCTTCAACTTCTTCTGTCTTACTTGTATTGCTTTTGGCTCTAATCATTTGACTGTACGGTCAACGTACCTCTTTAAGTGTCTTGGATGGAAACTGCAAGCATGCAGTGGGGTATTTTTTTTGGGTCAAATTGCTGAACAGTGAAGTACTGTAGCTCCCTTTGTCCTTTTTCAACCATTACATCCAGGAAGTCAGTCACCACTGGATCTAAGGTGAATGTAAAACATATAGTGTCATGTTGTGAATTCAGATACACCACAAATTCACCAAAGCTCTCTCTGCTACCCTTCCATATCACAAAACAATCTTCAATCAATTCAACCAAGTCAAGACACACTGAGAAAATGGATTGTTATTGAACACATACCTATGTCCAAATCCTATATAATAATTCGCTAAAATGTTTGTAACAATGCAGTCATGCACAGTAGAGACTGCTGCGCATGTTGCAGTCATGCTCAGTACAGACTGTCTGTGAAGCAGTTGATACTTCGGAGCGGGGCGCACCGAAGTATCAGCCACGGTATGGGCAGTCTCTACTGTGCATGACTGCCCCGCGACAGGCTGGCACTGTGGCCTGTGTACACGGGCTGTTTAACTAGTTGTGACATAAAGAGGTTAGCATACGCTGGTGACATGTTGGCTCCCATTTCTGTCCCCTGCCTCTGCTCATAAAGCACCTGCTTATATTGAAAATAATTTTTGCTCAAGATAATACATGAAATTGTAAGAACAAAGTTTATTATCTCATTTGGCAAACTATCCAGTTCTACAGCCTCCTTTCCTCATTTGGTATTACTGTGTATAAGGACTGTATATCCAAAGAGCATAAAAATGCTCCTTTATTCAAAAAGTCAGTTGTATTGGCCAAATAGGGTTGTAGATACCACATGAGGCTGAAGTATTCTATCCACAAAAGTGGCAAGTGGTGTACCCACCACAATAGGTCTGGCCCTTTGGTAGAATATAAAAGACTGCTGTGACAAGGTTTTTGTTATATAAACACTCAAACAATTTTTATCAATCACCCGTTCCTCCAAGGCTCTATTCAAGATAGTTTGCATTATCTTACTGATATTAAACACTAGGTCACTCTGCAGCACTGTATAGTGGTCCCTATTGCTCAATTGATGCATGACCTCAGCATGATACTTAGATTCATCCATGACCACTATACAGCCCCCCTTGTTCGCAGGTTTAATAACAATTTTCTTGTTACCTTCAAATACCTTTATTACTAGTATTTCAAATTTACTCAAATTGTTACCCTTCAGCGGACCATCCCATCAGATATTCTCTTGCTCCCTAGTCACTACTTGAGAAAACACAATCAGAGCAGGATGGATCATTGGAGGGTTAAAAGAACTCTTCAGTTTATAATCAGAATTTTGATACATACTTGGAGGTTGGTGGACGAGAGTTCCAGGATCAGTGAGTTGGCTGTCCTGCAGCTTTTCCTGGGGTGCCTTCCCTGAAAACAAAATACAAAGATTAATCAAACAAAAAAAATGTGTAAGTCCACAACAGTAGAGAAGCAGTGCCCTTTGTAGGTTGGAACATAGCCTAAACCTTTTTTTAACACTGTATATTGTATATCTGTTAAAGTTATTGTGGACAAGTTGTATACCCCTTCTTCTGTTGTCGAGTCCAAATGTGAGGTTGTGTAGAGCTTTTTATGTCTTTTGGATCCTTTGCTTCTCCTGGTTTTCCTCCAGTGGGTGCTTTGATAGTCCCTAAAAAAGCAGTGCCCATTCTTTGGGAGCCTGTCTCTTAGTCAGATGAACTTGTTGTGATGCTGCTTCAGTTCCAGATGGGACTTCTAAAGTTCTAGCAGGCTTATTAGCTTTTCCTTCTCTTTTAAAATTCTTCTATGAGTATACTCTATCATATTTATGGTCCAGGGTGTACCTCTTAAATGTTTTCAACTTGAAGGCCTCGAGTTCTGTTTTATGTTTACTAGGGCATTCAATTCCACCTAGGCATTTTTTATTTAATTCTGTATCCAGTAGGTTACTTAATTCACTTTTTATACCAAGTCTTGTAGCCCTTTGATGTTTTTGTTTAAATGGTTAGTATTGAACAATTATTCAGGATCTGATAGCATCTCTTAGTATGTTCGGGATCTGTTTTACACAGAGTTGGTTGAAGAGTGACCCTTAGTACTCATGGTATACAGCGGAGTTTGATGTATTCCAAGAGAGCGGCCCTATGTAAGCAATAATTGATGGCCTTCTTTGAAATATTTTCTAATTTTTCAAATCTGATTTATCATCATTTTGTTGAAGAAAAATTGTAGAATCTGATTATTTTTTAGTAATTCACCACATACACTGACTGACACCTCCAGCCTTGTCCTCTTGCCCAGTAGGCAAGGGACAAGGCTGGAAGGTCAGACAGTGTACATGTGTATAGACAGTGTACATGGGGTTCTATGGCTACCAGTGGGCATGGGGTTCTATGGCTACCAGTGGGCAAGGGAACAATACTGGTGGGCAGCTGGTAGCCACAAATCCCAGTGGACACTGCCTGACCCACAGCCTTGTTCCCTTGGGAGTGCACTACTTGTATGAGAATGAAATATGATACAGAGCTGAGTTGATGATTGTGCATTGCTTGGTGTACTTTTTAACCCTTATGTGCAATGCACAGACCTATGGCACTCAAAAGGATTAGGGAGTGATGCTGTTTGTGTTGCTGAAAGTATCCTCTTCACCCCCCTACTGACCAAGTGTGGAAGCAGAGAGAATGCTCTCAGAGTTCAGGATTGTCATACTGCTGGGGATGTGTAAGGGAGGGCATCCCTTCCACATTGAGAGCAGTTTGACAACCCTGGGCTCAATTCTATTACCTGTGCTAAAACTGGCGTTACAGTAAAAACAAGCAACGTGCATTTTTCAAACATGTGTTACGCCAGTATTCTGTTGCAGAACCACTATAAAATAAAACCGGCTTAGACAGCACATTTCTAAGAACTAACAAAAATGGCTCTGTCTGCTTATATTCAACTACCACCTAAAAAATGCACAAAATATCAAAGTCCAAGGAAACAGCCGTATGTTTGATGACAGAAAGATCAATTTTTTTTTTACATGTCCTTGTTGTATATGTATTGCACGATTAACCCAATGAGTACCAGAGAGGTAGAAACGCATTGCAGTGTGTTTGCTACCCCTCTGGTACTCAAAGGGTTAATAGACAATGTATGTGGTTGCATACCTTGCCTGTATATGTGTAATAATTGTAATTGTTCGTGGTTTATATGGTTGGTGGCAGAGGCTGATAGGGCCCCTCAGCTGCTGCATACTGGATCATATGATTCTCCTTTATTTTATACTTCTCGACTACTATGTGTAACTCTGTGGGGCAGCTCCAACATCTACAAGCGCTTGAACTTTTGTTTGCTCTAATGCTTTAGATAAGGATGAGGATGGACATCTGAATAACTATTTCTGACTGAATTATTGAGGCCATTAAAGTGGCCAAAAATAATTTGAGCATAACTGGATGAACTATTAATCTTTATGGCAGTAACTATAATACTTGTATAATATCTTATTTGTGGCGAATGGCAGGTTAATTATGTGAAATATGGTCAGCTGTCTAACTACATAGACTCTATTGTCTTTTGTCTTTACATGATCTCTATAAATAATCAGGACCCCGGTCTAGTGCAATTCAAGATCGGTGTTCACATGAGGTAACTTCCATCCAGGTGGCAGCCCTCATCCATTAGTGTTTATGATCAGTTCTCATACATCCGATTTGTCTGAGTGTCATGGGAACTTCTACTAGGGTATAGACTCTGCCATAATGGACATTTCTATTCTGATATATATATATATATATATATATATATATATATATATATAATGTAGAAAATGGAAGAGCAGGAAGAGTGCTGATATCTTCAATACAAAAATATTTATTTAAATATACTAAAAATATAGTAAATATAGTAATAAAGAGGGTACCCTCATAAACTAATAGCTAATAGTACATACAATAATGTAAAAACAATGTATTATTAAAAAAGAACTATGCTATATCTAGATAATCTAGACTCAATGTCCATCAAATGCTGTAGATAATCATTATAGATGGTAGAGTGCACTGTTAGCTGGATCTGTTCAAAATAGCTGGTCTGGCCTTGCCGGATATCAATGTCCACTCCTTCCCTTAGTGATAATATCACCGCTTATAAGACTAGCATGAGTTTCTTTCCCCGGAGGTATAAATCATGAAAGCGGGCAGTCTGAGTTCTATATACCGGTGTACAGTGATCTCCCGTCCATTATTAGGATTCCTTCTTCTGGGTGACAGTTCTTGTACTCTAGCGGGCAGGAACACCAACCTCCTGACTCTTTACGTACATGGAGTATAGCAACTGTAGTATGTGAATTCATTAGTGGGCAGTGGTGAAGGTGTCCAGCAAAATAGTGCACTACATGGATGGTATAATAACAAGCATAGAATAACCAGCATGGGTGAAGTGGATATTAATGTTCCAGTGTATATTTCAGGAAATATAGACTGGAACATTAATATCCATTTCACCCATGCAGGTTATTATACCATTATAACAGAGCACTGTACCATCTATATGGATTATCTACAGCATTTGATGGACATTGAGTCTTGATTATCTAGATAATCTGGATGCTGAAGTTGAGTGGAATTCTCATAAGTATACCAAAAAGATGAAATCAACCAGCACTCGCAGGGTTAAGTTCAAATAAAGCAGTGTTAAATGTGGTGTGTCAATGTTTCAGTGCAGCCATGTGCCGGGTCCTGATAAAAGTGCACATGGCTGCCCTGAAACGACACACCACATTAAACACTGCTTTATTTGAACTTAACCCTGCGAGTGCTGTTTGATGTCATCTTTTTTTGTATATATATCATAATAGAAATGTCCATTAGACTGAACCTCGGGATATGGCAGAGTCTATCCCCTAGGAGAAGTTCCCACCGCTCTCAGAGAAATCGGATGCATGAGAACTGATCATAAATGCTAACAGATGAGGGCTGCCACCTAGATCGAAAATACCTCATGTGAACTCCGGTCTCAAAGTGTACTAGACCAGGGTCCTGACTGTATTTCACATAATAAACCTGCCATTCGTCACAAACTAGATATTATATAAGTATTATAGTTACTGCCATAAAGATGAATAGTTCAACCAGTTATGCTCAAACGATTTTTGGTCACTTTAATGGCCTCAATAATTCAGTCAGAAATAGTTATTCAGATGACCAGAACATCCTCATCTAAAGCGCTCAATCTCTTGTAGATTTTGGAGCTGCTCCATGGAGTTACACATAGTAGTTGAGAAGTATAAAATAAAGCAGAATCATATGATCCCGTATGCAGTAGCTGAGGGGCCCTATCAGCCTTGGCCGACAACCATATGAACCACAAACAATTACAATAATTACACATATGCAGGCAAGGTATGCAGTCACATACCTTGCCTATTAACCCTTTGAGTACCAGAGGGGTAGCAAACACATTGCAATGCATTGCTACCTCTGTGGTACTCATAGGGTTAATCATACAATACAAATACAATGAGGAGAAGAAACAATTGGAGAAGAAACAATGTTGAATTTAAATGGAGAAAGAAAGTCATGGGAGCACTATCAGTTAAATTTCAGGGGGGGATGTATACTGTATGTATACTGCTTTTGTTCAAACAGCGATGGTTTTGAAACCATTGTTGTGGCTTCTACCCCTCAACCTCTGAGGCTCAGGATTCCTGACTTAAAATGTAACTACAAAATAGGTGCTAATACTGACTGTAGGTAATAGGATGCTACTTGCACCTTGTTTTTAGTTGCTTCCTATGGGCTTTTTTTGATTGGCGGTGTGTATAATTATTATTATTATTATTATTATTTATTTATATAGCGCCAACTAATTCCGCAGCGCTGTACAATTGGGGAATAGACATACAGAGGTATTAAATAGTACAATCAGATGTGTAGAACAGGAGGATCAGAGGGCCCTGCTCGTGAGAGCTTACAGTCTAGAGGAAGGTAGGTTTGATACAGAAGGAGTAAGTGCTGTTGCGTTTAAGTGCCTCCTGCCACATGAACTGCCAGTCAGTGGGTGGGAGTGAGAAGTGCCATTGAGTGCAGTACTCCGTGCAAGGGGTGAATCTTGGTGATGATGTTTATGGAGGCAGTTGATAGGCCTCCCTGAAGAGGTGAGTCTTCAGGGAGCGTCTGAAGATTTGAAGGCTGGGGGAGAGTCTGATGGGGCGGGGGAGGGAATTCCACAGCTCAGGTGCAGTACGGGAGAAGTCCTGTAGGCGGGAGTGGGAGGATGTGATGAGAGCTGTGGAGAGCAGAAGGTCATGTGCAGAGCGAAGATGGCGGGCGGGAGTATACTTGGAAATGAGAGATGAAATATAGGGGGGTGCAGTGTTAGTGAGGGCTCTATAAGTTAGCACCAGAGTTTTGAATTTTACTCTGTATGCTAACGGGAGCCAGTGTAGGGACTGACAGAGGGGTGTGGTGTTAGAGAAGCGATGAGTGAGGAAGATTAGTCTTGCAGCAGAGTTCATTATGGACTGTAGCGGGGTTAGTCGGGTGAGAGGCAGGCCAATTAGTAAAGAGTTACAGTAGTCAAGACGGGACATGATGAGTGTTTGGATTAGAATTTTGGTAGTGTCTTCTGTGAGAAAGGGTCGGATTCTAGAGATGTTGCGGAGGTGGAGGTTGCATGAGTTGGAGATTGACTGGATGTGAGGAATGAAGGATAGGGCAGAGTCAAATGTGATCCCCAGGCAGCGTGCTGTAGGGGTTGGTGTGATGGAAGTGTTGTTGACGGTGAGGGTAATGTTTGGGATAAGGCTGGTTGTAGATGGAGGGAAGAGAATTAGTTCAGTTTTGCTAAGGTTAAGTTTGAGTTGATGGGAGGACATCCAGGAAGACACAGCAGACAGACAGTCAGACACTCGGGACAGGAGGGAAGGAGAGAGGTCTGGGGAGGAAAGATATATTTGGGTGTCATCAGCATAGAGATGATGGTGAAACCCAAAGGAGTTTATTAGTTTTCCAAGGGAAGCAGTGTAGATTGAGAAGAGCAAGGGTCCCAGTACTGATCCTTGGGGCACACCAACAGACAGTGGGAGGGGTGGGGAAGTGGAGCCGGAGTATGAAACACTGAAGGAGCGGTTGCAGAGATAAGATGAAAACCAGGAGAGTGCAGTGTCGCAGAGGCCTAGGGAGTGGAGGGCTTGGAGGAGGAGTGGGTGATCGACTGTGTCAAATGCGGCTGACAGGTCCAAAAGAATGAGTAGGGAGTAGTGGCCTTTAGACTTGGCTGAGAGCAAGTCATTGGCCACTTTAGTGAGGGCAGTCTCAGTGGAGTGATGAGGGCAGAATCCGGATTGCAAGGGATCTAGCAGGGAATGGGAGCAGAGGAATTTAGTGAGCCGGTTATATGCAAGGCGCTCGAGAAGCTTGGAGGCAAACGGGAGTAGGGAAATTGGCCGGTAATTTGACAATGAGTTTGGGTCCAGGGAGGGTTTTTTTAGGATGGGAGTGATCAGTGCATGTTTGAAAGAGGATGGGAAGGTGCCGGTTGACAAAGAGAGGTTGAATAAGTGAGTAAGGATTGGAGTTAGTAGAGGGGAGAGTTCTTGGGTGAGCTGAGATGGGATTGGGTCGAGAGGGCATGTGGTTAGGTTTGAGCGAGTGAGGAGAAGGGAGACTTCATCCTCAGTGACAGGTGGGAAGGAGCTTAGTGTGTATGTGGGAGAGGCGACAGGGCTGGGCTGGCTGGGTGGGGGTGGTAGTGATGAAATGTCATGTCTGATAGATTCAATCTTGTTCTTGAAGTGGTTGGCGAGATCTTGGGCAGAGAAGTTAGTGGAAGGTGTTTGTGTTGGTGGGTTTAGAAGAGATGTGAAGGTTGAGAAAAGGCGTTTGGGGTTGGAGGAAAGATTAGAAATTAGAGAGGAGAAGAATGACTGTTTAGCCAAGGAGAGGGCAGAGCTATACGAACGGAGAATGAATTTGTAGTGTGTGAAGTCGGCTGTGGAGCGCGATTTCCTCCAGTGCCTTTCAGCAGTGCGTGAGCACCTTTGGAGGTATCGCGTTAGTCTTGTGTGCCAGGGTTGTAGTGGGGTTGTGCGTGGGTGGCGTGGAGTTGCAGGTGCAGCGATGTCAAGGGCTGAAGTGAGAGTGCTGTTGTAGAGAGCAGTAGTTTTGTCTGGGCAAGTAAGTGTGAGGATGGGGTTGAGGATAGGCTGCAGGGAGGTGGAAAATTGTTGCTTATCAAGAGAATGTAGATTTCTCCGCATGCGCTTGATTGTGGCGGGGGTGATGGGTTTGCGTGGTATGATGAGGTTACCGGTGAGGAGGTGGTGGTCAGAGAGGGGAAAGGGGACATTAGAGAAGTTGGAGACCGAGCAGAGGTTAGTGAAGATCAAGTCGAGGGAGTGACCATCACTGTGTGTGGGAGAGCTGGTCCACTGCGATAAGCCTAAGGAGGTTGTTAAGGAGAGGAGTTTGAGGGCAGGGGGGGTGTTGTGATTATCTATAGGGATGTTGAAGTCACCCATGATGAGAGTAGGGACATCAGAGGACATGAAGTGAGGGAGCCAGGAGGTGAAGTGATCAAGGAATTGTGCAGTGGGACCAGGTGGCCTGTATATGACAGCGACACGCAGGGGGAGGGGAGAGAAGAGGCGAAGTGTGTGAGCTTCAAATGTAGGGAAGGAAAGAGAGGGAACAGTGGGGAGTACCTGAAATATATGGTTAGGGGGCAGCAGGATGCCTACTCCCCCTCCCTGCCTGTTGCCAGGCCTCGGTGTGTGTGTGAATTGAAGGCCTCCATATGAGAGTGCGGCAGTGGAGGCAGTGTCTGATGATGTGAGTCAAGTTTCAGTGATGGCAAGGAGGTTTAGGGAGTGAGAAATGAACAGATCATGAACAGCTGTTAGTTTGTTACACACAGAGCGGGCGTTCCAGAGACCAAAACAAAAAGGGGGGGAGGAGGTTAGGTGACGGGGTACGGTTATTAGATTGTGAGTGTTGCGTGTGTGAGTGGGTTCTGTGGTCCAAGAGAGAATGGAAGGGGGGCCTGGGTTAGGTGAGATGTCACCTGCAGCAAGTAGGAGGAGAAGGGACAGGGACATAAGGTGAGAGTGAGATTTGAAGCAGTGGGGCTTTTTTGCAGGGGTAGAAGGAGATGGTGGTGATAGGGAGCGGAGGAATGAAAAAAGTTCATGGGAGCAGAGAAGTGGTGAGTGAAGAATTGAGGGTGCAATGTGAATGGCGTGACACTTAATGTGGACACAGGAGGAGGAGAGTCTTATGCAGGTGAGAATGGCGATGACAAAACAAGGAGTTAATTTGCCCATAGTTGGGTTAATGAATGGGGCAGTAGAGATGTGCAACAGTCAGTAATCCAGGAGAGTACAGATGACTTGGCAGTCAAGGGTCAATCCACGGAGCAGAGGGTATAGGTGCCAGGGATGGTGAGGAGAGTCAGTAGCAGAACTGCAAAGTACTTGGTGAGGGTAGGAATCAGTGCAGGGTTAAATGAAGTAGTCCAATGATGATCAGGAGAGGCAGAAGTTGTAATGGTTAATGGTGACTGGAAATCCTGGTTTCTTGCATCAGGTGGTCGGTAGTTTCAGTAGAGGAAGCAAATGTCAGTGCTTGGTGAAAATGACTGTTTCTTCATTCTGAATTCAGCCTGTTTACTTGCCTCTTGTCTTTAGGTGGCTGCAGCAGCTGTCTCTCTCCTGTCCAACTCTCTTGCCTAACTCTCAGTACTTAGATAAAGCTGTACTTGGATAAAGGTGCCAACTGCTACCCCTGGCAAATGCCACCCCAGGCAAATGCCACCCCTAGCTGGGCCTGAATATATACTAATTGGAGTCCCTAAGAACACTGAATGACTGACTGAGGGATTTCCAAATTACAAATTGTTTTGGGATGGAAGAGCTCTGAGTGCGTTCAGGTGTGACACCATTAAATCTCTGATAAGAAACAGACACAGAGAGATATAGGAGAGGAATGGGGGAGGAAGGCAATATGGAGACTGGAACAGGGGGTCAAAATGGCTAATTTAGATTAGTACATGCAACAAGGGGTTAAATGGTAGAGGGAGACTGGATGAGATTGGAGAGAGGGAGACTGGATGAGATTGGAGTTCCAGGTGAAGGGTAGATTAGTACATACCAGGAGACTGTATAGTTAATAAGCAGTTGGGTTACAGCACAAGATTTTTAAGCAGGCTGGATGGGAAACACATACCAGGAGACTGTATAGTTAATAAGCAGTTGGGTTACAGCACAAGATTTTTAAGCAGACTGGATGGGAAACACATACCAGGAGACTGTATAGTTAATAAGCAGTTGGGTTACAGCACAAGATTTTTAAGCAGACTGGATGGGAAACACATACCAGGAGACTGTATAGTTAATAAGCAGTTGGGTTACAGCACAAGATTTTTAAGCAGACTGGATGGGAAACACATACCAGGAGACTGTATAGTTAATAAGCAGTTGGGTTACAGCACAAGATTTTTAAGCAGACTGGATGGGAAACACATACCAGGAGACTGTATAGTTAATAAGCAGTTGGGTTACAGCACAAGATTTTTAAGCAGACTGGATGGGAAACACATACCAGGAGACTGTATAGTTAATAAGCAGTTGGGTTACAGCACAAGATTACTGCTGATTTTGTTTTCAAAAGTCAGGTAATAGGATACTAAGACCTGACTTAAAGAAACACAAAGCCTGGTCTTTTTTTTTAGCGCTGGTAATAGAATCGAGCCTCTTGTATGTTACTCCCCTCTGTTTTTATCCTTAAATTTTAGTGCATATGGTGATGTGTGTCTACTTCAAAATATCCAAGTGCTTTGAACACATCAACAAAATTATATTACAACAGCATCGACCTTTAGTGCATCCCCCCCTCTAATGGACATATAAATTTGGGTATCATCAGCATATAGATTATAACTGAAGACAAATTAATTAATAAGTTCACCTAATACTTAACCTTGTACAAGAAAAAAGACAGTCTCCCATAGGCACTCAAAAACCAGTATAAAAAAGTTTAACTGATATGTATCAAAATCTTAACAATGTATCAATATATATATATCACAGCGTATGTAAATCAAAGCCCACAGGTCACTCCAAAGCCTACCCTCCACCCCCTATAATACCCCCTAAAAACAACTGCACATAATACAAGGATAGACTAAGCATGCCTATTAAATATACTGGGCCCAGATTACAGACTACAAAAATCTTATGCTAGCAATAAAGACAAAAAAACTCCAGAGATATAGTTACTTGCAAGTGTACACTTGTGTCCAAAAAGCTAATGCTTGATGTTGTCTACAGCCATTATAAGTCCAGCCTTGCAAAGGTTAGTACACAGCTTAGCTTTTATAAACATCAAAGGCCACAGTTAATCCAGCCATGCAAGGGCTGATATCTGCCAAAGCAGAGCGTGCACTACAAAGCAGAGTAATATCAGTCCCAACAGTGTTCCATGTGTTAGTATAACATTAGGTAAATGCCCAGAGTAACTGCAGCATAGTTAGGACCTCTCTTCCAAAGACGATCAAGCAATGGAAACGGGATAACAGCGGGATAGATATATGATATAAAACAAACTCACCTCTATCGAGTTCTTCTCTCTTCACATCCTGTGTGGTCCATAGCAGACTTACTATATCGGGCTTCCTCTAAACAAGCAATGACATCATAATAATGTTCCTCCAAATGCTTCTGCTGTAGCATGCTGATTAAATACAAACAAACTCCTTCCCGGTAGGCTTCCAGTCGATCCTCATAAACAGGTATTAATAACCTCCATCAACGCATTTCGCCACTCCTGTCTGTGGCCTCTCCAAGATGAAAATTTTCCTAATGATTGCCATGTTTAAGGCAATTCCTTATATTCAACAGCTCCCAATATTTAAAAAATCCACATAACCAATCATTACACGCCAAGCAATTAGTCTTAAAGGGGAACTATCTGGTATATAGTTGAGTGCATCAACCGGATCTGGCATACATCTACCTACCTTAAATAAACATTGTCTCTAACAGAATCTAGATATATTTCCCAAATATAATTCAGAGATATTAAACCTCATGTTTGACCAACTTCTTATTTACATATTAACCCTAAAAATGCTCAAAGCACCCCATAGAGACCAAATGTGCAGTGGGTTATAAGAACATATTGTATTTCTTCATTTAACCCATGAGAACCCATCCCACCTAGGTAGAATATCCATCTACTTTCTTTTTGGAATAAAATTTTATCCAAGTCACCCCTTCTCAAATTTTTACTGATTTGTATAATCCCCTTTGCAATTAACCCTTCAGGAGATCCCCCATGTTTATCCCAAAAATGTCTAGCAACAGGACTTTCCACTCTCCTATTTTGTATATCACATACATGTTCAAGAATCCTCCTGCGCAACTGTCTTGTAGTCTTCCCAACATATATATAGTTACAGGGACATCGTAATATATATATTACTTTCTCTGACCTACAATTCAAAAACTGTCCAATCAGATATTTTTTGTTCTATCTCCACTGAAGAACTTATTCCCTGTTCCTATATATTTACACGCTTTGCATTTTCCACATCGAAACATTCCACAAGTGGTTGATTTGTTTAACCAACTCACTTGGAGAGATCTCTTAAATTCAGAATGAACCAAATGGTCATGTAAATTTCTCGATCTCTTTGCCACTATTGAGGGAAATTCCCCCACAATGTCTTTTAATGTTTCATTAGATGTTAAGATATACCAAAATTTTTTTAAGGTTCCTCTTAAATCTAACCATTGTTTTCCATAGGTAGCAATAAACTAAACATGTTTATTCTCTTTCACCTTTGGAGACCCATAAATCAAGTCATCTCTATTACAGTTTAATGCCTTCTTATAACACCTCCATAGATGTTTTTTTGGATAACCACGAGAAATAAATCTATTTACCAGATCTTTTGCTTGCACTTTGAAGTCTTCAATCTTTGTACAATTGCTCCTTAAGCGCAAAAACTGTCCCCATGGGATACCATGCTTTTGCATAGATGGATGAAAACTATCAAAGTGCAGCAGGGTGTTACAAAAAGTTTCCTTACGGTATGTCTGAGTATTCACTTGACTGTTTTTCTTGACTATCCTAAGATCCAGAAACCCAATCACTGATTGACTGACATTTAATTTTGTGCAGTTGTTTTTAGGGGGTATTATAGGGGGTGGAGGGTAGGCTTTGGAGTGAGCTGTGGGCTTTGATTTACATACGCAATGATATATATATTGATACATTGTTAAGATTTTGATGCATATCAATTAAACTTTTTTATACTGGTTTTTGAGTGCCAATGGGAGACTGTCTTTTTTCTTGTAGGAGGTTAAGTATAGTATTTTTGGTCTTACCGGCACCCCATGTGAGATTCACATGGTTAAACTCATAATACTATGAGTGCTTGCCAGGCTTTTGTTTTGTTTATAGGTTTGCCCAATGAAAGGTTTTACATGGAGAAAAGTATCAGACTCAGAATAGAGCCTTAAGGCACCCCAAAAGACAGAAGTGCTGTAGAGGAATTGTTATTGCCATAAGACATAAAAATGGTAGGAGAGAGGTAGGAGGAGAGCCATGAAGCAGCTTGATTCTGGAAACCAAGATTGTGGAGAATGAAGTTTGAGTAAAGAGAACTGGCCTTTGGATTTTGCAGCTCTACAGAGAGCTGTCTCCGTTGAGAGACCACACAGGAATCTAGAATGCAAAGTGTCCAAAAAATTGTTACAGTCAAGGAATTTGGTTATTTGGAAGAATACGGGAAGAATATTCACTAAGTGGTGATAAAGTAGCAATGAATTCTCCAGTTTATCACTTCTCCAATTCCTATGTTATTTTATGGAGCCTATGGACTAAGATTTCTTCAGCTTTGGGGATCTTAGTGCATAGGCTCTATAGATTAACATAGGAAATGGAGAAGTGATAAACTGGAGAAGTCATCTCCACTTTATCACCATTTAGTGAATCTCTCCCAAGTGTTTTGAAGTAAGAGGTAGAAGGGAGACAGGGCAATAGTTAGAGAGACAGGAGTGGTCGAGGTTAACCTCTATGAGTAGGGGTTTAGTTTGTGCCTGGTTAAATGAAGCGACCACTACACTGCAAGGGAGAGGCATCTTTGTTCCTGTGCAAAAAATTAAAAATATTAGGGATTTGTTTGAATAATAAAAGTGACACATCAGCCAGTCTCACAGTTCTGCAGGCAGGCCTAGTACCTTATTACCACTACAAGCAAAAGTCACCTTTGTTTCTGTGTTAAAGGGATAGTAATGTTTCATAATAAAAGCAGCTCTAATTAATCATCATAGTATTTGGGCCTTGGAAAGTGTTATTTCAATTCTAACAGAGTTGTAGTTCAAGAGTAATTGAATGATAAAGTATCCCCCTCCTGCCTCTTTTACTGATGTAACACTGTTCAGCTTAGAGCAGCAGGGAGTGTCCAGGTAGATTGCAGAGAGGTACAATCTTCAATTAAGATAAGGGAAAAAGCTGAAAAACCTGTCAAGGGGGGCAGGGTTTTCATTGTTCTCACAGTAAGAATATTGACCCTTGATGTGAGCTGTCTGGTCTATGGACTGGATTCCACATCTGAGGAGTGTGGGCTTACACTAGGTAAAAGGGGCAGGAAGGGAAACTTTATCATTCAATTACTCTTGAATTACAAAGCTCACAGTAATGAAATAACACTCTCTATGGCTCAAATACTATGGAGATTAATTGGAGCTGCTGTTTTTGTGAAACATTACTATCACTTTAACAGGATGTAGTCTCACCTCAGATCTTCATAGCATTCTGTCTAACCTAGCATCCACCCTATCTTCATCAATTTTGATCCTTCATACAATTATCAGATGGAATGGCTGTAAACATTTTGCTAGGGTGGAAACTCATGTGAAATAAAGTATCAACAAATATTAATTACTAGTCAGTCACACTTCATTGTGTCCTGTGCTAGATTCTGTTCAGATATACTTGTTTGTGAGCTGTGCTAGTACTTAACATGGGTTCACTTGTCTGCATCATTAACTCTTTGGATGCTAGAAAATTCTCCACCATATTGTGAAGCAATGTGTTGATGACCTCTATAGCATCCAAAGGTTTAAGAAGCTGATACATTTAACTTGCGAGTGCTAGAATATAGCTTTAACCCCTCAACGACCCTTGACGGTCATAGTACGTCATGGGTATATCTGAGTTAACGACCCATGACATACTATGACCGTTATGGAATTCCGGGCTCTCCCCACAGCTGCACGCCGTTCGGGGAGTCCGGAATCGGAAACAACAAAAAAAAAAGCTCCATGGTCCTTAAGTGACCGCCGCATACGTGTGCGGCCGGTCCTTAAGGGGTTAATATTTGGTAATTATAATTTTAGGTCAGAGATGGCTGTGGATCTTAAGCTCCTCATATTAGCCAATGGTTTGCCAAGCACTTAGGGAAGATATAGTCCAACAACAGCTGGAAAGCAACATGTTGACAAGACCTAATTCAGGTTTATGGATGTTTCCTTCCATCAGGGTAATTTTAGCAACATTGGACTTTTATTCAAAACTTTTATTATTGTTGCACAAAAGTAAAATACATATAAATACTAAAATCAATGCAACATTCGAGTGTCAGTACTGACAATGAAATATACATGTAAGTTGGATTTGATTTAAATCAAGTTGTTTTAAATCACTAGTCAGCAAGACTCGATTTAAATTATGATCTTTAAATGTAAAGACTCATTCTTGCTGGTAGTTATAATCTTTAATATTTACACCAGATGAAGATTTCATATTAGTAAAACAGCTATATCAGAACTGATTTTAGTTTGCATTTAGGTTGCATACCTGCTTTACCCATAGATAGAGGAACTTTATTAAAATATTTCCAGACTGTGTCTCTTTTACAGCCTGGTGCCATTTTTCTCCTTAAGGGAGGGAATAAAGAACTTCAGGCTATGTGCACAAAGATCCCAAGGTTTGTAACCTGAAGGTTTCATTTTCACTGCTTGCCCCTCCCTCCTCACACTTAGAGCCTGGTACAGATGTATTTCACTCCAAACAATCTTGAAACCTAGTGCTTAACCCCGTAAGAACCGGCACTTGAGGACCACGGGGCTTTTTTTTTTTTTTTTTTTGCAATTCCGGTTCAGGGCTTCTGGAGCGGTGTGCAGCCTCGCTGGGAGCCCTGAACTCCATGATGTACCAGGACCATCAGTGGTCCTTAAGTGCCGGACTGCCGTGACAGTCCTGGCACGGCAATGGTCCTTAAGGGGATAAGGTAATGTGTTCATTGTTTGTACATAGATTTGCAGAACGAAAATGGGATTAAGGTCTTTTTCCTGGACTTTGTTTATTTTATATCATTTTTGTGAAAAAGTACATGTTATCTCAGCTTGGATAACTTGGATTAATTGAATTAATTGAATTAGTTTACCAAAAATGTAATAATAATAATAATAATAATAATAAATGAATAAACTTTGAACTATAATGTATCTTAAACATAAAACTATCTTTAGATACATTTTTCCTCCTAAAGTATTTAATTAAAATATATTTGATAAAAAATAAAAAAAAAATCAGATTTAAAGGGTTAATTGTGGAATAAAAGACAGATTTGTCCACTACATGGAAGTCCATGAGGTGGATGTGGATGGGGTTAGTATGTCACATATATGCAATATATGTGACATACTAAGGGGGATGTGGAAGGGGGCATTGTGTAGTGCTTGGTGTACTAGTTTTATTGATTGTAACCCTTTGAATGCCACAGGGGTGAGCAGTGCACATCCCTATGGCATTCAAAGCTGTCCATGGTGCTGAAAACCATCTCTGTGTTCCCCTAGTGGCTGGGTAGGGAAGCACAGAGAAAGCTGTTCAGAACTGTCGACGTGGATTTTGGATTTTCTGACTGAACTTGATACTTTGGAGTGCTGTAATTGGCTGTGGTGCTAGGTAACATTTTTATCGTGTGTTTTTAGGTAAGATTTTCTATGGGACGCAGGTTTAAGGTTAACGTGTATTTTGTTGGTTATCGCTCGTTAGCCTTTCTGGGTAAGGAAGATTTGAATCTCACGTTACCTGGTCTTGCTTAACGCGCGAAGGCAGTTTTTTTCTTCACGTTGGTTTTAACGCCAACATTTGAATCGAGCCCTAGATCTCCAAAGATGCAGGACTCCTCCCACCAACCCATAAAAGGTTGGCATACGTGGGGGTAAACTTGGCCCCCATAGAAGTCCCGTGTCTCTGGAGTTAAAAGGAACCATAAAACATGAAGAAGTTATGTATAAGGAAATATCGTATAGACAACAAAATGAATTTGATCAACACGTCCAAAAGCTGGCTATACCTGGTAAGATGGTACTCTATAGCCTTTAACCTCAAATCTTGAGGTATGCATGAGTAAACGGATTTAACATTACAACTGATCCATATAAATACAGTGGACCACACAATGTGTCATGTGTGGTGTCAGTGAGGTAGCTATGTAATGTTAGGACAAGAGGCTGCAACATATGATCCACCCATTCTCCGAGTGTTTTGTTAAGTGATCCTATGCCGGAGACTATCGGCTTACCCTTTGAATGCTGGTGATGTGTCCAATGCACAATGTGTTTTTCTATAACGTGCTAAATTTTACACACAAAAAAGGAGGAAAATGAAAGAATTCTCTACCCTCTACAAAAAAGATGTAGATATTATCAGCGCACTTTATAATATTGGGTTTTACCCTCTGGGTCAGTATTATATTGTTGGTGAAAGTAATAAAACTTAAATTTTTATTAATCCATGTTTAAAATCATCACAAACTTTCTAAAATCAAACATGAGGTCTCCTTTTATACTGATATGTGAGCCGTTTTCATAATTGATGTATTTTGCAGACATGCATATTCACAGCTGTTTCTTATAGCCTCGCCTTACTGGGATAACTATACTGTAATTTTAATATGAGCCGTGTATACTGTGCCATCACTATCCCTACTATTATTGGAGTTTTTCAAATTGTAACTCCTGGCAATTTGTTTGCCCTATAATGATAACACAAGTGATACAGTTTTTTTATCTCCCAGGAAAATGTCCTGTAATCAGTACAATGAAAATTACATTAAAAAGTAAGGTCTCTTAATTTACGGTGTGTAATATACAAAAACATCCGAAAAATCCTTATGTTGTTCAGTATAATTCTCTTTACTTTCGTGCAACTATACAATGTGATATCATTAAAAAGGTAAATATTTAGTCAAACTGGATTGTACGTGTGTAACGGACATCTATATGGCAGTAAAAGGGTTAAATGTGAAGGGAGAATGAAAGCACTGAATGTGATTTCAGCCTTTGAAAAAATTGGATGTAATATGAGACAAAGGTGGCATAAAAGTAAGTGTTTTAAGACTTTAGCGAAAATGTGGAGGGATGCAAGCTTGTTAGTGGAAGAGGCCATGTTAACCCTTTGAGTGCCACAGTGGTCGGCATCCATTAGTTTGCAATGCATTGTGCAGCTCGTTGGCAGTCAAAGGGTTAAGGCACTCAATGTGTATTAACAGTGTACATTACTGTAACAGTGCTGGAGTGTGCTGAATGCACTCCATCTGATTGCGCACAGTGCTGCAGAGAAAACAGCGCTGTTTGTAGGATAAAACAGAATGTAGTGGTGGGTGAAATTTTAGACCCCAAGAGGTGTCAGCCACTTATTGGTTTCGGTGAAGGGATAGTGAGGGGTGTGGAAATTTAAATGGCTATGTGTATGTTGTACTGAGGCAGTGTGTAGGAGATATGCTAATCTCCTCTTAGCTGTGCCCAGGGGTGTGTATGTTGGGCTCAGGCAGTGTGTAGGAGATCTACATATGTGCTGCTATGTGCCATCCCTGGGGAGTGTGTATTACAATTGAGTGTGTAATACTGTACTCTAGCAATGTGTAGGATATACACAAATATCCTCCTAGCTGCCTACCTGAGGTGTGTGTGGCACGGACCTAGAACCTTCTTTTATATATATACTATATATATATATATATATATATATATATATATATATATATATATATATATAGTAATGTGCAAAAGTTTTAGGCAGGTGCGAAAAGTGAAAAAAGCTGTAAAGTAAGAATGCTTTTAAAGTAGACATGTTAATAGTTTATATTCATGAATCAACATAATGCATAGTGGGTGAACTAAAGAAAAATCTAAATCAAATCAATATATGGTGTGAGCTGGGCCTGGGTCTTAGCAGGGTCCTACACTGGTTAGGCTTGGGCCAGAATCACAAGATTGAAGAGTGGTCAGAGGCAAAGCAGGATCATACACAGATTAGGCCAAGACTGGAGTCATTAAGCAGAAGAATGGTCTAGGTCTTTGTAGGGTCATACACAGGTTAGGCTTGGGCCAGAATCACAAGGCTGAAGAGTGGCCAGACGCTAAGCAGGGTCATACACAGGGCAAGAAGAGAGAACCTGGACTCAGGACTGAGCAAGAGAACACTGAGCAGACAGAAGAACTATACTGCCACAGGTCTAGCTGGCTACAGAACACTGTAATAGTGCACTGGAAGACGTGCAAAAGAGAGCCGCACTCCAGCGTAATGTATAAAACCAGTTCCTTCTTTATTGCAAAGTATAGACAATGGACGCTACACAAAATGTTTCTGTCTCACGCATTTCACACCTGAGTGCTTAATCGTAGACTGAGTAAATGACCACCTCTCCCATCTCTTAAAGACATGACCCGCACCTGTCAGGTACGCAAACCAATCCCTCAATGGAGAACCCACTGCGCCATGTATAACAACATTAGCAGCAGATTAACCCCTTGCGATCACAGTGCCAAACCCACATGTGCACCGATAATCCCCCCCAGAGAACGGAGAGTGCCAACCTCCACGGTATATAATGAACAAACACAAATATTAATATTAAAACAACATCAAATACAAGTCCTTAAAATTCAGAAAAACAGGAGCAAATGTCAATGTATTTTCATCTACCAAGGAAAGTAACATATCTCAATGTACAACAGTGGGTAACAGGCTCATACCAAATATACTCCAATATGACTCTATCTGTCATCTCATCAAGGTTACATTTATACATATTGTAACCATCAGCCATCAACCAGTGTAGTTCATTTTCCAGTTGTTATTATAGCCACCCAAACGTTTGCAATGAACTCTTTGATAATATCTAAATTAACCATTAAATTATATTTTCAATATTGATGTTATTCTGTCTAAATTCATTGGAATCAAACAAAGAGACGTACATCAAACGCCTTATTTAACCCTAATGGCATCCTGGTACATAAAGTAAAAATCCAAAACACCTCTCTCTGGGACAGTAATCTCTCTCTATCGCCACCTCTAACGGGTGAAAACACTCTTTCTGTACCGATCACTGAGAGATACTCGAGACATGCATTGTGTTTTAAACAAAAATGCTGAGCAACACCAGTCTTACAATCACCACAATTAATGTTGCTGATGTGCTCTCTCAAACGTTCTCTCAGGGATCTACATGTCTTCCCCGCATACTGAACATTACATATTTTACAAGATATCAAATATATAACATATTTAGTGGCACAGTTAATATACTGTTTTATTTTATGTGTAGATCCATTCACAGTAGATGCAAACTCTTTAGTGGGAACAATCCATTGACAGCAGCCACATCTGAAGCCACCACAAGGGAAATTACCCACTGTTCTTAACCATGTATAATTCTGTTGTCGTTTCCTATCACCAACATACATACTGGGAGAGAGATTCCTAGCTAGAGTAGGGGCTTTTTTCGCTACGAACTTACAACCTCCCTCCACATATGGCCGAAACATTCCATCAGCCATTAATATGGGAAGATGTTTCTTTATTATTTTGATGATTTGTGGAAATTCTACACTATAAGTAGTGCCAAAAACCACCTAATTTCTTAGTCCTACTGGTGGAGTGGAGGACTGTCGCAACAACTCCTCCCGTGTTTTAGCTCTCACCACAGACTCTGCCTTGTCCAGCATCTAAGCTACATAACCTCTAGCCAGAAATCTCTCTCGCAGTTCTACACTTGCTTTATTAAAGAGCTCATCAGTGGAGCAATTACGTCGCAACCTCATGAACTGCCCCACTGGTACCCCTCTTATAGCGTGTCGTGGGTGACAATTCTCTGCACGCAACAGAGAGTTAGCAGCCACTGATTTCTCATGAACATTGGTGACAAGTATATCTGTATCCAATGATGAAGTGATCTCAAGATCTAAAAAGACTATGTTATGAGGATCACTAGTAAAGGTGAACACCAAATTGCTTTGATTGCAATTTAAGTAGTCCACGAACAATGGAATACAATACGCATTATCTCATCATATAATGAGCAGATCATCAATGTATCTCTTAAAGTAAACTATATCAGACTGAAACTGGTTACTATCTCCAAGGACGTGGGACTCCTCCCACCAACCCATGTATAGGTTGGCGTAAGAGGGGGCAAACTTTGCCTCCATTGAAGTACCACGTCTCTGGAGATAGTACACCCCATCAAACAAAAAATAATTGTGTGTTAGCAAATGGTGTATCACCCTCAATAGATAATCCACAAATTCAACATACTATACTTGTTTAAATGGTAATGAACTGCTTTAAGACCTAAGTCATGGGGGATACAAGAATATAAGGATGAGACATCGCAACTAATCCACCTGTAGTTGGTTTTCCATCTAATGTCCCTCATCTCCTGCAAGACTTGTTTGGTGTCCCTAAGATATGTATTAAGCCTCAAAACCAATGGCTGCAAACAGGCTTCTACATATTCTCCCAACCGCTCATTGAGAGAACCTATCCTAGACACTATGGGTCTGCCCACTGGACTCTCAACTCTCATGTGCACCTTGGGTAGATGGTGAAAGATTGGGATCACGGGTTTAGAAACTTTTAAAAGTTCAGCCTCCCTATTCAAAAGAAATCCCTCCAAGGTGCCACAATCGACGAGAGAGTCCAGCAGGCATTTAAATTTTAAAGTAGGGACACAATCTACGAGGTTGTTGATGGTTGGTGGCTGATGGTTACAATATGTATAAATGTAACCTTGATGAGATGACAGATAGAGTCATATTGGAGTATATTTGGTATGAGCCTGTTAACCACTGTGGTACATTGAGATATGTTACTTTCCATGGTAGATGAAAATACATTGACATTTGCTCCTGTTTTTCTGAATTTTAAGGATTTGTATTTGATGTTGTTTTCATATTAATATTTGTGTTTGTTCACCATATACCATGGAGGTTGACACTCTCCGTTCTCTGGGGGGATTATCGGTGCACATGTGGGTTTGGCACTGTGATCGCAAGGGATTAATCTGCTGCTAAGGTTGTTATACACAGCGCAGTGGGTTCTCCATTGCGGGATTGGTTGCCGTACCTGACAGGTGTGGGTCATGCCTTTAAGAGATGGGAGAAGTGGTCATTTCCTCAGTCTATGATTAAGCACTCAGGTGTGAAACGCGTGAGACAGAAACGTTTTGTGTAGCGTCCATTGTCTATACTTTGCAATAAAGAAGGAACCGGTTTTATACAATTCGCTGGAGTGCGGCTGTCTTTTGCACGTCTTCGAGTTATATAAGAGGGTTGGGAACCCTGAGAACCTGCACCGCGATCAAGAAACCAACTAGCGGTGAGCAACAAACCATTTGAAACTTTGTTATTGCTTGAAACCTTTTTTCCAGTAGTGCTATTGTGTGTTTCTTGCTATGATAGTGCACTGGAGCCAGGAACCGGAGGCTAGAAATAGACGTTGCGTGCGCGTCATCCGCACGAGACGCCAAACACCCAGCAAGAAAAAGGGGCAGAACCGGCGGCGCCTTGCACCTGTACACAGTGGCATCGGCCACAAGGACGCCAAGAGTGGCGAGGCTGGCGACAGTGAGGTACAAGAAGCCGACGGAGAACTGCACAAAGACGGCGGCGGCGGCAGAGGGAGAGCACTGAGAAACGGGTGACACTAATGATCATCAATTTAATATATAGGTTGAAACACAATCATTAACTGAAACAGAAACAGTTGTGTAGGAGGAATAAAAGTGGGTGAGGAACAGCCAAACCCAGCTAACAAGGTGAGGATGCTTAATGTCAAGTCACACACCATGACTGAGCTCAGCAACAAGACACAAGGTAGTTATACTGAATCAGCAATGTCTCTCCCAGGCAGTAATTCCAAGGCAGACAGGGATTTTCAGATGCACTGTCCAAGCTCTTTTGAAGAAGCACAAAGAAATGAGCAACATTGACGACCGTAGACAAAGTAGTCAGCCAAGGAAACTTAGTGCAGCAAAAGACACATGATTATTTCCCTTCACAATCGGAAGATGTCCAGCAGTGCCATCAGCTCAGAATTGGCAGAAAACAGTCCAGAAAAGTCTGGTCAGAAGTGGTCTTCATGGAAGACTTATGGCCAAAATGCCATACTTCCATTGCGGACACAAGGCCAAGCAACTTAACTATGCACAAAAATACAGGAACTGGGGTGCAGAAAAATGGCAGCAGGCGCTCTGGACTGATGAGTCAAACTTTGAAATATTTATCTGTAGCAGAAAGCAGTTTGTTCACCAAAGGCTGGAGAGCGGTACAAGAATGAGTGTCTACAGCCAACAGTGAAGCATTGTGGAGGTTCCTTGCAAGTTTGAGGCTGCATTTCTGCAAATGGAGTTGGGGATTTGGTCATAATTAATGGTACCCTCAGTGCTAAGAAGCTCAATTATCTCAGGGGTGTTTATTATTATTATTATTATTATTATTATACTAACGCTCCTGAACTAATTGTTCATGTTGTAGCTAGACAGAGGGACAACCTGTTTTTAGCAGGACACTGGTGGTTACTGTTCCACATACATTGTTTGAGCATAACAACAAATTGGAATAAGTTGCATTGGAGACTTCTTCAGCATTCAAGGGGTTAAAAGCATATTAATTATAGTAGCACTTGCTCAGTTACATCAGGGGTGTTACTATATTGAATCACCCATGTGAGACTGAATTGATTTTTGGGTATATACATATATGTGGTCATTGTGTACAATTGGGGGTTCAGGCTATTTGTGGCTTTTGTGCGCTGCTGGGGTTCAGGTTCATTGTTGGGGATTAGGGTGCGTGCCAGAGGTCGAACCCATTGCACACACCTTTGACAACCAAATGGTTAATATACTAAACAAAAGAGGTGAGTAATTCTGTGAATTGGAGAAAGATGCTCTCTCAGATTCCATGAGTTATTCAGCTCTTCTCATCTGGGTGCCAGGGGGACTTTCAATGGGTGGGACACATCTCTGCTATTTAAAGGGCTGAATTGCTTTTGTTTTTGTGAGAAGTATGGAGAACACCATATCAAAATACAGCCCCCCCCCAAAAAAAAATATAACACATGCCACATCTCCCTGAAATCAAGAGCCCCCACCACATTATGTCCCTCAATTAGCAGCAAGAAAAAACCTTGAATTATCAAAAGCCACATCAAGTAAAAATTAGTGGGGTGGAGATTATTTTCTCTCACCAGCTATATTTTTACACATATTTAATCCAGCAGAAAAAGCTTGGTCAATAGGTACTCTCTCTGTTGTGCCCTTCCTCTTTCCTTTCTTTTTCCCCCCTTTGCCCTTTCTTTTCCCCCACCTTTGCACTCCTCTTCCCCCAGCCAAAATATAAATACATTAGCGATGCAACAGAACTTGCAATTGTATGACTTGCCATTGTTAGCCTTAGAATTGTAAGCTCTGTGGTATCACTAGTATAGCTCCATTTCAGTTGCAAGCTTTGTGGTGTCACTGGTGTAGCTCCATTTCAGTTGGAAGATTTGTGGTGTCCCTGGTTTAGGTCCATTTCATTTGGAAGCTTTGTGGTGTCACTGGTGTAGCTCCATTTCAATTGAAAGCATCTGTGGCATCGCTGGTGTAGTTCCATTTCACTTGTAAACTTTGTAGTATCATTGATGTAGCTCCATTTCAGTTGTAGGCATTTGTGGTATCACCGGTATAGCTCCATCTCAGCTGTAAGCTTTTGTGATATCACTCATGTAGCTTCATTTCGGTTGTAAACTTTTGTGGCATCTCTTGCCTTACTTAAAAAATGTTAATGCCTTTTTCTAAGAAATTTGTTTCATTTGTTTTTAGACTTAGAAAAAACACAGGTTACATCTGTCTGATAACATCAGAGAGCATGCAATTTTATACAGCTGTCTTTTAACATATGTATTAACCGAAAAAATCATTTCCATGGTAACTTTTCAGTACTGGCACTTTGATGTCTCCAACCTTGTCACCCTGTAGAAAGTTGGGCACTCAGGCCCAAAAACATTTGCCATCACTGGGCTAGGTCCACGTTTCTTGAAATTCATATCTGATGATTTCTCTAGAGGCTTGGATCCCAGCATGCATAAAGTCCAGATTTCAACTCTAGGAAGCTGTTTTTCTGCCATCAATGTACTGATCATCAGGTGTTAAAGAGATGCATCAAGTATGTCAGCTGTCTTAAACCAAGAATTTGTCTTTTTTATCCATCTTCAGACTTAAATTTGATCTTCAAAGATTTGTTAAAATAACCCTTTGAGTCAGCTAGAAGAGTGTGTGAACATCACGCTCATTCCAACATGATACATTTTCTAGGGTTCTGACAACATTGTTTCTCTAGAGTTATCTCCAACATTCACACAGAAATATTTTTTTTTCATGTACATAAAGGTTCACAGTCATCATGTAGATCCAAATTGGCAGTCCTGCTCCCCTGGGAGCAGACCTGTGGACGTTGCCTGAGCTGCACTGAGCCCAGGTGGACCAACAAGAGAGCACATTGGAGGTCTGAAAAGAGACTCTAATTGGTCCAGTGGGAGCAGACTAGACTGTGAAACTGAAGTCTCACAGTTCAGTTTCCTGCCCTTCTCTAGGCTGTCCTCATAGACCCACTGTATTAAGCATGAAAACCAGACACAGAGGATCTATGAGGGCTGTGTACACAACCCAGGTGTTTGTGGCTGAGAGTCATATACTTCCATGTTGTGTTCCAGCCGAGGGGGGCATTTTTTCAGATCACAGGATGCCTTTTTTACTTGCCCCCTATTGGAGCAGATGTTATGAAATGCATTGGCCATTAACAAATTAGATATATGTAGCCAACATGTTGTTGCTAGATGCCCTACACATTTACTTTTGACAGATTATAAAACATTCTCACCGAAAAAATTGAATTTTTCCAGTGGTGGAGTAATTGAGGCATATGTATAAAGAAAAGGGTAACATTCCTTGTACACATCAACTGCACAATATGTATGAAAAGAATTTTCCTTTGATTGAAAATGTAAAATTAATCACTTGGCTGCTAGGAAGGTAATGTGATTGGAGACCTCTCTAGCAGCCAAGGGGTTACATTTTATACGTATTGTACATTTTACACTTTTTTCATTCCACATTAAAGCGGAACTACCACCCAATAAAAATATTGCCCCACATAATTGCCCATCTGGCGACTAGCTGTCAAGGGGTTACATTTTATATGTATTGTACATTTTACACTTTTTTCATTCCACATTAAAGCGGAACTACCACCCAATAAAAATATTGCCCCACATAATTGCCCATCTGGCGACTAGCTGCTCAGTAGCGCTAGTCACCAGTATTATTACCAGATTAAAGAGAAATTGCTATTCTTTCCGGACTGACAGCAGGACAGAGCGCGGACACCTTGCCATAGTGACGTCCGCGTGCCTGCACTGTCAGTCCCTTTTGGAGCCGGCCGGCTCCTAGCAACGCCTTCTAGACCCGGCTGGGACTGACAGCGCAGGCGCACGGACGTCACTATGGTAAGATGTCCGCGCTCCGTCCTGCTGTCAGTTCTGGAAGAATAGCGTTTTCTCTTTAATCTGGTAGTAATTCTGGTGACTAGTGCTACTGAGCAGCTAGTCGCCAGATGGGCAATTATGTGGGGCAATATTTTTATTGGGTATTAGTTCCGCTTTAAATTAACTTTTTTTGTATGATAGTTTGTGTTTACAAAATTGCTATAGGTATCTTTTGTAAGTAAATCACAATAAAGTTATTTAATATTTAGATATTAACATAATAGACTGGCAGAGAGATTCCTAGAGAGACTCTTGTGGAGTGTTCAAATGTGATTCTATACAAAGATAACCTCAAAGATCTGTTTTTTTGAGGGGGGGGGGCTAAATAGTGATTGCAATGATTAATGCATATGTACAAAGCTTTACAAAATGACCATTTGTGAGATGTATACAGGGGATGGGCGGTGTGTGAGTATGTGGGTGTTTTAGGGCATGAATTTTTTTTGCATGCATTTTGTTCTCTGGAGAAGCAGTGCACTGAAATGTAGTAATGCTTCTTTACAAAAGTGCAGGAGCAGGTTTTGAGATTATGTGATATAGGAGGTTATGCACACCTCATTCTGTTCTACCTTCCACTTTGAGCAGATTCAAAGCAATAGCAGTCCTTGGAATATGTGTTTAGTTCCTACACCTGCCTAACACCAATTTACCAAGCTACAGCCACTCCAAATCCTCCTTTTAACAATGCTTGCACCAAGAGAGGACAGTAGTTCAGTCTGTGGTCATTTTGGGGTGTCCCATTCCTCTATACTTTGCTTAGATCAATGTACTAAATAAGGCATAGACTTGCAGAGGAAATAAAGTAAGAAATGCCATTTACTTCTGCATGCTATGGGACTGGCAAGAAGGGCCTGCTAGGGAGTGTGTCCACCGGTGTATTGCATACCTTACCTCTGCAATGTTTTGGAGACCTCCCTAGTACTGAAGGGGGTTAAAATCCCCATTTAAAACAATGAACATTTTTAGTTCTGCCTCCGAATTCCTCCAGTTCTTCTTAGTGCATCTTCTGCGTAATGTTTTAGTGGTGTTATTTTTTTGGAGACTCAGTTACAGTTTTCTTTGTTTTGAACAATATTCTTGGTAAAAGTTAAGGAAGGGAGAGGGAAGAGAGTGAAGCATCTCTACTCCCCATTCCTATGGCATGATAACTTCCCTCTTTAGCCTAAGGGCATGAGAGTTTCTCCTTCCATTGTATTCCAGTACAATTTATAAAAACAAACATCAAATTAAAAATTATGTGAACATTATTGATTCCTTTTCTGAAAGTGGTCAGAGAGTGAAAGAGCATTCCTCTGGCTCAAGAGGAGTGACATGGCGTGAGTTGAACTTGATGGGCACAGGGTTTTTTTCAGCTTCATCAACTATGTTACCATATTTTGCAAGTACATAAAATTGGACATTCGAATTACATATACTTTTTTCAGTCTTCACCAATTTTTTTACACTTTTATTCACCTGGCAGTGAATTACTTGGGACTTGGTTCCAGAGTATTTTCTGGTCGATAAACTATTAAAGCAGGATGTAATACAATGTTGCTGCTTCTCTGCAGCATTGTGTGCTTAGTGTGCTCTATTTTACATTGTTTCTTTTTTACAAGACAGGCTTTCATGTTCCCTGAATGTAAGCTGCCTGTGAATAGATCCGGGAATTTCATTGTTACAGATGAAAAATTTGAAAATTTGGTGAAGGCAATTATATATTTGCAGTCATATTAAAGGGTTACTATTCCATCAACTGATCTTTAGCAATCAGATAGCCATTTAATGCTCACTCTAACTTTATGTAGCAAAATGTAAGGTAGTTTATTAGCCTAGCTATGGATTCCATATTAATATCTTGTGCTTCTCTTTAATGCCATTTTGCTTTATGATTATTATTATTATTATTATTATTATTATGGCCCTCAATTCATTGTTATTTTCTAGGTGTGGTCCATGAGCAAAGAAAGACACCCCTGTATTACATCCTTTAGATAAGTAGAAGTCCTTTACAACAAAATAATTATTTTTATCTGTGCTGGAACACACATTGAATGGAACTGGATGCTCTGAATACAGAACAAATAGGCAAATATGGATTTCATTACTGATTAACCATTCACCGAGTCATCAGTTACTGGAGCATATCTGTGTCTCAATCATTCATTAATGTGTGAGAACCAGATAAATCCACCAATCAGTAGACATCAAGATGGCAGAGCCAATAGAAATCTACAGAGGTGGATACATATATACACACACACACATTATTTTTAAATCATGTTTTCCTGCCTCGAATCTATAACTGACAAATACCCAAAGCATCAGTGACTATGGAGATGAGCAGTGTATCTGATAAGCTGCTCTTCCTGCTCTTTCATGAATACCAATAGATGGATGCTCCCATTTTCACAGAAGTAATTGTGTCATGGCGTTTACTGGATAGATCGTGAACATAAATGCTTTAGTGCCTAGCTGATAATGTATTTTAAATAACTGAGCACAAACAAGAGCAGCATTTTGTTTGATCAATTAACCACACATGTATTTGATTCATTTTTACTGCATATGGAAGCAATATACTAAGAACTGGAGCAATTCTGGGGCAAACAAACTGTGTCATAGAGAACACATTCAATTTTAATGTGTTTAATGGGACTTTTAACACCTTGAATGCTTTGCAACGCATTCGAGACTTATCTGGCATTCAAGGTGTTAAAAGCCTCATTTCAGTTAATGGGAATGCTGGAAATTTTTATTTGTCCATTATAGTGCAGTTGATTAGCCCAATAATTATATCAGTTTTTCTTGCACCATTGGGGGAACTGAGAACAGGTTTAAGTGTCCCTGATCTAGAGCAGTGGTTTCCAGCCCTATTCTTCTGCACTCCTAAAAAGCCAAATCTGTATGATTTCTGTGGTAATTTTTTAATTTACTGACCTGTACACAAGCAGAGAATTCCTAAAGACTTGGACCTCGATACTATGCCTTACGGCAAAACAGTCAGTAAGGGAAAAAAATACACTGAACGAGAAACCCACTTGTGCACTGCAGCTATGTTGTTGTGGCCAAACACTCATTGCAGATTTTTGTTCACACAATGCAGGCTAAATAGTGTTACTTGTTTGAACATCAAAGGAGAATAGCCAACTCTCATTGTTTGACACAGTTCAAAACACAGTCACCCTCCCCCCCACCTCCCATACAATAACCCTACAGCATCCCTAATATGACACTTAAACAATGCAACCCCTTACATTATCCTAACACCCAAAACTGTAACACTTACCTGTCATCCACTGTCTGTCTTCTTCTTGAATCTTCTCTCTTCCATCTTCTGTAATCTTCCTTCTCTTCTTTATTCTTGTTCTTAAAAAAAAATCAAATGAAAGGTGCATTGCAAAATCAAAATGTCCTCAAGAGTTAATCCTCCGTACCCTTCCAGCACTCTAAGGGTTAAATGTAGTCTGGCATATCTGTAAAAAATATTATGCTGTCATTTCATTTTATAGCCATGTTTAGGCATTCTTTGTGTTAATTAATAAAAGGTCTTGCAAGATTCAAGATGATATTGTAGCTGCCACTGCCTCCACTGGTGGCAGCAGGAATGCATAGTGACACAGCCCCCCCACTCCATACCATTTGGGCCGTTTCCCTGAGTCCAAATGAGGGAATTTTGAACAGACTGGGTTTTTATATGCCAGTCTCTGTTCAAAATGGATGCCAGCCTCCAACTGGCTGGGATGTGTGTTTACGCACCTCCCAGCCAGTCAGCTTCTAGAGGTTTTTGTCATCTTAACCCTTGCAAAGCCTTTTATTAATTAATACATATAATGCCTTAACCTTTTTTTTAAAACAGAATGGCAGCATAATACTTTTTACAGATATGCCAGGCTGCATTTAACCCTTAGAGTGCTGGAGGGATACTCCTGTGGCATTCAAAGGATTAACTCATTTTTTTTTTTTGCAATACACCTTTCATTGGATTTTTTTAACAAAACATTTTAAAGAAGAATGAAGAGATGTAAGATCACAGAATCCGGAAGAGAGAAGATTCAAGAAGGACACTAGCTGAACAGGGAAAAGGACCCTATTGGACATCAGGATTACAAGTAAGTGTTTGTTTTCAGGGGATGTTGGTAAGTTTAGCGAGATTAACCCTTTGATTGCCAGTGGCATATGTAACACTCTGCAATGCATTGCATAATCCACTGGCACTCATAGTTTTACTTGGCTTAACCCCTTCAGTGCCAGAGGCTTGTGCCATTTCCTGTACTCTGCAGGCCAGACACTTTTTCAGCATTTTTGCTATCCTTCTGTTTAGGCTTGATTTCCTCTGGGGATTTTTAGTTAAATATGGAAAACTATATATTGTTTTTTTCAGAACGAATTGAGCTTTCTCGTGGTACCTTACATGAAGAGAATTTTACATCGTGCAAAAAGCTATGATGTCATAATCACAAAAAAAGTGAAAATGTACTCATTTTGCTAAAATCACATACTATGTATCAAAAACATTTACATTGATTGAAAAAGTTTAAATTATTTGAAAAAGCCCCGAGTCCCCCGAGTAAAAAAATACCAAATTTGTATAGTTTTACCTACGTCCATGGCTAGCGTAGAGCCCTAATCACCAGCAGTGCAAAATTACATTTTCAACTTTATAAACTAATATGCGCATTCTACGGTTTTTGTGGTAAAGCTACCCTAAAACAGTGGAATAACTATATAAAACTATATATTTCTGGAAAGCAGACAACCTGCTTCATCTAATGAGGGGTGACTTGCCTTGTTACCCCAAGACTGGAGTGCACAAATGCCTCCAGAAGGTGGCGCTAAAGAAAAAAAAAGGCATTTTCTTACATTTCTGCCCCTTCAAATGTACTGAAATTTGTGAAAACCATGGCATTTCCAACTGTATTCATTAGCTAATGCTCTTAGGAGAAAAATGACACCTCATTGGTATGAGTTCACCTACCTCAGGGGGCGCTAGAAGTGCAAAACGACACCTACTACAACCTCAAATTTTTCTAACATTTTCTCAAACATTACTTGTCTGTACACAAATGGTTATAACAACTACAGAAGTGAAGAAAGGGTACACAAACCATACCATTTTGAAAAGAAGACACCCTGCCGCATCTAATGATGGGTGACTTGCCTTGTTACCCCAAGACTGGAGTGCACAAATGCCTCCAGAAGGTGGCGCTAAAGAAAAAAAAAGGCATTTTCTTACATTTCTGCCCCTTCAAATGTACTGAAATTTGTGAAAACTATGGCATTTCCAACTGTATTCATTAGCTAGTGCTCTTAGGAGAAAAATGATACCTCATTGGTATGAGTTCACCTACCTCAGGGGGCGCTAGAAGTGCAAAACGACACCTACTACAACCTCAAATTTTTCTAACATTTTCTCAAACATTACTTGTCTGTACACAAATGGTTATAACAACTACAGAAGTGAAGAAAGGGTACACAAACCATACCATTTTGAAAAGAAGACACCCTGCCGCATCTAATGATGGGTGACTTGCCTTGTTACCCCAAGACTGGAGTGCACAAATGCCTCCAGAAGGTGGCGCTAAAGAAAAAAAAAGGCATTTTCTTACATTTCTGCCCCTTCAAATGTACTGAAATTTGTGAAAACTATGGCATTTCCAACTGTATTCATTAGCTAGTGCTCTTAGGAGAAAAATGACACCTCATTGGTATGAGTTCACCTACCTCAGGGGGCGCTAGAAGTGCAAAACGACACCTACTACAACCTCAAATTTTTCTAACATTTTCTCAAACATTACTTGTCTGTACACAAATGGTTATAACAACTACAGAAGTGAAGAAAGAGTACACAAACCATACCATTTTGAAAAGAAGACACCCTGCCGCATCTAATGATGGGTGACTTGCCTTGTTACCCCAAGACTGGAGTGCACAAATGCCTCCAGAAGGTGGCGCTAAAGAAAAAAAAAGGCATTTTCTTACATTTCTGCCCCTTCAAATGTACTGAAATTTGTGAAAACCATGGCATTTCCAACTGTATTCATTAGCTAATGCTCTTAGGAGAAAAATGACACCTCATTGGTATGGGTTCACCTACCTCAGGGGGCGCTAGAAGTGCAAAACGACACCTACTACAACCTCAAATTTTTCTAACATTTTCTCAAACATTACTTGTCTGTACACAAATGGTTATAACAACCACAGAAGTGAAGAAAGGGTACACAAACCATACCATTTTGAAAAAAAGACACCCTGCCGCATCTAATGATGGGTGACTTGCCTTGTTACCCCAAGACTGGAGTGCACAAATGCCTCCAGAAGGTGGCGCTAAAGAAAAAAAAAGGCATTTTCTTACATTTCTGCCCCTTCAAATGTACTTAAATTTGTGAAAACCATGGCATTTCCAACTGTATTCATTAGCTAATGCTCTTAGGAGAAAAATGACACCTCATTGGTATGAGTTCACCTGCCTCAGGGGGCGCTAGAAGTGCAAAACGACACCTACTACAACCTCAAATTTTTCTAACATTTTCTCAAACATTACTTGTCTGTACACAAATGGTTATAACAACTACAGAAGTGAAGAAAGGATACACAAACCATACCATTTTGAAAAGAAGACACCCTGCCGCATCTAATGATGGGTGACTTGCCTTGTTACCCCAAGACTGGAGTGCACAAATGCCTCCAGAAGGTGGCGCTAAAGAAAAAAAAAGGCATTTTCTTACATTTCTGCCCCTTCAAATGTACTGAAATTTGTGAAAACCATGGAATTTCCAACTGTATTCATTAGCTAGTGCTCTTTGGAGAAAATTGACACCTCATTGGTATGAGTCGACCTACCTTAAGGGTGCCAGAACCACATAAATACACCTACCTGTTTGCTTCCTCGAAAATGGCTGCTTGTACTAAAATGTTTATAACTGTTAGCGACATGAAGGAAAGATATAAAAGGTATACCATTTTGGAACATAGACATTCACCCACATCACATGAGGGGTCACTTGCCTTTCTACCCCCTGGCTGAATTATTATTATTTATTATTTTATTATTTGGAATTATTTCCAAAAGGTGGCGCTATAGGAATAAATACATGTTTTTTTTACATTTCCACCACTTCAAAGATACCAAAATCTTTTAAAACCATAACATTTCCTACTGTATTCAGTACCTTCTACCAACATGAGAAAAATGTTACCCCATTTGTGTGGGATAACATGCAATATGTGGGTGGTTGGAACACTTACCTAAACCTGACACTTTGTTTTTGAAATTATCTGCCTGCACGAAAAGTGTCATAACCATTATAGATATGCAGGAAAGGTAGAGAAACCATACCATTTTGTAAAGAGGATAACCTGCCGCATCTAATGAGGGGCCACTTGCCTTCTTACCCCAAACCTGTTGTGCCCAAATGCTTCCAGAAGGTGGCACTATAGGAAAAAAATTGAATTTTTTACATTTCTGCCCCTTTAAATGTATGGATCTCTGTGAAAACCATGCAATTTTCAACTGCATTCACTAGCTAGTGCTCTTAGGAGTCAAACGACACCCTATTGGTATGAGTTGATCTACCGTAGGGGGTGCTAGAAGTGCAAAACGACACCTACAACAACCTCTGATTTTTCTAATATTTTCTCAAATAATACTTTCCTGTACAAAAACGGTTATATCAACTACAGTAGTGAAGAAAGGGTACAGAAACTATTATATTTTGGAAAGAAGATAACCTGCCGCATCTAATGAGCTGTGACTTGCTTTTCTACCCCTAAGTTAGAGTGCACAACTATTTCCAGAATTTGGTGCTACAGAAAAAAAAATTGTTTTTCTTACAAATCAGTCACTTCAAAGATACGGAAATGGTTCAACATTATGGGATTTCCTAGGAGGACCTCCAGCCAGCCTACAAAAAATAATGCCCCACTGCTGTGGGTTGACATACCATATTGGGTGCCAGGAGCGTGGCTACTGGTGGAACAAGGATGGGGAAGCAAACAGTGTATGTGTGATTCTATTGCTACCAGTGGTAAGTCAGTGTAAGAGAGGACTTGTGTGTGCCAGAGAAACCAGGTCAGGGAAGGGACGAGGGGTCAGGCTGTGTAAGTGGGTATATCTACCAGTGGGCAGCGAGTAAGTGTGGCGGTGGTGATGGTGGGGAGGTAAGTGCATATGGGGGATTTGTGGTTACCAGTGTGCACTGTAAGTCCCCTCATGCACTGTTTGATTCCCAGCCTGAATCCAGTGCGTACTGGCACTTGGGTCTACCAGTAGGCAGTGGAATCAGGCTGGGGGGTCAGACTGGGGGAATGGGAATGCCAGTAGGCTGTGGAACTAGGCTGGTGGGTAGGGTATGTGGTTGGGGGGGATTGGAGGCATTTTGTGTGCATGCCACAGGGGTGTCCTATGCACTGAAAAGCAATGCACTGGACACCCTGTTGCACACAAAGAGTTAATTTTTTTTAGCTGTTATTTTTTTATTCATACTTTATTGGGGGGCATCAGTACCACTTCTCATGCCCCCCAATGATGTCTGAATAAAAAATAATGGGAAAAAAAATGTGTGTGCCACAGGGGATCCAGCGCATTGTAAACCACTCGTATTGGACCCACCTGTAACACATGCAGGTTTTGTTCCCCCCCCCCCCAAAAAAAAAAAAAAAAAAAATAAAAAAAAAAAAAAAATATATATATATATATATATATATATATATATATATATATATATGTATGTAGACCTCATTGGAGGGCATTAGAACTGATGCCCCACAATGAGATCTGAATAAAAAATAATGAGGGGAAAAAAAAAGAAAAATCCTTTGTCCGACACAGGGGTGTACAATGCATTCCAAAGCATTGTATTGGACCCCCTGTGGCACGCAGAGGGTTAATTTTTTTTTCCTTTTATTATTTGTTATTCATACCTTGTTGGGGGATCAGGTCTACTTCTGATGACCCCCGAACAAGGGCAGAATAAAAAATAAATAAACGTGTGTGCCACGGGGGGTCCAACGCATTGCAAAGCACTGCGTTGGATCCCACTGTGGGGCATGCATTGTTTTCCTATTTTTTTTACACCTTGTTGGGGGGCTTCAGGACCCCTGATGTCCCCCAATGACGTCTAAATAAAGTAAAAATTAAGAAAAAAAAACAAAAAAACACTTTGTCTTCCACAGGGGTGTCCAATGCATTGCAAAGTAATGCATTGGACTCCCTGTGGCACACAGAGGGTTAATTTTTTTTTCTTTTATTATTTGTTATTCATACCTCGTTGGGGGATCAGGTCTACTTCTGATTACCCCCCAACAAGGGCAGAATAAAAAACAAATAAATGTGTGTGCCACAGGGGAGTCCAACGCATTGCAAAGTACTGCGATGGACCCCCCCCCCCCCCCCCCGTGGGGCACGCATTGTTTTCCTTTTTTTTTTTTTTTTTTTTTTTTACACACCTTGTTGGGGGGCTTCAGGACCCCTGATGTCCCCCAATGAGGTCTAAATAAGTAAAAATTAAGAAAAGAAAAAGAAAAACACTTTGTCTTCCACAGGGGTGTCCAATGCATTGCAAAGCAATGCATTGGACCCCCTCTGGCACACAGAGGGTTAATTTTTTTTTTTTCTATTTTTTATTCATAGCTAGTTGGGGGATAGCAGGGCCCCCCAAAAAGATTTGAAAAAAAAAAAGAAACACAAACCAAAGTCCTGTATGTGCCACAGGAGGGGGGGTCTGCATTTGACCCCCCCCCAGTGGCACACACAGGGTTAATTTTTATATTTATTTATTTTTTTATATATAGACCTCATTGGGGGTCATCAGGACCTCTCCTGACCCCCCCAATGAGGTCTCAGTTAAAAAAATGTGCTACAGCACAACTGACCCTGTGACTGCCAAAGGGGTCTCCAGCGCATTGCAAAGCAATGCGCTGGACGTCCCCACGGCACTCATAGGGTTAAAACATATCATTTTTTTTATTTATTTATTTCAGACATCGTGGGGGGACATCAGGACACCTTCTGATGTCCCCCCAGTTATTGATCTCCCAGCCAATTGTGCTGGGAGATCAATCTGGCGACCGCAGGAGAGCAATAGCTCTCCTGCCTTTCACTCCTATCATCGGTAGGAGTGAATGGGACCGGGGAAACTTCCTTAACGTCATCGGTGAACATGTCACCGATGACGTTAGGAGGCTTCCCCCGGTCCCGCCCACTCCTACCCGGAAGTTCGGGTAGGAGAGAGCAGGAAGGAGAAGCTCTGCTTCTCCTTGGTAAATATTGATCTCCCAGCGTGATCGGCTGGGAGATTAATACCTGGGGGGACATGAGGAGTGATCCTCATGTCCCCCCAAGAGTGCCAGGCAACTTTTTTTTTTAAATGTAGCCACTGCATGCCGGTTATACCGGCTTATGCAGTGACCGCATTTAAGGTGTACCTTGTACGAGCTTGGCACAGCAGGTACAGCTGTGCGAACTCGTACAATGTACCCACTTGGAACTCTAGGGGTTAAGGCCCCAATATCAATACATTTACTTGTGACTATTGTAGGGATCACTAGCCACGCATACGTGTGTGCTGGAAACCACTTTTCTAAAACACACACCGGTGGTTTTCACCGCACGTTATGGTCTCTGCGCTTACGTTTAATGCCACAGTTTTATTGCCAAAAAAGTACTTTCCTTAATATGCATCAAAGCCACCACATATTATAGAATGACAAATTCAATTAATTTTTAATTGTGTCCAATGGGTGCAAATTTTGCGCCCATTGGACATTTTTACCTGGCAGTAGTTGTTGACAGCACAGTTAATAGAATAACAAACTGTGCTTTCAAAACCACCATCGCCAGTTTGGATTTTTACTGTGGGGCATAGTATCGAGCCCATGCTCTGTTATGGGTCCTTGATAGTTTTAGAAAACACTGATATAGAGATGTAGGCCTAGATTTAAAGGCAACCGTTAAACCAGCCGCTAAGTGAAAAAGGCACATCGCTCGCAAATAATACAGGAGTTACGGCAGATTCAATAGCTACTCTACGAGAATAGCTATCGAGCGTAGGCACACAAAAAACACGTAACACAAAACCCGTTGTCGCTCATGTTAATGCACAACGGGCGGACAAATCACACGATAACTGAGCTCCAAACAACATCTAACATAACGGCTGCCGTTGTCAAGCAACCATGATTGATGCCAAAACAAATTCAAACACACATCCAATCCCAAAGCCCCAATGTATCAAATAACTTCAAATACACCTATATATACCCAAAAATAACCGCCACACACTGTCTGTTATCGAGTTCTTCAGAGCCAGATATCAGGACCCAGGAGCGGAGGATAGTGATCAGAGAGAGGGAGACAGGAGCGTTCATTGGAGGTAGAGGAGTTTTGGAGTTTGGAGAGAGGAGAGCATTGCACAGAATACGACACATAGCACACCTTTGCACATATTACATACACACATACAAACACATACACATACATACACATAGTCCTTTTATTTTATAACACCTCACACATTTTACTTTTATTTTTGACAGTGTGAATCTGGGAGTGAAAGTGTGTGACAGAGAGTGACTGGATCGAGTGTGTCTGTGAGGGCCTGTGGGAGTGCCTGGGTGTGACTGGGTGAATGATGGCGAGGAGAGGAGGACAGGAGAGAGGGATGGGGAGAGTAGTGGAGGAGGAGGAAGATCAGGAGGGGATCCCTCAGCAGAGCAGGGGTGGGAGAGGGAGATCCGCAGGGCGGAGGGGGACCCGGCCCACAAGAGCAGGAACACGCAGGACAGGGACAGAACCTGCAGTGGGACGAGGGGTAGTTGCTGGGGAGCACCCCACACAGTCAGGGTCAGACCAGGCAGGGCACTCCGGCTCTGAGTCATCCCATGCCGGAGCTGATGAGGCCAGGATCAGAGACCCAAAGTATACAGAGGAGGAGAACACGGCTCTTGTGGAAGCTGTCCTGGAGAGGCAGAGTGTTCTCCACCCGACAGCGAAGGTCCCTGGCCTGTCAGCGAGGAGGAAAGCAGCCTGGAACCAGATCTGCAGCCGGGTCAACGCGGTGGCTCCATGCAGACGGGACGTGGAGTCCATCAAGAAGCGATGGGGCGACTGCCGGAGGGTGGTCAAGACCAAGCTCTCCGAACTCGCCAAGCACGCCCGAGGCACTGGAGGTGGCCCACCTGTCCCTATCACCTTCTGCGGCTGGGAGGAGATGGTGTGCCAGAATATGTCCCCAACCCTGATCGAGGGGGTTGTTGGAGGAGCTGACACTGGGGATGAGAGGACCCTCCACACTACCGGTAAGTGCAACACTACAGAACAACACACTACAGCAACCAACACCAGCTGCACACACACTCACACCTCAACACATGTCCATCATTCATGCACACAACTGCACCAACACAGCACCCTGAGGGTTAAAAACAGGACACAACACAAGGACAAATATCAAGGTCCAACTTGGAACAAACCTGTCCAAGTCCTACTTCAACCCTCCTGTCGCTGTGCTCATCACACACAATACACAAACCATGCAGTTCCAAATGTCGACTGTCATCACTGTTCACACACAATGTCACCCATGTCCCTGCTGGGATGTCAGCACTTAACCCCTCGAGTGCTAGAGGGATCATCAATGCATCGATCAACAATGCTTTGGCAACCCCTCTGGGACTCAAAGGGTTAACCAGACAACAATCAAGTCAATAGGCCAACGATCACATGCTACACAGGGGACATTCACTAAGCGGTGACAAACACATGGTGGAGAGAAATTCACCCTCACACATCCTCATTTCACCAATACCAGTGTTAGCCTATGGAGAATATGCAATAACATGAATCAAGTTGCTAAGGTCCCATCGTATACACTCCATAGAAAACACTGGAAATGGGGAAATGAGATCACTGGAGAAGTCAGCATTATGTACACTCCATCATGTCAACAACACCGCTTACTGAATCACAAAAAGGATGGAGCAGGTCACACATCACAGTGGCACTGAGAATAACTGCTTGTATGTGCAACACACAGGCCTCAAACAATACCCCAGAATTAAAGGGGGAAAAAGTAGGCCTTGGTGTTGTGTCTGCAATCATTTACCCTAACTTCAAATGACATATCTCACATCTGATTCCCACATGGATCCTCAGGGGTGCTGATGCCATGGATGGATGGTACACCAGACACTGTTTGCAGGATACACATGGGAACCAAATATCATCCATTGTACCTTGGTCACCAACAGGCCATGAATGATAGATATCTCGGATTGAGTACGGTTGCCTCACTCAGAAGGATGGATGGGCTCATACTCAAAGAAAAACAGGCCTCAATCAGAGATATCCCTCACTACTGGCGTGATTGTTGCCCTTCAGGATTCAACTGGAACATACGACATGGACAGGATCCTGTCCAGTTCATCAATCTCTGATTGCCAGGGTGGTATCCCATGCCCTACAATGAAATGCATAGGATATGATCCTGACAACCAGAGAGTCACCTGTCAAGTAATGAAAAATTGTGAATTGGACGGGATCAGCTAAGAAGATAGGGTTGAATAACACTTGATTCCCACTGCACATCTGTTCAAACAAAGATATGCACACAAAGGAAAATGGTCAAATATGTACCTTTCAAATGGCTCAAAATATGTCCCAACACGATGTGAACCCAGAGATCATCTCACTGCCTGTGATTGCCCTACTGGCCAGATATGTGCATCCATCAGAAACTAACTTACATTGATACCATCCAAATACACATACCTAGTATATCCCACTCTACGTAGATGGGATATACGAGGTATGCTCATATCCATCATATCAATCCAATGTATATTTTGATGGGTGCACATATATAGCCAGTAAGGCAATCACACCTACTGAAATGATCTCTGGCTTCATATCTGGAAAGGATATATTCATATCCATATGAAAGGTACACATCCACATGCATATATGACCATTTCTCCTTGTATGTAACTGTAATGGCATAGCAATTGTTAATTTCACCAACATGTGGATCCATGTTAGTCCTATCCCGCCAACCCTCATGGTTAGACAGATATCGCTCTATTTGACAGCTGGAGATTCCAGTCATTAGAACACACGGAGGCTCTTCAGCAGAGCCTAAATTGCCCCATTCAGAGATGGAGACATCTTTGAGATGGTCAACAAAGTGTGCCAGGTTTGCAAGCACACTCTGTTCACCATTCCAATGAGGTTTATATCTCTGAATGGGGCAATTTAGGCTCTGCTGAAGAGCCTCCGTGTGGTGAAATGACTGTCAAACATGTCAAAATGACTGTCAAATAGAGCAATATCTGTCTAACCATGTGGGTTGGAGGGATAGGACTAACATCGATCCACATCTATCTCTTACAATGCCTACAATATTACATCATGGTGAAATTAACCATTGCTATTCCGTTAAAGGGATAGTAATACCGAACATGTGAAAAGAAAAATATATTGCAGGGTTCATCCCCCGAGCAAAACAAGGGTATTCCCACTGCTCAAAGGTGTTTCATTCAAAATGTAGCACAGCTCATAGTTGACTACTCCAGCGGCAATATCACAGTGGCCTGGAACTCTAAAATGGCGATGTTGCTAGACCATCCTATGGACAGCTTACGTCCAGACGCAATAAATTCTCATAGGATAATGTAGCAACAGTGCCAATGTACAACTTCAGGCCACTGGGATATAGCACCAAAGCAATTCTACTCTGAGCTGGGAGACTTTTTGAACAAAAACCTCCTCCAGCAGTGGGAGTACCCTTGTTTCACTCAGGGTGATAAACCACAAAACATATATTTCCCTTTCTGCATTTCATGTATTAGTATCCCATTAATCCCATCATGGCTACGTTTACTAATCACACAATCTCAATTCTCCACACAGCTTATGGGCCTCCATCGCAGCAGGAGCCCGTGGAGGAGCCGACCACACCACCCAGTGAGGAGGATACAGAGGAGGGGACTAGCCACTGGGAAGCGTCTACAACCACCACACCTCCTCCCCAACTGGCTGCATCACCACTGCCTGCCTCTCAACTGGCTGCCTCTCAACTGCCTGCCTCTCAACTGGCTGCCTCTCAACTGCCTGCCTCTCAACTGGCTGCCTCTCAACTGCCTGCCTCTCAACTGGCTGCCTCTCAACTGCCTGCCTCTCAACTGGCTGCCTCTCAACTGCCTGCCTCTCAACTGCCTGCCTCTCAACTGCCTGCCCCACCACAGGATGCTCCACAAATGTACAGCGGCTGGATTCAGGGGGAGAGATGGATGCATCCCACTAGCACCGGGAGCTATTACCCTCCAGCAGCAGCACCACCACCACCAGGGAGGCAATGGCTGCCCGGGAATGTGGCCACCAGCCAATATGGGCCATATTCCACCGAGATGGATCTACCCTCCTGGATGGCTCCCCAGCATGGCCCCAGGTATGATCCCAGGTGGGGGCCAAGCACCTACCACTGGCCAAGGTATGACCCTTGGCCACTTGACTACCAACACCTGGGCCTGATTGGGGAGCCCCAGCGCCCTCAGCCAAGGGACTTGTTCACCCCACCACCTCAACCAGCACAGACATCAGTGGGCAGCAGTGGGTCCCTTGATGTGGTGGGCACCCACACACCGTCTGTGCAAGCCACTCCACCAACACAAACAGCAGTAGCAGCCACAGCACACCCAGTACCAGCAGAGGAGACAGCAGAGGCTGGGGAGATAGAGGCTGAGGAGACAGCTGAACCTGTTGAAGCAGAGGCTGAGGAGACAGCTGAAGCTGGGGAAACAGAGGCTGAGGAGACAGCTGAAGCTGGGGAAACAGAGGCTGAGGAGACAGCTGAAGCTGGGGAAACAGCACATGTGTCACCGGCCACTCCCATCTCCAGCAGTCAACGCACCCCAGATCTGGAGGCTGAGTGCATGGCCCTTCAAAGAGGACAGCTCCGGGCAACCCACGCCACCAACGACAACCTCACGAGGAACCGGAGGGAATCCCGGAGGAACACGAACAGGTTGGAGACCAGAATCCAAGCTCTGGAGTCAGAGGTTGCCAGGGGGAACACACAACTCCACCAGATACATACGGGGATGATGGACATGTTTGCACAGGTGCTCGTGGAGTTGCGAGAGATTAACCGCAGGGAGAACCTGAGGATGGAGAGGGAGAACCTGCGTTCCACAGAGGGGTCCACTGCACCCACCACCCCTTCCAGTGTTACCCCAGAAGCCACACCTAGGGGACAGAGGGTGACAAGGCAATCAGCCAGGGCATCCACCTCTGGCACCAAGTCTAAGGCCCCCCCCCAAAAAAAAAAGAAATGAAAGGCCCAACCTGTCATCTGCCCCCTCAATAAATGAAAATTGTGCTTTTGAATCCTGTCTGATCTGCTGTGTAATCACTTATAGATTGGGTGGCAGGGTTGTCTCCAATGCATTGCCAAACAATGCAGTGAACTCAACTCCTGCCTGGGGGAAATGTTTGTGTGATGTTACAACATGGGTTCACACACACCCACACCGTTGTCCAAATTCACCTGGCAACCCATCCCTGTAGCCATATAACACAACAGTGTTACATGGCCATGATGTGTGTCAGATTTGATCAGAACATACCCCTTAGCACAACAACTGGTGCAACACTGAACATTCGTCTGCATCAATTGTTGTGTTTGAGGGGAAAACCAAACTAACAGCTATGCGACTTAGCAGGGGAATAACAAGCAGGACAGATTGAACATGCATCAATATGGTCTTTAAATCAAAATTCTATTGTGCAGCTGACATACTGGGGAACACAATGTACACCCTAGGATCTCAATGTGTGTGTTACACATTGTGATCCTAGGGTGAGCATTGTGTTCTCCAGCAAGTCAGTTGCACAACAGGAGTTTGAATCACAGCCTAACTTACTGCATAACCCAAAAATCTTCCTAAGATTTCATTGTGTAGCACGCACATTGGAAACTTAGGCTGAGCATTGGCTTATGTATTAAAGGGATAGTAAACCTTGAAAATAAGTTCATTCTATATTGTAGCCCTTAAAAAAACATGTAAAATGATATGTCTTATATCCCAAATCATATATGTTTGGTAGATAGGACTGATATCATTTTTCATGGTTTTTAAAGGGCTACAATGTGAAATAAACTTATTTTCAGGGTTTACTATCCCTTTAAGTTGTGTTGTTGTTTAACTAAGGTTATAACACACTTCACCAGTAATAACACTTGTCCACATGGTTGTTTTTGTTGATGTAGCCCATGTACTGAGATATGACAACCTACAGCAATCTCAGGACATTGATTATATTGAGCAACACACAAACCATGGACATCACATCACAGTGGAAGTGTGTCCCCTGTATCACCAGCTAATCACTCACAACACACATAAGTGTATCACTGCCATCATGTCATTGCATGTATACATCACAAAGTCCACTCATGGTCAGGCAACTAGTGGACTCCTGTGATGTAAATCATGCCTTCCTTTGTATGAGGGATACTCTAGCCTTGGGTACGGTTCCACATTGACAGGTGTTTGATCCAACATTCATTCATACAGACACGGATTGAGTAGTGATGTTTCTTGTGTATGTAGCCAATATGCATTAAACACTTGTATGAGCACAAAAAGGTACATCTGAACTAAATAGGAATACATTAGAAATGCTAGTGAACTGCTCATGTGTTGTCTACATCGTTTGGCATCTGTGTATGAGCAGTCTTACTGTACAGGTCTGATACCTGGATGTTAGTACACACATAAATTTGTGTCCATATGTGAATGTTCCAGTAGAGGTTGCTGTGAACATCAGGTCAAACATTGCATCACCAACACAATCACTTGGAACGCCAAGGGGTGAGCTTCATGGAAGTGTTGTCCAGACTTCAGTCCAGTCATATGGAAACTCCTCTGTTCAAGGATGGATCGTGCTATGGATGCCTGTGGGACAAGAGGACAGGATTTGGAACATCACCCTCGAAGTGATCGTCATGCAACAGCTACAACATCATGATCCTCTTAATCTTTCCCGTTACATAAGTCTACACAAACCACTGCTTTGTAATGTGTTGTGTACTGGTCTATGAACCATCATGGGGGGAACTAAGGGGATGTTAACCATCCTTAGGGATATTTGCCCCTGACATGGTTACACACATCAACAAATATGTCCTAATAGCTTCCTGACAACAATATATTTGGGCTGCCACTGTCAGAGACAGGCCAAATATGTTTGGTTCATGGAGCTAGTAGGACATATTTGTTAATGTGTGTATTTCTTTCTGGGGCACATATCACTGCACACACACACACACACAGGGCAGCATGGTGTCCATGGAGATGTGATCCACATTTCATGAGCTCCATGTTGTGTAACACACTATTACTGTCGATCCACCCCTCTGCTGCTTTATTCAACTGTAGCAAGCTACTGGTCCCATGTCCCCACGAATGCCCCCTGAACCCCTTATATGACAGAGTGCTATCCGATGCATTGGCTTGGATGAGACTCCCTTGCTACAGGGGTACCATGGTTGCTATGGGTCTGATCCTAGCAGAACACTTTAGTTGGTGCCTAGGGAGCTGTGGGATATGCTGAACAAGGTTAAAGTGTTGTACCTTGGTTTCCAGGGGGGGCATGCATGATATCCTTGAGGTAGCAGTATCAACATGGACGACAGGTTGTCAGGTGTATTCGGAATCTCTAGGCCCAATCTGACTGGTCCACGGAATAGTTGATGCTGGTGGTCCATACTGCAGCCAGTGACAGGGCTGTGTCACTGATCCTGTGGGGTGAAACAGAACATGTGTGTTGTGGTGGGTGTGTATGCATGGATTGTGTGCATACATGTATTATACTCACAGCAGAAGTGATCCCTGATCAATCTGTCCCTTGTCTGCATCCCTGTTGGGGTTTCCTCACACTCAACGATATCCACAGGGTCTTCAGGTCTGGGTGGGGGATGGACATCGTCGATGAGTCTGGTGTCCACCGCGATATTATGTAGGATGGCACATGCCACGATGATGTCGCAGACCTTGCCTGGTGCATACTGCAATGCTCCCCCCGAGTTGTCCAGACATCGGAATCGGGACTTGAGGAGGCCGAAGGTCCGCTCAATGGCATTCCGTGTTCTGGCATGAGCCTGGTTATATCGTTCCTGGGCATCGTTTTGGGGATTGGCGACCGGGGTGAGGAGCCATGGCTTGCATCCATAGCCAGCATCACCTGTGGAAAGTGAGTGACATGGTGTGACAAGGAGCACATATTGTGGTGAACATACTAGCACATGTGTATGTGGTGTCATTTGGTGCTGTTAACTCACCCAGTAGCCATCCGCCTGTATAGGTCCCATTTTCGAAATCCCTCTGCACAGATGAATTTCTGAGTATATGTGAATCGTGACAGCTCCCGGGAAATTTCGCACAGACATTCATTATGGCCAGGTTGCTGTCACACACCATCTGCACATTCATGGAGTGGAAGTTTTTGCGGTTCAGGAACATATGTCCCTGACGTGCTGGTGCTTTGATACGGACATGGGTGCAATCTATTGCACCCATGACCCTGGGCATGCCTCCCCTTGCATAGAAGCCCTGCTTCAGATGTGTCCACTCCATATCGGTGATGGGGAAACGTATGTAGGTACTGGCCTTGGCTTTGAGGGCTGGCAAGACCTGGGCCAGCACCCTGGAGAATGTGGCCTGGGACATGCCAGATGCGTAACCCTCTGTCGACTGAAAGGCGCCACTTGCCATGAAGTGTATGGCACACAGGAGTTTTTGAAGGCCAGTTAGAGCATGGTTATGGGTGCATATGGGATCCACCTGCTCCTTGATGACCTCATACAGGGCTATGATGCTGTGTGGCCTCAACCTGTAGCGATCAATAACCTCGTCATCGGTCATTCCAAAGAGAGTTACCCTTGGACGGTATACCCTGGGCCTTGGTGGTCGTCTATGCATCCTGGGCTGCTGCAGGGGTCCCTGTGGCAGCTGGGGAGCATCCTGTTGATGGTGAGCATCCTGTTGCTGCAGCTGTGCATCTGCAGGCAGGTGTCCTCCGGGTGGGGATGGGCTCCTGTGTGGCTGCTGAGCCAGAGCCTCCTCACTTGCAACAGGTGGAGGCTGTTGATGAGGCGTGCTTGGAGGTTGCTGATGTTCCCCAGCTCTCTCCCTTGCACGCCTTCTCCGCAGCCTTCGCAACAATATGTAACCCAACATACTGTTTGCTCTCTCTATCTGTCTCTATCTGTCTCTCTCTCTCTATCTCTCTCTCTCTCTCCCTCCCTGAGTGGAAAACAAGCCACAAGTGAGTGTGTTGAGTTGTCCCTTTAAGTACTTGCTAGGGCGTTGTGTAGGTGTGTTGATGAGGTGAGTGCTGACCAATGGTGAGTTGTTTTTGTCCAGGTAAGTGTTAGCAGGTGTGTGTGTGTTATAAGATGTGGTGTGTTGTGCTTGTTCTGTGTGTGCCATTTGCGGACGTGCAGTTGTGGGGTGCAGGTGGCGTGTTGATGTTGCCCAGGTGAGCTTGTATTTGCAGGTGTCCGCTTTGTGTGATGACCCCCATTGTTCCGTGCCATGTTGTGTTGTTGTTTTTGTGTGTTGTTGTCCCTGTGGTGTTGGTTGTTGTTGTTTGTGTAGTGATTTGTGTTGTGTGTGCATGTTTTTGTGTTGTTTTGGCATTGCACGGGTTAATTTTCCCATTTACATGGTTGTGCGGTAAGCATTTGGTGTGTTTTCCTCTGTAACGGGTGTTTTGTTTTGGCCGTTAAGTGTCTAACGTGTGTGAGAAGTGGGTCTTAACTTTTAGCCGTTAGGTGTGTCTTTTTTTCAGCCGTTATCAGTACCGCAAGCCTTTGAATAGCTCTGGGGTATGTTTTTCCATGCGTCTGAATGCACGTAAGTGTATCGGCCGTAAGGATTCTACAACTGCCGTTAGCTGTTGTTTAGACGGATCTTTGAATTGCAACATGACACTTAACGCACCCGTTAGTGATTTTTTTTGCTAACGGCTGCCTTTAAATCGAGCCCGTAGAGTGTCAGACTGCACTAAAAGGGCTGAGACAGTGCACATTATTGAGAGAGAGCACTGATTTTGCACAGGTGTTGCTTTCATTATCTCAGTTCTTTTGGCTGTAACACCTATGAAAAATCAGGGTCATCTCAAAAATGTGCACTGTCTCTGCCACTTAGGAATGCAATTTGACAGCCGTGATCTTGAGTTTTTAGTGGAAAGCTACTAAAGTGAACATTTTGCACAAAAACTGTAGTTATGCAGTGTATGTCACCAGATATATGTTCCCTGTAGCTGTTAGAAACCATATTTTCCCATGGTTTTGGAATATACAAGAGTTGTGGGTAGCCACAGCTGCCTAATGTTTTCCTATCTGCGTGAACTTTTTTTTTTGCATCCTGTTTCCTATTTTCTCTGGTATTCTAGGTCACGTGGAAAATTGCAATGAACATCTGTCCAAATTTAGAGCCCTAAAAAGTAATTAAAATGAGAACCTATTCATATTCCACATAAAAAGATATCTTATTTTTAATGGTATATTTGTCTAGATTTCTTAGGTAATTGTAAGGTATAACATTTTATTATTTCTTTAAAAATGTTGCTGGTAACCTTGGGTAGGCGATCCTCCCCTTTAATTAAGCAGGAACAATTCTAGAATTAAATGCAGGGGGTGAAGCCTACCTTCAGTCCATGTCTGCAGCTAGCCAACCAACTCCAGTAAGATTTGCTCCTTGGTGAAGACACAGGCAAGAGAACAGTTTTAGCTAATTTTTTATTTTTCAGTTAGATATGGAATACCACCACTAGGCAGATTACCATAAATGACAATGCCCTTAAATGTGGCTAGCTCAGTATCCAGGTGCTTTTTGTGGACCTTAAGCCCCGAGGGGAAAATCTTGCCCACCGAGGCTTCTTCTTAACCCTTTGAGCGCCAGAGTGGTATGCAAAGCATTGCTTTGCAGTGTGTTGCATACTCCTCTGGCACTTAAAGGGTTAATACATGGTAGTCTGAAGACAGAAGATGTGCAGGAAAGGTGAGTAACCCTTTCAGTGCTGAAGGTCCACATGTCCCACAGAGTCCCTCCGCACAGGGGTTTTCCTTTGGAGTTCCTATTGCACAATCCGGCACTCAAAGGGTTTATCTGTATGTCTGTTGGGTGTTTTGGAGCAAGTTTATGTGGTAACTTAACCCTTTAGCTGCTAGTTTTGCATCTTTTTTTGGGGGGGGTTATTGGCACTTTCCCTACTGGGTTCAGTGTTTTTTGGGTCTTCTAACATATTCTAGTGATGTTTCATGTTTTTTTTGTGCGTGCTTTACTGCGTAGACACCATTGCTCCATTCACTTATATGAGACTGTGCAGTTTGGGACACATCTCTGCAACCGCTCAACGTAGCGACTTCTGGGGTGGCTCATTTTAATTGTCTGCCCTTGCTCTGTCATCTAGTTAATTTTTTAAGTGTGTTGGTGGCTCAGGGGGCTTCGGGCACTGTTGGGGTACTTTTTATGGGAAACTACATTTCCCATGAGCGCTTGCTTCACTCGCTCGTTTCTGATTGGCTCCCACCGCGGCAGCCATTTTGTGCCTTTTCCAGAATGAGTATCCTACGCAGGGCTTGGACTCTCCTTCTCTCCTCTGCAGATTAACCCCTCGCCTGCCAGTTAAGTGTATTGTAGCAATTTCTGGGGTGAAATTTTAATCTTACACACTGTATTTGGGTGATTCCTTATACTTTAAATGTTTTTTGACACTGTGAGAATGTCTAATCCATTGGAGCTTGGGGCCAGGCCTAAGACTAAGGATGCTGGGGTCTCTGTGTCCGCTATTGCTCATTGTTCCTCATGTCATTCAGGGTTACATAGAGAATTCTCTGGTCATTTATGCTCAGCATTAGAGCCAGTTTGGGTGCAAGAGTTCAAGGCTGCTACTAGAGACCTTCGGTCTACATTGCAACTTGTTCCATCCCAGTTACAGGGGGTCTTCCACTAATGGCAGACCCCTTCTTCCGTCAGATCTTCCCTGCAGAAACCGCAGGGAGTACCTGATGTATCAGATTCCACTGAGGAGGAACTCTTGGTAGATTCAGATGTTGAGGAATGTTCGGCTGTGAGCTCCTTTCAGTTTTTTGGAGACCCCTTTGAGGCTGATCCTGAGCCCTCGGCTGAGGGCCTGATCAGGGCTGTCTTAACCACTGTAAACATTCCCTTAGTTCAAGAGGTTTCTTCAGATCCCTCTGATGTTTTTCAGGAGCCTAAGAAGCCCCATATTTGTTTTCCACCTAACACCATTCTTGACTGCCTTGTGTCTGATGAGTGGAAATCTCCGGACAGGAAACCTTCTGTTTCCAAGAAATTTGCCAAGCTTTACCCCTTCTCTGAGGCGGCACTTGCTCAGTGGGTTCAACCCCCAAAGTGGATGCTCTTATCGCCAGGCTAACTAAGTCTACTGCCTTGCCAGTTTCTGATGTGTCCGCTCTGAAAGACTGGACTGACAAGAAACTTGAGGTTTCCCTCAAGTCAGTTTTTGCCACTGCTGGTACTGCCATATGTCCAGTGTTCGCTGCAGCATGGGTTAATCAGGCCATTGTGGTCTGGACTGAACAGCTCACTCTGGCTGTCCGTCAGGGTGCTCCTACTTCGGATATGTTGCAGCTTCTTGCCAACATTTCTGAGGCCCAGCACTATGTTTCTACTGCCTTATTTGATGCCATCCGTTTGGTGGCAAGGGTTTCCACCATGTCTGTGGTTGCTAGACTAGCTCTTTGGCTCAAGATCTGGTCTGCTGACACTGCTTCCAAGAAAGCCTTGCTCTATTTGCCTTTTCAAGGCACATCATTGTTTGGGCCAGATCTTAAGGATCTGATTAGTGAGGCCACAGGGGGTAAAAGTACCCTTCTGTCCCCAGGAAGAAAATGCCTCTCAAGCTTAATCTTTTTTTCGTTTCCTTCCAGACTGAGACACATCCGGCGAACCAGGCGGTTCCCTCAGCTCCTCGTGCCTCCTCCAAGCCCAAAAAGCAATGGAAGCCCAAGGTCTTCTCCAAGCCTAAGGCTTCCAAGCCTTCTTCGGCATGACTCGCCAAACCCAGGTCCCCACTCAGCTGTGGGTGGCCATCTGCGTCACTACTACAACGTCTGGGAGGATTCAGTGGTGGACCCACGGGTTTTACAGGTGGTGGTGGAAGGGTACAGGATCCCTTTCATCTCTCTTCCTCCTTTTCTCTTTCTTCCCTCTCATACACCCCAGGGAGCAGAGAAACGCCGTCTGTTCAATGGCGCTATCCAGGCCCTTCTGGACAAGGATGTTCTGGAGCCTTTTCCAGTTCAGGACAGAGCTATGGATTTTTACTCAAACATCTTTGTGGTCTCCAAGAAGGACGGCAGTTGTCATCCCATTTTGGATTTGAAGGATCTCAATTAGTTTGTGATCAGGACTCATTATCACCAGGAGTCCCTAAATATCACAGTGCCTGTGATTCCTGTCAGTCTCATCTATGGCAGATACTGATTTGCTGTGTTGGTTTGGCCCGCCCCCTGGTGACCTTTTTATACCTGGCTAGCACAGCTGTCAGTCGCCCTTTCGTGGTGTTTCTGTGCCAGTTATTCTGTTGCTGTGTTCCTGTGTTCCGGATTCCTGTGTACCGACTCGGCTTGCCTTGACTATTCTCCTGTGTTCCTGCTCGTGTATGACCCGGCCCGTCTGACTACCACCCTTGGATCCTGACCCGGTTTGGCTGACGTTCCTGCTTGTGTACGACCCGGCTTGTATGACTGCCTTCTACGTGCTCCGACCCGGCCTGGCTGACTTCCCGCTCCGAAGACCGACTCCTGCTTTCTACAGTGACCTGTGTTCCAGTTGTCGCCGCCGCGACATTTCTATCTGCTGTTCCGGCTTTTGGTGTGACTGCCTTGCCTGGTGTACTCCGATCTGTGCAGTGTATTTTCCTTGCAGAGTTGTGCGTATACGCGCCTCCTTCAGACTGCAGAGCCTTGCTATACCGCTGAAAAGCCTCGAGTAAAAGTGCTAATTAACCCTAGCAATGCCGCCTGGGTTCCACTCTCTCGCTACTCCTGTAAGAGTCTCTTTCTCGGTGATACTACTGCTGAGTTGGCCGCTCTCCGTCGGCAGCTCCACACATCCTTGCAGAGTATTCACATGCGTTTGGCCGGTTGGGCGCCTAAGACTCTCTCTCTTGTTCATTGAGCGATTCCGCTTTACTGAGTGGTGGTAGGCACAGGCATCAGCATTCGTATTCCGGTAATTACGCCCGTGGGGGCTGTCGGCTCTAGCGTATGTTATCCCGTTGTCCGGTTAAGTCTGAGGAGGCTTGGCAACTCTCGCATTGAAGGCCGGTTCCAATCACGCCCGTGGGGGCCTTTTGCACTTGCACTAGTTGAAGCAGTTCCAGTAGATACGCCCGAGGGGGCTACGTGGACTCTTGTGCTTCTTCTTACTGAACACCGTGGCGAGGCAGTCCAGTATCCAGCCGGTGATAGTCTTGGTCTCCAGCACAGCCTTATAACACCCTGGGCGTTCCAAACATCCACATCTGAGACTGACTGTTATCAAGGACTTAACCCCTTGGGGGTATATGCTATTCTACTGCTGTGTAATTGTACTTATAAGTCATTTATGCATTTACCATCGTATCTATATATATAATTACCACTGGTGTATATCTACCGCCACTAGAGGGCGTGTTATTGCCTTATTTTATTTTTAATAAAATTGTGTTCTTATTCACACACTGGTCTGAGAGTCTTAAAAAACCGTGACACTAAGGACGGTGATTGCTGCTATGTTCCCGGGTGAATTCCTTGCCTCTCTGGATCTTCAGGGCGCGTATCTACACATCTCCAGTCATCCAGAGAGCCGGCAGTATCACAGATTTGCCTGCGACCAAGGGCACTTTCAGTTTTCAGCTCTTCCCTTTGGTCTGACTAAGCTCCTCAAGTCTTCAACCATGTCCTGGGAGCTTTAGTATCCGTCCTCTATCGGTATGGCATCAGAGTTACTACATACATGGACGACCTGCTTCTGAAAGCCCCTTCTGCAGAACTTCTTCATCAGCAGGTTCAGGACTGCATTCATGCTCTCACCCATCACGGATAGATCATCAACATGGACAATTTGGATCTTGTCCCATCCCAGCGCCTGGTCTTCCTGGGCCTTCTCTTCGACACTCAGCAGAGTATGTTGTTTCTCATGGACGAGGTGGCTCCCCAGATCGCCCACAGGGTTTCAGTTCCAGCCAAGAAGCTGTCCTGTCTAGTGGGGAAATTCATCTCCACCATAAAAGCAGTCCCATTTGTCATGGCTCACACCAGGAAATACCAGAGGTTTGTGATCCAGGTTTGCAAGGGTCAGCCGGACCTTCTGAAGATGTCAGTATCCCTCCCTCTTCATGTGGAACTAAGTTTGTCATGGTGGCTCGACCTCTCCAATCTGCTGAAGGGCAAGTCCTTCCTGGTATCCTTTTGGACCACGGTGTCAACGGATGCCAGTGTCTCCGGCTTGGGTGCAGTCCTGGGTCACCTCAGTGCTCAGGGTCAGAGGAATCTCTCCTTCCCATCAACGTGTTGGAGCTTCGGGCGATATTTCATGCCTTTCATCATTGGACACCCCAGTTGGAAGAATACCCAGTCTGGGTACAGTCCGACAACACGACGGCCATGGCTTACATCAACAAGCAGGGCGGAACAAGAAGTCTCACCTCTTGGTTAGAGGTCAAGGCTATTTTGTCCTGGGCAGAATATCACGGTGCCCGTGCTATGCTGGCGACATTCTGTCAGTTTCTGCTCCTGCTTACGCTTATTGGCTGAAGTGACTTTGTCCCGCCCAGTATTTGTCCTTAAATATTGGGTCCTGTCACTTCTCCGGTGCCCTTTCGTGGTGTTTCTGTTACCAGCACTTGTTCCTGTTTCGTGTGATCTCTGTGTACCGACCCGGACTGCCTGACTACTCTGCATCTCGTTCCTGTTCTGTGTACTGACCCGGATTGGCTGACGTTCCTTCTCTGTGTACCGACCCGGCCTGGCTGACGTTCCTGCTCTGTGCACCGACTCGGATTGGCTGACGTTCCTACTCTGTGTACCGGCCCAGCCTGGCTGATGTTCCTGCTCTGTGTACCAGCCCGGTTGGGCTCCATTGGCCGTGTATCTGTCCTGCCTACCGCCCCATCCGGTCCTCGGTTGGGGTTGTTACCCAGGCTCCTCTCTGTCTCCGGACAGTGTCACTGTGGTCTCATTATACTCCTGCAGTCTAGTCTCCATTATCTGTCGGTGTTGCGCGGGCGACATTGCTGGTGTGTTCCTTCCATCTGTGTACCACGGTACGCTTGACCCTTCTTCCTGCCATATACACTGAGGTTGGTCTTACTCTGGGTGCCTCAGGCTGTTCACTTGATCAGGCAGTCGACATTGGTCTGAGCGTTGTTAACCCCTTCGGGGTCTCCATTGGGTGCCCTTCCAGGCATACAGTCAGTCCTCAGCTACTGCTACGGCAGTCCACAAGCTTGTTCTGGGACTCCGTTTACTATTGTGGCATTACTCGATATTTGTGCACTCTCTGCAGAGTGAGAGTCTAAAGGGCCTCGGGCCTGTCAGTCTTCCTGGCCTAAGAGTAACCCATTCAGTGCTACCTCGTTTGACTATCACACGAAAGTTACCTGACCTGTGTCAGTATATTGTCGTTGCTGTATTGTACATATACTGGACCCGTGTGGGTATATATTACTGTAACCTGTCCTGTGTCAGTACTATGTTGTGTTATATATTACTGGACCCATGAGGGTTATTGTTTTCTGTGCTTGTTCAATAAAACTGTGTTTTATCTAACCTACTGCGTCTGAGTGTCAAATAAAACCATTACACAGAAGAACACATTCCTGCCATATCCGCAGTGCTCATTCCTGGTGTAGACAATGTCATGACAGACTTCCTCAGTCGACAGACACAACCGGAAGATTCTGAGGTTCTGCTCTCGCTGGAGGGATCCTCTAGCTCTAGCGGTGGATGCCATGTCCATTCATTGGTTATTTCCTCTGGCCTACATCTTTCCTCCCCTCCCCATGTTGCACAGGGTGTTACGGAAATTGAGACTAGAGCGCTCTCCAGTCATTCTGATTGCTCCGTACTGGCCTCGAAAGGCTTAGTTTCCGGAGCTTCTGGATCTGTCAGTGGCAGAGCCATTCCAGCTCCCTTGCCGTCCAGACCTTCTTCTACAACGTTACCTGTGGAAGAAGGATGTTCATCTGCTAGCTTTGTTGGCTTGGAAATTGAATCCTCAATATTGAAGAAGTGCTTTTCTTCGGGTGTGGTGGCTACAATGCTCAGTGCCCCCAAAACTGTTTCTTCTAAGGCCTACCATCGTGACTGGTTGACCTTTCTATCTTGGTGTGCTGATAGGGACCTGTCTCAGGAATTTGATCTGCCTATGGTCCTGGCTTTCTTGCAGGACGGTGTGGATAAGGGCCTCAGTTTGAGTTCCCTCAAGGTTCAGACTTCTGCTCTCTCTGTTTTCTTTCAGAGGCGCATTGATATTCTCCCTGATGTCAACGTTTTCTTCCAGGGTGTTGCTCATACTCATCCTGCTTTTAAGAATCCTGCTCCTCAGTTGGATCTTAACTTGGTTTTGGGCATCCATTGAGCCTTTGGCTACTATTCCTCTATGCCTGCTGACGTGGAAAATGGCCTTTCTCCTGGCGATCGTGTCAGTTCGCCATGTCGCGGAGTTGCATGCTCTGTCTTGTACACCATCCTTTTTGGTTTTTCACAAAGACAAGGCGGTGCTTCGCACTTCTCAGAAGTTGCTCCCAAAGGTGGTCTCTGAATTCCACATTAATCAGGAGATTGTGGTGCCTTCTTTCTGCCCTGACCCTACCGCTGACAAGGAGAGGGCTCTCCACTTGTTAGATGTGGTGCGTTGTCTCAAGTTTTATATATATCACACTACTTCCATCAGACAAACTGACACGCTGTTCGTCATTCCTGAGGGCCCCGGGGCAGGAAGGCCTGCATCCAAAGTGATTATTGCGTCCTGGATCAAGTCCACTATTCGTAAGGCTTACGAGCTGAGAAAGAAGCCTGTTCCCTTTCGGGTCATGGCTCATTCTACTAGTTCTATTGGGGCTTCTTGGGCTTACAAGAATCAGGCCTCCGCTGATCAGTTGTGCAAGGCTGCCACTTGGTCGTCTGTGCACAGCTTTTCCTGAAGGCAGTCTTGCCTGTCTAGGATCTCCTTTGGTTCTTTGGTGCTTCCTTCACTTTTGAGCTCTGTTGGCTCTAGTTCAGTGTGCTTGGGGTATTGTTACCGCAGTTCAGTGTCTGTTGACACTTCATTTGTTTTGTTGGGCTATCTCTGATCTGATGTTTCATATCTGCTCTGGTGACTTTGGGGGCCTTGCTCCTGGTCCTTGCCTTACTTCCCGCCTCTGGGAAACTCAATGGTTGGACATCCCAAAGTTACCAGTAACCTGTATTAGATGACAGAGAAAAGAGGATTTTAGTCTTACCTGTTAAATCCTTTTCTCTTAGTCCATACAGGTTACTGGTCTCCCACCTGTCAAGGGACCATGCTTGGCTCTCCTGTGGCAGACTGTAGGAGTCCTTCGGGGTCATGCTCACAGGAGTCTTCTTTCTCTTCTACTATCTAGTCAATAGTTAGTGTGTCAAATCTTAATGGAGCTGGTTGGCTAGCTGCAGCCAAGGAGGGAAGGTAGGCTCTACCCCCTGCATTAAATTCTAGAATTGTTCCTGCCTAATTAAAGGGGTGGATCGCCTACCCAAAGTTACCAGTAACCTGTATGAACTAAGAGAAAAGGATTTAACAGGTAAGACTAAAATCCTCTTTTATATGTGTACAGTTCACATATGCTGCTTTTCCACTCAAGTCACTCCATATACAGGCTAATGTACTAACTAGAAATTGAACAATTCTGGAACAAACCAATTACTTCACAGGAGACAAATAAAATGTATCAAGTTCCCATTGACTTAAACGAGACTTGCATGTGTTGTAGACCTCTCTTGGAATCAATGGGTTAAACATCCAGCATTCAGCGGTTTAAAAGCCATGTATAAATCATTAGTAATGTGAATAATTATTATCTGTCCCCTATGGTTCAGTTTGCTCCAGAGTTGATACAATTTGGGGAATTTCTTCCTTCGTGGAGGCCAGGCACTCTTTCAGCATTTTGGTTTCTATCATATGAAGTAAAATTTTCATTGTGCAAGTAGCGATGATGTCATAAATACAAAAACATTTCAAACATTATTTTTCTAATTTCATACACAATACATCAAAACATTTACGTTGGTTGTGAAAGTTTCAATTATTTTCAAAAGATCAGAATCCCCTGAGAAAACCGGTAACATATACAACAGTAGCACAAAAGGGTATTATTAACTGTGTGAACTTAACTGTACATTCCTGAAAGTATGATAATTTATGAATCAGAAAATGGCTTAAGTGTTTTCCTACACAAAGAGAAGAAACACAATTTTGTTACAAATAGGGGTTTTCAGAAAGATTTCAGAAAATCACACTTAATACGCAATTTACAGTGCCTTGCAAAAGTATTCACCTCCCCTTGGTATTTTTCCTATTTTGTTGCATTACAACCTGGAATTAAAATGGATTGTTTGGGGGGTTTGTATAATTTGATGTAGACAACATACCTACCACTTTGAAGATGCAAAATATTTTTTTATTGTGAAACAAGCAAGAAATAAGGCAAAAAAACAGAAAACTTCAGCGTGCATAACTATTCACCCCCCCCCCAAGTGAATACTTTGTAAAGCCACCTTTTGCAGCAATTGCAGCTGCAAGTCTCTTGGGGTACATCTCTATAAGCTTGGCACTTCTAGCCTCTGGGATTGTTGCCCATTCTTCAAGGCAAAACTGCTCCAGTTTCTTCAAGTTGGATGGGTTCCGCTTGTGTACAGCAATATTTAAGTCATACCACAGATTCTCAGTTGGATTGAGGTCTGGGCTTTGACTAGGCCATTCCAAGACATTTAATTGTTTCCCCTTAAACCACTTGAGTGTTACTTTAGCAGTATGCTTAGGGTCATTGTCCTGCTGGAAGTTGAACCTCCGTCCCAGTCTCAAATCTCTGGAAGACTGAAACAGGTTTCCCTCAAGAATTTCCCTGTATTTAGCTCCATCCATCATTCCTTCAATTCTGACCAGTTTCCCAGTCCCTGCCGATGAAAAACATCCCCACAGCATGATGCTGCCACTACCATATTTCACTGTGGGGATGGTGTTCTCGGGGTGAGAAGTGTTGTGTTTGCTCCAGACATAGCGTTTTCCTAGACTCAATTTTAGTCTCATCTGACCAGAGTACCTTCTTCCATATGTTTGGGGAGTCTCTCACTTGCCTTTTGGTGAACAGCAAACGTGTTTGTTTATTTTTTCTTTAAGCAATGGCTTTCTTCTGGCCACTCTTCCGTGAAGCCCAGCTCTGTGGAGTGTACGGCTTAAAGTGGTCCTATGGACAGATACTCCAATCTCCACTGTGGAGCTTTGCAGTTCCTTTAGGGTTATCTTTGGTCTCTTTGTTGCCTCTCTGATTAATGCCCTCCTTGCCTGGTCCATGAGTTTTGGTGGGCGGCCCTCTCTTGGCAGTTTTGTTGTGGTGCCATAATCTTTCCATTTTTTAATAATGATTTAATGGTGCGCCGTGTGATGTTCAAAGTTTGGGATATTTTTGTATAACCCAACCCTGATCTGTGCTTCTCCACAACTTTGTCCCTGACCTGTCTGGAGAGCTACTTGGTCTTCATGGTGCCACTTGCTTGGTGGTGTTGCAGACTCTGGGGCTTTTCAGAACAGGTGTATATATACTGAGATCATGTGACAGATCATGTGACACAGGTGGACTTTTCGACAATGGCAAGGCAGTAGATGTAGTATATCTAGACTTTGCAAAAGCATTTGATACAGTGCCACACAGAAGGCTGGTGTATAAAAAAAGGAAATTGGCGCTAGGAGATAACCTTTGCAATTGGATACAAAATTGGTTGAAGGATAGGGAACAGTGTGTGATTGTAAATGGAAAATTTTTCCAATTCAGTTAAAGTGGAGAGTGGAGTACCTCATGGTTCAGTATTAGATCCTCTGATTGGACCTGGAAATAGATATAGAAAGCAAAATATCAATATTTGCAGATGACACTAAATTATGCAAGGTCATTAATTCAGAACAGGATATTTTCTCTCTACAGAGGGACTTACATACGTCAGATTGGGCAATCATATGGAATATGAAGTTTAATGTGGGGAAGTGTAAAGTCATGCATTTGGGAGGAAACAATCCCAAGGCTACTTATGAACTTAATGGAATCATTTTAAGGGACTCATTGCTAGAGAAAGACCTGGGTTCCTTGTCAACTACAAACTTGGAAACAGTGACCAGTGTCAAACAGCAGTAGCAAAATGCAAACAAAATCCTGTCTTGCATAAAAAGAGGTATCGAAGCAAGAATGGATAATATTATTTTGCCATTATACAAATCACTGGTAAGACCTCACCTTGAGTATGCAGTGCAATTTTGGGCACCGGTTCTGAAAAAGGATGTACTAGAACTAGAGAGGGTACAGTGGAGAGCAACAAAATTAATTAAGGGAATGGAGGACTTGACATATGAGGAACGACTAAACAAACTTGGTTTATTTACCAAGACGACTAAGAGGAGACCTTATCACATTGTACAAGTATATGAGATGTCAATACAAGGATCTCTGCGGAGGGCTATTTATTCCAAGGCCTGATCATGTGACCAGGGGACACCCCTTGAGATTAGAGGAAAGGAGGTTTAAACTTCAGCAGAGGAAGGGTTTTTTTACGGTAAGGTCTGTTAAATTGTGGAATTCATTGCCCAGGGAGGTGGTTATGGAAGATACAATGGATACATTTAAGAGAAGATTAGATACATTTCTCTCAAAAGGGAACACACAGAGTTATGCTGTTTATCAGTAGGCTGATCAGGAAGGTCTGATAAAGACTAATTTAATTGGTAGCAGGAAAGCTATAAAATTCTCAGTTACTGGGGTATTAGGAGAAGGTTGAACTTGACGGACTTGTGTCTTTATTCAACCTAATTACTATGTTACTATGTTAATATTGTGACTTCTGAAGGTAATTGGATGCACCAGATCTTATTTAGGGGCTTCATAGCAAAGGGGTTGAAAAAATATGCACGCACCACTTTTCCATTTTTTAGAATTTTTTAAAACAAGTTATTTTCTTCATTTCACTTAACCAATTTGGACTATTTTGTGTATGTACATTACATGAAATCCAAATTAAAATACATTTTAATTCCAGGGTGTAATGCAACAAAATAGGAAAAATGCCAAGGTGAATACTTTTTCAAGGCACTGTATTATACAACAGTTCAAGTAAGCTTAACAGAAATTAAAAAAAGAAGACAAATTAATTCTTCTGAATGCAAATTGGTAACAAGCACATAATAGTTTCTGGATTGACATTTTCATGGAGATAACTATAAATCCACTAAGCACAGTGTCAAGGTTTGGAAAGAAAACTCGGAACAGGTACTAAAAGGTAACACCAACTTTATTAGGCAGCAACAATGAAACAGAAATATCACAATATACAGTAATAAAGAGAAGCGCACAACAGAGCAAGCGACAACTAACAGAAATAGAAGACTGCTTCTATATGATTCTTTTGGTATATGTCCCAGCGATGGGACAAGGAGTAGTCTGCAATGCCACAGGTCCGCACCTGGGTGAAGCCAGACAAATGGGAAAGCAACTAAGAGTAATCCTGCCAAAACCACAAGCCCGCACCAGATTGGATATCTAACTGAACGGAAGGCCACACTAAGTATAGTGTAACGGTTTGTTATGACTCTCAGACACAGAGTTAAGATAAAAGCACAACTGAATTGAAAAGTTTAAAGGAAACCCTTGCGGGTAGCATTCACATTCGACATTTAAACACAATACACAATAATAGAGCGTAGTGGTAGCAGAGTGTAGGACAGGCTCTACCGGCCTTGCCAATACCGGGTAAGGCACCCATAGGTTGGTACAGGATGGAATAGGTTCTACCGGCCTTACCAATATACCGGGCAAGGCAGCCTAGGAGGCTAGTATCACAAGGAGAAAAAGGCTCTACCGGTCCTGCCAATATACCGGGCAGGACAGCCTTGAGACTGGTACACAGAATAGTGAGGCTCTACCGGCCCTGCCAATATACTGGGCAAGGCAGCCTAAACACTGGACAACGAGTATAGAGGCTGTACCGGCCTTGCCAAAACCAGGTAAGGCAACCTTAGTTAGCACAGAACAGGATAGGTTCTACCGGCCTTACCAATATACCGGGCAAGGCAGCCTTAGAATATAAGACTGGAACATAGGCAAAGCTGACCTCAGTAACTGGCCAAAGATGTAACAACCAGTCGCATATGACGGACAACAGAGGCCTACTGGGCTGTCAAGCTGTAATAAGCTCCCAATGCAACAAGGAGCTAACCAGTACCAACGTACGGGAGTGACAACCTCTACCGGTGCAACAAGCAGCCAGTGTACTAGGAGTGAACCAGTACCCGCGTACTGGAGGAACACAATCTCTACCGGTGCTGACTGGGCACAACAAGCAGCCGATTCAATATGGAGTGAACCAGTACCCGCGTACTGGAGTGACAGAATATCTCTACCGGTGCTGTCTAGGATTGAACAAGCAGCCGGTTTACGTGGTGTGAACCAGTACCCGCGTACTGGAGTGACATAACCTCTACCGGTGCTAACAGCAGCCAGTCGTACATGGAGCGAACCAGTACCCTCGCACTGGGGAGACACAAACATTACCAGTGCTGTCTAGGACTGAACAAGTAGCCGGTTAACGTGGAGCGAACCAGTACCTGTGTACTGGAGTGACACAGTCTCTACTGGTGCTTATAGGACAGAGCAAGCAGCCGGTTAACGTGGAGCAAACCAGTACCAGCATACTGGAGTGACAATCTCTACCGCTGCTGATTAAGACTGAGCAAGCAGCCGGTTAACGTGGAGCGACCCAGTACCCGCGTACTGGAGTAACATACAAGAGAGTGAAAATGTCGTCCCAGCGACAGGAGGAGAGAGACATGCTCTGCAGGCAATGCAGGAGCAGGAACACAGCCGATCAGGACAGGAACTGAATCACCAAGGCAGGCAACCGGATCAGGAATGGCAGCAGGAGCAGCAGTAGAAACAGCAACCCCAACCGGATCAGGAACGTAAGCTGGAACCGAGGAAGCTGTCAGGCAGGAACTCAGGCGATCACAGGAGAGCAAAACAGGTAACACGGCCCAGGAAGCTCAGGAACACAATGCAGGTGCAGGTGACATAGAGACAACACGAAAGGACAACCAAAGGGTGCCCAAGCTCAGTCTAAATAGGCAATACAGGGCGGGCTGAAGGCAGGCAGCCAATGGAAAGCCCTTTCATGTAACTGACAGAGAAAGGCAGCAATCACGGGCACCGTGATATATAGTTAGATAGAGCAACAGGACAGCACCAGTTTGGGTGGTCAGACAAGCCAGAAGTCATGCACGGAGCGGGTAGTCAGCCAGAGCCACAGCTTTGCACCAGAAAGGATGTCCATTGTAGAGTTGGTATGCTGGATATGAAGTGGACAGAGCCCCAGGTTAACACCAGAACGGGTAGTCAGAC